>JARCFY010000011.1:89345076-90595076 GCA_029233225.1 Lepidodactylus listeri | reverse complement strand
GCCATGGCCAACCACCTCTGCTTCTCACTTGCCTTGAAAGTCCCTTGCTGGGGTCGCCATAAGTCTTGGAAGGGAGACCACCAAGGAAGGCTCTGCAGAGGAAGGCCATGGCCAACCACCTCTGCTTCTCCCTTGCCTTGAAAACCATTTGCTGGGGTTACCATAAGTCTTGGAAGGGAGACCACCAAGGAAAGCTCTGCAGAGGAGGGCCATGGCAAACCACCTCTGCTTCTCGCTTGCCTTGAAAGCCCCTTGCTGGGGTCGCCATAAGTCTTGGATGGGAGACCACCAAGGAAGGCTCTGCAGAGGAAGGCCATGGCCAACCACCTCTGCTTCTCCCTCGCCTTGAAAGCCCCTTGCTGGGGTCGCCATAAGTTTTGGAAGGGAGACCACCAAGGAAGGCTCTGCAGAGGAAGGCCATGGCCAACCAGCCGCGCTTCTCACTTGCAAAGCCCCTTGCTGGAGTTGCCATAAGGCTTGGATGGGAGACCACCAAGGAAGGCCACAGCCAGCCACCTCTGCTTCTCACTCGCCTTGAAAGCCCCTTGTTGGGATTGCCGTAAGTCTTGGAAGGGAGACCACCAAGGAAGACTCTGCAGAGGAAGGCCAGGGCCAACCACCTGCACTTCTCAGTTGCCTTAAAAGCCCTTTGCTGGGATTGCCATAAGTCTTTTGAAAAAAGTCTGTATAAATTGCTTCTCTTGCACTGAGTTTATGTGAATGTGTGATCACTGTTAATGCAGGAGAGAGACATTTGTAATGCAAATGAGCTTTCTGGTGAACAAGTGTACAAGGCCTCTTCACACAATGATCCAAAGAGTACAGCTTACTGGCCACGTCTTGTCTGAGCTGACTGGCAGCAGACCTCCAAAACCTCAGGCTGGGATCCCTTTCACTGAAGATGGCAGGGATCGAACTGGGGCTTTCAGGTGAAAACCATGGAAGTTTAAATGGCCGTAGATACATATAATCTGAATTGGACATTATGTTCTTATTTGTTAACACTTGCTTTTAAATTGGCTTGCTTCCTAATTTTTGCGAGCCACTTTGGGGGATTTTGAGAGGAGGAGGAGGAGGAGGAGATTGGATTTATACCCCACCAACTACCTGAAGGAGTCTCAGAGCAGCTTGCAATCTCCTTTCCCTTCCCCTCCCTACAACAGACCCCCCCCCCCGGTGAGGCAGGTGGGGCTGAGAGAGCTCTTTCGAGAACTGCTCTTTCAAGAACAGCTCTGAAAGAACTTGTAACTGACCCAAGGTCACACCAGCAGCTGCACGTGGAGGAGTGGGGAATCACACCTGGTTCCCCCAGATCAGAGTCTGCGTTCCTAGCCACTGCACCAAACTGGCTCTCATAGGGTTCTCATAGGATCACTGACTCCAGGTTGGGAAATTCCTGGTGCCTCCATGCAGAGCCGAGGGTGATGGGAACCTCGCAGGGCACAACACCATACCGTGCCTCCAAAGCACCCACTTTTCTCCAGGACAACTGATCTCTACTGCCTGGAGACCTGCTGTAATTCCGAGAGATCTCCATGTCCCACCTGGAGGTTGGCAACTCTAGTTATCAATACATCCAAAGGAAAATAAATGAAACACAGTATCCCATACAAGGTTTGGAGGGCCACATTTCCTTTGCATCAGTGGTTCTGCTGCCTTTTGTGCCTTGAGAATGTTCTTTGGCCCGGCCTTTGGACAGACTTCTCTCACACACCTCTCCCATTATTATGATTTCCGGATTTTGTCAGCTTCAGTAAACATAGAAAAACAGGACTGGGCTTGTATTGGGAAGTCACATTGTATTCAAGCAGCCCCCGTGTGCCCCGTGTGGGGGACGTGGTGACCCTGAATACAATTCCTGTCATTTTCTGCAAAGCACCTCACTCTCAGCTAATGCTGCCGTCTCCTGCCCGGGAGGTGGGATGAGTGAACCCTTGACATCGGGTCTGTGGAATGTTATGTTATATTTCTCATGGCATGCTTATCGCTCTCCGAGCTGCTCTGACCTTGAGAGGCTGCTGGTGCCTGCCCATGTATCTCTTCTCCTGTCTGACTCTATTTCTTCCCGCTTTTTCCCTGGGAACCGCAAACCAGTATTTTGAGCACCTTTTCTTGGCCTTGGTGATTGGTTGCAATTCCTTCCCAGGCCCTTTTTGAATTCTGTATAATTGTCCTGCTTGGGGCTGTGTCAGCCATTACTAACACAAGAAGTGCAGATGACCACAACAGACCTTTCTCAATAAAGACTTCCTTCTCTAGGACACTTGTTGTTGACTGACTCTGTAGGACTCTCACACTCACTAACCTACATAGTTTCAGTAATAGGGTACTTTCGAGAGTCACTTTTTGACAGTGATTGGTACTTCGGTTCAGAGCACTTATCACCTGCACTTCGCATGTTCTGGAGCTGAGGATCGGCAGGGGAGGCACCGGGGAACTGCAAAAACACCAGCAATCCTCGACCCAACGGGCACTATGAACGGCAGCAGCCACTCTCCAAAGTAACTCTTACGCGTTTCCACTGGTGTATGCAACAAAGCTGCATGTGGAGAAGTGGGGAATCAAACCCGGTTCTCCCAGATTAGAGTCTGTGCACTTAACCACTACACCAAACAGGACATCAGGGTCCCAAGGCTAACCACCAAGGAAACTGTACTAAGATCAGCTCTCCAATGCAGCCAGCCAATATTTTCTTCTTTGTGGTCAAGCTGGCTTATGGCGACCCAATAGGGTTTCGAGGCCAGAGACGAGCACAGGTGGTTTGCCATTGCCTTCCTCTGAGCAGTGATCCTGGACCTTCTTGGTGGTCTCCCATCCAAATACTGACCAGGGCCGACCCTGCTTAGCTTCCAAGACATGCTGAAACCCGGCTAGCCTAGGTTCTCGAGACACAGGAGGCTGAAAAGTCTTCCATCTTGGGAGGTTTTCAAGAGAGGGGGAAACAACTTCCTACTACATCCTGAAAACGAGAGGTTCTCCAGTGATGCGGACAATGGAACAAGCCTTAAAATAACAGAGCTGTCCCTAGGCAGAATGGGACAGATGACCATTGGCTAAATATAGCCCCCAAGTCCTCGTGCCAGAATGAGAGGTTGCGGCTTACTCTTCTGTCTGCTGGCCAGATTTCCTTCTTTTGCTTGCACGGAATCAGAAGTGCTGCTCTGCTGAAAAGAGACAATGTTAAGAAAAAAGAAGCACGGAACTGCAAATCAATGTTTGTGTCCTTGATTGTTCATGACCAACGGTATCACCCAAGGCTAGGAATGAAACATTTCATTTGGGGAGACAGTTTCCACGGGTAGCCATCTTGGTCTGCTGTAGAACAGCAGGATTCGAATCCAGGGGCACCTCAGAGATGAAGATTTTCAGGGTATAAACTCCTGAGAGCCAAAGCCCCCTTTGTCGGACACAGCGGGTGCTTTCACACACACTGAATAATGCACTTTCAATCCACTTCTGATGCACTTTGAAACTGGACTTTACTTTGTGAAATGGGAAAATCCACTTGCAAACGACTGCTAAAGTGCACGGAGAGTGGGTCGAAAGTGCATTGTTCAGCATGTGTCAAAGTGCCCAGTTTATTGGGGAGGACTGCTAGAAGGATACCCCCTCTGAACTCCTCCCCCTCCCCAAACCCTAGCCTTCCTAGGATCCACCCCCAACTCTCCAGGAATTTCCCAACCCAGAGCTTACAACCCTGGTCATCAGTGACTTTCATAGTTATCCAAGCCAAGAAGAAAGATAAGAACATAAGAACATACGAGAAGCCAATGTTGGATCAGGCCAGTGGCCTATCCAGTCCAACACTCAGTCACACAGTGGCCGAAAACACCAGGTGCCATCAGGAGGTCCACCAGTGGGGCCAGGACACTAGAAGCCCTCCCACTGGTGGCCCCTGCCCCCCAAGCACCAAAAATACAGAGCATCACTTGCCCCAGACAGAGAGTTCCTATCCTGAGAGCCAGTTTGGTGTAGTGGTTTAGTGCGCGGACTCTAATCTGGGAGAACCGGGTTTGATTCCCCACTCTTCTACTTGCACCTGGCTTGGATGACCTTGGGCAAGCCATAGCTCTGTACCAGCTGTTCTCTCAAGGACAGCTTGGGAAAGAGCTCTCTCAGCCCCACCTACCTCACAGGGTGTCTGTTGTGGGGAGGGGAAGGGAAAGGAGTTTGTAAGCCGCTCTGAGACTCCAAGTGAGTGAAGGGCGGGATATAAATCCAACCTCTTCTTCTTCTTCTTCTATCCCTTGTGGCTAATAGCCACTGATGGACCTTTGCTCCATATAAACCAGTGGTTCTCAACCTTCTTAATGCCGTGACCCTTTAATACAGTTCCTCAAGTTGTGGTGACCCCCAACCATAAAATCATTTGTTGTGTTGTCTAAATGGCTTTGACAAAACCAATAAAAACATTATTTTCTGTCCCATCTATACAAAATCTTGCCTGAACCAATATCTTATGTCCAACCATTATTCCTACACTGGATTGGAATCAGTTCCTAAAAGTTAGGTTCCAATGGCAATCAGCTTGCGTGGGGCCCTTTCCTGCCGGCGGGGTGGCCTTGGACGCCAGCCAGCGACCCCTGTGAAAGGGTCGTTCGACCCCAAAAGGGGTCCCGACCCACAGGTTGAGAACCACTGATATAAATAAATAATTCCTGAGTAAAGAAATTCAGATCAGAAGGTGGATCCTACTAATCCACTGAGCAGTGTAGGTATATATTTATTAATCAAAATCTTAATTTCGAAGTATTGATGTTAATGTTATTGAATCGAAATCTTCCTACCCCGCCTTTCCTTTTGGTCCAGGTTTGAAGCCTAGCTCCGATCAAAGAAGACTTCCTCCCACTTAATGGGCTCTTGCATCGGCGGCTCAGTGGCAGAGCACCCACTTAGAATGTGGCGGATTCAACCCCGGCATCTCCAGCTAAAAGGACCAGGCACCAGGCAGCTGGCGACGTGAAAGACCTCCGCCTGAGACCCTGGAGAGCTGCTGCCAATCTGAGCAAACAATACTGACCTGGATGGACCGGTGGTCTGATTCGGTATAAGACAGCTAGACGTGTGAGCCGCCATGTACAGCCTCACTTGGGAGAGGGCCAGAAAGGAGACGAGCAACTTCTGATGTGAAGATCCTTGATCTCTGGAAAGTGTGGAGCAACACCTGTAAAACTTTTCTTCTAATGGACAGCTCCCAGATAAAGTGAAACTGACATGCAGGGAACCTGGCAACGGATTCTTCTGAAGAAGATCTTGATGCTCAAAACATCAGTGTTCCCTCTAAGCCAGTGGTTCTCAACCTTTCTAATGCCGCGACCCTTTAATACAGTTCCTCATGTTGTGGTGACCCCCAACCATAAAATTCTGCCAACACACACAACAATGAAGCTACTTTTTCAGATGTTTTCTCTTGCATGGCAGTTAGCACCGAACAACTTTAATACAGACTTTAGACACACATATATTTGCAAGCTAGTCCCAACAAGACACAACAAACACTCAGGCTTCAGACTTACTTTTCTTCAACGGAAGATGCCATGAGAAAACGAAGGTAGATGGGGGGGGGAGAGGCTGTTGCAGGTAGGGGGGAGAGAGAGAGAGAGAGAGAGAAAGGTAGAGGGAAAGAGAGAGAAAGGGGAAGAGAGAGAAAGGGGGAGAGGGGGGGAGAGAGAGAGAAAGGGGGAAAAGAGAGAGAAAGAAGGGGGGGAAGGAAGGTAGGTAGGTGTGGGGGGGCTTTTGCTGCTTTTCCTGGGCTCTGCGCCTCAGCACAGAGCCCTGGGAAGGTGGCGGGGGGCAAAGAGCCAGGAGGCCAGACCTTGCACTTGATCGAGCGCGGGGCCCTTTCCTGCCGGCGGGGAGGGGCAGGGCGGGCTTGGACGCCAGCCGGCGACCCCTGTGAAATGGTCATTTGACCCCAAAAAGGGTCATGACCCACAGGTTGAGAACTGCTGCTCTAAGCTGAGTTAGTGCGAGCTCGCTCACAGTTTTTTAGCCTCCGGCTCCCACATTTTTTTGTCTCAGCTCAGGAAGGAGGGCTCCAGCGCCAGCTAATGTATGCAGTAGCCGAATTGTTCGCTCACAACATTAATGCCAGTAGCTCACAAAGTAGAACTTTTGCTCAGAAGACTCCGCAGCTTAGAGGGAGCATTGTTTGGGATCCCTAAGGACTAGAAGTTGTAAATCAGCTACTAAGCACAGAAACCAAACGTGGAAGAATACCATCTTTATTTAACAGCGAAGACATTCTGGATACGTTTTTTTCTGAGGGATCTCAGCTTTCACCGCTCTCTACGGACCACAGATTACAGACGCTAGGCGGATGTCAGCGTTTGTTATTTTTGTGTGTGTGAATGAATGAGAAAAGTTTTAAGATTGCAATTGATTTGTGACACTGACAACATGACTGGTTTATTGTTGAATTTTGTAATATATATATATATGCTCATTATTGATACTAATACAGTTTATAACTGCAGTCTACTCCATAGTGGGCATTACATAACTTCTGGCTATACTACACTGTGAGCCTTTGTGATTCACTTGGAGAGGGGCCATGGCTCAGTGGTAGAGCATCTGCTTGGCGTGTGTAACGTCCCGGGTTCAGTCCCCCGGCACCTCGAGGTGGGAGGCGTGGTGAAAGACCTTGGCTCTGCCACTATTCTTTGCTTTCAGTTGCCAGTTCCTGTGCCTCCTTTAAGCTCCTGTTTCCAAGCAAGCAGTAAACGATAAGGAAGGACAAAGTATCTCAGCAGATATATATAAAGCCAATTTTTTTCGGGGGGGGGGGGCCCTTTCGGGTATATTTGGCTATATTGAATACCAGGGGTCATTTCGTAGAAAAAGGTGCAGGAGCTCATTAGCATAACTCTTTTGCATATGCCACCCCCCCTAACATACCGAAAGTGTGTCAGAAGGCAACACCCACCCCTCAGGCTCCACTCCACAGGTGAGTGAAATTGACCTGCTCTTCCTCCATTCCCTTCCCCATCCAATACTTTGTGCAATAAAAATAAGCGTAAAGAACACACCCTCATTCTCTTCCTGCTCCCTTGAAACCACCAGGTTTCAAGTAGACTTGAGATACCCAGGACATGTGCACCACCCATCCCTTCCCCTCCCCCTCCCCACAACAAGACACCCTGTAGGTGGGGCTGAGAGAGGTCTTTTGAGAACTGCTCATGAGAGAACAGCTCTGAGAGAACTTGTGACTGGCCCAAGGTCACACCAGCAGCTGCATGTGGAGGAGTGGGGAATCAAACCCGGTTCTCCCAGATTAGAGTCCAACTCCTGACCACTACACCAAACTGATAAGGTGGAAGCTGCTGAAGGGTTGGTGAAATTTCTCCAGGACTTATGTGCCATGTGCCCAGATAAAAAATGGTATGCTTAGAAAATTTATATGCCACCTTGAGCAAGTCTCTGGAAAAGCAGCACACAGTCATAAAAGGAACAATGATAAAATTATCAATGTTAAAACAAAACATTAAAAACAATAAAGACCCTAGCAGGGCTTTCCCCGGGGCGCTGTGCCTCTGCACTGTTCAGGGAAGCCGAGGAGGGGGTGGGGCTTGGTCATGTGCCCGCCCCCTGGGCTCCTCACTCCCGGAGCTGCGCTCCTGTGCGCTCCCGCTCCAACGGACCCCTGCCGAATACATGGTATAGCCAAATAACTTTATTTCTCAGCAATAACTGTCACACTTAGTATTTATGGTTTTCTGTGTGTTTGTACAGTGCTTTTTGGTTATAGGTCTGTAGTCCTTGCCATCTACCGCAGATGGTTAAGCAAAGGCATGCCTGGCGTGTAACTGCAGCTCCTCCGTGTGTGGCAACAAATGGAAGTCGCCCTCTTCACTGGAACCCGGTGGAGAAGTTTTCAGCTGCGGAGTGGCGTAATGCAACAGCTGCGAGCCTTGGAGAGGCACCAGCACATGACGGAGGAAACGAGACGCCTTTGAAAACAAGCCCCTATTAAAAGAAGCACTGAATGGGCAAGAGGACGGAGGCGAAATGAAACAGCTGCCTGTTTTCCTCCTGCAGCAAAACTGACCCTGGGAGATGGGGTAAGATATTTAGCGCCTGCAAATGCGCCCCGGGAAATCCTGCATTTGCATCGCTATGAATTTACTAGGAGGCCTTAGAGCAGCCTGATCGGAGGAGGCTCTTGGAAGTTTGGGCTTGGAGACGATCTTCATGCAGTCACAGCAATAAGGGTTAGGGGAAGGGCTGTGGCTCAGGGGAAGAGCCTCTGCTTGGCATGCGGAAGGCCCCAGATTCAATTCCGGACATCTCCCGGTAAAAGAACCAGGCAGTAAGCGATGGGAAAGACCTCAGCCTGAGACCCCGGAGAGCCACTGCCAGTAACAGGTGGCCCCTTCTCTAGCACAGACCTGCAACAGGGCCGCAAAGGCAAATTTGTGTGCGATTTCTGCTTGCCCGAGAGCCATTAAAGGTGGCTCAGCTGGCTACCCTTCCCAGGGCTTCGGTTTCCTTTCCTGCGCTTTCCTTTCTGTCAGTTTTCATATTTGATAACGGCTTGAAGAGCCAGTTTGGTGTAGTGGCTAAGTGTGCGGACTCTAATCTGGGAGAACCGGGTTTGATTCCCCACTCCTCCACTTGCACCTGGCTGGATGACCTTGGGCAAGCCATAGCTCTGTACCAGCTGTTCCCTCAAGGACAGCTTGGGAAAGAGCTCTCTCAGCCCCACCTACCTCACAGGGTGTCTGTTGTGGGGAGGGGAAGGGAGTTTGTAAGCCGCTCTGAGACTCCCTTGGGGAGTGAAGGGCGGGATATAAATCCAATCTCTTCTTCTTCTCTTCTTCTTAAAAAGGCAAATGAAATTTAAAAAGAGTACAGCGAGGCCGGAAGAACTGTCCCCCTCCCTGTTCCCAAATTTTCCAAGTGATCCGTGTACGTGGGTAGGAGAGTCCGACCTTTCTGCAAAGCCCGAATGAATCAGCACAGGTGGTTACTAAGGCTAAGTTCAAGTTTAAACAGGCCACTCCCTGCCACTCCCGGAAGCGGATAACTTTTTCCAGCAGCGACTGGAAGAGGGAGAGTTTAGAAAAGTGCACATTTGGGCTGCAGAATATGATAGCTTCTCCATCAAAGAAAGAGTCGCAGTGACGCTTCTTGCAGCTAAAACAGTCATTGCCAAACAATGAAAAACGACGACACCCACTCTTTCACAAGGGCATAAAAAGCTGTAGGATTTATACATTATGGCAAAACTCTCGGACAACCTCACGCGTTTTGATAAATGTCCTACTCTCGCCAATTTTACTTCCACGTGGTTTCCTATCTTAGAATATTTAACCAAACAAGACATCCCTTCCATAATAGATGACTTGTGATTGTGGTACAGATGTTGGTTTACCTCTAGTTGGACTATTATCTTCAAGTTTGTCGTATTGTTGCTGTTGCTATACATATTAATGGCTTTTCGTACAGTTAAAGACTACGACACATTCTTATATTTGCATCTTTTGTATTTCAAAACACACTGTGCAATGATACTTGCGTTATGTAAATTTACAACTGTCTAAATTCTAGTTGTTTGCTTTTAGCAATTGCATTTATACTGTAAAATCAATACAATATATTGTACAAAAGAAAAGTGTGCATCGCTTTTACTTGAAGGAAAACAAGCTGGAAAGCACGGCAAAATGGAGTCAGCCGTGAGCTGTGGTTAAACAAGCTCCATCTCTTTGTGCAGTTTGCAGTAGGAACGGTTCTCCTTCCTGCACTAGTTTGTTTGTTAGGGTTTCTAGTCTCCAGGTGGTGCGTGGCATTCTCGGCTAGGGATGCCAACCTCCAGGTGGGTCCTGGGGATCTCCTGGAATTGCAGCTTGTCTCCGGGCTAGCGTGGTCAGTTCTCCTGGAGAAAAATGGCTGCTTTGGAGGGTGGACTCCAGGATACTGTACCCCGCGGAGGTCCCTGTCCTCCACAGGCTCCATCCCCAAATCTCCAGGAATTTCCCAGCCTCTTCCGACAGATGTAACGAGGTCTAAGTTTGGTGTAGTGGTTAAGTGCGCGGACTCTAATCTGGGAGAACCGGGTTTGATTCTCCACTCCTCCACTTGCAGCTGCTGGATGACCCTGGGCAAGCCATCGCTGTCAGAGCTGTTCTCTCAAGGACAGTTCTGGAAATTGCTCTCTCAGCCCCACCTACCCCATAGGATGTCTAATGTGGGGAGGGGAAGGAGTTCGTAGGCTGCTCTGAGACTCCTTCGGGTAGTGAAGGGTGGGGTATAAATCCAGTCTCTTTTTTTCTTCTTCTTCTAATATGGCACTTGCTAGAACACACTTTAGGCATCCCCTAAACGATCTCCTCCCTCCCTCCCCCACCGCCTTTGTTTCATATGCAAAGATGTGCCGAGCCCCTCCATTTGAAATGCATGCAATTATTTCTTTAATTGATTGGTGACAGCCCTCTGCTGCATTGGCAGAGTCTGACGGGGCAATGAAAGAGACTGACTCTGGAAGCTGCTAATCCACTTGAAGGGGCATTTTCGCCCTAGGTGCTCAATCCCCCTTCGCTTCTCTTGTGAACCTGTGATAATTGGCCAAGTGGAACAGAATGTGGGAGCAAACAGGCATTTGATATCTGAATGCACAGGTTTCACTTTCATATTTACAACCATCATCATCATCATGATCTATGTCCAGTATTCAGACCAGTGATGGTCGCTTTGTGGAGTGGGACGCAGGGTTGCCAGCAGTGTTCCCTCTAAGCTGAGTCAGTGTGAGCCAGCTCACAGTTCTTTAGTCCCTGGCACACGTTTTCGTCTCAGCTCAGGAAGGACGGCTCCAAAGACAACTTATTTAGGCAGCAGCCAAATCGCTCGCTCCCAGCTTTAATGCCACCAACTCACAAAGTAGGATTTTTGCTCACAAGACTCCACAACTAAGAGGGAGCATTGGTTGCCAGCCTCCAGGCGGGACCTGGTGATCCCCCAGGATTTCAGCTCATCTCCAGACTGCAGAGATCAGTTTCCCTGGAGAAGAAGGATGCTTCGGAGGGTGGACTCTATAGCACTGTACCCGCCCCCCCCCCCCGGTCCCTGCCTCCCCAGGCTCCATCCCCGAATCTCCAGGAGTTTCCCAACCTGGATCTGGAAACCCTACCGCCCCCCTGGGTCCCCATTGGTGGCCAGGGGGGACCTGGCAACACTAGACCCCGGAGCCACAAGGGGCTCTTTGACACACCTCCTGCGGTTCTCCAATGAGTGACCTGTGCCAATGTTTCAGGAAAGTGGGTGAGCCCATTGCCTTAGCGCCTCCTTTCCACCTGACCCTCGGTGGCCCTCGAGCACAGCAGCAGGGACTGTACCACTTCAGAACACGACGGGGGAGTGACTTATTTTTAATACTCCCTGATGTGAACAGTTCCCCGCAAGCAGAAAGCCAGAGCCACGGGCTAGATGTCCTCTCGTCCTCCCTGCCACACTAGTTTTGCAGGTCTGGCCCAAACTAGCACCCACCACCACCAGCCATATGTGGAACAGTCCAGCCTCCCATCTCATTATCCGATGAGTCAAGCTGGTGAGAGAAACCAGGGAGGTGTAGCGGTTAGAATGTCAGACTAGGATCGGAGAGACCCAGGTTTGAATCTCTGTTCTTGGGCCAGTAAGCTCAACTTAGTCTACCTTCTAGGAGAAGAAATTGGATTTATACCCTGCCCTTCACTACCTGAAGAAGTCTCAGAGCAGCTTACAAACTCCTTTCCCTTCCCCTCCCCACAACAGACACCCTGTGAGCAATGCTCCCTCTAAGCTGCAGAGTCGTATGAAAAACTCTACTTCGTGAGCTGCTGACATTAAAGTTGTGAGCCAGCGATTTGACTACTGCATAAATTAGTTTGCTCTGGAGCCCCATCCTTCCTGAGCGAAGACAAAAAACGTGTGAGCTGGAGGCTAAAAAACTCTGGGCTAGCCCACACTCGCTCAGCTTAGAGGGAACACTGCCTGTGAGGTAGGTGGGGCTTAGAGAGCTCTTTCAATGACTGCTCGTGAGAGAACAGCTCTGAGAGAACTTGTGACCGACCCAAGGTCACACCCGTAGCTGCAGGTGGAATAGTGGGGAATCAAACTGGGTTCTCCCAGATTAGTCCACGCTCCTAACCGAGACAACCAAACTGGCTCTCTAGGGTTGCTGGGCATATAAAACAGAGGAGAAAAGGATGCAAGCTCCTTGGGGAGACAGAGGGGGTAAATAATTAAAGTAAAGAATTCTAAGTAAAGAACTCTCCTGCATGTGTGAGCCAGGCCTCATTGGAAAAGAAGAGCAACTGCTCTGTTCTCAGTTTGTCGTTTGAAGGGCAGAGATTTGTTTGAAGGGCAGAGATCTGTTTACTCTGCAGGAGGAGCTCTCTCTGTGTAAGAACATAAGAGAAGCCAGTGTTGGATCAGGCCAGTGGCCCATCCAGTCCAACACTCTGTCACACAGTGGCCAAAAACACCAGGTGCCCTCAGGAGGTCCGCCAGTGGGGCCAGGACACTAGAAGCCCTCCCACTGTTGCCCCCCCAAAACACTAAGAATACAGAGCATCACTTGCCCCAGACTGAGAGTTCCTATCTATACCTTGTGGCTAATAGCCACTGATGGACCTCTGCTCCAGATGTTTATCCAATTCCCTCTTGAAGCTGTCCATGCTTGTAGCTGTTGCTGCCACCTCCTGTGACAGTGAATTCCAGGTGTTAATCACTCTTTGTGTGCCTGGGGTTTCTTCCACTTTCCCCAACTCTTGAATGAAATTCCCTTGCGCTTCATTCTGTGGTTATTATCACGATCACAAGTTTTCTCACTTGATTAGCCTTACAGTTGCCAACTCCGGGTTAGGAAACTCCTGGAGATCTGGGGAGAGTGGAGCCTTGGGTGGGTGGATGGGATTTGGAGAGGGGAAGGGACCTCTGCAGGAATACGATGCCACGGAGTCCACCCTCCAAAGCTGCCGTTTTATCTAGAGGGCTGATCGTCGTCGTGGTCTGGAGATCAGTGGTGATTCCGGGAGATCTCCAGGCCCCACCTGGAGGTTGGCAGCCCCGATTGGTCCTTGCCTTTCGCCGAGGGAGGCTATCAACCACCTACCCAATATAACCTCCTTGCTTATCTTAATGCCATGGTTGGATCGGTAACGATTCACAAACCCTCGCAGAAAGAAGTCGGGAGTTGGGCGCATGCAAATAGACATCAGAAATAAATCGCTGCACATCGACCGCGTCAGGGACGTCTGCGAGCCCGCGGGAGGGGGATAAGTCGGTGGAATTTCAGGCGGGGCGGGGTCGAATCCCCTAAAGTCGCGCAGTTTCCGTGAAAGCCTCTTCTTTTTTTTGCCCTTCTAAGTCTCGAGCTGTTTTTGGACGCGATCCGAAGAGCGCCCTTTGATTCCGTCCCCGTTGTGAGCAGCGCTCCCTCTTAGCTGTGGAGTCTTGTGAGCCAAAGAAATCTCATTATCCGACGAGTCAAGGTGGTGAGGTGTAGCGGTTACAACGTCAGACTAGGATCGGAGAGACCCAGGTTCGAATCTCTGTTCTTGGGCCAGCCGCACACTCTCAGCTTAGTCTACCTTCTAGAAGGAGAAGAAATTGGATTTCTGCCCCGCCCTTCACTACCCGAAGGAGTCTCAGAGCGGTTTACCATCTGCTTTCCCTTCCCCTCCCCACCACAGGCACCCTGTGAGCAATGCTCCCTCTAAACTGTGGAATCTTGTCAGCAAAAAAAATCCACTTTGTGAGCTTACTGGTATTAAAGTTGCGAGCCAGCGATTGGGCGACTGCATAAATCAGTTTGCTCCGGAGCCCCATCCTTCCTGAACGAAGACAAAAATCTGGGAGCCGGAGGCTAAAAAAATGCCGAGCTAGCTCACACCCACTCAGCTTAGAGGGGACACTGAAGAGCGCGCAAAAAACACTTAAAAAAAAAGTCTCCACCCCACCGACCCCCCCATTGACTGTGGGCTCCCTTCCCACGGAGTCCTACTCCCGAGGAGACGCGCCGGCCTGGCAGCAGAGCCCGGAGGCGCGCCGTCGCTCCGAGCAGGTGGCCTGGGCGGCCCGGTTCCCCTCCCTCCGCCGGCCTTTCCCAGCGCCGGCCACGTGCTGTTTGTTTGTTTGCCTGGCCAAGGTGGGAGGGAGGGTGGGAGGGAGGCGGGGAGAGCTCCAAGCTAGGCCGCCGGGAGCCTCCTTGTGTGCGTCCCTCGGCCTCCCGGGGGCGGTTGGTCGGGCCGGCGGCCAAGGCGAGGCAGGGCGCTCTAATCCTCGCTCCCGAGACAGCAGCGGGGCGGGCGGGCCGGAGCGCACCGGGGCCGGGGCGTGGTTTGCGCCCCCTCCGGAGGGTCGGAGCCCCAGCGCAGCGCGGGGGGAGAAGCAGCAGCAGCAGGAGAGACCGGCGAGCGCGGAGGGTCTTTCCTCCGATCCGGAGCTGGGCACCCCCCTTGGCGGAAGAGGACTGGCGTGCGTAAAAAGTGAGTGTGGCGCCCCGGAGAGGGTGGGCGGTGGCCGGCCGGGGCGGCTCCCCTTCCCTTCCCTCGCCCGCCTGCGGGAAGGAGCGGCGGCGGAGCAGGAGTCGGGGAGGAAGCGGCGGCCGCGATGGCGCGGGACGGGCAGGAAGCCCCCCCTCCCCCCCCGGTCTGAAGTTGGAGCCGGAGGAGCCGAGCGTGCGCGCCCTGGCCAAGTTCGGGGCGCCGAGCGAAGGCAAAGGCGGCCGAACCGAGCGAGAGCGGGATTGGGGATCGCTGCCGAGGGGAAGGCGGCAAAGGCGGGAGGAGTCTCCTTAGTCTAATAATAATAATGACCCCACTAACAGGAATAATAGCATGAGACCTTTCTTCGGCCGGGCGGGAGAGAACCAACCGGATCCTCTTCCCACCTCCAGCCAAAGCCGCGCCCCGGCGCTTGCCCGGAGCCACTTGCGAGCCTGGGCGGGAAAGCCTCCGGCGCCGCTGGAGGAGCCATTTGTGCCGAGGACGCTCTCCCGCCTTTGGGGCTTCGGGGAAGGCGGGCCCTCCTTTCCTTTCCTTTCCTTTCCCCGCGCCCTCCGAGCCGGCCCCCGAGGCGCGCAACGGGGTGGGGATTCCCGGCGGTATTCGGGAGCCCCCTGCCCCCTCCCTCTCCTCCTCCCTCTCCCGAGCCTCAGCTCTGATTGGCTGGCGGCAGTACCTGGCGGCCTTTGTTGTCTGAAGCCGCCTTTGTTCTCCGCGAAAGGTGTCGCTTTTCACCTTTCTCGAATTCCCCCCTCTCCGGAGCGGAGGAAATTCAGAGGTGCGCCACAGCCCCATCGGTTTGGCTTGTAAGGAGCCTCAAAAGCCGTTTCGGGCGCCAGCAGCCTTTCCTGGGGGAAAATGCCTCCCCTGGCTCTAAGTGGGGCTTACTTATGAGTAAACGTACCTAGGATCGGGCCGTCGAGGCAACAGGACAGACAGCCCTGTCACCTCCCGTGTTGGGAATGATGGATCGGTTGTGGATTTCAGCCTCTAGATGCCGGTTTCATCAGATACAAAGAGAAGCGATCCCGGGCTTTTGGGGAAGGGATCCGCGGGAAGACAGAAATGTGCCATAAGGTGCAGGTTGTGCTGGATGGGAAGAGGAGATTCATGAAACGGGAAAACAGTGTTGACAGAAAAAGGTGGGCATTGTTTTGATATGGGAAAAATGCAAAAGTGCCATGAAATAACACTGGCGAATTTCGCTGTGCTGCGTTGATGTGCTATTTAGAGCCATAAAAATTTCCAGAATGGTTTTCGACCTACCAAAAAACGCAAATGCATGAAAACATCATTGTGGAAACTCCACAAAAAAGCAACATAAGAACATAAGAGAAGCCAATGTTGGATCAGGCCAATGGCCCATCCAGTCCAACACTCTGTGTCACACAGTGGGCAAAAACACCAGGTGCCCTCCAGAGGTCCACCAGTGGGGCCAGGACACTAGAAGCCCTCCCACTGTTGCCCCCCCCCCCCAAGCACCAAGAATACCAAGAACAGAGCATCACTTGCCCCAGACTGAGAGACCCTATCTATACTTTGTGGTTCAAAGCCACTGAGGGACCTCTGCTCCATCTGTTTATCCAATTCCCTCTTGAAGCCGTCCATGCTTGTAGCCGCCGCCACCTCCTGTGGCAGTGAATTCCACGTGTTAATCACTCTTTGGGTGAAGAAGTACTTCCTTTTATCCGTTCTAACCCGACTGCTCAGCAATTTCATGGGAGTGCCCACAAGTTCTTGTGAGAAAGGGAGAAAAGTACTTCTTTCTCTGCCTTTCTCTACCTGCTCTATCCCATGCATAAGAACGATTATGGCAATATTCGTAAACCCTAATCGATAATGTGGCGGCAGAGATAACTTATTTTTATTTACTTCATGTACACCCACCTTTCTCCCCAGTGAAACCCAGAGTGGCTTCCGTAGTTCTCTCCTCTTTTTTATCCTCACAACAACCTTGTGAGGTAGGTTAGGTTGAGAGTATGTGACTAGCCCGAGGTCATCCGGCAGTCTTCCGTGGCAGAGTGGGGATTTCAACCAGGGTTGGCTTCTACATATTCCAAGAATGAGACCACTGGGGCAACATGAATGTTCAGGGGGACACTATTCTCTAACGTTGGGGGCAACCACTGAAAAGGCCCTGTTGATGTTAATAGTGCTCCTCTCCTCTTTTTTATCCTCACAACAACCTTGTGAGGTAGGTTGGGTTATGTGACTGGGCCAAAGTCATCTGGCAGTCTTCCAAGGCAGAGAGGGGATTTGAACGAGTCAAGCCACTCTAACCGGTATACCACACTGGCTCTCATATCTGCATAGACCTCCTAGCAATATCTCAGCCTTTGATCAATCCACTTCCTTTAAATGCCCAGCAAAAAAGGGGAAGGTTTTTATGTATTCCAAGAATGAGACCACTAATGGGGCAACATGAATGTTCAAGGCAAGACCAGTTTGGTGTAGCAGTTAGGAGCGCGGACTCTAATCTGGGAGAACCAGGTTTGATTCCCCACTCCTTCACATGCAGCTACTGGTGTGACTTTGAGTCAATCACACTTCTCTCAGAGCTGTTCTCTCAGCTGTCTCAGCCCCACCTACCTCACAGGGTGTCTGTTGTGGGGAGGGGAAGGGAAAGGAGATGGTAAGTTGCTTTGAGACTCTGGGTAGTGAAGGGTGGGGTACAAATCCACTCTCCTCCTCCTCCTCTTTGTCTTTGGGAGCAACCACTGAAAAGGCCCTGTTGATGTTAATTTATGTTCAGGACGGGTTTAGAGTCCATGAGATTTGGCGGGGAACCCACCCTTTTCATTATACACTTCAAGAAACGTAATCTGTCACAGAACATGTAGTCTGAGTTCATCTTTCATTCTGTGGGACTTATTTAAATCAAGGCAAGGAACACTGGTTGCTTTGTAGGCTCTAGAGAAGGAAGGGAGGGAGGGAGGGAGGGAGGGAGGGAGGAAGGAAGGAAGGAAGGAAGGAAGGGTCCTAAAGATAACTTGAGTCATGCAATCTTTGATTAGTTGTAGGTCGGCATAGTGTAGTGGCTAGAGTGGGAGATCAGGAGACTCAGATTCGAATGTCCACTCTGCCTTGGAAGGTTGCCGGGTTGTTGCTGTTGCTGTTGTTGTTATTCACCATATGGCCTTGTGTGTAGAATAGCCAGGAGATCTTAAAATTGTCTGGCAGCCAGCAGTTCTAGGTCTTTTAGCATTAGGCACCACTAGGTGGCGAGCTAGACTTGTTTTCAAGGCAAGATCCGTTTCAGAGGTGGTTTGACATTGCCTCCCTCTGTGTCATGACCCTTGTATTCCTTGGAGGTCTCTTGTCCAAATATTAGCCACTGCTGGGTGACCTTTGGCCAGCCACACACTCTCCACCTAGTCTGCCTCACAGGGTTGTTGTGAGGATAAAATGGAAAAGGGTTGAATGTCGTCAGCCACTTTTTCTCTCCTTTGGGGAGAAAGGTCAGCGATAAAGGAAGCAAACAGATGACAGTTCCAGTCAGTTGATCTGCTCAAAGCCCCTGGGGAATTGCAGAGCCCTTTATCAGGACTAACAGAAATGTCAGGGAGGGGTGGGTGCCTGGCTCCTGGTGGGGATCTTGGCTGAAGCTGGGTTTGAGTTTGGCTGCTGCCAGGCTGCTAAGAAAAATCTGGGTGCTGACCAGTGCTCTCTCTAAGCTGTGGAGTCTTGTGAGCCAAAATTCTACTTGGTGAGCTCCTGGCATTAAAGTTATGAGCCAGTGATTTGGCTGCTGCATGAATTAGTTTGCTCTGGAGCCCTCCTTCCTGAGCTAAGACGAAAATGTGTGAGCTGGAGGCTCAAAAACTGTGAGCTAGCTCACACCAACTCAGCTTAGAGGGGACATTGGTGTTGACCTCCTTCCCTTGGATAGACAGACCAACAAATGATGACTTCTGGCAACCCCTAGTGGGGCCAGGATATTCCAGAGAAGTGGTTTGATATAACTTGCCTCTGCGTCCTGGCCTTGGTATTCCTTGGAGGTTGCCCTTCCACGTAGTTGCTAGGGCCGGCCCTGCTTTGCTTCTGAGATCAGGCTTGCTTGGGCTATCCAGGTCAGGGGAAGTCATCTGCGGCGTGATGGCAAAATTTGTTTATTTATTTATTTCTATTTTTATCCCGCCTTGCCAGCAGGCTGAAAGTGGCATACAACAGTTAAAATCCATAATCTCATTTAGCATGTTTTTAACCATTATCCAATACAGTTTAACTATTTTACATGTCCACCACATATGCAAGTATGTTCCCTTACTAACTCCACACGCCCAACATTTGTTAGATACATTTCCATAACATTTATGTAACTTCTCCGGAGTCCAGTGCCAGCGATAGAACATTTTATAAATATTTTCCTTATAATTTACTACCTTTAAGTATCTCACCGTTCTCCATATCTTTACCCATCTATCTACATCAATACTACCGCCGAAATGAGATTATGGATGTAGATATTCCTTTGGACCCAGAGATATTTTTACTGAACTTGATTCCGGATGGATTAAATAAGGAAAATCAGAGATTGATAGTTTACATACTTACGGCAGCACGAATCTTAAGGGCAAAAATTTGGAAGTCGACGAAAATGCCAAACCGAGAAGGTATAACTAAATTATTGTTAAATTGGGCGGAGATGGATAAATTAAGTTATCTGTCAAACCCACAAGCAAAAGTGGATAAAATAAAAGTCTGGGCAAAATTGTATGAATGGATAGAATAAGTAGATGGCTCTGTCATGATATGATATGTCTAAATGTAATAATGTGTAAATGTGTAAAACTAATAAAATATATTATAAAAAAAAAAAAAAAACCCAGTTAAAATCCAATAAAATACAGGTGCACCAGCAATGCGATAACGTACAATCAAATTTCCAAAACCAGCAATATAATTTTCCAAGTGCAGTTGCAGATGTGCGCATCTGGCCAGTACTGATAGTCAGTAACATAAGGGCCATGTTGGTTCCAATATAGATGGCATCGGACATCAGTGGTGGCTCCTAATCAGAGGCCTGGAAGGAGAGCTCTGTTTTACAGGCCCTGCGGAATTGTAAAACGTCCTGATGTCTTCCGGGAGCTCATTCCACCAGTATGGAGCCGCCGCTGAAAAGGCCCTAGCACTGGTGATGGCCAATCTGGTGTCCTTCGGACCAGGGAGAGTCAGATGGTTTTGCGACCCTGACCTCAGTGCTCGCACTGAGAAGAAGAAGGGGGGAAAGACCTCTTCTAGGGGCTGACCATCCCAAGCATCAGCAGTGCATTTTGATGCCGGGACACACAAATATTTCTGTTTGCATAATAACAGTTCGCGTGTCGATAGCTCTGTCAGTGCCTGTTTGCATACATGACCACCATGGCTCTGTAAGGTAGGCTGGCACTGTTATTCTGAACACTCTTGCATTAGGACATTTATTGCTTTCTTCCTTAATAAATACTCGCGGAAATAAAAACCGTACAAAAAAGAGCTGTTGAGAACTGGAGACATTTTTTTTTTTTAACTAAAAAAGGATTTAAAAGTTTTCAGTTGACTCCAGAAGGCCTCTAAAGAGGGTCGTGCCCACACTGCACGGGGAGGTGCGTTTCAGGAAGCTGGAGCGGTTGCAGAGAGAGCGTGGATTCTTGCTCTTGAGAGCCAGTTTGGTGTAGTGGTTAAAGTGCGCGGACTCTCATCTGGGAGAACCGGGTTTGATTCCCCACTCCTCCACTTGCACCTGGCTTGGATGACCTTGGGCAAGCCATAGCTCTGTACCAGCTGTTCTCTCAAGGACAGTTGTCTCTGAGCTCTCTCAGCCCCACCTACCTCACAGGGTGTCTGTTGTGGGGAGGGGAGGGGAAAGGAGTTTGTAAGCTGCTCTGAGACTCCAAGTGAGTGAAGGGCGGGGTATAAATCCAATCTTTTCTTCTTCTACTTCTCTTTTTCTACTGCAGTAAAAATGTTGAGACTGGAGAAGGTTTTTCGTTTGATGCTATTAGCTCCCAGGTCAGTTCTGGATAAAGTCAAGACGTCGCATTTTCAGTTTCTTTCTCAGGCCCGGTTTCTAACATAACCTTTGCGATCATCACAAATCATAGGCCAGTCTGGGTATGCCACTCTGAGCGCCGTGGAAGACGGGCGGGACAAAAATGTTTAAAAAATCTCTTAACGCTCTTCTAAACTCGTTCAGGCACATCTGTGGAGGAGCCGCCAATAAAGCAGGCAGAGGGATAAATAAAACCTGTGCCGGCTCTAACCCTGGTGGTTTTGCAAAATACATGTGTTCTCAGGCCTTGTTGGACGATTAACCATGATTAGTCTCCAGCGTGGCTGTAATGCTTAGTTATGGTTGTAACAAACTATGGGAAGAAAGTGAAATTAGCAAGGGAGTGGGGCCCCGGCCTGCAGCATGATTTGGAGATGGGGGCTGTTACTTTCTGAACTGGCGCTCAGGAAAGATTTCCAAGCGTAGGCGGAGAAAGGCAATTCAAGAAGCAGATAGCATCGTCATCAGATAATGACCTAATGATCTCAGAATGTATTCTGACGTGCGTGCGTTCTGACCGAGTGTTTCCAGTCGGCAGATAACATCGGTTGCGAATGTTCTGCTTCGTGATTTCCCCCTCCTCTGTTTGCTGCTCTGTTGGAACTGGTCCCCATAGTTTAAATAACGTAACATGGATGTGTGTGAGGGATTGGTCGGATTCTTTGAAAGCCCTGCCTTATTGTAGAATTCCAGGAGTAGCATTGGATCAGCCTGGATTCTTTGTCTGGGTATTGGTTGAACGGGAAAGGAGAAATCCAGAAAGAAGACGTGGAGTTGCTTGACGTGCAGTGAGCGGGAACAAGCTGATCTTGATTCCGAAAATTTACATTGTTGTTGTTGTTTTGCAAGTCTGTAGAACAGACTGGCTCTGACCTGGATGGGCCAAGCTAGCCCGGTCTCATCAGATCTTGGAAGCTAATAAGCCAAGTTGGCAGACCACCAAAGAAGTCCGGGGTGGCTACACAGAGGCAGGCAATGGCAAACCACCTCTGAGCATCTCCTGCCTTGAAAACTCTATGTGGCCCCCTTAGGTCGGCTATAACTTGAGGGTCCCTTCCACCTCCCCCCAAAATATTTGACATTAAGAATCCTGCTGGATCAGGCCCAGGATCTGGTTTCCCATGCTGATCAACTAAGGGACCTACGAGGTCTGCAACCAACAAGGGCCTGGAGGCCAAAGCCAGTTTGATGTAGTGGTTAAAAGCGCGGACTCTAATTTGGGAGAACTGGGTTTGATTCCCCGCTCTTCCACATGCAGCTGCTGGGTGACCTTGGGCAAGCCATAGTTCTGTCAGGGCTGTTCTCTCTCTGGAAAGAGCTCTCTCAGCCCCGCCTACCTTACAGGCAGTGTTCCCTCTAAGCTGAGTGAGTGTGAGCCAGCTCACAGTTTTTTAGCCTCCGGCTCGCACATTTTTGTCTTAGCTCAGGAAGCATGGCTCCAGAGCAAACTAGTTTATGCGGCAGCCAAATCGCTCGCTCACAAGTTTAATGCCAATAGAGCGCAAAGTAGGGTTTTTGCTCACAGGACTCCACACCTTAGAGGCAGCACTGGGTGTCTCCTGTGGGAAGGGGAAGGGAAAGGAGTTTGTAAGCCGATCTGAGACTACGAGTGAAGGGCAGGGCATAATGATAACAAAACGATCTCGTGCTCCAGCACCAGCCTTTGCCATCCAAAGGGCTCTTTTCCGAGAATCAAGTCAGCAAAGCACCACCCACCTTTTCCATTGAGAAACAAAAATGAATGTGGGTGGGTGGGTGGGTGGGGAGGAGACTCATGGCAGATTATTGTACAAGCATGCATGGATGGCAACGGTAGAGAGCAGTCTTTCCTCCACTCCCAAAATATTAGAATACAATAGTATCCTGTGAAGTTGATAGTCAGTAGATCAAGGACACAGAGACAGGAAACGCTTCTTCACACAACTCATGGTGAACCTCCGGAACTCTCTGCTGCAGGATGCTGCCGCTACACCAAACTGGCTCTCTTACACCAAACAGTAAGCTGGGCTCGAATGAGTTTGGGACTGATCCTGTAGAGCTCCTCCTGTGTTCTTATTGTTTTTGAGATCCCAAGTCCACATGTCTCCCATTGCACATCTGGTTACAGGTACTGGAAGAGCCCTGTCTGTTTTTGTGTCTGGACTCTGGGGCAATGCACATTGCAATTCCTGGCTGCTGCTGGTATGTGGGGAACAGGCGTGCACTGCCGAATTCAAAAGCAGCTATGAGTGTTTTATTGCAAGTCAAAATCTTAAACAAGTACTAGCCCAGTCTCCGACATTGTTCCGAGGATGTGGAAGAGAACGGAAGGCAGATAAAAATGTATGGAAAAAAAAAAAAGAAAAGGAGGGGGAAATCAGGGTAGCGCCAATAACACTCCCACCTAAACCACAATGGGCTAAATAAATATGCACTGGACTTGTTTCTTTCATTGAAAACAGTGGCAATATTTCCCCAGATTTCAGGAGCTCTCTCATGGTCTTCAGAGTGAAAGAAAGGAAATTAAAAGCACACACACGCACACATACACACACACACACACACACACACACACACACACACACACAGACTCTTGGGAAGAGAGATGTGGCAGCTTTCTGATTCGTAAACAGCAACTTGGAATGGGTGCCCAAAATTTGGACTTCAGTTTATTATTATTAAACTGGATCCTGGGTGAGCAGGGTTTAGGAAGGGGAGTTGGGTTGTCAGATCCTGGTTGGAAAACTCCTGGAGGAGGAGGAGAGGAGATTGGATTTATGCCCTGCCCTTCACTCGGAGTCTCAGAGCAGCTTACAAACTCCTTCCCCTTCCCCCCCCCCCACAACAGACACCCTGAGAGGTAGGTGGGGTTGAGAGAGCTCTGACAGAAACTGCCCTTTTTCAAGGACAGCTCTGACAGAACTATGGCTTGCCCGAGGCCATCCAGCAGCTGCGAGTGGAGGAGTGGGGAATCAAACCCGGAGCTTCCAGATTAGAGTCCGCACTCTTAACCACTACACCAAATGGGATGGAGCCTGGGAAGGGCAGTTTAGCGCCAGTTTAGTGGTTAGGAGCCCAGACTCTAATCTGTGAGTGCTGGGTTTGATTCCCCACTCTTCCACATGCATCTGCTGGTGTGACCTTGGGTGAGCCACAGTTCCCTCAGAGTTGTTCTCTCGAGAGCAGTTCTCTCAGAGCTCTCTCAGCCCCACCTAACTCATAAGGTGTCTGTTGGGGGAGAGGAAGGGAAGGAGACTGTAAGCCGCTCTGAGACTCGGTGCAAAGGGCGGAGTATAAATCCAATCTCGCCTTCCTTCCTTCCTTCCTTCCTTCCTTCCTTCCTTCCTTCCTTCCTTCCTTCCTTCCTTCCTTCCTTTCTATGGTGGTTAAAGGACCAGGAGTTCTGGTGCAGGTTGGGAGGAAAGTGGTGGCAACAAAACGATATTCTGGGTCCTTAAGCAAGACAGTGCGGGGCAGTGGTTAAAGTGTCAGCCTAGGACCGCGGAGGGCATAGTTCTCTCCCTGTTTTGTTGCCACGGCAACTGTGTGATGTAGGTTAGACTGGCACGCGAGGGGAGGTGGCTCAAATTTGGCCTGTGACCTTTGCGGCTGAACTCACGTTTGAACCCAGCTCCCAGTCTGACAGTCTAAGCTCTATGCCGCCGAGTTCAGATCCTGCCATCTCCAGTGGCAGGACTTCAGACAAGACCTTTCTTTACCTCAGATTTTGAGGAGTCAGAGAATACAATACTCAGTTATATGGACTGGTTGTCAGATTCAGTCTCGGGTCGCTTCCTATGTTGTTCTGTCGTTTTCTCTCCCCGTTTCTTCACCGTGTCCCATCTACTCTCCGCTTCAAAAGGAACATGCCGGAATGAAAGGAGGGTGTCGCTATGCGGGAGCCACCCTGCAAGAAGGTTTTCATTTATGAATTCCCGTCCTGCGGGCTTCCTCTGGCCTCATTTGCTCAAGGTCTTTTTTTTGCTCGTAGGGTGTCGAGGGAGGGAATAGTTTGTTCTCAGATAGGGAGCCTTGGGAGGAATTGCCTCCTCAGATGTCGCGAGCTGGATTTTTTAAAAAGAATTCACCACAATTAAAATAAAAACACTTGGTTGGGGTTTTTTTTCCATTCTCTGCTTCATAACGATAATCTCCAGATTCTAAGGAGCAAGGTTTCTGTGGAGTATTGTGTTCAGTTTTGAGCACCACAATTTAAGAACCAGTGTTCCCTCTAAGCCGAGTGAGTGTGAGCTAGCTCACAGTTTTTTTAGCCTCTGGCACACACATTTTTGTCTTCGCTCAGGAAGGATGGCTCCAGAGCCAACTAATTTATGCAGCAGCCAAATCGCTTGCTCACCACTTTAATGTCAGTCGCTCACAAACTAGAACTTTTGCTCACAAGACTCCACAACTTAGAGGGAGCATTGGCTGGAACATGTCGGAGGGCAATGAAGATGGCGAGGGGTCTGGAGACCGAGTCCTATGAGGAAAGGTTGAAAGGGTTGGGTATGTTTAGCCTGGAGAGGAGATGACGAAGAGGTGATATGATACCCGTCTTCAAGTACTTGAAGGGTTGTCATCTAGAGAATGGGGCAGAGTTGTTTTCTGTGGCCTCAGAAGGTTGGACCAGAACCAACGGGTTGAAATTAAATCAAAAGAGTTTCTGGCTAAACATGAGGAAGAACTTCCTGATAGTTGGAGCAGTTCCTCAGTGAAATATGTTTCCTCGGGAGGTGGTGGGCTCTCCTTCTTTGGAGGTTTTCAAACAGAGGCTAGATGGCCATCTGACAGCAATGCTGATTCTGTGAACTTCGGCAGATCACGAGAGGGAGGGCAGGAAGGGTTGCCTCAGTACTTAGTTCTTGTGGCCCTTTCTTACAAGCCAAGGGAAATGCTGGTTGCCACTTTGATGTCAGGAAGCAATTTTTCTACAGGCGAGTTTGGCTGGAGATCGTGGAGTTTTTTTTGTCATCTTCTGGGCATAGGGCGAGGTCACTGGGGGGGTGTGGGGTGGGAGGTATTTGTGAATTTCCTGCATTGTGCAGGGGGTTGGACTAGATGACCCTGGAAGTCCCTTCCAACTCTGTGATTCTAACCTGTTCTACCAGCACAGCTTGAGTTGAGTCCTGTAGCACACACTTTAACACACACGTGCATGAAGCTGCCTTATACTGAATAAGACCCTTTGTCCATCACAGTCAGTCTTGTCTACTCAGGCTAGCAGCGGCTTTCCGGGGTCTCAGGCGGAGGTTGTTCACATCACCTACTGCCTGGTGAACTGGAGATGGCAGAGCTTGAACCTGGGACCTTCTGCATGCCAAGCAGATGTTCAACCACTGAGCCATGCCCCCTCCCCACAACTTAGAGAACAAAAAGAATTTCAGGGTATGAGCCATGAGTGTCAAACATACGGCCCTCGGCCAAGGACTGGGCCCATCCGGGGCTCTTATCTGTCTGGCAAGCAACTGGTCACTACCTGTACTGGGAGATGACATATACTGTCCCAGTGCTAATGAGTAATGGGAGGTGCAAGTGGGAGGATGGGTATTGGGGAGATACTGGAAGGAAGTACTGCAAGAGTATTAATGTTTTAAGTATGTATTTTGAGTAGAAACAATATCATTAATAGTTAATAAAATTATCGTTAATAAAAACAATATCGTTTTTGGTGTAGTGGTTTGGTGTAGTGGTTAGAAGCAGTGCTCCCTCTAAGCTGTAGTCTTGTGAGCAAAAATCCTGCTTTGTGAGCTACTGGCCTTAAAGTTGTGAGCCAGCGATTTGGCTACTGCATAAATTGGTTGGCTCTGGAGCCCTCCTTCCTGAGCTAAGACAAAGATGTGTGACCCGGAGGCTAAAAAACTGTGAGCTAGCTAACACTAACTCAGCTTAGAGGGAACACTGCTTAGGAGCGTGGACTCTAATCTGGGAGAACGGGGTTTGATTCCCCACTCTTCCACACACAGCTGATGGTGTGACTTTGGGTCAGTCACAAGTTTTCTCAGAGCTGTTCTCTCAGGAGCAGTCCTCGAAAGAGCTCTCTCAGCCCCGCCTCTCTCATAGGGTGTCTGTTGTGGGGAGAGGAAGGGAAGGAGATTGTAAGCTGCTCTGAGACTCGGAGTGAAGGGCAGGGTATAAATCCAGTTTCTCCTCTTCCTCCTCCTTCTGGCACGCCTGGCACCCATGGCCTTGCCTGACAAAACGACATTTATGTCAGCTCTAGCCCTTGTAACAAATGAGTCCGACACCTCTGGTGTAAGCTTTCGAGAGTCAAAGCTCTCTTTGTCAGTGTTCTAGCAGCGCGGCTCTTCTTCACGTTCAGTCAGCTATCGCTTCCCGGTCACAAAATGTTATCGTTGGGTTGCCCCTCTTCCCGTTCAGTGGCTTTTTGATTGACTGTCTTGATAAGCTGTGTCTTTATAGCTTTACCGTCTTTATCAACGAGTGCCTTTATAAACTGTGGGGATATTGGAGATGAAATGTGAATCCTCTTGGCGGGTCTGTTTAGCGTGGCATTGCTCTCAAGTGGTTGTTGATTCGTTCACAAGAGCCGGGAGTGAAACAAAGGTTAGTACGGGAGAAGAAGAGGTACGTGCATTGTGAGTGCGCAATGATGCTCTGTTTATCCAAGGTTGAAGAATCCCACGGTCATCCGTGGTCATCCGTGAGCCTAAGTGCTGGATGTCGCTAGTGCCTAGAAACCTGAACCCTTTTTTCATCCTTCCCTCTTGCCCTTGCTTGCCGTTCAGTAGAGTCACTGGCAGAGTGCATGGAGATCTGGCAAGGAGGCTCAAGCGATTTATATTTCCCCAAGCCTTCTATGTGAATGCCGTGAGGCTGCAGATTGGCAGCAGAGCATCTGCTTGACATGCAGAAGGCCCTGGGTTCGAGCCCTGGATTCTCCTATTTAAGACCAGGTAGGAAGTGATGAAGGACCCCTTTCTCCCATATTTTCCAGCCCACCGGGTAAACTCGGCCTCACAAGCCCTGCTCTCTGTTCTCCCATTTTAAGAGGTGAGGCAGGTGGCAACCAGAGACAGGGCTTTTTCTGTGGTGGCACCTGGGCTTTGGAATTCCCTTTCCCTTGAGGCTCATCTGGCGCCTACGTTGCTTTCTTTTGAGCACCAGGCCAAAACGTGTTTGTTTATTTAGGCTTTGAAGAAGGAGGAGGAGATTGGATTTATACCCCGCCGCCCTTCGCTACCTGAAGGAGTCTCAGAGCGGCTTACACTCTCCTTTCCATTCCCCTCTCCACAACAGACACCCTGTGAGGCAGGTAGGCCTGAGAGAGCTCTTTCAAGAACCGCTCTTGAGAGAACAGCTCTGTAATAACTTGTAACTGACCCAAGGTCACTCCAACAGCTGCATGTGGAGGACTGGGGAATCAAACCCGGTCCTCCCAGATTAGAGTCCACGCTCCTAACCACTACATCCAACTGGCAAATTAAGGGTTTGATCATTTAAAATAATGTTCTAATGTGTTTTGTCTGAAAATGGTTAAATTCACTTTAAGCTCTTCAGTGGTTTGTTTGTTTTAATTATCTGAATGGGTTTTTCTTATTGCTGGGTTTCACTTTGTAACTTTTTATGTCATGTTTATTATATTATTTTGTACGCCACTTTGGACAGGATCCCCAGGCGAGGAAATTCCCTAAATAAATGAGAAAGATCTTGGCCTAAGACCCTCAAGAACTGCTGACCAAACAGTACTGGCCTAAATAATACCGGAATACCCTCCTCAGACACCTCCTTTAAATAGCAGTTTCATTCGGTTAGGCCTTCTTTGACATCTGATAGTTATTTTAGGATTCCGCCTGCCTAACTGCAAGTTTTTCTTTCTTTATTATACTAGCAGACTGTTAGGGATTATTGTTATTGACTTAGATTATATTTTTGCTTTGGAGGCCTGGAACTAGTTGGATGTTCTGGTAAATCAACAAAAGCAGCTTTGGCCTTCCCTAAAAGTTCCCTGGACTCAGGAAGTAGCTGAGCCCCAGATAGAGAAGATTAGAGAGTTTGCAGCGCTTCCTGTGCATGATAGTTTTCAGCCTGCCTTCTAGGAGTCTCCACAGCTCCTTGGACATTTGTCAGGAGATCCGAGTGATAAGATCATTATCATCGCAAGCTTCCCTGAACAATAGCTTTCCACAATGATGGCTGCAGGCGTGTACAGCTTTAAAAGGAGATTATATCAATGCCTTTAAATGAAATATTTTGAAATACTACAGGACTGTATATTCTCAATATATATCAAGTTATCAAAGGTTTCTTATAACAGCTCCAAAAGTATTTCATACAAAGTCGAAAGCTACGAGCCAGAGTTACAATGTAACATGTAAAGTTCCCTAAATCAAAATTCAACCATCATGAGCTATAAATCAAGGTTACACCGTAACACCACTAGTTCCGAAGTTCTCAATATGACAGATTTATATAACAGATCAGCAACTGGAAGTTATGCGGCGACATGCGTCCTAGGCATAGAAACATGTCTCCGTCCTCTTTTTCAAAGCCGCATCTCCTTTCCTTGTGGAGATCAAAATTAAAGCTGGAATCAGAACCAATGCTCTAGGAAATCTCTTTCAACCGTAGCCTCGATATGCTGCATTGAAGCGCTTGATAGCTTTGATAACTTAATATATATTGAGAATATATACTCCTATAGTATTTCAAAATATTTTCTCTAAAGGCATTGATATCAGACTTTTAAAGTGCATTCACAGTGTTCATTTGTGTTTGATAACTTGCATGCTGTGTTTCCCCCTTGTTTTGTCTTTCAAAGGGGATTAGACAAGATTCTTGGAGGACAGGTCTATTAGTGGCTGCCAGCCAAGGTGACTGAGGGGAACCTCCATGGTCAGAGGCAGTGAGCCGCAGAATCCCAGAGCCAAGAGGCAACATCAAGGGAAGACTTCGCTTGGCCATGCCCTGTTGTTAGCCCTCCAGAGGAAGAGGATGGCCATTGTGTGAGACAGGAGAGTGATGAGAATGTGGAATTCGCTGCTAGAGGACATTGTGATGGCCACAGGAACAAACAGCTTTAAAAGGGGATAAGAAAGATTCACGGAGGATAAGTCTTGTCAATGGCTACTAGCCATGGTGACCGAGGGAAACCTCCATAGTCATAGTTGGTCAGCCTCTGAATCCCAGTGTCAGGAGGTAAAATCAGGGGAAGGCCTCAGCTGGCTTCCCTGCCGTGTTGTTGGACCTCCAGGGGAACTGGTTGGCCACTGTGTAAGACGGGATGCTGGACTAGATGGACCACTGGTCTGATCCAGCAGGGCTCTTCTGGTGTTCTAACGAAGGCCTCACTCTCCATGCCCTGTTGTTGGCCCTCCAGAGGAATTGGTTGGCCACTGTGTGAGACAGGATGCTGGACTGGATGGACCACTGGTCTGATCCAGCAGGGCTCTTCTGGTGTTCTAACGAAGGCCTCACTCTCCATGCCCTGTTGTTGGCCCTCCGGAGGAACTGGTTGGCCACTGTGTGAGACAGGATGCTGTACTAGATGGACCACTGGTCTGACCCAGCAGGGCTCTTCTGATGTTCTTATGAAGGCCTCGGCCTCTCTGCCCTGTTGTTCACCCTCCAGAGGAACTGGCTGTCCACTGTGTGAGACAGGATGCTGGATGAGACAGACCACTAGTCTGATCCAGCAGAGCTCTTCTGATGTTCTAACGAAGGCCTCGGCCTCTTTGCCCTGTTGTTGGCCTTCCAGAGGAATTGGTTGGCCACTGTGTGAGACAGGATGCTGGACTAGACAGACCACTAGTCTGATCCAGCAGGGCTCTTCTTACATTCTTAAAGCTAATGGATCTTCTCTTGCAATGTAAAGAGGAAGGGCATTGGTGGGTGTTGTCTAGGCTGAGCTCTCATTTCACGTGGGGCAGTGGTGAAGCCAGAAAGGTCTGTCCAGTGCTCCCCATGGCCCAACAGCATGGCCTAGATTGTGCCGCTCCCTCCATTCTCTGCTGTGCATATGAAATCTATTGCAGGTGCTGTGGAGAGGGGCCATGGCTCAGTGGTAGAGCATCTGCTTGGCATGCAGAAGGTCCCAGGTTCAATCCCCAACACCTCCAGTTAAAGGGATTAGGTGGGAGGAGATGTGAAGGACCTCTGCCTGAGATCCTGGAGAGCTGCTGCCAGCCTGAGTAGACAATACTGATTTTGATGGACCAAAAGGTACGATTCAGTATAAAACAGCTCCATGTGTCTGTATGCTCCAGGGCTTTTCACCAGACAAGGCAATGTGGGGAAGTATTCTGGGATGGCAGGAGAAAACCACTAACATATGTCATTTCAAGGAGCCTTACATCTACCCTGTAGGGTAGGCCAGCATTAGTGCAAATGGCAGGGAACAATTTTAGAACCTTTCCAAAGGATAACTCTAAAAGATCTTGGCAGAAAATCAAGATTTGAACCAGGGGTTTCCTGGTCTGCAATTCAATTGCTCAGTCATTTGCTGCATTTGGCCACAAAGAAGAAGAAGAGTTGGTTTTTATACCTCGCTTTTCTCTGCCCTGAAGAGTCTCAAAGGATGCGTTAAGGGACACCGCCACTATTTCTAAACACAGTCAGCATGATGTGCATTTGCGCTGGGAAATCTGCCTCTGTGTTCCCCAGGTGTCAGGCTTGGTGATGGATACATCAGAAGGTAAAATAGTGATTGAGGGGGTGGCATGATAGAGGTTTACAAAATTATGCCTGGAATAGAGAAGGTAGAGACAGAAGTACTTTTCTCTCTTTCTCACAATACGAGAACTTGTGGGCACTCCATGAAATGGCTGAGCAGTCGGGTTAGAATGGATCAAAGGAAGTACTTCTTCACCCAAAAAGTGATTAACACGTGGAATTCACTGCCACAGGAGGTGGTGGCAGCTACAAGCATATACAGCTTCAGGAGGGGAACAGATGGAGCAGAGATCCTTGGGTGGCTATTAGCCACAAGGTATCGATAGAACACTGTCTGGGGGAGTGATGCTCTGTATTCTTGGTGCTTGGGGGGCTGCAGTGGGAGGGCTTCTAGAGTTCTAGGCTCACTGGTGGATCTCCTGGTGACACCTGGTTTTTGGCCAGTGTGTGACACAGAGTGTTGGACTGGAGGGGCCATTGGCCAGATCTAGCATGGATTCTCTTATGTTCTTACGTTTCAAATTGTTCCAGGCATTGGGTCTCTTACCAAGAGCCTGCATAAATAAAGGACGCTTGGCTTGGTGCACGAAAGGATCAAGAGACGCTCCAGACCATCCGTGGGAGGGCGTTGTGCAGTGAGGGTGCCACCACCGAGAAGGCCTTATTTGGAGTAGGAAGAAGTCTAATAAAGGGCCAATATTAAAAACCTAGTTGAAACTTGTAATATACAAAAATACATGAATTTATTAGAAAGGTAGTTAAAAACAAAAAGTGCTCAATGAAGTCCTCGTTGAAAAGTTCAGGTGGACTAAACACAAGGGCCAATACCTTATTTGGAGTAGCACGGAATGCAACAGAAGTACCCCGAACAAAATCTGCATTAAAGGCAGGGGTCCGTTGGAGCGGGAGGGCACAGGAGCGCAGCTCCGGGAGTGAGGAGCTCAGGGGGCGGGCACATGACCAAGCCCCGCCCCCTCCTCGGCTTCCCCGAGCAGTGCAGAGGCGCAGCGCCCCGGGGAAAGCCCTGCTAGGGTCTTTATTGCTTTTAATGTTTTGTTTTAATATTGATAATTTTATCATTGTTCCTTTTATGACTGTGTGCTGCTTTTCCAGAGACTTGCTCAAGGTGGCATATAAATTTTCTAAGGATACCATTTTTTATCTGGGCACATGGCACATAAGTACTGGAGAAATTTCACCAACCCTTCAGCAGCTTCCACCCCATCAGTTTGGTGTAGTGGTCAGGAGTTGGACTCTAATCTGGGAGAACCGGGTTTGATTCCCTACTCCTCCACATGCAGCTGCTGGTGTGACCTTGGGCCAGTCACAAGTTCTCTCAGAGCTGTTCTCTCATGAGCAGTTCTCAAAAGACCTCTCTCAGCCCCACCTACCTCACAGGGTGTCTTGTTGTGGGAAGGGGAAGGGAAAGGGATGGGTGGTGCACATGTCCTGGGTATCTCAAGTCTACTTGAAACCTGGTGGTTTCAAGGGAGCAGGAAGAGAATGAGGGTGTGTTCTTTACGCTTATTTTTATTGCACAAAGTACTGGATGGGGAAGGGAACGGAGGAAGAGCAGGTCAGTTTCACTCACCTGTGGAGTGGAGCCTGAGAGGTGGGTGTTGCCTTCTGACACACTTCCGGCATGTTAGGGGGTGTGGCATATGCAAATGAGTTATGGTAATGAGCTCCTGCATCTCTTTTTTCTACGAAATGACCCCTGATTAAAGGGCTTAATTTTGGGGTGCAACTCGATACGGAAGTCAGTGTTCTTTCAGTAGTCCAGTCCCAGGCCTCTTGGGGCCTGTTTTTTTAGGAAAGGCACATCACACTTAAGTTCTGTTCTTCACGTCTTTGACATGAAGGCCGACTGCGTCTTTTGTCCTGTTAGGAGCGAGCCTGACGTTGGCGGGTGGTATTTCTGTCGATAAAACAGGGACGGGCAGTCTTGTTCACAATAGGCTGGTTTCTTTATTTGTCCCGGCTTGTCAAAATGCCAAGTCGACATTCGACATTCTCCTGATGGCGCGCTGCTTCCTTCCTGTCTCAGTGGCTAAACCTGGTTTTGAGCAAGGAGGGGGGGGGGGGGAGATCTGAGGAAGCCAAGGAAGTTGCTTGTAAATTTCAGGATCTTTCTCTGGTTGTCCAGGGAGCTGCCATGAGGGGTGATGGGGGGGGTGGGTGGACATTTGCAGGAGACCCCCTCCCCAGCCCACAGGCAAGTGTGTTTCCCCACCCTTAGCTTATTCACCTTAAAAAAACCACAAACCTCTCTAGATTTGACATATTTATTCACCATATGCTGTGATTTGACATATTAAAAAGGTGTTGTTTTTTTTAAAAAAAGAAAACCCTCTCTTCTCTAGGGGCATCCGCTGTCTCTTCTGCCTTCCTTGTGACTCCTTTCATCTTGGGGAAAAAAAACCCGTTATAAATATTTATGTGCAATTTAATGACTTCGTTTTCTTTTCCAACTTCCAGAAAAACACAGTTGTCAGCTTAAGCAGCCTCTTATCAAATTACTAGGGGGAAACCCGCTGTTAAGAAGGGCAGGATACGTTTATTTATTTATTTACTTTATCTGTATCCTGTCTTTTCTTTCTGGCGGGGTCCCAGAGCACCTGACATTGTTCAGTTCGGCGCAGTGATCCTATGATAACCCTACGAGAGCCAGTTCCATTTAGTGGTTAGGAGCGCGGACTCTAATCTGAAAGAACTGGGTTTGATTCCCCACTCCTCCACATGCAGCTGTTGGTGTGATCTTGGGTCAGTAATAAGTTCTTTTCGAGCTGTTCTCTCAGGAGCAGCTCTCTCTCTCGAGAGCTCTCTCAGCCCCACCTCCCTCACAGGCAATGCTCCCTCTAAGCTGTGGAGAAAAATTCTACTTTGTGAGCTACTGGCATTAAAGCTGTGAGTGAGCAGTTTGGCTACTGGATACATTGATTTGCTCTGGAGCCATCCTTCCTGAGCTAAGGCAAAAATGTGCGAGCCAGAGGCTAAAAAACTGTGCGCTAGCTCACACTAACTCAGCTTAGAGGGAACACTGCTCACAGGGTGCCTGTTGTGGGGAGGGGAAGGGAAAGGAGATTGCCAGCTGCTCTAGGACTCCTTTGAGTAGTGAAGGGCGGGGTATAAATTCAATCCTCCTCCTCCTCCTCCTCTTCTCTTCCTCCTTTTTACCTTCACAACAGCCCTGTGAGGTAGTTTAGGCTGAGAGCGTGTGATTGGCCCAAGGTCACCCAGCCAGCTTCCATGGGAGAGCAGGGACTCAAACTTCAGTTTCTCAGATCCTAGTCTGCTTGGCATGCAGAAGGTCTCAGGCTCAGTGAGTCCCTGGCATCTCCAGTTAGGTGATTGGCAGGGATATGATCTGGTCTCCCCGATCCTGGTCTGATGCTCTAACCACTGCACCAACGAGCTGACACGAAACATTCCCCGCTGGAGCATCTAGGTGTTATCCATCACCAGCTGCCTGCAACTACAACTGGATCAGGGCCTGAAGGGGAGGGGCTATGGCTCAGTGGTGGAGCATCTTGCTTGGCATGCAGAAGGACCCAGGTTCCATCCCTGGTTAGAAGGACCAGGTAGGAGGTGATGTGACCTTGGAGAGCCGCTGCCAGTCTGAGCAGACTTGATGGACCAGTGGTCTAATTCAGTCTCAGGCAGTTTCATGTGTCTATGCGGCCATACTCTGGAAGGGCCCATAAGGTCTGGAGTGGCGACTCTCTAGTCTTAGGGTGGCATGGCATACTACGTTTCGTGCCACAATCTCCCCCCGCCCCCAATATTTTTATTGGTATTTCATGAAAGCAACAAAGAATACCCTTTCCCCTCCTTTTACAAATGCAGTTGCAAGGGCTGGTTTGCGGAGGGGAAGGACGACCTCAGGGTGGAGAGAGGGGCTCTTTGGTGTAGCCAGTTTGGTGTTCTGGTTAAATGCGCGGACTCTAATCTGGGAGAACCGGGTTTGATTCCCCACTCCTCCACTTGCACCTGCTGGAAGACCTTGGGCAAGCCATAGTTCTGGCACAGCTGTTCTCGAAATAGAGCAGTTTCTGTCAGAGCTCTCTCAGCCCTACCTACCTCACGGGTGACTGTTGTGGGGAGGGGTTTGTAAGCTGCTCTGAGACTCCGAGTGAAGGGCAGGGTATAAATCAAACCTCCTCCTCCTCCTGTCTTTTAAAAGCCTTTCCTCTCCTGAGCCACGCTCCCCCTTCAGGAAGCAGCCCCAGCAAATGCTCTTGGAAAGGGGGGAATTTTTTTTTTTTTTTGACATTATCACAAACCTTAATGTACGCATTTGGCCATTTTTTCCCTGCAAGGACCAAATTGCGCATTATGTCTTCTTATATTTTGGGTCCAGGTTGCCTGGACCCAAATTACTTTCCCCGCAGTCCAGCCTCATAGCAGCTGTGGAGAACAGCATTGTAAAAGTCTGCAGGGGCCCAATTTGGGTCAGGACTATAACCCCAGTTGCCAACCTCCAGGGGGTAGCCGGAGGTCTCCGGCGATTACAGCTCATCTCTGGGTGACAGGAATCAGTTCACCTGGAGAAAATGGCTGCTCTGGAATGTGGGCTCTATGGCTTTATACCCCAATGAAGCTCTATGGCATTATACCCCATTATACCGCTCCTCCCCAAACCCCGCCCTCCTTAGGCTCCACCCCCCTAATTTCCAGGTATTTCCCAACCTGGAGCTGGTAATCCTACCTATAACATGGGGAAAGGAGGCGTTCCTACCACCTCTGGAACCATTTTCTGGAGTAAAACTGCTGCCGGGGGGGGGGGAGTTATTTGCCCCCCTTTGGAGCTGCACTTAGTTCTATGGGGTACCTGGACCTGACTCACTAAAAACTTAAGAACTCCAGTGCCAGGGTTATCGGGTGCAAGTGCTACCAAGTTCATCGCTTCCTGTTTCCCACGGTAGTACCTGGCAGCCCTTCACAATCTGTGGGCAAATAAAGGCGTGCCCTCAAAGATCATTGGCCCAATCTGTACTGACCTCACTGAGGCCTGGCCAGTTAGAGTACACCCTGGCCACTCCTTATCTGCATAACTTGAGTTCTCCTTCTCGGTCACAATACAGCACAGCGGGAATTTTGGCTCAGTGGCTAAGACGCTGAGCTGCAGACCGGAAGATCGGCAGTTCGGCAGTTCGAGACCCGAGTGCCGCGTGACGGAATGAGCTCCCATCTCTGGTCCCAGGTCCTGCCAACCTAGCAGTTTGAAAGCAAAAAATTGCAAGTAAATAAATAGGTACTGCTTCGGTGGGAAGGAGACAGGGTTCCATGTGCCTCGGCGTCTAGTCATGCTGGTCACATGACCACGGTAACGTCTTCGGACAGCGCTGGCTGTTTGGCTTGGAAACAGAGATGAGCACCACACCCCTAGAGTCGGATTCGACTGGCTTTCAAGCAAGGGAAACCTTTACCTTTACTCTTGATAACTGCCTGGCTGCAGTCTTTAAGTAAAATTACAGACTATAGATTTATTGTGACCACTTTTGCAAGCAAAGGAGTCTCCACTCTGGGATCTTCCGCTGTGTTGTTCAGGGCCAGCAAAGATTCTCTGCAGACCCCCATCCTGAGCTATCCAGCGACCAGTCTATTTATAATCATGGCAGCCTTCCAAGCCAAACATATGGGAACGAAAAGACTCTTTCACTTTCTGGAGTCAACAAAGCCTTGCTCTTTTATGTCTGACTGATAAATCAGTACTTCTTCCCATGTAACAGGCACAGCTAATCTTCCCATTATGCCGGAAACACATCTAACTTTGCCCCAGTGATTTCTTTTGTTAAAGGGGTCACTCACCACCGCTGTTCCTTATTTTAAGCTGTGATAATAGCTAAAACAATGTTATTTGGTGTCTAGGGTGCAGGCATCTAACACAAAGACAGCTCAGATCTTGGAAGCTAAGATGGGTGGGTCTTGGCTAGTATTTGGATGGGTGACCTCCGAGGAATACCAGGGTCGTGATGCAGAGGCAGGCAATGGCAAATCACCTCAGATACATCTGTTGTCTTAAAAACAAGTCTAGCTTACCACCTAGTGGTGCATAACACTAAAAGAGCTAGAACTTCTGGGTGCCAGACAAACTTAGGATCTCCTGGCTATTCTATACACAATGCCATACGATAATAATAATTATTATCACATATATATGTTCTGGGACTGCCTGTGTGGCTCAGAGGTTAAGACGCTGAGCTGCAGAGTGGAAGGTCGGTAGCTCAGCAGTTTGAGACCCTTGTGCCATGTGACAGAGTGAGCTCCTGTCTCTGGCCCCAGCTCCTGCCACCCTAGCACTTTGAAAGTAAGAAATTGCAAGTAGATAAATAGGTACCGCTTCACTGGGAAGGTAACAGCGTTCCATGCGCCTCAGTGTTTAGTCATGCCAGCCACATGACCACGGAGATGTCTTCGGACAGCGCTGGCTCTTTGGCTTGGAAACGGAGATGAGCACTCCCCCCTAGAGTCTGATTTGACTAGCTTTCGAGCAAGGGAAACCTTTACCTTTACTATATATGTTCTGAAGCCGTGTGTGGTCAGAGTGTTGGACCGTGATTTGGGAGACCTAGGTTTGAATGCCAACTGTTCTTGAAGCTTGCTGGGTGGGCTTGGATCAGTCACTCTCAGCCTTACCTACTTCACAGGGGCGTTGTGAGGATAAAACGGAGGAGGAGAGTATGATATATACCATCCTAAAATCTTTGGAGAAAGGGCAGAATAAAAATGGACAAAATAAATGATTAAATAAGTTCTGTTTGGTTCCCAGCGGCATACCACTATAATCCATGCGATTTGTACTCATGGTAAAATCAAGGCCATTTTTTCATCAATGTGAAATTTAGCACAGGGAATGTAGCTGGGCAGAGTTGCTGTAGAGCTGACTTTCTGAGTTAATATAGGTTTAGAACATCTGCCTTCTTGAAAATTCCCATGTGCAGCAAAAACATACTTTGGTTTTCACAGTTTTCTTGTTTACACTCTGTCAAAAATTAATGCATAAATACGGCAGAGATCTTGCCTGAAATGGTTTGGTGGAAATCTGCTGCTAATTCATAAAGTTATTAAAGTTCAGAGTTCCTACTTGAAACATTAATCGTACACCAACAAACAGGGTAGAGAACTGAAGGCCTTCCCCTGATGTTGTCTCCTAGTACTGGGTTTCTGGGGTGTCCTCTCACCCTTTTAAAATAATCTTACGGGAAGTTAAAACAAAATACATACTCAGGGTATGCGAGTGAAAAAGAGTGATTAATGTAATCCCCTGCTGTCAGTGTGACGCAGTACCGTCTGGTGTAGTGGTTAAGAGTGGCGGACTCTAATCTGGGAGAACCGGGTTTGATTCCCCACTTCTTCACGTGCAGCCAGCTGGGTGACCTTGGGCGAGCCACAGTTTTCTCAGAGCTGTTCTCTCAAGGGCAGTTCTCTCAGAGCTCTCTCAGCCCCACCTACCTCATGGGGTGTCTGTTGTGGGGAGAGGAAGAGAAGGAGATCGACAGCCGCCCTGAGACTCTGAGTGAAGGGCGGGGTATAAACCTTTTTCGTCTTCGGAAAATATTGTAATTCTGTGGATTGAAAGCTGAAGAAATAGCTTTGCATAAAAATTGCTGGCAGCAACTTGGTACTACTGATCTGACACCCCTTGGGTCCAACCATAAAACAAAGTCTCTGTTTAATATTAAAAAGAGAAACTGGAAGCCACCAGTACAAAGGCCATAACAAAACTGTGATTTCCCCCCCCCCCCCCTTCCCAGAAGGAATCTGTCCTGGTTCATAACAGTGCGTTGCTATGAATGTTCTGTAGTTTATACCGGAAACTCTTGGCACTTAGAAGGGGGGGGGGGAGTTGCAGCATTCTTGGTGGGATCATAAATAAATAGTCTGGGGCCCTGTGTGGAAAAGGGAGATTTCACAATTGAAATGACTGCAATTGCTTTATGACACCTTTGAAGAAAATTAAGGCACTCGTTTTAATATATGTTTTACAGGGTTGCCATCTCCAGGTTGGGAAATTCCTGGAGATATGGGAGTAGACCCTGGAGAAGGTTGGGTTTGGGGAGGGATCCCAGCAGGCATAGGATGTCACAGAGTCCATCCTCCAGAGCAGCTATTTTCTCCGGGGGAACTGATCTGAAGCCAGTGCAGCAATGCCTAGTGGTTATGCTGGACTAGGAGTGCGGAGACCCAGGTTCGAATTCCTGCTCTGCCTTGGGAACTCGCTGCGTGACCCTGTGCCTGGCACAGCCTTGCAGCCTAACCTACCTCAGAGGGTTGTTGTGAGGGTAAAATGGAGACACGGAGAATGACGGAAGCTACTTTGGATCCCCATTGGGTAGAAAGGCAGGTTGTTGATTAAATAAATACATGAAGTCTCTGTAGTCTGGAGGTCAGCAGTAAGGCTGGGAGTTCTCCAGGCTTCCCCTGGAGGTTGGCAATCGTATATGCATAGCCCATTTTTAAAAAAACGTTCTGGCATTAAAATATGACAAACCTTATTCTCTTAAGGATCTCTTTATTGTTATAGGTTTGATTATTACTGGGTTTTTTAAAAACTTGCTGCTGTATATTATTTCTGATAAAAGCTTTTGTCTGAAGGATCAGTTACTAATTACGGACACTTTAGTAACTTAATACTGTTTATTGACCAGTTTGTTGCTGATTATTAATTGACTGTTGTCTGGGGGTGGGAGGGTGGGAAGGGTCTCTTGCTGGTCGACTGTGGATTTTCACTCACTATTCCTGGATTTTCCCATAACTGAAATGACAAAAAGAATGACGTAAGAACAGGGCTTTTTTTGTAGAAAAAGCCCAGCAGGAACTCATTAGCATAATAGGCCACACCCAACAGCAGAAACTCATTAGCATATTAGGCCACACCACTGACAGCACAGTTTATTAGCATATTAGGCCACACCCCCGTGTTACCAGAAGAGTGGTCATCCAGCCACAGCCACCTTTTGCTTCTTATTCTGTTTACCTTGTTTGTTGTCAAAACCCAGGGCTTTTTTTGTAGCAGGAATTAATTTGCATGTTAGGTCACATACCCCTAACGTAGCCAATCCTCATGAGTTTCGGCTGTTGGGTGTGGCCTGTTATGCTAATGAGTTCCTGCTGGCTGTGGCCAACTCAGGAGCCAGCCGGAACTCCGTTCCTGTGCATTCCTGCCCAAAAATAGCCCTGCGTAAGAATAGTAGCATCAAAGCAGGGGGATTCAGAGCTGGTGGAGAACTAGTACTTTGTCACTCTGGCCAGGATCATGTTCTATTCCCAGCAGAGTCATCATCATCATCGTCGTCGTCTTCTTCTTTGTCTTCTCATTCTTCTTCGTCTTCTCCTTCTTCTAATTCTTCTTCTTCTTCCTCCTTGATCCATCAGGGTCAGTCTTGTCTACTCAGACTGGCAGCGGCTCTCCAGGGTCTCAGGCTGAGGTCTTTCCCATCTAGGGCTGCCAAGTCAGCCCGGGGGGCGGGGGATCCCCCGCTGTCACGCTCGGTCTTGCCCTCTCCCGGAGTGCCCCCGGTGGCCGTGCTGCCCTCTCCCGGCGGACGGTCCAGGCGAGTTCCGAGGTTCGAGGAAGAGGTGCTTATTGGGTCTCAGAATGGCCAGGGGCGGGGGTATACAGCACCCTCTACCGCCTCCTGGCCTCCGTTGGTGTGCTCTGCCGCTTGGCTGACTGTTCTCCCAGGTTGCGCCCTCGTGCTCTCTCTCTCTCCTGGGCTCCGCTCACAGCCATGCATCACCTCTGGCTCTTCCTCCCCGACCCGTTCCGCCTTTCTTCCTTTTATTCCCTCTCCCTCTCGCCGGACTGCCCTACCTCCCCCCTCCGCCCCAACCCCGCCCCCCTTTATAGCCAGCGACGCTGAGGCTTCCTTCCTGCTCGTGGCTCCTGGGACGCGGGTGTGGCGAGCCTCGTCGCCGCCGCTGCCGGCCTTCTCGTGGTGCGCCGTCTCTCCCCGTTCCGCACCACGCCAGGCGACCTCCTCCGTTGCGTCCAGGTGAGCCGCCCCGGCGGGACGCGGACTACGCGAGGTGGGGTGTGCTCTGGGCGTCTTCTGGCTCCCGGTTGCCGGGCCGAACGCCGCCACTCTGGGAGACTCCGAGGGCTCCCTCCTGGCCTCTGTCTCAGATCGCGGGTGCACCTGGCTCTCGTGCGCCTGCTGGGCAAGCTCCCGTTCCGGACCCTCCGGGACAGGACACCCCGCTAAAGGGGTTCCCGATCCGCTGGCCAGCATTTGGCCGGTGGGGGGAACCCCCAGCGAGGACGACGTAGTGACGTCACCGGAAGTGACGTCAGCACGTTGGGGGTGTTGCCATGGCGACGCTCTGGCAATCGCCCCAAAACTCTATGATACCATAGAGTTTTGGGGCGATTGCCAGAGCATCGCCCTGGCAATGCCCCAACGTGCTGACGTCACTTCTGGTGATGTCGCTGGGCGCGCACGCGCGCCAGGAGAAACTCCTGGCCAGAGGAGGACTTCCCCCCACCGGTGAGTTTTGAAGACTTGACAACCCTATTTCCATCACCTACTGCCTGATATTTTTAACTGGAGATGCCAGGGATTGAACCTGGGACCTTCTGCATGCCAAGCAGATGCTGAGCCGTGACCCCTCTCCAAAGGACACCTTGAAGCAAGGCATTCCATGGCTTAATTGTAAACTGTATTTAAAATGTACCCCCCGAAGTCTACTTGTGTTTTAACTGAAGGATGGCTATTTTTAAAGTCTTACCCGGCGAGTGAATACAGACCAAGGGGGGTGCATTTCTCCAGGAAGCGTTAAGGAATTCAGGTATGAATCAATTCCTAATAATAAACTACTGTGAACTGGGCACCGACCACAATAGGGAGAGGTGCAGATTTATTGCTTTTTTGTGTGCTTGGAGAAGGTCGGATTGGTTTTGGCTTTGGTTCATTTTGATTTAAGGAAACCTCCCAGGTTCCTTTCTTTCTGTTAAAAAAAAAAAAAGTTTTCCTGGCTAATAGAATGGGCTCGTTGCCACAACGTACATGGAATCACACACTTGTTTGAAAGACACAGTCCATAGCTTCCGTGCTCTCTCTCTCCCTCTGTGAGTGATTGATGAGTGTGGTTTCCAGAAAAATGAGGATTTCAGGGTTGAGAAGTAAGCTGTTGCGAATGGTATTTGCGGTGGTGGCAGATAACACCGTGGTCTCTAAGATACAGATAGCTGCGAGAACTAGCGGTTTTCTTATGCCAGCCAAGTATTGTTTTCTTTGTTACACTTTAATTGTCTAATCTTCAGTAGACTCAGCATCTTTTTGTCTCCGACCTGCTACAATAATTGCTGAGCAAAAAAGAAGTCTGCAGAACAAAAAGGTTCAACATAGATTGAGGGAAAAGAAAGGAAAAGGAACTCCTCCCCGCAAGGTAGATAAGAACGCATTGGCTGAAAGTTACCGAGAACAAGGCTCCGTCAAAGGTGACATTCTGTGTTTCAGATCTTTCGACCTCCCTTTCGTTCCCCGTCTCAGATTTTTGAATTCGGATCTGTTTCCTCTTTTACAGCCGCCGGTTTCCCAGAGCTGGAGGCTGGCCAGCTGTTAGAAATAGCCTGGCTGTAGGAGCCCCAAAAGAATAACCGACGTTATGATTGAAAAAAAAAGAAGGCGTAGTAGTCTGTCATCCGGATAATCTCAGAAAACAATGTCCTTGTAAGCCAGAAGGAAGACTTAAGAGGCTTTCTAAAAAACTAGTGTCTGTTTTGAATGCAAAATCCAATCTGCTAAGCCACCCCCCCCCTCTTTTTTTAAATCCCCTCTCCAGTTTGGTGGTTGAAATGACCTTGTAGACACCCTCGGGCTGATGACCTGGTAGACACCCTCGAGCTGAGTGACATGGCTTCTCCAGAAAGCTCTCCTCCCACTGAAGACCAGCTTTCCATCGACATTGACGATCTCCACTATTCACTGCAAGGTAAGTTTTGTGCATGAATCCAGCCAATATTGTAATTCGTGGAACACAACACGGAGCCTCTGTAAGCAATGCCTTCTATTTATTGACTCTTAGGGTATTGTTTAGCCTGGCCTAGATGGCCCAGGTTAGCCTGATCTTGTCAGATCTTGGATGCTAAACAGGGTTGGACCTGGGTAGTATTTGGATGGGAGACCACAGAGGCAGTTCAAGGCTGCTATGTGGAGGACAGCAATGAAGCCACCTCTATTCATCTTTTGCGTGGAAAACCCTACAGGGTCACCGTAAGTCAGTTCCGACTCGATGGCACTGTCCACCGTCACCAGGGGATCGTTCTTTACGGGGACAAGTTCCCTTTTTTGGGAAGGCCCCTGTGATTTGTGTCTGGTTGTAACGGGTCAAAACCTAGGATCGCGCATCTAGCTTGAGGGACTGTGAGACAGGAAACCCCTCCAAAATCTCCCCTCATCCACAAACTTAATGGCTGTCCTTTGGCAACCTCACCTCTCTGTTTGTTTTGATAGATCAAGCTTCTGGGTTTCACTGGAACATTAGGAGAAACTTACATGCCCAGGGAAATGCTGATTGCCACTTTAGGGTCAGGAAGCAATTTTTTCTCCAGGTCAGTTTGGCCAGGGATCCTGGAGATTTTTTGTCATCTTCTGGGCGTGGAGCAGTGGTCATTGCGTGTGTGGAGGGGGTGGTATTTGTGAATTTCCTGCATTGTGCGGGCGGTTGGATTAGATGACCCGGGAGGTCCCTTCCAACTCTATGATTCTGTGATTCCTTTTGATTCAAGCGGTGGAACCAATCATCCAGGGAGGTGTTGGGCATTCCGTTGTCGGAGGTCTCTGGAGCAGGGGCTTGAGAGCCATCTCTCCGGGATGCTGTAGCCTTGGCATTCCTGGAATAAGCAGTGGATTGGAACTGACTGTGTATAATTCCCCTTCCATCTCTGGGGAGTTATGCAAGGGTGCAGCAGGCAGTGCTGGCTATTTGACCGCTCTATGGTAGACAAACTTTCATAGCCATTGTGGTGTAATGGTTAGAAAGCTGAACTAGGATTTGGGACATAACCGTCACTCAGTGGCAGAGCATCTGCTTGGCATGCAGAAAGTCCCAGGTTCAGTTTCTGGCAACTCCAGCTGAAAAGAACAGGTAGCAGGTGATGTGGAAGACCTCTGCCTGAGTAGATCAAGATGGGCAGCCGTGTTACTATATCTGTAGCAGTAGAAAAAAGCAAGAGAGTCCAGGAGCACCTCAAAGACTCACAAAATTTGTGGCAGGGGAGGAGCTTTCGTGAGTCACTGCTCACTTCTTCAGGTACCTTTGTAGACAAGACTGATCTTGAAGGACCGATGGTCTGATTCAGTGTACGGCAGTTTTGTTTGACACCCTAGTTTGGATCTGTGCTCTGCCATGGAAGCTTGCTGGGTGACCAAGGGCCAGTTACATACTTTCAGCCCAACCTTCCTCACAGGGTTGTTGCTGGATGGATAAAATTGGAGGAGGCGAGGAGAATGATGTAAGCTTCTTTGGATCTCCACTGAGGAGAAAGGCAGGGCTTGAATGAAGTGAAGAAATATATTCTGTGTAGCTCACCAGCTGTGATCACTGCTGCTGAAAGATGCCTTTGAAGCCCACACTTCTGAGACACCACCTCAGCCTTTTTTAAAATAAAATTTTATTGAGAAAAATGCTCAAAAATAACATCAATCGGTGAAAAAAAAATCAACCAGTAACAGAATGTCAACAAAGCATCATCAACAACAACAGAGCTGAAATACCTATACTACAAGGCAGACTTCAATACTACCTTATACAAATCTTAATTGTTACATTAACGAAATAAGTTTGAAATAACGATGGTCGCTAAAGGAAAACTACCGTCTTTAAAAGTTCTTTCAATACCAGGTACCACTTATTCAGAAAGTTTGACTCAGACATAGGATACTCATTTGACCTCTTAACATCTGTTATTTTGTCAAAAATCGTAGAGTCCCACAGACACATATACCACTCCTTTACCTCAGGTAGCAGAAAGGCCTTCCAATGAGAGGCAATTACTTTTTAAGCAACCAATAATAGTGTTACAATTACATTTTTTTTTGTATGTCGGGAGTGTTTTAAGTCGGGCCAAACGTTCAACAGTATTGAGTGTATTGTAAAAGGAATTGTACGTCCAGTAATATAAGTTATTTGTTGCGCAATATCTTTCCAAAACTTAAGAACTGTTGGGCAAAACCACCAACCATGAACGTATGTTTCTTTAGCCTTTTTGAGGGCCAGAGGTGCTTACAATTTCCTTATGTTTTTCTTCTTGTTGGCACAATAAGCCATTGTCAAAGTAACTTCCCTGCTTGGACAGCGTCATAAGTTGCTGGCTGCCAGAGCTACGAATTTCAACAAGCGTTTTCTGCCCCCTTCCTGCACTATTTACCTGTTCTGACTGAAAATGCCTAGGAGCCGGTTTTGTCAGCAGGGTGAACCACTCATTTTGGCAGGAAGAAATGCCCTGGAAAATTTTTACACGCTCAAAACTGTCCCCTAACTAAGGGATTATATGCAGGTGCAATCCAAATGCAAAACAGAGCCTTGGAAAGTGTGCGTTCCCCATTGTTTTCTCAGAGCTGGAAAGGGACTGCCCTTTGCAACAGAAAGTACCTCATTAAAGACGTCCGTCCTTCCTGTTCTGTAGAGCTGAAGCAGTTGCCGCCATTTAGACATACTAGCCTGATCTCATCAGATTTGAGAAGCTACGCTGGGTCGGCTCTGTTCAGTATTTGGATGGGAGACCGCCAAGGAAGTCCAGGGGTTGGTATGCAGAGGCAGGCAGTTGCAAACCACTTCTGAACGTCTCTTGCCCTGAAAGCCCTACAAGGTTGCCATAAGTCAGCTGTGACGTGATGGTGAAAAAAAAAAATCTCCTGCCCAATGCTCCCTCTAAGCTGTAGAGTCTTGTGAGTGAAAATTCTATTTTGTGAGCTACCGGCATTAAAACCATGAGCAAGTAATTTGGGCACTGCATCAATTAGTTTGCTCTGGAGCCATCCTCCCTGAGCTAAGACAAAAATCTGTGAGCTGGAGGCTAAAAAACTGAGCTAGCTCACACTAACTCATCTTAGAGGAGACACTGATCTTGCCCTATTCTTGGGCTTGAGGTGTGTGCCATCTAATGCTAGTTTTGGAAATGTGTTAGTTGAGCCAGCTTTCTTATTTTTTTCCTGCTGTATGGGTTTTAGAGTGGGGTATCGCTTGTAGATATTTTGACAGAAACGAAATAAAACTGTATTTAAAAACAAAAGAAAACAGTGGTTTGGTTACTTGTGTACAACAGCCCTGGGGACTCACAGGGTTCAGTCTTGGGACACGAAACACGAAAGTCCCTGGTTCAAATTTGACCTCAGCCACGAACTCAGTAGAGGGGTATGTGTGCCTCAGGCAAGATGCCGTCCTTCAGCGATAGGTGATCGTAACACAGGCCTACCTTACAAGGTGATTGTAAGGTTTACTGAGGGATTGTGTATGACACTCTGAACTATTGCATATACATCAGATGTTTTAATTAAACAGTGTATATTCGCATGCTTTTTCTCTCACTTTGGGAGTCTTTTTGGAAACATCCTGAGAAAAATCTGTTTCAGTAGGGTTGCCATGTGTTTCCTGGCCACCGGCGGGGCGTGGGGGGCATAGGGGTGCCAGCTCCAGGTTGGGAAATAACTGGGGATTTGGGGGTAGAGCCTGGGGAGGACAGGACCCTCAGTGGGGTACAATACCAAATAGTCCACCCTTCAAAGCATCCATTGTCTCCAGCGGAACTGATCCCTGTAGTCTCTGGAGAAGAGCTGTAATTGCAGAGGATCTTCAGGTCCCACCTGGAGGCTGGCATCCCTAAGCCATCAATTTTCTACCACACTGTGTGTATAAATTATGGATTATTGTAAACTTGGTGCTGGTTGAGTTTGAAGCTCTGTTTGTTTTAAGGGAGACATGATGGAGATCTGTAAGGGGGCATCATTGAGGGGAAACATGATATAGGCGTATATAGTTACACACAGGCCAGAGAAAGTGGATAAACAGAACATTTTCTTTGTGCCCCATAATACTAGAACTTGGGGGCACCCAATGAAGTTAATGGCGATACATTCAGGACTGACAAAGGTATTTCTTTACTTGACAGATAATTAAATTCTGGAAGTCATTGCTAGTGGGTATAGTGAACAAGCATAGATAACTTTAAAAGGGGATTAGACATTCATGGAGGATGAGTCCATCAGCAGCTACTACCCAGGGTGAATACACGGAGACTCTATATAGAGAGGTACCAAACCTCTGAATCCTAGAGCCAGGAGGCAACCTCAGGAGAAGGCCTTGGCCTCTATGCTCTGTTAGCTCTCCAGAGGAACTGGTTGGCCACTGTGTGAGACATGATGCTGGACTAGATGCACCACTGGTCTGATCCAGCAGGGCTCTTCTGATGTTCTAATGAAGGCCTCGGCCTCTATGCCCTGTCATTGGCCCTCCAGAGGAACTGGTTGGCCACTGTGTGAGACAGGATGCTGGGCTAGATGGACCACTGATCTGATCCAGCAGGGCTCTTCTTGTATTCTCTTCTTAAAGCTTTGACCTCTGTGCCCTGATGTTGGCTGTCCAGAGGAACTAGTTGGCCACTGTGTGAGACAGGATGTTGGACTAGAAGGACCACCGGTCTGATCCAGCAGGGCTCTACTGATGTTCTAATGTTGTTTCTTATGCCTTTGAATGGGGAGGGAGCTTGGTAATTTCCCCTTTGGCTTCTTCTCTGTATGAGTTTTGCCGTTAAGCCTCTGAATCCCAGAGCCAGAAGGCAGCATCAGGGGAAGGCCTCAGCCTCTGTGCCCTGTTGTTGGCCCTCCAGAGGAACTGGTTGGCCACTGTGTGAGGCAGGATGATGTACTAGATGGACCACTGGTCCGATCCAGTGAGACTCTTATTTTTCTTATTCTTTAGCTGGGTGGAATCCCTGTGTTTTTTTAAAAAATCCCCTCTTTTAATATTTTATTTCTAGCTTTATCCATTCGTAAGGCCAAACTCCACTTCAGGCTTCTAGAGATCACTTCTGTCTCTGGGGCTGTTTGCCCTGTCGCTGAGATTATTTTTTTATTTTCTTAGAAAGGCAACTTCTTCCAGGCACAGCTGCTTTGCCCCACCCTCCTCCTTCAGTAGAAACAAACTGATCGTTGCCAACGGTGGGGAAACAGACAGGTAACACATTCCACTGTGATTCATGGCTTTGTTTCTAAATACCTCCAGCTGCTATGCAACAAGCTTAAGCAATGGGAAAGGTCTAGCCAAGACTCATTCCTCTGCCTGGTTGAAGAAAGGCGTTCAGTCCAGAGCTGGGTGGTGCCACTGCAGGTGGTGATGACATGACCGAATGCTCCTCTGTACTCCAAAGAGGAAAAAAATCCTCACATTAGGAATCTAGATGTCAAGGAGAAGGATGGGACGGAACCCCTTTTCTCCGTTTTTCCAAAAAAAAAAAAAATCTGGGAAGGAGTTTTCAATATGGAGATGCTTTTAATCAAGTTATACCTCTGTGATAATTCAGTGCAATACAAGCAGCTACTCTTGGTTTGAACGCTATCGCCTCAAAAGAGGGAGAACCCCTAGCACATAGAAAACTAGATGCCAAGGGAAATCCTGCCTTAGAACCGTTTTCTCAGTGTTTTAATCTGAGAAGGCATATTTATTTATTTATTTTTAAAGTTTGTGCCCCGCCCTTCCCAAATGGGCTCAGGCGGGTCACATCAAAGCATATAACCATAAAAACCAGTTAACACCGTTCATCTGAAAACGACTAAAACCAGATGACAGTAAAACAGTTAAAAGATGGGAGCAATAATTCCACCCCCTCATAAACTGGATAGATGATACTGGAGTCACGACAGAAGACAGGAGGGCCTGTTGTTATGTGGTCCATGGGGTCGCAAAGAGTCGGACTCGTCTGTGTGACTGACCAACGACAACAACAACAAAGACTCCATGTAGGTAAATGATCCCGACCGCCTTTCACGATGGTGGATCATTTTTGGTGGGTACGCAGTGTTCCCTCTAAGCTGAGTTAGTGTGGTGCTGGGGGGGGGCAACAGTGGGAGGGCTTCTAGTGTCCTGGCCCCACTGCTGGACCTCCTGAGGGCACCTGGTGTTTTTGGCCACTGTGTGACAGAGTGTTGGACTGGATGGGCCACTGGCCTGATCCAACACTGTCTTCTCTTATGTTCTTATGAGCTAGCTCACAGTTTTTTAGCCTCCAGCTCACAGATTTTTGTCTTCGCTCAGGAAGCAACTAATTCATGCAGCACTAATTCATGCAGCAGCCAAATCACTCGCTCACCACTTTAATGCCAGGAGCTCACAAAGTAGAATGTTTGCTTACAAGACTCCACAGCTTAGAGGGAGCACTGGGGGAGCTGTGTTGGTCTTCAGTAGAAGAGCAAGATTTGAGTCTAGCTGCACCTTTAGAGACCAGCAGGATTTTCAGGGTATAGCCTTCTGAGAGTCAATTCTCCCTTTATCGAATCCGAAGGAAGCGCTGACTCCTTCAGCAGAAACAAACAGTTTGGTGTAGTGGTTAAGTGCACGGACTCTTATCTGGGAGAATCGGGTTTGATCCCCCACTCTTCCATTTGCAGCTGCTGGATGACCTTGGACAAGCCATAGTTCTCTTTGAGATGTTCTTTCATGAGCAGTTCTCTCAGAACTCTCTCAGTCCCCCCCACCCCACAAAGCTTGTGGGGAAGGGAAAGGAGATTGTAAGCTGCTCTGAGACTCCAAGTGAAAGGCAGGGTATAAATCCAACCTCCTCCTCCTCCTCCTCCTCCTCTTCTTCTTCTTCTTCCTGAAAGCTTGTGCCCTGGAATTCTGGTTGGTCTCCAAGGTGCCACTGGACTCGAATCTTGCACAGTAGTTTTTAAAACAAGTGAGCTCCGTGTCTGTGAAAATTTAGTGCTAAGGGGCCGCACAACACCTCTGAAGATGAGAAACGTCATGCAAGACAGACGGCTGCACACACTTCACGCCAGGGGTCTGTGGTCATCTGATCGGATAGATTATGTATAGTTTGACTGTGTGATATTGCCATCTGCACTCTTAGCACGCAGTAATCCTCAAAGGTTTCTACTCTCCCTGCTCCTGTCTGCTGACATCCCCCCCCCCCCAAAAAAAGACGTACAGCACCCTTTGTGGACACACAACAAGCTCGTACCTGCAAGGGGCAGAGTCACACAATTCTTCCACCTGAAGTAAGGCGGAATTGCACGACAGCATACCCATCTCATGTCGCCAGAATTGGATGGAGGAGGGGAAAGGAATCTGCTTTCTGCTGCTGCTTCATCGCACTCAAAGTTAAACGTGCAAACAACATGATGAAGATCCATAAAATGCAAAGTGTTGGCTCAGGCCTGGAGGGTGTGCCGGGAAAGGGAAGGTAGCCTTTGAACCTGTGCTTGGTTCTTCTATTTGAACCCGGCAGGCACACTTGGCTATTACCTTTTCGAAGGGGGGAAATGGGTCATTTCCTCCCCATTAAAATAAAGTGGGGAGCCTAGTTTCAGTACCACAACCAGGGTTTTTTTTCTGGGGGAATCTGCTGGAACGGAGTTCTGGAACTTCTTCGACAGAATTCTTTTTAAAATGTTTAAAAGTTTGTTGAGTTTTCAGTATACAGATTGAAAACGTCATTTCCCTCTTGAGAATTCCGGCACCTTAAAAAAAAAAAGAAAAGAAAAAATCCCTGACTGTAACTGAAATGAGGTTGAAGGGTTAAATCTCCTGGTTTTTTCCCCATGCACGCCCACCCGTGAGGCAAATTGAGGCAGCATGAACCTGCAGTTTGCCTTTAATGAATGGAAGGAAATGCATAACCTTTCCGTAGTCTGCGTCAGCCTTAAGATGGTTGAGCGTTGGGGGGGGGATGCAAAGCGCGTCTACTCGGGAGTAAACCCAGTTTTATTCAGTGGGGCTTATTCTCAAGAAGGTGTTCTTGGGATTGCAGCCTAAGGTTGTGGTCAGCCATTTGGCACAGTGGGAAAGCGCCCCTATTACCTTTGGTGGAATTTGACTCACAGTCACGCAGTCACATATCCCTTTGTGCTACGGGCTCAGTACGTCCCTGCGTGATCAGACTCCCCATTTGGGCGAATGGGGTGGGGGTTTTTTTGCCTTTTGTTTCCCATGCGTATAAGTGAGAAATCGAACCTCCGTGTGGAGGGTTCTCCATGGAATATGCAGTTATGCGCATACTGCTAAGCGAGGGGGAAAAACCAGCACCGAGTCAGGATAGAATGAGCAGACCATCCCGACGGCTTGACAGCATGCTTGAGCGATCAGTCTAGGGAAACTTCACCCATGGCAAATGTTGGCAAATGTTAGGACTGGACTTTCCCCAGTATCTTTTAACTTCATTAACAGGTAACGAATTCCACTGTGATTCATGGCTTTTAACTCGGTGTCTCTGTGGTGGGGCGGCATGGGGTGCCGACAGCTGCGGGACCTTTCCCAGATGTTGCTGTCTGATCATGCCCTTTAGATCCGTCAGGCATTCACAGCTGAGTCGGATCTAAAGGCATGTCTGACCTCAGCCTAGATGTCTGTACTTGGGGCTGAAGTAGCAGAAGCCTTAGAGATTCCCACACTGCAATCTGCACCCGAGGCCCGGTTTTCCCGGGTGGCTGCTGGTAGATGTGACTCTTGAGAGCAGCCGTGTGGAGTGAATTTGCCAGTTATGTGAACTGGAGCTTAGCCAGACTTGTGGCACTTAACCTCTGGTAGCCCTGCAGATCTAAAGTTCATTGCCATAAGTGGCTAGAGGAGTAGCAAGTGTTGGCCTCTCTCTCCCTTCCATCCTTCACCTTCCTTCATCCTGTTCCTGATGATGCTAAAACTGGGAATGCATGGGGGGTGGGTGAGTGGGTGGGCAGAGGGGGCAGGTGCAAGCTCTCATTAAACAAGCCTGTGCAGGATTTTCCTTCCACGCCTGCTGATCCAATTTGTGCACTGTTCCCCAGAGCGTAATTCCCCTTCTTAACCTATTTAACTGGCGTGATCGGCTGCTGATTCAACAGGGTTTTAAATAGGACTGCCGGCTGTGGCAGGCACCAATCCATTTGCACACACTCCCCTTGTAGAGCCATCTTCCATGTTAGCGTGACTACTCAGACATGCAGAAGTGTGTTGGAAAAGAGGCAAGTTGCAGCGCGATCCTATGTGGAGTCACTCCATTCCAGGTTACTTGAAGTTTAGACTGTAACTTGGCCCAAGGTTGCTTTGTTAGGTGCTCTTTTGTAAGGCGGGTGTCCGTATCTGAAAAGTCTGGACTCTAATCTGGGAGAACCAGGTTTGATTCCCCATTCCTCCACATGCAGCTGCTGGGTGACCTTGGGCAAGCCATAGTTCTTTCAGAGCTGTACATTGTACATTTCAACTACTGCAACATCAACAGAGAAAATTGCACTGTCAACAGGCCGGCATAAAAGCCAACTTAATAAAAGGCTCTAATCTGGGATCATTATATGGAAACCAGAAAATAGCATGAAAACCCCAAAATGAGGCTATACCGTACTGCTGTCCTTCTGGGCTGTCACAGCATCAGGGCCCCAGAAATAATAAGATCACAAAACATTATGTCCATTCTGTCAGCTCCTGGAAGGCATATTTGCAAAACTCTTGTGTGGTGGATTAGCTGGGTAAACACTGGACGATGTTTTCTCCTTTCAGGTATTTGTTTGGAGGCGGGACCGTAGTTCAGTGCTAGAGAATGCGAAAACGTCGAGCCTTATGGATGAGGGCGAACTTGGACTCTAGACTCCCCGGTCTCTATGTTCTTGCCCGGGGTCTCCAATGTGGTGCCCACTGACAATTTTCCTGGTGCCTGCCAATTGTTTTTAGAAAGGGGGTGGGGCCAGGTGGGGGTTTTGCCCAGCAAGTCTTCTGGTTGGCCACTGGAGATTTGATTGGCTGTGCTGATTTTTTTTTTAAATTATTTGGCAGCAGCTTCCCCCACGGCACAAGAATCTCCAATGTGTACCTGTAACGCAGTGTTCCCTCTAAGCTGAGTGAGTGTGAGCTAGCTCACAGTTCTTTAGCCTCCGTCTCACGCATTTTTGTCTCGGCTCAGGAAGGATGGCGCCAGAGCAAACTGATTGATGCAGCAGCCAAATCACTCGCTTACAACGTTAATGCCAGTAGCTCACAAAGTAGAATTTTTGCTCACAAGACTCCACAGCTTAGAGGCAGTGACAATTTTGTGGCTGCGCGCACCATGGTGTGTCAGAATTCCAAAGGTTCCTGCAGGCTCAAAAAGGTTGGGGTCCCCTGCCTAGCCACTGGACCCCCCCCCCCAGACCTTAGCCTGCATTTACTTTGCAGTAACTCCCGTTGATTGTCAGCAGAATTTGCAAAGACCAGATGTTCATATTGCTAAAGGGGATCAGCTTTGCTTCTGCCTTTTGAGACATAGCATCTGTTTTCTGTGCCTCTGCTTTTTCCTGTCAGATTCAAATGGTCTCTCCCCCCCCCGATCTTATTTGCATATATTAATTGCATAACCTGGCCTGGATGGTATGATAGCCTGGTCTTGTCAGATGTTAGAAGCTAAGCAAGATTGCCCCTGGGTAGTATGTGGATGGAACATCCGACCGCCAAGGAAATCTAGGGTTGCTACCCAGAGGCAGGCACTTGCAAACCACCTCTAAACATTTCTTGCCTTGAAATGCCTATCGGGTCACCATAAGTCAGCCATAACTTGATGGCACCCCCCCTCACCCACCCACCCACACCCACACCCACTAATTGCGTTCCCTCACCCAAATCCACTCCAAGTAACTTAGAACACTAACATTTGAGGCTACAGTAGAACAGAGCAAGAGTCCAGTTGCACCGTAAAGACCAACAAAACATGTGGGAGGGCAGAAGCTTTCGTGAGTCACAGCTCACTTCCAAGATGGGTAGCCATGTTAGTTTGTCTGTAGCAGTAGAAAAGAGCAAGAGTCCCGTAGCACCTTAAAGACTAATAGAATCTGTGGCAAGGTAGGAGCTTTGGTGAGTCACGGCTCACTTCTTCAGCAGTGACTAACAAAAGTTCACACTCCGCCACGAATTATGTTAGTCTTTAAGGTGCTACTGGACTCTTGCTCTTTTCTACTGCTACAGACAGACACAACATGGCTACCCATCTTGATCTGTTTGAGGCTTCATCTGTTTAGCAGGTTGCTTCTGCCCAGTGGTTTTGCTCCACTTTGGAATCCAAACTTGAGCCTGATACATCCTCTGATTGTCCACTTTCCCGGCTTTTCCCTAATTTGCTCTGTCAGATCTGGTTTGAAACTCTCTTTCCATGAAGGCCGCAGCCCATGGTTGTTTGCATGCTGCGTGGGTAGAAAGGTGCCAGTCTTTAAGCTCCCACCTGGATCAGCACCGTTTGCTTTGCACTGGTTCCTGTGGCTACCATTTCCCATGCTGTTCCGTGCCACGGAGAGCTTTTTCAATTGGCCGTTGCTATATAACTATAGTGATATTTTTAAAGAGCCCCCAAAGTCCTTTGATGGGGTGTGCAGGTGGGGGGCGGGGGGCTGGCAGCCATGGACGGACTGAGGCAAGGAAGGCACGTGGAACCCAGCCATGTGCGAACACACAATCGCTGCTTCATTTGCAGTCCCCTGGAGTGTCGCCTTCACATGGCTGAACCTCATTTATCACTGGGACTTCTTGAGCTGGATTCACGCAGTTGCCGGAGCCGGAAGGGAGAAAAAACCCTGCACGTTCCATGTGTCAAGGAAGAGCATCCCTTTACATTTTATTTCTGTTACTGAAGCCGTTTGAGGGGGGGAGTAATGAATACATGCAGTCAAGTGAAAAGTCTGATTGCGAGAACTACGATAAAACCAGAGACCAGTGCTGGGTCTTGGCCAAAAGCTGCATCCTGAACCCAGAGAGACTTCCACCCTGAACTCAGCATGTATACTCAGAAGTAAGTCCAAGTGGGCTCAGTGGGACTTGCTTCCACTACGAGTCTGTTTAGGACTGCAACGTCACATGAAAACATGAAGATGCCTAATAGTGGATCAGACCCTCAGTTCATTAAGATCACTATGGTCTACTCAGACTGGCAACTGCTCTCCAAGGTCTCAGGGAGAGGTCTTTCACATCACCTGCGGCCTGGTCCTTTTAACTGGAGGTGCCGTGGATTGAACCCGGGACCTTCTGTATGCCAAGCATACACACACGCCTGATATGCAAGATAGGAGAGTCAGAGATGTAAAGCCTGAAAAAGATCAGAGTTATATTTTTCTAAAAATGTGTGTGAGAGTGTGCATGTAGCAAGAGGGATAACAGAGGGATAAAATAGGTCAAAAGGGGGGGGGAAACTACAGATAGAAATGCAATGTCATAGAAATTCGGGGGGGGGGGAATACAAAAAGATATTTCGAGTTACTCCTGTTTTTGAGCTATCTGGTAAGTAAGGCGGAATGACACAAACCGGATCTTTATTATTTGACATAAAATCCCAAAAAAGGTAGCCCCGAGACCAGAAAAGAGGAGGGAGATGCGGGTTTCTTGAAACTCAATAATTGGTCTGAAATCGTACTTTTTGTAGGTTCTACATTCCTGCCAATTGTATTTTTAAAACTCAAAGTTGCAGGTTCTAGTCTAGAATCTGGACAACACGGTTTTTGGCATTCAGCCTGCCTGGGGGTAAATGAAGAGCTTTAATAAACTCAAGGCACAATGCCTTTATTTTGGGTCAGTTACACTGCAGAACAAAACTAGGGCAAGACAATCCAAAGGTCATTTCGAGCCTTATTAAAATGGGCCGACACAAAGAGTCCATTCATCTGCCCTTTAGACATAAAGAACTCCTTTTTTAATGAATCATGTGGAAGAAGAATCCAGGCTTTGTAAAACTATTTAGCTCTGGAGTAGTACAATATTGGGGGGGGGGGAGAGAATACACCCATGCCTAAAATTATGGGATCAGCTGTAGTGTTGGTAGAAATGTTGTTATATAGCTGTTGCTAGATGAAAATCGATTGCTGTCAGTCTTATTCTGGCGGCAACTGGGTGAGCTGAGCTGTTTGACTTGCTAATCCATTTTATTGATCTTCATATTTCTAGGCCACCTTTCAACGTGAGTTGATAGCAGCGAGCTGCAGCAGTCAAAGAATAAAAATCCCAAACTGTAAACTGTAGTAAATGGTAAAATATTAAAATGGGAAATATAGCAATGCAGTGTAATTAAACCAGTGCAGGAGGTGGTATGGAAAATGCAAGAAATGACTGTCCTTTCCCCAGAGAGCTACAGAGGGTCTTTGCTCCTTTTGAATGCAAAATGGGTCTTCGCAATGAGAAAAAAAATTGTACAGGTGAGGTGCCATGACCAAAAAGGTCCTATTCCTTGCAGAAGCCAATCTCACTTCAGACAAAAAATGGCGTGTGCTGGGGAACCTCGTGTAGTGGGAACCTCATCTTTTCTTATGGGACCCTATATTCAAACAAACAAGGCCTGTGATAAAATGACAATAATATTTAATAACTCTTATAAACCTCAATTATTTGGCAAAAAAGTCCAACATCCTCATAATATTTAATAACTCTTATAAACCTCAATTATTTGGCAAAAAAGTCCAACATCCTCATAATATTTAATAACTCTTATAAACATATCAATTATTTGGCAAAAAAAGTCCAACATCCTCATCCTCAATGAGCACCCGGTTATATACTCATTTCACCAGTCTTCCTCAGGAGTAACTTTACATAGAGTAAAAGGTGTCAAGCTAGGGGTGTGCAAAAAAAAAAAATTGGTTTTTTTTCAGATTCGGGTATATTAAACCTGAATTTTTCGATATTCCCGAAAAAACCCAAATATCTATACCAGTATAGGGTAGATATCTGAAAATTTTCGGGATTCCCGAAAAATTCGGGTCCATTATACTCTATGGGGCCATTGTAATCAATGGCAAAAAAGTCTGAAAAGTTTCCAGGGGGCTGGGGGGGAGGGGGTTTGAGGTAGAGGCTCCAAATTTGGACTGTAGCTGCTCAAGCCTCTCCCCAAAAGACCCCCAAAGTTTTGAAAAGATTGGACCAGGGGGTCCAATTCTAGGGGCATCCAAAGAAGTTGCCCCATTCTCCATTGTTTCCTATGGGAAAAAAGGCAGGCAGGCAGCAAACAGTGTCTCCTGAAAAATCTCTCCAAGAAAGTAAATGAGGTGGTGAGAGGGGCATGTTTGCCAGGCTAGCAGCAGCAGAACCTGTGCAATCTGCCCCCCAGAAACAGGGCCACCATGCCAGTCAGTGCCCAAAGTTTGACCCAACAGGACTCACTCAGGTCAAACCGAAACTAAAGCCCTATACTGAGATTTATTTCAAGATATTACTGGAAAATAAACCTACAACCTTTTTTTAGAGTCTATTTAACAGTGGTGAGAGAGCAGGGGCAGCAGCCAGCCACACTCTCCAAGCCAAACTCTGAGCAGTCCAGCAGCAGCACCAACCGTTCAGGAACAGCAGGGAGTCGGGTGCAGGTCTGCTTTTATGCTCTCTGGGCATACACAGAGGTTTTCAAACAAAAACAACCTTCTGTGATTGGCCAGAGAGCGAATACCAAAATCCTATTGGCTGCCAGTGCAAGCTGCCTAGTGCCTAGGAGTTCCACAGTACTTGGAAACTTTGCAAGGCAAGCTGCCCTGATGCAATGCATTTGCAAATGCATTGCAGTGATTGGCCATCCATGGTCCCTCCCCCCCCGGCCCCCTCCTGGGACCATGAGCAAAAGGCGGGAAAGAGGGTACACAATGCCGGAAAACGAAAGAGTAAGTGATGGGCTTCCCTTTTGCAGTTAACTCCCCCCCCCCCCCCCCCGCGGCTGCCATTTTCAGTTTGCCGAAAAGCCGGATTTTTCGGGTTTTTTATTTTTGGGATACCGGGGAGTCTCATCAGAGCCTTTCCAGTATCCCAAAAACCCGAAATGGTTTTTTTCGGCTTTTTGGAAAGCCGAATGCACACCCCTAGTGTCAACCTCTAGGTGCAGCTTGGCTTCTATTATACTTCCTTCAAATTTTTACAGCTTAAGTTCTTTTTAGTTCTCTTCATATCTTCTGGATCCATTTTCAAAACAGCTTCTGCTTTCACCAAATTATCCTGTTACAAACATGACTTGAAACAGAGAGCAACTTGAAACAGAGAGCATTTACCAGCCATTAAAAAAAAGAAGGCTTTCAGCCGGGTATTAAAGAAAGGACTGGTTGCTACTTTTCAGAAATAAAATTAACTGGCTTGCTCCTAATTTAAGTACTTCAAGTGGAACTTAAAGCAAGTTAAAGGTTATAAATTATTAATTATTTCAAAAATTATAATATAGTAACATTCCATTCAGCTTCATGTTCCTCTCAATAATCATGTCTGTTCTAGGATAATTAGCTTCTGGGATCTGACGAGATTGAGCTTGCCTGGGCCATCCAGGTCAGGGCTGAAATGATGAACAAATTTGATAGCTTCTGCCCTCCCAGCAAGAGCTACCATGGTGTGGTGGTTATGAGCGGTGGACTCTGATCTGGAGAACCGGGTTTGAATCCCCACTCCTTCTCCACATGAGGCCTGCGAGGTGACCTCAGGCCAGGCACGGTTCTCTCAGAGCTCTCTCAGGCCCACCTACCTCACAGGGTGCCTGTTATGGGGAGAGGAAGGGAAAGGCGATCGCAAGCCGCTTTGAGACTCCTTAAGGAAGAGAAAAGCAGGGTATCAAAGCCAACTCTTCTTCTTCTTCTTCCAGCGCCATGTTTGAGAAAAGCTGGCAATAGCGGAAAGCAGTGTTCCTTCTAAGCTGAATTAGCTCACAGATTTTTAGCCTCCGGCTCACACATTTTCGTCTTCGCTCAGGAAGGATGGCTCCAGAGCTTGTTTATGCAGTAGCCAAATTGCTCGCTCGCGGCTTTAATGCCAGTAGCTCACAAAGTGCTCACTAGACTCCACAGCTGAGAGGGAGCATTGGTGGAAAGTTCTATTGTCACAGCCCAACTAACGGCAACCCCATAGGTTGTCAAGGCAAGAGACAAGCAGAGGTGGATTTTCCCGTTGCTGGCCTTCTGTGTCACGACCTTGTGTCATGATCCTTTGCGGTCTCCCATCCAAGTACCAACCACGGTCAGCCCTGCTTAGTTTCTGAAATCTGACAAGATCAGGATCCAGGTCAGGGCAGAGACAAGCCACCCTTGGTGAATGCTTATGGTTCAGAGTTTATAGAGCTCCGGCAGTGAAGACGGACATCCGAGGGCCAGGGGGCCATACCAAAGCAACTTTTGTTCCGTGACAGATACTAGATTAATCCCCCCCACCCCCCAGTAAATAGTTCTCTGAGACCTGCTGTAGCTGATGACAAGGGTTACAAAAAGCCACTTGGCCGCTACTTAACCTTGGCCTCATTGTTTGACAAAGGAGGATGGAGGGAATCAGCCCCTCCCCTCAGAGTGTTGCATTCCGGACCCCCCCCCCCCCGCCATTTGTCAATGTCATGTCCTTTGGACCCCCCTTCCCCCCCCCCCCCCCCCGCCATTTGTCAAAGTCACATCCTTTTCTTTCAGACTGTCACCTGTTATTTTCAGACAGATACAAGCATGTTGTGTGTTTTTTTGTGGGAAAGAGAACTGGCCAGCCATTCTGTCAGCCTTCAGCAGATAACCCATTTGCCCTGTTCAGTCAACATACTTCTTCGGTTCCTTATCGTTTTTTTTAAAAATAAAAAGAACAAAGCCAAGCCAGGATGGTTCCCTTTGTTGAAAGAGTTAAGATGGCCCTCTGTTTGTCTTGACTGCACACATGGGGAAAAACCTGCTCTTCCTTTCGTAGAATCATGGGGTTGGAAGGGACCTCCAGGGTCATCTAGTCTAACCCCCTGCACAATGCAGGAAATTCACAAATACCTCCCCCTCCACATGCCCTGTGTCCGCTGTTTCATGCTCAGAAGATGACAGAAAACCTCCAGGATCCCTGGTCAAACTGGCCTGGAGGGAAAACGGCTTCCTGACCTCAAAGTGGTGACCAGCATTTCCCTGGAAGCATGTAAGAAAGGGCCCCGAGAACTAAGCACTGAGGCAACCCTTCCTGCCCTGCCTCTCATGATCTGCCCAAGGAAATAGGGTTTTTTTTTCATTTGCGGTGCACTTCTTTTCCATTAGTCTTTCTATTAATATGGAAGAAGGAACACTTGCTTGGAATAAGGGGCATGTGACATCCCCCTCCCCAAAAGCAACCCTTATCTTTGTAAGACCTTGACCTGGCGACTTTATTCACATAGAAGGATCTCAGCCGCTATGCCTCTCTTGATCTATGCCCTCCTGCTCCCAATGGAAAGGGGCCGTGGCTCAGTGGTAGAGCATCTGCTGGGGACGCAGAACGTCCCAGGTTCAATCCCCCACATCTCCAGCTAGAAGCTACAGGTCATAGGTGATGTGAAAGACCTCAGCCTGAGACCTTGGAGACCCGCTGCCACTCTGAGTAGACCGCGCTGACCTTGATGAACCAAGGGTCTGATCCAGTATAAGGCAGATTTATATAAACAGCATGGGTATGTTTAGGTTCTAACTGAGAAAGGTTGAGTGGCTGGGAGAGCACAAAGCTCAGCAGTAGACCATATGTGCGGCAGGTAAACAATCTCATAAGAACCCCTGGGATCTTCAGGTGAAGGATCTGAGATGGCAAGGCTTGAGCTAGACACCTTGAAGATCTGCTTCCAGTTGGCTTAGACACCTTGGTCTGCTTCCGTGGTCCTGACAGACTCATGGTCCATTTGACGGCCTTTTTAGAAACGAACCTGCAATGAACTATGAACATCAGAGCCCCAATGTGAATTTCCAGGTTTAAGGCAGAGAACTGCTAGCTTTAGAGTTTAGTCCTTGTTGAGTACGGTACTGGATAGTCTTTTTTGTTATATTTTTGCATTTTGTGGGTGTGTGCCCGTGCCTGAAAGTCATGGCGACCTCTAGTGACTCCTACTGGGGCATGGAAGGGAGAGAAGTGGCTTGATAGCCTGCCTCTGGCCTCCTGGCCCTGGTATTCTCTGGAGGTCTCCCATCCAAATGCTTGCCAGGGTTAGCTTCCCAGATCTGACGAGATTGGGCTTGCCTGGACTATCCAGGTCAGGGTGGTACTGGATAATCTTAGAGCTTGTAAGATTTTGAAAGTTAAGCTGGGTCAGTGGGATAGGAGACCACCAAGGATGATGATGCAGAAGAAAGGCTATGGGCAAATCATCTCTCCTTCTCGCTTGCCTTGAAAGCCCCATGCTAGCGTTTCCGTAAGTCGGCTGGGACTTGACCGCACTTGCATACATAATCCTTTGTGGTTGTTTGCAAAGCAAATGTTGACTGCAGGCAAATTGAAGGCAAACAACCCTGGCAGTTGCTTAGGGGATGACAGAAGTTTTTGGGGGGAGGGGCTGTGTCTCAGTGGTAGAGCACCGGCTTCGGGTGCCGAAGATCCCAGCTTCAATTCCTGGCACTTTTAGTTAAAAGGGATCAGGGAAGGGGTTGTCATGAATTGGCTGCAACTTGAAGGCCCTTAATTATTATAAAATGGTGTTGGGATTCCCCAAATAGCTTCTGCCAATCAGAGGAGACAAGACTGATCTTGATAAGCCAGTTATCTGTCTCTGTATATGGCAGGCTGTGAGGCAAAGCACCCCTTATTACTCCCAAGGATTAATTTGTTGATTGTTATTGTTGTTGTTGTTGTTGATTGTTGTTGTTGTTGTTGCCTTATTACGCCCAAGGATGATATTATTATTATTATTATTATTACTATTATTATTATTATTATTACACTACACCAAACAGAGGCATAAAAGTGAATGTACAAACATTAAAAATTCAAATATAACAAAAATATATATAGAATAACAAATTAAAGAAAACGAGGTTTAAAAGAGGTCCCAGATGGCATCCTTAAAAAATTTCATCCCAGTTCTGGACTGCCTAGTCACTTTCTGGTCAGGGGGAGAGGAAACATAGGATCAGAATTAAGGGAAGGGGGAAGGGGGAGGGTGCCAGCCATGACAGAAAACTGTTGCTGTCCTCAACCAAAAACCTGGTGGAACATGTCTGCCTTGCAGGCCCTGCGGAATTGCATAAGATCCCACAGGGCCCTAATGGCATTAGGTAGAGAATTCCACCAGGTTGGGGCCAGTACCGAAAAGGCCCTGGCGCTGGTCGAGCAGAGCCGGATATCTTCGGGGCCAGGTACTTCCACCAAGTTGTTATCTGCAGAGCGTAAAGCTCTCCCGGGGACGTACCAGAGGAAATTCATTCCATCTTGCAGGTGTTAATGATTGGGCCTCTCTGCCTACATGGTCCTTATCATCTTCAAGGCCAAACTGAGGAATGGGATAATTGGCTCATCATGAGAACCTGTGAGCCACAGGATGGGAGGGGGAGAATCAGGAGTGATGAGGTAATTTTCTAGAGGGTTCTAGCAAGAACACGACCTGATCAGTGTTCCCTCTAAGATGAATTAATGTGAGCTAGTTCACCGCTTTTTAGCCTCCAGCTCACACATTTTTGTCTTCGCTCAGGAAGGATGGCTCCAGAGCCAATTAATTTATGCAGTAGCCAGAATGCTCGCTCACAACTGTAATGCCAGGAGCTCCCAAAGTAGAATTTTTGCTCACAGGACTCCACAGCTTAGAGGGAGCACTGATCCTGATTGGATTGTCACCATCACCTGATGCCGGTTGGCCAGAAAACTATAATTGGGCTAAGAGCCTTGAGGAAAAGCTAGCTTGGATTCTGATGGACTAAAGTGCTGAAAGCACTCGAGCTGTGGCCCTTGACTTTGGGACTGCAAGAGCGTGCCGTCTAATGCAGATTTCAAATGTGTCAGATAGTTAAGCTAGAATTTCTTGTTTTCTTTGCTATGGAATGTTAGAGTTGTGTGTTGCCTAGAAATAAAATTAGAATCTGAAACATTATTCTAATACTCTATTTATCTGTCTGTCTGTCTGTCTGTCTGTCTATCTTTTACAAGGATTGTCTTTCTTGTGCACACTAGCTCTGGGGACCCATGGGGTTCAGGCCTAGACTCCTTGACACAGGCTAATGTGTCTAACTTAGAAAAAACATTTTATTTTTATTGCAGGTTTTTTGTATTTTTCATATGTGCGCGTGTGTGTGTGTGCGCGCATGCGCGCACCTGGAAGTCATAGCAACCTCTGGTGACTGACCTCTACTGGTGGCCTGGAGGATATTCAGAGAGGTGGCTTTGCTTCCAAGATCTGACGAGATTGGGCTTGCCTGGGCCATCCAGGTTCAGGGCAGAAAAAAACATTTTAGAAGGTTCGTCTACTGCTGTGTGCAAAAATATTTTGGCACATACAATGGCCGAGGACAGACTGGCAATCTGCCCCGCGAGAACTCCGCTTGGGAAGCGGGGGAAGGGAGCCCGTTCAGACATCCGCAGCTGTCCCTCGGCTCCCTTCCGTACCCACGTATTTTGAAGCTGGTTTCCTCTCGCTTTAGGAGGACACCGGGAGAAACCGGTATCCAGGGGCCACCTTCTGCATGCCTCCCACTTCCAGGCAGTGTGGACCGGAAGAAGTGGGAGGCAGCTGGAGGCGGCAGTGTGAAGGCGCTGGCACGGATATTTGTGCATGAGCGCATTTGCGTATATATCGACAGCTGTCCCTGCCTCCTATCCTATGTGCACATGTGCACGTACGCCGCCAGCGAAACGCTGCCACGCGAGCCGCGGAGCAGGCTCGCGGCAGTCTGAATGCTTCGTAATGGCATCCTTGTGCAATACACTGGCCAGTATGAATGGCCAGCCCCGGGGAATTTTTCCCCCACAGCTTTTGCCTCCGGATTCCTCCCGCTCCAGATTGCCAGTCTGTCCTCAGCCAATGTGGAAGAACAGAGACTTCCAGCCAGACCCTAAGTATGTTTTGTTTCAAGCAAGTCACACTGAACTCAGCTGGATTTATTTTCTTCTGTTTAGGAACGGGATGGGCTGGGGCTCAGTGGTAGAGCACCAGCCTTGCGTGCGGAATGTCTTAGGTTCAGGTCCCTGGCACCTCCAGTTAAAGGATCTGGCATGATATAGAAGGGTCTCCGCCTGAGACCCTGGAGAGTCGCTGCCAGTCTGAGTAGACAAGACTGACCTTGGTGGACCAAGGATTTGATTCAGTGTAAGGCAGCTTCCTGTGTTCATGTCGTTATAGCTTTAAAGTTCAACCTATTTCTACTGTGCGTTGTTCTGGGAGTTGTAATCCGTGCTTTAAAAGAAAAATTCTGTACCAAGTCCTTAAAAAAGCCAGATTCTGTGACATGTGGGACTGATGCAAATAAATATCCCTTCCTGTTCTGAATAATGTTTCCTGCTTCTTCTGGGTTTTGGGGTGGGGATAAGGAAATATGTAGGGCATGGAAGGCCCGAAACGCTGGACATCCTGCTTAGCCCACCCTTTCAAGCCTGTCTCAGTATTAAGGATGCAATTCTTTTTTTAAAAAAAGTGAGATAATCATATTAGTGATGTCAGTCGGTCAGTACTTTTATTGGAATAAATTAAAATCACAATAAAACCAGTATTAAAATATGCAGAGCACAATAAAAATCAATCATCTCTCCAGAACTTTAAACTTCTATTCCCTGATCCTCATAGCAATCAGAAGAAACCTCACTACCGAGAGGGTAATACGCAGGGCTCATTTCGTAGCAGGAGCTCCTTTGCATATTAGGCCACACACCCCTGATGTAGCCAATCCTCCAAGAGCTTATGGTAGCCCCTGTAAGAAGAGCTCTGTAAACTCTTGGAGGATTGGCTTCATTATGGGGGTGTGGCCTAATATGCAAAGGAGCTCCTGCTATGAAATTAGCCCTGGTAATACGGGAACAGTGATCTGATAAGAGAAAGGGCACAAGCTCACTGGGAGGCTATGTCTGTTATGCAAAACAGGGCTAATTAAGGCATCCCGTATTTTGACATAAAATTCACATTGGAGCAAAATATGAACAATTGATTCTGGTTCTCTGCTACTGCATGCGCAGGTTTGGTGTAGTGGTTAAGTGCGCGGACTCTACTCTGGGAGAACTGGGTTTGATTCCCCACTCCTCTACTTGCACCTGGCTGGTTGAGCTTTGGCAAGCCATAGCTCTGTGCCAGCTGTTCCTTCAAGGACAGCTTGGAAAAGAGTTCTCTCAGCCCCACCTACCTCACAGGGTGTCTGTTGTGGGGAGGGGAAGGGAAAGGACTTTGTAAGCCGCTCTGAGACTCCAAGTGAGTGAAGGGCGGGGTATAAATCCAATCTCTTCTTCTTCATCTTCTTCTCTTCTTTCGTGGTAAGGCCGGTTCGCAAACCTCCCATGAAGAACCGCTGACTTGAAGACATTGAATTATGCAAGCATAAAGGCACAATGTAATTTGAGGGGCTATAAACTGTGTAAAATCGGCAGCTGGAAGCCCCTGATACTAGTAATGTTTTGCATTGATTCCATGCTTCACATGTATTGTTTCTGTAACCATTACAACAACCCTGTATGGTAGGTCAGCATGCTCCTCATTATGTATATGTTGACGTGAACTAGCTGCTTGATTGTGCCGATCTAAGGAGTACGATACATTAAATCTAGGGACTTCCAGGCTCATACTGTTCTCTTAGACCCTTTTCAAACTGCCTTTGCATTCCATTTTAGTAACTGGTTGCTAATGGATTTCAGACAGACCCGTTTTAGTAACTGGTTGCTTGTGGAATTTATCTACTTGTTCATACAAACCCGCTTGTGTCGGGTTAGCAAAGCGTGGTTGAGCCACTTTTGAGTGAAACTGCTTTTTCTGTTTTCAGCTCCTTTGTTACGCTCCTGAATCGCTGTGGTGTGCTGTTTAAAAGGTCCACAGTGCTTCCTACAATGCCACTTTTTTCCTGCTCTTTTCTGGCATGCTATCTTCCTTGGACTTTAAAAAAAACGTTCTAAGGTGAGCGCTATAGCACTAAACCACCATTGCACTGAAGTGCTATAGTGGCACCATTGAGATGCATGGACTCAATTGATTCAATGCATCTCAGTGGTGTTGCTATAGGGCTTCGTACTATGGCGGTTTAGTGCTATAGTGTTCACCTTAGAACATTTTTTTTAAGTCTGAGGAAGATAGTATGCTGAAAAAGGGGGGAAGGAAGCAGCATTGTTTGAATGAGATGGCTCATTAACGGAAGGAAGTTTGCAGTATGAAACCCCCATCCCTGTATCGCTTTACTCAAAATGGGGCCAACAATAATGTGAAAAGGACCTTAATGACTACGGTGGTGGTAGAAGGTGCAGGCAAGCACTGCCAAGTCGCAGTTGACTTATGTCAGCCCCACAGGGTTTTCAAAGCAAAAGACATGCAGAGGTGGTTTGCCGTTGCCTGCCTCTGTGTAGCAACCCTGGGCTTCCTTGGTGGCCTCCCATCCAAGTACTAATCAGGGCCGGTCCTTCTTAGCTTCCAAGATCTGATAAGATGGGGCAAGCTGGGGCTAGGACTCCAGCTTTCAGCTCAGATGTTCTGGATGCTAATTCAGTCAGTTTGTCTTTCTGTTTGGTTGCTGAACTTCAGAATACAAACAGCCCCAAGCATGTTTTATTCCCTCGAAGATCAACAGCGCTGCAGTGCGTGTGCTTCATTAGGCAGCTTTATTCTGCAAACAGTATGTAGCCACACAGAGGTGGTTTTTGTTTGCTTGTGTGAACACCTAGATGCTCTTCTTAATGACCTGCCAAAGTTTCTGTCAGCAGCCTAGAAAGTAAACTTTAATAAGCAAGTTTGAGATTTAACTTAAGTGCCTTTTCAGCAGCCCAGTTGCTTGTCTTTATCTGTCACTTTACACCCACTCTTCCTCCAGGGTGTTCCCCTGTGGCTTACAACTTCACCTAACAATAATCCGATGAAGCTGTCTTTGTTGTCCTAGAATGCTTCATGGTTGATTTGAATATAGATCTCTCTGGGTCTTTCTGTTCACTGCACCAAACAGGTGTTTTTCCCATGGTGGGGGAAAATATCAGAGGTTCTATTTAGGGCTAATATGACGATCTAATCCTCTTCCTTCCCTCACACGCAGGATTTTCCCTTCTGTTGTCTTTTGTGCTGAGCAGCCCCTTTAATCTGTTTTCTTCTTCTTTGTTTGTCTAAGGCTGTCCCACCCAGTCACTTTTATTTTTATATGTATGTATTGATGCTGGCCCAGCCCAGGGAACTGCAGGAAGAGACAAAATCTCCGTCTTATACTGTGCTTTTGAAATGGCACACAAGAGGCTTGAGTGATTCTCTCAACAGAATTCTGTTTGAATAGCCTGTCATCAAAGGTTCTCAGAGTCTGTTAGGCATTAACCCTTGATGGTCCGTCACAGCTCTATACACAGTATTTTTCCCCTTGGCCCGGATGGCTGAGGCTAGCCTGACTTGGTCAGATCTCAGAAGCTAAGCAGGATCAGCTTTGATTACTACTTGGATGGGAGACCACCAAGGAATTCCAGGGTTGCCACACAGGAAGGCTAGGGTCACTACTTGAAGGCAATGGCAACCCACCTCTGTTTGTCTTCTTAGAGTGTTGGACTAGGTCTGCGGAGGCCTTGGTTCAAGTCCCTCCACTGTGCCATCTCTGGGTGATCTTGGGCCAGTTAGCTGTTTCTCAGCCCAACAGACCCCACAGGGTCGTTTTCAGGGTAAAATGAAACAGAGCAAGACCATGTAGCCAGCCGGAGTTACTCGGAGGAAGAGTGAGATAAAAATGTAGTTGATTAGGAGGGTGTTCACTAACTGCTACGCTAATCCCATTGTATGGCTTCCCAGCTGCTTCTCCCAGGATGCTCTGCACTGGTGGAGAGAACCAAGTTCAAGTTTCACACATACCAATCAGCTATGGAGGGTAGCAGGTGTGTTTTCCAAACATGGCTGCTTTCTTCTAAATACTCACAAACGGCCATCCTGGACGAAGTAGGCATCCTCTTGAAAGTATTTTCTGTGCTTTGTTTTTACCTTGTGCCAGAACAGCTATTAAGGTATAAGGAATGCGTTCAAGTGTCAAAAAAGAAGAAACAAGTAAGTCCCTCTCCCCAGCTAACCTTACTTATGGGTTGTTCTTTATTTTCATACAGCGGAGCAGGAGAATACGCAAAAGAAAACTTTCACTAGTTGGATCAATTCACAGCTGGAAAAGGTAAGTGGAGGGTGGAGGGGGAGGGACTGGGTTTTGAGAAAAACCGAGAAGAAAACGTGGGATGGAGCCAACCACCGTCCAAGGAGCCTTTCTCCATAATTCGGAGGAAAGCTTCTTAGATTGGAGGAAAGCTTCTTAGATTGGAGGAAGGCTTCCAACTTGAGCCAAAAGAAAAGGTGGGGTATAAATATTTTAATTAGCTCGGCTGTAATATAGCTAACTAACCTGATATTTTTAAAAAATGTGATACTGGGGTCGATCCCCACCACTATCCCAACAACTTCACCAAGCAAAGTTTATTATTTTTTAAATTTTGTTTTATATTTTTTTTTAAAAAAACCTTTGCTTGGTGGAGTGGTAGGATAGTGGTGGGATCTATCCTAGTATCAGATTTTTTTTTTAAATCAGTTTAAATAGCTGTATTACAGCCAGGCTAATTAAACTTGAAAGGAAAACAATATCACGTGGAACTGATTTCAAAAGAGGTAGTATGTCGTGAAAATTCATTTTGCGAACATGGCTATAATGTAGCTTCTTGGGATGAAGACAGATGTGAGGTTTAAATAGGAGTTGTGACAAATTTTGCATCAGGGATCTGAGGCACTATTCATTTAATTACATTCTAAAATTGCCTAATCCCCATAGATGTGGGGCTCTAAGCAATGCACAGATTTAAAAAAACAATAAAACCATACAGTCGTTATCAAAAAAATATGTACTACAGTAGTTAAAAATCAAGAGGTAAACTTTTGTGAATCTCTCCCATTATCTGGTCTGTGTTGCCTCATGGGTATGGGATGGGGGAATTACAGATGTTAAATTCTTCCGGGGATGGAGATCCAGGAAGGGTGGCAGCCGTGATGGAAACAGGCACTGGCCTCAACCAAATGCCTGGCGGAACATCTCTGCCTTGCAGGCCCTGCGGAATTGCATAAGATCCTGCAGGGCCCTGATGTCCTTTGGCAGAGAGTTCCACCAGGTCGGGGCCAGGACCAGAAAGGCCCTGTCCCTGGTTGAAGACAGCTGGCTATCTCTAGGACCAGGGATGACCAGCAAATTGTTCTGTGATGAGCGAAGCACTCTCCTAGAGATATACCGGAGAAGGCGGTCCTGTAGAGAGAATATCATGGTGCCCTCTTCTAGCAGGTTATGGTGGTCAACCTGTTATGGTGGAATAGTGACTGGAAAGCTTTGGTCTCATTGCTAGAGCCCGCAGCTCGAGATTCCTGAATTTCTCTGCAGTGCCAGTGAGGGGAATACAGGATCAGGCTCTTGATGAGTGTGAGCAGGGGTAACGAAAATATGAATTAATGCTTTGCAGCATTCTCCGCCTTCTGCTATCTTGGACTTGTATGCAGATGTTGGGAAGGGACACATCCTTTTGGATCTGCTGGAAGTGCTTTCAGGATGCCAACTGGTAAGAGAACGATGAAGCGAAAGAATCCATATGTACTTGGACTGTGTGCAATAAATGTTAGTGTATTGCTTTATTTGGAACAGGAGATTGGAATAGTGATTGCACTGTAATGCAAAGAACATTAGAACGTAATATCATTTAGAGTGGTACATTGCAGCGTATTTCTCTGGTCTGGTGACAGAGGAGATATAACAGTGCAGCCCAACGAATAGGATGCTGTTAGTTACCTCCAGCAAAGAAATGGGACCCCCCCAGTCTGAGTGTAGCAAAGAGAAAGAAGAAATGCTGAGAAAAAAGCCATCGAGACAATCTAATCACTGTTAACTAAATTATATATTAATAAATAAATTCTGAAAGTGTGCCTTCTTGGAGTTTTAAGAGCTGCAAGGCTCATACAGTTATTATTTAAACTCTTTACAAACTATTCCAATTGCCGGCTGCCAGAGTCGCAAAGAACAATATCCGCTCGCTGGCACTGAATGCCGATAAGCAGCAGTATTTAAAGAGACAGTATATCGGTATGCCAAGTATTTGCAAATAGAACACAGACAGAATACATCTCACATTTACAATACAATACAGACAGTAAATCAGAGACCTCCTTTTGACAAGCTAAAGAACTCTACGTATGCTAATGAAGAATAACGGTCTTATAATAGTATCTTCCCAGGACCTCAGTTCCTTGCAAATTAGTAGACCTGCTCCAGTCAAGATCCCAAAATAGCCTGTGCAGCATTCAGTAGGAGGTGCTGTAGTATCCAAAGGCCAAATTCTTCTGCCACACTGGTTGAGTTGTAATAGTAATTCCATATCCAAATATGAATGAACAAAAATTGCTTCTGCCATGGTGGTTGAGAATGCTCAATTCCTATCGTGATCATAATTTCACATCAACACGTTTTCTAGATAGCTGCAGGTTTTCGATAATCTTCTTCAGATCACGATATGAAATAATTCTTCATGTGGAATCCAACTGTTTCATCCACCGTAACTTGCCAAACAGCTAAATCATTCAGATCTTCAGCGTGAAAGTTCTTACTGTAGTGAAGCAAAAGGCAAGTCAAGTGCTCGAGAGGAGCGTAACAACAGGGTCTCAGTTAGTCTTAGCATCCCACAATCAAGGAGGATGTAATTACACATCAGTCTCCAATTTTGACATATTTATTTGCCTCACTGTGCCGTCACCCTGAATTGAATCCAAAAAATGGTGACCGCATAAACTTAGCTTGTTATACCTGTTCAGTTTTCACATCTGTTCTATGCTGATTTGCTGTTCACCCTCAACCTGTATGTATGGACTGATAAACTTCCATTTCAATGTGTCTGAGGAAGTATCCGTGCGCACGAAGGCTCACACCTTAAATAAAACTTGGTTGGTCTTCAAGGTGCCACGGGACTCAAACGTTTGTCCTGCTGCTTCAGACCAACACAGCTACCCACCTGAATCTGCGGTAAAGTCAGTACTAAAATATAACTTCTCACTTCTTCAGATATCTGAAGCAGGGACTCACGAAACCTCCTACCCTGCCACATATTTTGTTAGTCTTTAAGTTGCTGCTGGACTCTAGCTCTTTTTTACTGCTATAGACTGAGTAACACGGCTACCTATCTTAAAATATAACTTGACATTCAAGCACTGCTGCTATTGGAGAACCTTAACTGCTTAGTGGCGAGGCCAGAGAACAAAGGTTGAGTCCAGTGGCACCTTTAAGACCAACAAAGTTTAATTCTGTGCTTTTTTGTGTGTGCACACTTCCATCAGATAGTGGAGAGGCTGTGGTTCAGTTGGTAGAGCATCTGCTTGGCATGCAGAAGGTCCCAGGTTCAATCCCCTGGCAACTCCAGTTAAAAAAGGACCAGACGGCAGGTGACGTGCAAGACCCCTGCCTGAGATCAGACACTGGAGAGCTATTGCTAGTCTGAGTAGACAGCTCTGACCTTGATGGACCAAGGATCTGTTTCTGTATAAGAGAGATTCATGTGCCTCTGTGTTCTTCTGTTTCGTGGTGCCAGTAGTCAGATTTTGGTGTGACTTTTGCATACAGTTAGCTAAAACACTTAACTGCAAGCACAGAAACTAAGCAATCATCTCTCACATTAAACAAATTATTCTCTTCATAGACTCATAGAGTTGGAAGGGACCTCCAGGGTCATCTAGTCCAACCCCTTGCACATTGTAGGAAATTCACAAATACCGCCCCCCCCCGCCAGTGACTGCTGTTCCACACCCAGAAGATGACAAAAAACCTCCAGGATCCCCAGCCAAACTGGCCTGGAGAAAAATTGCTTCCTGACCCCCAACGTGGCAAACAGCATTTCCCTGGGCATGTAAGAAAGGGCCACAAGAACTAAGCACTGAGGCAACCCTTCCTGCCCTCCCTCTCACGATCCTCTTCTGATTCGAACTGTGATTCTAATTCGTCTTCTTCGCAGCCGCGAGAAAGAGGATGCAACCCTTTCCAGTGCAGAAGCAATGTGGAAAATGCCCTGCGTTTTCTCAAGAACAGATCGGTCAGTATTATTTCAACCCTGAAGTTTTCGTTTGTTTGTGCTGAGATACCAGCGTGCCACAAAGATCTCAGCAAGGTGGTTTTTCAGCCAGACCTGTAGGACATCACTCTCTGGGTACTCTCGAAAGCAGAATGAGAGGAGTTGTTCCTGTGGCATTTATTCCTAGCTGGAAATATGATTGAGAAATTGGAGACTGTTTTCTTACTGCCAGTGGCGAATTTAAAAAAAAACCCTAACAAAAGCAAAAACAGCAGTCTCGGGGCAGTCGTGGTTTTTAATCGTAAGCCGCCTCCAGCAGGAGGAGGAAGAGGCAGCAAAATGTGACGAAGTATGTGTAGTGTTCTTTGGGGTGCGCATGGAGACTCTCACCTCTGATGAGGACCTCTTTAAATGGGGATGGGTATCATCCATGTTTTTTTTTCACCAGCCAAAATCTTTCTTTGCCCAGATCAAGCTCATCAACATTCACGTTGCCGATATCATTGAAGGGAATCCATCCATTGTGCTGGGCCTCATTTGGACAATCATACTGCATTTCCATGTGAGTGTTTAAATGCTACCATTTGGGAAATGTGTTAAGGCTTGGACCCACTGCGATGTTTCCAAGCACGGAAGGGTTTCCACTTGTGCAATGTTTCTTCCCCCTCTCCCTGCTGTTTCAGCCCCAAATGACCCCTGAATTGCTGCAGGGCAAAAAAAAAAAATCATTGTATGGCATTGCATGTGGAATAACCAGGAGATCCCGAAGGATTATTTGGCTGCCTGACGCTGCAGCTCTTTTTTGCCACCACTAGGTGGCGACTTGCAGTGTTCCCTCTAAGCTGAGTTAGTGTGAGCTAGCTCACTGTTTCTTAGCATCCGGCTCACCCATTTTTGTCTTAGCTCAGGAAGGATGGTTCCAGAGCAAACTAATTTATGCCGCAGCCAAATCACTCGCTCACAACTTTAATACCAGTAGCTCGCAGAGTAGGTTTTTTTGCTCACAGGACTCCATAGCTTAGAGGGAGCATTGGTATGCTTATTTTTAGGCTGAGAGTGCTTGCCCAGGGTCATCCAGCTGGCCAAGTGGAGAAGTGGGTAATTGAACTCAGTTCTCCAGATTAGAGTCTGCCGCCCTTAACCACTACACCAAGCTGGTACACAAGCCAAGTAAGCTGCAGTTTAAGGCCTCGGATAATGAAGGGCCTATACATACCCCAAAAAGCACTACAACTACTAAATTACCCTTTTCTCAGGGAGTAATGCTGTGACACCCCTTGAACTCCGCACAGTTTAGAGCCTCACCATGTCTTAGTCTGGTCCTGATTCAGGGGCATTTTGGACTTGAACTGGAAAGGGGAGGCAACCCCCCCCCCATGTTTTGCTGGCAGAAATCCTTCTATCTGCAGAAATGTTCCATTTGATCTGGTTTCTCTGAGCAAAACATTTGTAAGTATCCAGGTGAAAATGGGCACGTAGGATCCCACTGTATAGTGGGATGCCAGTTTGGCTAGTGAACCAGTAAATGCTCACAACATGGTGTTGGGACAGGAGTGATGGTTATACATATGTTGGGGGGGGGCATCAAGTTGCTGCTGACTTATGGCAACCCCTAGTAGAGTTTTCAAGGCAAGAGTTGTTCAGCTGTGGTTTGCCATTGCCTGCCTCTGCGCTGTGACCCTGGACTCAAGGGCATAGACTTTCCAATTTCCCGGGGGGGCTGGGGCTGGGCCAGAGACATCACAGTCAGTCCATTGTCTCCGGTGGAGGCTCAGCACCTCCTGAAAAAGTTTTTTTGGGGGGCTCCAGCTCCCCAGTCCCCCTGAAGTTGACGCCTATGCCTGGACTTCTTTGGTGGTTTCACATCCAAGTGTAACCATTGCTCCCTCTAAGTTGTGGAGTCTTGTGAGCAAAAATTCTACTTTGTGAGCAAGTGATTTGGCTACTGCATAAATTTGCTCTGGAGCCATCCTTCCTGAGCGAAGACAAAAATCTGTGAGCTGGAGGTTGAGAAACTGTGAGCTAGCTCACACTAAGTCAGCTCAGAGGAAACACTGAGTGTAACCCAGCAGAACTAGATAGTTCCCTCTCCTCAGTTACCTTATCCAATTGGAGAGTTTGGGTGGGGGGATTTTAATCAATAAATGACAGCCCCCTTGTGTCTTGGCGTGCAAATGTGAAATTGCTTCCAAAAACAAACAAAAAAAATAAATCAAGTTAATGGTTTTCAAGGTAACAAACGCTAATAATAAACTCAACAATTTTACAGCTAGAGCTAAAACTGAATCATAATGGCTCTGAACATAGCAACATTCGCAGAGACCGAATCTTCAGTGCCCTTCAGAAAGGGCACTCTGAACAAAGGCAAATCCTAGCAAACAGGGCCCAGTAACAGATGGAAAAGAGACTAGGGTTGCCAGGTCTGGGTAGGAAAATACCTGGAGACTTTGGGGGTGGAGCCAGGAGAGGTCAGTGTTTGTGGGGGGGAGGGGCTTCAGCATGGTACAATGCCATAGAGTCCACCCTTTCAAGCAGCCATTTTCTCCAGGGGAGCTGATCTCTGTCAGCTGGAGATCTGTTACAAAAGCGGGAGATCTCCAGGCCCCACCTGGAGGCTAGCAACCCTAAAAGAGACAGTCCAAAATGTTAACTTAAAGAAATCCAGGGCAGCTTCTTCCCCTTATGTTCTTTATTGTCTCCGACTGTTGCTTCTGCTTTTGATACTTTACCTCTCTGACTTGGGCCAGCAAAGAAATTAGCAGTTTCCCTCAGTCAGGCTCTAGGCCTTCTTTCTCTAGCAGCAGGCTAGACTTGAGTGAGGGGGGAAATTTGAAACAACAGATTGACTTTATCGTATCTCCTATAAAGGGAAATTCTAACATAGATTTTCTCCCTGGCCAGGCCCCTCACATCCCTGCAAAGAAATTGGCAGTTCCCTCAGTCAAACTCTAGGCCTTCTCTCTCCAATGTAGGCCAGACTGAAGGGTTGAGCCAGCCTCCATGTGGTACAAACCAAACAGGGAAAACGTGGTGTGGGGAGAGATCACAAGCAACTAAGTGACACCATGTACAAAACATTCACTAAATATTAATTATTAGAATTTACTATTCCAACATCCTATAGCATATGGCATTTCAAACAATATCACATTTTGCAAAAAATGACTCAAAGTGTTTGAATAAGTGTTGACCATTTAAAATTATGGTTCTTTCCTTGTGAAAATCTTGTATCTTCGAGTAATTTTTTTGTGAAACATGATACTGTTTGATATGCCATATGCTGTATGATTAGGGCTGCCAAGACATCCCGGGGGGCAGGGCATCCCCCGCTACAGGGGTTCCCGATCCGCTGGCCAGCATTGGGCCGGCGGGGGAAACCCCACCCCCGAAGTCATCCAGCCTGGACGACTTCCCCCACGTAATGATGTCACCCAGAAGTGATGCCATCACGTTGAGGGCATTGCCAGGGCGACGCTCTGGCAATCGCCCCAAAACTCTATGATACCATAGAGTTGTGGGGCGATTGCCAGAGCGTCGCTCTGGCAAAGCCCCCAACGTGCTGACATCACTTCTGGTGACGTCACCCGGCGCGCACGCAAAGCGCCCGCGCCGGGGAAGCTTCCAGCCGGCGGAGGACTCCCCCCCACCAGTAAGTTCAACAGACTTGGCAACCCTATGTATGATATTGGACTAGTAAATGCAATAATATTTAGTGAATGTTTTGTACTCCGTGTTACTTCGTCACTTGTAACCTTCAAGTGGTGGCTGGAGACCTCCTGGAATTACAGCTGATCTCTAGGCGACAGAGATCAGTTGACCTGGAGAAAATGGCCGCTTTGGAAGGTAGACTCTTCGACATTATACTCTCCCTTCCCCAAACCCTGCTGTCTTCAGGCTCCACCCTCCAATTCTCCAGGTGTTTCTCAACCTGGAGCTGGCAACCTTAGGTAGAGGTCTTGCAGTGGGTAATATATGAGCAACTTTTCTAATTTCCTGTGCTCTGTGGCCTTTTGCTCCCTAGACCCTATATGCTAATGCCTTTTAATTAAAATGAAATGTTAAAAAGTTACACAAGTGTAAACTTGTGAGTTACACTAGTACCTATCAGGGCTGACTGACCCTGCTTAGCTTCCGAGATCTGATGAGACCAGGCTAGCTTGGGCCATCAAATAATAGGACAGAGGCAAATATCTAACTAAGTGGAGGTAAGGAATGCAAAGGCCAGGCTGGGGAGAAAGAGAAGGCATCCTCTCCCCCAAATTATATTTTTCCCATGGACAGAAACAATGTGTTTGTTTACACTAACCACGAGAATAAGTAGAGATACAAGAGCTCAGCAGGTTCTGTTCAGATTACGTATTGAATTGCGCTATTGCAAAAATAAGTTTCAGTGAGAAACAAAGAATCTCCTGTAGTTGTCCCCATTGCTTCCTTATCAAACATGTTACGATGTGTGTACGCTGAACTGTGGCCAGTATGTTCCTTCCAGCAAAGCAGGGCTCGTACTGTTTGTCTGGCCCTTTTCAGTGGCAGAACTCCTCTGGCCCAGTCAAGGCCTTTGGTGCCGAGATATGACATTATACGTGGGTGCTCTTGGCTTTGGAAATGGAAGCTGCTGGGAGAGCTAGCTAGTGCTCAGCTAGCACCAAGGCAAGATACAGAAAAGTGGGGTGGCCCAGAACTGGAAGGGGGGCAAGACTCAGGACACTGTTCCCTTTAAGCTGTGCATGTGAGCGGCCGCTCATTAACACAGGAAGCCCCGCTCAGCAGCAGTCTGGAGCCGCTCAGGGTCCTGCACTGTCCATTGCCCATTTTAAGATTACAGCAGTTAAATTCTGCTCAGGATGTGAACTGCCCCGCTCAGTAGGGAACATTGCTCATGAGGATAAAGGGGTTATAGATGGAGTCCTACAAGGACCAGTATCGTGAGACCAGGAGAAGGGTGAGCCACCATACGGCCCTAGAAGAAGTAACACCCTCCCTTAACAGTGAGTTTAATGGTATTAAATGATCAATTATTAAATTTATTTCTCTCCAGTGGGGTCTCCCTCCTGGTTTTTATCCCATGTGTTAATATAGCCTCACATATAGATATTGTTTAATAGGGTAGCCAGATAGGTGTTATTCATTTGGAATGTGACAAAGGGAACGTTCAAAAGTTCATGCCCTGAAAAATCTTGTCAGTTTTGAAGGTGCCATTGGACTCAAATCCAGCTGTTACACAGATATTGGTAAATCAAGAAAACAAAATTGATGTTTAGATATGCTGCCTGCTGTTTGACCCATCTGTTTTTTTCTCTGCACACAGCCTGCTAATAAACATTTGAAAAACTTAAGCAGCTGTTCCACAAAAATATAACCTAGTCATGCCCTGTCCTGGATAGCCCAGGCAAGCCCGATCTCATCAGATCTCGGAAGCTAAGCAGGGTTGACTGTGGTTAATGCTTGGATGGGAGACTTCCTTGGAATACCAAGTCGGGAGGACAAGAAGCAGGCTTTATTCAGCTGCCTCTCTGAATATCTTCCAGACCCTAGTAGGGGTCAGTCACCAGAGGTTGACATGACTTCCAGGTGTGGACACACACACACACACAAATACAAAAATACCCAAACAAACAAAATATATAATCTAGTCTTTGCAAAGGAAAGAAAGAAAGAAAGAAAGAAAGAAACCCACGGCCATGTTTGAAGCAGTATAAGTCCTCAGATAGGGCTGTACCATAGTTTTCACAGAGGAAGCTAGTTCCAGAGGGTAGCCATGTAGAGCTGCAGTTAGATTCAAGTCCAGTAGCACCTCAGAGACCAAAAAGATTTTCGGTGTATGAGCTTTCGAAAATCAAATCTTTCATATCTGACGAAGGGAGCGCTGAGTCTCGAAAGCTCATACCCTGAAAACCTTCTTGGTCTTGGAGGTTCTCCTAGACTCAAATCTAACAGCTGTCCATTTTATCGTGGCCCTGCTGAAACGACGACCAATATGAAAAAGTAGCATGCTACGAAGAAGCCTAGCCTAGAAGTTTTTCTCTGATGCAGTGAGTTTTTCAAAGGAGATTTCCCCAAATGAGCGAGGACTGTACCACCTCAGATCTACATGTCTGAAACTCGTTCCTCGGCATCTTTCGCAAAGACTTCGGGCTCAAGGTTTCCTCTTTTTTCTAAATTCTTCTTTGCTAGATTGAAGAACTGGCTTGGACTCTGGCTTGTGGTTACAACTGTTCCTCTCCGGACAACGCGAGTGATGTCGGGTCGTCGCCCATGGCAAGCCCACCCACTAAACGAAGCACCAAAGCAAAGGAACGGTGGAAGATGTCAGCAAAGAAGGCTTTGCTACTGTGGGCAAAGGAGCAGTGTGCCACGTATGTAACCGTGCTGTGCTTGAAAGGTGTCTCTCTCGTGGTTTTCTGTGGTGGACTTGTATCAGTGTGAAATGCAGATGATAGGAGATTACTTAGTGATAAGCAGATATGTACTAAGTTAAGGGCGTCCTGCCTGTGGAAACAAGATCAATTTTCTATCATATACACAGTTCATAAATACAAATCCCAAAGCTGTTCATATACCAGCAATATCAAAATTCAGATTCTCAAATCATAGGGCAAAAAACCCCAAACAGTTCCCACAGTCCATCCAAGGCTCATCAGTCACTCTGCTGAAGGCACTCGGGTGTCTTCAGTTTTCAAAAACAGAAGGCACGTTCCAAGTTGAAACTAGACAACCGAGCCACAACACAGATATCCAAAAATGGCGGTCCCGATGAAGTCCTCTTATGGGCACGCTGGCAATGTTGTTCTACGTTTCGCCTGGCAAGGCTTTTTCAAGTCGGAACCACTTTCTCAAAACAGGCTATCACCAAAACTCAGGCATAGTCTTCCAAAATACCTATTCAAGGCTTTCTTCTGGTTTGTAACTGCTCTTAACTGCTCTTCTTCACCCAAGGATTTCTGGTGGATTTCGTCCTCAGAAACAATTACATTTCTCCATCATTAGATGACCCCATCAAGTGATAAAAGAAAAGGTCTGATCAGGTCGAGTGATTTCTGCCCTTTATTTTGTTGAGAGACCAACGTTGGCTGCTCTGTCAATAAACCCTCACATTGTGAACCAGTGAGGTCACCAACTGCAGCCGCTGTGTGCCTACGCCTTGGCCGTGATCTCCTTCTGGCATATTAGCCATTTTTAGGTAGCTGTTTTATCAGCACTTCACTCTGACTCATATGAGTGTTTAAAGCCTGGCTGCATTATCTAGGGAACAAAAGTCTCGCAAAAGTCTCTTGACACATATTTGTACTTTCCTGGAATTGAGTCAGGCCATTTTAGTTTGTTAAACCAGTCCTAAATTCGGCTTTTGGGACCCTTGCTTTCTCGCAGTGCAGCCTGGGAATTGTAGTGTGGGAGCCAGCGGAGATGTGGGCATTACTTCAGCAAATGGGCCATACTTTTAGTCATCCTGTTCTGAACGTGTGCTAACAATGACTATCAGCCTCGCCAACCAGGCCTGTAAGCGATGGTGGGGCTTTGGGGGCCTCTGCCCCCTCTCTTAATGGCACAGACCCACAGGAATTTATCTGGAAAATGCATTTTTAAATCATTTGAAACCATTTTTTAAACATTTGTTTAAAGGCGCGCTTCAGTGTGGCATACAAACAGAGGAAGCGAACAAGTAGTTCCAAATGGTGGCTTGGTATGGGCTTGCCAGTTTGGTGTAGCGGTTAGGAGCGCAGACTCTAATTTGGGAGAACTGGGTTTGATTCCCCACTCCTCCACATGCAGCTGCTGGTGTGACCTTGGATCAGTCACAAGTTCTCTCAGAGCTGTTCTCTTGAGGACAGTTCTCGGGAGAGCTCTCTCAGCCCCACGTACCTCACAGGGTGCCTGTTGTGGGGAGGGGAAGGGAAAGGAGTTTGTAAGCCGCTCTGAGTCTCCTTTAGGTAGTGAAGGGCAGGGTATAAATCTAGTCTCCTCCTCCTCCTCCTCCCCATAAACTGGAGTACTATGAAAAATGCATCTCTGGTAGCCCCACCAGAAAATTTTTTTGCCCCACAAGCCGGAAAATCCTGGCTACAGGGGCTGTTGTGAACTTGTCTGTTGACAACAGGGGCTGTTGTCTGCCAGTCTGGTGTAGTGGTTAAGTGCGCGGACTCTAATCTGGGAGAACCAGGTTTGATTCCCCACTCCTCCACTTGCACCTGCTGGATGACCTTGAGTAAGCCGTAGTTCTGGCACAGCTGTCCTTGAAAAAGAGCAGTTTCTGTCAGAGCTCTCTCAGCCCCACCTACCTTACAGGGTGTCTGTTGTGGGAATGGGAAGGGAAAGGAGTTTATAAGCTGCTCTGAGACTCCCTTGGGTAGTGAAGGGCGGGGTATAAATCCAATCTCTTCTTCTTCTTCTTCTTCTTGAATGCTAACCGTTCAGATGCAGAAAGTTTGGTGCGAAAATACATTGCATAATCAATAATGTAGGAAGCATTTTAGAGAAGAGAGTATGTGTGTGTTAAGAGCTGTCAAGTCGCTTCTGACTTATGGCAACCCTGTGAATTAATGTCCTCCAGAACCTCCCGTCATTGACAGCCTTGCTCAGGTCTTGCCAGCTGAAGGCCTTTGTGGCTTCCTTGGTGGAGTCCGTCTGTCCCATGTTGGGCCTTCCTCTCTTCCTGCTGCCTTCAGCTTTGCCTAGCGTTACCATCTCTTCCAGGGACTCTTATCCTCTCATAATGTGACCAAAGTATGATATTCTCAGTTTAGTCATTTTAGCTTCTAGGGAGAGCTCAGGGTTGGTTCAGTCTAGAAGGGGAAGAGTACCCAGCTTGTAATGCAAGTATTTATTTATGTATTTATTTATGAGACGTTATTTATTAATTTATTATTTATTTATTATTTAGATTTCTATCCTGCCCTCCCCGCCATTCTGCAGGCTGAGGGCGGCTAACAACACAATAAATATACTATAAAATTCCCATAAAACTACCAAACAATATAAAAGCATACAATGCAATAAAAATACAGTAAAAGATGGCGATCTTCAACATCCCTATCAACCGAGTGGCATCAACAGGCTTCCTCATACTTATGAGCCTCCATTGGTGGTGCAGATGGTCCTGGTTGGTACACTTTGGTGGACGGGCCAGGGCTGTAGGATCAAGGTGGCACCCTACCTGAAAGCCTGGCGGAAGAGCTCTGTTTTACAGGCCCTGCGGAAGGATAAAAGGTCCCACAGGGCCCTGATGTTCTCCGGGAGCTCATTCCACCAGTGAGGGGCCGCCACCAAAAGGGCCCTGGTCCTTGTTGTCACCAACCGGGCCTCGGTTCTGGGAGCCCGATCGTAGTGCTCGCTGGGGTATATACGGGGAAAGGCAGTCCCTTGTAACCTGCCCTTCCCTGCAAGCGGGCTCAGGGCGGCTTAACCACATAAAATCCAGCAACAAAATCGTACATTAAGTGTTTTTTTGTCAGGAGTACATGACTTTCGCTGTGTGTGTTTTACCGTTGGCTTTTTTCGGACACAGATATGGGTCGATCAGTGTTGCTGACTTCAAGTCCAGTTGGCGGAATGGATTGGCCTTCTTAGCTGTCATTCACGCCATGAGGCCAGACTTGGTGGACATGGAGAAGGCGAAAGGCAGATCCAACAAAGAGAACCTGAGAGATGCCTTCCAGGTCGCAGAGAAGGAGCTGAATATTCCCCGGCTGCTTGAACCCGAAGGTAAGTCTTCCGACTTGGAAACTGCCATGAAACAGCCTCAGTCATAGCCATCTCTGTCTATAAACCTGTTCAGAAATATTTTTTTTAATATGTGCATATTTGTGTGTGTATGTGTGTACATGCACGCACACCAGGAAGTCATGGCGACCTCTGGTGACTGGCCCCTACTGGGGGCCTGGAGGATATTCAGAGAGGTGGCTGAATAAAGCCTGCCCCCTGCCTTCCGGCCTTGGTATTCCAAGGAGGTCTCCCATCCTAGTACTTGCTGGAGTTGACCCTGCTTAGCTTCCAAGATCTGACAAGATCCAGATTGCCTGGGCTATCCAGCTTAGGGCACCTGTTCGGAAATACTTGATGATGAATTATGTCTTGGCTTTATGAGATTTTGGGCTTTATTTTGTATTGTTAATGTATCCGATTGCATTTATGCATTGCAGACAGCCAATACTGTAGTGCTGCTGTACAAATCTATGGGGTGGAGTAAGACCATAAGAAGAGCCCTGCTGGATCAGACCTGTGGTCCATCTAGTCCAGCATCCTGTCTCACACAGTGGCCAGCCAGTTCCTCTGGAGGCCCAACAACAGGGCATAGAGGCCAAGGCCTTCATTATAACATAAGAAGAGCCCTGCTGGATCAGACCAGTGGTCCATCTAGTCCAGCATCCTGTCTCACACAGTGGCCAACCAGTTCCTCTGGAGGGCCCACAACAGGGCAGAGAGGCCAAGGCCTTCATTTAGAACGTCAGAAGAGCCCTGCTGGATCAGGCCAGTGGTCCATCTAGTTCAGCATCCTGCCTCACACAGTGGCCAGCCAGTTCCTCTGGAGGGCCAACAACAGGGCACAGAGGCCAAGGCCTTCATTAGAACGTCAGAAGAGCCCTGCTGGATCAGGCCAGTGGTCCATCTAGTTCAGCATCCTGCCTCACACAGTGGCCAGCCAGTTCCCCTGGAGGGCCAACAACAGGGCATAGTGGCTGAAGCCTTCCCCTAATAAGAGCATAAGAAGAGCCCTGCTGGATCAGACCAGGGGTCCATCTAGTCCAGCATCCTGTCTCGCACAGGGGCCAACCAGTTCCTCTGGAGGGCCCACAACAGGGCAGAGAGGCCAAGGCCTTCATTTAGAACATAAGAGCAGCCCTGCTGGATCAGACCAGTAGACCATCAGACCAGTAGTCCAGCACCATGTTTCACACAGTGGCCAGCCAGTTCCTCTGGAGAGCCAACAACAGGACACAGAGCCCAAGGCCTCCCCCTGATGTTGCCTCCTGGCTCTGGGATTCAGAGGATTAGTAACTCTGAATGTGGAGGTTCCCCTCAGTCACCACGGCTAGTAGCCATCAATAGACTTGATGGCGTTGTTTGGAATACTGTGTACAGTTCTGGTTGCCATATCTCAAAACAGTTATTACAAAATCACAGAAAAAGGACAACCAAGATGATTAATGGGTTGGAGCACCTTTCCTGTGATGAAAGGCCGAAGAGTCTTGGATAAAGTTGGCTGAGGGGGAGGGGGACATGATAGAGGACCGTGACATTATACCTGAGGTGGAGAATGACTAGAGAGCTTTTTCTCCCTCTCTCATAATACTAGAACTTGGGGTCACTTAGTGATGGGCAACAAGTGCAAGACAGACAGAAGGAAATGCTTCTTCACTCAACGATTCATAGAATCACGGGATCACAGAGTTGTTAGGGGCCATACAGTCCATCGAGTCCAACCCTCTGCTCACTGCAGGATGGGTAACTAAACTGCGCAACTACTATGTGTAACTAAATAACAACGAGTAACTGAACTGTGGAATTCACTGTGATGGACATGAATTGTAAATGGCTTCAAAAGGAGGTTAGATAAATTCAGGGGTCATTTCGTAGAAAAAGAGGCGCAGGAGCCCATTAGCACAACTCATTTGCATAACTCATTTGCACATGCCACACCCCCTAACATATCGGAAGTGTGTCAGAAGGCAACCCCCACCCCTCAGGCTCCACTCCACAGGTGAGCGAAACTGACCTGCTCTTCCTCCGTTCCCTTCCCCATCCAATACTTTGTGCAATAAAAATAAGCGTAAAGAACACACCCTCATTCTCTTCCTGCTCCCTTGAAACCACCAGGTTTCAAGTAGACTTGAGATACCCAGGACATGTGCACCACCCATCCCTTTCCCTTCCCCCCCCCCACAACAAGACACCCTGTGAGGTAGGTAGGGCTGAGAGAGGTCTTTTGAGAACTGCTCATGAGAGAACAGCTCTGAGAGAACTTGTGACTGGCCCAAGGTCACACCAGCAGCTGCATGTGGAGGAGTGGGGAATCAAACCCGGTTCTCCCAGATTAGAGTCCAGCTCCTGACCACTACACTAAACTGATGGGGTGGAAGCTGGCCCTGTTGTTTAGAAAATTTATATGCCACCTTGAGCAAGTCTCTGGAAAAGCAGCACACAGTCATGAAAGAAACAATGATAAAATTATCAATATTAAAACAAAACATTAAAAACAATAAAGACCCTAGCAGGGCTTTCCCTGGGGCGCTGCGCCTCTGCACTGCTCGGGGAAGCCGAGGAGGGGGCGGGGCTTGGTCATGTGCCCGCCCCCTGGGCTCCTCACTCCCGGAGCTTCGCTCCTGTGCGCTCCCGCTCCAATGGACCCCTGGATAAATTCATGGGGGAGAGGTCCATCAGTGGCTACTAGCCCTGGTGAATAAAGGGAGCCTCCATAGACAGAGGTAGTAACCCTCTGAATACCAGTGCTAGGAGGCAACATTGAGGGAAGGCCTTGGCCTCTGTGCTCTGTTTATTGGTCTTGTGAGACAGGATGCCGATCTAGATGGACCACTGTTCTTATCCAACAGGGGTCTTGTTCTGTTCTTCTTAGGGCAGTGTTTTAAAAAATCCCCAAAATGTGTATAAGTGAAACGAACACTGGTAGTCTGCTGGTGGTGGGAGATAAGTGAGTGGGTACTCCTAGAATCCAAGTGATTTTTTTGTTTGTTTACTAACCCTTTCTTTGTTGTGTACGTACAAACAGAGGGAGTTGCCTTATGGTCAAACTATATTGCAGTAGTCAGGCCGTCAACTCTATCTAGAGACCAAGAAAGTTTTATTCGGAGTATAAGCTTGCGTGTGCGCGCACACTTCTTCAGTGTGCACGCACACGAAAGCCTATACTCAAAATAAAACTTGCTTGGTCTTAAAGGTGCCGCTGGACTCAGACTTTGTTCTTGACGGACCAAGATAGATTCAGGTGGGCAACTGTGTCGGTCTGAAGCAACGGAATAGATTCAGTGGCTTCTGGTCTTTCCACAGACGTTGACGTCGTCAGTCCAGATGAAAAATCCATCATGACATATGTGGCCCAGTTTCTCCAGTATTTCAAAAGTTTACCTGTAGCCGAAGAGGACATGCAGGTATGGGCTTTCAACCGCTTGTCAAAAATGCACCATTTGCATCAGAATCATTGAGTCTCAGTAACGAGCCCTTTTTGGAGAGACCGTACTGCTCACACACCAGCCGGGGCAGTTCTGATGTCATTTTGCCTGCGTCTGGTCACCTCGGCCACTTGGGGAAAAACTGATGCTCCTGGAAGCTGACTCCTAATTCCTCTGTGCAATTATCAAATGGATCTCTTGTTGCAAGATATGACAAGTGGAGAGTGGGCTATGGGTTCATATGCTCCCCTCCCCAATCTTTCCCCTCTGATGTGTGTGTGCGCACACACATAAATACCCACACGAAACTGCCTCATACTGAATCGGACCCTTGGTCCATTGAGGTCAGTCTTGTCTACTGAGACAGGCAGCAGCTCTCCAGGGTCTCAGGCGGAGGTCTTTCACTTCGCCAGCTGCCTGGTCCTTTCACCTGGAGATGCTGGGGATTGAACCTGGGAACTTCAGCATTCCAAGCAGATGTTCTACCACTGAGCCATGGCCACTCCCCAGTTTTTGTAGGTTTTTTTTTGCTATCTTGTCGCAGCTGACTTACGATGACTCTTTAGAGTTTCCAAGGCAAGAAACGGATAGAGATGGTTTGCCATTGCCTGCCTCTGCGTAGCAGCTTCCTTAGTGATCTCCCATCCAAGTACTAACAAGGGCCGACCCTGCTTAGTTTTTGAGGTCTGATGAGATTGGGCTAGCCTGGGGGGCTCCCTGGCCTTAATCATGGTCATGTCTGCATGGAGGGTGCAACTTGAGAAGAAATGGAGGATCCATGATCAGCGGTACAATCCTAAGAACGCTTCCCTGGGAGTAGGCCCCACTGAATAAACCTGAGTAGGATTCTGAGTAGACTTGCTTAGGAATGCTCCCATGATCTTGTTTTTTTTAAAGGAATTGTGCTGCAGTAGGAGTGGCATAGTGGATTGAGGCCATGTTTCTCTCTGTGCTGTTTTCCTCTTCTAAATGGGGAGTGACCGCAGCTCAGTGGAAGAGCCTCCGTTTGGCATGCAGAAGGTCCCAGGTTCAGTCCCTGGCATCTCCAGCTAAGACCAGGCAGTAGGTGATGTGAAAGACCTCTGCCTGAAACCCTGGGGAACCATAAACTGAGGCTGTAGCTCAGCGGCAGAGCGTCTGCTTGGCATGCAGAAGGTCCCAGGTTCGATCCCCAGCATCTCTAGTTAAAAAGTCCAAGTAATAAATGATGTGAAAGACTTCTGCCTGAGACCTTGGAGAGCCATGAAGTGGGGCTGTAGCTCAGTGGCAGAACATCTGCTTGGCATGCAGAAGGTCCCAGGTTCGATCCCCAGCATCTCTAGTTAAAAAGTCCAAGTAATAAATGATGTGAAAGACTTCTGCCTGAGACCTTGGAGAGCCATGAAGTGGGGCTGTAGCTCAGTGGCAGAACTTCTGCTTGGCATGCAGAAGGTCCCAGTTACGATCCCCAGCATCTCTAGTTAAAAAGTCCAAGTAATAAATGATGTGAAAGACTTCTGCCTGAGACCTTGGAGAGCCATGAAGTGGGGGTGTAGCTCAGTGGCAGAACATCTGCTTGGCATGCAGAAGGTCCCAGGTTCGATCCCCAGCATCTCTAGTTAAAAAGTCCACATAATAAATGATGTGAAAGACTTCTGCCTGAGACCTTGGAGAGCCATGAAGTGGGGCTGTAGCTCAGTGGCAGAACTTCTGCTTGGCATGCAGAAGGTCCCAGGTTCGATCCTCAGCATCTCTAGTTAAAAAGTCCAAGTAATAAATGATGTGAAAGACTTCTGCCTGAGACCTTGGAGAGCCATGAAGTGGGGCTGTAGCTCAGTGGCAGAACATCTGCTTGGCATGCAGAAGGTCCCAGGTTCGATCCCCAGCATCTCTAGTTAAAAAGTCCAAGTAATAAATGATGTGAAAGACCTCTGCCTGAGACCTTGGAGAGCCATGAAGTGGGGGTGTAGCTCAGTGGCAGAACTTCTGCTTGGCATGCAGAAGGTCCCAGGTTCGATCCCCAGCATCTCTAGTTAAAAAGTCCAAGTAATAAATGATGTGAAAGACTTCTGCCTGAGACCTTGGAGAGCCATGAAGTGGGGCTGTAGCTCAGTGGCAGAACTTCTGCTTGGCATGCAGAAGGTCCCAGTTACGATCCCCAGCATCTCTAGTTAAAAAGTCCAAGTAATAAATGATGTGAAAGACCTCTGCCTGAGACCTTGGAGAGCCATGAAGTGGGGCTGTAGCTCAGTGGCAGAACATCTGCTTGGCATGCAGAAGGTCCCAGGTTCGATCCCCAGCATCTCTAGTTAAAAAGTCCAAGTAATAAATGATGTGAAAGACCTCTGCCTGAGACCTTGGAGAGCCATGAAGTGGGGCTGTAGCTCAGTGGCAGAACATCTGCTTGGCATGCAGAAGGTCCCAGGTTCGATCCTCAGCATCTCTAGTTAAAAAGTCCAAGTAATAAATGATGTGAAAGACTTCTGCCTGAGACCTTGGAGAGCCATGAAGTGGGGCTGTAGCTCAGTGGCAGAACTTCTGCTTGGCATGCAGAAGGTCCCAGGTTCGATCCTCAGCATCTCTAGTTAAAAAGTCCAAGTAATAAATGATGTGAAAGACCTCTGCCTGAGACCTTGGAGAGCCATGAAGTGGGGCTGTAGCTCAGTGGCAGAACATCTGCTTGGCATGCAGAAGGTCCCAGGTTCGATCCCCAGCATCTCTAGTTAAAAAGTCCACGTAATAAATGATGTGAAAGACTTCTGCCTGAGACCTTGGAGAGCCATGAAGTGGGGCTGTAGCTCAGTGGCAGAACATCTGCTTGGCATGCAGAAGGTCCCAGGTTCGATCCTCAGCATCTCCAGTTGAAAGGACAAGGCAGGAGGTGATGTGAAAGACCTCAGCCTGAAACCCTGGAAGGCCACTGCCAGTCTGGGTAGACAGTCCTGACCTCAGTGGACCTAGAGTATGATTCCATATAAGGCAGTGCTATGTGTTCAGAACTGACCCTCTCAATTGTTAGTTGATCCTTGGAGGAAAAAATATAGCTGTGTACTCTGTGTATTCCCACAACACCCCCAGTATATTACAGCATTGAGATTGGAGGCTGTGTTAGCTTAGGAAGAAGGTACAGGAGAGAAAGATTAAACTTCTGTAGCCTTTGGTTCAATATCATGATCTCCCCTACCCATGCTGCATTTAGTAGAAAATGTAAAGAACAAAACTAGGGAAATCCATCCTAGATCTCCTGGAGTAATGAATTAATGTGAATTGTGTGAAATGTTCAATCTGGACATGGAAACTGTTTGGAAAGGGGGAAAGCTTTGGCTGTTTGCTTGACGGGGCACCATTTCCAACCGTCATGCAAACGGACATTTCCAGGAGAGGTTTGGGGGGGGGGGGCAAAAAGAAAGCAACTTTTTATTCTGTTTCCTAGGGGAAAGTCCAAGAGACCTTGAGCTGGCTGAACACACAAGAGAAGAAGTTAACAGAGTTGCTGACAGAGACAGAAGATACGCCTTTTTACAACAAGTTCCAAGTAAATCCTTTTGTAAATTGTACTTCTGGTTAATCTCTGTAATTGCAAGAGGTACAAAACAGTATCGGAAGAAAACCTGCATTGTTCTGTACAACAAAAAGCTATTGTTTTCTGCACTTTGCTGCCTTCTAACTAAAGTCTGGGGCCCAACACCGGCTGACTACACCTGGCCCCAGAGAAGCCAGGCTCGCTACCACGAGGGGGAGGGCTTTCTCAGTGGTGGCCCCTATCTGGTGGAATGAGCTCCCGGAGGAGATCAGGGCCCTGCGGGATTTAGTGCAGTTCCGCAGGGCCTGTAAGACGGAGCTCTTCCACCAGGCATTTGAGTAGGGGCCACTACTTCCACCTTCCCTCCCCCTCCCTGTTTTTCTCCTGCGGTATACCTATCAAAGCCTGACCGCTCCGGAGTGATTAGGTTGCCGCCATCTGAATTTTTAGGATTGAGTGTTGAGCACTTTAGATTGTTAATTATGTTTTTGGGTGGTTTTAAACATAATGTTTTATATTGTTTTAAGTTTTAGTATGCTTTGGAATCCTGGGGTACCAGGTCTTGTACGCCGCTCTGAGCCCGAAATCGTGGGGAGAGCGGCTTAGAAATCAATCAATCAATCAATCAAATAAATAAAGTTATGGTGGAAGAGCAGTCTCCCTCTGTGTTTCGAAAAGTGCATGCTTACCCAGGGCTGGTCATCCTGAGAGCCAGCGTAGTGCTGAACAAAGATCTGGGAGATTCATGATGACGGACAGCCATATTAGTTTGTCTGTAGCAGCGGAAAAGAGCAAGAGTCCAGTAGCACCTCAAAGACCAACAAAATATGTGGTGGGGCAGGAGCTTTTGTGAGTCACTGCTCACTTCTTCAGATACCTGAAGAAGTGAGAAGTTATATTTTTGGGATTCAGAGGTATACTGCCCTTCTACATGGAGATTCCATGTAGCCCTTATGGCTGATTTTATTTATTTATCTGGTACATTTTTATGCTAGCCTTCCTCCAGGGATCTCAGGATGACTTACACGGTTCTCTCCCCTCCTCCATTTTATCTTAACAGCCCTGCAATGTAGATTAGGCTGAGAGAGAGAGAGAGAGAGAGAGAGAGAGAGAGAGAGAGAGACACTGACTGGTTCATGGTCACCAGGTGAGTTTCGTGGTAGACAAGATCTGAACCTAGGTCTCCCACGTTCTGGTCCAAACACTCTAACTGGTATACCACTTTGATACACTTTAAGTGCCAGCACGGTATAGTGGTTGAAGTGTCAGATGAGATCCCGGTTTGAATAGGCCATGGAAGCCTGCTGGGTGACACTGAGCCTGTCACACACTTTCATCCTAACCTACCTCACAGGGTTGGTGTGAGGATAAAATGGAGGAGAGGAGAATGATGTACACCACTTTTGGTTCCCTTGAGGAGAAAGGCGGGATATAAGTAAAGCAAATAAATAAATACATGTGAGTATTTCACCTTGCAGGTATTTGGTACTAAATCTGGCTGTATGAATGTGTATATTTCTCTCCCCCCCCCCCCCAATTTGTTAAAAATAATCTTTTTTCATAATCCCAGGAGATGCTGTCATTTACAGAAGCATTTAATGAGGAGAAAAAAGCTTTCCTCCCTGTTCTGGCATCGAGGAGAAAAGAGGCAGAGCCGAGCGAAGATTCCCTCAGGATGCGAGAAGCTTGGGACACCCTCACCTCTCAGGTTCATTTGGGGCGCTTGGAGGCTGCTGCCATTTTGTGTTGCCAGCACTGGCCTCCTGTGGTTTCCCCTCTCTTTTCTCCTCAACAAGGCTTGAAGCAGCCCAGAAAAGGGCAGGAGAGCATGTCCGATTAGGGAAACGGTCTGCCTTCCCTGGTGCCATGACATTGGGTTCTCCCATCATGCATTTTTATGGCCAAATGACATAATCTGGAGTTCAGTTTTCAGGATACCATTGTCACGTGTAGTTCGGACCTCAGAGATGATGGCAGGGTTAAATTCAAAGTGCATCATAATGCCCCATAAAAACTGTAGCACAGAACTCCTCATGAGGCCCGCTGGGTGACTTGAGGCCAGTCACAGTTCTCTCGGAACTCTCTCAGCCCCACCTACCTCAGAAGGTGCCTGAGGAGAAGGTGCTCAGAGGTGGGGTTGCCATCCCTCTGATTGGGACAGGGTTCCCCCCACTTTCAGGGGCCCTAATCCAGCACTGGCCAGCGGTGGAGCCCTGCCCCTGAAGAGCTCCATCACACCTGACGTACTTGGCATAATGACATCATTGTGCTGGGGACATTCTAACATTTGGCTAAAAACTCTATGGTGACCATAGAGTTTTTGGCTAAATGCTAGAGCGTCCCCTGCATGATGTGTCTGGTGCGATAACATCACGTCCAGGTGACGTCATTGTGTCAGGCACATCGGGCATGATTGGGCTCTTTGGGGGTGGGAAGTCAGGCTGGAGCCCCCCCGCTGGCCGCCGGGTAAGACCTGGCAACTCTACTCAGAGGAGGCTCGATGGTAAATTTTGGGTTGCCTCTGCGTAATGTGCAAAACGACCCTGAAATACAGTAGTTCTATATATTTGCAAGTACCAAATATAGACAAATAAAACACAGTCATGTTCAGTGTTAGCAGATCCCTGTTATGTTACAGAGGAGAAAAGTAGCACGAAGCTCCTTTGCAAACGGATCCATAAAATTTACTACATTAAAAAGTGGGTCCTGAACAGAGCTGTTCTAAGCAGAGTTACCGCCCCTCTAGGTCCATTGAAGTCCTGTTACAGAAAGGGGAATTTTTTTTGCCATCAAGTCAAGCTGACTTCTGGCGACCCTTAATGGGGCTCGAAGGCAAGGGGCGTTAAGAGGTGGCTTGCCATCGCCTGCCTCTGCGTCACGACCCTGATATTCCCTGGAGGTCTCCCATCCAAATATTAGCCAGGGCTGGCCTTGCTTAGCTTCCGAGATCTGACGAGACCAGGCTTGCCTGGGCCTGTTACAGAAAATTTGGGGACCGTTGAGCTAACAGAATTTTCATTTCCGTGTTTTCTTTGTCTAGATAAATGAATGGAAAGCACAGCTGGACCAGTCGTTGCCTCCTCCTCTGGACACCCTGGAATCCTGGCTCCAGGCGATGGAGCAGCAGCTGGCAGAAGACCTCCCGGATTCTCAAGCCCACTGCAAAACAATGGCTGCCCTCGAAGACAAAATGAGATCCATCCAGGTAGGTTCGAGAATTTTTTTTAAAAAGGATATGTGTTCTTACCACCCTTGGTTACTTGATTTGGCCTCTCTTGGATGAGCCAGGCTGCCTGGGTGGTGGGAGGTGGTGGGCTCTCCTTCTCTGGAGGTTTTCAAGCAGAGGCTAGATGACCATTGGACAGCAATGCTGATTCTGTGAACTTAGGCAGATCATGAGAGGGAGGGCAGGATGAGTTTCATCAGTGCTTAGTTCCTGAGGCCCTTTCTTACACCCCCAGGGAAATGCTGATTGCCACTTTGGGGCCAGGAAGCAATTTTTCTCCAGGCTGTTTTGCCTGGAGATCCTGGAGTTTTTTTTGGTCATCTTCTGGACATGAAACAGCAGTCACGGTGTGGGTGTGTGTGTAGAGGTATTTGTGAATTTCCTGCATTGTGCAGGGGGTTGGACTAGTTCAGGGGTGAGCAAACTGTGGCTCGGGAGCCGCATGCGGCTCTTTCACATATGTTATGTGGCTCCCGGCAGGGCGGCTGGGGAAGCTAAATATCATTAGCAAACAAATATAATTGGACAAATTAATATCATTATCAATATCTGCTTTTACCCCTTTTGTTATTATTTTTGCCAGTCTCATTTAATGTTAATAAAAAGCAAATCTGCTTATTTTCCAAGAAAAGCAGGTAATATTTGTTCATGTCTTGTGGCTCTCAAACATCTGATGTTTATTCTATGCGGCTCTTACCTTAAGCAAGTTTGGCCACCGCTGTTCTAGGTGGCTCTTATGCTGAGCAAGTTTGCCCACCCCTGGACTAGTTGATCCTGGAGGTCCTTTCCAGCTCTACGATTCTATGATTCTACCCCGATCTCATCAGATCTCAGAAGTTAAGCAGGTTCGGCCCTGGTTAGTACTTGGATGGGGGACCACCGAGGAAGTCCAGGGTCATGATGCAGAGGCGGGGAATGGCAAACTACTTCCGCTCATCTCTTGCCTTGAAAACCCTACCGGTTCACCAGAAGTTGTTTGCGACGACAGCACTTTCCACCACTACTAGTTGATTTGATTTATGAGGTGCTCTTCCACATCAGGAAGGCCTGAAGCTGCGTACAGTGCGGTCAAGTTCAAACAAGCACAGATACATAAAACAAGAAATAAGAGAAGCCGAACAGCAACTTGGTCAGATAAGGTTCGGATAAAACCTAAACAGGTAACAGAAACGTCAGTCCTTCAGGGCAGCCATGGAGTATAGAAGGGCCTTATACAGTTGCCAGAAGTACAGTAATGGAGGCATCTTGTGAATCTGTTCAGGCATGGTATTCCAGAATGGAGTGCCACCGTTAAAAAGTTCCCTAGAATTAGTTTTTGTCATCCTTTTGATTATTGTTGTTGCTACCACTACTATTATTGTTGTTATTTTTATAATTATTGGCTTGATGTTGTTATGTTCTTAGCCAGTGCAAGAGCCTTTGGGGAATCTGAATAAACACCACCCCTCTGGCTTGACCTTTACATTTGGCCTCATGCACAGAACCTTAAACCTGCAGCCTTGAACCGCTGACTCCCTTCTGTATTTTTAATGGAGCGAAGGTTGCACGGGATGGAAGGCAGCTTGATATAGCCCAGTCTTCTTGTATCTTGGAAGCTAAGCAAAGTTGGTACTTGGAAGGGAGACCACCAAGGAAGACTGCAGAGGAAGGCAATGGCAAACCCTGAAAGCCCCTTGCTGGGGTTGCCATAAGTCTTGGATGGGAGACCACCAAGGAAGTGTCAGGGGGTGCAGGTGTGTTAAGCTGGTGTGTTGGCACCAGAGCAGAGTTTAACAGAAACGTGCACAGTAAAGTGCAGAGCTTATGTCCCACAGAGTCCAATGTCCACACAGCCAAGTAGGGAAGGAATATATACAGGTTTATTTACAAAGTCCTGTTGTTATACGCAGGTATACGCAGTTCAGCAGAATCATCAAACAGACTGACAAAGCGCTTCGCCCACACTGGAATACATAGGAGAGAAAGATACACTGTACAATAAACACATATATACATTGACTGGCCAATCAGCACTGGCTGCTGAGTCATTCTGACTACTGTGTAACTGTGCCAGTCAGAACCGGTTTGCCCCAACTAGAACTGCTAGCTGGGAGCTGTTAGCTGTCACTTAGCTGTCACTTAGATCGGCACCATCTGGAATCTGGAACTCATATCTTCAAGCCCTGTCAGGAAGGCTCTGCAGAGGAAGGCCAGGGCAAACCACCTCTGCTTCTCACTGGCCCTGAAAGACCCTTGCTGGGGCCACCATAAGTCTTGGATGGGAGACCACCAAGGAAGGCTCTGCAGAGGAAGGCCATGGCCAACCACCTCTGCTTCTCACTTGCCCTGAAAGCCCCTTGCTGGGATCTCCATAAGTTGTCTTCAACTTTGATGGCACTTTACACGCACACACAGATATTGTGTGATTTCACATCGGGTGCTAACTGGGCCCGGAAGTAGGACAGGTGCTCCTGGTGTGCAGGGTGAGTGGCTGTGATCTGTTCCCCTCGCTGCATGTGAGCGCTGCACTGTTACAGCCTCATCCCGGTCACTCCTAGCTCAGTAATGGGCACATGACCGCAGAGACCATATGTAACCTGCGCTGCTTTTTCTTTCAGAGCTTGATGGGATGTTTTGAAGAACACTCGGAGGCCCTGCAGTCCTTCCAGAACAGAGACCAGACGGGTGTGCTGTTGGTACCGCCGCAGAAGCTGGAAGAAATGAGGAGGAGGTTGTTGCGACTCTCAGATTCCTCTTTTGACCCAGCCTTGATGTCTGCGTTCGGCGGAAGATAAATGATAGCTTTTACCAGTTTTAGCAGCACAGGGACAGGCATGCAGTTTTGCTGTTGGCCATCCCCGCTGCTTGTGACGATTCCAAACGCCAGTTTCCTTGGCTTGGCCTGAGAGTTCTTGCTGTGCCATTTTGGCACAGGAACATACTCGTAAATTATATAGTTTCCTGTTAGTCACATGAAGACATGAAGCTGCCTTATTGTCAGGGTTCATTTCGTAGCAGGAGCTCCTTTGCATATTAGGCCACACCCCCCTGATGTCGCCAATCCTCCAAGAGCTTACAGTAGCCCCCATGAGAAGAGCTCTGTAAGCTCTTGGAGGATTGGCTACATTAGGGGTGCGTGGCCTAATATGCAAAGGAGCTCATGCTACGAAATTAGCCCTGCTTAGTGTGAATCAGACAGTACCGTCCATCGAGGTCGGCATTGTCCACACAGACTGGCAGCGGCTCTCCAAGGTCTCAGGTTGGAGGTCTTTCACATCACCTACAGCCTGGTCCTTTTAACTGGAGATGTTGGGGGACTGAATCTGGGACCTTCTGCATGCAAAGCTCCTCCACTGAGCCCTGCCCCCTGGTCACCATTTGTTGTTGTTGTTCAGTTGCACAGTCAAGTCCGACTCTTGGTGACCCCGTGGACCACATCACGCCAGGCCCTCCTGTCTTCCGCTGTCCTCCGGAGTCTTCTCAGTTTCATGTTTGTAGCATTGATAACACTGTCTAACCATCTCGAGTTTTGCCGTCCCCTTCTTCTTTTACCTTCAGTCTTTCCCAGCATCAGGCGGCAAGGTGGGATATAAATTAAAATAATAAATAAATAAAGGGTCTTCTCCAGCGAGTGCTCCCTTCTCACAAGGCCATTTCCCTGCTTTGCCACCAGAGGGCTTGTTTCAAATCACCACAAATTGCTATAGCATTGTAATACTATAGCGCTATAGCAATTGCCAATTTTGTTTTTAAAAGTCCTCAACTCCCCCCCCCCCTCAGATTGCATGGCAGAGGGAAAATGAAGGGGGAAAGCCAATATGAATGCCTCTGCGTTCACAGCCGCAGTGAATGCACAAAGGAGAATCCTCTCTGTTTCGACACAGCCCAGGAAAGGAAAACAAAGTCAATTTTAAGGGCCTGGAAGCAGAAGTGGGAAGCGACAGGAAGACTGCAAAGGAAGAGGTTGTTCCAAACAGGGTAGAAAAGGGTTCTTAACTCGTCAGCGTGCAATATTCATGCAAAAGGTTTCAGTCCCTGGCATCTCCAGTTAAAAGGATTTCAGGCTAATGGCAAAATATGCTGCCAGTTAGTCCCAAAAAGTCATACTAAAAATGGTTTGAGAGAGAGTGTGCTGAGGACAGGGGAAACCTAGAAAATGGACGATTTTGTGCAGCGAAAAACATCTGTGTGGAAGCAGCTTTGTGGACTATCATAACCCCTCTCCCCAGTGGCACTTGCTGCTCTCATCGAGGTTTTTCCCTACCTAGCCTTGCAGATAAATACAAAAAATAATCCTTTATCAGCCTATAAAGTTGCACATTCCTCTGCATGCATACCCGGGGTCTTTTTAAGCCTCTAGGCACCTTCGGGATTCTGACATAGTAAGATGGCTGCAGCCACAAAACGGCCGCCACAAAATGGCTGCCATGGCTTACCCTCAGTGACGGTCCTTGTGCTGTGGTGGCAGCTCCTCCCAAAGCAACCTTTTTTAAAAAAAATCTGCATCGCCAATCAAACCTCCAGTGGCCAATCAGAAGCCTTGCTGGGCAAAAGCCCCGCCTGGCCCCTCCCACTTTCTAAAAACACTTCGTAGGCAACAGGATGGAGAGGTGTTGGCGGGCAGCACGGTGGGGCCCCTCCATTTCACACAGTACAGATTGGATGCAGCTGTTTTGTCTTACGTTACATTGACGCTTTCTTTTCAGGTTTAGCAACATCCAGCTTACCGACTTCAACATCCTTGTGGAATACTACCATTCATTCTGCGCAGCTATCCTAGAGGAACTGACGTCCAAGCTGAACATCTGGCACATCAGATATGGGACCAAGGAGAGTGTGGAGGCACTGCTGTCGGACTGGAATGTAAGCTTTGTGGCTGTTCGTAGGTGCAGGCTAGTTGGCCGTGTCATATGGCTAATAGACTTGTTGCGGGCCGAGAAATCCCCAGTTTGAATCCTAGCTTTGTTTAGCCGTGTTTGTCTGCCATTGCAGTAGCAACCAAGAGTCTTGTGGAACTTTAAGGATTAATATGTTTATTTATTTAGTTCATTTACAACCCACCTTTCTCCCCAGTGGGAACCCAAAGCGGCTTACATCATTTCCCTCAGCTCCATTTTATCCTCACAACAAGCCTGTGAGGTAAACTAAGCTGAGAGAGTGTGAGTGGCCCAATATCACATTTATCCCGTGGGTCAGTCCCAGTTCTCTCAGAGTTCTCTCAGCCCCACCTACCTCACAAGGCGCCTGTTCTGGGGAGAGGAAAGGAAGGCGATTGTAAGCTGCTCCGAGACTCCTTCAGGTAGTGAAGTATAAAAGCAACTCTTCTTCAAATTTATACAGGCACAGGCACACCATTACGTGTGAATTCCCACTCGGCTGTTTGAATTTTGCCTCTGTGATGGCTTCCATAGTGGCATTATGTAGCTTCAGACCCACATCCTCATCTAAGTCGGACTTCCAGTCTTTTCAATACCAGTACTGTCTATTCAGACTGGCAGCAGCTCTCCAGGGTCGCAGGCAGAGGTCTTTCTCATCACCTGCTGCCAGATCTTTTAACTGAAGATACCGGGGATTGAATCTGGGTACTTCTGCATGCCAAGCAGAGGCTCTGCCACTGAGCCACAGCCCCTTCCATTCACATCTGTGTCTATCCACAAGTGCTTAAACTTTTGAAAGACAATATGTTTTTTGTGTTTTTACACACACACAGGGCTATTTTGGGGCAGGAACGCACAGGAACGGAGTTCTGGCTGGCTTCTGAGTTGGCTATGCCTACAGCTCCCCCTGGGTTTCCCAGGTACCTCGCAAGCCACGAGGTGCCTGGGGAAGCCAAGCTGATCCATGGAGGGAAGGCAGTTTAAACTGCCTCCCCTCCTCGGGTCCCCCAGGTGCCCCGCTGATCCAGAAACTACTTTTCTTCCCTCGGGTTCCCCATGCACCCCACAAGCCGCAGGGCACCTGGGGAAGCCGATCCTGGGAGGGAGCTGCACTGTCAGGGGGTGTTTCCTAATATGCTAATACGTCTCTGCTGTTGGGGCCTATTATGCTAATGAATTCCTGCTGGGCTTTTTCTACACACACACACACACACACACACACACACACACACACAGAGCCATGGCCCCACCCAACCATACAGGGTTGTTAAAATGTACGTGCAGCATTTTTAATAACCATAAGCATTATTGTATCTCATGCCTTGGTGTGAGTTATGTTTGTAACTTGTTCTTGCTGAATTGAGAATTAAAATGCTGCACACAGGTGACCAGGAGATGTCACTGTAAAGCCGTGAAGAGCTAATAGTGAGATGGTATAAAAATTTCATTTCCCCCCTGGGTTGAAAGATTTGCCGGATTATATTGGATCTTCCCAAGGGACAATTCCCGAGGGACAAATCGTTCACACAGTCTCTGTCTGGCATAGGCCCTGGGCAAAATTTTGAGTGGCTATCTCTCATTTGAGATAAACTGTTCAAAGTAAGGTTGCTGACTCTAGGATTGGAAATTCCTGGGGATTTTGGGGGGGTTCAAGCTGAGGAGGGGAGGGTTCAAGAGGGGAGGGACTTCAGCAAGATGTAATGCCAGAGTTCACCCTCCAAAGGATCCATTTTCTCCAGGGGTACTGATCTCTGTAGCCTGGAGTTCAGATGTAATACTGGGAGATCTCCAGCAACTATTTGGAGATTTGCAACCCTAGTTCAAGTCTACCACATGAATATGCTGTATAAACTGTATTCTAGGTCTTTATCTTCCTTCACTCAATAATTTTGCCCCACTTCAGAAAGAATGGGTTTTCTCCATTTTCTCCATTTTGTTTCCTCTCTATCAAATCTGTTCTTTTCTCACTCCCCCCCTTCCACCAACCTCCTCTTTTCAAATCTCTTCTGAAGAAGTGATCAGTGACTCACGAAAGCGTATACCCTGCCACAAATTTCATTAGTCTTTAAGGTGCTACTAGACTCTTGCTCTTTTCCAAATCTCTTCAGACGGTTGTTTTTCAAACTCTGTTCTGTGGACTCCAGAGGTTCCCTTAGGCTTTCCAGTCCCCAGGTTAGGGCAGGGGTTCCCCCAGTTTTCAGGGCTTCTGCCCACCCTCAAACAGCCACATCCCCACGTGACCTCCCTGATGTGACGACATCACCTGGAAGGGATGTCATCACACGGGGGAAGTTCTGGTTTGAGGGCAAAACTCTATGGTTTTAAGCTGGTTTTACCATAAAGTTTTGCCCTCGAACCAGAGTGTCCCCTTGCACGATGTCACTGGTGTGATGACATCCCTTCCGGGTGATGTTATCACATTGGGGACATCCTGGAATGCCCCCCCAAATCCCCCTGCTGGAGCGACAAGGGGACCTGGTAACCCTAAGCATATCAGGAATGAAAAAGCCAGAAAGACAGCCTAGACCCTGCTACTGATTATCTCTTGTACTGTGAAGCAACAAGGGAAAGAACTTGTTTCTCTTAGACTTATTTAAATCTTAGGCCTAGGGTTGCCAACTCTGGGTTGGGAAATTTGTGGAGATTTGGGGGGCAGAACCGGGGGAGGGCAGAGTTTGTGGAAGTTAAGGACTTCAGTGGGGTATAATGCCATAGAGTCCACCCTCCAAAGCAGCCATTTTCTCCAGAGACACTGATCTCTGTCATCTGGAGATCAGTTGTAATTCTGGGAGATCACCAGGCCCCACCTGAAGGTTGAAGTCCAATCAAAACATCCGCGACAAAAATGATGAAGAGTCAATAAAGATATATATACAAAAATGTTTACTATAATAATAGTGATTCTCTAGAAAAATCTCTTCTATTTTCACTTACATGCAATGGATTTTGCACAGTAACAAATACCCGTTTCATGTAGATTGCTTCATATGAGCGTGTAGTTTTTACAATTCTTACCACTGTAAAAGAAAATACACATTCAATTATAATTACAGCTAAAGAAAATCATGAATGAACCATTACACGCAAAAATATATCGCTTACATTTCCACTTATCAACTCTTGAAATAAACATCCCATGTTGACTGTCTCATATCGAATGTTTATTTCAAGAGTGTTATTTTCTTTTACAGTGATAAGAACTGTAAAAACTACACGCTCTGATGAAGCAATCGTATGTGAAACGGGTATTTGTTATTGCGCAAAATTCGTTGCGTGTGAGCGAAAATGGAAGAGGTTTTTCTAGAGAATCAGTATTATTATAGTAAACATTTTTGTATATATATCTTTATTGACTCTTCGTCCTTTTTGTCACGGATGTTTTGATTGAACTTCCACCTCCTCCCGTGATCTCTCACTTTTGGCTCCCACCTGAAGTTGGCATCCCTACTGCTGAGGAAGAAGACCTCACCCTTGAGACTTTGTGGTCACAGGATGGCTCATTGTAACCAGATTTCTATTGCACGGACAGTGGCCTGAGATCATCATGAGGAGCAGAATCCGTGAGAGTATTCTTTTACCTCGTGTTTAAATCAGGCTGATGAGCATATACTTTTTTGGCACGGGAAGATATTGAGGCCTAAAAGGCCTGGCCAGTAACACGCATGACCTGACTAACCACACTATTTATTTATTTAATTAATAGAATTTATACCCCGCCTTTCTGCCCTCATAAAGGCCACACTGGAATATCTCCCAGAATCCTTTGCAGTTTGTATGGATTATGTGGCAGGCACTTACGGACTTCATTTATATCAGCTGTAGTCATGAGAGGCTCCAGATGTGCCTGAGAGAGATCCAGATGGTAATGATTCTGCACTAGTAAAACATAATAATCAACTAAATGTCAATAAATTGCTGTCCAAGTTCTGTGTCAGGCAGACTGCCTAATCTTGTCTAATGTCAAGTCCTGTCCAGGTTACAAGAAAGATTTGAGTCCTATGACAGACAGAGATAAAGGATGAGGATGCTAAGTAATTAGGAAAATCTTTTTATTTGCTTATAGATTTTCTTTATTGCAGGGTTTTTTGTTTTTTTTTAAAGCATTAAAATCCTGATTTTTTTGCCATTTTTCTTTTCATTTTGGCCAGGGTTTTGTTGAAGAGAAAGGATTCCTTGCTCAGCTAGAAACGGCACTTTGCATATGTGAAGAGAAGAAGAACAAAATCATAAACACTGCTAATTTGGGTAAGCTCGCATTAGCATAAAAGTGTTTTAATTCATATCCCGGAAGTGCTGTGTTAATTGGCTTTTTCTGCAAATGGGTTTTTACACACAAAAAACTCACTGCTGTCTCATTAACTGATTACTTCTTTTTGTTGTCTTATGGATGATTTGTGTTAAAAATATATATTGGTGTAAGGAACATATCTTATTATCATTTATTGTATTATTTTTAGCTGCCTTGTTAATTCGTAGGTGAAATGTATAGAGCGCAGATGTCTCAAAAGATAATAAATAATCCAGAATTTCGTGTTGTGTTGTCGAAAGCCCTGGTTCACATATGCAGAGAATGAGGCATGAGAGCCTTGCGGTGATGGAATGGACTCTACCGCTTTGGGCCTGTATTGGCCCGGGTCACTCCATCTTTGCTACCTCCTGGTGCTTAGTTGCCCTGAGTCTTGGGAGAGGCCAGTTAGCTGATCTTTTGACTGAACTAATAAACTGACATTTAATTTTCTAAGTATTTATCTTGTGGTCTGTTAACGTAAATTGAAGTCTAAATTCTGAGAGACTACCACAAGTATTAGGCTAAAATGAGACCACAAGAGGACAAAACAAGTTAGGCCTTCCTGGGCCCATGGTGAATTCCATCGGGAAAGTGCTTTTTGCCAGGACAAGCCTTCTTCGGGCATGTTAATTTTTTGGGTGTAAGAATCTTTTTTTCTTGGGAGCAGGGGTCATTTTCTGCTGTAGCGGGGCAGAGCACCGCTCTGCCAGTAAGGAGCCTGGGGCGCCCCCTGCCACTGCCGCTGCCATTTCTGGCCCACCTTGCACAGGTGGACAGCCCCCCCCGCCACCTGGGGGGATTTAAAGATGGGGCAGGGAGAGAAAGGCATTTTAAACATGCCTGGGTTCCCTGCCTGATTTTCTCTAGGTGCCCTGCGCCTGCAGGTCACTAGAGAAGATCAGGCAGGGAACGCAGGCATGTCTGCCCGCCTCCCTCCCCTTCTCCAGCAAGCCCGCTGCAGCAAGCTCGCTGGAGAAGGGGAGGGGAGGGGAGGTGGGCAGACATGTCCCCCATTTCCCCTGAGCCTCTCCATTTTTGTGGAGAAACTAGGGGGAGTGGCGGGATTTAAATGCCTTTCTTTCCCTTCCCCGGATGGGGAAGGGAGAGAAAGGCATTCTAAATATGCCTGGGTTCCCTGCCCAATTTTCTCTAGGTGCCCCGCAGCCGCGGGCCTCCTGGAGAAGATCAGGCAGGGAACTCAAGCATGCTTGCATGCATGCCCATTGCAAGGGGGTGTGGCATATGCAGATGAGTTATGCAAATGAGCTCCTGCACCTCTTTTTTTATGAAATGACCCCTGCTTGGGAGCATCCCCTGCAGAATGAGGTGGTACAGTCCTAGGGTTGCCAGCTCTGGGTTGGGAAATACCTGGAGATTTGGGGTGTGTGGCCTGTGGGGGGTGGGGTTTGGGGAGGGGAAGGATCTGAGCAGGGTATAGTGCCACAGATTCCACCCTCCAAAGCAGCTGTTTTCTCCAGGAGACCTGACCTTGGTCATCTGGAGGTCAGTTGTAATAGCGGGAGTTCTCCAGGCCCCACCTGAGGCTGGCAACCCAAAGTCAAGACACAAGTTTAGCTTTTCACCTAGTGTTTGCGAGAAGCCTGCCACAGATCTTAGGAGTTCAAACACCAGCAATTCTCAGCAGTTTTACTCCGAAGCAAGTCCTGTGTTATTCAGTGGGTCTTACTTCCAGGAAAGTATCCTTAGGACTTCATAGGGGTAGCTGTATTTGTCTGTCCTTGCAAGACGAAAGAGAAATCCAGCGTCACCTTAAAGACGAACAGCATTTATTTCAATAGAAGCGTCTGTGAGTCGCAGCGCTCACTTCTTCAGACATTGGGTGACTCTCTTTCAGCCTCAGTTCCTCTTCTGTAAAATGGGTAAAACAGCAGCCATCTGCACACAGAAAGGATGATTAGTCAAGACTGGAAAGAACATTTCACTTCTCTGGTTAAGCGACCTACATCATTTTTATTTCACTTCCTAGGGGCTGTTCCTCAGGATACGATCAAGCTATTCAAGACGGTAGAACTGAAGATTTCCACGTGCAAAGAATACATTTATAATGTGAATGCAACTCTGCAAAAGATTTTGTCATCCTGGGCCGTCTATACCGAGAACATCCACTTGCTAAAAGCTTGGCTGGAAGAGACGCGGAAAGCACATCCTAAAAAGGTACGTTTGCCTCACTTTTTGGTTGTTAGGCTTGTGTCTCTCTTTATGAAACAAAAGAATTGCAGGCATCGTGTCTGTTCTAATATCGCCATCTAGATTCCCACAGAGACCCTGGCGGCCTGGAACTCGAGGCACGGATCCTTAAACGAAGCTGGAAACTTTCTGATTGAAGCCAGTGATGAGGAGGTGGGGTCAGTGCTTTCTGGGGAACTCAAAAAGTTGAATGGAAAATGGGCAAAGCTTATAAAGAAGACACAGTTTGTAAGTTACCATGCATTTATTTTATTTAATTTATTTCCGGGAGGATTTCTATACTAGCTTTTTGCAACTGATTAAACAACAACATCGGTACTAGTTTTTCCTTCCTTCTGTCAATCAGTTTGCATGTAATTTCCAGTGTTCCAAATACCAAAGTTTGGAGGATGGGAAATGAAACCTGTTCCTGCCATGTGTTTCTAGATATGGGGGTGGATCCTTTGAATCTGCTTCAGTAACGGAAGTACTTTACTCCAGTACCAGGAGCAATCCCCTGACCGAGAAGTTTCTCCACCAGTGGAAGTGCGTCTTTCATTAGGGAAAGGTTTCTTGCTAGGGTTGCTAGGTCCTTCATAGCAGCTGTTAGGGGATGAAGGGTACACTTACTGGGAGTGAAGAGGAATGCCGGAAGTTAACACAGCATGCCTATGTGACCCGGAAGTGATACAGGCACATTGCGGGGGGAAACACTCTGTTTTTTGGGCAAAACTCTGTAGAATTAGATTCTACCATAGAGTTTGCCCAAAAACCAGAGCATCAAGCCTCCCCTCCCATGTCCCTGATGTGCCCCCATCACTTCAGGGTCACATAGGCACAGAGCATTAATTGCTGGTGTTCCTCCCTCTGGGGGGGAGAATTTCCCCCCCCCACCGGCCAGCTGGCCAGCAGCAGAGTGGTGGGGGCTGAAAGTGAGAGACCTCCGCCCCCCCTAGGGGTCTGGCATCCCCACTTCTTGCACTTGGGGAGAGGCTGACATTAATGGAAGAGAGCACAGAACCCAACCCATCCATGCTCTGATATTCTTGGTGCTTGAGGGGCAACAGTGGGAGGGCTTCTGGAGTTCTGGCTCCACTGGTGGACCTCCTGATTGTAGGACAAGGGAAAAAGAATGTGATTTCTGACACTTTCTCCTTGATATCTATCTATCTATCTATCCTGACAGCTGTCACTGTGCCTTCAAAAGTAATCATAATTGGTTCAGATCCTGGTATGTAACCGAGAAGCTTCTGAGACTTATAGCAGAACATATATATTTTGTAATTGCATTTTTTGTCTAAGAAGCCATATTAAGCAAAAGTATTATTATTAAAAGCCTCTGTAGATGGAATGAGGATGCAATAGGAATGGAATGCGTAGGCTGCAAGGACGCCGCAAGCAAATTTACTGTGATTCATAACCCCCAATCAGTTAACCCTCTGTGTGCAGGTCAGGAAGGAACCCACTGTTCCCTAATGTTCCTATTGTCCTGGAAACCAGATAAGAGAAGACAACCACTGGCATAACTGACCAGTACAAGGAGAGACCAGTAGTAAGACTTAAAGTAAAATGATGCTTGTATGATGGTAAACGCTTGGTACCAATTAGAGATTCTTCAATGTGTAAACTATATGTGATGTCATTTGGGGGATAAGACCTTCTGCGCTTCCTGGTTATGGCGAAATACAGCTTTGGAATGGCTGGAAGTGCTAAGGCATTTATCAGCCCTGTATTCTCTGTTATGAATTCTTTAAACATATATTCATCTAACTCGTTGGACTCAAGACTGTGTGATTCCAATTCGGCCAAGGGGTCACACAGACACAGATTTGTGTATGATGATGGCACCGGGGTTTTGGCCACCGAGTGTTGGACTGGATGGGCCACTGGCCTAAGAATATAAGAACATAAGAGAAACCAATGTTGGATCAGGCCAGTGGCCCATCCAGTCCAACACTCTGTCACACAGTGGCCAAAAACACCAGGTACCCTCAGAAGGTCCAGCAGTGGGGCCAGGACACTAGAATGCCTGATCCAGCATGGCTTCTCTTATGTTCCCTTATGTTCTAACATTACGGCAAAATACATGGTGGATACACTACTAACACACCTGCTCTGTAAAGTGTGAAATCCGCCCAAAGCAACAAAAAGGGCTGGTTTGCCAGTGTCATTTCCTCTCCACCAAACCATAGTTGGACCAATCTTGTACTTCCAACCATAGTTTGCTGTAACATCTGAAGCTGGCAAACCAGGGTTAGTTCTTGTCCTCCAAACTGGGATTAGAAACGAGGCTCCGAAGGCGGGTACCTGTTCTTCTTCGAAGGGTGAGTGCAAACTGTAGTTGGCCAGTTTAGACATGATGAAGAACGATGGCTGGTCTGAACCAGGCAGCAACCTGTAATGGAAGAGAAATCCATCGTCTTGATGAAGAAATAAATAGAGTCATGTGTGCTAATGAATTCATGGATGGTGCTCATGAATCGAATGAGAGGTACAGTTGGAAGGTTTTTTAAATACATTGTTTGATGTTTTACAGGAAATGCGATTGCTGAGAAAGCAACAAGAACAAATTAAGTTGGAAGATGGCAGTAACAGAGGCGTGGATTCTCCTACTAAAGCAGCGCTGGATCAGCTAGTGGATGTCTCAGAGGAGGCTCTGAGTATGGCCTTTGAGAATGTGGAGGTGAAGCATGCATTTATTTATTTATCACATTTTTATCCCGCCTTTCCAGACAACTGGCTCAAGGCAGCTTACAACAATAAGGGCCCGTCCACACGAGTGCGATAAAGCGGACGGGAATCGTACCTGCGTTGCGTCGCTGCATAAAAAGGCACGTTAATGCGATCCCACGGTACGTCACAGAATCGGACGGCAAACGTCGGTGCGCGATCACACAGCAGCGTCGGTGCGCTGCTGCGATCCCACGCACGCCTGCTTCCGGCTTTTCTGGAAAAGACTTCTGTTTTAGCGGTCTCTTTTTGAAGCGCATCAACGGGCGCTCGCGACATTGTTATGCCGGTAGCACGACGCTTTGCAGATGTGCTCGTCTGATCCCGTCGGTTTGTGCCGTCGCTTCATCGCACCGCTTGCGTCGTAAATGGGTGCGTATGATCGCGCCCTAAAATACCATACAATGGTTTACAGTTTAAAACATAAGATAAACATATCCAGATTTTAAAACAGCCTGTACAGCAAGCCATAATGGCGGCAACCAGAGTTCAATGGCGAAAGCGGCAGCAGAAGATTCGGCCCGTGATTCCAGGGCGATGTTATCCTAGTTATGCGTTTATGCGTCACAGTTCTCTCAGCCCCCAAATAAACCTAGGCTGCAATCATACGCACAATTAGACCCGACATAGGTGCAAAATTTAAACAACATCAACATCTTAACAACAAAATTTAAGCAACAAAATTAAGAACAAAATTTAAACAACATCAACAATCAACAATTTAAACAACAAAATTAAGAACAAAATTTAAACAACATCAACATCAACAAATTAAACAACAACAACATCTGGGAAGTGCCCCGCAGCCATCAGCAACCTGTTCTGCTCCACTGCAGAAGTGGCGTTAAAAGACACCAGAGAAAATCCGGTAGTAAACAAGTTGTCACGGGCCACGGTTGGACTTTCCCCCTGTCTGATCGCTCCAGCGCGCTCTCATGGCGTCAGGATGGTCTGATCAGGCCATCCCAACTCCGTGCCATTGTTTGTTCCCCCCTTCACCCTATGCGCGTCATTGCAAACTCCAAAGGGAGCCCTCAGGGCAGAGGTGCGATTCATCGATCCCTCGGTTAAGTGCATGGGGGGAAAACGGCACAAAAAAATTTGGCTCACCCACAGTTGCGTTTGATCGTGCACTGACAGACTGCGCCCACAGCTTCAAAGGGAGGTGTAATCGTGCAACAGCAGGTCAAATTCCTCTGGAGGAAATAGCCTCGCTTCCCCCCCCATTTTTTCTGGCACATGTGACCGCAACCCTAGCTCACCACAAAAAGAACAAGAGTTTCGGGCTGCCAGACAATCTTCGGATCTCCTGGCTATACTTCACCCACTGCCTAATAATAATATGTATTATTTAATGTATTATTATTGGCCGATGAGCCCATGTAAGCCGCCCTGAGCCCGTTCGCGGGGAGGGCGGGGTATAAATCGAAAGAATAAATAAAAATAAATAAATTAATTAATAATAATAATAATAATAATAGCAGCAGCCGCAGCAGCCAAATAGCCAAATTCTGCTTCCACTTGGTAAAATTCCACAATAAGAAGCATGATTATATATAGTTTTTTATTTGTATGACTTGTAATCATTTTACATATACTAGACATTTTAGATCTATCTTAGATCTTTTGGATTATTATATTTCATAAAAAATGTAAAAGTTTTTATGACTAAACATATTTTCTGTGCTGGAATTAATCTTTGGCTGTTATAAGAATGTATTCCCATGATTAATGGTCTTTGGCCGCAAATAAACCATTCACTCAATCACTCACTCACGGTAGTGGACTTAATTATTTGCAAAGACAGTTACGTTGACCTTAGAATGCATTGCAAATCAAAGGCATTGCCTTTTCTGCTTCTGTTGTTTCCCGTTTTGGATCCTAGACTCTCCCTAGCCATCTTCGTGCTGGTTTGCCTGCCCATGAAACCTTATCTGAACAAGAAGTCAAGCTAAATTTTGAAGAGGCTCAGAAGGAGCTCGAAGCGTCTGTTTTAAAAGCGATGCAGCTCCTTGGCCAGAAGATGAGCTCCGAGGGACAAGTTTCAAAATATGAAGTGAGTTAAACCATTGCTGCAAAATCCATAATAGAATAAAGCTGTGTGGCTGTCCGTACTGGGAAGCAAAGGGAAATAGGGTTGTGAGTACTTAAACAATTCAGGATAGTCCTTGAGACGAAAAGTCTTGTGTTTGATAAACTTGGAGAGGAGGGATGGGGAAGTGAACACCCTCTTTAAGTAACTTAAGGGCTGCCTCATAGAAGCAGGCAAAGACTTCGTTCTCCGCTGCTCTCGAGAAGATGCTCTAACTTTGAGCAGGGGGTTGGACTAGGTGGCCTAGAAGGTCCCTTTAATCTATGTGACTGTATTACACCATTCGGTTTTGGTCTTGCGTGTTACAATAAAGGATGGGCAAAGAGGTACAGAATGGAACCAGCTCTGTGGCTCTCATAAAGCGTACTTTGGCCCTTCGTCACTAAAGGTCTGCCTGCTCTCAAAAGAACCCGCCCAGCGCCTAAGATAATCAGGGTAGGTCCTGCTGTGTGGACATGTCTCTTCTGAAGTGAGCTACCAGTGGCTACCAAGGAGAAGGCCTTTGTTGTATAGTGGTTAAGAGCAGCAGACTCTAATCTGGAGAACTGGGTTTGATTCCCCACTCCTCCTGCACATGAAGAAGAAGAGATTGGATTTATACCCTGTCCTTCACTACCCAAAGGAGTCTCAGAGTGGCTAACAACCTCCTTTCCCTTCCCCTCCCCACAACAGACACCCTGTGAGGTAGGTGGGGCTGAGAGAGCTCTGAGACAACTGTCCTTGAGAGAACAGCTCTGAGAGAACTTAGGACTGACCCAAGGTCGCAGCCTGCATGTGGAGGAGTGGGGAACGAAACCCGGTTCTCCCAGATGCTCCTAACCACTACACCAAACTGGGAACTAGTTTAGCAGGTGTGTGAAGCAGTAGTGCTGGAGGGGAGTGGGCATTTCACCTCTGGTAACAGGTTCAAATTAAACCTTGGAAATCTCTTCCTTTGCTATTGTAACCTAACAGCCCTGCACCTTGCTTTGTGGGAACAGTGCGGAAAAGAACCCCTTATATTTTTGGGTGTTCTTCTATTTTTAGGTGATGCTTTGTGTCTCGAATAAGATCCTTTCATTCCCCCCCCCCCCCCACTTTCTTTCAGGAAGCTTTTAGCATCTTGGATGCCCAAATCCTTGGCAAGTTTTTGAAAGCAGCGGAACAATGGAAAGATGTCTCGCCTGTTCCTGAAAAGGCAGCGGTGGAAGAAAGGAGCAAAGATGTTTGTGAGAGATGGGAGGTGAGAAAACCTACTGGGGAGATTTGAGCGGCGTTTTAATCAGGTCTCAACCTCTTGACTATTTCCTCGTTTGATGTGGTGTTCCGAGGTGTCTTTCGGAGAGGCAGTGCAGTATGATCGATAAAACATTTATTGGCTTGGACTGCAGAGACCTGGGTTCCGGATCCTTGCTTTGCTGTGAAACTGACCGGGTGGTTATGGGCAAGTTATGCTTGCTTGGCTTTTCTTGCCTTGCAAGGTTGTTGTGTGGATAAAATGCTTCCTTGGGCTTCTTGGAAGAAAGGTATACAATGTAAGAAATAAAATCAGACCAGTGGTCCATCTAGTCCAGCATCCTGTCTCACACAGTGGCCAACCAGTTCCTCTGGAGGGCCCACAACAGGGCAGAGAAGCTGAGGCCTTCATTAGAACATCAGAAGAGCCCTGCTGGATCAGACCAGAGGTCCATCTAGTCCAGCATCCTATCTAATACAGTGGCCAACCAGTTCCTCTGGAGGGCCCACAACAGGGCAGAGAAGCTGAGGCCTTCATTAGAACATCAGAAGAGCCCTGCTGGATCAGACCAGTAGTCCATCTAGTCCAGCATCCTGTCTCACGCAGTGGCCAGCCAGTTCCTCTGGAGGGCCCACAACAGGGCACAGAGGCTGAGGCCTTCATTAGAACATCAAAAGAGCCCTGCGGGATCAGACCAGTGGTCCATCTAGTCCAACATCCTGTCTCACACAGTGGCCAACCAGTTCTGCTGGAGGGCCAGCAACAGGGCGCAGAGGCTGAGACCTTCATTAGAACACAAGAAGAGCCCTGCTGGATCAGACCAGAGGTCCATCTAGTCCAACATCTTGTCTCACACAATGGCCAGCCAGTTCCTCTGGGGGGCCAACAACAGGGCAGAGAGGCTGAGACTTTCCCCAGTGTTGTTTCCTGGTGCTGGTATTCAGAGGCTGATTGCCTCTGAACGTGTGCTCCCTCTAAGCTGTGGAGTCTTGTGAGCAAAAATTCTACTTTGTGAGCTACTGGCATTAAAGTTGTGGGTGAGCAATTTGGCTGCTGCATAAATTAGTTTGCTCTGGAGCCCTCCTTCCTGAGCTAAGACAAAAATGTATGAGCTGGAGGCCAAAAAACTGTGAGCTAGCTCACACTAACTTGGAACACTGCGTCGTGGAAGTTCTGTTTGGTCACCATGGTTAGTAGAACCCTTGTGAGCTACCATTCCTTTCAGTTACAGCGCGTCCTTGACAACACTTTCTGTGTTTTGCAGGCAGTTCACCGTGAGCTTGTCTCATATATCCAGTTAAAAATGGAAATTGAAAAAGGGAAATTGAGTAAGATTTTTTCAAAGCTCAACAAGCAGTTAATTAAAGAGAAGAAACTGCTCAACTCTGGGAAAACCAAAGGACTTCTTAAGGAACATGAGGTATTATGCCAAGCCAATATTCTCTGGTAACCAGACAGGATGACTGTATAATGGAAATGCGTTTGCTACTGAGGCTTTGGGAGCAAAGTGTTTTTTTTCCCCGGGCGGGGGGATCATGGTGTTCACCCTTTTTAGCAGCGTTTAACTGTGTTAGGAAGTAGACCACTGACTGCTTAGAGGAAAACAAGTTGGGTTTATTAAAGAAGAACAAACTTTGACAGACCATCGAAGAGAGAAGGAGCCATAACTGTCTAGCCCAGAGGTGGCCAAACTTACTTTAATGTAAGAGCCACACAGAATAAACACCAGATATTTGAGAGCCACAAGACATGAACAAATATATAACCCACATGTTTTTACTGAAAAATATGCAGATTTGCTTTTTATTAACATTGAGACTGCCAAAAATAAAAACAAAAGGGGTAAAAAACAGATATCGATAATGATATTTACCTTTAAATGGGGAGGGAGGAGAGAGAGAGAGGGAGGGAGGTGGAAAGGAAGGAAGGAGATGGAGGAGGGAGAGGTAGAAAGAAAGCAAGGAGAAGGGAAGACCAACCGGGGAGGCATGCCTCCCCTTGGCTTCCCCAGCTGCCCTGCTGAGAGCGACACAGTATGTGTGAAAGAGCCACATGTGGCTCCCAAGCCGCAGTTTGGCCACCCCTGGTCTAGCCTAACTGCTGTGAGAGGAACAGCAAGAGGCTGGCTTACATATTTGTTAAGGAGCCTCCATCGATAATTAATTTTACGGCACGGCTGGAGATTCTTGCAGTGCATAGTTGAAGGACCTTTGTGTATCCCTGTGTCTGTCCAGGCCATCTTTTCGGAGAGCGGCAGCCTCGGCGAACTCAACACCAGCTTGGAGGTCCTAAAAACCCTGAGTGAGAAAAGGAAACCACAGCCCAAAATGAAGGTGGCGGTGGCCGAATATGAAAGAAAGAAGGAAGATCTCCTGCGGCGGGCATCGGTGGTCTTTGGGGCTCTGGCCTCTCTGCCTGCTGATGGCCAGTCATCAAAGAGAGGGTGGGTATTTTCAGCGGGCAAGGGAGAAGTCCCTCAATGGGGATTCTCTAACAGATTCATGTGAAGGAGACAGAGAGGAGAATAAAGAGGTGGATTCTGTCTCGTTTTTTTAGAGAAGTGAAGCGAAAGGTTGGATTTATACCCCGCCCTTCACTACCCGAAGGCATCTCAGAGCAGCTTACAATTCCTTTCCCTTCCCCTCCCCACAACAGACACCCTGTGAGGTAGGAGGGGCTGAGAGAGCTCTTTCGAGGACTGCTCCTGAGAGAACAGCTCCGAGAGAATTCACGACTGACCCAGCAGCTGTGTGTGGAGGAGTGGGGAATCAAACCCTGGCCACACTCTTAACCACTACACCAAACTGGCTGTCCTATCAGATCATGCCCTTGAGGAGGGATTGTGACTCCACAGTAGAGCATCTGCTTGGCATGCAGAAGGTCCCAGGTGCAATCCCCAGCATCTCCAGTTAAAGGATTAGGTAGGAGGTGATGTGAATCACTGTGACCCTGGATAGCCACTGTCGGTCTGAGTAGGAACTAGTGCTCTTGATGTACCAATGCTCTGGCTCAGTATAAGACAGCTAGGAAGGGGCTGTGGTTCAGTGGTGCAGCTTCTGCTTGGCATGCAGAAGGTCCCAGGTTCAATTTCTGGGATCTCTAGAAGCTGGCAGTAAGTGATGTGAAAGAACTCTGCCTGGGACCTTGGGGAGCTACTGCCACTTATAGTAGACAATACTGACTGTGATAGTAGAAGAGGAGGAAGAGGGAGGAGATGTACCCCGTCCTTTACACGGAGTCTCAGAGTGGCTTACAATCTCCTTTCTTTTCCCCTCCCCACAACAGACACCCTGTGAGGTAGGTGGGGCTGAGAGAGCTCTTTCGAGGACTGCTCTTGAGAGAACAGCTCTGAGAGAACAGTGACTGGCCCAAAGTTACCCAGCAGCTGCATATGGTGGAGTGGGGACTCAAACCCAGTTCCCCAGATCAGAGTCCGCCACTCTTCACCACCACACCAAACTGGCTTTGACATAGTATAAAGCAGCTTCTTGTGTTCATGTGGTTTCTGTGGTCTGACTCCATAGCCCTCTACATGCGACTCCTCAGTCAACCTGTGGTGTAGCCAGAACCAGCATGGTGTGGTGGTTAAGAGTATTGGTCTAGGATCTGGGAGAACCAGGTTCGAATCCCCACTCTGCCGCGGAAGCTCACTGGGTAACCTTGGCCTACTCAGACACTCTCAACCTAACCTGCCTCACAGGGCTGTTGTGAGGAGAAAACAGCAGAGAGTCAAGTGGTGTAAGCTGCTTTGGCTCCCCCTTGGGGAGAAAGGCGAGGAATAAAATAAGTAAGCAAACAAAACATGTGGAGAGAGGGAGTGGAAAAGAGCAGGCTGGCCCGGCTTCCCGCCTGTGTGTGATTGCTGGTCTAAGTTCCCTCCCTGGGTTTCAGGATACTGTTTCCTATGTATGGACACTTCCTCCACACAGGGATGCTGTGCTCACAAGCTGGTCATTGTGTAGAGGCAAGGCTGGAGTACTCACTTAAGCTCCCCCTCAGTGTGCAGAGGGGTCATGTGTCGAGGACCTTCTTGTTTTCATGGAGGTGCTCGTGATTCTTCCCACATCCATTTTGTTCTCGCAACAACCCTATCAGGTAGGTTAGGCAGAGGCAGAGAGTGGCTCAAGGTCACTTAGGCTGCAATCATATGCAGCATTAGACCTGACGTAGGCACGAATGCTGGGTGGATTTAGAGGGAGCGATCGGACTGTAACATCTGGGAAGCGTCCCACAGCCGTTGGCAACCTGTACTGCTCCACTGCAGAAATGGAGTTAAAAGACACTGGGGGAAATCCAGTAGTAAATGGGTTGCGGCGGGCCGTGGATGGACTTTCCCCTGTCTGGTTGCTCAGGCGCGCTCATGCCATCGGGATGGTCTGATCAGGTCCAACTCCGTGTCGTTTCCCCACCACCCCCCTTTGTAGTATGCACATCATTGCATACTCCATAGGGAGCCCTCAGTTTGGAGGTGTGATTCCTTAATTAAGTGCATGGGAAACAAACAGCAAAAAACAAAACAAAACTTGACTCACCCGCAGTTGCGTCTGATCACACACTGATGGGCTGTGCCCACAGCTTCAACTGCGTGTCAGATTCCCCTGGAGGAAATAGCCTTGCTTCCCCTCCACCTCAACTGGCACATGTGACTGCAACCTTAGTCACTTTTTTTATAGCTGATTAAGGATTTGAACCCAGAGCCTTTTCCCCTAAGGCCAGCATGACAGGCACTAGACTATAGGCCTTCAAAACAGACTGTACCGATCGACAATGCAGTTGCAGCGTGCCATTTTTATGCTAAGGGAGAAAATTCCAGCGTAGGCTGCTTTGCGAGCTTTCTACTTATAGGAATTTCCACAGGAGAAATTCCTCATTAGCCGTCAGCAGCCCGGATGCCTCAGAACCCGCCCCCCCCCCCCATCTATAATATGGACTTAACACTGCCGGACCACCTTCCTGGGCTGTTGTCAACATTAGAACAGGATCATTATATTTGCGTTCTGTTACCTATTTGCCAAAAGAAACAGTGAGTATGCAGTAATGGCCAAGTGTGCAGCAGTACTGAGTATGCAGCAGTGGTGAAACTAATAACTTATTTGACAAACAGATCAGTTATGAAATCTGAAAGGTAAAATGTTGAATATAAATGTATCCTGAAAGAAGTAATTTTTATTGTGTCTTATAGACAGTGCTCCAGAACTCTTCTAATGTGATGAAGGGAGTGTCATAAAATCACTTTTCCTTTTCTGTGTTTGGCTCTCACTCCTGTCTAACACCTGTCTGTCTGTCTGTCTGTCTGTCTGTCTGTCTGTCTGAAATAGGATAATGTGAGTGAAACATTCTGAAAAATGAGAATGCTATGCAAATGCCAAATTTATAATGCAAGTGGGACATAGCCCTTTGCTGCTAATGCTCCCCCCTCCCAGTTTTCCTTTTTTTTAGCCATGCTGTCACTGGTGCCAGCTGACATTATTTCTTTTTACAATGCAGTGGCTCTTCACTCTCTTCTGCCAATGGAGAGAAGGCATCTTCTTCGAGTTCCCATGATAGGCTTTCTGCTGGCAGGGTAAGGACTTTTGGACACGCTGCTAGGTCTTGCTGAAGGGTGCATCTCTTGGCTTGTATTGCCACTGTCCCCATGCAGGAAACAACCTGCATGCTGTCATGAATGGAGTCCAGTGACAAAACAAAAATACCCCATGGAAATAACAAACAGCTCAAGGTCTAATAACACAAAAGTTTTACTTAATACGTCTCAGTATAGCTTATGAAAGCACTAATGCTTAAAACAAATATACATGTCCAAAAACCTTCCTGAGCAAGACATAAATTAGGCAGTACACAGTCCTTGTATACCCTGTGGTCTTCTTGGCTGTTTCTAAGTTGCCAACTTCCAAGTCTGCAGGGAGGCTAAACATCAGGCTGACGTCTCCTGTCGGCTGAGAGAGTTTCGATTCACTTCTTCAGAGCCAATATTCTATGGAACCACACAGTTTACATATTTTGTTTGCCTTATCTTGCTCCCACATGGGCTCATTATGCTCCTGACAGCAAAGCGGTTCTTAACTGTGTGGTTCCATAGACTATTGGCTCTGAAGAAGTGAATCGAAACTGTCTCAGCCGACAGGAGACGTCAGCCTGGTGTTTAGCATCCCTGCAGACCTGGAGGTTGGCAACTTAGAAACAGCCAAGAAGACCACAGTGTATACAAGGACTGTGTACTGCCTATTTAGGTTTGCTTGGGAAGGTTTTTGGACATGTATATTTGTCCAAATATACCACATAGGTTATAATGGAACCGAATATATTTGGTATTAATGAATATTTCCTGAATCCGAATACAATACCAATACTGGTATTCAGGATTGTTCGGGAAGGCCGAATAAATGCCGCTCTTCTATACCTTAATCCGAAAAGATTGAATTCCTAGTAATAGACCACTCATGCATGCAGGGCTCCAAATGCAGACATCGAGCTCTCTTGCCTCTCATACGGAGCTTCCCTCTCCATGAAACTTAATGGGGGAAATGGCCTGTTCTCGGCATAGAGGGGGTCTCTGAATTGGGACAAAATAATTGTATAGCAGAATTGTTCTTCAAATCTACCGCTTATGTTTTCAAACGGAAGCCGCTGGCCTCAGGGATGAGTTTTTCACATGGAGAATCAGTAGCCCCTGGTGGTATTCTGTGCACACGTTTCTTTATATATTGCTTTTACGTGTTTAAACTAACTTTGACGTTTTGTTTAGGACTCAGGAGATGTTGCTGATACAAGCTTGGAAACGGAGGCGGAGGTCCGAAATGGAGGGCACCGTGCCGAGAAGCTTGGACAAGATGAAAACCTGACCATAAAGAAATTAAAAGAGAGGTGCCTTTCACGCCGAGAAATTATTCTTTATTATTTTGGGGGGGATTGTAATGTTATCTGTATTTCCTATTCAGTACAGCACAGTCTTGCTTTGGTTGAACTGTCTGTTTCGGCATCAGAAATTACTATAAAAGGCCCTGACCTGGATAGCCCAGGCAAGCCTGATCTCATAAGATTAAGGTCTCGAAAGCTAAGCAGAGCTGACCCTGGCCAGTATTTGGATGGCCAGAATACGGGGGAGAGGTGGCATAAAAGAGAGAGGGAGGGAGGGAGGGAGGAAGAAGAGGCTGAAGAAGAGGAGACTGAGGGGGACAGGATGGCTCTCCGGAAGTATCTGAAGGGCTGTCCTTTAGAGGAGGGCAGGGAGCTGTTCCTGTGGGCAGCAGAGGAGAGGACTCGCAAGAATGGGTTTAAATTAAGGGCAGGAAGGTACCGGCTGAATATTAGGAAAAACTTTTTGGCAGTAAGAGTTATGCAACAGTGGAATCAGCTGCCTCGGGAGGTGGTGGCGAGCTCCCCTTCACTGGCCGTCTTTCAGCAGCGGCTGGACAGACCCTTGTCAGGGATGCTCTAGGCCAGGGGTGGGCAAACTTGCTCAGCGTAAGAGCCACCTAGAACAGGGGTGGGCAAACTTGCTTAACGTAAGAGCCGCATAGAATAAACATCAGATGTTTGAGAGCCACAAGACATGAACAAATATTACCTGCTTTTATTGGAAAATAAGCAGATTTGCTTTTTATGAACATTAAACGAGACTGCCAAAAATAATAATAACCAAAGGGGTAAAAGCAGATATTGATAATGATATTAATTTGTCCAGTGATATTTGTTTGCTAATGATATCTAGCTTCCCCAGCCGCCCTGCCGGGAGCCAGATAATATATGTGAAAGAGCCGCATGCGGCTCCCGAGCCACAGTTTGCCCACCCCTGCTCTAGGCTGATCCTGCATTGAGCAGGGGGTTGGGCTAGATGGCCTGCAGGGCCCCTTCCAACTCTATGATTCAAAGGGAGGAAGGGAGGGAGGGAGGGAGGAAAATGCTGTAGCAGCTCAATATAGGATTCAGTTTGCTGATAGTCTTAGACCCAAACGAGACATGATCCTCATAATGGCCATGAGAATGCAGCTAACCATTTAAAAATCATTTTAATAAGGGCAGGCACTCTTTGTTTTTCTCTGCATTTGCAAGTGCTGAAACAGCTACCGGTTCAGCCATTTCAGCATTTGGTATGGTACAGAGGGGAAAAATGAGCACCTCTGGCTGCTGCCCATGGACCCAGTCAAGATCTGGGTCCTTGTGGCATTTCAAAATGGCGGCAGCATCCTTGCGACAGCTGCAAGGATGCCATCAGGTCTAGTTTGGCCCTCCGTGTTCAACAGTCCAACCTTTTGTAGGTGATCTTCTCGGTACCTAGAGGGGGGAAGAAGTAAATTCTGTCTTTTCTTCCAGCTGCGATGCAGCAAGAAGCAACCTGAAGCTTCACCTACGCACCATCAGAGAGAGCATCGCCTCTGGTTTTACCGATGATGTGAAAGACACTTCCTGCTTTCAGAAGAAGCTGGATGAGCTACAGGTACGATCTAAATCTCTTCCCACACTTGACTTTAGGCTGTGATGACAGCTGGCGTTCTAAAGGCCCCTGATTGGCTTGGCTGAGACGCTGCAGTAAACTGCAGTTGGCTCTGAGCGTAGTTTAGAATCCAAACTGTGGTTTGAGCTTCAAAACAAGCAACAGGCAGACTGTGGCTTAGAGCATGCTTTTCTCTGCCATCCGTGCAGGATTGGCTTCATAGCTTCGTTCTTGTCTTCACGGTACTGCTATAGCCCTTGTTTGCCACAATGTATGGATGGAGCCAGAGACACCCACTGGATGGCTGTCCATCATATGGTGTATTTTGCCCTATACCAGGGGTGGGCAAATGGCGGCCCGGGGGCCACATGCGGCCCGCCACAGAGTTTTTTGTGGCCCGCCAAGAAGGTTTCAGGACTTCAAGAAAATTGAGCCTAAATTCAATTTGCTCTCTTATCCCATCACTGCTGATATTGATACAGCACCTGAGGAGCTGCAGCTTGAACTTGTTGACATGCAGTCAGATCACACTGTGAAAGAAATGTTTAATGCTGTGACATTAGTTGACTTTTACAAATCTTTGTCTGCTGAAAAAATTTCCATGTATGAAGAAATTTTCTGGGAAAATGTCCTCTATATTTGGGTCTACATATATTTGTGAGCAAAGTTTTTCTTGCATGAAGATCAACAAGAGTAAATATAGATGCTTTTTGACAGACGTTAACTTGCAGGGTGTGATGAGAATCTCAACAAGCAATCTCACTCCTGATTTCAAAAAAAATTGTAGAAAAGTGTGATAGGGTACATTTGTCTCATTAAACTGATTCTAAAATTAAATGTGCTTGCAGCTATAGATGATATGAAATCAGCACAATAAATAAATTGAATAAAACTACCACTATTTTATTTAATTTATATTTATTGATTTTTATGATACAATTGATACCTTTTCTGAAATGCAAAGTTAACTAATGAATGCAATCATTTTAAAAGGTGCGGCCCTCTGCTAACCTCCGCTCCCACAAAGTGGCCCCCGAGCCAAAACAATTGCCCACCCCTGCCCTATACACATGGCCCTGGGAAGCCATGACTATATTCCCCCCCCCCCCACTGCCTCAAATCCTAATTTTTTATTATTATTCTTTTGTTAAATTTATTAATCGCCCAATCTCTGCTACTTCAGGGCTCTGGGTGGTATATAGTATGAATAAAAACATAGCACTAGATAAAACAATTAAAACCAAACAGCACATTTTAAAACAGACGGCGAACCAATTAATCCCTGTAATTTCTGACGGCCGGCCGCTTCGCGGACAGGGGGGAAGGGGTAAGTCAAATGTAGAGAGCAGAAGAGGGTGCCAGCCAAGGTGAAAACCGTCATCTCAGCCTTGCAGGCCCTGCGGAATTTCATGAGGTCCCACAGGGCCCTGATGGTAATTGGAAGAGAGTTCCACCAGGCTGGGGCCAGGACTGAAAAGGCCCTGGCCCTGGTTCAGGACAGCCGGCTCAGGACAGCCGGACACAATCAGTAAGTTATTATCTGAAGAGTGCAAAGCTCTCAAGGGGACGTAACGGAGGAGATGGTCCATTGGTCCCTGACCACTCAAGGCCTTATAGGTCAATACCAAAATCTTGAACTTGATTCGGTACTCCACTGGTACTAAACACCAACATTTGAGTAACGCTTTCTGTGTGGCTACAATGAGCCTTATGTGTGTCTGCTCTTAAAGGTGACTCAGAAGCTTCAGAAAGTAGATTCCTCCCTCCCTCTCTCCCTCCGTCCCCTTCCCTCCCTCTCCTCCCCTTCCCTTCCCTTCCTTTCCTCTATCCTGCCCTTCCCTTCCCTCCTTCCCCTATCCTGCCCTTCCCCTGCAGTGGTCTGCCTCCTAGAAGGCTCAGGGATGTGGGAGCATAGTCAGCCAAGTTGGTGGCCATTGAACTGCCTTCCAGTTAGCTTCCTGTCCCAAATCGAGGGCTTCTTTCAACCTGTAAAGCGGATGATACCTTCCACCTCTTCCACTGTGCAGTGGTGGGAAGCGCCATCAAGTCTCAGCCTACTTATTGCAACCCATGGGGTTTTCAAGGGCCAGAGAGGAACAGAGGTGGTTTCCCATTGCCTGCCTCTGCGTAGTGATTCTGGACTTCCTTGGGGGTCTCCCATCTAAGTAGTACCCAGGGCTGGCTCGGCTCAGATCTGATGAGATTGGGCTCGCCTGGGCCATCCAGGGGAGGGCAAGAGATGAACAGAAATGGTTTACCATTGCCTGCCTCTGCACAGCAAACCCTGGTGTATTCCTTGGTGGTCTCCCATCCAAACACTAACCAGGGTTGACCCTGCTTAACTTCTGAGAATTGGCAAGATCGGGCTAGCCTGAGTGATCCAGGTCCCTCCCCTGTGTGCTCCCTTGCCAGTTAATATTGTCTTCCGAAAGCCTGTTTCATGTGCCATTTCCTACACGATCGCAAGACCCTTGGCACAAAATGGCTAGTCGTTAAGATCCAAAATAGGATCTTTTTTTCATATGTGGTGGACATGCAAGGTGATACAAAAATTTTGGAAAATGTTAAGCGAGTTGATTTTTGAAATTCTGGCGTATGAAATACCTTTAGAACCTGAAATTTTTCTACTGAACATGCTAACCGGAGGGGTTGAAGAAATCGGACCTTAAACTGTCGGCCTACATACTGACTGCAGCGTGTATAATATGGGCCAAATGCTGGAAAAGTTTTATGTTACCGGGTAAAACAGATTTAATTAACAAATTGTTGGACTGGGCAGAGATGGGTAAACTGAGCTACTTAGTGAATACGGACAACAAGGTAGATCCAACCTCTACATGGTCCAAACTATATCTTTGGTTGAAATAGCTGTGTGCTCTATATATAAAATAATGTTATTAACTGTTAAATCGTAAAAATTTAATAACATATATATTTTTTAAAATATCCTGTTCTCGAGACCTGCTTTCTGTGCCCCCCTCATGTGGAGGTGAGGTCTCTCTCTGCGACTAGAGACAGGGCTTTCTCGGTGGTGGTGCCCCCCTCTCTGAAATGCCCTCCCCCTTGCTGACAATCTGATCCTGCATCCCCAGAGTAACCCGCAGCTTAGCCCTACGTGCAGCGTTATAATACTTTTGCTATTTGTGGTTTGAAATCTGTGGATGCTATCCATCCCCCCCCCCCCCCCCCCCCCCATTTTGTAGACTTTAAAGAGTAAAGGCGATTCTTCATGGAAGCAGTATGAAATTATGGCTTTAAAGCTTGAAACTGAAACGGAAGAATCCGCAGACTCAGAAACGTCTCGGGAAGAACTGCTCCAAGAATGGAACAAGCTCCAGAATGCTTTTAATGAACGGTACAACCCATGCACCGGGGAGGATTGGGCTGGATGTACATATGTTGAGGCACAAACTGGCCGTGCATACCAAGCAATGGCTAGGGCGCTGTAGTATGCATACGCCGGAGGGCCAAGCTAGAGGAGAAGGGAGGGAAGAGGGCTTGGTTCAGCTAGAGGATGATTTCTTTCCGGCTCACTCCAACAAGAGTTAATAAACCTCTGAATCCCAGTGTCAGGAGGCAACATCAGGGGAAGGCCTTGGCCTCTATGCCCTGTTGTTGGCCATCCAGAGGAACTGGTTGGCCACTGTGTGAGACAGGAGGCGGGACTAGCGGGACCACTGGTCTGATCCAGCAAGCCTCTTCTGATGTTGTAATGAAGGCCTCAGCCTCTATGCCCTGTTGTTGGCCCTCCAGAGGAACTGGTTGGCCACTGTGTGAGACAGGAGGCGGGACTAGATGGACCTCTGGTCTGATCCAGCAGGGCTCTTCTGGCGTTCTAATGAAGGCCTCAGCCTCTCTGCCCTGTTGTTGGCCATCCAGAGGAACTGGTTGGCCACTGTGTGAGACAGGAGGCGGGACTAGCGGGACCACTGGTCTGATCCAGCAGGGCTCTTCTGAGGTTCTTATGAAGGCCTTGGCCTCTATATGCCCTGTTGTTGGCCCTCCAGAGGAACTAGTTGCCCACTGTGTGAGACAGGAGGCGGGACTAGATGGACCACTGGTCTTATCCATCAGGGCTTTTCTTGTGTTCTAATGAAGGCCTTGGCCTCTATATGCCCTGTTGTTGGCTCTCCAGAGGAACTGGCTGGCCACTGTGTTAAACAGGATGCTGGACTGGATGGACCACTGGTCTGATCCAGCAGGGCTCTTCTGATGTTCTAATGAAGGCCTTGGCCTCTCTGCCCAGTTGTTGGCCTCCTGCGGAACTGGTTGGCCGCTATTTGGGATGAGATGGTGGACTAGATGGGCCCAGCCCTGTAGGCAGAAAGTTTTTTTTGGGGGGGGGAGGGCAAAGAGAGGGCAGTAACTGCTGGTGGACGATGTGGGGGGGGGGAAGGGGGAGCAAGGCAGGATCCCCCAAAGCATGGGGCCCTCCAGAGAGAAAACTCCAAGAGCGAGTTGGGTTGTTGGGGGCATCTGAACCTTCCGAAGAAAAGTGGACCCCCAGTAAAGATCACCCCCAGCTCGCCCTCCTTCCCTCCCACCCAGACAGGGAATGCTCGCTGTCGCCAACAGACTGTCGACCGGGGGGGGAGGGGGGCTTCGAGTCCAAGGCCACTCAAATGTGTCTAAGGACAGTGAGCTTTAATGCCTGTATTAGAAAATATCTTTGCACCCAAAGGCAGGGGCTTTGCTTGCTGCAGCTGGCCGGATTTAAAACGAAGCGGGCTTTGAATCAGTCAGCTCCCAACCCTGGTTCGGGGCTGACCGCTGTGGGGCCAGAGGGCAGCATGCTGCTTGCCCCCGGCTTCCTCCCCCTCCTGGAACCGTCAGGAGAAGCGGCTGGGAGGGGGCAGGACAAATTCAGTAGGGAGCAGATTACGAGAAGGGAGGGCAGGAAGGGTTGCCTCAGTGCTTACTTCTCGTGGGCCTTTCTTACACACCCAGGGAAATGCTGACTGCCACTTTGGGGTCAGGAAGCAGTTTTTCTCTAGGCCTGTTTGACCGGGGATCCCGGAATGGGCCTTTTTTTGGCCACCTTCTGGGCATGGAGCAGGGGGGGTCACTAGGTGAGTGTGGAGGGGGAGGTACCCTGCCTTTCTCCCAGCTGGGGGCCTGAAGCAGCTCTCCTCATTCTCCTCTCTTCCATTTTATCCTCGCGACAATCCCGTGAGGTAGGCTAGGCTGAGAATATGTGACTGGCCCAAGGTCTCCCAGCGAGCTTCTATAGCAGAGTGGGGAATTTGAACCTGGGCCCCTCAGATCCTATTCCAGCTCTGTAACCACCACACTGCACAGGCTGTTGTAGAATTGTGGAATTCACATGAGCGTAGCAACGTACCTTGGAAGGTTAGTTGGAACTGTTTTGTCACTGCTTACGCTTCTCTTCCTGTCGTTTAGGATGGAATCTTTAAAGGCCGCTTGGGCGTTCGTTCTGCCGATGGAAAACGAATGGGTTCCGTTGTGCAGCTTGGATAAGCAGCTCTGCGAAAGAAGCGTGCGGCAGAGTCTGTTGACTGACAGCGATCTTGCCAGCAAACAACTGAAGGTTTGTGTTTCTTTAGGAATGCTGCTGTCCTGCAGCACTGGGCGCCTCCTGATTTTTCACTCGCCCCGTGCAGAGGTCCTTGAAACCAGAACTGCATATTCCACAGCTGACTGTTAGTGGGAGTGAGACCAGCCCGATCTCGTCGGATCTCAGAAGCTAAGCAGGGTCGGCCATGGCTGGTATTTGGATGGGTGACCTCCAAGGAATACCGGGGGTGTATCCTCTTATCTAAAGATAAGGTTATTGGACTGTTTGGTACAGTGCCAGTTTGGTGTAGTGGTTAAGTGCGCGGACTCTAATTTGGGAGAGCCGGGTTTGATTCCCCACTTCTCCACTTGCACCTGCTGGATGACCTTGGGCAAGCCGTAGTTCTGTCAGAGCAGTTCTTGAAAAAGAGCAGTTTCTGACAGTGCTCTCTCAGCCCCACCTACCTCACAGGGTGTCTGCTGTGGGGAGGGGAAGGGAAAGGAGTTTGTAAACCGCTCTTTGACTCCAAGTGAAGGGCAGGGTATAAATCCAATCTCTTCTTCTTCTTCTATATGAGATTTCCTGTAGTTTCCATTACAGTGTGATTGGAATGCATATTATACAAGTCTTGTCTTATTAATGTGAATGTGTATTTATACTTAGGAGTTGTTGAGATTGCACTCTTTATTATTGTTGGAATAGATACTCTCATTAATACAGTTTTTTTCTGTATTACACAACTTTATTACCGTGGTGCTCTCCTTATATGTATAGCCAATCAGGACGCTGCTGGGCAAGGATTCCACCTGACCCTGCTTGCTTTCTAAAAACACCAAGAAAATTGTTGGCCCACAGGCTCCCCAGTGGGCTGGGGACCGGCATTCTAAGGTCTTCAGAGTCGTCTCCAACACTGAAATTCTTTGGGTTGAGATGCCAGGGGTTAAGCCCCTGATCATAGAATCATAGAGTTGGGAGAGACCTCCGGGTTATCTAGTCCAATCCTCTGCACAATGCAGGAAATTCACAAATACTTCCTCCCCTACACACATCCAGTGACCCCTACTCCATGCCCAGAAGATGACAAAAAAACCCTCCAGGAATTATATTAACCAATAGATGTAGCTCTTTATTTGAGGATAACTATAAGAAATTGTTGTTGGAAATTAAGAAGGATTTGGATAATTCGAAGGGATTGCAGTTATCTCCGATAGGTAGAATAGCAACAGTCAAAATGAACATCCTTCCGCGAATTTTATTTTTATTCCAAGCAATACCAGTACTAAATAACCAGAAATATTTTCAAAATCTAGATAAAATTACCTTGCTATTCGTTTGGCAATCGAAAAGGCCAAGAATAAAGTTGAAGGCGCTGCAGGACAGGAAGGAAAGAGGAGGTTTTGGCCTTCCAAATTGGGCTTTATACTATGAAGCAACATCTATGGTCTGGATTAAAGAATGGGTAACTTTGGCAAACACTAGACTTTTAAAACTAGAAGGGCACGACCTCTCAATGGGATGGCATGCCTTTGTCTGTTATGGCAAAGAAAGGTCATATTTTAAGCAGCACTTTCTTAGAGGCCCACTCGAGAAAAATTCCTTCCTGACCTGCAATCTGCTACTGAGCGACAGGCCCAGCCCTCATCTACAGGAGGGAGATACAGGAGGGACTGATCTTTCCCCTCATCAATTTGCTGTCTCTGTCGTCCTGCCCCCCTCTTTCAGGAAATGCAGGCTTCTGTCGCAAATGGCATCAAGCAGTGCAACAGGTTGGAACAAGGCAGCCCCACGGGAGGGAGGCTTGACCCAGTGGATCGGCAAGCTGTGTGCGTAATGGTGGTTAAGTACAAAGAGCGGTTTGAAGAACTGGGCGATAAGGCGGAGGCCATCGGAAGGGCCCTGCACAAGCTGGAAACTTTCCTGGCTTCCCTGAGAGAGTTGAAGCTGTCTGCGGACAGTCCCGGGGATGCCTTTGGGCCTGACGCCCTTGCCCCACAAGAAAAGGTATCCAAGGAAGAGGCCCTGTGGGAAGAGGCAAAATCACTTGACGAGCAGCTGACGAGGGTCAGTATCTGCTTGGAAGATGCCGACGGTGGGAAAACAACGTGCAGCAGGATGCTTGGCACGGCTTTGCACCCAGAGGAAAACCGTGCCGGCCCTGGGGAGAAACACAGAATCGCCCAGGACTCTGAAGCACAGGCAGAATTCGCCATGAAGACTAGTGAGCTCTTTAAAAGCGTTCAAGATATACACGATAAGATTGGTAAAATTGGCTTGAGGGACCCAACGATTCCTGCTGTTCAGCAAAGGTGAACAATTGTGACCCTTCCCCCTGTATGCATGGCTGCTTCTTATGTGTTTTATTCATTTTAAGGATTATTATGTTTTTTGTTCACTGTGTATTGGGTGCTTCGGCTAAGAGAGAAAGGCGTTTTTTAAAAAATGTTTCAGATATTTAAACATGCTTGAGCATTTCTTAAGCATTCCTAAGCATGGTTTGGGACCAGCGTCCTGGAAAGACTGTCTAATCCTGTGACTCCTAAACAGTGCTCCCTGTAAGCTGTTGAGTCTTGTGAGGAAAAATTCTGCTTTGTGAGCTCCTGGCATTAAAGTTGTGAGCGAGATATTTGGCTACTGCATCAGTTAGTTTGCTCTGGAGTCCTCCCTCCTGAGCTAAGACAAAAATGTGTGAGCTGGAGGCTTAAAAACTGTGAGCTAGCTCACACTCACTCATCTTAGAGGGAACACTGCTCCTAATCCTTTATGAACCTGTCTGACCGTTACAGCTAGCTTTGGAGGGCCTGCTTTGGGTGCCCCTGCCTTCTGGCTCAGGAAATGAAAGCCCGATTCTCAGGGTACCCAATACAGAAGAGAGAGAGAGAGAAAGTGTGTGTGTGAATTTTCTGTTTAGCAAGAAGACAGCTATGGAGGCAGAACATAAAGGCTTATGAAATTACTCATGGGTGGAGAAAATGAACATAATAAAAGAACTTGAAGGCATCTGATGAAGTTAATTCTTAGCACTCTCAGGAGAGACAAAAGGAAGTATTTTGTCGCTGAACAAGTAATTCGGTCGTGGATTTCACTGCCAGTCGACATCCTGGTGGTCTCCACTATAGACGGCTTTAGAAAGGGGATTAGACAGATTCATGGGTGAGGGGATTAAGGCGAGTGGTATAAATGGCTCCTTGCCTTGTTGACCAAAGGGGACCTAAATATCCAGTGTCAGAATTCCTCTGAATATCAGACCTTGGAGGCAACATCAGGGGGAAGGCCTTGAGCCCTGTTTATTGGTCCTTCGGGATAACTGGTGGGCCCCTGTGTGAGACAGGATGCTGGACTGGATGGACTGCTGGTCTGATCCAGCAGGGCTCTTCTTTTGTTCTTATGAAGGCCTCGACCTCTGTGCCCTGTTGTTGCCCCTCCAGAGGAACTGGTTGGCCACTGTGTGAGACAGGACGCTGGACTAGGTGGACCACTGGTCTGATCCAGCAGGGCTCTTCTGAGGTTCTTATGAAGGCCTCGGCCTCTCTCCCCTGTTGTTGGCCCTCCAGAGGAACTGGCTGGCCACTTGTGTGAGACAGGATGCTGGAGTAGATGGACCACTGGTCTGATCCAGCAGGGCTCTTCTGATGTTCTAATGAAGGCCTCAGCCTCTATGGCCTGTCGGCCCTCCAGAGGAACTGGCTGGTCCCTGTGTGAGGCAGGATGCTGGACTGGATGGACCACTGGTCTGATCCAGCAGGGCTCTTCTGATGTTTTAATGAAGGCCTCAGCCTCTATGGCCTGTCGGCCCTCCAGAGGAACTGGCTGGCCCCTGTGTGAGGCAGGATGCTGGACTGGATAGACAGCTGGTCTGATCCAGCAGGGCTTTTCTTACGTTGTTTTGGCAGAAGACAAAGCCTGCAATGAGGTTTGTAGTGTGCTCCCATTTCCACGCAGCAACTGATGGGAGGTGAATCCATTTCGTGCCCTCAGTGTTTCCCTAATGGGTGGACATCCTGGTGCAGTCTGGGAAGATGTAAAAGTTCTCTGCCAAGTCCTTTTTTAGTGCTTCAGGGTATGTATTGCCCACATGATTTTTTTTTAACAAGGAGGGTTATCAGTTTTAACCCCCTTCCCTGATGAAATTGGCAAACATCCTATAAGGTTACCTTCAGGAGAACTTCAAAAGAGCCCTGCTGGATCAGACCAGTGGTCCATCTAAGTCCAGCATCCTGTTTCACACAGTGGCCAAGCAGTTACTACTATGGAGGGCCAACAATAGGGCATAGAGGCTTTCTGACACTGGAATTCAGAGGTTTACTGCCTCTGAATCTGGAGGTTTGCTTTAGTCACCACAGCCATTGATGGCCTCCATGAATCTGTCCAATCTCCTTTTAAAGCTGTCTATCCTTGTGGCGGCCACTACATAGTCTGGTAGAAAATTCCACATTTTAATCAACTGATTGTGTAAAGAAGTATTTCCTTTTGTCCGTCCTGAATCTACTGCCCATCATCGTTACTGGATGTCCTTCCCTGTTTATATCCTGTGGGGACAGGATAAAAGGTTACGAGAGACCTGCGAAAGAATAGCACCCTTGGAAGAAGCACTTCATCAAGATGTGTTTCATAAAATGATGCAGACAAGCCTTTGCCATTCCTGGATTGTTTTGTAGAGACTTTTTAGAATGCATCAGTTCATTATCTTTCTCAAGCCAGCTTGGTGTAGTGGTTAAGAGCGCAGACTCTAATCTGGAGAACTGGGTTTGATTCCCCACTCCTCCACATGCAGCCAGCTGGGTGACCCTGGGCCAGTCCCAGTTCTCTCAGAGTTGTTCTCTGAAGAGCAGTTCTCTCAGAGCTCTCTCAGCCCCACCTACCTCACAGGGTGTCTCGTTGTGGGGAGAGGAAGGGAAGGAGATTGTAAGCCACTCTGAGACTCCCTTGGATAGTGAAGAGCAGGGTATAAAACCAACTCTTCTTCTCCTTCTTCGCCTTCTCCTCCTTCCAGGCTGAAATCGTTAAATGAACTGAAGCAGAAGCTGAATCGCCATGCTGTAGAAATGAAATCTTTAAAAGAAATTAGCAGCCAGCTTTCACAGTCCGAGGAGGCGCACGAGGTCACTCAACGGTGGACAGTTATGGAAGCCTTATGGAAAGAGACCAAGCTTTCCATTGCTGAAAGGTAGGAGGCTTAAGTTGGCATGATCCTATGCAACACCTTTCTTTCCTTGGAAACTGGCAAAGGTTCCCGGTCCAGTCCTGGGCCAAGAATCTTTATTCAAGGGCTGCAGAACACAAAATTACAAAACCCTGGGGTGTGACTCCTCACACACTAGTCTGGTAGTCTGCCACCAGCAAAGCCTCCAACCTTCCCGGGACTAAACCAGAAAGTCAGCCCTGCAAGGTAAGCCTTACAGAACGAGTTTCTCACAAAAGCAATTAACATGGTAGGTGGTCAGCCAGTCTAGGCTCTGGATTTAGACTGAGGCTAGTTGAAGGCAAATAACTACACAAGTAAATCAAAATATATTTTTATTAGAGTGCAAGAATATTTCAAAATGATAAGAACTGTGAGAATGAAACAAGAAAGCTCAGAGTTCAAGAACTAGCTGAAACAGTAATACATTGGTTCCCAATATCGGATGTTACCGTTCTCAGTAGAAAATCCCAGTAATCCAAAACGGCTCTCTCCGGAGTCAGCACAGCCAGGAGCTATCTGGCTCATACAAGCAACATTCAAGATGGCCGCCATGAGCGAAATAATGACTGCATGTCAGAATCTTAGACAGAATCTCAGACAGTCACTAGAAACCTCCTTCTTTATGGGCAAGGGGCCCTCGGGGTCTCAGGCCTGAAAGACCAATAGGGACCCTGGGAGGTGATGTGTAGCCAGTTCGCTAAGCCAGTGGCTAAGCGGATGACCTAAGCAGTGCTCTAACCTGGGGGGTGGGAAAGAGTCGAAACTGTCTGCAGCTAGGTTCAGCCCTTTCCCACAGATGCAAATCACAGGCCTTAACTGAAGGGACCGTGCCTGATTGGAAGCTGGTACCCGGCTCCTTGACTCCCCTGTGCCTCTGGGCGTTATCTGCAGTTTCACAAGGTCAGCTTGCTCTGGCTTGGCAAGTTGTTTTCTGAACTCTAATAACTCACAAGCAGGCCGCACTTCAGCCTGAACCAAACTTTTAAAATGGACAAGGGTTTTAGGGAACCAGTTTCTGTCACAGAAATATTGGTTGAAATGGGTCTGTATGTTCAGAAGAATCACATAGTATATCTTTCTTGGATGCTGGTTTGGTATAGTGGTTAAGAGCAGTGGACTCTAATCTGGGAGAACCGGGTTTGGTTCCCCGTTCCTTCACATGCAGCCAGCTGGGTGACCTTAGGTCAGTCGCAGTTCTCTCAAGAGCTGTTCTCAAAAGAGCAGTTCTCTCAGAGCTCTCTCTCAGCCACTCTGAGACTCTGAGTGAAGGGCGGGGTATAAATCCGACTCCTCTTCCTCCTCCTGAATACAGGTAGGAGGTTGGAAGTTTGCATTCTGAGTCAGATCATCTAACTGAGTATTGTCTGCTTAGGTTGGCAGCAGGTGTCCAGAGTCCAGGCAGAAAAAGCTGTTTCCTGGAGCCTAATATCTTTAGACCAAACTGAATGTTAGGTTTTGTAACGAGCTAGGTACAGAGCTCCAAAATGGAAGAAAGAAATCCACTACAGGGCATTTTCAGCTCAGGAAAAAGGCTGAGAGGGGAAGGCAGGGCCCCTCCTCCCCGCACTTGGCAGTCCTGAGCTGAATCCGTCCCCTACAGACCTTTAAAATGCCATTCCCCAGACCTGACTTGTTATAAAACGCAACACGTGGGTTGGCCCAGAAATCTTGAGAATCCTGCCCTTCCATTCCACGCCACATCAAAAACTTCCTGCCTTTAGAACTGTCCCTGTGCTAAAAAACCAGTTCTTTGATCAACGGTGTGATCACAGCCCTGCGAAAAGTGAACCTCGCTGGGCTTAGACAGCCCTGCAGATGTGTGAATCACTTCTGTTGCTTCCTTTCCAAAGGCAGGAGCAGTGCGCTCAGGCGATGGAGCTCTTAAAGCAGTACCACAGCTGCAAGAGCTGCCTGGCAAGCATTTCGCAGGAACAAGAGCGAATCCTGGCCCAGCAAGCATCTTACATGGGGAAAGAGAACCTGCAGAGGACAATGGCCAAGGTGAGTTCAAAGGGTGTCCTTTTTTGCATTGGAGTCCATTTGTGGTTCCATGCAAATGAAAACAAATGCAGAAAAAGTGCACAAAGTTGTGTCAGAGTTTAAAACCCGAAAAGGTTGCTATGGCTGCAAATACTCATTGACACTGGGATGCTCTACAGGGACACAGGGCTCATTTCGTAGCAGGAGCTCCTTTGCATATTAGGCCACACACCCCCTAATGTAGCCAATCCTCCAAGAGCTTACAGAGCTCTTCTTACAGGGGCTACTGTAAGCTCTTGGAGGATTGGCTACATCAGGGGGTGTGTGGCTTAATATGCAAAGGAGCTCCTGCTACGAAATGAGCCCTGCAGGGACACAATCCACAGCTTCTGTCATCTGGCAATAAAGGTAATGACCAGCTGCCCTTCAGCCAGATAACAGCCCTGAATGGGCCACTTCCAGCCCGCAGGCCATATGTTTGACTCTCCTGCTCTAAGGTGCTACTGAACTCGAATCTAGCTGTTGTTCTTCACTACTTGTCACAGTTCATTTCCCTTTCATCGTGACCAGCTGAAACAGTGACGCAAGTTGACAATCCAAGGTCCCTTCCACACACACTAGACAATCCAAGGTCCCTTCCACTATTTGCCACATTAGAGGGACGCTTCATCAACAGATCAAACTGGCGTGATCACACCAGCACATCTGGGAAGTGTCCCGCAACCGTCGTCAAGCCATTGCAAACCATTTTGATCCGGTGGGGAATCGTAGTAAAAAACTACTAGTGAAACTCCAGTGTCAAATGGTTTGCTGCGGCTCACAGCTGGAGTTTCCCTGTGTGATCGCGCCAGCGCGGAAGTGTGGCGTCGTGGATAGCGTGATCACACGCTATCCCAACGTGACGCTGTTTCCCCCCCTTCTCTGTGTGCGCATCATCAAAAGCCCTTGTGGGGGAGAAGCAAAGCATCGACTCCCCCCTCCCCTCTTGCAGCGATTCATCGATCCCCCGTTTAAGCGCCTCGTAAACCCACCACAAAAAAACCCCACTCGCCCGCGGTTGCACCTGATCACGCAGTGGCGGTTTGCCCCTGCAGGTCCATGGAGCTGTGTGATCACGCAACTGCGGGGCAAATTGCTCTGGAGCAAAAAAGCCTCAATTCCCCTCCGGATTATCTCACTTGTGTGAAAGGGACCCATCAGTGGCTATTAGCCACAAGGTATAGATATGAACTCTCAGTCTGGGGCAAGTGATGCTCTGTATCCTTGGTGCTTGGGGGGTGGGGGTGGGTGGGCAACAGTGGGAGGGCTTCTAGTGTTCTGGCCCCACTGGTGGCACCTGGTACAATATTGCGATACACAGGTTTTATTATAGAATTGCTTTTGCTATTTTGAATAATGCTAATTGAATACTTAACAATGTCCCTGGCCCCACTGGTGGACCTCCTGGTGGTACCTGGTATTTTTGGCCACTGTGTGATACAGAGTGTTGGACTGGATAGGGCCACTGGCCTGATCCAACGTTGGCTTCTCTTGTGTTCTTATGTCCTCACGCAGGGAAAGGCGAGGATATGAGGGTTGCCACGAGGAGGAAAGAGGACATAGTTCATGTCAGTTTCACTATAAAAGTCCACGGCACTTTTTTGATCAGGAGAGCCATTCTCCAGCCGTTTGTGGTGGTGTTCTAAAGGATGCACCCTTGTGCAAACTCAGCATCAATGTAATCAGGGCCGGTGCCAGGCTTTTTTGCGCCCTAGGCAAGGCTAACTACTTGCCCCCCCCCCCCCCCCCCCCACTGCTAACCGATTATCAAAAACAGATGAATTCTAGGGAAAATTAAAAGCACAGAACTTGACCCTGCTAATTTTTTTAAAAAATTGTGCGGGCTTGGGCAGGCAGGGTGTGAGGCAAAGCTGAAGGGAGCTGCTGCTGCTGCAGTTGCCGTGACTTTCTGGAGGAGGAAAAGCATGGGAGAGCTGGGGCTGGTGAGTGTGAGAGCCTGTGGCCAGTTGGAGGGGTGCTGATTGTCTGTTTCTGCACTCCTCTGAGGTCTGCGCCCTAGGCGGTCGCCTAACTTGGCCTAATGGTAGCACCGGCCCTGAATGTAATTGTGACACCTAGTTGTGAATAGTGGTTGTAATTCTTTTCAAAAGTTACAACGTTCCATTATTATTTTCTGCCCATGCAAAGGACGGGAGAGAGTGCTCTCTGTCTTTCCTCTGTTACTGCCTGCGAGACCTTTGTCCTACTTTCCCGTCATCAGCCTACATCCATGGGAGAACAGATTTCATCGTCTGCCAGAAAACAAAGACATTATTAATGAGGTTGTCTGATTGTGAGACGCTAGGGGTCAGTGTTCCCGCAGTCTTGTGGGGAGCTTTTTGTAAACATCCCTCCGTGTACAAAGAAACTGCTTTAAAGATCTGAAACGGACAGTTAAAAACAAAACACGGTCTCCTGTCGTGAGAAGCCATGCGCTGACAACGAGTACGGATTTGATGGCATGGTTCTTTGCTGCTAGGGTGAAACTGAGGATCAGGTTGTGATGCCATTCTAAGCTGGGTGACACCCTTCTGAATCTAATAAAGTCGATGGACTTAGAAGGGGGCAGCGCTGATCAGGATTGCGCTGTAAGAATTTGGCATTCCTTGAAAAACATATATGGCTGTTGTCAGCGATATTTGGTATTAATACAGTGTCACTTAAGTGTGTAGTTTTTTTTAAAAAAGACACTTTGTTTGTCCTCGAGGACAAGCTAAGGGTAGCGAAGGGGAGAGAAAAATCTAGAAAGGGATGGATTTGAGCAAATGCAATTACAGATTTGTGTTTTGTTTTGTTTCTGTGTATATGTATAAAGCAAAGTGAGTGTTGAAGCCAATTCTTCTGAGTGTGTGGAAAGGATCTTTGCCATCTACCCCTTTCCAATGCAGTCTTTTTGCTCCAATTTGAGTCTCAGGGGACCTTCTGAGACAGCGTGGTAATCTATAGGGGATTGCAACAACAAAAATGAAGATACGGCAGGAATCATACGCACTCTTGTGTGAATTTTTGCTCTGCATACCAAGCTTGCTTTGTATACACGAAAGTGTTGCTGATTTCCCCCTTTTTTCTGCAGCCCTCCCCCCCCCATATCCCATGTGGTTCCTGATGTTTTCCTGACCCACAGAAGCAGCTTTTTTTTGGGGGGGGGGGCTGCACTTTGAAGGGGCAAGTGGCAAAAAACCCCACCCCTTCTAGAAGTTTGCTGTGCTCTTGAAACAGTGGTGTCCAGTGTTCCCTCTAAGCTGTGTTAGTGTGAGCCAGCTCACAGTTTTTTAGCATCAGGCTCACACATTTTTGTCTTAGCTCCGGAAGCGATGGCTCCAGAGCAAACTAATTGAGTAGCCAAATCGCTCACTCACGGCTTTAATGCCAGTAGCTCACAATGTAGAATTTTTGCTCACAAGACTCCACAGCTTGGGAGCTTTGGTGGTGTCCAACTCTATGCAGGTTGCTTTGAACTCACAAGGTTACCTTGTGTTTGGTTATACTGTTGTGTGTCTTGTGTGTAGGTTATGTGCCGTCAGGTTGGTTCTGACTTGTGGCAGCTCTATGCATTGATTACCTCAAAAAGTCATGAACTGATGACCTCCCGAAAGCCTTACTCAAGTCTTGCAAACCTAGGGCCACAGCTTCCTTTATTGAAATCAATCCATCTCAGGTTGGGTCTTAGGCCGAAGACAGACTGGCAATCTGAAGCGGAGGCAAAGCGGAGGGAACTGGAGCGGGGGGAAAAACTCACGGAGCTGGCCGTTCACACTGGCCAGAGCAATGCGGATCAGCGGCGATACGGAGCATTCAGACTGCCACGGAGAGTTCAGACTGCCGCATAGCCAGCGCGCGGGGCTCGCACGTGCCGCTGCACTTTTTTTTGTTTTCCTTTGATGTTTTTCGCATATACGCATATGCGCATATTTGCATATGCGCATATGCGCAAAACTTTTTGCCGGTGCGTTCACACTTCCTCCGGATCCCTCCCGCTTCTTCCAGTTCACACTGTTTGGAAGCGGGAGGCATGTGGAGGAAGGCCCCTGAACACCGGTTTTACCCGGTGTCCGGGTAAAGCGGAAGGAAAGCGGCTGGGAGACGGGTAAGTACGCAATGGAGCCGATGGGCAGATGCGCATGTCTGAACGGGCTCCTTTCCTCCGTTTGCGAAGCGTGCCTGCCCCGCTTCAGATTGCCAGTCTGTCCTCGGCCTTAGCCTCTATTGAGTCATTTTAGCTTCTAGGGAGAGTTCAGGCTTGGTTTGATCTAGAACCCACTTATTTATCTTTTTGGTGGTCCGCCGTATGTCATATAAATCAATTTCCTTTCTGTCAGCCTCCTTCACTATCCAAGTTTCACATCCTAAAACCCCAAGATTTGATTCTTAAAATGCAGTGGGCACTTTTATGGAAACACCTCGGGCACTGAAACATCTCAGCACTGTAGGGCTCTCACTTTGAGGCAACAATCCGAAAATTGCAGATGAACAAGGGGATAAAGGGGAGGAGGAGATGGAATATTACTGGAGGGGAAAAGATTTGTATCTGTGACCATGTTTTCTTGTACGTAGAACATTACAATTAACCTTTTAGATTAAACGAACCAAGAATGAAATGATCAGATGTTTGGCCCAGAAATGATCAGAATGTGGATTACATTAGGTCAGTTTTGATTTTAAAAAATACTTTGGGTTGTCTTAGCAATCAATACTTTTTGACAAAGATAAATGGGATTTTAAGCGTTCCGCTCCCCTTGGATGCAAAGATACACCTGCTAATCTATTTAAAAGGAACAATTAGGGGAGAGAAAAGAGAAAGCTGTTATTTTGCATGATTGCAGCTTGCATAAATGATTGATAGCGAAAGAAAGATTCCTGTGTTAAGGGAGGAGTGGCCAACAAAATTACAGGATGCTTCTAGGAAGCAAGCTGACATCGGTACAAGAGGAGAGACAGAGTGTACATTTGAAAAAAGGCGGTCATTTTTGGAACTTTTAGTGCATAACTAATTTGAGCTGTACCCTCCTGATCACTGGAAAGCGCATCTATTTGATTCTCGTTTTTATTCTTGTTCTTTAATATTTTTAATTAATAAAATAAAGCAGTACATTATTAAAGGATTATTAAAACACATGCCCTCCATCCTAATCCCCCCCTGGATGCAAAAGCTGGCAGGTTTCTTCCTTTCCCTTTAGAGTTTGCCCCCAAATACAACGCACTTGCCTATCGCTGCAAATTCTCGCCTTCCCGCAGGTTGAGGGGGCAAAGAAGGAGTTCGGCAGCCACTCCGAAGACCTCGACAGGATAAACCAGATCAGCAAAAACCTTCAGTTCCAGCTGAACAGAATGAAGAGCTTTGAGGAGCCCCCCTTTGAGAACGAGGCTAATGTCATTGTGGACAGATGGCTGGACGTATGTAGAGAAGTAAACAATCAAGGCGCTTTGATATGTTACACGTTATCGTAATTGACTGTGACTGGCAAGTAATATTTCAGATAAATTAACTGCAGCAAACTGAGGAATCACAAGGAAAATACATTATCATTTTTAAAAAATTCAAAGCAGAGCTTGAAAGAATGACCTTGGGGCTTCAGGCTGGCTTATCTCTACAGCTTTCTCTCGTTATCTCAGACATGAGGTCTGGCAGGGGATAATTCGGGGGGGATATATAGGCGGGCAATATTGGCTTGCATTGTTTGGATTGTTTTGTCCTGGCAGCTTCGCTGTTGATGCAGTTCTGAGGCGCATTCTTAAATGGCTGGTAGGAGATGTTGATTCTCCGCTGCGTCTGCTTGCATGTGATTTCTTCACTACTAAGACTAGTTGGGACATATTATTGGGAGGGGATAAGAGGGGATGTGCCAAACCAACTTGCCAGACCTGTCTTTAGAAGTGGGAGAGCGCTCCATTTGTCTCTGGAATGCTAATATGCCAAGCCGTATTCGGTAAGAAACTGCCTTTACCCAACGGGTAGGACTGATTATCCCCTTCTTGTTTATCTCTCTGGTTTCATCTCAGCCTTCCTTGACGTATGAAGTCGCTAAAGGCTTATGTTTTGCTTTCTCCCCCACACCCTTTTTTTTTGCTTCTGGAAACCACAAACCCACTTGTAGATCAACGAGAGGACGGAGAATTATTGCGATAATCTGGGACGATCTCTGGCCTTGTGGGACAAGCTCCTTAATTTATCCGGCTCGATCGATCTGTGGACCAATGCAGAGCTGAAGCATGTAGAGGACCATCATCTGACCGAAGAAGAGTTGGCAGAATTGGAGGTAAGGTTGACAGAGATGATAGCTGTCAGTTGGTGACTATGGTCAACCAGTTCTAAGCCAATGAGAAATGGCTGGTGGAAGGCAAAATGGGAATCTGAACCCAGACCTTCCCAGTCCCTACTACAGCTGCTACACCACACTGAATCTCAGGGAAAGGGAAATTGACTGTTGTCTTTCTGGGTCTCTCCTGTTTAAGCTGTAGGGTAGTCTGAAAAGGAATGTGAATCCAATATGAATCGTTTGTCTGGCCTTAGCTATTTAGATCTCTCTGCAGATAAATTGTGAGCTCGTTGTCTGTCGTGAATAGTTTGCGGCTTCACTGCTGATTGCCTCTCCCCCACTACTTTCTCTTTCCCTCCTCCTGGTAGCCCCTATAGCTTCTCCCCTTTCCCTGCTTACCTTTCTCCTTTCCACTGTGTCAGCTATGAAAGGGAGGAGACTCTGAAGCAACTGGCCACTGGACTGAAGAATGTCCAGTCTTTCCCCCCCACACACACACTCTGGCCTTTACCTGGATTCTTTAACGCCCAGCTGCCCACTATCAAAGAAAAAGGTGGACACAAGCTTCGATTAAAGGGTTGGTAGCAGTGTTCCCGCTAAGCTGAGTTAGTGTGAGCTAGCTCAGTTTTTTAGCCTCCAGCTCACAAAGTTTTGTCGTAGCTCAGGAAGCATGGCAAACTAATTTATGCAGCAGCCAAGTGGCTCGCTCACAACTTTAATGCCAGTAAGCTCACAAGGTAGAATTTTTGTTCACAAGGCTCCACAGCTTAGAGGGAACACTGGTCGGTAGTGTATAAGCTATGTTCTCCCTAAATATATCTTATCCGGGAACATGCTATACCAAGATTGTAATTATTCATGAGGTAAGTAGAACTCACTCTTCCATAGATATTTGGCTGGACAGAAAAGATACAGATGGAGATGAACAGCAAAAGTTTATTTAATAGAAAACAAAGTATTTAACAGGGTAAGAATCTTGCTTGGAAATATTTCAGTATAATAACGTGAACTGCTTTTCAACTTCACTCCCGTGGATTACAAGCTTTCCCAACGTGGGTGACCATTTTGTAACTGAGCCTCAGTTAAGCCCTCAGGGGAAGTTTGATTCCACTTTCTCCAGACAGGTTGCTGCAGCAAGTTCAAGGTTGCTCTTTTCCCATACAGGTGCTCCTGTCCACAGCACCTGTATGCATAATTTAGGAATGTCGAGCCTTTGACAGGATGCTTGCACTAAAACAAGCTTTCTTCCCTAAGCTGGCCCCGAACCCTAACTAAAAGCCAAATAAAAGACCGGCTAATCTGATGTTCTTATCCAGAGCCGTGAAATCTCTGTCTGGGGGGGGGGGGGGGGATTCTTTACCCATCTTAAGCTGAGGCTGGCTCAGCCCCTCCTGTCCAGTGGTGTTCCGTGGGCTCTTATTGGCTGGCAATCACTTGGATTTGCATGAGGCCGAAATCACAAGGATTGGTTCAGAGCCCAGGGGGAGAGGCGGGACTTTAGAGAACAATTGCCACATCCACCCATCTATCTACCTTCTATCTTTCCCCCGCATCTTTAACTTGGTTGTTCAGTTGCACAGTCAAGTCCGACCCTTTGCAACTCCATGGACCACATCACGCCAGGCCCTCTTGTCTTCCACCAGAGTTTGCTTAATTTCATGTCCACTGCATCGATAACACTGTCTATCCATCTCATATTTTGCCGTCCCCTTCTTCTTTGACCTTCAGTCTTTCCCAGCCTCAGGGTCTTCTCCAGGGAGTGCTCCCTTCTCATTTGGTGGCCAGAGTATTTGAGCTTCAGCTTTAGTATCTGGCCTTCCAGGGAACAGTCAGGCTTGATTTCCTTTAGGATTGACTGATTTGATCTCCTTGCAGTCCAAGGGACTCCCAAGAGTCTTCTCCAGCACCATAATTCAAAAACATAGATTCTTCAGCGCTCGGCCTTCCATATAGTCCCACTCCTTGCAACCATATATTACTACTGGGAATACCATTGCTTTGACCATACGGATGTTTGTTGGCAGGGTGATTTCTCTACTTAGGTTTGCCATTGCTTTCCTCCTAAGGAGTAGGTGTCTTAATTTCATGGCTTGCAGTCACCGTCTGCAGTGATCTTGGATCCCAGGAACGTGAAGTCTGTCACTGCTTCCCTGACTTCCCCTTCTGTTTGCCAAGGAGGGATGGGGCCAGATGCCATGATCTCAGTTTTTTTGATGTTGAGTTTCAAGTCAACTTTTGCACTCTCCTCTTTTACCCTTAGCAAGAGGCTCTTTGACTTTACAGATATTTATTTACTTCATTTATACTGCACATTTCCTCCACAACGGTGACCCAAAGCAGCTTGCATCATTCTCCTCCTCCATTGTATACTCCCAACAACCCTGTGAGGTAGGTTAGGCCATGTGGGACTAGCCCAAGGTCACCCAGCAAGATTCCATGGCGGAGTGGCGATTCAGACTTGAGTCTCACCAATCTTAGTGCGACACTCTCAACCACTACACCCCACTGGCTTTCAGCTTTCCCTCCTTTCCTCCCCCTTGGCAGCCTCTCCCTAGGAAAAGTTTGGCCAAGTTGCATAAGTCTTGTGATAAGTAAGTTACACAAACAGAATTAACAATGCTGCAAGCCAGGAACGGTGTTTTTAATTAATGGAAGCAGCATTCCTGAATCCAGGAGAAATGGTGTGCTGGGTGGAAGAACCAGAACTTGCCATTTCCTTTTGCAGAAAGAGCTTGCTTCAAGTTGGAAAACGTGGCTTCGTTTGTAGACATCCTAAACGCATGTCTTGTTGCATTGTGCCACAGTGGAATCAGCCACCGCGGGCGGTGGTGAGCCCCTCCCTGGCAGTCTTTAAGCAACAGCTGGACAAACACTCGTCAGGGATGGCTGATCCTGCACTGAGCAGGGGGTGGGACTGGATGGCCTGCATGGCCCCTTCCAACTCTATGATTCTGTGCCCAGCTCCTCACTCCAGACAAAATGCTCCCATCTTTAAGGCGCCAGCAGAGTAAACCATTGGATGGACATCTTTGAACTTGCTACTAGCAATGTTCTTTATTTGGCCTTGGAGAATAAAGGACATTGAGAACTCATTTCTTTATGTGTTTCACTGGTCTTGAACTCTCTTCTGTCCAAAAATGCCCTTCTCTATGCAATATTACCACAACTATATATTGTGTTGTTAACCTCACATCTACAACTGTGAGACAGGATGAGACAAAACACTCCCAATTTAGCAGAAACCTTTTCCCCTCCTTGTTTAATGGCAGTCACGCAGAGGAAAGTTTTGTTAAGAGGTTGTACAAGCTCCCTGAAACCCCCTGCCAGCACCCAGCCTTTGACTGTAATGGAGCATTGCGATGGGTAAAGTTTGTGATAGAAAACAAATATATCAGTCTCTTCTCAAGAGGCATTAAACCAAATTATTAGGCTTCCAGGGAGTTCATAAAGAGTTTCCAAGGAGTCCAGAAATATTTCAGTTTTATTATAGAAGCAACATATTTGCATTTCCTGAGTCTTTCTCACCCTGATGCTACTGGGTAGGGAACACCTTGGTTTGTGCAGAAAGGTGTGTTTGCAACTGTGATCATCTTATACCTTGAGTAATAGAAGAAAGTCAGTGAAGAAAACTGTCTTGTCTTGAGGAAATGTGGATTCTTGATTCTATTTTATACGATTGGTTGATTAAAAAGATTTTTACACCTTCAAAAGTTCAGGGGTCAGTGCCTCCATCAACAGAGGTAATTCTCTACATGGCCAAATCTGTTGATACCTAAATCCAGAGACTGAAGCCATAAACAGACAAGATAGACGTAACTACAAACTAGAGGGAAGCTTTAGGTTTGCAGGAAAATCAGAAAGCTAAAATAAATAACCTGGAGGGTTTAACCCCCCCCCCCCATAGAAATTGCTCCTGTAGCTTTAAGAAACAAATACCCTCTGTGGCCATTGCTAGGCAACCACAACAGTATTGCCAGTTAAAGCCTCGGCTTCTTTCAGTAGAAGACAGAGGCAGGATCCTCTTCAGGGCTATTTTGTCTTTGAGGGAGAACTTACCGAGGCAGGGCTCAGCAGTAACTACCAGGCTACTTGTTACCACATGACTTGCATGACTTACCCAGGCTCAGCTGCTTGCTAGTATTCAACTGCAGACACTGTATAAACACCAGTATGGTGTAGTGGTGTCCAACTAAAATCTGCGGGATCCAGGTTTCAATCTGGACTGTGCTATGGAAGCTGACTGGGTAAACTTGGGCCAGTCACACACACTCAACCTCACTTAACCTCACAGGATCATTGTGAAAATAAAATGGAGGACAGGAGAACGATGTAAGCCAGTTTGGGTCCCCATTGGGGAGAGAGGTGGTATATAAATGGAATAAATCAATAGTAAATGTAGCTGAAGCTTGTGGGCTACTAAAAGGTTGGTTGGATGGTGAACAGGAAGAAGAAAAGGAAGCAGGGACAGGTGAGGATATGGGGACTGTCAGGAGGAGGAAAAGAAGAAATAGTCTGGGGAATGGGATACAGAAGAACCTGAAGTGCCCCCCACAATTCCTTGGGGGTTCCCAACTGGGCCTGGCTCAGTGGTTTGCAGTGAGCAAGTGGGCCAGAGTTTTCCCAGGGAAGAGGCTACCAGAGACGAGGAAAGAGGGAAAACTGAAGATGGCTGGGGGAGTGATAAAGGTAGGTTGGTTGATTGGTTAGTACCTGAGAAAGAGAGAGAAAGGCAGGGAAAGGCAAGTCACTTGTGGGGGTTTTCAGGAAAGGGAACAAGGAAACACTCGAGGAGGGGCCAGTGAAATGTCTCGTGCAAGACTTTGTGGGTCGCCCTGACTGTTCTGTTCTGTTTGGTGAAACTGGAATTAAATTAGGCCTCAGCTGGTCTGGTGCCTAATCCACTGTCTCTTTCTTCCGTCTTAGGCCGGCCTACAGTACCAAGAGAAAAACTTAGAGGAATTTGAGAGAAAAGTGGATGAAATACAAGATCTCCTCAATGGTAGTGAGCCACCACTAGAACTACAGGTGGGAAGACAACATGACTGCAGCGGTTGTGGCTTATTGAAATGGGCTGGGATGCCTTCGGCTACTGTTAAAGTCTAGGAAGCAGCCCATAATCTTCTGTCTCTCTCAGCTTGTGTGTGTGAAGAAACAGGAAACAGATAGTACTTTAGAATGTTCCGAGATTAACATGTGCTGTCCTTAAGGATGGCCACAGTTGCCATCCCCGTGATTCAGCTGAGGGGAAGGGGACTGGTAGAATGAGAGAAAGAGTGTTTTCAAGCATGTGTTTTGTCATTCTCGTCAGATTTGGAGATGTATGCTTAAGGTAGAACTTAGGTATTGAAGATGAAACAAGGCCTCTGTCAAAAATGGAAGCTCCTCTTCTAGCTTTCCCCTGATCCCCTGTCTAGTGAAACTCATCATGTGATAGAATAAATCCACGCTGAGAGGTTGTCTGTTCTTGTTTCATATCACTGGATGTTTCAGGCCCAGGTAGTTCACAGTGTGATGACAACCTCATGTCATGTAGCAAGATTCATTGGTCATTATGGAGGATCAAGGAACAATTGTAGATAAGAACATAAGAGCCCTGCTGGATCAGACCAGTGGTCCATCTAGACCAGCATCCTGTCCCACATAATGGCTAGCCAGTTCCTCTGGAGGGCCAACAACAGGGCATAGAGGCTGAGGCCTTCATAAGAACATAAGAAGAGCCCTGCTGGAATCAACCAGTGGTCCATCTAGTCCAGTATCAGGTCTCACACAGTGGCCAACTAGTTCCTCTGGAGGACCAGCAACAGGGCATAGAGGCTGAGGCCTTCATAAGAACATCAGAAGAGCCCTGCTGGATCAGACCAGTGGTCCATCTAGTCCCGCATCCTGTCTCACACAGTGGCCAGCCAGTTCCTCTGGAGGACCAACAACAGGGCATAAAGGCTGAGGCCTTCTCCTGATGTTGCCCCCTGGCACTGGCCTCTGAACGTGGAGGGTTCCCCTCAGTCACTATGACTAGTAGCCACTGATAGGACCATCCTCCACGAATCTGTCTAATCTCCTTTTAAAGCCATCTGTTCCTGAGGCCATGACTACTTCCACTGGCAGCGAATCCCACATTTTAATCACTCTCTGTGTAACTTCCTTTTGTCCATCTTGAATCTACTGTCCATCAGCTTCATTGGAGGCCCTCGAGTCTGAGGAGAGGGAGAAAAAATTGTCAACTCTCCCCGCCTTGTGCATAATTTTATAGACCTCAGTCATGTCCCCTCTTAGATGCACGGACTCCACTTTTGGCAGAAGCTCTTTGTCCTCCAAAATCCCTAGTTTCATCCTTAAAAGAGTTTAAACGTACACCTTGAAAAAGGTAATGAGTGACGAGGCCCTCAGAACCAGAAGGAAACTGTAATTCCAAGAAGGAAAGAAATACAAAAAAGAAGAAGCCAGAAGTACTCCTAAATTTCATTTTGTGAAGTTGACGTAAGAGAATAAGCTGACGGAACTCCTGACCCCTGCCTCTGTGCTTCACATTCTCAGGTCATCAAATCTTCTCTTTCAAACAAAATGGAGCTAATAAGAAAGCACTTACCGAACAAGTCAATACCCACTGAACTCAACGGCAACACGGCTGAGCTAAAAGGGGATCTTGACCTGGCTAAGACGCAGATCGGAATGACTGAATCGCTTCTGGAAGCTTTGTCTCCCTCTAACACGCTGGAGATCTTTACTAAATTGGAGGTACGCCAAGCCGGCAAGGAAAAGAAAACCTCCCGGGTGCCTTCTGTTCTTGTCAGTGGCATTTCCCCCTCCCCCCATGGGCCACCCTTAACGCCTTGTATAGAGCTGGCTAAAATTATACAGGCAGGCTGGTGCAGATGTAAAGCCATGGTTAAGGGGCCGGGAGGGGGCCATGGGGCTACAAGCCTCCTTTACCACAGTCTGCGTGGGGTAGTGGTTAAGAGTGGCAGACTCTAATCTGGAGAGCTGGGGTTGATCCCCCACTATTACACATGAAGCCTGCTGGGTGACCTTGGGCCAGTCACGGTTCTCTACAAACTCTCTCAGCCTCACCTGCCTCACAAGGGGCCTATGGTGGGGGGAGGAAGGGAAGCAGAGTTTAAACCACTGAATCTCCTTAGGGTAGAGAAAATCTTCGTATTTACTTTCTGTTAACAAGTAACATTGTTCCACTTCTATTTTTTGGGGGGGGGGTGGGATTAGGAACTACATCAAAAGATTCTTCAGCAGAAACACCACGTGACGCTGCTCCAGCAAAAGACTGGTTGTTTGAACCCAGAGGTGATCGAATTAAACAAGCAGCTTAAAAGTGTTACTGACTTATTTAATTCAAAGAAGCAAATCTTCCAGGATCATTTTTCCTCCCTCTTGAACTGTAAGTGGAAACATCATTTTACCGCTACACCTCCCATGCATTAAGCAGCTCTTCACAAACTCTCAATTTAACTAATAAACATTTAAAATGCATCTTTATTGGATCATCTCAATTTGGGTTGTTTATTTTTTGGGGGGGGGGAGGTGAGTATTTATGTGTGTGTGTGTACTTGGGTGTGTGTACTTGGGTGTGCTTGCGAGCCTGGAAGTCATGGTGACTTCTGGCAACCCCCTGTGGGGCTAGGACATTTCAGAGAGGTGGCTTTGATATTACCTGCCTCTGCGTCCCAGCCCTGGTATTTCTCGTAGGTTTCCCTTCTGAGTACTTGCCCGAGTCGACCCTACTTAGCTTCCGAGATCTGACGAGATCGGGCTTGCCCGGGCTATCCAGGTCAGGGCAGATCATCTCAATTTGGAAGTGCAGTGGTTTGAACTTCAAAGTGGCAATCATTTCCTTGTTTCATTTCTGCCACTATTTATCAGCTTTCATTTATTTTTTTAAAAAAAGATTTATGTAGCCTTTTTCATTGTAGAGTTAAGAAAAAGGTACAGGTTGCTTTTCCTCTGTCCAAAATCATTTTCCCCCCTCAAAATCTCTTTCTGCAGATCTGTATAAGGACTTTAATGACTGGTACAGTGGTACATGGATGTCTCTAAAGGAATGCTTTGAACCCCTGGGAACAGAGGAGCTATTAGAAGAGAAGCTTGAACAGTTGAGGGTAAGGCCTGTGACTTGGGATCTGCATCTTCTAGAGCAGTGGTCCCCAAACACCTGAAATGCCAGGAACTGTGACTCTGTGGTACAGCATCTGTTTTGCATGCCGAAGGTCAGAGGTTCAATCCCTGGAATTGTCAAGTTCCTGGACAAACTTATTCCCAACAACACTCTTTTGGCAGTGGTTTGTTTATTGAGAGATGAAGATGTTCCAAGCAAAGATGATTTGTGTCAGAACTGACTCCCTTGGCGCCAGTTCTGGTATTATACATAATTTAAAATCCTAACTATAAATACACATTGATGGGGTCTGAACTGGCGGAGACTGACCAAGAGAGAGATCTTGGAGTCGTAGTAGATAACTCAATGAAAATGTTGAGACAGTGTGCGACGGCAATGAAAAAGGCCAATGCTTTGATGGGAGTTATTAGGAAGGGAACTGAAAACAAATCAGCCAGTATCATAATGCCTTTGTATAAATCGATGGTGCGACCTCATTTGGAGTACTGTGTACAGTTCTGGTTGCCATACCTCAAAAAAGATATTATAGCATTGGAAAAAGTGCAGAAAAGGGCAACTAGAATGATAAAAGGGTTGGAACACTTTCCCTATGAAGAAAGGTTGAAGCGCTTGGGGCTCTTGAGCTTGGAGAAATGACGGCTGAGGGGTGACATGATTGAGGTTTATAAGATTATGCATGGGATTGAGCAGGTAGAGAAAGAAGTCCTTTTCTCCCTTTCTCGTGGCCACTCCATGAAATTTCTGAGCAGTAGGGTTAGAACAGATAAAAGGAAGTCCTTCTTCACCCAAAGAGTGACTAACTCATGGAATTCACTGCCGCAGGAGGTGGTGGTGGCTACAAGCATGGACGGCTTAAAGAGGGAATTAGATAAACATATGGAGCAGAGGTCCATCGGTGGCTATTAGCCGCAAGGTATAGATAGGAACTCTCAGTCTAGGGCGAGTGATGCTCTGTATTCTAGGTGCTTGGGGGGGGGGGGCAACAGTGGGAGGGCTTTTAGTGTCCTGGCCCCACTGGTGGACCTCCTGATGACACCTGGTGTTTTTCGCCACTTTGTGACAGAGTGTTAGAATGGATGGGCCATTAGCCTGATCCAATACTGGCATCTCTTATGTTCTTATGTAAACGTATGGAGCAGAGGTCCGTCAGTGGCTATGAGCCACAAGGTATAGATAGGAACTCTCGGTCTGGGGCAAGTGGTGCTCTGTATTCTTGGTGCTTGGGGAGGGGGAACAGTGGGAGGGCTTCTAGTGTCCCGGCTCCATTTGGTGGACCTCCTGAGGGCACCTGGTGTTTTTGGCCACTGTGTGACAGAGTGTTGGACTGGATGGGCCACTGGCCTGATCCAACATTGGCTTCTCTTATGTTCTTATGTTCAAACTACCCCCCCCCCGCCCGACCAGGCCAATCATACCAGTACATCCAGCCCACCAAAATCTACTGTGCACCGTTAGCCCTCCCCCGGCACCTGCAAGCATAGGGTTACATTATCTAGCAGTGTCTGGTACCCAAGGTCATTGCATGCATGCTTCCCATTCTCCCCATCGAAGAGAGGCCCTGCATAGACGCAGTTACAAGCTAGCGCTGTTCTCAGCGAAGCAGTCTCCACACCCACACCCACACCCTCACATGCTCACGGACTCCCCCCTCCCAGCCAGAATAAACAGAATGTTAAGAAACCCACGGCCAACGAGACCCGAGTTTGACAGGTATCTCCAGTTGAAAGGCCCAGGGAGCAGGTGATGTGAATAACCTCTGTAGAGCGGCTGCCAGTTTGAGTAGACAAGACTAACCTCGATGGGCCAAGAGTCAGGTTCACTATAGGATATTTTCATGTGAAGCACAATTCTTTTCTGAATGAAAATTTGCAACCGGAAGGTTTATTTTTTCAAGTGTGAAAGAAGTACCAGCTTCTGCATGAATCGCTATTCTGAGCACGTTCTCTGCTTTGGAAAGAGGCGATCCCATAGCAGATCCTCCTGAAAGACTGAATGGGAACTGTCCTCTCAGGCTGATATGTTTTGCTGTAGGAGTGATTGGAGATCCGGCCACACCCCATGCAGAGACACAGCAGGATACTCATTCTAGGCTGATCGGAAAGCCATGCAGAGTTTCAGCAGTCAGCCTCCTTTGCAGATGGGAGCTTTGGGCTCAGGGGTTGTTTCTTAGTTCATTAAATGGTTAAATCGGCTCCATTGGGAATCATTTTTTAAAATTAATTTTATTTAAAAACAAACATATAACAGATATATACATAAATGAAGACAGGTCACCATGTTAGTCCGTTTGTAGCAGTAGAAAAGAGCAAGAGTCCAGGAGCACCTTAAAGACTAACGAAATGTGTGGCAGGATAGGAGCTTTCGTGAGTCACTGCTCACTTCCAAGATGGGTGGCCCTGTTAGTCTGTCTGTAGCAGTAGAAAGGAACAAGAGTCCAGAAGTACCTTAAAGACGAACAACATTTGTGGCAGGGGAGAAGCTTTCGTGAGTCACTGCTCACTTCTTCATATATAGCTAGAATGTGAGTCCATCTTTCCTTATATCTTGGAGAATGGAGTGATCTCAGATGCCAAATGACATTAGCCGGCAAATGACAATAGCAGGTGTGATTGGATGAGGTGTGATATGCAGAGAGGTGGTAGGCGTGGAGAAATCAGCACTGATAATGAGACAAATACATACATAAATATAACATCCCATAAGATACATCGCCAATCTAAACCCCCTTACGTCCTGACTCCATTGGCATAGAAAACCCTTCACCAGCAGCTGACAATTTTATTACTATTTCCAATTATACAACTGCCAGTTCTATTCTTTGTGTCCCTCTTGACCATAGGAGATCTATTTTATGTGTGTCTCTATTTTCCTGATAAGCGGTTAATTTCACTAAAGTGGAGACCTCCTTTATTTATTTTTATTTTATTTATTTATTTATTTTGAGATTTATATCCCGCCCTCCCCGCGAACGGGCTCAGGGCGGCTTACATGGGCCCAAGGCCTGGTCAAACATTAAAACCGATAAAATCAATAAAACATTCAATAAATACAATTAGTACATATAAAACTTCCATAAATATCCCTTCAGATGGCGACTTGATGGCAGTTCCAACCCTCCCCCCATGCCCGGACCATACAGGACCAGGGTTACATCACTGATGTCAAGTGGTAGATGGTATAATCGGTGGCAGCTCCTATTCGAAAGCCTGGCGGAAGAGCTCCGTCTTACAGGCCCTGCGGAACTGCTTCAGATCCCGCAGGGCCCTGATCTCCTCCGGGAGCTCGTTCCACCAGATAGGAGCCGCCACCGAAAACGCCCTGGTCCTTGTTCTGGCTAGCTTGGCGTCCTTGGGGCCAGGGACACATAGTCGATGTTTTGACCCTGACCGTAGTGCTCTCTTTATTTCCAACAACCAGTCTTGTAGCTTTGGGATATGTTTTTTTTGTTCTCATTGCCTGGCAACTTGCTGATCTCCAGGGATATCAGGTAGGTAATTCAGCAGCAGCGCCTCTGGTTTATAGGGGATTTGTTTTTCCAACCGGACTGATATTTATTTATTTAATTTATACCCTGCCCTGCCCCATGAGTCGGCTCAGGGCGGCTTACAACGTAAAACCGTCAGACAATATAACAATAAATGGCAGCAACAGATGGCAACAGAAACCCGTGCCTCATGTCAGACAAGGAATAGCTGGTGCCCCAAGAAGCTCCAGTGCCCAAATAATATCCAGAACAGCAAGGACACTGTGAGGGGGACCGTGGACAGGGGAGGCCAGATTATAACCTTCACCGATTGCTGGAGAAACGTATGCATGCCCACCACATGTGAAAGAAGTCTCGCCTTATCTTCTTGACAGAACCAGCATATTGTTTGACACCAAGCAATGTTAAAGTTCTGTCAGCGATGACAAGATCTGTGATTGGTCATTCACATATGCTAAGCATCTCTTGTGATGCCAGTCATCCAGTAATAGACACGCATGGTGAATCTGCTGATACAAGCCCTGTGTCCAAAGTTTGACCTGAGTCCAGGTCATCAAAACCTGGCATTCCAACTGGGGATTCATGAGGACTTGTGGGGGGGAGATTTCTTTCCTGTCTGTTGGGTCTCCAGTACACACTTTTTATTTATTGTATGGCAGAGATACGCACAGGAAGCATATAGTTCTAGCTTGCCTCCTCGTGGTGCACCCTGGGTAATGCCAGAGAGCTAGAACTTCTGGCTGACAGACAATCTTGGTTGCACTACAGCCATGGAAATAATCCGATACATACTAATTCTGCTTTTGCTGCTTCCCTCCCTCCGCAGCTTCCACAGCTTCTCCCCTTCCTGTTTTCTCCCTTCTCTCCCACTTAATTCTCTCAACTTCTTTCTCTCCCCTTCCTTCCCTGGTCCTGGCCGGCCCAGTTGCTTCTCCCCTCTCCCTGTCACTTTTCCTTACATTCAGTTCCCCACCCCACTTCCAAACACACTGTTGTGCCATTTTTCTCTTCTCCCTCCCTTCCTTTGTTTGAGCTTTGCTCCTCCTGCTGTGATCTCATCTTGCCTGCCTGCTCACTTCTACTTCTCCCCCCCGCCTAGAAATCATGTCTAGTTTCAAAATGAAACGGCGGCAGCCATTTTGGATTGCCAGAACAACCACAGACAACAGCAGTGGCATCTGTGGTTGTCGTCAATCCAAAATGGCTGCTGACATCGTGTGAAGTAGTCTTGCCAGATCTTGGCATTTTACAACTTTTTCGGTTTGTTTCATTTTATCCCCTTTTTTTAAAAAATTAAGATTTTCCTGCAAACCTTGGGGGGTTGCTATTTCTTATCTCCTTTTTTGCTCCATTTTTGATCTGCACTCTGGGGCCATCTTCAGAATGACCAGGGGTCCGTTGGGGCCGGAGCAAGGCGGATTAGATTCTCTAATCTGATTCAGCTCGCCGCCGAATTGCCGCCAAAATTCGGTGGCAACTTTAAAAGCCACTGGAGAGGAGGGGGTTTGAGGGAGAGGCTCCAAACTTGCAGGGTAGCTGCATAGGATATAATGGGGCTGAAACTGACATTCCCTTTCTGACACACTTCTGGTGATGTCAGGGGACGTGGCATATGCTAATAAGTTATGCTAATAAGCTCCTGCACCTCTTTTTCTACGAAAGGACCCCTGAGAATGACTGAACCGTTCTGTCACCTCATGCCTTGAACTGCTCCCTTTTCAGTCACTACACTGAGTTTAGATGCATCTTCGATACACGGTAATTTGTGTTTTTTGTCCAGAGCTTCCTAACTTTGGAAGGCAAAGGCGATAACATCCTTGAGGTGAAAACTCTTCTGAGCAAGGTGAAGAACTACCTACCGAAGGCCACCGTCAACCAGCTGAGCATCTGGGTGAGAGACCAAGAAGCAGAGGTACAAAGAGTGACTTCCAAATGTCAGGCACGAGAAAAAGAGCTCCGAGCATCTTTGCAGCAGTTTGCCAGGTGAGAAGGCCTTTGTGATCTAGTACCACATTTCCAAAGGATATCATCCTATAGGAACCAGTATACAGGATATCATCCTATAGGAACCGGAGCAGAGGTCCCTGAGTGGCGATTAGCCACAAGGTATAGATGTGCACACGCACATGCGTGCGCGCGCACACACACACAGAGAACAGGGCCTTTTCTGTGGTGGCATGGTATGATAGAACTCCCTTCCCACGAAAGGTCGCCAGGCCAAGTCGAGAGTGGGCTTGCTGAATGGAGAATAAGACCCTTTCATCGCTTTTGCATCAAATTGCTATTTGTGAGAGATTTTTGCAGTTGTATAATAGTGCTTACTGAAATATTACATATCTGTTTGCGTAATTCTTTTTAGGCTAGAAAAAGACTTCAATGCTCTAGAAGAATGGCTAAGTCTTCAGGAAGAGAAATGGCAAGAGGGCCAAAAGGAAAACCCAGAACTTGAACATGTTTACCAGATTCTGCTAAAACAGAGGTATTCTGTTTTTGTTATTGATGCACTGTATGTTCTGCTTTGGAGACAGTTCCAGTGTAAGTGTAGTAGGTGATTTCCCCTTTTATGCTCATGGAAGGCGCAGACACATATTCAGACTCCATGTGTCTTTCCCCATGCTGGTGACAAAACAGAGCTGCCTAAAAGTTTCCAAGGACAGCTCTCCCACTCATCTACCTGGAAGTTTGGTCCATAAAGTGGGAAGAACCACAGAAGGAGCATGGGCTTTTGTTGATGTCTGGCCGGCTGCCTTTAATGAGGGAACATCTTGAAGGTGGCAAACTGAAGACCATAGCTGAAGTACAAGGACATATGGGGAGAGATGTGGTCCCAGGCTGTAAATCTACCTCACAACATTGTTGTGATGATCAAATGGGTGAAGGGAGAACCATGTATGTCTCCCTCAGTTCTTTGGAGCAAGGGTGGGATAAAAAATATGATAGATAATTGGGTGGCTGGATATTTGAAATGGTCATTTCAGTGTAGATTAAGAAATCATCACTGAAGCTCGCTTATTGTAGAGGCAGACAGAACCTGGGGTAGTGGGAAGGCTAACCTCTCCCAGGAGTCTAAAAATGTAGAGAGCTAATGAGAGTGCAAGACAGATTAATACAGTCTGTTGATCAAGAGCTTTAACAGTTGATTCCTGTTCTGTACAGTTACATTCTTCCATAAGGGCCGCAAAGGTGGCTAATAAATTAAAAACATGCATAATAGAAACAGATCTTTAAAAACCATTAAAACAGCACAAAACACATCATTAAAACAGTTAAAACCAGAGCTACATACAAAACATAAAGACAACAATTAAAATATTGGGAAGGACGGAAGGCGGGATCACTGAGGGAACACCAAAAGAAGAAAAAGTCTTCACCCCCCGATGGAAGATAGCAACGGAAGGAGACAAGCAAGTCTTGCAGGGGAGAAAATTCCAGAGTTTTGATGCCATGATTCCTCCTGATTTGCCCCCATCTAATCTCAGAAGGCGGGGTCAGCCACAGCAGAGCCTCTGATCACACCCTCACTTACATGGCAAATGAATAAATAATATGATCTTGAAGTGTATTTGTTGTTTGTTTGTTTGTCCCTCAGAGAGTCATTTGATTCTTTGGCTTGGCTGGCCAATTCTTTGAGGCAGTCTGGATTTTCACGCGATGAAGCGGTGCTAGAATCGACAGAGCTGGTTGACCGATACAAGACATTGCTCAGCCTCGTATGCAAAAACCTTGAAGCTTCACAGGCACTTTCTGTGGAAGAAAAGAACTTTGAGGAACTTGCCCAGAGAACACTCTCATGGGTGCAAAGAGTGAAAGATTCCATCTCTGAGCTGATGTCTGAGGAAGCCAAGTTGCCCTTGGGAGAAAAATTAAGCCAGATAAAGGTACCGGAACATTTACTTTTATTTATTTTTTATTTATTTATTATTGGGATTTATATCCTGCCTAGTCAGCGTTAGCGTTTATTTACTTGAGTTATTTATAGTCCTTTTTTGTCACACTGAGATTCAAGGTGGATTACATAATGTATGCCAGTACAATCAATAGGATGAGGCTGGCTGAAAGTTCAGTCAAATCACAGCCTAGTTATGGCGACCTCACAGGGTTTTCCAGGCAAGAGACGGACAGAGATGGTTTGTCATTGCCTGCCTCGGCGGAGCAACTCTGGAACTCTGGACTTCCTTGATGGTCTCCCATTCTAGTACTAACCGGGGCCAACCCTGCTTAGCTTTTGAGATCTGATGAGTTCAGGCCAATGCTCCCTCTAAGCTGTGGAGTTTTGTGAGCAAAAATTCTAATTTGTGAGCTACTGGCATTAAAGTTCTGAGTGAGCAATTTGGCTACTGCATAAATTAGCTTGCTCTGGAGCCACCCTTCCTGAGCTAAGACCAAAATGTGTGAGCCAGAGGCTAAAAACCTGGGAGCTAGCTCACACTAACTCAGCTTAGAGAGAACACTGGTTCAGGCTATCCTGGGCCATCCAGGGTCAGGGCCAACTGGATGATAATTCTATTAGTAAAAAAAATTAATAAAAAATTTCAGGTCGGTAATCATTTTGGTCTGCAGAAAGAGCAAGATTTGAGTCCAGTAGCACCTTAAAGACCAATAAGATTTTCCAGAGTGTAAGTTTTAGCTAGGGATCGGCACAAACTGAAACACGAATTCGTCATGAATTTTGCCCTGTTCTTGGTTTGCAAACAAAAGTTCATGATGGATCAACCATGACAAACTTCCGCAAACTTTAAAAGCAGTTCATGGTGGTTTAAAACCCGTTTTCTATTCCCTGCCAAAGCCGCAAAAACAGCTGAGCGGTGGGGAAGGACTGCAGAAGACAGCCAGAAAAGCAGCTGCGCGACGCACCCAGTCACAATTTATAAGTGAGCCGCTTAGCCATGATAGAAAGTGGTCTATAAATATTTTATGAATGTACCCCAGAGATTTTAAACTGTTGTAACTGAATTGTGCTGGTTATGCACCGAATAAAAATTGACTGACTGAGAGCGGCTCACTTATAAACTGTGACTGCATGCCTGTCTTCTTTCTTTCTTTCTTTCTTTCTTTCTTTCTTTCTTTCTTTCTTTCTTTCTTTCTTTCTTGTCTGTCTGTCTGTCTGTCTGTCTATCTGTCTGTCTATCTATCTATCTATCTATTACATTTATATCCCGCCTTGCCAGCGGGGTTCTAAACCACTGAAATTCTGTACCTTTTGAGTCTTTTGGTTACATTCTGAACGGAATTCTGAAAATTGGTTGAAGAAACCTCATTGTTTCCTGGTAACTACGGAAAATGTGAAATAGTCTGTAATTCTTAAAGAAGACACCCTCCGAAACGAAGCCTGTAATCCGGAACCTTCATTAAAAGTAACATTTATGTCAGATCCGGCCCTCACAACAAATGAGTTTGACAGCTCTGGTCTGTTGGCTTGTTTTGTGAAAGGAATGACCTTTGGTACAGTTTTCCATTTTGATGTCTGAAAAGCCAGGTTGTGTTCATTGGGTGAGTTCACCATATTGGTGGTGGAAGGTGTTGCCAAGTTGCAGCCAATTTATGGCAACCCCATGGGGTTTTGAAGCAAGAGACAAACAAAGGTAGTTTGCCATTGCCTGCCTCTGCGTAGGGCAGACTCCCTTGCTGGTCTCCCATCCAAGTCCTAACCCGGGCCAACCCTGCTTAGCTTCCAAGATCTGACAAACTTGGGCTAGCTTGGGCTATTCAGGTCAGGGCTCACCCTATGGTTTCTTCTCTAAACAGGCTGTGAAATATGTCAGATAATTCATTTAGGGAGCTAATATTTAGCCTCTTTCCTAAACTATAAGAGCACAGTTCAACTTTCTTGACTGAGTGGCAGAACAAAAGGGATAGTACATACATATGGTGAGCTTTGGGGTATCTTCTCATAGGACTGACCAGGATCATTGCATGAAATCAATTTGCCCTCAAGCCGTTTCTTATAATGCAGGAAATTGTACTGCTGAGAGATGAAGGCGACATGAAGCTACAAAATGTTGCGGCTCTTGGGGAACACCTGAAGATCGACGACAGGAGCAAGGCGCTGGCTGTTCAGCAAACGGTTTCCGGCATCCGAAATCAGTGGGAACACGCTATTGATCTAGCCACTGACTATCTGAGGTAACACCAGAGACCTTGCAAGGAAGCTTGTCATATGGCTTGAAGTAACCGAGTCCAGCCAGCTCCATAGTCACATTTTCTTAGGCTTAAACCGTTTGTTTTCAGATCTAGCTCCTAGGTAAGTGATGCCGCTAAAGGTCAGGGCTTGGGATATGAACTGCACCAGAGCGCAAATGGCCACATTAGACACAGTGCTGAGCATGACGCCCTCCTGTTCTTCTCCAAATTGAGAGTGTCATCCAAGTTAAAAAAAAAAACAATCTTGTCTTCAGTCCTCCTCTCTTCCCACCTTCCTTCTCCCCTGTCCTGTTTCCCTTTTGGGATGGTAGCGGTAGCTGCAGTCAGAGAAGCAGGAGGAAAGAAGAGTCTCTCTCTGCTCTATCTGGCAAAGGGAGCTTTGACTCTCGAAAGCTGACACCCCCAAAATCTTCTTGGTCTCTAAAGTACTACTGGACTCAAAATCTAGCTCTCCTTCTTTGTCTGTTTCCCCCTCCTCTCTCTTCTTTACAATGAAAGGCTAAGGAGTTTGCAGTTTTTCAGTTTATTATTTTTTTTAAAGACAACCAAGACAGGCCTTGACAGAGGTTTAAGTTGAGGCAGTGGGTGTCCGCACTCGGCCTCCCCAAGGTTTCAGTCTCCCATCTACTGGCAATTTGTAAGTAGTGAGTCTGTTTACTACACTTGTTTTTGCCTTCTATTGTTGTATTATTACACTAGAGTGTAGTGAACGTCATTGAATGCTGATTCAGTCACTCCTCCACATGCAGCCGCTGGGTAACTTTGGGCAAGCCACAGTCCTCTCAGAGCTGTTCTCTCAAGAGCAGTTCTCAAAAGAGCTCTCTCAGCCCCACCTACCTCACAGGGTGTGGGGAGGGGAAGGGAATGAAATTGTAAGCCACTCTGAGACTCTGAGTGAAGGGTGGGGTATAAATCCAATCTCCTCTTCTTCTTCTTCTTCTTCTTCTTCTTCTTCTTCTTCTTCTTCTTCTTCTTCTTCTCCGTCTCCTCCTCCTCCTCACCTGCTGGCAGCCCTAGCTCTAGAACTTTCCCTGCCAAACATCTGTCAGCCTTTGAGTTGCCACAGGATTCTTCTTTGTCTTTGTTCACACAGCTCAGTTCTGTTTCTTAAAAGATGTGAGCTAATAATCGGTATTGAGTTCTCCCTTCCCCATTTCAGGCATCAAGAGCAACTCCAATATCAAATGGAACAAGACAGGCAAAGAGAGGAAGACGTCCGGGCAGTGCTGTGGGACCTGGGACAACAGACACAGGAATTAAGTCTCAGTCGTCAACGCACCTCACCGGAGATACAGACTCAATTAACTGAAGTCCTACAGAAAGCCGAAGGCTTGAGCAATTTGTTGGATGAATTAGAGATCCAGCGCACTTTCTTGGGGAATGGTGCCGAGGAATCACTGATGGAGTTAAAACATCTCCACAGCAGTCTCCTTAGCCAGCTGCAGGTTGGTACCATGGGAGAGCTAGCGCAGGGTTGTGGTTGGAGTGCTGGGCCACGTTTCGGGAGACCTGAGTTCAAATCAGCTGTTAAACTGACTGGGTGACCGGCCTTGGCTGGGAGGGATGAGATAAAAATCTCAATAAATAAATAAATTCAGTCAGTGACACATGCTGCCTAACCTGCCTTGCAGGGTTGTTGTGAGGATAAGAAAGAGAACAGCCTGACGCTGAGCCCCTTGTAGGACTGGTGAGATAAAAGTGGACGGTTAATAGGTTCTTAGCTCTTCGTGTTTTAGATGAAGCTCCTTAGGGATGATCTGTTACTTCTCATTTGAGAGAGAGAGAGAGAGATGACTTCATTGAGTGAAGCTGTGGGATTGAATCACCTCAGATTTAAAGAGGAAAAGGCATGTCTGAATTGTTTCTCTTGTTTTTTTTATTTAAAAAGTCGTGCAGGTGGGGAAAAACAGAGTCAGGGGATTCTAGTTTAGCCTTCACCCTGATGTGCCAGTTCAGTGTATGTACAGGGAATTATTTTTATGGGAATCTTACAACCAAGCTTGTTCCCCCATTTGCAGTGATTTAATCCAAAAGGTAATTTTACCGCTTCATCTGTTTCTTGTGTGAAATAGGGCCATAGAGAGCCAGTTCGGTGTAGTGGTTAGGAGCGTGGACTCTAAACTGAGAGAACCGGGTTTGATTCCCCACTCTTCCGCATGCAGCTGCTGGTTCTCTCAGAGCCGTACTCTCAAGGACAGTTCCCTCAGAGCTGCCTCAGCCCCACCTACCTCACAGGGTCTCTGTTGTGGGGAGGGGAAGGGAAGGTGATTGTAAGCCGCTCGGAGAGTCTTTCAGGCAGCGTAGGGCGGGGTATAAATCCAATCTCTTCTTACTTTCATGAGTGAATTCTGGGTTCCTTTCCTTTCTTTCGTGCACTTGCCTGCTATTAGACATGGTTAGAATTGCACTGCACAAAAAGAGGAATTTCTGTGAGCCATGAACAGACCAATGAACAGTCACTGAACGTCGTTTTGGCATCTTCTTGCAGTGAATAGCATCTCCTGCCCTAGTGGTTAGAGCTGTGACTGTAGAGATCCTGGCTCAAATCCCAATTCATCACAAAACTCCTTAGGTCACTTTTGGCATCCTCTTTCAGCTTAACGTATATTAGAAGGGTTGGTTGTGAGGATAAAATGGCAGAAAGGAGAACCATGGAAGGCAGGATAAAACTGTAATAAAAAGTTGTGTGACTGCATAAAGAGCCAGTTTAGTGTGGTGGTAAAGAAGAAGAAGAAGACGACGAAGAAGAAGAGATTGGATTTATACCCTGCCCTTCACTCACTTGGAGTCTCAGAGCGGCTTACAAACTCCTTTCCCTTCCCCTCCTCACAACAGACACCCTGTGAGGTAGGTGGGGCTGAGAGAGTTCTGAGACAACTGTCCTTGAGAGAACAGCTGGTACAGAGCTATGGCTTGCCCAAGGTCATCCAGCCAGGTGCAAGTGGAGCACAGACTGATCTGGGAGAACCGGGTTTGTTCCCCACTTCTCCACATGCAGCCAGCTGGGTGACCTTGGGTCAGTCACAAGTTTTGTCAGAGCTGTTCTCTCAAGGACAGGTCTGGAAAGAGCTCTCTCAGCTCTACCTACCTCACAGGGTGTCTGTTGTGGGGAGAGGAAGGGGAAGGAGTTTGTAAGCGGCTCTGAGACTGCCCTTCAGGTAGTGAAAGGCAGGGTAGAAATCCAATCTCTTCTTCTTCTTCATAAATTTTAATTTTATTTATTTATTTATTTATTTATTTGATGTATATCCTGCCCTTGCCAAGGCAGGCTCAGGGGAGGCTTACATAAAATGCATAAAAATATAAAATACAAAGAACAAACATAAAACATTTTAAATTATCGTACAGTTATAACAGACATAAAGTGCAAGATGCTAGAGCTAGAATACATGGTAATGATAACATTATAAAATTGTATAGCAGTCACAGCAGGATATGTTGGTTAACCAAAAGGGAAAGGTCAGGTGCCATCAGGAGGTCCGCCAGTGTGGCCAGGACTCCAGAAGCCCTCCCACTGTTGCCCCCCTCCCAAAGCACCAAGAATACAGGGCATCACTTGCCCCAGACTGCGAGTTCCTATCTGTACCTTGTGGGTAATAGCCACTGATGGACCTCTGCTCCATATGTTTATCTAATTCCCTCTTGAAGCCGTCCTTGCTTGTAGCTACCAGCTCTTTCCTGTGCACAGAAGACAGCCTAGTGGAGGTTACAAGACATTAAGTTTTCCCACGTAAAGGAACTGTTGGGTCATGGAGAACTCCAGAGGAGTTTTGATGAAAATTTTCCGAACCTTTGTAATATCCAGTTCCTTCAGAGGGTGCTTCCATGTGTGGCCAAATTGCAGTAACATTTCAAAACTTCTTGAATTCCAGAACATGGCAAAACTCTTGGAAGGCCATGATGAAGAGCACCAGCGCTGTGAAGAACTGACAGGGCGCTTAAGGGCTTTGCTGAAGGAACTCTTGGAGCCTTCTGACAGGGTGCAAAAGCAGGTCAGGAGAAGCTTTTCAGATGGGTTTGGAAATGGATAAATCCTAGAAAATGGGGGTCGCTTAACTGAGACTAAGGGGCCTCGAAGAGGCAAAGAGGAACATCCCCTCTCCCTCACCTCTGCCCAGCACCTCACAAGTCCTTGCATGAGTTTTCACAAGTCAGTAGGGAAATGTGGTGAAGAGGAAAAGCCAGGGCTGGTTCCAGATTTTGTGTGGCCCTGGGTGAAGAGTGCCCTGGGCCCCCTTCCCCTTCTCTGCCCAGCACCAGCCCCTCTTCTCATGCCTCCCTTTCTACCCACTGACCCACATACCCGAGCATTGTTCCCCCACCCCCTCAGAAGCCCTCTCACCACCCGCACTCGCAGATCCCTTCTCCACCCACAGTCCCCTGCACTGACCATGCTGGGTAGGGCACAGAGTTTGGAGTATGGATGGCAGTGTGCTTACAAGAAGATGTGTTTGGGATGGGTAGATGGTTAACAGGGGAAGCGTGTGGGCAGATAGATTAGCAGCAGTGGATCCCACCGGAAACCGTGGGCTCTGGCAGCCGCCAAAGCATGCTGGCACCGGCTCTGAGGAAAGCCGTAGAGGACATGATATGCATCTTAGATCAATGCTAGGCTGCCCGTCCTTTTGGAGAGCTGCTACCAGTAGAAGGCAGTAAAAACAACAACGGACATAAGAACATAAGAATGTAAGAGAAGCCAATGTTGGATCAGGCCAATGGCCCATCCAGTCCAACACTCTGTCACACAGTGGCCAAAAATGGACAGTGGAGTCAAGGACCTGCTGTGACCAATTAAGGTAACTCCGAGAGTGGGCTGCCCTCCAAATACTCCCAAATGATATGTAAGTTATACCAGTAACAACTAAAGCTTCTAATGCAAACAATACTACACTTTGGCCAATTGTAACATCAATATTAATACTTAATTGGTCACAGCAACCAGTAAGGGGCAGAGCTGAGCTGAATGGACCAACGATCTGCTTCCATATAAGGAAGAAAAGAAGAAACAGTAAGGAACTCTGAAACAGAAGGCCGACAACGTAGAATCATAGAGTTGGAAGGGACCTCCAAGGTCATCTAAGCCAAGCCCCTTCACATTGCAGGAAATTCCTAAATACTACCTTCCTCCCACACACACACCCAGTGACCCCTGCTCCATGCCCAGAAGATGACAGAAAACACCACCACATCTGGGTTGTTGGGGCAACGCCCTGGTATTTGCCAAAAACTCTATGGTTGAAGCCAAATTTACCATAGAGTTTTTGCCCAAGTGCCAAGGTGTTGCCCTGACATTCTGGATGTGATGATGTCACTTCTGGGTCATGTGGGCAGTGATGTGAACATGTCGCTGTATGTTGGATGGGCCTCCCTGCTGCTCCCTGGTAAGACCCCCTCCCATCCCCCGCTGGTTGCCATAGAGCCCACTGTCCAAAGCAGCCATTTTCTCCAGGAGAACTGATCTTGGTCATCAGGACATCTCCAAGAAGGCCCTGGCAACCCTAATCTGGGCTGCTGTGAATGGTGATACGCTCTGTAAATTTGGACCACTGATATTGCCTGTGCAGGTAGCTGTGAAGCTCACTCGTCACCTTCAGCCAGTCACCAGAATCTAAGGTTTTGAACCTTAGAATATGCAAGATAAATTGTATCGTTTTGTAATCAGGGAAGTACCTCTCTTCAACTTTCTGTTAAGTCTTTTATCGTCTAGAGTTTGTTTATGCTCTTCCTGTGTTATCGAGGTCTTTGGGGAAACAAGTCCCTTTGATGGCTGCAAACGTCTGGTAATTTTTATTTATTTGTTTTGGTTTTCATTGAAAGGTCCAGCAAAATCCTCTTGGCCAAATGGGACGTACATTGCAGGAGCTTATAGCTTTGGTAGAATCTGTCCAGCAGAAGCCCTCCCTGCTGCGACGGACGTTTATTAAGGACGAGACGGACACACCCCAATGTAGACTCAAAAAACGTTTCAAAAGCAAACATGAATGGACCGAGCAAGAGGCTAGGAATATCCGCGGTGATGCGCTCAAACAAAACAATGGCTTTTCGGATAAAATGCAGACCCAAGAGACGATTGATAAAATGAGAGAGACAGACAAACTAGCCATTTCTGATATTCCCATGGCTACTGAAAATAGCAGTTTGGAAGAAGGCCTTGTTGAATGGCAGGAAAGATTGGTAAGTGCTGTGTGCTGGAGATCCATCTTTGGATCTGCCCCCTTAAAAGGAAATCAAACCACGGCTTTCCCCCGAGCTCCTGTTGTGTCTATTTTTTGTCAACTGGATGAGCAACTGCCAAATCTGCCCTCCGTTTCCCCTAACGCGTGTATCGGCTGTTACTTTCCTGATATATGAGCATCCTTGATTCCAAATGGCTGGCTTATGGCCGCTGAGATATGCACCATCTTCCCCTTCAGAGTTTATCTGTAGAAATACATTTTATCCCTGGATCCAGCTTAAGCTCATGTCAGGCCTATTCCTGCCTGCTCAGAACAGAGCTTCTGATGGGAAACCTACAAATCTGGTTAATTAAAAGTCCACACCTCCTTTAGACCTGGGACTCAATGCTCCCTCTGAGCTGTCGAGTCTTGTGAGCAAAAATTCTACTATGTGAGCTGCGGGCACTGAAGTTGTGAGCGAGCGGTTTGGCTGCGGCACAAATCAGTTTTGCTCTTCTGGAGCCCTCCTCCCTGAGCCGAGACAAAAATGGGTGTGCCGGAGGCTAAAAAACTGTGAGCTAGCTCACACTAACTCAGCTTAGAGGGAACACTGGCCTGGGCGTCTGTCGATCATACCCGAAGGTTCTAATTCTCTCCAGACTTCTTCAGCATGTCGCAGTGGCATTGCTCTTACGCTGGTTTTATCAGGTGGCTGCTGTTGTTTTTTTTGGAGTTCAGAACACACAGTATGCAGACCAGTGTGACAAAGCAGTGAAAAGGACTTTATTCCAACTAGCCAGGCTTTGTATTTACTGGGAGAGAGCTAGCATTAGTTTTTGTGTGTCTTGTAGAATGGGAACTGACTGGAGAAAAATTATCTATTGATTTGCCAGGGCATTTCTTTTTTCTGTTTTTTTTTTAATAACACTGTTTATTGGATTTTATAGTTTTCCAGTTTTACAATTAACCGTTGTTTGATTACTTGCGTACGTTATGAAACTCATCAAATAAACGGTCGTGTCTCAAGTATCAACGAAAGGAAAGAGAGTTGGAAGAAAAAAAGAGATATACTTAATTTCACTAAGGTTGTTAACCACTTTTTGTTATACCTGTTTGGAGGCAATATCCTTACAAAGGAGTGTCCACCTGCAGTGTTTTTACGTGTGAAACTCGTCTAAAAAGGGATACCATTTATCCTCCGGGTTTTTGAGCTCTGTCTCTCTCGCTGTTAGGTTGAAGTATGTTTGACATTTCTCTTCTAAGGGAGATGTACGCATGCACTGACTAAGCTGGCTGCAAGCCCAGACCTCTCCAAGGAACTAATATCTTTATAGCTCAAAAGAATGTAAATAGTCTTATTTCCGGAGGGGAAAAAAAAGGCAGGGTCAACAAGGGAAAAGGGACGAGTAGAAGATTTAGTGCTCAAGCCTCAAGAACGGTAAGACAGCAATTATTTGTTAGTTTCCCCTAGAGGAAACGCTCAGGACCGGCGAACAGCCATTATCATACTCTTTAAGTGCCTTTGGGAAAATGGCAAAAAATATTTGGGAACTATCTGAGCAGCTGTCTGCCTTTGAAAATAGGGCGATGGCTACCCAGGAAAAAATGAGGGAAGAGATCAAAGCTGTGAGGGAGATGGTTCTGGAAACGGCTGAGGAAAACAGAGCAACAAAACAGACATTTCTCTTCTAAGAAAAAGTCCCACACTTTGTTCCACCATTGATTTATGGAGGGTGGTTTGTTGTTTTTCCAATTTCTGGGGAAGTTTCTAAAATACAAGTATACCAGTTCACGAAAACCACGGCCGGGTCCAGATTTTCACTCCGCTGGCTAATACAACCCTCGGGCTGTGAGCTGTGACTGAGAGCCAAGAGCCCTTTGGGCCCTACCTTTTGGCTTGCACCCAAGAGCTCTCTCTGTTCTCACTGTTCTGGGAAATAGTCTTGTCAGTGTGAGACTGCAGTGAAAAAGGCTAACGCTATGCTGGAGATTATTAGGAAGGGAATTGAAAACAAATCAGCCAGTATCATAATGCCCCTGTATAAATCGATGGTGCGAACTCATTTCGAATCCTGTGTACAGTTCTGGTCACCACACCTCAGAAAGGATATTATAACATTGGAAGAAGTGCAGAAAAGGGCAACTAGAATGATAAAAGGGTTGGAACACTCTCTCTATGAAGAAAGGTTGAAGCGCTTGGGGCTCTTTAGCTTGGGGAAACGACGGCTGAGGGGTGACACTATCGAGGTTTATAAGATTATGCATGGGATAGAGCAGGTGGAGAAAGAAGTCCTTTTCTCCCTTTCTCACAATACAAGAACTCATGGGCACTCCATGAAATTGCTGAGCAGTTGGGTTAGAACGGATTAAAGGAAGTCCTTCTTCACCCAGAGAGTGATTAACACGTGGAATTCACTGCCACAGGAGGTGGTGGCGGCTACAAGCATGGATGGCTTCAAGAGGGAATTAGATAAACCTAAGGAGTGGAGGTCCATCAGTGGCTATTAGCCACAAGGTGTAGATAGGAACTCTCAGTCCGGGGCAAGTGATGCTCTGTATTCTTGGTGTTTGGGGGCAACAGTGGGAGGGCTTCTAGTGTCCTGGCTCCATTTGGTGGACCTCCTGATGGCACCTGGTATTTTTGGCCACTGTGTGACAGAGTGTTGGACTGGATGGGCCATTGGCCTGATCCAACATAGGCTTTTCTCTTACGTTCAGTCTCCAGGTAGTGGTTGGAGATCTCCCGGAATTACAACTGCTCTCCAGACCACAAAGATCAGTTCCCCCAGAGAAGATGGCTACTTTGGAGGGTGGACTATATAAGCATTATATCCTGCTGAGGTCTCCCCCCTCCCCAAATCCCACCCTCTCCAGGCTCAACCCCAAAATCTCTAGGAGTTTCCCAATCCAAAACTGGCAATCCTCAGGGACACCAACTGAAAATTAAAATTTTTCCTGAACTGGTAAATACCAGGGATGGATGCAAAATTTAGTTAGGATGCATTTTAGAACTAGAATCTTTTTGGGGAGGGTGGGTATTTTTTCTGTATTTTTCTGTAATATGAGTGTGTGTGCCCCTGGAAGTCATAGCAACCTCTGGTGATTGACTCCCTACTGGGGGACGGCTGGTATTCCAAGGAGGTCTCCCATCCAAGTACTTGCCAGAGTCAACCCTGCTTAGCTTCCGAGATCTGACGAGATCAGGCTTGCCTGGGCAATCCAGGTCAGGGCTACAACTTGAACCTTGTTCCTCCATCCTTGGATGAATTTTTGGATCAAAACCTCGTCTATGGGAGAACTGATGAATAGTCTGAGAGAGGTTTGTATTGTTGGTCGGGTTCCCCCCATGTTTTACCTGTTATCCATGGCATTTACAGACCCTGGGGTAATTATTTTAAAGCCCTGAAAAAAAGGACACGGCTACATGTCTTCGATTCAGGGATTCCAGAAAAGTACATCCAGGTTTTGCCATAGAAACTAGAAAGAGATTAACCCCTTCAAAACTATTATAGAAGAAGAAGAGAAGAGATTGGATTTTTCCCCTGCCCTTCACTCGGAGTCTCAGAGTGACTTACAAATTCCCTTCCCACAACAGACACCCTGTGAGGTAGGCGGGGCTGAGAGAGCTCTTTCCAGAGCTGTCCTTGAGAGAACAGCTCTGACAGAACTATGGCTTGCCCGAGGTCATCCAGCAGGTGCAAGTGGAGGAGTGGCGAATCAAACCCGGTTCTCCCAGATTAGAGTCCGCGCACTGAACCACTACACCAAATTGGCTCTCACACCAACATGTCTTTTTTAAAGTGTTCAGGGTTTTTAAAAAAACCCAAAAAACTTTTGAAGGGATTTCCCCCCCCCTTTTGGAGAAAATAGATTTGAGTGTTCTCTCTTTATTCATGGGGTTCTGCTGAAGTTGGAAGGAAGACCATTAGAACAAAGCCCTGATAGTGAAGGTTGAATGGGTCCCACACGGTACAGAGACAGAGGAACGAAAGTCTCCTCATGGTAGTTTTCCCATAACTAAAATGATCATGTCAAAAGACCCACCAACATTGCTAGCGCGGTTGCCAGTTACAGGTTGGGAAATACCTGGAGATTTAGAGGGTAGGGTTTAGACTTCAGTGGAGTATAATGCCATAGAGTCCACCTTCCAAAGCAGCCACTTTCTCCAGAGGAACTGATCTCTGTCATTTGAAGATCAGTTGTAATCCCAGGAGATCTCCAGCCACCACCTGGAGGTTGGCAAGCTTAGTTACTAGTTTGGTTTAGTCTCCATGGCTGTGTGACCAGTGGACAATCGGCACATAAAACAGGGGAAACCCCGCCAAAATAATTTGCTTTCTTCCAACTTTTGAACCAGTACTCATTTTGTGTTGTATTGGGAAGAAATCTTACAGGACAAATTTTCGTTCATTCTCATGCCTTATCAGGCTGAGCGATGCGTTTATGCCTCAGCATCTTCCCCACAGAACTTTGCTGAATTAATTCTTTGATTTTCCTGTCAGCCAAAGGAGGACACTCAAGGATTGAAAAATCAAATGGAGAGGGGAACTACGCAACGTTTCCAGACACGGCTGATGAGTGAAGAGCAACTGCTGGGCTCCATATCCACAGACTCGGCGGAAGGCTCAAGTCCATTAGCTGAGGTAATGTAAGACCTTTCCCTCCTAGTACAGGTAAAGGTTTCCCTTGCTCAAAAGCCAGTCAAATACGACTCTAGGGACGCAGTGCTCATCTCCGTTTCCAAGCTGAAGAGCCAGCGCTGTCCAAATACGTTTCTGTGGTCATGTGGCTGGCATGACTAGACGCTGAGGCGCATGGAATGTTGTTACCTTCCCACCAAAGTGGTACCTGTTTATCGACTTGCAATTTCTTTGTTCCGAACTGCTAGGCTGGCAGGAGTTGGGACCAGAGACGGAAGCTCACTCCGTCATGCAGCACTCTAACATTCTATGATTCTAAGTGGCTTGCCACAATTAATATTGTTAACAAGATTAAAATAAAAGCATACAAAATTAATTAAAAATAAAATCATAAAGTAGCAGAAGAACAAAAAAAAAGCAAAAGAATGCGTGTGTAAGCGCTGCCAAATTGTAACTAATTTACGGCGACCCCAGCAAGGCTCTTTCAATACAAGTGAGAAGGAGGGATGGTTTTCTCCGAGACCTTTTCAGCCTCCCCACCCCGCTCCCTCGTGTGATAGAACTTCTTTCCATTAAGAAGCAATTGGCATTTTGGTAACTTTTGTCCTGAGAAGTTTCCCTTCTCCTCTCCTCCTCCCCAACACCTTCTTCTTACCATTCATCAGGGGTTAAAAGGCAGCCTGTTGGAGAGCGACAATTTGCAGCACTCGACAAGTCAGAGTGGAAAGAGGGCAAAGAAATCCAGACAAGCGCTGGCAGATAATCGTCTTACCGAGGAGGCTCAGCCATGGCAGCAGGGCTATCAAAAGCAATTGCAAGCGACGGGCGGGAGGTCAGAGGCGCCTCAAACCACTTTGCCATTAATGAATGGGAAAGTAATGGGGGCCAACCTCATTCCCTCTCCTGCTACCCATCAGTCGCCGGAAAGCAAGGTAATAATCTTCTATTGTTGCACAACTCCATTGAGGATGTTCGTAGGTGCTATTACCAATCGCTGGGGGCTCTTCAGCTGCCACAGCCCTTGATCCAGTACACCAGAAGTCTTAGCCCCCGGTTTCTGGTAGTGATGGGATGTGGGAACACTGTTACCTGTAGCAGCTGGCCAGGGCCAGGTTCTGTGGGTCTCTAGGCAGAGAGTGTTCAGGGATGCCCCTACCCTCCTCTGCCCACCGCCAGGATTGCTGCTCACACTCCTTCCTTCCCCCACCCACGTACTTCCACCACCTGACTCTGCAGCCTTCCCCTGCTTGCTCATGACTCTTCCCACCTCCTACACCTACCTGCATGCCCCTTTCTCAATAGTGAGGGAAGGACACACAGGCAAGTAGCAGAGGTGATGTGCCGTGGGGGGGTAAGGGGCAGCGGGCCCTTCCAGATGCTCCACCTCAGGGTATGCTGACCTCAGCCCTTCACTTGGTGTAATTCGATGTGCCGCTCAGTACATAATGGACATTTCAGAGGCTAGCCATGTCCATGTTGGTCTGCAGCAGAATAGCCAGACTCGAGTGCTGACCCTCGAAAGTTCATACTCCAAAAATCCCATTGGTCTTTAAGGGGCTACTGAACACGAATCTAGCACAATGTGGTTTCCATCTGTAGCTTGGGGATTATTAGGATCATTGTTACTTATGTCAGATGATCTGTGCTCGCCTTCCCTCTGTTTTGGTCCTCGGGGCATTGCAGAACTACGGCTCAAAACCATCCTAAACTCACACTAGTAGAACAGCGGTCCCAGTCACATGAGCGAGATAATCCGGGGAAGGGAGGAAGTGAGGCTATTTGCTCTGGAGTAATTTGACCCGCAGTTGCGTGATCACATAGTTCTGTAAAGCTACGGGCACAGCCTGCCACTGCGTGATCAGACATAATCGCGGGTGAGTCGGGTGGGTGGATTGCCGTTTTTTCCCAATGAGCTTAAATGGGATCGATGAATTGCATCTCCACCCTGAGGGCTTCCTATGGCAGTATGCGATGATGCGCATACTGAGGAGGGGGGGGAACGCATGGCGTCGGGATAGCCTGATCAGACTATCCCCGACGCCATGAGTGCGCGCTGGAGTGATCACACGGGGAAAGTCCGTCTGTGGCCCGTAGCAAACCTGTTTGATACTGGACTTCCCCTAGTATCTTTTAACTCTGCTTCTTCAGCAGAGAGGAATGGGTTGCTGACGGGTGTGGGACGCTTGCCAGATGTTCTGGTGTGATCGTGCCCTTAAAATCCGCATCGCATTCGTGCCTATCGCGTGGCTAATTCTGTGTGTGATCGAGGCCTGCAGCTCAAAACCACCCTAAACTCACACCAGCAGAACAGCATCTGGTAAAAGAACCTATGGTGTGTATCAAAGCCCGCAGGGGGAAATGGTAGCTTACGGCAGGTTCGTTGGTGCCAAAAGTTTGTTCTTAGGCTGGACGTAGTGCCTATTTCTAAAGGATAATAACAATGGCAACAAGATGGCATGTTCGCTGACTGTCCCGGGGCAAGTTTTTACAGTGCCCTAAGGATACCGCCACATGACCATGGAACCATCTTTGGACAGCGCTGGCTCTTGGACTTGGAAGCGGAGATGAGCATTGCCCCTAGAGTCAGATTCGACTGGCCTTCAGGCAAGGGAAACCTGTACCTTAAAATCAAAGTCGTGTTGATTGAGAGGCCTCCTTTGTGCTTGCAGGGATCTGTGGCGGAAGGCGTTCCCCAGAAAGCTCTTGCTCCGCCTGAAGACCAAGAAATTGCTGAATATGCTGAGATGGAGCAGAAGGCCAATGACATGAAAACCCAGTCTGCAGAGCTGGATGTTGCATTGGCGAAGGAGCAACTGGGGGAGATAGAGGTATGGGAATAGCAGGCCCACTCATCTTCCGATTGCACCTATGATCTTCAGCAATCTGACCTTGCCCTGATTTGGATGGCCCAGGCTAGCCTGATCTTGTCAGATCTCAGAAGCTAAACAGGGTCAGCTGCAGTCAGTACTTGGGTGGGAGACGGCCAAGGAAGTCCAGGGTTGCTACTTGGAAGCATGCAGTGGCAAACCATTGCTTTTAGTCTGTTGCCTTGAAAAACCTACAAGGGCCCCGGCCACACGAGTGAGATAATCCGGGGGGGGGGGGGAAGTGAGGCTATTTGTGCCGGAGTAATTTGACCCGCAGTTGCGCGATCACACAGTTCCATGAAGCTGCGGGTGCAACTCGCCACTGCGTGATCAGACGCAACCGCGGGCGAGTTGGTTTTTTTTTTTTTGTCGTTCGTTTCTGATGCGCTTAAACGGGGGATCGATGAATCGCATCTCTACCCTGAGTGCTTCCACTCAGTTTGGTGCCAGTTTGGTGTAGTGATTAAGTGCACGGACTCTAATCTGGGAGAACCGGGTTTGATTCCCCACTCCTCCACTTGCACCTGGCTGGATGGCCTTGGGCAAGCCATAGTTCTGGCACAGCTGTTCTTAAAAAAGAGCACTTTCTGTCAGAGCTCTCTCAGCCCTACCCACCTCGCAGGGTGTCTGCTGTGGGGAGGGGAAGGGAAAGGAGTTTGTAAGCCACTCTGAGACTCCTTTGGGTAGTGAAGGGCAGGGTATAAATCCAATCTCTTCTCTTCTTCTTCTTCTTCTTTCAAACAGAGGCTAGATGGCCATCTGACAGCAATGCTGATTCTGTGAACTCAGGCAGATCATGAGAAGGGAGGGCAGGAAGGGTTGCCTCAGTCCTTAGTTCTTGTGACCCTTTCTTACACACCCAGGGAAATGCCAGTTGCCGCTTGGAATCAGGAAGCAATTTTTCTCCAGGGCGGTTTGGTCAGGGATCCTGGAGGTTTTTTGCCACTTTCTGGGCATGGAACGGGGGTCACTGCGGGTGTGGGGGGGAGGAGGTATCTGTGAATTTCCTGCATTGTGCAGGGGGTTGGACTAGATGATCCTGGAGGTCCCTTCCAACTCTGTGATTTTAATCAGCGCTACCCACACAACTGCAGAATTCACTAACATAATATGTGTTAAACCAATCAGGATGTTTGCTTCCATGTGAAATCGGTGGTGGGGGTGGGGGTGGGGGTCACAGCTTGCTTCTTGAAGCATTTAGTGAGGGTCACCCCATCTCAGAACAGATTTGCTTACCCTGGAAAAGGGACAGAGGCAGGCTGCACAGACGATCAAAGGGTTGGAGCGTCTCCTTTATAACTGTTTTTGAAGCTTTTTAATTGAGGGAAATGACCAAGGCGGGACCTGATAGAGCTGTATAAGACTACTAATTTCTTGCTCTCTCAGTATGAGGATGCAGGGGTCACCCTGCGAATAGGATCAGCAGGAAGTTCAAGATAGACACGGTGGTGGGAAGTGCTGTCAAGTCACAGTCAAGTTATGGGTTTCCAAAGCAACAGGCAAAGAGAGATGGTCTGTCATTGCCTGCCTCTGCTTAATGACCTTGGACTTTCTTGGGGGGGTCTCCCATCCAAGTACTAACCAGGGCTGACCCCACTTAGCTTCTGTGATCTGGCAAGATCAGGCTTATAATTGTAATTAACTTACAGAACTCACGCCCAGAAGATGTGATGATTACTGCTAGTTTTGTGACAATTACTGCTAGGTTAGAGTAATGGAAGGTAGGTCATGATATCTAAATGGAATTTCCAAGAGCTGAGTGCCGAGTTCTATGTTGGGGGGGGGGGGGAAATGGGGAACACGCATACTGGATGGGAGATATGCTTCTGGGTAGCAGTGTGTACGAACATGATCGTAGTACGGGTGGACTGTAAGTTAAAAAATGAGCAGCCAGTGTGATACGGCAACAAAAAAGGCTAATGTGATCTTAGGGTATATCAACAGAGGCATCACATCCAAATCACAAGATGTCGTAGTCCCGCTTCATGCTGGATGGGTCAGGCCGCACCTGGAGTATCATGTGCAGTTCTGGGGGCCTCACTTCAAAAAGGATGTGGACAGAGTGGAGCGGGTGCAGAGGAGAGCGGCGAGGATGATTGGGGGCCTGGAGCCCAAGAAGCCCTATGAGGAAAGGCTGAGGAGAATGTTCAGTCTGGAGAAAAGGATGTTGAGGGAGGGCAGGATTGCTCTCTTGAAGTCTTTGCAGGGCTGTCACTTAGAGGAGGGCAAGGAGTTGTACCTGTTGGCAGCAGAGGAGAGGACTCACAGTCTTGGATTTAAATTAAGGGCAGGAAGGTACCAGCTGGATATTAGGAAAAACTTTTTGACAGTAAGAGTTGTGCAAGAATGGAATCAGCTGCCGAGGGAGGTGGTGAGCTCCCCCTCCCTGGCAGTCTTGAAGCAGCGGCGGGACAAACCCTGGTCAGGGATGCTCTAGGCTGATCCTGCATCGAGCAGGGGGTTGGACTAGATGGCCTGTAGGGCCCCTTCCGACTCTGTGATTCTATGGTTCTAAGTCCAGGCACAGTAGAAACTAGGGAGACCATTTGTCCGATCCAGTAAGGGATGTACTGACGATGTTGAATTCAAATGATGAAATAATAACAATTTGCTTGCCTGGCCTTCCATTGTAGCATCTGTGCACCCAACTGGAAAAGCAGAAAGCGGAAGCATTGTCGTCGTCGCAAGGAGAGTGCTTGACCGCTGCGCAAGTAAGCAAGACCAACCCGCTGGACCCACACAGCCTGGTTTCCAGCAGGGACCGACTACTCAGAGATTTAATGACCGTTCAAGAGGCCAAGCGGAATCAGTTTCATTTAGTTAATAATTACCAAGAATGCCTCGCTGCTGTTCAGTCTTCCGTGAGACGTTTATCAGCGGAAAAAGACCACATCAAAACGTGAGTGCAGGAAAATCTTTCTCAAATTTTATCATGCACAAGCTGGATTTTCTGAAGTAGCTCCGGAATAACAGAACCGAGTTAATTCACCCGTAGAAGTCTCTTCTGCTTTTGCAACAGACGGCGTGATGTAGATAACCGTGTTCTGCCCCCACCTTTTGATTGCTGTTAACAAATCTCATACATTTTTGTCCCATCCTTCTTCCAGGGAGCTCAAGTAGCCTAAACTGTTCTCTCTCCACCATTTAATCCTCTGAACGTACCTTTTAAACAGGCTAAATTAAAAGGGTATGACGGATCCAGTGTTAGGAAAGAGCAAGAGTCCAGTAGCACCTTAAAAGACTAACAAAATGCTCGCTTCACTCAAAATGACCCAAAGCACCACCAAAATTCTGGGAGCAACAAAAATTTATCTCCCAGAATTTCGGGAGCGTTTTGGGATTGGGGGGCGGGGGAGGCAGAGGAGTGGGGAAGGAAAGGAAAGAAGCTGGCTGGAAAATGCTTTTAAGTCAGCATTTCAGTTCTCATGATCAGAAAAGTGGTGGTCCAAAAATACCTTTGTAGATTTGGGCTGAAAAAAATATATATATATTTTGGCTGTTTATGACTCTGGTCGCAAAACCAGTGGGAATAAATAAATAAATAAATATTCCTTCAGAAAGCACAATCTTAAACACATGAGCGGCAAACGTATTTTATTTTCAGCCACACTGAAAGTCTGGGCCCTGGACGCTGATTTAGTGAGAAAACGGATGCAACGTATGAAATTCTTCATGTCGAATGCACTTAAAATATTTTGTTTGTATAAACTCTCTTTTGAGGCTGTCAGATTCGAGAGAGGACTATATTATGCTAAAAGGAGTTCCAGACGTTTAAAATCGCTTGTTGTCTGTCTGTTTGGCTTTGTAGCCACTTATGCAGTTGCGAGGTAGATCTCTGAGGAACGTTTCAAGAGCGTGTTTCTGTAGGAATAACTTGTCTGAAGTGGACTGATCGATCGTGACTAGCCAGTATTGTCAATGTTTTCCAGAGCTTTTAAGTGTACATAAGGTTTCACTGGGTTAATGTCAACTCATGGGGACTAGTACAAAACTTGTTTGAAACTATTGCGATTTAATTTTTTTAAAACAGTTGATTGCTTCTAAATATACCATGTTGCAATGCCCTTCCCTAGCCACATAAGTAGGGTTTAGAACGAAGCAAGTTGGTAGCACAGTCATCCAGCTGTCTGATTTGCTACAGAGTACTGCTACAGACCGGTACACAAATGGTCCATAAGTGACCCATTGGTTGAAATGTGACAAGCCACCACTGGCCCCATTTCCTATGCCCAGGAGAGGTACGTGAATTCAAACTTTGGACCTAAGGAGACACAATGGAAGGATACACGTTGATGCGTTGGCCTGTACATATGTGAAGTGGGAGGTTATTATTCTTTGGACCAAAATATACAGCGCTGGGGAGCAGGCCCTCACAGAGGTCAAGAGAGGCCCGGGCCACTTCCGTTTTTGAGGGGACCCCCCCCCCCAGTGAATTAAAAAATGAAGAAGTATGAAAACAATGATACAAAAATTAGTAGTATTATATTTTAAATGTTTCCATTTAGTACAATAAGGAAAAGAATATCGTAAGACTTTGTGATAAACGTTCCCAGTTTTATTTAATATGATTAACGTCAAAAGTGTAAATTTGAGCCCCCCTGAGAACGTGAGGCCCGAGCCAAATGGCCTTGCTGGCCCCCCTCTTAGAGGACCTGCTGGGGAAGGAAGCAAAATTCTGCCCCCTTTCCCTTGTTACCTTGCCATCCTTTGTCATTGGGAGCACATTTCTCCCACTCCCCACTATAGGTATGAAAAGGCAGTCATGTGAATAAATACAGATAGATCTCTCCCCCCTCCAACTGTCTTTATGTTATTAATTTTTTTATTTTCTTGGAAAAAGTGGGATACAAGAGGGAAGAGGGGGTAGGGGAAAACAGATTCATCAAGTTTATCAAGTATTATGAGTTGTTACATACAACAAGTAAAATCAGATGTATTATCCGATCTATTACACATTTCAAATATAGAAGCAAACAGTGAAACATCAATATTACAGTATTTTGGGACAGAGTCTCTCTTTAAAAGAACAAACAAAAACTTTCCTAATGTTAGCGATAATCTATTAACAATAAAAGAGATTGCATTTTAAGCTGTTGAACAATCTATGCTAAAATTAAATCATTAAAACCTCAATATTGTCTTAATCATTTGTCTAAATCTAAATTTTATTCTTACTAAATACTTAAATAGTAGTGGAATAAAAAACTCCAACTGTCTTTTCAATAATGTTTGTCTAAGTGAGCTTCTCTGTACAAGTTTGAAACTATCAGTCTTTTTACATGTAATCTTGGTTCTCTTGTGAGGCAACTGGCTCTAAGCCAAGAACTAGTGTCCGGCCAGTGAAGTTGTGTCCACTATCAAATGACCCTTTACCTAGCGACCGTCTTTGCAAAATGGTATTGAGAAACTCTTTAAGCTGATTTGTTCTGAGCAAAACTGCCCTTTTAAAGTAATGTTTCTTTTAAAAAGTTAAATACATTGGAATGTTTTTTCTTCTTTCAGAAGGGGACCTGTGGAAGGCACAGTTCTCCTGGAAAGCATTCAGAAGCGATTGGCTTCCATGAAGAAAGAGAGAGACCTTTTGAATGAGCTGAAGACGCAGCAAGAACATTTATCCAGATACCTTAACGACATGGACAAGGAGTTAACTCAGAGCCAGGTGGAGCAAACTGAGCAATGGTGGGATCAGACCGAGCGCTCGCTTCAGAGGAAGCAACTTCGGGTCGTGGCTGAGGCCAGCGAATTTAAACTCCTCATGAGTAAAGCACAGGCCCTCCAAAGGGCGCTAGAACAGCAGTACCATTTGGGAACGGGATTAAATGATCCCAGTGGAGAAGCAAACGCGCATCCGGCATCGCTGGCCATAGAACAGCAGACCCTGAAACACGGCGTCGCTCTATTCAAAAGAGACGCCGAGATGTGGATGAAAAGGATTTGGAGCGATGCAGAAAAAGGAGCGCTGGAAAATGCCATGAACGATTTGCAGAACCAAGTGGAGGAACTAGAGCAGCTGATCCCTCGGGAGGAGGTCCAGATCGCCGGTGGTTCTCCCCAGACTTACGAACTTACGAAGAAGATAGAAGAGGCCATTTTTTGGGTCAGAGTCAAGGCGCTCCATCTGGATGAGAAGGCAGCGCTTTTCCCAGACGCTGTGATGTCCCAAATCGAAAATTGTCAGGCTGTGATTGGAGAAGCTAGGGACAAAGAACCAGCTCTCACTCAACTGGTGGATGAAGCCCGGAGCATCTCTTCTCACTTGGAATCTGGAGACGCCTTGGGCCTTGGCTCCCTTTCCTCGCAGTTACAAACCGGCTACCGAGACCTTGTCCTGAAATTAGCACAGAGGTTGCAGCAGCTGGAGTCTCAACTGGGAAAGAGACAAAAGCTTTTTGCAGATGTAGAAAGAGCTGAAGCCCAGCTTGCTGAGGTTGAGAGGACGTCGGCCTCTGACACCTGTGAAGCAAGCGGGACGTCTGATTTGGAGCATTGCCAAGCTGCTTTGGAAGAGATTCCCAACGTGGTTCAGGGAGTGGAAGGCCTCATAGATGAACATTTGAAAGACTTTCCTCAGGGGCTAAATCTATTTGAGCAATTATTTTTGGACGACTGTTTGAGAAGCCTCGGGAACAGAACGAAGAGAGCCTCCTGGCTGATCCAGAACAGATGCTGTACGGTGCAAAGAAAGATCATTGCCTGGAGAAAGCTTTCAGAAAAAATAACCACGTTGCAGCAGGATCTTAGCAGTCCCCAGTGTGATGAGTTGGACTGGAAACCCGGTGAACTGTTGAGTACAGAGGAAGAGGCCAAGGGTAAATTGAGTGGATTTAAGGAGAGAGCTTTGGACATCCAGTCCAGTTTGTCACATTTGCACCGATACAAGGAAGTGTGGGAATGCCTGGGTCTGAAATGGGACGTCTCCCACCTCGACGAACTGCAGAGCCAGCTTTGCAAAACGGTGAAAGGCTTCTCTGCAGAATGCAGTGGGTACCAAACACCGCTCAACGAGGTTGAAGCGGTTGCATCTGGCCTTCAGAAAGACTGCGAAGCCTTAAGAGAGGGTTCTGGCTCTACCCCTGAAACCGACCTGTTCTCGGCAAAGATTTTGAGTCAGAGATTGCAACAGGCCAGGTCCTTAACTCAGGAGGAACTCAGTCTGTTAGATAAAAGCGAGACGTTGGGCACGTCTCTCAAGGAAGCCAAGAAGCAGCAAATAAAGAACTTGGGAGGCAAAATAGATGGATTGACACGAGCAATACAAAGTCAGATATTGGCTCTTGAAGAAAAATGCATCCCTAAACAAGATCTTCGGAGCAAGCTGGAGCATAATTTGCACATCTGGAAGCAAGTCAAAGCTGAGCTCCAACAACCCCTCCAGGTCGACTTAGAAACATATATGATCCTCAGTGAAAAGATGTACTGCAAAGCACTTGAAGATGTCATGGAAGCAGAATTTTCTGTTGTTGAAGAGCTGATGAAGAAAGAGAGGGGAGAAAAATCCCTCGATGACCTGCAAGCAAAATTAGATGAACTGCAGAACTTGAAAGTACAGCTGAAAGAAGTCGTTACCACACGTATAGTAAGTATGGCTAGATACAGACACTTTCTTTGGATCTCTTTGTGCTACTTATTGAAGTAATTTCTGTGCTGCTTTTTGGTCACAGGGCCTCCATAGTAGATCCATTGCCCCATGAATAATAGTTTGTTTGTTTTATTTACAAGATTCATATCCTGCCTTTCAGCCAAATCAGGGCCAGCACTAAGGGCTCAAAGATCACGTGTCTTATTCCATTTGTAAAATACAAGCCGAAAGCTTGTGCAGCCTCGATTTGCCTTGGTGTAATGCAAGGAAGGGAGGATGGATTTCACCTTCCAAACTCCACTTGGTTTCACTAATTAGTAACAACGCTACTTTCTTGTAATTAGCGATTTAAAGGAAAAACAGCATATTTCCAAAGGACATTTCAGCCAATCTTTAAAACGCTAATCGTAATGTTTCATCCGGGGGATACAACTGGAAGGTCTCTGGATACAAATTAGAATAAAAACCCATGTTTAACAGCAGAACTAAGTTTGAGTCCAGTGGCACCTTTAAGACCAACAAAGTTTTATTCGTGGTATGAACTTTCGTGTTTAAGCACACTTAAGCTCATAACTTGAGTAAAACTTTGTTGGTCTTAAAGGTGCCACTAGACTCAAACTTTGTTCTGCTGCTTCAGACCAGCATGGCTGCCCACCTGGATCCATGTTTAACAATGTCATCCTGAGCAGATTCGTGTCCGCGGAAGTCATTGAAATCATCCCTAGATAGAAAATTACCATGTGTGGTGAAGCTGCTAGTATACTTGAGGGTGGAGCCTACTATAAGAATACAGTATTTAGGGAACATTTAAAATATTTCTCCTCAGAGCTCAGATTTTCAAAACAAAACTGATCAGCAGGAGACAGGGTGATCCTGCCGAAGGATTCTTTTATATTATTACTCTAAGACAAATATTTTAATAAAATCACTCCTCACGAGGGACATCATTGTCGAACTCCTGCTCCTGTTCTTCTCTCAGACTCGGCCCTTGCCTTGCCTTTGGTGTAGTGGTTAGGAGCGCGGACTTGAATCTGGGAGAACCGGGTAGGATTCTCCACTCCTCCACATGCAGCTGCTGGTGTGACCTTGGGTCAGTTACAAATTTTTTCAGAGCTGTTCTCTCAGGAGCAGTTTTTTGAGAGAGCTCTCTCAACTCCACCTACCTCATAGGGTGTCTGTGGTGGGGTGGGGAAGGGAAAGGAGTTTGTAAGCCGCTCTGAGACTCCAAGTGAAGGGCCGGGTATAAATCCAATCTCTTCTTCTTTAGGACTATGCAGTAAGCATGCTTAGCGTGAGACCATTCAGTGCAACGACAGCCAGTCTTTTTAGGCAGATGGGCTAGTCGTATCCAAGGCTGAGGACAGACTGGCAATCTGGAGCGAGATGAATGTGGAGGAAACTGCTGCGGGGGAAAAACTCCCCGGGGCTGGCCGTTCACACCGGCCGGTGTATTGCGCAACGGTGCCGATACAGAACGTTCAGACTGCTGCGGAGTAGCCCCACGTGGGCCGGCCTCCGCAGCTCGTGATAGGGCTGTTTCGGCAATTTGCGCATGTGCGCTCATGCGCAAACTGGCAAAACGCCGCGTTCACACTGCCGCCTCCGCTTGCCTCCCGCCTTCTTCCGGTTCACACTGCCTGGAAGCGGGAGGCAAGCGCAAGACGGCCCCTGGACACCGGTTTCTCCCGGTGTCCTGTTAAAGCGGATGGAAAGCGAGTGGGAGATGGGTAAGTGCGAAACGGAGCCGACGGACAGATGCGCATGTCTGAACGCGCTCCCTTCTTCCATTTCCAACACGGGGCTGTCCCGCTTTACATTGCCAGTCTGTCCTCAGCCCAAGTCTTTGTAGCACATATTACACACTGCATTTCTCCTCAGTATCCTCAGCCCCCTGCGGGCCCTGCTAAGCTGGGTCAATAAGCTTTGGCACAAAACTAGTGAGATAGGGAAGAGTATAGACCGAAGCCAAGCCTGCGGGCCTGGAGTTGCCAGCTGGCCTATTTTCTGTCAGTATGACCAGATTTCCCCCCTTGTGGCTATTTCCCACATTTGTATTATTTTGTTCTTATAAGAAAACAGGAGAAAGGCCGGTTTCTGTTTATTCCTTGTTTTCCTCGATTGGAATGACGTGGATAGGAAGGGAGTCTCCCCCCGATCTCACAAAAATTATGAGGTAAACTGTTGGGGACGATGTGAGCCTTTAAAATTAACCCCACTTATCCTTCCCCATTCCTTTTGTCTGCCTTTCTCCTCAGCTTTGCAGCAAGTACAGGATAAGTGGGACGTGTTTTGAGGGTGAGAGCTGGGCCTCCCCTAGTGGTACAGTTTTAGACTCGGACTTGATGGTCTTATCCCCCCCCCCCCCCCCACCGTTTAGCCACCGATTTCAAGCACAGAATGAACATTCAACCAGTTTGCTCCATGTGCTGTTTCCACAGATAAACACCCGTGGCGGAACTTGATTCCGTACAGTTTTATGCAGAAGCCTCACTCTTTTGCACTCTTTTGAGGGTTTAAAGATTTTTTTTTATTTTCAGACAAACAAACAAACATAGAAGAGAATACAGTTCATCCCAGTCGTACTTATGCTTATACTTATCTTTCTAAACAGAACATCTTATTTCTATATGTATCTATTACTATATTTTCACTATTTGCACAATATTTTTCTAAAATCCTTCTTAAATATTGTTAACCACTGTTCATAAAAAAATCATTCCCAGGTGTTTCTCTAGCCAATTGTAAAATCTTGACCACGAGTTCTCAGATATCTCATCCTTCTTGTCACGTGAAAGTAAAGTTAATTTGTCCGTCTCTGCCGTTTCCATTGGCTTGTAAATGATTTCTTCTTTGGAAGGGGTTTCTTCCTTTCTCCAATATTTAGCATATGCCATTTTAGCCATAGTCACAACATGTGCAATCATACAAACGTCTGACTTTTTATAATTTTCTGGCATTATATTTAATAGGAAAAGTTCTGGCACAAAAGGAATCGTTATTTGTAACGTGCTTTGCAATATCTCATGTATCCAAGCCCAATACTTTTTACTTATATCACAGGTCCACCACATATGAAAGAAGGAGCCAACATCAGTTTTGCATTTCCAACACACATTAGACGTACTGGGGTATCATTTTACTAACTTATCTGGCATAATGTACCATCTAATGAAGCCTCACTGTACTCAACAAGTCTTTTGTTAGCTACAGTCTGCATTTGGGGGACCCTTGCTAAGGTCATGGTCTGGGTGTCAGTTAATGCTGCCATCTCCTGCCCGGGAGTTGGGGTGAAGGCACCCTCTACATCAGCACTGTGGAATGTTATGTTATACTCCTCCTGCCACGCTTATCCCTATGCTGTGAACAGCTCCAACCTTGGAAGACTGGTAGTGCTTAATCTGACATACAAAATGGTGCTTATGGGGGGGCCAATTTACAGGGCAAGAGACTAAGGTTTTTAGCCTACAGAATCCTGTAGCACTTCTAAGCTGTCCTTCTGGATCCTTCTGTTCACATGCAGAGTGCCTTAGAGGAGGCCTACAGGGCGGTGAAGTCTTACAACGAAGCTGTCCAGAAGGCTGAGGATCTTGTCCATCAGCACGAATCCCTCCTCTCCTCTCCTGTGTTCAGCTTGTGCGAGCTCGAAGAGTCTTGCCTGCTGCCTCACCGTATGCAAGAAGAATTTGAGGCAGCAAAAGCCGAAGTAGACGCACTAACCTCTAACCTGGGAAGCCTCATTAAGCCAAACCTCAAGCCACAGCTGGAAAAAACACTTTGCGATCTAGTCGCTAAGAGCTTGGAAGTAAAGGAGCAAAATCTGAAGAGGAAATCTGATGTTCAGAGGTAGGTCCACCGTTTAATTAATAACATAATTTCTCCTCTTGAGACAACTGGCTGACAGTAAACGTGAAACGTGTGTTTATAATAATATTAGCTAGCAATAACAGTATTTAGTATTTATTCAACCTGGAATATCCCCCCAGATCTGGATAGCCCAGGCTAGCCAGATCTCAGAAGTTAAGCAGGGTTGGCTAGTATTTGGAAGGGTGACCTCCAAGGAATACCAAGGCTGTGACACAGAGGCAGGCAATGGCAAACCACCTCTGAAATGTCTCTTGCCTAAAAAACAAGTCTAGCTCGCCACCTAGTGGTGCATAATGCTAAAAGAGCTGGAACTTCTGGCTGCCAGACAGTCTTAGGATCTCCTGACTACTCTACAGATGATGCCATAAGATAATAATAATAACCCTCCAAGAATACCTTTTTGGTGGTGCCGCATCACTTTTTTCAAAACCTAACATTGATCACATGAAGCTGCCTTATTCAGAGTCAAAGCCATTGGTCTGCCAAGTTTGGTATTGTCTATTATGACCAGTGATGTCTCTCCAAAAAAACTCAGTGGAAGGTCCTTCTCATCACCTGCTACAGGCCCGTAGCCAGGAATTTCTGAGTTGGGGGCACTTTAATTCCTCACGGGACACTGGGGCACTGGCTAAATCAATTAAAGGTAATTTAATTAACTCACAATCAGTCTGTGGGAGAAGGCTTGCTTGCCACCCGCGTCTTCCTCAAAGAGGGCAGCAGGGTTGTGGCGTAGAATTTTTCATTTCCAGGGGCGTAGAGTTTTCCATTTCCCGGGGGAGGCGGGAGCTCCTGCGTGTGCACGCGCTTTGCATGCCTCCCCCCCCACCTGGCCACTCCTCCCTCCCTTTGGGGGCCATCCGGGCGAATGCCCAGGGTGATGGCATCACCCGAAAGTGACGCCATCACGCTGGGCACGTTGCCAGGGCAACGCTCTGGCAATCGCACTGAAACTCTATGGTGCCATAGAGTTTCGGGGCGATTGCTAGAGCATCACCTCGGCAACATGCCCATTGTGATGGCGTCACTTCCGGGTGATGCCATCATGCTGGGCATTTGCCTGAATGGCCCCCGGAGCGAGGGAGGGAGGAGTGCAGGGGAGCCGGGGGGGGGGGGAGGCTCCAGCGGCGGGCCTGCCTAAAAAGGGGGCCTGAAAGGCGGGCAGGTGTGGCAGTGGGCAGGCGGGTACTCCATTTTGCTGGGGGGCTCAGTTCCCCCCCGGGAAATGTCAGGGGTGGCCCAAGCCCCCCCATAGTTGACGCCTATGGTTGTGGGCCGCCAAGCACCCTGGAACTGAGCCCTTTCTCCAGTTGGTTTCCTTTGGAGGAGGGAGAGCATTGGAGACTAACGAGAGCCTGCCCCTCTCCATCCTGGCCCCTGGGCGAGGCAGGGACCTGCTGACCCCAGGCCAGCCAAAGATGTACTCCTTGCTGCGGGTGGGCACCCAGGCAGAGAGCATCTGGCACGGTGAGGGCCATAGGGACTTTTTGTGCCAAAAAGGGGGCCGCTCAGCCTCAGGGAGAAGAATGGTCGGCCTGCTCCTCCTCCTCCTCTCAGGCTTGCTGCTTTCCCTTCTCCATGGAGGTATGGTTCCCCCCTGGGCTCCCCGCTCATCCTCTGGCAGCCATCCATCCCTACATGCTGGGCCCAAGTGACACGCTCCAGGGTCAGGGCTGGTGGCCTGGATGGCCGAGGGGGGCTTCTGGCTTGCCTCCCTGTCCTTGGTGTGTGCATCCCCCTCCTTTCTCTTCTCCAGTAGGCGATTGGGGAGCTGAGGAAGAGCAGGCTGAAGCCAGGCTGCCTTCCCTCCCAGCCAAAGGAGCTGGTGCAGGATTGGGGAGGGGGGCGGTGTCATTCAGCGATAGCACCGAGGACGAGGAGGATGGTGAGGGAGGCAGCCTGCACGATGGCAGCGCTCCAGCTGGCCCCACTTCCATTCCCAGACAGAGATGCAGTGCAGGGAGGCGGCAAGGAGAAGCGGCAGCTGCAGTGGTGCAGGGGGAGTTTGCTGCCGCCACTGCATCTTGCCAGAGAGTCCCAGGAGGGGGGGGAGGGAGCTGGGCTGAAAGGAAGTCATGGGGTTTTGGCAGGAAGTCGGGGGGCCGGGCCCCAAAATGCCCCACTGTAGCTACAGGCCTAACCTGCTACCTGATTCTTTTACCTGGAAATACCTGGGATTGATCCTGGGACCTTCTGCATGCAAAGCAGTTGCTCTGCCAGTGAGCCATGACCCCTCCCCTACTTTTCTGTGAAAGCTTTGACATAGCTCCTGAGTCCTCATTCCCTATCAAACTGAAGCTGAAGTATATGAACCCAAAACTGAATGCATACTCTTCTGCTGTTGTCCTTGCTTCTGTTTTGGTATCCTTTTTTGGATTGTAATTACCATGGGACAGGGGATTGTCAGTGGCTATTAGCCACAAGGTATAGATAGGAACTCTCAGTCTGGGGCAAGTGATGCTCTGTATTCTTGGTGTTTTTTTGGGGGGGGGGCAACAGTGGGAGGGATTCCTGCCCCCACTGCTGGACCTTCTGAGGGCACCTGGTGTTTTTGGCCACTGTGTGACACAGAGGGTTGGACTGGATGGGCCATTGGCCTGATCCAGCATTGGCTTCTCTTATGTTCCTATGTCACCCCGCCATTGACAGCAGAACAGCACATGGCTTTTCCCTTTTCAGCTCTCAGGATGTTAAGGACCTCTCGTCTTGGGTGGAAGGGTCGAAGAAGTCACTGGGCGTAACAGGCAAGAAGAGGGAATAAGTAGTTAAACATGTATCTAAAGCATTTAAAGGGCTTTGTAGTCAAAAAGCTACCCTTTGAGGACTTTGTAGTCAGAAAGCTACCTTTGAGGACATTGTAATCAAAAAGCGGGGTATACCGTATTTTTCGCTCCATAAGATGCACTTTTCCTCCCCAAAAAAGTGGGGGGGAAAGTGTGTGCATCTTATGGAGCGAATATGGAGCTTTTGTTACCTGTAACAGAGCTCTTTCTTCAGCAGGAACGCAGGGGAACAGCATTCAGGCTGGCATCCCAGCCTTCCCCGCCCCTCCCTGCTGGGCCTGAACTGTTAAGACTTAAAAGGGAAACGGCAGGAAAAACCCCAGCAGGCTAAGTACTCTTTCCCTTTAAGTGCTTTCCCCCTTTAAGACAGCCAGCAGCAGAAAGCCCCGCCCACAGATTAAGCTCCGTGGCTACTTTGCACAGAAAGGCCTGGCTTTGCACGGCATGCCGACGTCTCTCTTCTTTCCTTTCTCTATCTTTCTTCCTTCCTTCCCTCCTTTCCTTTTTTCTGTCTGTCTGTCTGTCTTTCTGTCTCTCTCTCTGTCCCCACCTTTCTTTCTTCCTTTCTCTTTCTCTCTCTCTCTCTCCTCCTCCTTCCTTCCTTTATCTCTCTCTCTCTCTCTCTCTCTCTCTCTCTCTCTCTCTCTCTTTCTGTTTCATTTTTTCCTGTTTTCCTCCTCTAAAAACAAGGTGATCAGGTGCGTGTTATGGAGCGAAAAATACGGTAGTTAAATGTGTTTCTAAAGCATTTAAAGGGCTTTGTAGTCAGAAAGCTACCTTTGAGGACACTGAAATCAAAAAGCGGGATATACATGCTTACAGCAACCTGTAACAGGCTCTACCTGTATCTGAGGAAGTGAGCAGTGACTCACGAAAATTCATGCCCTTCCATAGATTCTGTGAGTCTTTAAGGTGCTATTGCTCTTTTCTACTGCAACAGACAGACTAACACGGCTACCCATCTTGATCTAACAACCTGTAAGATAGGCGAGTATTCTCATTACCATATCCTCGCTAGGACAGGGTTGCTGGGCAGACTGATAGAAGAAGCCACTGAGAGGCAAATACTATGATAATAAATGCATGCCATCAAGTTACAGCCCACTCATGGCCGACCCCATGAGGTGGAACAATGGGATTTTCAAAGCAAGAGATGAGCAGAGGTGCTTTGCCATTGCCTTCCTCTGCATAGCAGCTCTAGTCTTCTTTAGAATCATAGGGTCATACAGTTGGAAGGGACCTCCAGGGTAATCTAGTCCAACCCCCTACACAATGCAGGAAATTCACGAATACCTCCTCCTCCACACCCGCAGTGAACCGCTGTTCCACGCCCAGAAGATAAAAAAAACCCTCCAGGATTGCTTCCTGACCCCAAAGTGGCAATCAGCATTTCCCTGGGCGTGTAAGAAAGGGCTACAAAAACTAAGCACTGAGGAAACCCTTCCTGCCCTCCCTCTCATGATCTGCTGAAGTTCACAGAATCCGCATTGCTGTCAGATGGCCATCTAGCCTCTGCTTGAAAACCTCCAAAGAAGGAGAGCCCATCACCTCCCGAGGAAGCCCGTTCCACTGAGGAACCACTCCAACTGTTAGGAAGTTCTTCCTCATGTTTAGCCAAAAACTCTTCTGATTTAATTTCAACCAGCTGGTTCTGGTCCAACCTTCTGGTGGTCTCCCACCCAAATACTGACCGCAGCCATCCCCACGTAGCTCTCAGGCTTCAATGAGAGCAGGTTATTAGGCTCCTAATAGGCAGATAATTGGGGGGGGGGGGGAACAAAATTCCAGGAGCCCTGTTCCAAACTGTGTCATTGTTTTCAGGATGTGTAGGTCAGGAGAGCCGTATGAAATCTCTGTCGGGGGGTTGGAGCTAGCTCTTGACTGTTAACTACTATAAACGAAGTAAACAAAATAATAACAAAGTATTTTGGCCGTCCTGCTGATAGGATGGCGGGCTGAATTTGTGGCCGAGATTAGACCTGAATTTGGAATATCTCAGGTCGCATTCTTAACCACTAAGCTGTGTCCAATTTCATAACAAGACACCATAATCCTACCTTAATGCATTGCTGTAATTCAAATCAGAGTTGTGCAGAAATTTCTGTGACATTGAAGTGTAACAGCTAGACGACTTGCCTGGGAAACGTGTAAATGGGCCCCATTACGGCTCCCACTTACCTTGTTTTGTAATGATCCGTTTGTGCCCCTCTCTGAGCTTGAGTAAGAGGATTCGTTCCCGGAGAGTTTTAAGGTAGGAAAAGGTGAGAAACTGGCTAGCTTGTTAGAAAGAGATGGCCTGGCTTGGGGGGAGGAGCCAGGGGGGATCCGGGAACAGTTCAAGTTCGGGGGCTGAATATGAACCTAAAACGGTGGGTTTGGAAAAGGGTCAAGTCACTCAACAAGTCCCAGTTTCGAATGGATTAGAATAGGACACTCGTATTTTTTAAAATGAGAAAAATGGGGAGGAAATCAAGTGTATTTTGTGTGTCTGTGTTATTGCTTTATGCCAGTGATAAAAACGGAGAGAGGATCATTCCGTAATTGATCAGAATGGGTACATTTTAACAGTCTTGTCTAACACCGTTGCCATCCACAGATGTTTTGAAAAATACCGCAGCTTTACAAAATCCAAAGAGAAGATACGGGCCGATCTTCATGGTATAGAGAAGGTGGTCAGGAAGTCTTTATACCGTACGGCAGGATCTTACAAAGAAGCTTTGGAGCAGGCTGAACAAAGCAAGGTGAGGAGTACCACTGTTTTCCATTTATATAGCGCTTGTCAAAGAGTGTTCAGAGCATTCCACTCCATTCAATCTAGAACATGGAAAACATATGGAATGTGGTTCTTCACCCAAAGAGTGACACGTGGAATTCACTGCCACAGGAGGTGGCGGTGGCTACAAGCATGGAGGGCTTCAAGAGGGAATTGGATAAACATATGGAGCAGAGGTCCATCAGTGGCTATTAGCCACAAGGTATAGATAGGAACTGTCAGTCTGGGGCAGGTGATGCTCTGTATTCTTGGTGCTTGGAGGGGGGGGGGCAACAGTAGGAGGGCTTCCTACCCCCACTGCTGGACCTTCTGAGGGCACCTGGTGTTTTTGGCCACTGTGTGACAGAGAGTTGGACTGGATGGTTCATTGGTCTGATCTAACATTGGCTTCTCTTACGTTCTTATGTTCTTATGATCCTTAGTGACCTCAGACCAGGAGAACGCTGTGGGTACACCAGTTCCTCCTCACCCACTGGTTCCTCCTCACCCTAGTTCCTCCTCACCTCACTGGTTCCTCCTCACCCACTGGTTCCTCCTCACCCTAGTTCCTCCTCACCCACTGGTTTTGTCTAGCTTTCCCCTACACGAGAGCAATACTTTATACTTGACCTTAGACCCCTGTGCCTTCCCACTTCCCCAACCAACTAAGCCTCTCCAGATGCTGCACAGTCCCTCCAGAGCCCCTTAGCCACCCCTGAGTCCTCGGCCCAGAGTCCACCTAAAAAGTCCTTCCCAGGGATAGGCTCTGGCCCATTTCCCCGCCTCCTGTCCCACATCCCTCTCTCCCCTTAGTCCGACCCCCGCCATTTTGCCCGCTGGAGATTCTGAGTCTTTCTGGAGGCTCCAAGGTCCTGCGAACTCATCTTTGTCCTCCTTTGCCCCTGCCACCCTGGACAGCTGCTCCCCAGCTTCTCTGGTGGACTCAACTGTCCAGTCCTTTGCCTGCCCTCTCAGGAAGACCTCGTGCCTCCGTGGGGCTCTCCTGCTGCTGCTGCTCCTGCCTTCCCAGTGGTGGGAGCAGACTCCTCTTGGGTTGCTGTCACCCCTGCTCCCAGCACTGCCAGTCCCAGCCTCTCCTCTGCAGCTGCCACTTCAGGAACTCTTTTGGCGCCAGCACCTGGCTCCCCGACTGCTGTGCCTTCCCAGCACCATAGCCAGAAATTTTTGGCTGGTGGAGCATGGAAGCAGGGAACTTAATTAGGTTACCCAACAGCATGTGGGGTGGGGAGTAGCAAAGGAAAGAGAAAGAAGGCATACTTACTCTCTCTCTCTCTCTCTCTCTCTCTCTCCTTCCCCAGCCCCCCCAGCCCCAGCAGGAGGAAGGCTGGGGAAGAAAAGGGAAGCCCCCTGCCACTTCTGGTCAATTTTACTGTCCTCTGATCAGCTGTTAGGTTTAGTGTAGTTTGGTGTAGTGGTTAAGTGCGCGGACTCTAATCTGGGAGAACCGGGTTTGATTCCCCACTTCTCCACTTGCACCTGGCTGGATGACCTTGGGGCAAGCCACAGTTCTGTTCTCTCAAGGACACTTCTGGAAAGACCTCTCTCAGCCCCACCTACCTCACAGGGTGTCTGTTGTGGGGAGAGGAAGGGAAAGGGGTTTGTAAGCCGCTCTGAGACTCCGAGTGAAGGGCGGGGTATAAATCCAATCGCCTCCTCCTCCTCTTCTTCTCCTCCTCCTCCTCCTTCTCTGAAGTGAAACTGACCAGAAGTGACAGGGCGGCTTCCCTGTCCTTCCACAGCCTCTCTGCTGCTGTGGGGCAGGGCACACCGGGGGGAGGGGGGCAAGGCTCGTCCATGGTGGGGCTCTGCCCCCAAATGCCCCACGGTGGCCACAGGCCAGACACTTCCTATCCTGTGGCTCTCCACAGCCGTTTTAAGATGCCCTGACCATCTGATTGGATCTCGGCCTCTTGTCGGTGGTGGCCACTCACTCCCGGCTCAGGCATTATCGATGGATTGACTCCATCAAGGAAGCCAGGGCCCTCCGTTTGCAAGACCTGGGCAAGGCTGTTAACGAGAGGGGTTTTTGGAGGTCATTAATTCACAGGGTTACCGTTAGTCAGAAGTGGCTTAACGGCACATAAAACGCAATAGTCTTTACAGTGCCGCTCGACTTTCATTTTATAATTGGGATAAAGTTTTTTATTATTATTTTTAAATAAAGCTTTTCTGTGCTTCTTCCTTGAAAGGCGTTGGCCTCCCAACTGGCTTCGATGGAAGTGGATCTTGTGAAATTGCGGCGGGACCTGGGGTATCTGAGAGTGATGTGCAAAGAAAACGACCGCCTGCTGATGGACAGTGTTGTGTCCGCTGTGTGGATGAAATGGCTGAGCTTGCTGAAGGAGGCCAGGGAAGGGGAGAGCCGGTGTGAGGAGCAGAGCCAGGCGTGGAAATCTGTCAGCGAGGAAGTGAGTTGCTTTGGGGGGGGGGGAGTGGGAGGCACCTTGTGGGTTGCTGCAACTGTCAATATTCCTTATGGAATTTTGGATTAATTTACGTTGTGTGTGTGTCTTCTACCCACCAATTACAGACACTCAGTTGTCGGGTTCATGAGAGAGGGCCTTTTCTGTGGCGGCCCCACAATTACGCAACAGCTTCCCCAGGGAGATGTGCCCGGCCCCCTCATTGTTGATCATCAGGAAGCAGTTGAAGACAGTTTTAATTAGGGCTGCGTTTTGATTGGTTTTGCTTTCATCGATGGCAGTCGTAATTGGAATTATTTAATCCGTGACTTTTATAGGTTTTTATAATTGTTTTTATTGTGTTTTTATAATGTTTTATATACATATATTGTAAGGAAGAAAGGCGGCTAATGAATGTTTTAAATAAATAAATAACGAAAGGAGGGATAGGCTATCTTTTATTTTTAAAATCCGTTTTCGTGGTAGGGTGTCTTGCCTTCTGGTGTGACTCCTTTGCCACTCTGTGGATGCTTCTCCATGTGGGGTTACCTCTCCATCCCTCCCAGTCCTTGTTCAGAACCTACCCAGGGAGCTTCACAGCAGAGATTTGAACCCATGTCATAGTCTGTCACTTTAACCACTACACCAACGCTGTATCTCAGTACGAGAGCTAAATGTGGTGTAGTGGTTAAGAGTGGCGGACTCTAATCTGGGGAACTGGGTTTGAGTCCCCACTCCTCCATGTGAAGCCAGCTGGGTGGCCTTGGGTCAGTCCCAGTTTTCTCAGAGCTCTCTCAGCCCTAGCTGCCTCCCAGGGTGCCTGTTGTGGGGAGAGGAAGGGAAGGTGATTGTAAGCCGCTTCAAGACTCTTTTGGGTAGTGAAAAGCAGGGTATGAAAACCAACTCTTCTTCTTGTAAATACGTGGTTAAATACCTTCCATTCAAACAATGTGAAGCTGTAGGGGTTCCACGGGACTTTCCTCTTAAAACATTATATCATTGTAGTGGAACCGTTCTTGTGCATGGCTAGCGTTGTGGTGGACCAGGGCCCTGGGTGACCCAGGTTTGCACCGGCACTTCTACCATGGAAGCTTGCTGGGTGACCTTGGGCCCGTCACAAACTCTCGGCCTGGTCTACCTCACAGGATTGTTGTGGGAGAATGGAGGGTGGGAAAACAATGTTCTAAGCTGCTTTTGAGTCCAAGCTGTGGGGAGAAAAGTGGGATATAAATCGATAAATGCATGTAAATGAATGCAGCTCCTTGGGGCTAGAAAAAGTTATTTTGGATACCCACTGTCTTGGGATACCTGTTGGCCACCCCTGTTTGTTTAGATATTTATGCCCCACTTTTCTCTGTGATGAGGACCCAAAGCAGTTTACCACACTGTTCTCCACTCTTCTTAATTATCGTATGGTGTTGTGTGTGGTATAGCCAGGAGATCCTAAGTTTGTCTGGCTGCTTGAAGTACTAGCTCTTCTTAGCGTTATGCACCACTAGGTGGTGAGCTAGACTTTCCCCTTTGACTCCAGGCAGCTTACAAATCATACCGAAGCCTATGGGGACTATTATAGTCAATAGGCCCCGTAGGCTATAATGGAGGTAGGTTAGGCTGGCTAAGGGTCCCCCCAAAAGACTTCTGTGGCAGAATGGAGATTTTGAACCTGAGTCTCCCATCTCCTAGTCTGACATTCTGACCACTATATTAAATATTAAATGGAATACTAGATTTTATCGAATGGTGTACCTGCACTTATTTTGAACATCTGTGGAGAGCATTAAATAATTTTTTCTCTGATGTTCCCTATGTAAAATAAGACCTTTAACCAGATCTTTTAGTAGTTGCTGCCCCATCTTACTTGTCTCTCTCATGCTTCCTGTCCAGCTTGAGCGAGAGACAATCATTCTAGACAATCTTCAGGAAGATTTACCTGAAAACCCCAAAGAGAGAGAGAGCTCCACCAAAGAGGAGCTGCAGGCATTTCTGGAATGTGCAAACTGTTATGAAGACGGTGTGAATGCTGAGGAACTGTTCCTGCGCTTAATACTTCACCGGATAAGGCACATTCTAAACATCCCTCAAGGTCCCACAGAGAAGGAAGAAGGCGTTCCTGTTGTGAGGGAAATTTGTGTTATGGGGGAGCGACTGAAAGAGTAAGTATTCCTGTAATATTTTATGTTCTGTTAAGTAAATTGCTTCAGAAAATAACTTCTGTTTTGCACAGTCTGGAACCTGAAAGACTGCCTTCTCTTATATGAATGTCCTCCACCGTTGACATTGTCATCAGAAAACTTGCCCCCTGTGTGAGTTGTAGCGGGAACAGGGCCTTCTCACTCGTGGCCCCTATGCAGTGGAACTCTCTGCCCACAGAAACTGATCTGGCTCTGAATTTAAAATCTGTAAATATTTTAATCAGATGCTGTTGTAATAGTTCTGTCTTCTGATTTTAACCTGTTTGGGCAGCTGTGCCGAATTTTTATTGCAGTGTTTAATTCCCTTTTTTGTTGTTTGTAATGCTGTTACATTGGAAGTTGGGGTGTACACACACGCACAAAATCAGTATTTTTCGGGTTCGGGTAAACCAAGCTTGAAAAATATTGGTATATACCGATATTCCCGAATCCCAATATTGGTAAGATACTGGGGTTCGGGAAAAATCGGTACTGCCAAATATATTTGGCACCATTGCACCCTATGGGGAAAGTCCCCATAGAGTATAATGGCACTGAAGCCTTTCCTTCCCCAGGATCAATTTCTGGTCAGTTTCACTAGATCTGATCCAATTTAACAAATACCCCCAAAATACTGATAAGATTTTTTTCGGATATTTTTTCAATTCGGCAAAGCCGAATGCACTCCCTTAGTTGTAAGTCACCTTGTAGATATTTGTACAGAGAAAAGGGTGTAAGCTTTTTCAGTAGATAAATGAAAAGGGGCATTGGTATTAAACTGTGATCTCTAGATTGCAAAATTAATGAGGCAGTAATCCAGAAAGATCATAATACTTTAAAACTTGAAGAGGTGCTATGGCTTTCATGCACTAGAATGAAAGGGCCAGGCCACATGATACCCTGGGAGTTTTGTGTCATGGAGAATCCAAATTCAGCCATTTCATGCTGGATTGTCGCCTTGAAGATCTCTTGTGGGCCCTGCGATAGGGAATCAAAGACGTCTCAGAGAACTTGCCTGTTCCCGGATTGGGTCAGAGTTCCTCCATTTTATTTCTTGTTTCCTCTATGTTCAGCAGAAATGAATGTTCCCTCTTTGTGCTGCAGGTTTGGGAGGACTGATTTTGATTCTAGGTTTGTTTCGTCTTCATGTTTATGTGGTCCTACCATGGGGCTGCAGGACTTCGTAAGTGTCGTCCAGGGCAGCAAAGAATCACCAGATGCAATGGTGCTTTTTAAGTGTCTCAGAGGTCAAGACACTGAACTGCAGACCGGGCGGCCGGTAGTTTGGCAGTTCGAGACCCGAGTGCCGTGTGACGGAGTGAGCTCCCGTCTCTGGCCCCAGCTCCTGCCAACCTAGCAGTTCAAAAGCAAGAAATTGCAAGTCGATAAATAGGTATATATTTATAGGTATCACCATTTTTGTTGACTTCAGCCCTTGCAGTGTGGTGGAACTCTCAGAGGGGTACAGGAAGTTTGGGAGAAGACACTGTGAAATTTTGAAATTCTGAACTTTTACAGAACCTCCCCTCCTACCCCTCCTCTCTTCAAGTTTCTCTTTTGATCAAAAGGGATCTCTTTTTGATCAAAATGGAATTGACGAGAAATTGGCTCCAGATTCCTGAAAAAGAGGGCAAGAAACAGATTGTCAGCTTTCTCGTAATGACCCTACCCATCCCAGGGAGCCTGGTTTCCATAAAACATCTACTGAACCTTGTTCCCATTTCTCAGGCTCCAACAAAAGGCTCAGAAGCAAAAGGATGCGGTGCTGTCTGAGATTCAAGACCGGGCCAAGGCAAGTGACGAGATAGACGCCGTGAAGAATTCCTTGCAAGACTCCATGCTGTTGCTCCATGGGGTGGACTCAGAGGCACTTCCTGAAAGGACAGCAAAACTCGAGGTTGGTTGTCTGTCTGGTTATATTGGACCAAAGACGTACTTACAGAATGGGACCTCTGGTGGGGCTGTGGCTTGGCAGCTTAAGAACATAAGCAAGGAGAGACCAGGGGAGAGCATTACCTGAACCAAGTTCTTGTCTGGTTTGGTGTTCACTGGTCCCTGGAGATGTTGAAGAGGAAGCTAGGCAGCCACCTGTTAGAGATGTTCTAGCTTTGCATTTCTGTGAGCAAGGGGTTAGTCTAGATTTTTGAGCCTTCTGACAGAGTGGCATTGGCACAGTTGCCAAATGGCTGCCGCGGGAGGCAGGGCCGACTACCAAATGCCCGGGCTTGATGTTATATGTCACTCTAGTAGCGACTCTTCAGCATCGCAGGCAGAAACTCTGTTTAGCAGGCCGCCTTTTAGTCGGCCCAGCCAATCAGAAGCCCTGCAGGGGGAAAAGCTCACCTAGCTCCGCTCACATTCTAAAGGCAGTTTGTGGGCATCAGGAAAGGTCTCCGTGGGCGTCATGGTGCCCAGAGGCACCACGCTGGGGAGCCCTGGTCTAGATGACCTGTACAGTTTGGTGTAGTGATTAAGAGCACATACTGTCATCTGGGAGAACCGGGTTTGATCCCCCACTCCTTCTCCCCATGCTGCTCCTGGTGTGACTTTGGGTCAGTCACAAGTTCTCTCAGAGCTGTTCTCTCAAGAGCAGTCCTTGAAAGAGATCACTCAGCCCCACCTACCTCACAGGGTGTCTGTTATGGGGAGGGGAAGGGAAAGGAGATTGTAAGCCTCTCTGAGTGAAGGGCAGGGTATAAATCCAATCTCCTCCTCCTCCTCCTCCTTCGCTTCAGTCCTCTTCAACAGCGGCTGGTTAAACGGAACCCGATTTCCAAAATAACACAGGCACAGCTCAGTGATCTCAACGTGAGCTGTGCCTATGTTATTTTGGAAATCGGTTCTGTTTAACCACCCACTGTTGAAGAGGACGGAAGCGTCTTGATTTATACCTGGGAGAGACGTACGGCAGTTATCCTTTCCACGGTGGGCATCCCCTGATGCAATCGTTTTCTGCTTGGGGGTCTGTGGACACTATTTATACAGGAGACTACAGAGGAGGCTGCTGTTGGATTTGAACACATTCTTTCTTTAGCAGTAATGTGTAATTGCTGTGAGCAATCTGTCAGATATATGTTTATACGTTTCACTGGGTTGTGGCCACTAAACCCATCTTCGCACCTTAATGAATGTGATGTACAGTTTTGATCATATATAGTTGTGAATTGTTGATGGTCTTCTCTTGGCGAGCGTTACTTGTGGCCACTTGGTGATAATCAACCCTAGTTGAGGACTGCACTGTCAGAAAGGGGAAAGAAGATAGTTTATAATCCCCCCCCCACATTTTCTTCTAATACAGGAATTCTTTCAAGGATTTATCATTTAAGCCTCTTGATTTTTAGGAAAAAATGCGGGTACCTCCCCAAAGCTGGGCCCGCTGGCTTTTTAAAGGCTGAAGTGCCTCCTGGCTTCAGGAAGGGTAATTGCAACCAGTGTTCCCTCTAAGCTGAGTTAGTGTGAGCTAGCTCACGGTTTTTTAGCCTCTGGTTCACACATCTTTGGTCTTCGCTCAGGAAGGAGGGCTCCAGAGCAAACTGATTTATGCAGCAGCCAAATGGCTCGCTCACAGCTTTAATGCCAGTAGCTCACAAGGTAGAATTTTTGCTCAGAGGGAGCATCGATTGCAACTGAAATGCCTTTCCCAGCTGGAGAGCCTAGACATTTCTCCCCAAATATGTTTCCTTACAGTTGTTGTCTGTCTGTGTCCAGATATCAGACTAAGTTTCTGGGCCACAAGCAATAGATGATTGTCAGGTTTCCTTTGCTGTCTGAAATCGATACTCTCCTTCCAAGACTGGAAGCTACTGTTTAGCCCTGGTGTTTCAGTCAAGCGCACAAAAGCGATGCTCCAAATTTTGAGTCTGTTGCTTTAAACAGCCCTTTATTGTTGCTAGAACATTTTTCGGGGGGGGGAGGGGGGAGTTGACGTTTTTTTTTGTTCCGTTTTAGCAGTGGGCGTGTTACGAAGTATTGGTCACAGAGGGGTTTTTTATGCGCTTGAGTTATTATTTCACCTGCCTTGACAGGACAAAGAAACGGTCTCAGGTTTAATTTATTCTTGGTGGGTTGAAAAGCATCATCTGGCAGGATAAAGTGAGTGTCTCTCAGGTTTAATCTGCTTGTTTTACGTCGTCAAATAAAGCTTTGTAACACAAAAATGACCCATCTGTATCCTAAGCACGGGGGTGGGGTGGGAAACGACACCCAAATAATGACTCAGCCCTTCCATTTCTTAGGTGATCCAGAGGGCCATTGACAGTCAGAAACAAACTTTTGAGCAGATCATGGACAGACTACGGATCAAGTACTCTGAAATGTACACAATAGTCCCGGTTGAGATCGAGAAACACGCGGAAGATTGCAAGCAGGTTTTACAAGACTTAGAAGAAAAGGTAAAAGCAAGATTCATTCATTTGGAAGCTTGAAACAGCTTTTTGTGGGCTTCTGGCCTGCACTTACGTATATTCTGTTCTTTCTTGCAAAAAGTTCAGAGTAGGTTGTGCAGAGGGCTTACAGTGTTGAGCCACGCAGACATTATTTGTACTAATGCCTGAGGTGTTCCTGAGCTATTCACTGCTCTGTTTCCTAAATCTCTTATTCAGGTTCTAAGCAAGCTGAAACCTGAAAATCTTTAAGAATGTAATAACAGTCCTCCTTCTAATGGAAAATAAGACACTATATCCTTCCCTTAAGTCTCAAAAACCTGTTTAACAGCAATCTTGTGTAAAGGGGGTGGGAGGAGCAATAAGAACAGCATAAAACCAGGGGAGGGATAGAGAAAAGGAGGTGGCATGGAGGAGGGAGGGGGAGGCCCATCAAGATACTTTGGTGCAACCTCACTATATCAAATCAAAGCAGGCCCGTAGTCAGTTTTTGGGGCTTATGGTGCAAATTTATTTCTGGTGAGGCTGAAGTTCTCAGTGCAGAAAGAAAAGCCATTTAGCCAGTAGAAAGCTGTTACCAGGATAGATCTCTCAATTGCAAGCTGTCAATCACTTTAGATGACAGCTCTCAGCTGCTGCAAGTTAATCACTTCTGCCAGCCTAAGCAACAGTTCTGACAACAAGCTGGCAGGTGAGGGTCAAGAGAACTAACAGTTAGACAGAAAAACTCTCTTAAAGGCAACCAACTTCTTGACACCAAGTTAGAAGGGATCCTAGAGGTCACCTACTCCAACCCCCTTGCTCAGTGCGAGAGTTAGTCAACAACAGTACCCCACTCTACTTAAAGGAGCACATGCCTTTATTTCTTTTTTAAATGACTGATAAAAGCATTTACAGGAGAAATTCTTGTGGGGTTGTGCCTTTAAGAAAGGGGACGGAGCCCCCAGAAGCCCCACCGTAGCTACAGGCCTGAATCAAAGGAAAGTTGTCGAATCCCTGCGTGGATAACAAAAGCAGTGAGGTCATCCACAGACAAAAGAAGGGTCTCTGCATACTCAGAGGACCCCCCTGGATAAAGAAATTTGGCTTTGTAAAATAACCAAAAGGGGAAGAAAGACCTGACGACTAAAAGAGACATATCAACGTGGCCCAGAATGGTTGAAATATTGACAGCAGTGGAGAATCAGTAAAGGGGGTGGGGGAGAGAAATCAGACCGCTGAAGCCCCCTTAGAAAATCCAAGAGCGCAATATTTTGAGGGGTGAGATTTCCAGATTATTCCCTTACACATGCTTCATGGTGGTCTGCATCTTGTTAAAGGTACTGAAACAGTAAATACTTCTGGAGGAATGTATTGATGACTTTATTAAAAACGCTTATGAGCTGACTTCCTACTTGATGGGACTCAAGATGGCTTGCAATATTAAAAGTCTGTGGCCCCCGACCTTGGATTATTTGACTCTTGAAGGGGAAAAAAACGGAACCTAATTGAAGTGTCTAAGAATATGTGGTTTTCGTCTCTGGATTCCTCTTCCATTTTTCCTGCACAGATTTGCTTCTTCCTGATTCTCTCTCCCCCCCCCCCCCCCGCCCTTTTTTTCTTTTTAAGGTCAACACTGAAGTCCTGAAAAATTCCCCTCACTATACCACAGATAAAAAAATAGAAGACATTAATAAAGGCCTCCAAGCTATTGAAAACATGTTACAGCAGAAAAGTGCGGATGTGACAAAAGCCAAAGAAATACAAAAGGTAACATCCTGCCGTGCTTTACTGATGCAAAGGATGAGGTTCCTCTCTAACTGAGGAGAACTCTAAAGGCTAACTTGCTAACATGCAGAGAAAGCTGGAGGGATTAGAAAGTGTACACCGGCAAGGAGAAGCTACTTACTAGCCTAATTTTATCATTTCTCCTAAAGGCTAGGATGTGGATATAAGAAGAAACCTCCTGGATCAGTCCAGTGGTCCCTCTAGTCCAGCATCCTGTCTCACACAGTGGCCAACCAGTTCCTCTGGAGGGCAAACAACAGGGCATATAGAGGCCGAGGCCTTCATTAGGACATTAGAAGAGCCCTGCTGGATCAGACCAGTGGTCCATCTAGTCCAATATCCTGTCTCACACAGTGGCCACCCAGTTCCTTTGGAGAGCCAGCAACAAGGCTTAGAGGCTGAGGCCTTTCATGGGAACATCAGAAGAGCCCTGCTGGATCAGACCAGTGGTCCATCCAGTCCAGCATCCTAACTCACACAGTGGCCATCCAGTTCCACTGGAGGGCCAACAACAGGGCAGAGAGGCCAAGGCCTTCATTACAACACAAGAAGAACCCTGCTGGATCAGACTGTTGGTCCATCTGGTCCCGCATCCTGTCTCATACAGGATGGACAGCCAACAACAGGGCATAGAGGCTGAGGCCTTTCATGGGAACATCAGAAGAGCCCTGCTGGATCAGACCAGTGGTCCATCCAGTCCAGCATTCAGCCTCATACAGTGGCCGACTAGTTCCTCTGGAGGGCCAACAACAGGGCAGAGAGGCCGAGGCCTTCATAAGAACATAAGAAGAGCCCTGCTGGATCAGACCGTTGGTCCATCTGGTCCCGCATCCTGTCTCATACAGGATGGACAGCCAACAACAGGGCATAGAGGCTGAGGCCTTAATTAGAACACAAGAAGAGCCCTGCTGGTTCAGACCAGTGGTCCATCTAGTCCAGTATCCTGCCTCACACAGTGGCCATCCGGTTCCCCTGGGGGGCCAGTGACAGGGCAGAGAGGCCGAGGCCTTCATAAGAACCTGCTGGATCAGACCATTGGTCCATCTGGTCCCGCATCCTGTCTCATACAGGATGGACAGCCAACAACAGGGCATGGAGGCTGAGGCCTTCCTCTGATGTTGCCTCCTACTATCAGTATTGAGTGTTTTACTGCTTCTACAGGGGTTCCCTTTCGTCACCATGACTATCCCTTGACAGACCTCTCCTCCATGACTGAGATGCCCATCTCACTCCTGTCATGCTGTCTGCAAGGGACCCCTAGAACTACATCAGGAAACCTGCAGAGACCTGCAGTGGACAAGGGAAGTGGGGAGTTCAACTTCGCCCACAGTATCTTGGATCCAACCCAGAATCCTTTCACTTTTGTCTTGCTCCTAAATTACTCTTGCGTCTTGCAGGTGGCTCCACACTTATGCCAGCATTAGCATTGCTGGGGAGTTCTCCCGCTCCCCTTTTTGTTAACGCGTTGATTTTCTTAACCGGAATGCTCTGTCTGATGATTGCAGAGAATCTGGGACTTGCTCGACCTTTGGCATTACAAAATGAACGAACTGGACTCCGAAGTTCAAGACATCGTCGAGCAAGACCCTCGCCAGGCCCAGGAGCTGATGGATCGCTTGATGGTCCCGCTGCAGCAATACCAGCAAGTCTCACAGCGTGCCGAGCGCAGGACAACACAAACCAACAGGGTAAGAGACAGCCAGGTGGAATGATGCTGTGCGTCGAGAGACCAAACAATGTTCGTCACTAGAACGCCATGAAAACGTACCTGCTTCCTTTGCGGGGGAATGTAGAAGTGGGATGTAATCCTTTTTCTCATCTACTTCGTTTCCACATATTGTTGTATTTGACCTTCTAAGTCACAAAACCTGTGCCAGGATAAGACATGCTTCCTTCATGATCACACACTCTTTTCCTAGGACTTTGAACATGCCAGTGTGCTTTATACTGTGTTGGACCGCTGGTGAATCTTTATTGAGTGTTTCCTGCTCTGATGGCCAACACTCACCCATGTCTTGAGGCTCAGTTGAATGAGATACTCAGGGTTTTTCAGACAGAGTTTTTTGTCCTTGCCCCCTCCCCACCCCCCACACATACATTTGGGTTCCCAGTCACTCCCAGCATGGGAGAAGATTAAAGTCTAGGATGAGAGATGTTCAGGGTTTTTCAGACAGAGTTTTTTGTCCTTGCCCCCTCCCCCCCCACACACATACATTTGGGTTCCCAGTCACTCCCAGCATGGGGGAAGATTAAAGTCTAGGATGAGAGATGTTCAGGGTTTTCCAGACAGAGCCTTTTGTCCTTGTCCCCTCCCCCCCCCACATACATTTGGGTTCCCAGTCACTCCCAGCATGGGGGAAGATTAAAGTCTAGGATGAGAGATGTTCAGGGTTTTCCAGACAGAGTTTTTTGTCCTTGCCCCCTCCCCCCCCCCCCACACATACATTTGGGTTCCCAGTCACTCCCAGCATGGGGGAAGATTAAAGTCTAGGATGAGAGATGTTCAGGGTTTTCCAGACAGAGCCTTTTGTCCTTGTCCCCTCCCCCCCCCACACATACATTTGGGTTCCCAGTCACTCCCAGCATGGGGGAAGATTAAAGTCTAGGATGAGAGATGTTCAGGGTTTTCCAGACAGAGCCTTTTGTCCTTGTCCCCTCCCCCCCCCCACATACATTTGGGTTCCCAGTCACTCCCAGCATGGGGGAAGATTAAAGTCTAGGATGAGAGATGTTCAGGGTTTTCCAGACAGAGTTTTTTGTCCTTGCCCCCTCCCCCCCCCCCCCCACACATACATTTGGGTTCCCAGTCACTCCCAGCATGGGGGAAGATTAAAGTCTAGGATGAGAGATGTTCAGGGTTTTTCAGACAGAGTTTTTTGTCCTTGCCCCCTCCCCACCCCCCACACATACATTTGGGTTCCCAGTCACTCCCAGCATGGGGAAGATTAAAGTCTAGGATGAGAGATGTTCAGGGTTTTCCAGACAGAGCCTTTTGTCCTTGTCCCCTCCCCCCCCCACATACATTTGGGTTCCCAGTCACTCCCAGCATGGGGGAAGATTAAAGTCTAGGATGAGAGATGTTCAGGGTTTTCCAGACAGAGTTTTTTGTCCTTGCCCCCTCCCCCCCCCCCCCCACACATACATTTGGGTTCCCAGTCACTCCCAGCATGGGGGAAGATTAAAGTCTAGGATGAGAGATGTTCAGGGTTTTCCAGACAGCGTTTTTTGTCCTTGCCCCCTCCCCCCCCACACATACATTTGGGTTCCCAGTCACTCCCAGCATGGGGGAAGATTAAAGTCTAGGATGAGAGATGTTCAGGGTTTTTCAGACAGAGTTTTTTGTCCTTGCCCCCTCCCCCCCCCCACACACATACATTTGGGTTCCCAGTCACTCCCAGCATGGGGGAAGATTAAAGTCTAGGATGAGAGATGTTCAGGGTTTTTCAGACAGAGTTTTTTGTCCTTGCCCCCTCCCCCCCCACACATACATTTGGGTTCCCAGTCACTCCCAGCATGGGGGAAGATTAAAGTCTAGGATGAGAGATGTTCAGGGTTTTCCAGACAGAGTTTTTTGTCCTTGCCCCCTCCCCCCCCCCACACATACATTTGGGTTCCCAGTCACTCCCAGCATGGGGGAAGATTAAAGTCTAGGATGAGAGATGTTCAGGGTTTTCCAGACAGAGTTTTTTGTCCTTGCCCCCTCCCCCCCCACACACATACATTTGGGTTCCCAGTCACTCCCAGCATGGGGGAAGATTAAAGTCTAGGATGAGAGATGTTCAGGGTTTTTCAGACAGAGTTTTTTGTCCTTGCCCCCTCCCCCCCCCCCCACACATACATTTGGGTTCCCAGTCACTCACAGCATGGGGGAAGATTAAAGTCTAGGATGAGAGATGTTCAGGGTTTTCCAGACAGAGTTTTTTGTCCTTGCCCCCTCCCCCCCCACACATACATTTGGGTTCCCAGTCACTCACAGCATGGGGGAAGATTAAAGTCTAGGATGAGAGATGTTCAGGGTTTTCCAGACAGAGTTTTTTGTCCTTGCCCCCTCCCCCCCCCCCCCCCCCACACATACATTTGGGTTCCCAGTCACTCACAGCATGGGGGAAGATTAAAGTCTAGGATGAGAGATGTTCAGGGTTTTTCAGACAGAGTTTTTTGTCCTTGCCCCCTTAGGCATTTGGGTTCCCAGTTAAGATTGAGATCACAGCATGGGGGAAGATTAAAGTCTCCCCACACCATCTTACTTTACTTTTTACTGTTTTTACAACCAAGGTCATAAACAGCAGACCCTCATCCCGCATAAGATCCTAAAGTTAGTCATCATGGAACTTAATGACAGCTGCCAGAAATTTCGCCACACGCAGAGTAGTTGGTCTGTCTTTATCTCTGTGTAGCCAAGACAATTTCGCTTCTGCAGGGAGACAGTTCTGATTAAGTGATGGGGAGATCAGTTCAGCTCTAAATTAGGAGAATTTAGGGCAGTCAAAGAAGATGTGGTCTACAGAATCAATTCTGTTGGTCCCGCAGTTGCAGAGTCTGTCTGAATTCCACGTAATCTTCCTAGCGTCACTGCTGAGGGGCACAGCATTTAAGCGCGCAAGCATAAAAGCCTTTCTGTAAAGGTAAAGGCTTTCCCTTGCTCGAAAGCCAGTCAAATTCAACTCTAGGGGGCAGTGCTCATCTCCGTTTCCAAGCCGAAGAGCCAGTGCTGTCTGAAGACTTTTTCTGTGGTCATGTGGCCGGCATGACTAAACACCAAGGTGCACGGAACGCTGTTTACCTTCCCACCGAAGTGGGACCTATTTATCTACCTGCAATTTCTTGTTTTTGAATTGCTAGGTTGCCAGGAGCTGGGGCCAGAGACGGGAGCTCACTGCGTCACGCAGCACTCGGGTCTCGAACTGCTGAGCTGCCGGCCTTCCAGTCTGCAGCTCAGCGTCTTAACCACTTGAGCCACCGTGGCCCCTACACTGCTGAGGGGCAAGGCATTTAAACGAGCAATCATAAAAGCCCTTCTGTTCTTTGGGATAATTGCCCATACCATTTTCCTGATGTGAAGTGGCCCCGAGGAACAGCTGTTTGCGCTGGTGAAAAAAACATACAGGTGTTGACATGGGACTCCCAGCATTCTGTCTGGTTGAGGCTTCATACTCAGGTCTTTCCATTCCAACCATCGGAATCCTTTATCCGGACGTTCCAGGGACTGACCCTTGAACACAGTGCATGCAGAGCATATGCTTTAACTGTGAGCCGTGACTAATTATGGCACCTGTTTGCATCTGGGGACGAAAGAGGGTGAACGTGTTTAAACGATATCCTGTAATGCGCCTTGAGTCTCAGGGAGAGAGGCAGACGACAAATAAAATAAGTAAATAAATAAATGCCCTCCTGATTGCCTCTACAGTCGGGTCCAAAGGGCACACACGTGGCTCTGCGTGCGAGGGATTTCCTTTCCTGCGCCTGATGGTCTCTGTGCAGAACATTCCCTTGTGCAGACCAGCATCACAATGCTCCCTCTAAGCTGTGGAGTCTTGTAGGCCAAGGGGAAAAGAATGCGATTTCTGACACTTTCTCCTTGATATGTATATATATTGACAGCTGTCACTGTGCCGTCAAAAGTTTAATCATAATAGACCCAGATCCTGGTATGTAACCGAGAAGCTTCTGATTAGAGAAACTTATAGCAGAGCATATATATTTTATAGTTGCACCTTTTGTACAGGAAGCCTCTGTTGAAGGAATTAGGATGCAATAAGACTGGAATGCTATTTAGAAGTTGCAAGGCCGCCAAGAGCGAAGTTTAATGTGATTCATAACCCCTTATCAGCTAGCCCTCCATATGCAGTCAGAAAGGAACCCACTGTTCTCTATGTTCCCATTGTCCTGGAAAACAGATAAGTGAATGCAGCCACTGACATAACTGACCAGTACAAGGAGAGACCAATAGTAAGGCTTAAAGTCAAATGATGCTTGTATGATGTTAACTGCCTGGTACCAATTAGAGACTCTTTAATGTGTAAACTATATGTGATGTCATTTGGGGTATAAGACCTTCTGCCCTTCCTGGTTATGGCAGAATACAGAATTAGATAGACTCATGGAGGATAGACCTATCAGTGGCTACTAGCCATGGTGACTAAAGGGAACCCCCACATTCAGGGGCAGTCAACCTCTGAATCCCAGAGCCAGGAGACAACATCAGGGGAAGACCCTGGCTTCTATGCCCTGTTGCTGGCCCTGCAGAGGAACTGGTTGGCCACTGTGTGAGGCAGGATGCTGGACTAGATGGACCACTGGTCTGATCCAGCAGGCTCTTCTGATGTTCTTATGAAGGCCTTGGCCTCTGTGCCCTGTTGTTGGCCCTCCAGAGGAACTGGCTGGCCACTGTGTGAGACAGGATGTTGGACTAGATGGACCACTGGTCTGATCCAGCAGGGCTCTTCTTACATTCTTAGGAAGGCCTCGGCCTCTGTGCCCTGCTGTTGGTCCTCCAGAGGAACTGGCTGGCCACTGTGTGAGGAAGGATGCTGGACTAGGTGGACCACTGGTCTGATCCAGCAGGGCTCTTCTTATGTTCTTATGAAGGCCTCAGCCTCTACACCCTGTTGTTGGCCCTCCGGAGAAACTGGTTGGCCACTGTGTGAGACAGGATTCTGGACTGGATGGACGACTGGTCTGATCCAGCAGGGCTCTTCTGATGTTCTTTTTCCAGAGGAGACTTGCAGAGGCTTCTACACCACATATGCCTACTTACGTTTCTTCTTAAAGCCTCCAGTTGTTTCCCCCATACTCTTCCCCTTCTCTTAACTCGTTTCTTCTCCTGCCACTGTCTTCCCAAGCGAGGAATGGAAATCATGGTCAGAAGGCCGTTCTGGAGTGTGGCTGTCGTCACCGACTGCATTGTTTATGCCAGAGAACAATGTTTTTGCAGCAACACTCAGCCGTCTGGGATCCTTGCTCCTTATGCAGAGTCACAAGTGATGTTTTCTGTTTAAAGGCTGCCAGCAAGATGGAAGAGAGTGATGAACTCCTGAAGAGCACCAGGGCTTGGCTTGAAAGCACCAGCCGTCTGCTGACAGAGGAGGCGAAGAGCGACTCTGCAAAAGCGTTGAATAAACATGCCAGCGCACTCCAGGTAAGTGAATCTCCAGCTTTTCAGTGCTTGAAGCCCAAGTTTATAAATGTTGCTTGGCCTCAAAATCTGCACCTCCTGCTTTCCTTTGTGTGCCTGAACACTCGATGTCACACTTAAACAAGTTCTCCTCCTTTCTTTGCATGCCTGAACACCTGAACTTAAATAAGTTTAAAGGGCTCAGAAAGCATTTTGAAACCTGAGCTCATTCCGTGATTATGATGCAGCAGTTTGTATGTGCAAAGTGAAGTCAAGCCGTAGCCGGCTTATGAAGACCTTTTGTGGCGTTTTCAAGGCGAGAGACGTTCAGAGATAGTTTGCCCTTGCCTGCCTCTGTGTAGCCACCCTGAACTTCCCTGGTAGTCTCCCATCCAAGTATTAACCAGGGCTGACCCTGCTTAGCTTCCAAGATGTGATGAGATCTGGCTAGCCTTGGCCATCCAGGTCAAGTTAGGGATGTTCAGAGGTGGTTTGCCCTTGCCTGCCTCTGCATAGCAACCCTGGGCTTTCTTGGTGGTCTCCCATCCAAGTGCTAACCAGGGCTGACCCTGCTTATCTTCCAAGACGTGATGAGATCTGGCTAGCCTTGGCCTTCCAGGTCAAGTCAAGGATGTTCAGAGGCGGTTTGTCACATCCTACCTCTGCATAGCGACCCTGGGCTTTCTTGGTGGTCTCCCATTCAAGTGCTAACCAGGGCTGACCCTGCTTAGCTTCCAAGACGTGATGAGATCTGGCCAGCCTTGGCCATCCAGGTCAAGTCAGGGATGTTCGGAGGCGGTTTGTCACATCCTACCTCTGCATAGCAACCCTGGGCTTTCTTGGTGGTCTCCCATTCAAGTGCTAACCAGGGCTGACCCTGCTTATCTTCCAAGACATGATGAGGTCTGGCTAGCCTTGGCTATCCAGGTCAAGACAGGGATGTTCAGAGGTGTTTTGTCACATCCTACCTCTGCATAGCAACCCTGGGCTTCCTTGGTGGTCTCCCATCCAAGTACTAACCAGGGCTGACCCTGCTTAGCTTCCAAGATGTGATGAGATCTGGCTAGCCTTGGCCATCCAGGTCAAGTCATGGATGTTCAGAGGTGGTTTGCCATTGTCTGCCTCTGCATAGCAACCCTGGGCTTCCAGAGCTGACCCTGCTTAGCTTCTGATAAGATCAGACTCCCCTGGGCCATCCAGGCAGGGTGATCCGGCTATGCACCCTTCAAGAAACAGTGTAAAATTTTTGGGTAGTCCAGGAGAACGGATGGGGATGCCTTTTCCAATGCGCAATGCAAAACGAATGGGAATACCCTGTCCTCACTCCACACACTGTGGTCCCTACACTGGATTCCATTTTATGCAATTCCATACCTGGATTTGCATCTGGAATCAGTCTAGGCCGGCGTCCCCAGCGTGGTGCCGATGGATGCCAGTGGATGCCATCGTGCCTGCTGACACCTTTCCTGGTGCCAACTGAGTGTTGTTGTTTCTTAGAAAATGGGTGAGCCATTCGCCCGGCAGGGCTTATGGTTGGCCACTAGATATATGATTGGTTGAGCAGATTAAAATAACGTCGTTTCAGTGACAGCTGCTACCACCGTGTTGGTTTTATTCTCTCTCGCTGCTTTCTCGCAGTGTATTTTATAAGTTTCCCCCGTTTCCCCCTGCACTTGGGTTTCCTCTGTGTGCACGGCACTGCCACCTGAGGCAGCCATTTTGTGATCGTGCTCAGCACCCTGTGTCAGAACTCCAGAGGAGACCACAGCCTCAAAAAGGTTGGAGACCCCTGATCTAAGCAATCTAGGGGTGTGCATTCCATTCTACCTGAGCTGGAAAAATAGCTGGAAAATACCTTATCGGTATTTATCGGCTATTCTTTCAGTCGGATATTGGGAGGGGTGTTTTCGGCTATTGAGCATAGCCAATCCTGGATCATCCCCCCCCAAAATTCAGTGTAGCTTCTGGTGCTCAAAAGAACCCATAAGTTTCAGAAACATTGGACCAGGGGGTCCAATTTTATGGGCTCCCAAATAAGGTGCCCCCATCCCCCATTATTGCCAGTGGAGGGAAAAAAACAGCCAAAAAAGCAGGGACTGATGTCAAACCAGAGAGTCTCCATGGATTTTGATTTTTCAAATTTTATTTTCACCCCCCCCAGATGGCGCTGGAAGATTCAGAACAAAAGCAAAACCTCCTCAGCGCCATATACCCAGAGCTGGATGAGTTGTCCGCTTTGATTGAAACAGACAGTATGGTGAAGCGGCTAAACGAAGCCAATGAAGAAGTCGCAGCCTTACAACAAAAGATAGTGGGAATCCTCCCGCTTATCCAACACGTGGCCGACGTAAGTGTGGAAATGTCAGTCACAGGGACCTGGAACTTGTGGCTCTCGAGCCAAATGTGGCTCAGCGTGAAACCACATATGGCTCTTTAAAAATGAAAATGAAATCTCAAAGTTAAGGGATATGGTTCGGATAAGTGGGAAGTAACGAGTGTGCGACGGGAAAGGTAGGCCAAGGTGTTTATGGGACTACAGGGCTTTTAAGAGATGCTTTACAGGAAGAGAAATTACAGAGCTGAACAGAAGAACAAGAAACCGTCACTGTAAGCTCCAGTGTTCTGTTTTGTCTGGATCATGTCTCCTTTTAGTCACTGCTAGCAAGGCTGAATAGTTAAACACACACACACACACAGGTTATAAATATGGTTTCCAGCTCCAGGTTGGGCAGATCCTAGAGCAGTGATGGCGAACCTTTTAGAGACCAAGTGCCCAAACTGCAACCCAAAACCCACTTATTTATCACAAAGTGCCAGCACGACAATTTAACCTGAATACTGAGGTTTTAGTTTAGAAAAAAGAACTCATTGACATCTTTTGTCTTAAAAGAAAAACACACTAACAGAGCTTTCAGTTATACAAACAACTTTTTATTGAAAGGTAAAAGTTTGCATTTGGCATGCTTTTGAACAATTAATGTGATTTTTGCTGTTGTATGCATGTTGATAATTTGTCTAACCTTGGCTCATACTTAGTAAGTTTGAGAGCAGCCCAGCCTCAAGTTTGTGTCATCTTTTTCCTTTTAGAGACTGAGTGCCCAAACTGTGTGAGTGCCGCCTCTGGCACGCATGCCATAGGTTTGCCACCACTGTCCTAGAGATTACAGGGTGGAACCCGGGGAAGGTAGTTTTGGGGATCTCAGTAGGTTGTAAAGCCATTGAGTCCTCTCTCCAAAGCAGCCATTTTCTCCAGGACAGCTGACCTCTTTGGTCTGGCAATCAGTTGTAATTCCAGGAGATTGCCCTGCCCCGCCTGCAGGTCGGCAACTTTAGTTATGGATAGTTAGCATTTCTTAGCTTCAGTGATTACTGCAAATGGGTTGCCAGTTTCTTACTATAAAGGAACAGACCAGTTTCCACTGTTTTGTAATAGAACTGTGTTACGTTCACGGGTGAGAAGGTTACCTTGTGGTTGGAGAAGTATGGGTGATTTGGATCCGTTTCAGTAGAAAGATTAATATGTCAGCCCGGGAAATAGAAGCAAAAGGAAGTGTGGCTTTTGGTTTTGGAGAAATGAAACTAAAAGAGACAGATCCTGATCGCTGCAATATAGTCGCTATTACTGACTGGTCACGACGCGGGTGGGAGAGCAGGTCTAAATGGTATAAAGAGAGGAACCAAAGACCGAGTCGCAAAAGGTGAACGAAGGGCAAGGCAGAGCATGTTAGAAGAGAGCTGAAGACAACTTGCTGAAAAACTTAACTCCTTCAAGAAGGACAAGGAGCTGAGTTCAAGGACAACTACAGCCTGACCAAGAAACTGCCTAATGATAGCTGATGTAAATTAAATTTACCTGTTACCTGCAAACCAACTGAGGCCAGCAGTGGAGAAGCAGACACAACTAACAGCTGTGTGATAGAAACAGGTTAATCAATCGCTGTGGAACAGAAGGGGCCAGGGGAAAAAAAGGTAAACAATAAGTATGAAGAGCAAAAGGAAAAGATCTAGGAAGAATTCTGGTACGCCTTCATCCACCCCTAAGTCAGCAAAACAGCTGCGTGTGGATGACTCATTTCAGGAGGAACTGGTGAGTGAATTGCTAATGACTAGAGTTGCCATTCCCCCATGGGGCACGGGTTTACCCACTTTCAGGGGGCCCAATCTGCCACCAGCCGGCAGGGGAACCCCACCCCCAAAGAACCCTGTCTGTGCCAATGTGCCCAGTGCGATGACGTCACTTGGAAGTTTAAAAATGCTTTTTAAAAAAGAAGGGCAAGGAGTTGCTCTGGGAAAGGAACAAGTTGGAGTCAGAGGAAATTGTTTGCTTTTAGAACCTACCAAGATAGGAAACAGTCTAGTAAAAGTTAAGCAGGGGAGAGGTCTTGGAATCTTTTTTTTTTTTGGGTGGTAGCTGCTTTCAATTTCTTAATTATTTCTTTTTAAAAATAATCTCACAGTGTACATAGCTTCCCCCTCATTCATTGTTTCCTTCTGGAAGAGAGCCAGTTTGGTGTAGTGGTTGAGTGTGCAGACTCTAATCTGGGAGAACTGGGTTTGATACCCCACTCCTCCACTTGTAGCTGCTGGATGACCTTGGGCAAGCCGTAGTTCTGTCAGAGCTGTTCTCAAGGACAATTCTCTCAGAGCTGTCTCAGCCCCACCTGACTCACAGGGTGTCTGTTGTGGGGAGAGGAAGGAAAAGGTGATTGTAAACTGCACTGAGACTCCCAAGGGAAGGGCGGGGTATAAATCCAATCTCTTCTTAGCTTCCCCCTCATTCATTTTTTTCTTCTGGAAGAGAGCCAGTTTGGTGTAGTGGTTAAGTGCGCGGACTCTAATCTGGGAGAACCGGGTTTGATTCCCCACTCCTCCACTTGAAGCCAGCTGGGTGACCTTGGGCAAGCCGTAGCTCTGTCCCAGCTGATCTCTCAAGGACAATTGTCTCGGAGCTCTCTCAGCCCCACCTACCTCAGAGGGTGTCTATTGTGGGGAGGGGAAGGCGTTTGTAAGCCGCTCTGAGACTCCAAGTGAGTGAAGGGCAGAATATAAATCCAATCTCTTCTTCTTCTCTTCTTCTTCACCTGTGAGGTAAGAGGCTGAGGGAGAGTGATCGCCCCAAGGCCACCCAGCAACCTTACATGGCAAAGCAGAGATCGGAACCTCAGTCCAACACTCTAACTGCGACACCATCTCATTATGTATTACAGTTACTTTTAAAAGTCTTCAGTAAAACTTGACTTTATTCCACAAGCACCTTGGTCTCCGTAGCTTTGCTTTCTGCCCTTCATCCTGCGGTATGTGGTCAGTGTGAGTAGGCCGAGCCCTATAAGGAATCTGTCAGTTTAATACAGAAAAGACTGCTCTGTAGATGCAGCCAAAAGCAGGGGCGGGAAAAAGGCTTCCACCTGGTTAGGAGGTGTAATACTAGTGTGCAAGAGTTAAAAAAAGGGGGCTACAGAAGTTTCCTTCTGGCTCTTCTTCTTCCTGGCATAGGCTGCTGCCCAGACTGACATTTAACACCCTGTTAGATTCTTGCTGAATATGCTTTAAAATGGCTGATCTAGGATCTCAAGAGCATGCCTCTGTAGAACATCCCCTTCACATAATCAGAACGAGGCACAGAGGTTTTCAGTGCTGTTTTCAGTGCTTAGTTCAGGGCTTTGTTGTTGTCCTTTTTTTCAGTGCTTAGTTCTCATGGCCCTTTCTTTCACGCCCAGGGAAATGCCGATCGCCTCTTTGGGGTCAGGAAGCAGTTTTTCTCCAGGCCAATTGGGCTGGGGGATCCTGGAAGTTTTTTGCCATCTTCTGGGTACTGAACAGGGGTCACTCGGTTTTTGTGTGGGTGGGGAGGTATTTGTGAATTTCTTGCACTGAGCAAGAGGGTTGGACTAGATGAGCCTGGAGGTCCCTTCCAACTCTGTGATTCTCGGTGTGTGCAGATATGGGCGTCAGTGAATGGGACATCTCTTTGTGTGAGAAAGGGGATAAACAAACGAAATATCTTTGGTTAAGGGAAATTCATTTTTGTGTGAGCTCCACGTATTCTTTAGAGCTTTTAAGATCATAAGAGGGGCTCTGTTGGATCCGAACAAAGTTTGTCTTAATCTGCTTCAGCAAATTGTTTCTTTAACAAAATCCAGTCATTTTCAATTGTGTGCACTTTTAATTAGATGTGTTTTTCTGTGTGCTTGTAAATTTGTAATCTTTGTTTTTGTAATATTGTGGTTTTAGTGTGCGTGTGTATTCTGGTTTTCATGTGTGTTGCTAATTGTGTGCCCTTTCCTTTTCTCTACGTTTAGGAGTTGGAAGCTATTGAAACCGAAGTGAGAACAATGAAGAAGGATGCGGACAAGATTAAGATGATCCTGTCCCCGTCCGAAGACACCCTAGAGTTTTCTCCCAAAGAGCATCTTAAACATGGCCAGGTGGATATTCTCATTTTTAAAACAGGGAGACACATTTGGAAAGATTTGGAAAGCTGAAGTGTATCCATAGTTTTGAAAATACAGCATGAACTGGGAGGCCACTACCGACTTGCAGTTTTTCTGTGTGTGCGTGTGTGTATGTGTATAACGTCCCTTAACTCTTAATTCAGTTGGCATGTGATTCTTTTTGGTGCTATAGTTCAGACAATGTACAAGCTGCTCTTTGTTTCTTTGTCTATAAGTTAGTTGCCTTGGTGGTCCAGGAAGAAAGGTACCACCACATGAATGCATGAAACTGCTTTATAATGAGTCAGATCTCTGGTCTATCCAGGTCAGTGTTGTCTGCTCCGATTGACATTGGCACTGCGACATCTCCAGGAGAAGTCTTTCAGGTCGCCTTCTTTTGAACTGGGGATACTGGGGATTGAACCTGGGGCCTTCTGTGTGCAAAACAGATTATCTGCCCCTGAGCCATGGCCCCACCTGCTGCTAGCACCCCTGGTTCATGCTATTTGGGACCCCAGCGCACAAACTCTTTGGTCTCTCTAGTTCAGGCCACTACAATTGCTGGGGTCATGGCAGGGATCAAAACACCAGCAACAGGTGTTGTTAGTTAATTGGCAGATGTGGAAAAAGAAGAAGAAGAGGAGGAGGTGGTGGTGGTGGAAGTAGTGGTTTCATTCCCCATCCTTCACTACCTGAAGAAGTCTCAAAGTGGATTACAAATCACTTTCCCTTTCTCTCCCCACAACAGACGCCCTGTGAGGAAGGAGGGGCTGAGAGAGTTCTGAGAGAACTGGGACTGGCCCAGGGTCACCCAACAGGCCTTGTGTGGAGGAGGAGTGGGAGTCAAACCCGGCTCTCCAGATGAGAGTCTGTCTCTCTTAACCACTGCACCATGCTGGCTCTGTGCTAGTCTATCTCAGAAAGCTGTTGTAGAAGAAGAAGAAGTTGGATTTATTCTCCGCCCTTCACTATCCGAAGGAGTCTCAGAGCAGCTTACAATTTTCTTTCCCTTCCCCTCCCCTCAACAGACACCCTGTGAGGTAGGCAGGGCTGAGAGAGCTCTTTCGAGAACAGCTCTGAAAGAACTTGTGATTGACCCAAGATCACACCAGCAGCTGCATGTGGAGGAGTGGGGAACCAACCCAGTTCTCCCAGATCAGAGTCCGTGCTCCTAACCACTACACCAAACTTGAGTAATACTCAGATAACATGTGAATGCAGCACTTTTGAACACTGTAAAGCGCTGTATGCTGTATGTAGATGCTTCTGCCCTCTTCCCTTTCAAACCTTTTATAACGTTATTGGTTCTCTGTCTTCTGTTTTAGGTTATATTGGCCCACATTGGTCCCATGAAGAAGGCCCTCAGGGAGATACAGTCTTACCAAGAAGGTCTTCGGCTTCCAGGTGTGAAGCTGCAACCTTTCTCTGCCTTCCAAAGGGCAAAGCAGCTTTTGAAAGACTTGAAGACGCTGGAAAGAATGACCAAGGAGCAAAATGAGCTGCTTGAGGTGAGAAATCTGACACTGACACCTTGTATGACCTAATCTCAGTCATCCTTATGGTGCTTACGTTACAGTGAATCTTCATGGGGCAGAAAAACCTTCCCCTGTTGCGGTCTCCCCACAATTGACATTCAAAGGTATACCGCCTCTGAACATAGAGGTCCTATTTAGCCATCATTGGCTAATAGCCACTGGTGGATGTTGGAAAACTGCGGTGAGGGGCTTTCTAAGGTCCAGGTGGACTGTGGGTACCTAACAGAATTAGATCAAGACGGGTAGCCGGGTTAGTCTTGTCTGTAGCAGTAGAAAAGAGCAAGAGTCCAGGAGCACCTTAAAGATTAACAAAATTTGTGGCAGGGGAGGAGCTTTCGTGAGTCACTGCTCACTTCCAAGATGGGTGGCCCTGTTAGTCTGTCTGTAGCAGCAGAAAAGAAAAAGAGCCCAGGAGCACTTTAAAGATTACCAACATTCGTGGCAGGGCAGGAGTTTTCCTGAGTCACTGCTCATTTCTCGATCAAGATGGGCAGCCGTGTTAGTCTGTAGCAGTAGAAAAGAGCAAGAGTTCAGTAGCACCTTAAAGACCAACAAAATTTGTGGCAAGGTAGGAGCTTTCGTTAGTCACTACTCACTTCTTATTTATTATTTTATTTTATTAATTTAATTTATACCCCGCCCTCCCCACCGAAGCAGACTCAGGGCGGCCTACAAGCCTACGGGTATCATAAAAACATTTTAAAAGGTTTTTTAAAAAAAATTAGAATCATAAAACAATTCATAAGGCTACATAAGGCAGAATAACTGTCCTTAATGATCGTCCACAACGGGGCATCTAGTCAGCAATAAATATGAGGCTGGCGTCCGGCTCCAGAACATATAGTTTATTAATGGGGGCGCAGATGTTAAGAGCAGGCAGCCAAGAATGGACTGTAGGACACAGGTTCCTCGGTCGATGTTAGACAATTACCGTATTTTTTGCTCCATAAGACTCACTTTTTCTCCCCAAAAAAGTGGGGGGGAAGTGTGTGCATCTTAAACCACCCCTCACCTTTCCCAAGCCACGGCACCGAGCAGAGCTAGGTGCGTCTTATGGAGCGAAAAATACGGTAGATGCAGCATCTCAATCAAATGCTTGGCGGAAGAGATCCATCTTGCAGGCCCTGCAGAATTGTAATAAATCCCGCAGGGCCCTGAGGTCCTCAGGGAGCTCATTCCACCGAGCTGGGGCCACCACCGAGAAAGCTCTAGCCCTACTTCTAGCCAGCCTGGCATCTTCAGGTATCTGAGGACTTGAGCAGTGACTCACAACAAGCTCCATCCCCTGCCACAAATTCTCCTCCTCCTGGCCAGGCGGGTCTTTTATTTAAACATAATTTTTATTTTGAACTTTTTGAGGGAATACAGAATAAAAAAAGAAGGGGTAAGGGGAACGAATAAAAGGTAAAAAAAAAATGTTAGTCTTTAAGGAGCTGCTGGTCTCTTACCCTTCGCAGAATCAGCACGCTTACTTTTGCTGTCGCTCATGGCAGACGTTTATAAACCCATCTCTGCATTTCTGCTAGACAGCTTGAAGAGCCCAGACTAGCCTGAGCTCGTCAGACTTTGAAAGCTAAGCAGGGTCAGCCATTATTAGTATGTGGATGGGAGACCGTCCTGGAAGAACACAAGAGAAGCCAATGTTGGATCAGGCCAGTGGCCCATCCATTCCAACACTCTGTGTCACACAGTGGCCAAAAACACCAGGTGCCCTCAGGAGGTCCAGCAGTGGGGCCAGGATACTAGAAGCCCTCCCACTGTTGCCCCCCTCCCCAAGCACCAAGAATACAGAGCATCACTTGCCCCAGACTGAGAGTTCCTATCTACACGTTATGGCTAATAGCCACTGTTGGACCTCTGAAGACCAGAGTTGCTATGCAGAGGAAGGCAACGGCACACCATGTCTGTTTGTCTCTTCCCTTGAAAACCCTGTGGGGTCATCATAAGCCAGTTGCGACTTGATGGTACTTCATTATTATATTTCTGCCAATATTGCCTCACATATACTGGCATCTTCTGTTTAGGACAGTTTTCTGCAAAAGCAGATATGCATTTTTCACAATGCGAATACAGATGGGTGTTCCCTCATGCCTGCACTAATTTACCTGCAGTTGACTTAACCACAGTGCCAGCAGGGGTCATTTCCTATAAAAAGAGGTGCAGGAGCTCATTAGCATAACTCATTTGCATATGCCACACCCCCTGACGTCACCGGGAGTGTGTCAGAAAGGCAACACCCACCGCTCAGGCTCCACCCCAAAACTCTCCAGGTATTTCCCAACTCAGAGCTGGCGAGGCAGCTTTACACGAGCCAGCCTGCCGAATGGCGGGGAGGGCGGGATAGAAATCCAAATCCAAATAAATAAATAAATAGACATTTTAGGTTTCTTTTGCTCTTGCAGGGAAGCTCCCTGACAACAAGCATGAAAATACCGATCAAGTTGGTTTGCTTTTGCTTTTTCCCCACGGCGCATCACCATAGGTGCCCGCTCCTGGGCTTGTTTTTTCCGGAACGGCGTTCCTGCATGTTCCTGCTCGAAATGACCCCTGGGTGTAGTGCAGATGTGAATCCTCGTTCACTGCATAGTAATAGTGGAAAGTGTTGTCAAGTCCTGTCTCACTTATGGCGATCCTGTAGTGTTCCCAAGGCAAGAGATAAGCAGAGGTGGCTTGCCATTGCCTGCCTATGCGTAGCAACCCTGGACTTCCTTGGTGGTCTCCCACCCAAGTACCAACCAGGAAAGACCCTGCTTCGCTTCCAAGATCTGATGAGGTCAGGTTATCCTGGGCCAGCCATCTCAGGGCGTACATTGCGTACACACTTGGAATCATTGAGCATCATCTCAACTCCTTCATCCCTGGACGCTTTTCTAATCCCCCATGAATCCTATAATAATATTCTGAAACCCGCCATCTATTCGGGACATCCATCTGCAACCGCAAATATGTAAGTTTTGCACCAGGAACAGCGAAAATCGGGGGTAACTGCAGCATTCCAAATCCGATGCAAAAATATAAATCATTTTTTTTGGGCAATTGTTGCGCCTCCCCTAGCAGACACTTACACTGGAGTGTTCCCATCTGGGGGAAAAAAAACAACAGTGCTTCTGTCAAAGTTGTGTTTGTTTCCCCTTCTGTCTCAGAACAAACGTTTTCAGAATGCGCCAAATAATGTCCTAGGCTGTGATCTGACGGCTTATTTGGGCATTAAGTCATGCGGTCCCTCCATCCACTTTAAAACAGCTAATCATAATTATTGCCTCGTAGCCGATCGTCAAAGAGATGGAGCAACATGAGCAAGAGGCAGACGCTCTGAAGCTGTTGCTAAAGAGCCACTCGGATGAATCGCCTGCAGAAATCCCATTAGCGGCTCAGGCTGCCTCCTACCCAGAGGTGAGGTTTACAGCTTTCCGTTTCCCCTACGCTGTCCCTGTCTTATCATTTCACTGGGAGAAAAAAAAAAACCTTGCTGAGAAAAAGTGAGACGAGCATATTTCACTGTGATTCCTATAATTCCACCAGCATAAAACGGCCTTTACTGGTATTAATGTTGCTATGATTTTGGTTTGGACCATCAAAGCTTACCTTAAAAGGCACTCCTTTCCCAGCTGGATTCACTGGTAGTTTGTTGGTTTTCCCCCCTAGATTTCTATTCTCTTGGCAGTTGTATTCGAATCCAGTAGAAACCTGGGAGACCAACAAGATTTTTGGGGTATGAGCTTTCGAGAGCCAGATCTCCCTTTGTCAGACAAAGGGCGCTTTGACTCTTGAAGGCTCATACCTCGAAAATCTTGATGCACTAAGATGCTACTGGACTCAAGTCCAGGTGTTCTGCTGCAGGTCAACATAGCTGCCTTATGAAACTGTCTCTCTGGAGTGCTCTTGTTTGCTCTCAATCCTCCTTCCCTGCCTGTTTCCCACATGAGAGCCAGTTTGGTGAAGTGGTTAAGTGCGCAGACTCTAATCTGGGTGAACCGGGTTTGATTCTCCACTCCTCCACTTGTACCTGCTGGATGACCTTGGGCAAGCCGTAGTTCTGGCACAGCTGTTCTTGGAAAAGAGCAGTTTCTGTCAGAGCTCTCTCAGCCCCACCTACCTCACCGGGTGTCTGTTGTGGGGAGGGGAAGGGAAAGGAGTTTGTAAACCGCTCTGAGACTACAAGTGAGTGAGGGGCGGGGTACAAATCCAATCTCCTCTTCTTCTTTTTCATGACACTGTTGCCAAGGCCCCTGATTCAAACATCTTACAAATTTTCTCCAATGGACCCGGTTTTGTTTTTGGTTTCTTGGTTTCATCTTGAAATCAAGCCCCGTAAACCATGTTATCTCCAGACGGGGGAGGGGCCATGGCTCACTGGTAGAGCATCTGCTTGGTATGCAGAAGGTCCTAGGCTCAATCCCCAGCATCTCCAGTTAAAAGAACCAGGCAGTAGGTGATGTGGAAGACCTCTGCTTGAGACCCTGGAGAGCCAATTGCCAGTCTGAGTGGACGATAGTGACAGTGATGGACCGATGGTCTGATTTAGTATAAGACAGCTAGGAAAGGGCTGTGGCTCAGTGGTGGAGCATCTGCTTGGTATGCAGAAGATCCCAGGTTCAATCTCCGGCACCTCCGATTCAAGGATCAGGTAGTAGGAGATGAGAAAGACCTCCGCCTGAGAGCTGCTGCCAGTCTGAGCAGACGATACTGGCTGTGATGGACTGATGGTCTGATCCAGTATAAAGCCAGCTTCACGTGTGTTCATGTGACTCTTTATTATAGTTAATCCTTCAATCCCACGCCAGGGTCCCTACAAGGCTGTGACTGAATACCAGCCTGTTATTAGGAAAGGACCAAGGGCCAAACGACATGCTACAAGTTAAATGAGTTCGCCATGGGGACTAGCAGCCATTCTGAGTTCCCAAGGACAGTTCCATGTCCAAGTGCCACAGGTGACCGATTCTAATCGGGACTGTGGTGTGGGGGTGGGGGGAAGAAGGGTTACTGCCTTGGGGTTACAGTTTGGGGCAGTGGTTAGGAGCGCGGACTCTAATCTGGGAGAACCGGGTTTGATTCCCTGCTACTCGGCATGCTGCTGCTGGATGACCTTGGGTCAGTCACAAGTTCTTTCAGAGCTGTTCTCTCAAGGGCAGTTCTCGGGAGAGCTCTCTCAGCCCCACCTACCTCACAGGGTGCCTGTTGAAGGGAAGGGAGATTGTAAGCTGCTCTGAGACTCCTTTGGGTAGTGAACGGTGGGGTATAAATCCAATCTCCTCCTCTTCTTCCCCCCTGAACTGTGTTCCCTGAGCCAAGCTGGTACATGAAGGAACCCCTGACGGGGCAAATAACCCACTCAGCACCAAAACACTAAAAAGATCAAAGAAAAGCCAGTAAATCCAGCTGCACTAAACTCCACACGGATGTCGGGGAAAGCCGAATGATAAGGAATCACTGGCATCAACAGTGTTTACAGGTTAAAGACCTTCTCAAAGAGGCTCGTTTTCAGCAGGTGGCGGGAAGATGAATGAGCTTAAGGGAAGCTCAAAGGATGAGGCCAGGAGGGCATTCCAGAGTCGCGTAGCCTTATTAAGGGATTTGGCACTTGGGACTTCTATTAATATTGGGATTGCTGCTGCATCACACCTGTTGTAATTTGTGCGGTACAGAGCACCAATTCAAGCGCGTAATTACTAGTTTGTCAGGTTGGTACCTACTTGGGAACAAAGGCAGAGCGGGAGAGCACAGTTCGTCTGCATTCTCTTGGATGCCGTCAGCACGCTGTGTGGTTCTTGCTTTTAAGACTGAATTGGCATTTTGTACAGCATGTTGTAGCCTTGGCTAGCCCAGTCTCATCTGACCTTAAGCTAAGCAGGGTCGGCCCTGGTTAGAATTTGGATGGGATGCCTGCAAGGAATACCAGGCTGGTGACGTTTAGGCAGACAATAGCAAACTACCTCTTTTTTTAGCCAGTTGGTGTAGTGGTTAAGTGCGTGGACTCTCATCCAGGAGAACCGGGTTTGATTCCCTACTCCTCCACTTGCACCTGCTGGATGACCTTGGGCAAGCCATAGCTCTGTACCAGCTGTTCTCTCAAGGACAGCTTGGGAAAGAGCTCTCTCAGCCCCACCTACCTCACAGGGTGTCTGTTGTGGGAAGGGAAAGGAGTTTGTAACCCGCTTTGAGACTCCTTCGGGTAGTGAAGGGCGGGGTATAAATCCAATCTCCTCCTCCTCTTCTTCTTTTTCTTTTATGTTGTTTTTTTTAATTAATTTTTTAAAAAATTTAAAAACAAAAGAGAAGCCAACGTTGGATCAGGCCAATGGCCCATCCAGTCCAACACTCTGTGACTCACAGTGGCCAAAAACACCAGGTGCCCTCAGGAGGTCCAGCAGTGGGGCCAGGACACTAGAAGCCCTCCCACTGTTGCCCCCCCCCCCCCCAAACACCAAGAATACAGAGCATCACTTGCCCCAGACTGAGAGTTCCTATCTATACCTTATGACTAACAGCCACTCAGGGACCTCTGTAAATACAAACTGGGAAATACATAAAGATATACAGCTTGTTGTTTTTGTCATTAAGTCACAGCTGTCTTGTAAACACCCTTAATATGGCAGCACCGCCTCTGAGCGTCTCTTGCCTTGAAAACCCTTCAGGGTCGGCATAAGTCAGCTGTGACTTGACGACAAAAACAACAGGCTGTACATCCTTATGTATTTCCCAGTTTTGCCCTGCATGGGATAAGAAGAGCCTTCCCCTCCATCTCAGTTCCCTTCCAGAGGTGATGACAGGAAGTAGTATTGTGAGTTGAGCTGTCTAGTTTCGTCACTTGTCTAACCTCCGTTTTGTTGCCGGTGGAACTCCTGGCTACTTAGCCTCCAGGATATCCATTCCCACAATCCCGAGAGCAGTGTTCCCTCTAAGCTGAGTTAGTGTGAGCTAGTTTTTTAGCCTCCGGCTCACACCTTTTTATCTTAGCTCAGGAAGGATGGCTCCTGGCCAGACTAATTTATGCAGTAGCCAAATTGCTTGCTCACAACTTAATTGCCAGTAGTTCACAAAGTAGAATTTTTGCTCACAAGACTTCCACAGCTTAGAGGGAGCGTTGCCCTAGGGTGTCCAGACTGGGAGTTCATTACTGAACCTCTACATTTCTTACTGAGCTATGGCCGGTGGCACAGGCAGCTATTAGCCCGGGTCGTTTCCCCTGGAACCGCTTGCCTCCAGTTTGCAGCGGCAGTGGGGAATGGCTTCAGTGTGGAAAAGGAAGTTGAGGAAAACTTTAGCGGTGGCATCACAGTAAGATGGGGCTCACTAGCCTCCTTCCCTTTTGTGCCCCCTACCCCTGTGCAAACGTTACATCTGAACATGATTGTCCCTTAGGGCAAAGAGACAGAGGCTATAAAGCAAAAGATCGCCGTCCTGTGCCAGGCAAAGGAGGTCCTCTTGATGGCCATGAAGAATTCCCTGCTGGAGCTTCACCAGCGGCACGAGCAGTCGGAACTGGAAGATGAGAGCGATGAATCTCAGATGCTAGAGGAAAGTGGGTTGGCCGACGGAGGAGGCACTGATCGACAGGTATGTGGAACACGTGATGTGGCTTCAGTGGCTTCGATGGCCAGTGTGGTGTCGTGGTTAAGAGCAGCAGACTCTGATCCAGAGAACTGGGTTTGATTCCCCACTCCTCCACAGAAAGCCTGCTGGGCGACCTTGGGCCAGTCACACTCCTCTCAGAACTCCCTCAGCCCCACCTGCCTCACAAGGTGTCTGTTGTGGGGAGAGCCATTGCGGTGCAGTGGTTCAGAGGAGCAGACTATATAATCTGGAGAATCGTGTTTGATTCCCCACTCTTCCACGTGAAGCCTGCTGGGTGACCTTAGGCCAGTCACAGTTCTCAGAAGAGCTCTCTCAGCCCCACCTGCCTCACAAGGCAAGGATGGGAAGGCCATTGTAAGCTGCTCTGAGACTCCTTAGGGTAGAGAAAAGTGGGGCTTGAAAACCAACTCCTCTTCTTCATTGCAAATTTATCAAGAGCCAGTTTGGTGCAGAGGTTAGGAGCCCGGACTCTAATCCAGGAGAACTGGGTTTGATTCCTGACTCCTCCACTTGCAGCTGCTGGGTGGCCTTGGGCAAGCCACAGTTCTCTCAGAGATGTTCTTTCAGGAGCCATTTCTGTCAGAGCTCTCTCAGCCCCACCTACCTCACAGCGTGTCTGTTGTGGGGAGGAGAAGGGAAAAGGAGATTGTAAGCCGCTCTGTGACTCCCGAGTGAAGGTCAGGGTATAAATCCAATCACTTCTCTTCACATGCTCAAGGGAACTCCTTTGCGTTGTTGTTATTTTTGGTAGGAAGAGGGGGAGTGGCACTGGTGACAGAGACACAAGAGATGGAGCTGGGTTTGAGTTCAGGAGCAAATGAGACACCGACAAGATTCTGAGAGCCGGTTTGGTGTAGTGGTTAAGTGCACGGACTCTAATCTGAGAGAACCGGGTTTGATTCCCCACTCCTCCACTTGTACCTGGCTGGATGACCTTGGGCAAGCCATAGCTCTGTACCAGCTGTTCTCTCAAGGACAGCTTGGGAAAGAGTTCTCTCAGCCCCACCTACCTCACAGGGTGTCTGTTGTGGGGAGGGGAAGGGAAAGGAGTTTGTAAGCTGCTCTGAGACTACAAGTGAGTGAAGGGCGGGGTATAAATCCAATCTCCTCCTCCTCTTCTTCTCTTTCTTGGTATAAGCTTTTGAGAATCAAAGCTCTCTTTGTCAGCTTGTGCCCCCAAAATCTTGCTTGTCTCAAAGGTGCTCCTGGACTCAAATCTAGCTGTTGCGCTGTAGACCGATGCTGCTACCCTCCGGAAACTGTCTTTGTAAGAGGAGGAAACCCTCAAACATATGTCAACAATATTTCAAGATCACTCTCCTCAGACTTCCTTGTATATGTTGTCGGGAGTCAGAGTGAGTTCAGGGGTTGTCATTCCTAACATAACTGAGAGAGAGAGCAAGGCAGGGGGAGTTGATTGAAGCTGTTTTCCTTGTCCGTGACCCGATCGAGGTTAAGCATATTCCAGTTCTGCTGGTATCCACGAGAGTGTAAAATGCATGCTTGCATTTCTCCTGTTGAAGTCTGTGGCTGGTAAAAGTCCTTTATGTCGGCAGCATCATGCCTGTAGCAGCCGCCTGAGTTAGCTGGTGCTTAGCGCCAACGCTCCCTCTAAGCTGTGGAGTCTTGTGAGCAAAAATCTCCACTTTCCGAGCTGCTGGCATTAAAGTTGTGAGTGGGTGATTTGGCCACTGCATACATCAGGTTGCTCTGGAGCCCTCCTTCCTGAGCTGAGAGCAAAATGTGTGAGCCGGAGGCTGAAAGACTGTGAGCTGGCTCACACTAACTCAGCTTAGAGGGAACACTGCAGGTTCGCACGTGTGGGAAAGTGGCTGAACACCAGATTTGAAGAGGACAGAATAAAAGGTCCCTTCTGCTGCTCTGGTTAACTGGGCTACATCTCTCCATGTGTGTTGCAGCTGTCGAAGCGAGGGTCGCTGTCTCTCCTACCTTCCCTGGTTGAAGAAGCAGAAGACGGCGCGTTCCACAGCGAAGTAAGTCTAATGCAAAGCTCATCACCCCCGAAGCCAGCATGACCCTTTGACTCTCAAAAGCTTAAATCCCCCCAAAACTGTGTATCTCTGAGGTGCTACTGGACTTGAATCTAGCTTGGTGTAGTGGTGAAGAGCAGTGGACTCTAATCTGGAGAACCAGGTTGATTCCCCACTCCTCCTCCACATGAAGAAGAAGAAGAAGAAGAGATTGGATTTATACCCCGCCCTCCACTCCCCAAGGGAGTCTCAGAGCGGCTTACAAACTCCTTTCCCCTCCCCTCCCCACAACAGACACCCTGTGAGGTAGGTGGGGCTGAGAGAGCTCTTTCCCAACCTGTCCTTGAGGGAACAGCTGGTACAGAGCTATGGCTTGCCCAAGGTCATCCAGCCAGGTGCAAGTGGAGGAGTGGGGAGTTAAACCCGGTTCTCCCAGATTAGAGTCCGCACACTTAACCACTACACCAAACTGGCCAGCTGGTTGACCTTGGTGCCAGTCCCAGTTCTCTCCGGACTCTCTCAGCCCCACCTGCCTCACAGGGTGCCTGTTGTGGGGAGGGGAAGGAGATCGTAAGCCGCTTCGAGACGCCTTAGAGTAGACAAAAGCAGGGTATAAAACCAACTCTTCTTCATCTTCTTCCACATGAAGCCAGCTGGTTGACCTTGGGCCAGTCACAGTTCTCTCCGAACTCTATCAGCATCATGTGGCTGGTAAAGCCGCTTTGAGACACCTTAGAGTAAACAAAAGCGGGGTATAAAACCAACTCTTCTTCATCTTCTTCCACATGAACTCTGCTGGTTGACCTTGGGCCAGTCACAGTTCTCTCCAAACTCTCAGCATCATGTGGCTGGTAAAGCCGCTTTGAGACACCTTAGAGTAAACAAAAGCGGGGTATAAAACCAACTCTTCTTCATCTTCTTCCACATGAAGCCTGCTGGTTGACCTTGGGCCAGTCACAGTTCTCTCCGAACTCTCTCAGCATCATGAGGCTGGTAAAGCCGCTTTGAGACACCTTAGAGTAAACAAAAGCGGGGTATAAAACCAACTCTTCTTCATCTTCTTCCACATGAAGCCTGCTTGGGCCAGTCACAGTTCTCTCCGAACTCTCTCAGCCCCAACCTACCTCACAGGGTGCCTGTTTTGGGGGGAGGAAGGGAAGGGAGATTGGAAGCTGCTTTGAGACTCCCTAGGGTAGACAAAAGCGAGGTATAAAACCAACTCTTCTTCCTCTAGCTGTTCTGTCACAGACCGTCATGGCTGCCCTCTGAAAGAAATGTATAGCAGGATAACTCTGAATCCAAAAAAGAGCCCCTTCAAATTAGAAATGAGGAAAGAAGTACTTTCTTTGGAATCTACTGGTGATCAGCTCTGTTGGTTGCTCCCAAATTTTTGGTGTTTTACAGGGAGAGGGGGCTGGCTCTAAAAAGACCACAGTCTTGAAAAAGTTGGACGTTGCTGGGTAATTTCTTAAGCTGAACAAAAGGCACACTAGGTTTTTCTGAGAGGATTCTGAATGCTGTGAGGATTTTCTGAGAGGATACTGAATGCTTGTTCCAAAAGGGGAGGTGAAATACTGTAAAGTATAGGAGCTGCACTAGTTCAAAGCTTTTCAAAACAGAGTTCTTTCTTCCGCACCTCACTGCAAACAATCTTGTTTGCTTTGGAGAGGTAAAGACAATGACTAATGCTATATCAGTCAGGGAGCATTGGTGTACGTTGGCCAAAATTTCCTGTACCTTACAGTGGATGCATAGATCTTAACGTTACCTGGAGCCACAGGAGCGGAAGAAGAGGTCACCTGGATCAGATCAGGGGTCCATCTAGTTTAGCATCCTGTCTCCCATGGTGGCCAACCAGGTGGCCCTGGAAAGCCGAGAAGCAGGGCACAGAGATGGATAAATAACCCTTCCCCGCAGTTAACTCCCAGGGTCTAATATTCAGAGGTACACTGTCTCTGAACATGAAGGTTCCATCATGAGAGGGAGGGCAGGAAGGGTTGCCTCAGTGCTTAGTTCTCGTGGCGCTTCTTACACGCCCAGGGAAATGCTGATCGCCACTTTGGGGTCAGGAAGCAATTGTTCTCCAGGCCGGTTTGGCTGGGGATCCTGGAGGGGTTTTGACATTTTCTGGGCATGGAGCAGGGGTCACTGGGGGTGTGTGAAAGGGGGAAGTATTTGTAAATTTCCTGCCTTGTGCAGGGGGTTGGACTAGATGACCCTGGAGGTCCCTTCCAACTGTATGATTCTGTGATTGAGACCTCATGGCTAATAGCTATTAATGGATATTTGCGGTTGTTGCCGTCAAGTCACAGCTGACTTACGGCGATCCTGTAGGATGTTCAAGGCAAGAGACATTCAGAGGCGGTTAGCCTGAGTCATGACTCTGGGATTCCTTGGAGGTCTCCCATCCAAATACCAGCCAGGGCTGACACAGCTCAGCTTCCAAGATCGGACGAGATCAGGCTAGCTTGAGCTATCCAGGCATCCTCCCTGAATTTGCTCTATCCCCTCGCAAAGACTGCTAAGCTAGCCGTCAGCACTACAGCTTGTGGCAGCCAATTCTGAGGCATGATTATATGTTGTATGAAGGAACAATTGTCTTTATATGTCCTGAACCTATTAGGAGAAGGGGAGAGAGAGAGAAAGAGGGGGCGACCACTCCCTCTGTCTTATTCCCTTCCTTGCTGCCCAGATTTTGCTTGCAAACTTTTAAGGGCATGGGAAGGGAAAGGTAACGTGTGCTGCCAAGTCACAGCTACCACACGGTGACCCCCGTGAATTTCCCACCTCCTGGGATTTTCAAGGCAAGAGACAAGCAGAGGTGGCTTGCTGTTGCTTTCCTCTGCACAGCCGCCCCCGGTCTTCCAGGGCGGACTTCCTATCCAAGCACTGACAGTGGTCAACTCTGCTTCGCTTCCAGGCTCTGAGTGACAAGATCAGGCTAGATTGGGCTTTCAGGGTCACCCCAGCCCTTTTTGTTTGCTTTACTCTGCAAAACGCCACGTCTGGCTCTGTCGGCGCAAACTGCCAATCCGTGCACAAGGGAAGGCACCCGCTGGAGACATTTGAAGGCCTTTGTTATGTCCTAATGGCAACCGCGCACACGGTCAGAGAAACACACGTGGCTGGGCTGGCTACCATAGCTTTGCTTCTGGAGACAATAGCAGTATAAAGTACTGAGTCCAGAGACGTGTTGCAGTGAAATCAGCTCATAAGTTTATTGATGGTACAATTCCAGGTCTGCTTAAATACACATCTAAACCGCACCCTCGGCCTTGCCCAAACTCCCTGAGAGGATTACTCATGCGTTACCTTAAAGCAGGGGTGGGCAATTGTTTTGGCTCGGGGGGCCACTTTGTGGGAGCGGAGGTTAGCGGCGGGCCTCACCTTTTAAAACGATTGCATTCATTAGTTAACTTTGCATTTCCGAAAAGGTATAAATTGTACCATAAAAATCAATAAATACAAATTAAATAAAATAGTTGTAGTTTTATTCAATTTATTTATTGTGCTGATTTCATATCATCTATAGCTGCAAGCACATTTAATTTTAGAAGCAGTTTAATGAGACAAATGTACCCTATCACACTTTTCTACAATTCTACAAGAGACAGACTCGGACTGTCTTGGCGGGCCGCAAAAAACTCTGTGGCGGGCCGCAATTTGCCCACCCCTGCCTTAAACCATTGGTCCCCTGGTGGAACCTGGGTGGCCACTTGGTCTAATTTACAGTCCTGCCGGGCTATTGTCTCCCAAAGTGGGGCTCCAGTAGCCAGCCTGGGCACATGCATTTCTCTGACCGTGTGCACGGTTGCCATTCAGACATAACAGCCTTGTTCATAGAGAAGGCTGCAAATACCTTTGCAACTCACAAATACGGGGCAATTCAGCCTGTGGCTTGGGAAAGCCTCCCCTTTGTAGTTGGGGGTGATCATACCCAGGAATGCCCTGACCTGGACAGCTCAGGCAAACCTGATCTGACCAGATCTCGGAAGCTACGCAGGGTAGACCCTGCCAAGTACTTGGAATGCCAGGGCTCAGTTTGCAGAGGCAGGCAATAGCAAGCCACCTTTCTGAGACGTCCAAACCACACTAAGGGGTCGGTCGCCAGAAGTTGTCATGGCATTCCAGGCACGCGAGCGAAAAACAAAAAAAACCTCCCCCACACAAAAAAGGATAATACCCAGGAATAAGGCTGTTCAGAGGATCCAGATAATGTGTAAATGCTTTGTTTGTTTGTTTGTGTGTTTGTGAAATGTACGGGGTTCAGACACGTAGGGTGATCAGCTCATCGTTTATTATTGATTCAGCTTAACTCGTAAGACAAGTCTAGCAGGGCTGAAGCTCTGCTTATATGCATGCAAAACACCCCACACACCCACTCCCTGTGATAGGCTATTTACAAAACATTACTACTTGACTGGTTCATTCCAGAGTCCTGGTCTGCTATTGTTCTTGTGCTTCAAGCTCAGCCAGTCTAGGGTGATTCAATCAGGGATGATTAAATCTCAATACACAACAGTTTGTTTGTTCATTACGGTCTTTAGACCAGCATGCAGTTTAATCAGACATAAAATACAATAATTAAAAAATTCAGATTTAAGAGCTTTTAAGGTACAATTCCCGTAAATTGAAAATTAATGGACAAAATTTAGCAACTTGACATGTGATCTTAAAATTTTTGTACTTAATGCTTAAGAAAGCATTCCCTTATCAGCCTGTGCCGTTTGGCTGTGTATACAGCATAGCCTTGTCCTTTATCTGGATGGCCCGCTGGTATGTATTGCGACACCAGCGATTTCTAATCTGTGATTCCAACAAAAGAACTGCCCTGTGCACTGTGAAAAGAATTTGTTAATAAAAGAAACAAAGGCTCCTAATGAGCCCAAAGAATTTATCCACAGAGAAGACTGACCCTTTGGGGATAGTAGGCAGAGAGAATTTTTTTCTCCTTGGTGTAGTGGTTAGGAGGGTGGACTCTAATCTGGGAGAACCGGGTTTGATTCCCGACTTCTCCACGTGCAGCTGCTGGTGTGACCTTGGGTCAGTCACAGGTTCTTTCAGAGCTGTTCTCTCAAGGGCAATTCTCGAGAGAGCTCTCTCAGCCCCACCTACCTCACAGGGTGTCTGTTGTAGGGAAGGGAAGGGAAAGGAGATTGTAAACCGCTCTGAGACTTTGAGTGAAGGGCGGTGTATAAATCCAACCCCCCATTCACCTTCCAGAATTTGGACTTGCACCAGTGTGGTTTGGTGGCTAACCTATTAGACTGTGACCAGGGAGGCCTGTATTCAAATCTCCATGCTGCTATAAAATCCACTGGGTGACCACTGCCTGCTCATTCTCTCTCAGCCTGCCCTACCTCACAGGGCAATTGTGAGGGTGACACAGAGGAGGGCATCATGTATTATCTGGAGTCCCTTAGACAGTGGGTGAGCTGAAAATGTAATAAACAGATGAGCAATTGATTTAAGATGGCGTTTTTTTAAGACCCAAGCTTCACAGCATCCAAAAGCAACTTGTGAAATTTGCAGCAACAAGACACGGTGGTATCTGCTGGCATATGCTCCCTTTAAAAAGGTTTAGGCACAGAGAAAGGGTCCTCCAACAGTTTATTAGAAATGATACCTCAGTAGAACTTCCATGTCTACGTGCAGCATACCTGGGGTATATGGTGGTATCTTCATGCCCTGTTTGCGGGCTTTGCAGAATGCTATCCCTAGCTACTGTTGGACACCCCCCCCCCCCCCCGGTACCATTCTGTCCTCCCAAGCTGCTTTTCTCCTTATATTTCCAGTGTACATTGGCATTTTGTATAGGTTTGTCCATGCACTTTGGGGTCAGGAGGCAATCTTTCTCCAGGCCAGTTTTGCTGGGGATCTTGGAGGTTTTTTGTCATCATCTGGGCGTGGAGCAGGGGCAGGGGGTTGGACTAGATGACCCCGGAGGTCCCTTCCAACTCTTATGATTCTACGCTTTTGTGCCAATCTGTGCAGACTGCATCATCTTTGGACCTCTGACATGATCCTTATCTTTGGTATTTTCCCTCCAACAAGACGAAGACCAACGTATCCGTTGGGTCTTAATGATAAATACAAACCAGCAACCTTTATGTGTGTGCATGTGTATACGTTAGGTGCCATCAAGCTGGTGTAGTGGTTGAGTGCGTGGACTCTAATCTGGGAGAATTGGGTTGGATTCCCCACTCCTGCATTTGCAGCTGCTGGATGACCTTGGGCAAGCCAGAGTTCTGGCACAGCTGTTCTCTCAAGGACAACTCTGGAAAGAGCTCTCTTAGCCCCACCTACTTCACAGGGTGTCTGTTGTGGGGAGGGGAAGGGAAAGGAGATTGTAAGCCGCTCTGAGACTCCTTTCGGTAGTAAAGGGCGGGGTATAAATCCAATCTCTTCTTCCTTTTCTCTTCTGACTACAGAGACCCTAGGAATGAATAACCTCCAAAATGTCCTGTCATTAACAGCCTGGTTTTTAAATTAAGATACCTATCCCAGGTCTTATCACAGACTTAAGGTTTTTTTTTCTTTTTTAGCTGAAGATTTCTTTTGGTCCCCTCCAATGTCCCCTCTAAGCTTGTGGAGTCTTGTGAGCAAAAATTCTACTTTGTGAGCTACTGGCATTAAAGTTGTGAGCGAGCGATTTGGCTACTGCATAAATTAGTTTGCTCTGGAGCCCTCTGTCCTGAGCTGAGACAAAAGTCTGTGAGCCAGAAGCTAAAAAACTGTGAGCTGACTCACTCTAACTCAGCTTAGAGGAAACGCTGGTCCCCTCCCCTCACCAGTCACCTTAGTTCTGATTTCATAGGGCATTCCAGACGTAATGAGTAAGCGTTACTCAGTGGCGTTCCATCCTCCCTCGAAGTGCATCACCTGAAGTCTTAACTTTGCTCCCCACAGAAAAACACTTCCCCGTGTGTCCCACTGGAACAGCCAGTTAATGAGCCATGACTCAGCCAACTTATCCGTGAGCTCCGCTCTACCTGTGTAAATGCAAATCGGCTGCTTAGATACCTGGTGCAGCAGATCACGTGACGGGCAGTTACTTTTTCTTTCTCTCTCTCTCCCCCCCCCCCCTTCCCTTGAATGCCGGCTGGTGCCGTTTTCCCCCCAAAAAGATTTTTTAAAAACCCCTTTGAGTTCCTCGATTATTCCCCTCCTGTGTCTGACTCTTATTTTATTGCTTCAGGGGGAATCTGCCTCCAGCCCAGTCGCAAACAGTGCAGAATGCTCGGTGACAACATTGGGAGACTCTGGGAGAGAGGCGGACGCCCGGGATAAGCTGGCCGCCCCCGAGCCCGCTCAGCTCCTCCACGTGTGCCGGGCAAAAGTTGCCGAGCTGGAAGGGTGGCTCGACAAAGTGAAAGAAACCCTGAGATCAGAAGGCCCGACCCGACCGATGCAGCAGGCGGTGGAGCGGCATCTCGCTGCTTGCCAGGTAAGATGGACTAGGCCAAAGTTTACTGCTGACCGTTGAGTCCCTCTGGTCTCTCGCTGCTGTACAGAGACAGTAAACGGCACGTCTGCCTGAACTCAGTGGAAGGGGCACGTCCAGGGGATTGGTTTCCCTAGTTATTGGCTCAGCCCTTGCAGCAGGCACAGACTTCCAAAGCAGAGGTTTATCTGCGGGAGAGACGTGGCAACTCTGAGACGGTGTTTGATCTGCCTGCTGCTTTCCCCCTTTTAGCCCCACCCCTTGCCCAAACTTGGCAAACAGGGAGGAGCCCAGCTGGGAGTTGGGGGAGGGGTGGGGAGGAGAGGGAGGGAGGGAGGGGGGCTGAGGTTCCTGTCCCCAGCAGCTGCTTTTCACCCACACCTGTGTTTACTGACTTCGTTTCCTACCCTGTGGGGATCCAAAGTGGTGTACATGGTTCTTTCTCTCTGCTGTTTTCACCTCACAACACCCCTATGAGGTGAGTGAGGCGGAGAGTGTGTGGCCCAAGGTAAAGGTAAATGTTTCCCTTGCTCGAAAGCCAATTGAATCTGACTCCAGGGGGCGGTGCTCATCTCCGTTTCCAAGCCAAAGAGCCAGCGCTGTCCAAAGACTTTTGTGACTAAACACCGAGGCGCACAGAATGCTGTTATTTTCCTACCGAAGCGGGACCTATTTTATCTACTTGCAGTTCTCTTGCTTTCGAACCGCTAGGTTGGCAGGAACCGGACTCAGAGGCGGGAGCGCACTCCGTCACGCAGCACTCAGGTCTCGAACTGCCCAACAACAGACCTTCCGGTCTGCAGCTCAGCACCTTTGGTTCTACCTTTTAGTAATCTCTAGAAACGTTCCGCCCTGACCTTGATGTCCCAGCCTAGCCCACTCTCAGAAGCTGTGCGAGGTCAGCCCTGGTTAGTACTTGGATGGGAGATGTTCCCTCTAAGCTGAGTTAGTGTGAGCTAGCCCACAGTTTCTTAGCCTCCAGCGCACACATTTTTGTCTCGGCTCAGGAAGGATGGCTCCAGAGCAAACTGATTTTATGCAGCGGCCCAATCGCTGGCTCACAACTTTAATGCCAGTAGCTCGCAAAGTAGAATTTCTGCTCGCAAGACTCCACAGCTTAGAAGGGAGCATTGGAGACCACCAAGGAAGGGAGACCATCGAGGTACACTGGGCCGGATACTTAGCAGCAGGCAATGGCAACCTGCCTCCGTTTATCTCTTTCCTTGAAAACCCTGCAGGGTGACCCACAAGTTTGCTGCAACTGGAAAGCACTTTACGCTTTACACACAGAATAATGCTTTTAAAAACCCATGGGCGGTGCCTGTTGAAGTTTCCGTATCGACTTTCCAGGGGCCAAAGTGTGGGGGGCTCCAGTGTCCCGCATATGTTACCGCACCTTCTTGTGACTAGCAAGGGCTGAATAAACGATACAGTTATTATACAGTTTTCTTCCATTGGCATAATGACTGCATGTCTCAGACCCTGGACCCCACCTCTGTTCTGCTGTTTCAGACCAACACGGCTACCCCACCTGAGTCTATGTTCAGTAAAGAAGCCTTGGGGGAAGTGGGGGGTGTTTCGTAAAAAATGAATAATTAACCTCTTGGCTTTCCAGGCAATGCTGTTCGAGATTGAGGAGAAGGTGGGGTCTCTGTCGGAGGACTGCAAAGGCCGGCAGGCCGACGACAGCCGGAGCCTCCAGCAAGAAGCAGAGAGCCTTTCCCTGAAGCTTAAAGATGTGAAATGCAACTTGGAAAAGGTCCATGGCCTGCTTCAGGACAAGTATGCGGAAGGACAGGTAAGCCAGGAGTTTGTGAGGATCACTGCTGTGTTGGTTTCCGTTTAAGAAGTGTGTTTACGGGCAATGCTCCCGGCCTCATTCTTGCGCCATTTCTGTTCTTCTGGCCTTCCGCTCCTCTCTTTAGAATTCCCATCTCCAGTGCTTAAAGTGCGTATTCTACTTCGCTGTTTAGTATGGTGTTTCTGTCGTCGTACACTGTTCCCTGAAGGGGTGTGTGTGCCTTGAGGGCTGGGGTGCCAGCTCTGGGTTAAGAAATTCCTGGAGATTTTTTTGGGGGGAGAGTGCCTGGGGAGGGGGGGTTGAGAAGGGGAGGGACCTCAGCAAGGGACAGTGCCATAGAGTCCACCTTCCGAGCAGCCATTTTCTCCTGGGAAGCTGATCTCTTGTCACCTAGAGATCATCTGTAATACCAGATCTCTAGGCCCCACCTGGAGGTTGGCAGCCCCACTTGAGGGTGATGGGATGCGTGAAGTTCCAGCCCTTGATGTGAGTCTCACTTCTCCAGGCTGTTGAACAAATGAGGGCTTCTGGAGTTCTGGCCCCGCTGGTGGACCTCCTGATCAGTGTTCCCTCTAAGCTGAGTTAGTGTGATCTAGCTCACAGTTTTTTAGCCTCCAGCTCACAGATTTTTGTCTTAGCTCAGGAAGGATGGCTCCAGAGCAAACTAATTTATACAGTAGCCAAATCACCCACCCACAACTTTAATGCCAATGGCTCACAAAGTAGAATTTTTGCTCACAAGACTCCACAGCTTAGAGGGAGCATTGCTCCTGATGGCACCTGGGTTTTGGCCACAGTGTGACAGAGTGTGTTGGATTGGATGGGCCATTGGCCTGATCTAGCATGGCTTCTCTTATGCTATTATGTCTGGGGCAGTGATGCTCTGTATTCTTGGTGCTTGGGAGGCAATAGTGGGAGGGCTTTTGGAGTTCTGGCCCTGCTAGTGGACCTCCTGATGGCATCTGGGTTTTGGCCACTGTGTGGCACAGAGTGTTGGACTGGATGGGCAGTTGGCCTGATCCAACATGGCTTCTCATATGTTCTTATGTCTGGGACAGTGGTGCTCTGTATTCTTGGTGCTTGGGGGCCAAAAGTAGGAGGGCTTTTGGAGTTCTGGTCCCGCTAGTGGACCTCCTGATGGCACCTGGGTTTTGACCACTGTGTGACAAAGAGGCACTGTGTGACAAAGAGGCAAAATTTCATTTGTGTATGAAAGTCACAGATGAGCACAAATGATTCCAAATGTCAGCTGGTGGCCATCAGACCAGTTCTCGGCACCCTATAATTACCTGCCTGTAACTGTCTGTTTAGTGCTGTGCAGCATTCTTTCCCTGCTGCGTGGAGGTTGCAGGGCCATGGTAACTAGAGAGCCAGTTTGATGTAGTGGTTAAGTGCACGGACTCTAATCTGGGAGAACCAGGTTTTATTCCCCACTCCTCCACTTGCACCTGGCTGGATGACCTTGGGCAAGCCATAGCTCTGTACCAGCTGTTCCCTCAAGGACAGCTTGGGAATAGAGCTCTCTCAGCCCCACCTACCTCACAGGGTGTCTGTTGTGGGGAGGGGGAGGGAAAGGAGATTGTAAGCCGCTCTAAGACTGCAAGTGAAGGCCGGGGTATAAATCCAATCTCTTCTTCTTCTTCTTCTTCTTCTTCTAACTTTGCTCACAGTGAGAACAGTAACAATTGAGAAAGCTTTTGGGACTATCGCATTATCAGCGTTGCATAAACGAGAGCCCAGGAAATGCTGTCTGTGACGAGCACTGTGGGGCACGGCACAGCTTTGTCTCGTTGCCCTCCATGCCTTTCCCAAAGAGTGACACCAACAATGATTAATCCATTGGCCTGTTCTCCTTATCTATGCAGAACTCGGTCACACCCGAAACGATAAGGAGACTTCCATCTGGATTTGGAAGAGTCTGTTGAAATAGGGTTTCCGTAGCGAAGGCAGATTGAGAACTCTTTTAAGGCATACAAACAAAGCTTCCTTAACATGTGTTTGGGAAACAGCACAAATGCAGAGGCCAGGATTCTGCAGGAAAGAAGTGGCAGGGAGGGCTGTACAAAAAAAAAAAATTGGTGATTCTCGGGTTCGGGTAGTTGTGCAAAAAAATGGTATTTCTCAGGGTTGGGTAGCCTTGGGTAAACCCATTATTTTTATCTTTCCACCTCATGGAGTCTTCTCGCGCCGTTGTGTGCGAGAAGTCCTGGGTAAGTACACAGCAGGCATACCAGGAGTCTTCATACAGAGAGTTTCCTGCATGTTGGCTGATAAACTGCAGTGGCTTTTCTCCGAGTTTCTTCACAACGTTGTTTTCTATTTGTTTTCTTTCCATGGTTCTCTTTATGGTTCTCCATGCTTTCTCAAAATAAAAGGCGGTTTAAGAAAGCATGGAGAAATTATGAAGACACCATGGAAATACAAGAAGTGGAAAACAAATGGAATTGGAACAAATGGAAAATTGTGAGGAGAGTTGGGAGAAAAAACACTGTGGTTCAGCACCCAAACTGTGGGAAACATCTGTATGAAAAGACTTCATGTCACTTGTGAAGATCTTGTGAATGCATAACTTGCCATTTTGCCCTTAAAACTGCATAAAAGTGTGTCCAGTTCCTTTTCTGGCAGTTCTGTGTGTGTGTGTGAAATGCCATCACGCCACAGCCAACTTACGGCGATGCCAGCAGGAGTAAATCAATTCCCCACAACAGTCATTCGGAAGAATAAAGGTTTATTGAGACAGTGATATGATTCGAGTGCCTAACTTTTTCTGTGTTAGAACTGAGGGGAAAAGGCGCGAAGCAAGCAATTATACTCAAACCATGTGATACATTAATGGCCCAGGGCCAATCAGACAGCAGGTGAAAAGCCCGCCAGAATAACGGTCTGTGGTTCTCAAGAGAAAAACGATACCAGGCATAACAGGCCTTCAAGGTAACATAGCCAGGCCAGCAGAGATAACAGGAGTATCAGAGCAACGGCAGAAACGAAAGCTGACATTCCATCTCCCCTCCCATCACCATGGCAACCAAGCCTGAGAGGGGCATGGGGTTGGCAGGTTTTCAAGGCCGAGAAGATTTGCCATTGCTTTCCTCTCAAGAGCCTTCCTTGGTGGTCCCCCGTCCGAGTACTGACTCTGTTTAGCTCCTGAGATCTGATGAGTTCAGGCTGTGCCATTCTGCCTTCCCTCCTCCTAGCAGCTACTGCTTTGGTATATTTGTGCTTGGTTGGGTATCTGTGCCTACGTAGAAGAATGTATTGTGAGAACCCATTAAAGTCGCAAACATCTCCTCCCACTTCTTCCTGAGGTCTCCTAAGACGTTCCCCTCTCCTCTGTGCCTTTTTACAGCTCATCCCCGATGAAAATACCTCAGAGGAGCCGCCCAAGCCTTTCCATGAGGACTTCTCCAGCGCATTTCCACAAACTATCTCTGACAGGCCTCCGTTCAGCAGGCCAAACGGATTACAGCAGCAGCAGGTAAATCCCTCCTTCCACCTCACCGTTCCGTGAAAAAGCACTGTGCGGTCTGTTGTTCTGTCTTTATTTAATAACCATCCCTCTATTTGAACTAACTATTTAGTATATTTTTATCGTGTCTTTCCTCCAAGGACTCCATGTTTTGTCCTCACAACATCCCTGTACCACGAGTAGGCCAAGAAAGAGCGACTGGCCCAACAGGGTGGGAATTTGAACGCAGATCTCCATGTCCGAGACTCAGACTACGACACCGAACTGGCCAAAGCGACCTTCCTGGGCTTTCATTTCTTATCTCTGGCCCATTCTCTAAAAAGACTAGGTTCACACAGCTTCTCGACATTTTTGCTTGTCCTTGTTCAACAGATTCGTTCCAACCCCACTTCACTGAACTTTCCACTTTGCAGTCACCAAGGGGTACAAATCAAGCACAGGTTTCTTCTCGTCTCCCCTCTCTCCAAAAAATGCCCCCAAGTCCTCCCAACAGAAAGCAGTGTTCCCTCTAAGCTGAGTTAGTGTGAGCTAGCTTACAGTTTTTCAGACGAGACAGCGACCCTCGCTTCAACAGCTGCAACGTACATGGAGAGATATAGCCCAGTTAACCAGAGCAGTAGAAAGGATCTTTTATTCTGTCCTCTTCAAATTCGGTGTTCAGCCACTTTCCCACATTCTAACTTGCAGTGTTCCCTCTAAGATGAGTTAGTGTGAGCTAGCTTACAGTTTTTTAGCCTCCGGCTCACACATTTTTGTTGTAGCTCAAGAAGGATGGCTGCAGAGCAAACTAATTTGTGCAGCAGGCAAACCACTCACTCACAACTTTAATGCCAGTAGCTCACAAAGTAGAATCTTTACTCACAAGACCCCACAGCTTAGAGAGAGCATTGGTGGTGATGAGGCCAAAAGCACACTGGGTATTTTAAATCACCCAGTTTCCTACCGCTTAGGGGAATAAAAGTAAGCATTTCTGGTGTAGAGAATTGGGAGACTTTGTGAATCCGTTCCCTTTCCTCCCACTGCGGTCAAGTTCTTCTTGCCTTTTGTACATCTCGCCCTTGTTTCTCCAAAAGCCGTGGTTGCCAAGGAGGAGGGGACGTGTCTCAGGCCCAAAGATGGTCAAGTTTCCTGGGGGCAGGCTCAGGTAGGCATGAGCCAGACTGATGGCAGGCAGGCCAGAGTGGCATAAAACTGGTAGTCTTGGAGGCACAGAGGTATAACTTAATGGCCAGCCTCAGCAACAAGTTGCCAGAAGAAGAAGAGATTGGATTTATACCCCGGCCTTCACTTGTAGTCTCAGAGCGGCTTACAAACTCCTTTTCCCTTCCCCTCCCCACAACAGACACCCTGTGAGGTAGGTGGGGCTGAGAGAACTCTTTCCCAAGCTGTCCTTGAGAGAACAGCTGGTACAGAGCTATGGCTTGCCCAAGGTCATCCAGCAGGTGCTAGTGGAGGAGTGGGGAATCAAACCCGGTTCTCCCAGATTAGAGTCCGCGCACTTAACCACTACACCAAGAGAGAGAGACAGACAGAATGAATGAATACGGGAAATTCAGCAACTTTATGCAGGTGTCCCGAATGGAACCCCCTGTTTCTGACCAGCAGTTCTAGTACTGCAGGGAACAGTTGAAGAGGGACTGTGGCTCAGTGGCAGAGCATCTGCTTGGCATGCAGAAGGTCCCAGGTTCAATCCTCAATGTCTCTAATTGAAAAAGGACCAGGCAGGAGGTGATGGGAAACCTGGAGAGCAGCTATCAGTCTGAGTGGACAGTATTGATGGTGATGGATCAAAGGTCTGATTTAGTATAAGGCAGCTGCACGTGCTCAGTCAGCAGCTGATACATTTAGTCTGAGTTCTGCTATGTCTGACAGTATGGCAGTGGAAGAAAGTATTGTTATTACCGCTGTTGTTGTGGTTACTGAACGGCATTGTGTGTGGTATAGCCAGGAGATCCTAGGATTGTCTGGCAGCCTTTTTCTAGCTGTTTTAACATATTGGACCACTAGGTGGCGAGCTAATTTTTTGGGGCTGAGAAAGCTCTGAAGGAGCTGTGACTGGCCCAAGGTCGCCCAGCTGGCTTCGTGAGGAGGAGTGCGTAATCGAACCCGGTTCTCCAGCTTGGAGTCCTCCACTCTTAACTAAACTATACTAAACTGGCTCCCCGGAAGGAAGCATGAATGTCATTTACAGGAAGCCGACACTCCTGCCGTGGACTTCACCGGGTTTTGTTCTCCCTTTGCAGGAGCTGCTGTTAAAATTGGCTGAGCAGAAGAACCTCATAGACTTCGTTGAGGTGTATGTAGAGATGATGCAACCACACCCTGTGGATGGCCCGCTTCTGGAAACCAGGTACAAATGTAACACAACTAATATGAGACAGATCAAGATGGGTGGCTGTGTTAGTCTGTCTGTAGCAGTAGAAGGGTGCTCTTTCCAACAACTAACACTGTCCACTAAGCTTCTGTATTGTAAGGGGGTGGTTTTCTTCCAAAATCCATGCATAAAAATATGCTCTTGCCATCATCCGCTGGCCAGGAAAAGATTACTATATAATATCATCCTATAGTATATCTAATTAAAATTAAAAGTGGCCTGCTCCTTGGGAGGAAAGCTAGACAGCATAATAAAAAGTAGAGACATCACCCTGCCAACAAAAGTCCGTATGGTCAAAGCCATGGTATTCCCAGGAGTGATGTATGGCTGCGAGAGCTGGACTATAAAGAAGGCTGAGTGCCGAAGAATAGATGCTTTTGCATTATGGTGCTGGAGAAGACTCTTGAGAGTCCCTTGGACTGCAGGGAGATCAAATCAGTCAATCCTAAAAGAAACCAACCTAGACTGTTCCCTGGAAGGCTGAAGCTGAGGCTCAAATACTTTGGCCACCCGATGAGAAGGGAGCGCTCACGGGAGAAGACCCTGGTGTTGGGAAAGACTGAAGGTCAAAGAAGAAGGGGACGACAAAGGATGAGATGGTTGGACAGCGTCATCGATGCAGCGAATATGAAGTTGAGCACAACAGAAGACAGGAGGGCCTAACATGATGTGGTCCATGGGGTTGTGAAGAGTCGGACTCGACTGTGTGACTAAACAACAACAGAGCATATTTGACATTACATAGCATATCCTGCAGCACAGTACCATATACTATGAAGACAGATTCTGGTGGGTCGCTGTGTTGGTCCGAAGCAACGGAACAAAGTGTGAGTCCAGTGGCACCTTTAAGACCAGCAAAGTTTAATTCTGGGTGTAAGCTTTTCATGTGCATGCACGCTTCTTAAATGCACACGCACACAAAAGCTTATACCCAGAATTAAACTTGTTGGTCTTAAAGGTGCCACTGGACTCAAACTTTGTTCATATACTATGAAGGTTTAACAAACCACACGGGGTTTCTAGCCACAGTCCAGCCCACAGTTAAAATGCACAAACCCATTGAAAACAATGGCTTTATGAGAACTTGAATGTGCCGGACTGTGTTGTCTGTGCATTTTGTTGTTTCTTGGGAGCACTGATTCTGGTCAGACTGAGGTCCTGACGGGTGGACTAAGTTCATTGATGCCCCTTTCCAGCATGCCATGCAGGGCCAGAATGCTCCTTCTCACGCTGCTGGAGTTGTCTGGGAAGCCCTGGGGTTACCAGAGGAGAGGAGCTCCCACTGGACCTGGGGATTCTCACGTTACCTTTGTGTGGAACAGCAAGATGCTCTACCACAAAATCTGCTATGCCACATAACCTATGAAAAGGTAAAACTCTCCCAAAAATCTATATACTAATAGCCAAGTTGTCCCCTCCGTGCGGATATCTAAATCTGCGTGGAGGGGGCACTTGGGGGGCAGAGAGATTTTTCTGCACACCTGGTGGACTCTGTCACAGGCTGGGTGCCAGTAGGTCAGGAGCCAAGTCAAAGTCCGAGACAGTCCAAGGTCAAGCCAAATCAGGAACGAATTACCAAGTCCAAAACACAAGCCGAAAGCAGAGTCAGTCCAAGCCGAGGTCGGAGAGGGAAACTCATGAGCAAACCAGTCCAAGGAGTCGACCAAAAGCCGAAGTCAAACAGAGCCGAAGTCACGAGCCAGAGGGTCCAGAATCAAGCCGAAGTCAGACAGAGCCAGAAGGTCCAGAATCAGGTTTAGCTGATGCGAGCCGAGCGGGTGCAGAGCTTAGCCAGAACGACTTGTTGCTAGCACAAGTTGTTGGTCTTTGTGCTGTGCCTAAATACCCAGCTACTTCCTGTGCTTGTTAACAGCTGGCAGTGAGGTCCCAGCTCCTTCTAAAACTGAGTGATCTGCGACTACACATGCGTGCCTCTTTTCTCCTAGCAGCTAAGTCTTGCCTGGATCGTGACCTTAGCCGTTCCACCCGAGGAGGTGAATCAGGTGGGCTTGAGCTTGGCTGTGGCTCAGCTGGTGCTGGGGTAATGCCCTGAGAGGTGCTTGCTTGAGCCTCCTCTGATTCAGGTGGAGGCTGCTCTGGAGCTGGGGACCGATCCTCCACCGCACTTAGGTCCGCAGGAGGCAGGTCTTCAGAGGCACTCCTGACAGGCACTCTCTGAATGTGCAGAAAAATTTGAAAAGTAAAAAAAATCCCCCCAAAACTCTGGCCGTTGCGGGGGAGGCTTGGCGGGCCTGGCGGCCGTGAGCCACTCAGGCCTTGCTGGTGCGGGGGGGGGGAGGAGGAGGGAGAAGGCTTGGCGGGCCGGCGACTGTGAGCCGCTCAGACCTCGCCGGTGCGGGGGGGGAGGAGGGAGAAGGCTTGGCGGGCCTCGCTGCTGCCGTTGCCACTGGAGAGGGGGAGGGGACGGGAGAAGGCTTGGCGGGCCGGCGACTGTGAGCCGCTCAGGCCTCGCCGGTGCAGGGGGGGAGGAGGGAGGAGGATCGGCGGACCTCAGTGCCGCCGCTGCGGAGGAAGGGTGGGAGGAGGATTGGGATCTCCCCCCCCCCCCCCGAGTATCGCGGGTCCCCCTTCTTGTTTTTTTTCCTAAAATACAAGCAATAATGCTCATAGAGATATGTTAAATTTGCTGAATACATGAACACATACAATACTTCAAGAAAATGGAATGTACATCATGAACGGATAAAAGGAAGTCCTTCTTCACCCAAAGAGGGATTAACACGTGGAATTCACTGCCACAGGAGGTGGTGGCGGCTACAAGCATGGACGTCTTCAAAGGGGAACTGGGTAAACATATGGAGCAGAGGTCCATCAGTGGCTATTAGCCATAAGGTATAGATAGGAACTCTCAGTCTGGGGCAAGTGATGCTCTGTAATCTTGGTGGTTGGGGGGGGGGGCAACAGTGGGAGGGCTTCCTGCCCCCACTGCTGGACCTCCTGAGGGCACCTGGTGTTTTTGCCCACTGTGTGACAGAGTGTTGGACTGGATGGGCCACTGGCCTGATCCAACATTGGCTTCTCTTATGTTCTTAAGTCTCACAAACCACAGAATGAAAATTCTTGAAAGAAACACTATCCTAAATAGTCCAAAAGTGCAAGCCCTCCAAGGGGCAGTAACAGTCCATAGAAAAAAAGTACTGTCCGGTGTATCCTGACGGTATCGTACGAGTTGTTCCAGCTTTTTTTTTTAAAAAAATCCTTCATCAAAGGGTATAATAAGTCAAGGTAGGTACAATGACCATGCACATATCAAAATTCTGTTTTGTATTAAGCAGAGTCCAAAGCTACGGTGGCTCAGAGGTTAAGAAGCTGAGCTGCAGGCTGGAAGGTTGGTAGCTCGCCAGTTCGAGACCCGAGTGCCGCGTGACGGAGTGAGCTCCCGTCTCTGGTTCTGGCTCCTGCCAACCTAGCAGTTCGAAAGCAAGAAACTGCAAGTAGATAAATAGGTATCATTTTGGTGGGAAGGTAACAGCGTTCTGTGCACCTCGGCATTTAGTCATGCTGGCCGCATGACCACGGGAAAAGTCTTCGGACAGCACTGGCTCTTCGGCCTGGAAACGGAGATGAGCACCGCCCCCTAGAGTCGGATTCAACTGGCTTTCGAGCGAGGGGAAACCTTTACCTTTTTAAAGCCTCTTAACAAGTTCAGAACCCAATGGTATCAAATCTAACAGGCGAAAAGACTAAAAAAATTTGGGAGAGTTTTATCTTTTCATCTGTAGATTTATACTTTCCTTTCCTGGTTAGTTTTATGCCACATACCTAAGCAGAACCACTTGGAATCAGTGAGACCCAGTTCCAAGTATAAACGTGTCTGGGGTTCAGAACTTTACCAAGAGTTCATATTTCGGGTGCTTGGTTCTAAATAGTTTCAACAAAATAATTTTCTCTTCTTCCTTTCATCTCCTAATAAGTCATGAGGCATCCATCTTGGGAAATGGACCCCCTGATCTCATCGCAAAGGACCCGGCGGGTGACAAGTGGCAGTACTTGGAAGGAGAGCTGCTCCTCAAGACGAAGCCCCCTCACTGCCAACTCGCTGAACCCCAGGTTAGTGCAGAATACCTTTCTCGCTAATCCTTCCACATCAGACAAATAGGACAGCCCCTGCGCAGAAGTGTAAGTGGTCATAGATCCAAGATTTCGAATCACAACTCCCAAAAGCCAGTTGGAAGACATATTAATCTTCTGGAACATTTCTTTGCTGACCAAAGAGCAGCCGTCCTCAAACAGAGACACTTAAAGGGGAGTTTACAGCCGTGAGATTGTTAAATTTGAGTTCATTCAGTTTGGGGTAGTGGTTAAGGGCAGCAGACTCTAATCTGGGAGAACCAGGTTTGATTCCCCACTCCTCCACATGAAGCCAGCTGGGTGATCTTGGGCCAGTCACAGTTCTTTCAGAGCTGTTCTCTCAAGATCAGTTCTCGAAAGAGCTCTCTCAGCCCTGCCTACCTCACAGGGTCTGTTGTAGGGAGAGGAAGGGAAAGGAGATTGTAAGCCGCTCTGAGACTCCGAGTGAAGGATGGGGTATAAATCCAATCTCCATCTCCTCCGCTTCTTCTTCTTCCTCCACAAATTCAGAACAATGGATGCCCCCCAGGGCTGAATAGGGACATAGGATTCTTATCTCACTACAGATGCTAATTTTCTGCCCCCAATCATTTCTCCCCTGCTCTAATCAAGCCGGTTACATTTTGCATTGTACTTTCACATCCTGACTCCCTTCTTTGCAACATCCCTCCCATCCTCCAGCTGGAATATAAGGGCTCAGGGATCTCCACCCCTACTTGTATCTGATGAAGGGAGCTTTGATTCTGGAAAGCTTATATCCCAGAAACCTTTTTGGTCTTTAAGGTGCAGTTGGACTTGGAATCTAGTTTTTCTAGCTATCCATTAGTATCCATCCCTTCCTCTAGGAAGCTCAGGGTGATTTATATGGTTCATCCCTCCTCCCGTATTATCCGTCCAAGAACCCTGGCAAACAGGTCATGGCTAAGTGTGGATCTGGAAACAACAGTGCAGTCCTAAGAGTTATACCTTTCAAGGGCTTAGGGTGTAACTATATCAGGGCTCTTTTTGTAGCAGGAACTCCTCTGCATATTAGGCCACACACCCCTGATGTAGCCAATCCTCCAGGAGCTTACAGTAGCCCCTGTAAGAAGAGCTCTGTAAGCTCTTAGAGGATTGGCTACATTAAGGGGGTGTGGCCTAATATGCAAAGGAGTTCCTGCTACAAAAAGAACCCTGGTAACTATGATTAGGACTGTGCCATCAGTCTCCCAGAGCTTAATCTGAAACGATAACAATAAGGCCTCATTGGCTATCCAACTGGGATAAAGCAGTCCAAGCTTGGGCAGGGACGTAAGGGAAGAGTGGGGGGTTACCCCACTTTTCGCTACCTTAAGGAGTCTCAAAGCGGCTTACCATCGCCTTCCCTTCCTCTCCCCACAACAGGCACCTTGTGAAGCAAGTGGGCCTGAGAGAGTCCTGAAAGACTCATGATTGGCCCAAGGTCATTCAGTCGGCTTCACGTGGCGGAGTGGGGGATCAAACCTGGTTCTCCAAATCAGAGTCTGCTACTCTTAACCACCATAACGTGCTTTTAGAGAATAGTTAGTAGCATAAACCCGGCAACATTGCCTCCGGCTTGCCCGCTCGTTCCCTGGCTCAGAGCCGACGTGCCATTCGTGACCTTCTTACCCAGGGATTTCATTTACCTCTTCCTTTACATTCGGATGTGACTTTTCCACACCATGCCATCGATGGATTTGTTGGATCATTTCACGCCACATGGTGGTTCACCAGAGTACTGAATGAGCCCTGTTGCCTTAAAAGGCCTGGAACCCACAAGACAGGATTCCAGCCCCAGGTGCATATGTCCCGCTTGCATGTATTTTTGCAGGCACAGCAGATGTGGGGTTGCAGGCAAGCGTCAAGCCAGATCCCAAGAGCAAGGCCCCACAATATCCCGGTTATTTTTGTGATCCTCTCGCTTGGAACGGTCAGGTTTTCTGAGAAGAACGTCGTGCGACATCTGTGCTTTTTAATCTCTTGGCGTTTGTCCAAACACATTTTTGTCTTCCCAAATGTTAGATCACTACCAAAATAAATCTCCTGCCCAAGGGTGCTGCATCGAGTGTGAGGACTCCAACGGTTGAGGAGCTGAAAAGGTATACCGCGCAGCTTGGCAGTCTCAGTCAAGAAGCATCTGTTCAGACACAGGTACTCGATGCGTTTCTCTCCGTTATGTAAGTCACCCGTGTGGCGAGTGGGCGAGAGCCAACCTCAGCCAATGGGGATATTTATTTCCTCCTTAATTTTTATTATTAACGCTTCAAACATTTGTGCCCCTTTTTTCATTGTGGTTCGTAATGTGCATCCTAAAAGCTAGTGGGCAAGATCCAACCTGAGCCAATGGGGATATTTATTTCCTCCTTAATTTTTATTATTAACGCTTCAAACATTTGTGCCCCTTTTTTCATTGTGGTTCGTAATGTGCATCCTAAAAGCTAGTGGGCAAGATCCAACCTGAGCCAATGGGGATATTTATTTCCTCCTTAATTTTTATTATTAACGCTTCAAACATTTATGCCCCTTTTTTCATTGTGGTTCGTAATGTGCATCCTAAAAGCTAGTGGGCAAGATCCCACCCGAGCCAATGGGGATATTTATTTCCTCCTTAATTTTTATTATTAACGCTTCAAACATTTATGTCCCTCCTTTCATTGTGGTTCGTAAAGTGCATCCTAAAAGCTAGTGGGCGAGAGCCAACCTCAGCCAATGGGGATATTTATTTCCTCCTTAATTTTTATAACGCTTCAAACATTTATGCCCCTCCTTTCATTGTGGTTCGTAATGTGCATCCTAAAAGCAAGTGTTCATCCTTTGATTTGTTATTTATAGTCGGCCTTCCTCCCCGAGACTCAAGGTGGATTACATAATGCAAGTCATAAATGCATTTTTTAAAAAATTATATCCATTAATTATAGTCCCCCCTATCTCACAGAGTTTCAAGGTGGGTTACACAAAGTATAGAATCATAGCATCACTTGGAAGGGGTTCTACAGGCCATCTAGTCCAACCCCGTGCTTAATGCAGGGTCAGCCTAGAGCATCCCTGACACGTGTATAGAATCGCAGAATTGGAAGTGAGCCAGTACAATCAGCAAAAAATGGAACATTCAGCTGCACAAGTATTAGTTCTGAGGGCTGACCGCTAGGATGAAATACTGAAGGTCGGCCACCATCTTTTAATTTTTTTTAACAAGTTTAATCATCTAGTAACTTATTAGTATTATTATGAGAGCTCTGAGACAGCGGTGACTGAAAGTCACCCAGCTGGCTTCATGTGGAGGAGGAGTGGGGAATCAAACCTGGTTCTTTCCAGATTAGAGTCCACCGCTCCTGGCAACTAAACATCACCCAACCCTACTTGTTGGGGATCCCTGGGGACTCCTGATCTTGACCGTCCTTTCCTGTCACTCTGGGAACTGTATTTCATATATTGATTTGAACTATCTAATTTTTTTATTTCAGTTACTTGGGTGGTAATTTATTTCAGTTACTTGGGTGGTAATTGAACTATCTAATTTTTTTATTTCAGTTAATTGGGTGGTAGTTTCAGTTACTTGGGTGGTAATTATTTCAGTTACTTGGGTGGTAATTCAGTTACTTGGACAGCTCCGCGGTCAAGTACTTGCTTTGCATGCCACAGGTCCCTGGTTAAGTCCCTGCCATCTTGTGTTAAAAGGGCAGCAGGTATTCAGAATAATAAAGGCCTTCCCTATGCCTTTGCGAGCCCCCGCTACCCTTTGAACACAAGGTGGGAAGGACTGACTGAAGAACAGACCATGCCAAGCTAGATGGACTGATGACATTGTGTAAAGTGGCTTCCTGTGTTCATCCAGTCCCAGGGCTGTATCCAGGGCTGTATCCGCTAGGGGTAAATCCGCACCACCAGGGCCCTGCGGGAGATGATGAAGTTCCGCAGGGCCTGTGAAGCAGAGATGTTCCGCCAGGCCTTTGGTTGAGGACAGTGACATTTCCATCATAGCCGGCCCTCTCCGTCTCCTTTTTCCCACCATGAAGAAGAAGAAGAGAAGAGATTGGATTTATACTACCCAAGGGAGTCTCAGAGCGGCTTACAAACGCCTTTCCCTTCCCCTCCCCACAACAGACACCCTGGGAGGTGGGTGGGGCTGAGAGATCTCTTTCCCAAGCTGTCCTTGAGAGAACAGCTGTGCCAGAGCAATGGCTTGCCCAAGGTCATCCAGCAGGTGCAAGTGGAGGAGTGGGGAATCGAACCCGGTTCTCCCAGATCAGAGTCCGTGCGCTTAACCACTGCACCAAACTGGCTCCCACTTTGGCCCTCTCCTCACCTGCCTGCAAGTCAATGACACCGTCCAGAGTGGGGTAGCGAAGAAATTGTCTGACGCCATCTGAAATAATGTAGTCATCCTTTTTGGGGTTTCGTTTTCCCACTTGTTTTTAATGGTTGTATATCACCTAGTGCCTTACATCACAGGGAATAGGTGATTCCTAAGGCCCTCACAAGAAGTTTTGACGAAACAACCTCTTCTTGCCTGCCAGGGAAGCCCAACAGGGGAAGTTTCCTTGACTTTGGACCAGAAACTCTTTGAGCTGCTTCTGGCCATCAGTTGCTGCCTGAACAACATGGAGCAGATGTTAAACACCTGCGCGCTCACCAGCGAAGAAGCTCCGGTGCAGCAGGAGCTGTATGAGGTAAACACAATTAGGTGTGCCGATAGAAGTTCACGATAGCCAAGGCAGGGTGTATGTTGTGATTCAGCATGCGCACAGAAAAAACCTCTGGGTCATGCATGGAAAGAAGGAGGATTTAATCTTCTAGCCTCCGCTTGGATTCATGGTTCAAAACTGGCTTCTCTGCTTTGCTATTAGCATTTCAAAGGAGGAAAGAGCTGTTCCTCTTTTTCGGCTGCAGTCACACACAGTAAATAATCCACTTTCAATGCCTTTTCTCTCTGGGGGTTGCCAGTTCGCACAGTAAAATCCAGTACACTAAAAGTGGGTTATTTAGTGTCTGTGACGACAGCCTTAAAGCAGAGCAGAGGAGCCAGTTTGGAATAGCAAAACTGAGTGTCAGTCGAAGGGCTGAAAAATCCTTTTGCCTTCCCAGCGTGGCCCCAAGGCAAAGTGAAGTTGTGTGAGCGTGCACTTTTACATCTTAGAGGCATGTGATCTTCATCTGTCTCAGGCTCATTTCACAGATTAAACCTCGGGGGGGGGGGGTGTTCCTCATCTACGAGAGGTCTTTTCAGTAGTCATTTTTACCGGCCTCTTCTGTCTTGTCTGGGGCTGCCGTGGCTCAGAGGTTAAGATGCTGAGCTGCAGACCGGAAGGTCAGTAGCTCAACAGTTTGAGACCCACTTGCCGCATGACGGAGTGAGCTCCCGTCTCTGGCCCCAGCTCCTGCCAACCTAGCAGTTCGAAAGCAAGAAACTGCAAGTAGATAAATAGGTACCATCTTGGTGGGAAGGAAACAGCATTCCGTGCGCCTTGGCGTTTAGTCATGCCGCTACATGACCATGGAGACGTCTTTGGACAGCGCTGGCTCTTCGGCTTGGAAACAGATGTGCACCGCTCCCTAGAGTCAGATTCGATTGGCTTTCGAGCAAGGGAAACCTTTACCTTTACAATATCTTGTCTGTCTTTCAGACTCTCTCTGTGGAGCTGCAGAAACTTCACGCTGATATCGGTCAAAAGAAAGACGATCTTTTGAAGTCTGTGACCTCCGCCGGCGGCAGCCCTGATCGGTTCTCCCAGTGTTTTAGCAACCTGCAGGCATGGCTCCAGTCGACACAAGAAGCCACTGCCTCTAGGGGTAAATCCATGAAAGCCGAGCTGGACTACTACAGCAATTTTCAGGTATCATCACTTTGTTGATTTCTCACCTCATTCACTAGTGCACATTTAATCATATGCAGCTGCTGTATATAGAAATATTATTTTATTTATATCCTGCTTTTCTCCCTAATCGGGACCCAAAGCAGCTTTGGCCCACTATTTTCCTCCCCTCCACCTTATCCTCACAACAACCTTGTGAGGCAGGTTAGGCTGTGAGATCGGGGCGGGCCCAGGGTCACCAGCAGTGACATCTTAGCTGGGGGAGTCCAGTCCCGAAATAGCTTGGCCAGGGAGGACTGGGCCCCCAGGGTGAAGAAGTTGGTTATTCCTGCTTTAAATTACTGCTTGCCCCCTTTCCAGGGTAATGCAGATTGCAATTTTGGGATCAGGAAGGACTTTTCTTCTAGGCCATATTGGCCCAGGAATCCTGGAGATTGTTTGCATTTCTCTGGGCATAGAGCAGGGGACACTGGGGGAGTTGTGGGGAGGGTAGTTTTGAATTCCCTGCATTGTGCAAAGGGTTGGACTAGATGACCCTTGAGGTCCCTTCCTACTCTGTGTTTCCATGATCTATATTGTTCTAAGTCAGCTGACACTAGTGGTATTAGTAAGGTGTAATTTTGATTGGGCTGCGGTGGCTCAGTGGTTAAGACACTGAACTGCAGGCCGGAAGGTTGGTAGTTTGGCAGTTTGAGACCCGAGTGCCACGTGATGGAGTGAGGTCCCGTCTGTGGCCCCAGCTCTTGCCAACTTAGCAGTTCAAAAGCAAGAAATTGCAAGTAGATAAATAGGCACCACTTCGGTGGGAGGGTAACAGCGTTTCATGCGCCTCGGTGTCTAGTCATGCCGGCCACATGACCATGGAGACGTCTTCAGACAGCGCTGGCTCTTCGGCTTGGAAACGGTGATGAGCGCCGCAACCCTAGAGTCGGATTCAAGTGGCTTTCGAGCAACGGAAACCTTTACCTAATTTTGATTAGGGTTTTACAGTTAAATGTTCTGAGCACCTTCCCTGTGAGGAAAACCAGTAAAAAAGCCCAGTAGCACCTTTAAGACTAACAAACTTCATTGTAGCATAAGCTTTCGAGAAACACAGCTCTCTCCGCCAGATGCAGAGAGCCGTGTTTCTTGAAAGCTGATGCTATAATCAAGTTCGTTAGTCTTAAAGGTGCTACTGAGCTTTTTACTGTTTTGCAGCAACAGACAAACACGGCTTACTTCCCTACAAGGAAAGGCTGAAGAGTCGGGGGCTTCTTTACAGAGTGATTAAAATGTGGAGTTTGCTGCTGGAGGATGTAGTGATGGCCACAGGTCTCATTCTTTAAACGAAAAATGTTGTGTTGCAATTTTAAAAAGATATATCAAACTGAGCAAAACAGCTTTCCAGGGAGTACGGTGTGCTCCCTGTTCCCACACTGGCTCTGTGGGGAAATCATTCCCATTGTGTTTTTGTGTGGGTGAGCTGCTTTCCGCAGCAGATGGCTCTGCAGTTCAGGCAAACGCGCATTTGATTTCGTGTGTTTAAGCCCAACGCAAGTGCAATGACCTTGGCTGGACATCTTGTTCCTCCGTAAATGGAGCAGGTGAGTCAAGCAGACGGGGAGGTAAGATGAGGTCTCACTCCCCCACCATGCTTATCTGTCCATGGAGAAGTTTGAGAACATAGTTGGCTACCTCCGTGACAAACCTATCTGTAGTGAACCCATTCCCCCTTGCAAATTGGTCATTGATTTTTTGAAAACGACCTGGGCGTCTCTCTCCTCTCTTCCTTTCTCCTTTAAAACAAGGGCAAGTTATTCCGTGATTCTTTCTCCGTTATGTATGTGCATACATAAAGAAACGGTGCTGATTAAAAACCGCCCCCCGTTGAATTGCGGTTTAATTGTCCCTTCATTCGGTATAATGTATCTCTGGGTTCACTGTGGGTTTTCCGCTTGTCCCTGCCACAGAACGAAATCAGACTATTGTATGATGCCTTGATTGAGAAGAAGTCCCGGCTGCAACAGTCCTTCCGCGCTATGAGCGGGCACGGCGTTTCCGAGCAGCTCCAGGTAATTAACTGAGATTCGAAGAGGGAATGGACAATCAGTTTCCCCGCCGCTGGGCAATTTTATCTAATTTCCCTTTGTGGTTTGGCATGCCAAAATTGGACCTATGGTCTTGTTTTTCCCTGTAAGCTTAATGATGCTGCTGATGATACCCCCTATTTCCAAGCTCTGATCAGCAGTGAAGGGCCATGGTTTTCGGTTCCTACTTGTGAGCTGCCAGAAAGCCTGTGGCTGGTCACACTTGGAGGCAGGATACTGGGTTAGTCGGAGCCTCAGTCTGATCCAGGAGGGCTCATTTTGTAGCCTTGGTGGTGGGTAGCGCTGTTAGGTCACAGCCGACTTGGGGTGACCCTGTAGGGTTCTCAAGGCAAGAGATGTTCAGAGGTGGTTTGCCATTGCCTGCCTTTGCATCATGAGCCTGGGCTTCCTTGGTGGTTTCCCATCCAAGTACTAACTGGGGCTGACCCTGCTTATAGGGTTGCCATCCCCTCCAATGAGGGTGGCGGTTTACCCACTTTTGGGGGGCCCAATCTGCCGCCGCTCAGCTGACCAGTGGGGGGAGCCCCACCCCCGAGCAGCCCTATCTGCGCTGACACGCCCAGCACAATGAGGTGAAGTCATTGCACAGGGCACGTTGTGGTGGGGACACTCTAGCATTTGAGGGAAAAACTCTATGGTAACCATAGAATTTTTCCCCCCTCAAATGCTAGAGCGTCCCCCTGCAATGTGCCCTGCGTGATGATGTCACCTCTGGGTGACGTCATTGCAGCGCCCGTGCAAGGATATCTAGGCCAGCAGGCTGCAACCCCCTTCTGGCAACCCTACCTGCTAAGCTTCCAAGCTCTGACAAGATCGGGCTCGCGTGGGCCATCTGCGTCAAGGTTAGTCTGACTCTAAGCAAGCTTAGCAGGAATTCCGAGATATTCATCCAACAAAGAACTCAAAAGAACTGGGTTATAATCCTGGGTTTGAATCACTATAGGTTGATGAGGTGTGAGTTTGCAACAAGCGATATCTCTGTGGCAGTGGCCTGAGTAGCCCAGACTAGCTCAAGCTTGTCAGAGCTCAAAAGCTAAGCTGACCAGGAGACCACCAAGGAAGACCAGGGTCATGACACAGAGGCATGCAATGCCACACTTCCTTTGCTCTTGCCTCAAAAACCCCTTGAGGGATACAGGATGTATTGTTTAAACTGGGTTGTTAAAGTGCAGAAAAGGGCAACTAGAATGACAGAAGGATTGGAACACTTCACTATGAAGAAAGGTTAAAGCGCTTGGGGCTCTTGAGCTTGGAGAAACGATGGCTGAGGGGTGACATGATCGAGGTTTATAAGATTATGCACGGGATAGAGCAGGTAGAGAAAGAGGTACTTTTCTCCCTTTCTCACAATAGAAGAACTCGTGGGCACTCCATGAAATTGCTGAGCAGTTGGGTCAGAACAGATAAAAGGAAGTACCTCTTAACCCAAAGAGTGATTAAGACATGGAATTCACTGCCACAGGAGGTGGTGGCGGCTACAAGCATGGACTAGGGGATTGGATAAACCTATGGAGCAGAGGTCCCATCAGTGGCTATTAGCCACAAGGTATAGATAGGAACTCTCAGTCTGGGGCAAGTGATGCTCTGTATTCTTGGTGCTTGGGGGGAGCAACAGTGGGAGGGCTTCTAGTGTCCTGGCCCCACTGCTGGACCTTCTGAGGGCCCCTGGTGTTTTTGGACACTGTGTGACACAGAGTATTGGGCTGGATGGGCCACTGGCCTGATCCAGCTTTGGCTTCTCTTATGTTCTTATGTAATACTGTGAATTCTGTTAATTTGTTTTAATAATGTTATATTGTTAAGACCTACGGTCAATACAATAAAAATCTACACTGCTCCTAATATGAAAAACATTAAAACTAATCGTTTCATATTTCATTTAGAAAATCGACACCCACGAGTTGGAAGAACTTCAGAACTCTGAGACACAGACAGCGAAACTGCGAGACCACGCAGAGAGACTTAAGTTGCCTGTTGCCCTGACCCATGACGTTTATAAACTGGAGGTAAATTTGCTCACAGGAGATGCATGCAGTGCCTTGAATCTCTCCAGGCAGTTATCAAGAGAAGATCGTATATCTGGTATAGTATGGCTGTGTGGGATTAGGAGATCTCCTTAAGGGGTACAACGAGGGAAGGAGCATTAGCAGGGATGGAGGCAGGTAGCAATGAAAGTGGCCAGTGGAAGGCGTGGAGGCTGCAGTGGCGAGGAGGGAAAGGCAGAAGCTGCAGTGGTGGCTACCCCGCCGCCCCCAATCCATCACCTCACGCCCCTGCCTCGCCTGGCCTCAATGTAGAGCTGACCCTGCTCTGAATGTTTAACTTCTGACACTCTTACGCTGCAACCCTAAAAACACTTTCCCATCGAGTAGATGTCATTGGGCTTCCAAGGGCCAAACTGGATCAGAAATGGATACCAATGTTCTAGGGGCAGAAGATTCTCAGGCAGGCATAAAGGAACTCCACTTTAGCACTTTGTTTCGTAGCTCACAAAGTAGGTCGCCGTAGAGCTGAACTCGGTGCTACCGCATCCCCCGATTCTGCCATAGAGACACAGCACCGTTTTTTGAGTTTGGGTTTTATTTTTTCAAAATGCCGTGGGGCCCCCAGTCCTGCTCTGCATGCGGCAAAATGTCTTGCAACTGTTGTCAAATCACGTGCCTGTTTTTTTGCAGTAGGAACTTTTAAACTCTTCCATGGTTTCCTGTGAAATGAGGTTTATTGTGGGAGGAGGGTTTGCTGTTTATGACCCCGGGTGCAAAAACAGTAAAGACAATAAATAAAGTCCTGCTGGGGATCATGGCAAGGGAGGATAAAAGTTTCCTGTCCCACCCACCCCCACCCCTAGCACAGTTTTCAAGATCTGGGAGTTTGATCCAGCTGGAGACCGTGGCACAGGAGAATGAGGGGCACCTGTCTCTCTCCTGTTCAGTTAGCCACTGAATCCCAGAGCCAGGAGGCAGCATCAGGGGAAGGCCTCGGCCTCTGCGTCCTGTTGTTGGCCCTCCAGAGGAATTGGTTGGCCACTGTGTGGGACAGGAGGCTGGACTAGATGGACCACTGGTCTGATCCAGCAGGGCTCTTCTGATGTTCTTATGAAGGCCTTGGCCTCTGTGCCCTGCTGTTGGCCCTTTAGAGGAAGTGGTTGGCCACTGTGTGGGACAGGATGCTAGACTAGATGGACCACTGGTCTGATCCAGCAGAGCTCTTCTTATGTTCTAATGAAGGCCTCAGCTTCCAGGCCCTGTGTAGGCCCTCCAGAGGAACTGGTTGGCCACTGTGTGGGACAGGATGCTAGACTAGATGGACCACTGGTATGATCCAGCAGGGCTCTTCTGATGTTCTAATGAAGGCCTCAGCCTCCAGGCCCTGTTGTAGGCCCTCCAGAGGAACTGGTTGGCCCCTGTGTGAGACAGGATGCTGGACTAGATGGACCAACAGTCTGATCCAGCAGGGCTCTTCTGATGTTCTGATGAAGGCCTCGGCCTCTGTGCCCTGTTGTTGGCCCTCCAGAGGAACTGGTTGGCCACTGTGTGAGACCGGATGCTGGATTAGATGGACTGTTGGTCAGATCCAGCAAGGCTATTCTGATGTCTTTCCAAAATGTCTCTTGCAAGATGGGTGTATTTGTGTTTGCTGAACCATTATTTTATGAAAGTAAAGAGGAGAGAACCATTCTGGGAAAAATATTTCTGGTCTGAGTAATACTCTCAACAGCTTAAGCTGCGTATGAGTTATTCCATTAAGGTGAAAGCAGTGCTCCAGCCCCTTTGCCACTGTTGGTTTATATCTGCTGGGCACAACTGCTTTCTGGTAAATAATGGCAAGTGGATTTGTTTCATTCCTAGGATGTACTGGATGACCTTTGGGGGGCCCTAAGAGCTAAACAGAGGGAGCTAACCCCTCAGTTTATTAGCGAACGACAGTATGAACCTTTGTTACGTGGACTAAGGGAACTCGTAGATCTCGGACAAGAGAAAGTCGCCCAGGCGACGGATCTGAAAGCGACCAGTCGACCGAATTTGCAGCTTCATCTGCAAGATCACAAGGTATTTTATATATATTTATCTATGATTTGAATTTCATAAACTGCCCTAAGTACACAGGTCTCAGGGTGGTGCACAATCAAAGAATGACGCATTCATAAATGTAAAACAATTTAAACAATACATAAATAATAATAATTGAATAGCTAACTTTAGAGAGCCACGATCATTCCCCCATTGAGATTTTGATAGTGGATTTCCATCATACATTTATAATGGTGGACGCTCCCTTGGAGGACCACAAGGGGTGGTGGTGCTTAGACTGGCCCTTTTTAGAACTGGCCCTGGAACAGAAGCAGAGTGCCGGGCCGGGCTCTTTTGGAGCTGTCTGGCTTCAGCCGTGACGGATCGGAACCAAAACCTGAGCAGGCAGCACTGTCCTTTTCCCCCAGAGAGGAGCCACGGGGATCTAGCTTCCAGCCTCCGGAGAGAGAAGGAGAGGCCAGGAAGATGCTCTTCAATTGTACTTTGAGACCGAAGGAGGCTGGCTGGGGGGGAAAGGGGGAGCCGGGCGGCCGCACAAGGCTAGCATCCCATCAAAAATTTGAGTGTGCTTGAGTTAATCATTATAAGCTCCAAATGAGCATGATTTGAACTGTGATGCGCAAGGGGGTTTCTGGTCTCTTCTGTGCCTTTTTATGCCATCAGGAATCTCAAGCTGCATTTCAGAGCCGTTGGAAGGCATAGGCCACACCTACCAAGCAGGGGAAGCTTTGTACATCCCTTAGGGTTAATCTGAGGGGCCGCGGTGGCTCAGAGGTTAAAACACTGAGCTGCAGACTGGAAGGCGGTAGCTCGGCAGTTTGAGACCCTACTGCCGCGTGATGGAGTGAGCTTCCATCTCTGGCCCCAGCTCCTGCCAACCTAGCAGTTCGAAAGCAAGAAATTGCAAGTAGATAAATAGGTACCACTTTGGTGGGAAGGTAACAGCATTCCATGCGCCTCAGCATTTAGTCACATGACCACGGAGCACTCATTAACTCTCCCTGATTGCCATTCTATGTATTTTTCGCTACTGTATAGGTTTTTAAATATTGTTTTTTTAAAAGTACATTTTATTAAAGTTTATACAGATTACAATTCCATCACAATTATTGCCAGTGAAAAGAAAGCGTGATACAAACTTAATATTGTTGATGGGGTCCAAACTGGTGGAGACTGACCAAGAGAGAGATCTTGGAGTCGTAGTAGATAACGCAATGAAAATGTCGAGACAGTGTGCGACTGCTATGAAAAACAAGGGAACTGAAGGAACAAATCAGCCAGTATCATAACGCCCCTGTATAAATCGATGGTGCGACCTCCTTTGGAGTATTGTGTACAGTTCTGGTCACCACACCTCAAAAAAGATATTATAGCACTGGGAAAAGTGCAGAAAGGGGCAACTAGAATGATAAAAGGGTTGGAACACTTTCCCTATGAAGAAAGGTTGAAGCGCTTGGGGCTCTTGAGCTTGGAGAAACAACGGCTGAGGGGGGTGACATGATTGAGGTTTATAAGATTATGCATGGGATAGAGCAGGCAGAGAAAGAAGTCCTTTTCTCCCTTTCTCACAATACAAGAACTCGTGGGTACTCCATGGAATTGCTGAGCAGTCAGGTTAGATAAAAGGAAGTACTTCTTCACCCAAAGAGTGATTAACACGTGGAATTCACTGCCACAGGAGGTGATGGCAGCTACAAGCATGGACGGCTTCAAGAGGGAATTGGATAAACATATGGAGCAGAGGTCCATCAGTGGCTATTAGCCACAAGGTATAGATAGGAGCTCTCAGTCTGGGGCTAGTGATGCTCTGTATTCTTGGTGCTTGGGGGGGAGGGGGGGCAACAGTGGGAGAGCTTCTAGTGTCCTGGCCCCACTGGCGGACCTCCTGAGGGCACCTGGTGTTTTTGGCCACTGTGTGACAGAGTGTTGGACTGGATGGGCCACTGGCCTGATCCAACATTGGTTTCTCTTATGTTTTAACTTACTGTATAGACTTACTGTTGTAACCCCGCCCTGAGCACTTCTATGCAGGGAAGGGCAAGCTAGAGATTCAATAAAATAAAATAAATAATAAAAAATTCCTCTGAATTCTATCTGTGACACTTCCAGCTAATGATCTCTAATTAAATTCAATGTTTGTAGGGCGTGGTAGTACTCAGTACAGCTTGGTAGGGCCTCATAAGTCCTAATGTCTGCAAAGCGCTGTAATGCCACCAGGTGTCATATTTATATGCATGCAAAATTACGACTAGCAATTAATTCTCCAAACACGAGATGTTTCTCAAAGAGCCTTATTTAAATCAGACACCTGCCATAGAGCCATAAAGTATAGGAGAGAGTCATATTTAATTTGTTTAGGGTTTATTTCCCATTCAGGGCTTTTAACATAATTTTGTCGCGCATGAGTGAAGGTATGGGAGGGGGGAGGTCACCGCCACACTTGTGGGTAATCAGAATCATCTCAGTGCTACAATTTTATTGCCAGAAATAGCAGACAGCCTCACTAGGGAAGATTAATGTTTACGAAATCGCCCAAGAGAAAGATCGCACAAGCCACGACGTAATCCCCCACTTAAGTGTTTGGGATTTTAAGTTAAGAGATGCCAATTAGCCATTTTATGTTTTCCACCAGTTGCAAACAGCTGCAGTTTATCCCGTTCGGCTGACTGTGTGGACAGATGTAAAACAGTCCAAATGGAATTACCCTTTGCTCCTTCATACTAGGATTGTATCTGGAAAACAGGGTTTAGCTGTTCAGCACCGATTCTCTGTTTCTGTTGCATTTAGTTGGCATACTTGCTGTGCATGCGTAATGGATGAGAGACAAAGATGATATCTGTGATTTTGGGGCAATGTGAATTTTAAGCCTGGGGTAGAAACAGGCCTGTAGCTAATTAGCTACCCCCCCAAGGCCCCCTCCCCCCAAAATTCCCTAGCTATGGGGCCGGGTAGAAAGAGCAATAATGCTAGAATTCTCTGCCACCCAGTGTAGTTGAGTAGAGTCAGGCCACACGAAGAAAATACCTTTTTTTTCACACAGCCCATCATATAATTACTTCATTTATACCCCATTTTTCTCCTCAGTGGGGGCCCAAAATGGTGTACATTATTCGCAGGTCTTCCATTTTGGCCTCCCAACATCCTTTTTGTCCTCACAACAATCCAGCGAGGTTAATCAATCAATCAATTAATTGTCGTATGGCAGTGTGTGTGGTATAGCCAGGAGATCCTAAGATTGTCTGGCAGCCAGAAGTTCTAGATACTTTAGTGTTATACACCATTAGGTGGCAAGCTAGACTTGGTGTTTTTTTTTAAGGGAAGAGACGTTTCAGAGGTGGCTCGCTGTTGCCTGCCCCTGCCTCCTGCCTCTGGTATTCCTTGGAGGTCTCCCATCCAAATACTGACCAGGGCCAATGCTGCTTAGTTTCTGAGATCTAACGGGATTGGGCTAGCCTGGGCTATCCAGGTCAGGGACCCAGTGAGGTAGGTAAAGCTGTCAGTGTGTCACTGGTCCAAGGTCACCCAGCAACCTTTTATGGCAGAGTGAGAATTAGAACCTGGTTTTCCCCAGATCCTAGTTCCAGTGGAGTCTAACCATGACCGTGAAGAAGTGTGCCTGCACACGAAAGCTTGTACCCAGAATGAAACGTTGGTTTTAAAGGTGACACTTTGGACTCAAACTTTGTTCTGCTGCTTCAGACCAACACACCTACTCACCTGAATATATTTTCACTGTTTGTTCAGCCTTTTGTTCTATTTTTGTATAATATTTGCATTTGGCAAATAGTTGTAAAATGGAGCAACAAGCACAGCTACAAGCATGGACGGCTTCAAGAGGGAATTAGATAAACATCTGGAGTAGCAGTCCATCAGTGGCTATTAGCCACAAAGTATAGATAGGAACTCTCAGTCTGGGGCAAGTGATGCTCTGTATTCTTGGTGCTGGGGGGGGGGGCAACAGTGGGAGGGCTTCTAGTGTCCTGGCCCCACTGCTGGACCTCCTGAGGGCACCTGGTGTTTTTGGCCACTGTGTGACAGAGTGTTGGACTGGATGGGCCACTGGCCTGATCCAACACTGACTTCTCTTATGTTCTTATGGAGGTTAATGTTAATGAAGCCCTGTCCCGAGTACTTTTTTGTTTCATTTTTTAAAAAAAACTGTGGATTTCTTGATCTGTTTGTTGATTCTGTTTTTCCTTTTTCTGAACCCAGAATTTTTTCTGCAAGCTGAACGCTCACATGCTGCTGGTGGAAATGTGTTCCAAAAGAGTGGCACCTTCTCTGCTGCAAAAGAGAGAGAAATTCTGGACGGAATTGGTTGAGGAGATCCAATCTTTAGAGCAGCAGGCGGTCCAACACGGAACCCATTTGGAGAGACAGTTGCAGGTAATAGAATAGAATCAGAACCGTGGGAATATTTTATGAATTATTACAATCTTTGTTCCACTTTTCTGCCAAAATTGACTCATGGGCATTTTAAAAATCCCCAAGAAGAACGGCATTAAAAATTGATACAGATATATTGTGGGCACGGGATTCTCAGCTGGGCGTGACAACAGGCAATTTTAGTGTTTCATTTTTGTACCTCACAAAACGGGTACTGTTAGGGCCAGACGAAACATAGAAACAGAGCTGGAAAGGACCTCAAAGGTCATCTAGTCCAGCCCCCCCGCACAATGCAGGAAATTCACAATAATCCCCACACTTACCCCACAGTGACCTCTGTTCTATGCCCAGAGGAAGGCAAAAAAACCCTCCAGGATGTGAGAGTTCTGCTCAAAGTAGTCAAGGATCAGATCTTGGTTGGTTAACCAAAGTTCTTGATTTCCAATCTCTACATTAGTACAGCTTCTCGGATTATTGTCAGAGATGAGACAGATAATACAAGCAGGTCTATTATACCATTCCAAGGAGTTTGAATTACCCATAGGTAGCCAATCACTATAGGGGAAAATTGGCGGGCAAAGAGGAGTTCTGACCGTTTGGTTCTCACAGGAAAGAAAGTGAGGTGTCAAGCTGTAAATTTCCTTTCCCAAACCAGACCCCTCAGATGTTACCAGTTCACATAACAATCAATGGCCTCAAGGCTTTTGCATGTGATAAGAGATGAGAGGTATCCTCCCTTGAAGTCTCAGCCGGGGCAGCTGGAATGCGGAGGCAGGGATGTGAGAGGCCTCCTTGTTCTCATACATTACAGATGTCACCCTCCCGCTTCATTTGCTACAAACTCCAGGCCTGGTCAAGCAGTAGAACAGTAGAACATGGCAGTTACAAGCACAGAATAAAACATAGGGTAACATAATGGGTACAGGCATGATTACTATGATGTCTGAATTAGCAGATTCTGACACAGGATCCCTAGCCAAGCTGGCCTGGACGAAAATTCCTTCCTCACCCTTTTGAGGCAAGGGGCCGTGGCTCAGTGGAAGAGCATCTGCTTGGCATGTTGAAGGTCCCAGATTCAATCCCTGGCACCTTCAGTTAACGGATCTGGCAGTAGGTGATGGGAAAAGACCTCTGCCCAAGACCCCGGAGAGCCACTGCTGGTCTGAGTAGACAATACTGACTTTGATGGACCAGGGGTCTGATTCAGTATTTGGCAGCTTCAAAGTGGAGATGGGCATTATCCTAGGCATATAAGAAAGGGCCGCGAGAGCTAAGCACTGGCTCATCCCTTCCACTTTCCCTCTTACCTTCTGCCTAAATTCATAGTGAGTCACAGAATCCGCATTGTTCTGCTTAAAACCTCAAAGGAAGGAGAGCCCACCACCTCCCGAGGAAGCCTGTTCCACCGAGGAACTGCTCTAACTGTCAGGAATAGACATCACTGTGTCCCTGAGTCCACCACAGTGATGCAATGCATCTTAGAGTTTGTTCTTTAACTTTTTTAAAGTGCTGTGGGAGCCTAATCTAGCTGGAGAGTGCGGGAGCGGGGGTGGGGTGGGGTGACCCTGTAAATTTCCTGTGCTGTGCTGAAAATGAGTCTCCTCTCTTTAGGACTGGATAGAATTTGATGAGACGTATGCCTCTTTCTGCCAAAACCTGGAGACACTGTCGTCTTCTGTGCCTTCTATGACTCTGGTGGAAGAAACGGAAGAAAGGTTAATGGAAAGGTCTGGACTCCTCCAGGTAGGTCCTTGTCCCTAGACTTGGCAACCAACATTATTACTGTTGTCTTGAGAACTGATTCAAGCACGCTGGAACAACATGACAGGAACTAAGATAAGCCTTGACCAGGTCTCTGCAGAGGTGGCATATAAATCTTATGAACAAATAGAACAAATAAGGACTGTTCTGAATTGGAGGGTGAGACAGGATGCTGGACTGGTCTGATCCAATAGGGCTCTTCTTATGGTCTTATGCCATACCACCATAAGTCTTGGATGGGAGACCACCAAGGAAGGCTCTGCAGAGGAGGGTCATGGCCAACCACCTCTGCTTCTCCCTTGCCTTGAAAGCCCCTTGCTGGGGTGGCCATAAGTCTTGGATGGAAGACCACCAAGCAAGGCTCTGCAGAGGAAGGCCATGGCCAACCACCTCTGCTTCTCCCTTGCCTTGAAAGCCACTTGCTGGGGTCACCATAAGTCTTGGATGGGAGACCACCAAGCAAGGCTCTGCAGAGGAAGGCCATGGCCAACCACCTCTGCTTCTCACTTGCCTTGAAAGCCCCTTGCTGGGGTGGCCATAAGTCTTGGATGGGAGATCACCAAGCAAGGCTCTGCAGAGGAAGGCCATGGCCAACCACCTCTGCTTCTCCCTTGCCTTGAAAGCCACTTGCTGGGGTCACCATAAGTCTTGGATGGGAGACCACCAAGCAAGGCTCTGCAGAGGAAGGCCATGGCCAACCACCTCTGCTTCTCACTTGCCCTGGAACTCTTGGAAGGAAGACCATCAAGGATGACCCTGCAGGAGAAGGCAATGGCAAACCACCTCTGCTTGTCCCTTGCCTTGAAAACCCCTTTCTAGGGTCACCATAAGTCTTGGAAGGGAGACCACCAAGGAAGGCTCTGCAGAGGAAGGCCATGGCCAACCACCTCCACTTCTCCCCTGCCTTGAAAACCCTTTGCTGGGGTTACCATAAGTCTTGGAAGGGAGACCACCAAGGAAGGCTCTGCAGAGGAAGGCCATCGCCAACCACCTCTGCTTCTCCCTTGCCTTGAAAACCCTTTGCTGCGGTTGCCATAAGTCTTGGAAGGGAGACCACCAAGGAAGGCTCTGCAGAGGAAGGCCATGGCCAACCACCTCCGCTCCTCACGAGCCCTGAAAGCCCCTTGCTGGGGCCACAATAAATCAGCTGCAATTTGACAGCGCTTATGTATGTAGAAGTGAATTATAAGCCTGAAAACTAACTGGAAATAGAACAACAAAAACCCCTGGCAGCCCCGCCTCTCTTGGTACCTTAATGTCGTTTTTCTATTCTTTCCTAGCAACTCAAAAGAAACATAGAAGAAGAACAGGGAAGGTATCATCAGATACTGAAAGAAGGGAAGAAATTGATGAAGCTTGCAAATTGCCCTGAGTTGGAAAACCAGGTTGGGAAATTAGAAGACCAGTGGACATCTCTTTCCAAAAAAGTGGGTCATGAGCTACAGAGACTTGAGACTTTGTTCAAACTCTTGTCCAGGTAAGTGTCTCGTGGCTGTTTTCCTCAGCCTTTGAGAGCCAGTTTTTATCCTCATTTTCCTGTGGTGACATCAGACTTGAGTTATTTATCTATTTATTATTTATTTATTAGTTCATATTTCTACCCCGCCCTCCCCGCAAACAGGCTCAAGGCAGCTTACAATATGGCACGCAGTGCCTAGTCAAAGATAAAACAATTTAAAACATTTAAAATACAACAAACAGCATAACATTAACATATCCAAATCACAATAACATTTTTGTAGATAATGTGCTCGCATTGAGGTTAATAATCAACATTCATAGTCAACATTCAGATGGCTTTCAGATGTCTTCTGACAGTTACCCTTAAAGAATGGGTGGGTTTGGATGACAGCAGCCCTAGAAGCCCGATCTCATCAGAGCTTCAGAACTACTCAGGTACACAGGTACTTTGCCCAGGCAAGCCCAATCTCGGAAGCTAAGCAAGGCCAACCCTGGCAAGTATTTGGATGGGAGACCTCCAAAGAATACCAAGGCTTGGAGGTGGAGGCAGGCTGTCAAGCCACTTCTCTGAACATCCTCCATGCACTAGTAGGAGTTGCTAGAGGTCGCCATGACTTCTAGACATGGGTGCGCGTGCACGCACACACACACACAGTTTTTTTTGTAGAAAAAGCCCAGCAGGAACTCATTAGCATAATAGGCCACGCCCAACAGCAGAAACTCATTAGCATAATAGGCCACGCCCCTGACAGCGCAGCTCCCTCCCAGGATCAGCTTCCCCAGGTGCCCTGCGGCTTGTGAGGCATATGGGGAACCTGAGGAGGGGAGACAGTTTAAACTGCCTTCTCTCCCTGGATCGGCTTGGTTTCTCCAGGTGCCCCACGGCTTGTGAGGTGCCTGGGGAACCCGGGGGTGGGGAGGCTGTAGGCATCACCAACTCGAAAGCCAGCCGGAACTCCATTCCTGTGCATTCCTGCCCAAAAATAGCCCTGCACGCACACATTTTCAAAATCCTACACAGGTAGAATCATAGAGCTGGAAGGGATCTTCAGGGTCATCTAGTCCAACCCCCTGTACAGTGCAGGAAATTTGCAAATACCTACCCCCACCCACCCCCAGCGACCCTTGCTCTATGCTGCAGCTTGCCCCCCCCCTTTTAGTCGTGCCTTTGTCATCTCAGTTGAGAGCCTGAAGCAAGAGTAGAGAAGGGAGGAGCATGCAGGGCTTTCCCAGTGATGGTTATATCCCCTACCTGTTATGTATCTCTGCAGTTACAACCGCGATTCAAAGGAGCTGGAGAAGTGGTTGGAGTCTGCTCAGCAGAGGGTGAATTTTTGGAAGGAGCAATCTCTCAGCGCGTCCCAGGACCTGGACACTGTCAGCAACAATATCCACAGCTTACTCGTAAGTCTGGTGTTCGACAGCGTTTATGGGGCAAGCGGTAGTCAAAAACATGGCTCAGATCCTACAAGTCTAAATCAGTGTATGGACTCCCACAGCAGTCTACCACATGCCCCGAGAAAGCTCGTAATTCTGCTGTGACGGACTCTCCACCCATGTTCCCTCTTAATTTCCCCCCCTCTACTGAGCGGAGCAGTTCACATCCTGAGCAGAACAGAACTGCTGTGATCTTAAAGTGGGCAATGGGCAGTGCAAGACCCTGCACGGCTCCAGTTTGCTGCTGAGCGGGGCTTCCTGTGTTAATGAGCGGCCGCTCACTCACACAGCTTAGAGTGAACAGTGAGTCCTCTGCCCCTTATTATTTGTCCCTCCCATGTGGTCCTAGGGTAGCCAGTCCCCCTGCATCCCAAACCCTCAGATAAATACTCACGAAGCTGCCTTCTACTGAGTCAGACCATTGATATATCAATGTTAGTCTTGTCTGTTCAGACTGGCAGCGGCTCTCTGAGGTCTCAGGTGGAGGTCTTTCATTGCCTCTCCTGCCTGGTCTTTTAAACTGGTGATACCAGGCATTGAGCTTAGGACCTCCTGCGTGCCGAACAGATGCTCTGCCACTGAACCATGGCCCCTGCCGATAACAACAGCGAGCTGTGGTAGTCATGGTGGCAGTTAGGAGTTGTGCCACGTGGCATCTTCGAATGTGTGCCACTGCAAGCGGGCTGCTTTGAAGAGATGCACGCACAGCAGGTAACAAATAATGTGGAATTTTTGTGCTGCAAGTATAGTTGGTGCCAGCTTATTCCTTCCCACTTTCAGTTGATACCAGTGTTCCCTCTAAGCTGGGTTAGTGTGAGCTAGCTCACCGTTTTTTAGCCTCCAGCTCACGCATTTTTGCCTTAGCTCAGGAAGGAAGGATGGCTCCAGAGCAAACTGATTTATGCAGTAGCCAAAGGGCTCGCTCACAGCTTTAATGCCAGTAGCTCACCAAGTCGGATTTTTGCTCACAAGACTCCACAGCTTAGAGGGAGCATTATTTATTTATTTATTTAAATTTATATTCCCGCCTAACCAGCAAGGCCGGCTCAAGGCGGCTAACAACCATAAAATCAACAACATGCATACATAAGTTAAATGTATGAATCCAGCTACATAAAATTTACAGAATAAAACCATAAATGGCAGCAGTACAGAACATCCAACACAAAGAGCAGCAACCTAAGTGTCCCAGGCCAGGAGGCTTCCACCAGTCGATATCCCGGGCCAGAAAATTCAACCAGCCGCTTTTCCATTGCCCATTTCCCCCATCTCCCCCAGCATTGGTTGATACGTGCAGTAATTACAAAGAGAAGACATGCATAGTAGTCTTAGAAAAATCCATTAGGTGCGTGTCTGCCTTGAGGTTTCAGCTTGTGGTCTTGAGGACACTAGGAAGGAGCCCTGAATCTTAACTCTTAGGCCTCTGATACCTGGCAATCCAGTTGGGTTCTTAAAGGGATGCTATTCTCTTGTTTTAAGCTATCATGGATAATATAGGCGTGGCATAGTAGACAGTGTTGGACTAGCATCCAGGGAGACCCAAAACTGAATCCGCATTTCTACCACAGCTTGCTGGGTGACCTTGGGCCTGTCACAAACTCTTAGGCTGGCCTACCTCACAGGGTGGCTGTTGTGAGAAAATGCATCTTTCTATTAATTCGTGGGAATCCTTCTTCAAAAACGCCTATTACCGTGAAGAAGTGCTTCCTTTTCCTACTGTAAGGTTACGGTCAAACCCACGAGATAAAGCGGGGGGAAAGAGAGACTGTTTCCTCCAGTGGAATTTGACATGCAGTTACACGATCACACCTCCCTTTGAAGCTGCGGGCGCAGTCCCTCAGTGTGTGATCAGACGCAACTGTGGGTGAGTCGTGGGGAGGGGGGTTGGGTCCTGTTTTTTCCCCGTGTGCTTAAATGAGGGATTAATGAATCACACCTCCGCACTGAGGACTCCCTATGAAGTTTGCGATGATGCACACACTGCGGGGGGGTGGGGGGATCAGCACAGAGTTGGGATGGCCTCATCAGACCATCCCAACGCCGTGAGAGAGCACTGGAGTGGTCAGACGGGAAAGTCCGCCCATTTACTACCGGTTTTTCCCTGGTGTCTTTTAACTCTGCTTCTGCAGCAGGGCAAAACAGTTGCTGACGGCTGCGGGGCTTTTCCCAGATGTTGTTGTCTGATCGCTCCCATTAAATCTGCCCGGCAGTCGCACCTATATCGGTCTAATTGTGCGTATGATCACAACCTAAATCAATCGCATGGGGTGAGCCTGATTTTTGCCTGTCAATTACATTTGAATCCTGTTACTTGTCCTGGGGTACACGGGACAGGTTGATCCTATTTTTGCCTGGCAAGAAAAATAAAACACAGTGAGAGTGTCAGTGGCTGATCCAAGGTTACCCAGTGAGCTTCTTGGCTGACAGGGATTTGAATCCAGGATTTTCCCCAGTCCTAGGGGAAAATCATACGTTTCTAAAATGCAAATTTCAGGCTTGTGCAGTCTCAATTTGCCTTGGGGTCATGCGGGGAAAGGAGGAAGGAGTTTAACCTTTCTATCTTCCCTTCATTTTGCTAATCAGAATCAGGCTTCATGCTTTGTATTCGCATTTTAAAGGGGAGGAAATATGTATTTTTAAAGGACATGTCTGTTGTCTTTTAAATTGCTAACGGCAAACGGGAACTATTTTTGATTACTGAAGCCAAGCAACGGTTACAAGAATTGCGTCCCTATACAACCTCAAGGAAAAAGGAAGCTGCGAAAAGCATTGTGTGTATTGTAGATGGACAGAAGGGCATGATCTTTGCCACATCTGTTTAAGCCCCTAATATAAGATTTCAAGGGCCACAGTGGCTCAGTGGTTAAGACGTTGAACTGCAGACCAGAAGATTGGTAGTTTGTCAGTTTGAGACCTGAGTGCTGCGAGACGGAGTGAGTTCCCGTCTCTGGTCTCAGCTCGTGCCAACCTAGCAGTTTGAAAGCAAGAAATTGCAAGTAGATAAATAGGTACCACTTTGGTGGGAGGGTAACAGCGTTCTGTGCGCCTTGGCATCTAGTCATGCTGGCCACATGACCATGGAAAAAGTCTTTGGACAGCGCTGGCTCTTTGGCTTGGAAATGGAGGTGAGCACTGCCCCCTAGAGTCAGATTCAACTGGCTTTCGAGCAAGGGAAACCTTTACCTTTACTATAACATTTCAAATACTACCCCACATTGCTGCTTAGTAAATTCTAATGTTTTGAGAGAGTGGGTAATAATTTCTTTGTATTAAAAACTGCTTTCATATTACAACACAGCCAACACACTGGCCTTTAGACAACAGTTCTTTTTGCAAATAAATGAACTTGTAAAAGTCTTTTCCTGTGTAAATTTCTTCCCTATCGTAGGCATTCTTAAAAGAATGTGATGGTAAATCTTCATTGAAATCATCCGTCATCAGTACTGGCAATCAGCTTTTGCTTGTTAAGGAGTCCGATGCGGCCATGTTCCGATCAGTTTTGGCAGAATTTGAGCAGAAGTGGACAGATCTGATAGTTCAACTCCCTAACATCCAAGAAAAGCTTCACCAGGTAAAGGGCAAATCTCCAAATCTCCTCGCTCAAAACTAGCTCAACAAGCTTACAAAATCCAACAACTCAATCATTTTGGGAGAGGTGTGGTTCAAGAGCTGCTCTGCTATCTGTCCTATTAAATCAAAATCCCATATACTGTGAGAGATTAGCCTTGCTGGTGTTTCTGCCTGCATAATCTAATGTATGTTTCACTGATTACGAACCTGCACGTAAAAGTCAAATGTACAATCCAAAATAGTTGGTAAGCATACTTAAGTTTCACTGAAATTATGTACTGGGTTGTGTTTAGGAATGGGCACAAACTGGCACACGAATGAAAATTTATGGCGAATTTTTGTCGGTTAGTGGTTTGTAAAGTGAAGTTCATGGCAGGTCAGTCGGCATGAACTTTCCACGAATTTTCAAGCGGTTCATGGAGGTTCATGCCCCTTAGTGAATGGATATATTTCCAGACATACTGTATTCCCTCAAAATGTTTACCAAAGTTCAAAGCAACAGGGGGCAGCATTCTCCAGCTTTGGAAACACTGTTGTCAGTTTCAAACTAGTTTCAAGAGGGGTTCCCCCCCCCCCTTTGCTGAGGTTCCTTTCTTGCACAGAGCTTGCAAAATCTCATCCCCTTGCTTGGATTTGTGACTCTGTGCTTTGAGATCAGTCCTTTTAAGCTTGCAGTGCCAGAGTCACTGGGTTCTGCTGGGCACCAGTACATAGCACTGGTTTTCTGGGCTTGCAAAAAAAAATACCCTTCTTGCTTGGATTGTGATTCTGTGCTTGACATTAGTCCTGCTGAGCTGGCATTGCCACATTGGCACTGGGTTCTGCTGGGCACTAGTACATTGCACTGGTTCTGCTGGGCTTGCAAAAATGCCCCCCGAACTTCAGTTTCTACTGCAGAAATTTTGTGCTTTGACCGTAGTCCTATTGGATTTGCACTGTCACATTGGTACTGGTTCTGTTGGGTTTGCAAAAATGCCCCCCACTACCTCCCCCCTACACATCCCAGTGACCCTTACTCCATGCCCAGAAGATGGCAAAAAAACCCTTCCTGGATCAAACTGGCCTGGAGGAAATTGCTTCCTGACCCCAAGCAGTGATCGGCATTTCCCTGGGCATGTAAGAAAGGGTGTATACATTTCAGCTTACAAAAACATGTAAGTTGCAGGACCTGAGTCACCAGAGGACAAGGGACCTTATCAAGGCTATAGAAGTCACAGTGTGTAAAGCTGCAGAAGGCTGAAGACTAAGATTCATTATTCTCCCGCACCCCGAGTTCCTTGTGGTTACTTTGACCCTCTTCTCTGCAGATAGTTTCCTTGCACCAAAATAGCTTTGCCTGATTTCCTCCAGTCTTTTAAATTCTTATTTGAAATAAATCCCTTCAGTGCTCTGAGGTTTCATTGAGCGTATTCCCTGCTTTTTTTAAAAAAAGAATCCAAAGGCTATTAATTTACTCGGGAAAAAAAAAAAGCGGAATCTGCATTATTTCTTATAGCTCCTGATGGCCAAGCTGCCATCCAATGAGGCCATCACAGAATTGATTGCCTGGATGAACCACGTAGACCAAGAAAGACACCGTGAGACCTCTGTAAATTCACTGAGTACCACCTGCCAGGTGAAGGACCTTCTCAAGAAGTACAGAGTGAGTAGTAGTCTAGAAGAACGAGACTCTGAGAAACTGATTCAATACCATTTTGGCAAGACTGTGAATAGACATTCACAATGGAGCGTTTGTCTGGTGTGGACTGTTTGGGCTGCTCAGGAATTAGGGTCTAACTCCCAATCATGGGATGGATCACTAGGGAAATTTCGCTGCAGGTCTGTGGGGAAAGGTAGTATATGTTGAGTATCATGTTTATGTGGGTCAATGCATGCAGTCCTTCTGTCTGGCAACATCTCCCCATGGCCCCATTCCTGCCATACCAATCCCTCCACCCAGGCTGTTGTTAGTAGGGAGCTGCCAGGTAAGTGTGATGCTTGGATGCAGTTGCAGGTCTATGCCAGAAGGTGTGTGGACTGTCCATGTGCTGTGTGACAGAGCCTTACCCCCATCTTTTTGGGAGGAGAGGAAATAAACTCTTATTAGAGTGTGCAGAGTTACTCCCTCCAAGCCCATTGCTTTCAGTAGAAATGAGCAAGAGTCCAGATAGCTAAAGAAATGAGCAGTGATTCACAAAAGCTCCTCCCCTGCCACAAAATTTGTTAGTTTTTAAGGAGCTATTGGACTCTTGTTTGCCTTAAAGCTGAGATTGAAACAGCTCTGTGCTGAAGACGGTTTGTTAGCTGCTTTAAATTAGGATACCCACAAATCAATTTGGATGAAAGCTCTGGATGAGAAACTGGTGAAAGTTGGAATGTCGATTGAGATGGGCGAAACCCAAGTGTGGCACCTTCAATACATCTCCAACAGTCCCCCTTTCTGCTAGCCTGATTGGAGAAGTGTTGAAGGGTACCACTTGTGAGTGCCCTTCTAAGCTTTCTTGCCCAGGTCCCTTGATGCCCCTCCAAAATTCCAGGGTGGGAGGGAGAGGGAAGGCCAAGGGCAAACCGCTTACCCTGGCCATGGCCAGTAGCAGGCAGTCCGTGTGGGGTCTGCCTTCAAAAATAAGGTTTCTGGCATGGCTGTTTGTGGGGCAGGGCTTTTAATTTAGGGGGCAGGGCCCCAAAATGCCCCACTGTAGCTACAGGCCTGAACAACTCTGAGTCTATATTAGTGTACTAATAAAAGAGCTTTCTTATAAGAATAAGAAAAAAATATTTCTTTTTCCTCCCTTCATTGCCCAAGTGGTTTAATGATCCGGAAGATGCATTAACCTCTGGGCTCATGTTCTGTAACCATTAGCAAAGGACTTCACCAAGCAGCCGTTCATGTTTAGGGGTCACCCAGTCTCCTGTGAATGAATGCTTTTACGAACATCGGCCATGTAGACTGTAAACGGCACTTGGAAAAGGCTCTTCCTTTTCTTTTTCTGTTTTTCTTAAGTCCCTCTTCTTTTTATCTTCCTAGGAATACCTGATGGAAATGAACTTTAAACAGTGGGTAGTCGATTATGTCAACCAGTCGCTGCTGCAGATGACAACTTGTGACGTGGAAAGCAAGCGATACGAGAGGACGGCGTTCGCGGAGCGTCTCGGGGAAATGAATCTGCAGTGGCACAGGCTGCAGGGGTCTCTGAACAAAAAGGTTCGATTGTCCTCTTATGTCCTTTTGCACAGAACACATCCTCATGCTTTCCCCTGGCAAGGCTTTGCCCAGGCCTCGGTGTCTGTGCTGCAACTCTGCAAAGCAATTTTCATTTCCTTATTTCCTTCCTTGACTTTCTTTTATAGCCCAGTTCCCTCTGAGGCTCAAGGCAAATGACACAATTCGAAAAGATGCCATAAGAACAATAGAAAACATACAGCGGACAGTGAATGAAACTGGGTTGCAGAATTAGAGAATGATGCATTAAAACAGCAGGAGGGCTGTGGGCAACCAGTGGGGGGCTGTGGGTAGGAATGGGGGGACGCCCAACAGCAACTGCCAGCATTGCATTACTAACTGTAACAAAAACTGGAAGTGTCACAGGTAGATCTAGGAATCACTGGAAACTCTATGGTTTTACCTTGGTTTTTTTCCACAGGGATGCCTAGAGCTGCCCTGTGTCACTTCTGAATTTTTTTTTACCAGGTGACATGCTGCTACAGCCAGCGTCATGGGTTTTGTTTTTGTTTTTTAAATTCTCCCACCCAGTTCAGAGAAATTGGTTCCCTTGTACAATACAATATTGACAGTATAATTTGTACAAATAATGTAATGGAGTTGAATTGTGAAATCTGCAAACAGTAGAATTAAAATTGTGGATGGATGGATGGATGGATGGATGGATGGATGGATAGAAAAGAAAGAAAGAAAGAAATGAAAACTGCCTGGAATTTCCAGATATGAAATACCCTTATTGGACTGAGCACAGAATACAAGCTCCTGAGAATCTCACTTTCATGTAAAAGAAAGATCAGTTTTTAGCTCCTTTCCACAGTGGTTGAAAAATGCGCTGACTGAAATAACCTCAGCTGAGTGGCTGAAGATGCTTGACAGTGACTCGAGGTACCTATTACATTTTTCTCACTTGTTCTCCAGAGAGCTCAGGGTAACACACGTAGCTATAGCTTAACAGGTTGGTGCACAAGTGCAAGGGAGGGGACTGATCTGTTCAGTACCTTCAGATCGACCTGCCAACCCCTGCTCACTGGGTGACAATTAGAGATGGGCCTTTTCAGTGGTGGCACCTCACCCTTGTCATGTACCTCCCTGAGGCTCATCTGGTGCCTACCGTACCATTGTATAGGCATGAGGACCAAAGATTTATCTTTTTCCACACCTTTAATCCAAGCTTTATATTCTCTTTTTTTAGCTGATGGTTTTACAGCCGACATGCTGCTCTTTTTATGCCTCTTTTATGACCACTGCTCCTTATGGCCGGTTTTTATTACTGATTTTAATGCTTTTATTTTTTATGCTTTTATTTGTTTGTACTTTACTAAGTGCCTCAAGCTGGTCTCTGGAGAGGCAGTGAGCAAATCGGGCGCCTAAATAAATAATTTCTCCACCGCTCACTTGCAGATAAAGGAACTGGAGCACATTTTGGAGACGGTTACCGAAAATGAAAACAGAGCTCAGTCCTTGGGCAGTTGGCTGGAAGCCCAAAGCGGAAGGTTAACGCTTCTGGAGAAGCCGTTGAGTTTCATCCATGCACAGAGCACAGCAGAAGAGTGCAAGGTAAATTGAATTTTTGGATTGCAAAACTGGAACGTTTGTTTATAGGTTGGATCCAAGCAGCTTTGCTTCCGGGGAAAAGCATCAGACGTGGCATGTCAAGTGATGCGGAAAATGGAATCACAAAACTAGAAAGCAATGCAGTAAGAAGGGAGGAACGGTCCTTTCCCCCTTCATAAAAACGCCTTCCTGAACCATTCCATTGTGAGTGTATGTTAAGGGCAATCGAGTCACTTCCGACTTATGGCGACCCTGTGAATGAATGACCTCCAAAATGTCCTATCATTAACAGCCCAGCTCAGGTCTTGTAGACTGAGGCCTGTGGCTTCCTGTATTGAGTGTCCTGTTGGGTCTTCCTCTTTTCCTGGCCTTATTGTCTTCCCCAGTGAGTCCTGTCTTTTCATGATGTGACCAAAGTATGGCAGCCTAAGCCTTATTATTCCCCTTATAAGAATGTCCTTCTGAACAATTCTGTTTTATTGGTCAATTATTGGTAGAATGTTGGATGTACGGGCTCCCCAGACATGCATTAAAAACATAAGAGAGGTCCTGTTGGATCAGGCCAGTAGCCCATCCAGTCCGACACTCTGTGTCATACAAGTCGTGAAAACTCAGGTGCCGCGAGGCGGTCCACCAGCGAGGTCAGAACTCAAGAAGCACTCCCAATGTTGCCCCCCGCCCCCCAAGCAGCAAGACTGCAGAGCATCACTTGCCCCAAACGGAGTGTTCCATCTAGACCTTGTGGCTAGTAGCCACTCAGGCACCTCTGTTCCATATGTTTATGCAATCTCCTCTTGAAGCTGTCTATGCTTGTAGCTGCCAGTCTTTCTTGCAGCAGTGAATTCCATGTATTAATTACTCTTTGGGTAAAAAAGAAGTACTTCCTTTTATCTGTTCTCAGCCAACTGCTTATTAATTTCATGGCATGCCCACGAGTTCTTATGTTGTGAGAAAGGGAGAAAAATACCGTATTTTTTGCTCCATAAGACTCACTTTTTCTCCCAAAAAAAGTGGGGGGAAAAGTATGTGCGTCTTAAACCCCCCTCACCTTTCCCAAGCCACGGCACCGAGCAGAGCTAGGTGCGTCTTATGGTCAGGTGCGTCTTATGGAGCGAAAAATACGGCACTTCTTTCTCTACCTTCTCTATCCCATGCATAATTTTGTAAACCTCTATCACATCACCCCTCAATCATTGTTTCTCCAAACTAAACTGCCATAACCTCTTTAACCTTTCTTCATAGGGAAGGTGTTCCATCCCCTTAATCATATCAGTTGCGCTTTTCTGCACCTATTCCAATGCTATAATACCTTCTTTGAGGTGTGGTGACCAGAACTGTACACAGGACTCCAAATGAGGTCACACCATTGATTTATACAGGGGCATTATGATACTGGCTGATTCGTTTTCAGTCCCCTTCCTAATAATCCCCAGCATAGCATTTGTCTTTTGTATTGAGGCAACTTCTTCAGTGAGGTATCTACTACAGCTCCAAGACCTCTCTCCTGATCAGTTTCTGCCAGATTGGACCCCATCAATGTACATTTATAGTTAGGATTTTTTGCTCCAGTGTGCATTACTTTACGCCTGCCCACATTGAGCCTCATTTGGCACATTGATGCCCACTCTCTGGAGTGCCTCACAGTCCTCCCTGGCTCCATTCTATTGAGTGAAAAGTCAGCTAGGTCCCATCCTGTTAAGACAGTGAGTGCCTTTCCCAGAAACACTGGGCTCAAGGAAGTGTGCAATAAAGCCAACCTAAATAATAAAAATCTATATACTAATAGCCAAGTGTCTCCTGTGCGTGTGGATATCTAAATCCGCACATCGGGGGCACTTAGGGGGCAGAGAGATTTTCCTGCACACTTGGGGCAATCCCCAGGTGTGCAGAAAAATCTGAAAACTTTAAAAAAAACTATATGGGGGATATTTAAATCCCCTCCCAAAATAAAAGTGTTTCCTGCGCATGCGCAGAGAATGCTCTGGGAACTGCGGAGAGCCGGTGGCTGGGAGCTGCTGAGGCCTCGCTGCAGGCGGGGGGAGGTCGGCAGGCCCAGTGGCTGGGAGCCACTAAGACCTTGCTGCCAGTGCCCATGGTGAGGGGGAGAGAGATTGGCGGGCCTGGCAGCTTAGAGTCGCTCAGGCATCGCCGCTAGTGCCTGTGGGGGGGGGGAGGATTGGTGGGCCTGGGCCTCGCCGGGGAGGGGGGGGAAGAAGGCTCACCTGCGTGTGCTTCCTCCTCCTCGACATGAAGCTCCTTCTCCCCGCCCCCCGAGTATTGCAGGTCCCCGCTTCTTGTATTATATAAAAATCACACACCAACTTGCATACTTCCATCAGAGATTTAAAACAGTCAGAAAGTACTGGAGAGCATTACGCCCTTTTCGGCCCTGGCTCCAACTTGGTGGAACTCTCTGCCAGTTAACATCAGGGCCCTGCAGGATTTGCTACAATTCCATAGGGCTTGCAAGGCAGAGATGTTCCACCAAGCATACAGTTGAGGGCAGCAATGGTTTCTTAACAGTTTAATAGTTCTTAAGAACCATTTGATTCACAATCTGCTTCCTATCCCTCTGCTAATGTAAATTGGGGGGGCAGAATTGTATGATGGCGGCATACGGTTATTGGGCTTTAGAACTGTATTTTAAATTATTTAAAAACTTTGTGTTTTATATGACTTTGATGTGAACTGCTATGAGCTCGTGGGGAGGGCGGTAAACAAACCTAATATAATCTCTCCTTATAATAATCCTTTTTTGGGGTGGCAAGATTCAATGTGCAGCAAAATCAGTTGGCCGCCTGAACTGCCACTCAGAAGCTGTGCCAATTCCCTGATGGCTGTGTTGCCATCCCCTGGCTGTGTTGGCTGGCTGCATTAACTGCATCCTGCCCACAGAGGCTGCGGCCAGCGTCTCGGGCTCAGTGGGGTCTGAGCCAGTGGACACGATGGACATTCCAGTGGCCGAAGGGTGACAAAAGGGTTGTGGTGCACCTGCTCCGTCTGCTCCCAGACACCTTCCTTGCCTGGGGCAGGCCGTGGGCAAAGAGGACACTTACCCACAACTTTGTCCCTTGGTCCGTGGCTGATTGGGTAGTGAGGGGACTGGTGGCAGTGATAGCCTTTGACTTTGTCTTGCCCAAACTGCTTTAAGGTTCTTTTTGCAACTTTTAGGAGGAGGCATATATAAGAACATAAGAGAAGCCAGTGTTGGATCAGGCCAGTGGCCGACCCAGTCCAATACTCTGTCACATAGTGGCCAAAAACACCAGGTGCCCTCAGGAAGTCCACCAGTGGGTCCAGGACACTAGAAGCTCTCCCACTGTTGCCCCCCCCCCCCAAGCACCAAGAATACAGAGCATCACTTGCCCCAGACTGAGAGTTCCTGTCTATACCTTGTGGCTAATAGTCACTGATGGACCTCCGCTCCATATGTTTATCTAATTCCCTCTTGAAGCCGTCCATGCTTGTAGCCGCCACCACCTCCTGTGGCAGTGAATTCCATGTGTTAATCACTCTTTGGATGAAGAAGGACTTCCTTTTATCTGTTCTAACCCGACTGCTCAGCAATTCCATGGAGTGCCCACGAGTTCTTGTATTGTGAGAAAGGGAGAAAAGGACTTCTTTCTCTACCTGCTCTATCCCATGCATAATCTTATAAACCTTGATCATGTCACCCCTCAGCAGTCATTTCTCCAATCTAAAGACCCCTAAGCGCTTCAACCTTTCTTCATAGGGAAAGTGCTCTAACTCTTTTATCATTCTAGTTGCCCTTTTCTGCACTTTTTCCAGTGCTATAATATCTTTCTTGAGGTGTGGTAACCAGAACTGCGCACAGTATTCCAAATGAGGTTGCACCATCAATTTATACAGGGGCATTATGATACTGGCCCATTTGTTTTCAGTTCCCTTCCTAATAACCCCCAGCATAGCATTGGCCTTTTTTCATTGCAGTCGCACACCATCTCAACATTTTCATTGTGTTATCTACTACGACGCCAAGATCTCTCACTTGGTCAGTCTCCGCCAGTTTGTACCCCATCAACGTGTATTTATAGTTAGGATTTTTGGCTCCAGTGTGCATCACTTTGCACTTGGCCACACTGAATCCCATTTGCCATGTTGACGCCCACTTGCCCATCCTCAACAGATCCCTTTGGAGTGCCTAGTCCATGGCTCCAATTTATATTCTGAAACTGCTATGCTGTGTTTCCCTTGGGACTCACATATACAAGTATCATTTTTCTGCTGTTTGCAAATGTTTGCCTGATATTGGTTTTTCCCTCTGTTTTCCATCCTCTTCCTCACCTTAAAAGCTATTGATAAGGACTGATTTTTCCCCCAAAGAAGCAGCACTGCTGAAAATGAATGTGTCTTGAATTAAGCGAGCATGGTGTGCTTGTCAAAGCTCAGACTAAGATCTAGGAGATCCAAGCTGGAGTCTCCAACTTTTTCTTGGAAGCTTTCCTAGGTGGTCTTGAGCAGGTCACATGTTCCCGGCCCAACCTGTCTCACAGGGTTATTGTGAGGATTAAATGGAGGATAGGAGAACAATGAAAGCTGTTTTGGGGCTCCATGGGGGTGGGGGAGAGAAAGGTGGGGAAGGAAGGAAGAAAACAAGAAAGGGAAGGGAGGAAGGAAGGATCAGGGAGATATGGAAGGAAGAAAGGAAACAAGAAAGAGAGATGGAGGAAGTGAGGGAGGGAGGAAACAAGAAAGAGAGAGTGGTGGAGGGAAGATGGAAGGAAGGAAGGGCAGAAGGAAACAAGAAAGGGAGGAAGGAAGGAAGGAAGGATCAGGGAGATATGGAAGGAAGGAAAGAAACAAGAAAGAGAGAGAGAGATGAAAGGAAGGAAGGAAGTTCAGAGGAGAATTTTCATTCCTGTCCCTTTTGTTCCCAGGCACTAGAAAGCCAGTTAGCCACTAAAGCGGAGGATATGGATCAGCTGAAACAAGCTTTAGGCGACTGCGCAGAACTTCCTGAGGAGGCTGTGTCAAGCATCAACGAATTGGATCAACAGAGGACCAGAGTTGTCAACCAGGTAGACACGTCGATTTTGGGCTACTTTTAAGAGATATTGGGGTGACTCCAGAAATCTATCAGCAGAAAGCTTTGAAAGATGTGGCTCTTTCCCGTTCCGTCCCCACAGCAGTCCTTTTTGCTCCCAGGAAAGTTGATTTTTGGAGTCGTAGGACCCACATAGACGAATAGCCACATAGGTTGGAGGGCTGCCCTGAGGATGGGGCTAGAATTGCCCCACCTACTTATTGAAAGCTAGTGTGGTGAAGTGGCTAGAGTGTCGGGCTAGAGTCCGGGAGAAGAAGAAGAGGTTGGATTTATACCTCGCCCTTCACTACCCAAAGGAGTCTCAGAGTGGCTTACCATCTCCTTTCCCTTCCCCTCACCCTTTGAGGTAGGTGGGGCTGAGAGAGCTCTTTCGAGAACTGCTCGTGAGAGAACAGCTCTGAAAGAACTTGTGACTGACCCAAGGTCACCCAGCAGCTGCAATTGGAGGAGTGGGGAATCAAACCCGGTTCTCCCAGATTGGAGTCTGCACTCCTAACCACAACACCAAATACCCTCTTCAGCCATTGGATGACTTGGGCCAGTCAGTGTCTCTCTCAGCCTTCATGTACCTCAGAGAGTTGTTGCGAGCATAAAAAGATGGAGATGAAAATGGTGTATGCCCACCTGAATCCTTTGGTGGAAGGGTACTAGATGAATACCCCACCCTGACCTGGATGGCCCAAGCTAGCCCAGTCTCATCAGTTCTCAGAAGCTAACCAGGGTCGGTCCCGGTTACTACTTGGATGGGAGACCACCAAGGAATTCCAGGTTTGCTACACAGAGGCAGGCAATGGCAAACCACCTCTGCTTGCCTCTTGCCTTGAAAACCCTACCGGGTCGCCATCAGTCAGCTGCGACATGACATCACCAAGCTGATTAACCCAAACACATGGAATGTAGATATTAAAGAATCCAATCAGAAATTCTACCCTCTGGTCTTATTTCTTCAGATCTCTGTCTGTAGGCGGTGTGTCCTTGTCAGTCTTGCTCAGCTTACATCCTTTGTGGAATCTGTTCTGGACTGCCTTCTATAGTGGCTTCAGAGAAGGGAGGTGGATGGGGGTGTGTACTGTTCTTCCAGAAGACACCTCTTCCTAGTGCGGCCCAGAGGTTCCCGAAATGACTTGGGAGCAGGACTGGCATTGGTGTGCATTGGTGGTGTGGGGACAGAATTTTTCCAGTAACAGAAGAAGAGGAGGAGGAAGAGATTGGATTTCTACCCCGCCCTTCACTACCTGAAGGAGTCTCAGAGCGGTTTACAATCTCCTTTCCCTTCCCCTCCCCACGAGACACCCAGCGAGGTGGGTGGGGCTGAGAGAGCTCTTTCGAGGACTGCTCTTGAGAGAACAGCTCCAAGAGAACTTGTGACCAACCCAAGGTCACACCAGCAGCTGCGTGTGGAGGAGTGGGGAATCAAACCTGGTTCTCGCAGATCAGAGTCCATGTTCCTAATCACTACACCAAACTGGCTCTGCAGACACTGGGCATGAGGTCAGCTTACCCAAACTCACACAATAATTTGACAGAAAACCTGAGGTGTGAATCCAGGTCTCCCACCACCAAATTTAGCTATTTATCTAACGTTGCGGGCTTGGATTTGGCCTGGGATTTCCGCGGGGTCTGGGGAGAAAGGGGCAAGTTCTGTAGCCCAAAACACCTCCCAGAGTGCTGCCAGTTACAGACAGAGGACACTCATGGAACATCTTAGGGCAATCAGAGGTTTCTCATAGGAGGTAGAATTGGTGTAAATTACCCCACCTATGGAAATTCTAGGTGGGATCAAAGGCATGTCTCTGGTACTCGTTATGGTGATTTTAAGCATTCCTGGACTGAAAACTCTTAAATTGTACTATTGGTTCTCCTTGCAGTTTAAAGCAGTCTAAGAGATGTTCTGTCCGTTACATTTGCCTGTGGACAGCGGCGACACAGAGTTAGCCAGTGTATTGTTTCTGTAAATCATCCTCTAGTAGGGTGATCTGAGGATGCATTCTCCCAGCCCTGAGAGGCCTCAGCCTTGAATTAAATTAGTAATGCAGAGAGTTTTGATGCTTCTCTTTCTCATGCACAGCTTCCGTTTTTCGATAGATGGTTTGAAGCACGTACGGGTCCCTGAGAAACAAGTCGGATCAATTGGTTAAATTCGTAAAGGCTTTCATTCAGCATGCATTAGAGAGAGAGAGAGAGCGCTGGGATAATTTTTAAAAGCAAACGGGGTGGCTTCTCCATTTCAAAACCCCTTGCTGCATCGCCGCCAAAGTGTGCTTTGCAGAGCAGAAATGGCACCGCTGTTTTTTAAGCGTGACTCATTTGCTTCCGTTTGCAGGTGGTTGCGCTGAAGGCCTCAGCCCAGATGTCTTTAGAGCAATGGAGGCTTTATGACGAAGCCTGGGAAGAAGTCAAGTCTGCCCTCGCCAGAGCCTTCTATTGCGCGGAGCACAGCAAGCCTCCTGTGATTACGCTGGAGACCCTGAGGAGCCAGGTGGAAAGCCTCCAGGTACTCTCACAAAGGCACACCTGCAGTGAACTCCCAAGATTTGAGTCCAGTAGCACCTTGCGGACCAATGAGATTTCCAGGGTATGAGCTTTTGAGAGACAAAGCGCCCTTCAACAGGTACAAAATAGGAATGGAGATCTCTGAGGCCTTATATCCCGGGAAGAAGGTGGGAAGGGAAGAAGGGGCTTGATCGGAGCTGGGCAGAAATGCTTAGGGGCAGAAAATTAGCATCTGTAGTGAGATGAAGCCCTAACCTGGCTGGCTCAGGCTGGCCTTATGTCATCAAATCTCAGAAGCTAAGCAGGGTCGGCTCAGGTCAGGGCTTGGTCTGGGAAACCGCCAAGGAAATCCAGGGTTGCCAATAGGGTTGCCAGCCTCCAGGTGGGGCCTGGAGATCTCCCGCTTTTGCAACTGACCTCCAGCTGACGGAGATCAACTCCCCTGGAGAAGACAGATGCTCTGAAGGGTAGACTCTATTGCAGTGTACCATGCAGCGGTCCCGCCCCTCCCCAAACCCCACCCTCTCCCAGATCCACACCCAAAATCTCCAGGTATTTTCCAACCCAGAGCTGGCACCTCTAGTCGCCACGCAGAAGTAGGCGCTGGCAAACCACCTCTGAACCACTTTTGCCCTGCGGGGTCAAAACTTGACAGCACTTTCCACCACCACCACCACCACCACCACCAGTAAGATGAAAGGGCTGCTTACATTTTGGATTGTACCTTTGCATCCTGAGTCCCCTCTTTGTGATAGCCCCTCCCACCTTCTGATGGATGTAAGGGTTTGGGGGGAGTCTCCATTCCTGTTTGTAGCCAGTGAAATGAGCTTTGACTCTTGAAAGCGTGTATGCTGGAAATATCATTGGTCTTTAAGGTTCTATTGGTCTTGAACTTTGCTTCTCTACTGCAGACACCATGGCTACTAGGATGAGCGACGAGAATCGTCGGGGGACCTGGAGACCCAGCCCTTTTAGGAAAGGCTGAGGGACTTGGGAATGCTTAGTCTGGAGAAGAGGAGGTTGAGGGGGAGCAGGATGGCTCTCTTGAAGTATCTGAAGGGCTGCTGTCACTTAGAGGAGGGCGGGGAGTGGTTCCTGTGGGCAGCAGAGGAGAGGACTCGCAAGAGTGGGTTTAAATTAAGGGTGGGAAGGTACTGGCTGGATATTAGGGGAAACTTTTTTACAGTAAGAGTTGTTCAAAAGCAGAACCCACTGCCTAGGGAGGTGGGGAGCTCCCCCTCACTGGCTGACTTCAAGCAGCGGCTGGACAAACCCTTGTCAGGGATGCTCAAGGCTGATCCTTCATTGAGCGGGGGGTTGGACTAGATGGCCTGCATGGCCCCTTTCAGATCTGTGATACTATGGTTCTACTAGGGATGTGCACCAAAAAAAATTGGTATTTTGGGGGGTTCGGGTATATTGAACCCAAAAATGTCATTTTCCCTCGATATTCCCGAATCCCAGTATCAGTATAATATTGGGATTCGGGAAATAATTGGATTTCCTAATTTTTCAGCTCAGCATTTATAGGGACGGTCCCTTTAAATGCGTTTGGCAAGCCGTGCCATGGGTGAACCCAGGAGGGTGAACTCCCCACTTTGGAGTTCACTTGCAGCACAGCTTACAAAATGCATATAAAGGGACAGTCCGCTTAAATGCGTTTTGCGAGCTGTGCCACAGAGAAGGTGTTTAAATCCAGCAGGCCCCCAAAATCCCAAATCAGGGCAACCATTTTCAGATAGCTGAATTACTACCCCCCCTCAGTAGAAGTTGAGAAGATACCCAATGAATACCAATAATCGAAAAACAAAAGTAACAAAAACCAAAGGTGTATCTCCAGTGCCTCCAAATAAGACCAGAACAGAGAATCGGCCTAAAATGGTCCTCCCAGTAAATCGAGTTTCATGGGCCTTCCAAAAAATGGCCACTAATCATTCCCTCCGCATCCGCTCTAGCAGACTGCTCCATAAGACCAGTGCCAAAAAGACATGGGACCTGACAGATGCGAGTCTGACAGATAGAAGGCTGTGCTGATAGAGTTTGTCTGTCTGTCTGTCTATCTAGTGCAGCTCATACGGCTGTCACCTTAAGCAGAAATTAGAACCGGAAAAAATATTTAAAGAGATCTTAGTATTATTTTTCTTATATATGACTATTGCGCCTATGAATTTTGCCACTGAGAGGGTGACACGATCATTTGTATCCGATAGTAGCCGTGACACCTGGGCTCGCACATTTAGCAATTCCGTATCGTTAAGTAAAGGGGTGACTAAATTAGCCCCCAACTTGTCGAATGTAGGGCACTCCGTAATCATATGTTCAATGGTTTCGGTTGTATCATATGAGAGAGTCTGCATGTTCTATTAGAGTCTGATACTCTGTTATATCTGCCCTCCAGAACCACCGAGGGAAGAACTCTCATTCTTGCCAAAGTAAAAGCTCTTCTTAGTTTTGGGACTGTCAGTTGATAAAAAATATTTCGGCAGTTGCATCAGGAGTGTCGACGGAGTCTGCTGGGAGGACCCTGACTTGACACACGGGTTCATCCAGGGAAAGTCGGTCATAACTCACCGTGTGGCATTTCTTTCCGCAGTCTCTTCAAGATAAAGCAGAAGGTAGTGAAGCGGTCTGGTCCAGACTCCAAGCTGCTGGCGATAACCTGAAGAAGTTGTGTGATCCCACCTGTTCAGACCTTATTGACCAAAAATACAAGGCAGCGCATACAAGGTACAATAAATGTGTGTCTCTTTGTTTGCATCAGTTGTCCCCAATATGGTTCTCGTGGGCACCAGGTCACCTGCTGACATCTGTCCTGCTGCCCACCAACTAGGGTTGCCAGCCTCCAGGTGGGGCCTGGGGATCTCCCGCTTTTACAACTGATCTCCAGCTGACAGATATCAGCTCCCCTGGAGAAAATGGCTGCTTTTGAAGGGTGGACTCTATGGCATTGTACCATGCTGAGCCCTCTCCCTTCCCCAAACCCCACCCTCTCCTGGATCCACCCCCAAAGTCTCCAGGTATTTTCCAACCCAGACCTGGCAACCCTACCACCAACCATGGCCAATGGGGCCCTTGCTCAGCAGGGCTTCTGATTGGTTGTTGGAGAGCTGACTGTGTAGGTTACGATGACAAGTGCTTGAGTGGTAGTTGCCACTACAGTGTTGGTTTTATTCTCTCTATGTGTTATTAAGTTACTCCTCTTTCCCCCTGTACTCGGGCTTCCTGTCTGTGTGTGTGGCTCTGCCTCCTGCAGCGGCCATGCTAGGCTAGGCTCCGCCTCCTATGACAGCCATGTTGTGGTTGTGCCCAGTACCCTGTGCTGTAATTCCAGTGGTGCCCACAGGCTCAAAAAAATTGGGGGACATCCCTGGTTTACGTCTTTGAGCAGGCTGGCTGTCCAAGCAGATCGTTGTTTGCAAATTGCCAGTGGCTCTTATGTAGGTCAGTCTTCAGTTTGTAACTTAGGTGAGTAGGAAGGAGACGGATCGTATCTGTCAATACAATCCGAAGAACACTTTTCTGGGAGTGAGCCTCACTCAGTGGACCGGTTTAGGATTGCGCTTGGGGTTGCGCTCTGTGTCACCTTCATTCTCTGGGGTTAGATAGATCTTGCATGCGACTGGTGTGTCAATTCGGCCCGGAAGACTTACCCAGAAGACTGACATCAGCTCTCTAGATCAGGGGTGTCGAACTAATTTGTTATGAGGGCTGGATCTGACATAAATGAGAACTTGTTGGGCCGGGCCATTTGTGTCATAAAATGTAATGCCAGGCAGCGGAGATATAAACTTTATAAAGGACACAAACACAAAGATAATTTTTACTGTGAGAGTCCAAGTGAAGGGCAGGGTATAAATCCAGTCTCTCCTTCTTCCGTCTGATAGGTGGGTGCTGATTCATGAAGACACAGCAGATCAACTGCAGAAAGCCCAGACTTCTTTGCAACTTTGGGAATCATACGCCAGCTTACACGCCGAGTTGATGGCCAAGCTGGACAAACACGAAGAGCAGTGTGCTCCGCTATTGGGGGAGACCATCCCTGCAAGCGGCACAATGGACTTCCTAAGGCAAAAGTCACAGACTATCAAAGTAAGTTGAGCATTCATAACAAGACAAGTTTCATGCAGGGCCGGTGCTACCATTAGGCCAAGTTAGGCGACCGCCTAGGGCGCAGACCTCAGAGGAGTGCAGAAACGGGCAATCAGAGCCCCTCCAACCAGCCACAGGCTCTCACATTCACTCACTCACCAGCCCCGGCTCTCCCATGCTTTTCCTCCTCCAGAAAGTCACAGCAACTGCAGCAGCAGCAGCAGCTCCCTTCAGCTTTGCCTCACACCCTGCCTGCCCGAGCCCGCACAATTTTTTTAAAAATTAGCAGGGTCAAGTTTTGTGCTTTTAATTTTCCCTAGAATTTATCTGTTTTTGATAATGGGTTAGCGGGGGGCGGGGGGGGGTGCGCGCAAGTAGTTAGCCTTGCCTAGGGCGCCAAAAAGCCAGGCACCAGCCCTGTTTCGTGGCGTCTTAAAAACTAAAAAAATTAGAGACCAACAATAAACGTCGTTAGTCTTTTATGGTGCCACCGGACCTCTGTTTCGTTTTGCTACAGTCAACTAGCACGGCTACCTCACTGTGGCAGCATTCTTGCCTGCCTGTCCTGCTAACAACCGTACAGTTGCTTTATTTAAAAAAGCCACTGTTGTTAGCAGTGCCAAGTGCCTAAAGAGTTATGCTCTGCTCACTGGAAGCGGAAAGGGCCATCCGGTTCACAGCTGACTTATGGTGACTCTGTAGGGTTTCCGAGGCAAGAGAGGTATAGCAGTGCCAAGTGCCTAAAGAGTTATGCTCTGTTCACTGGAAGCGGAAAGGGCCATCCGGTTCACAGCTGACTTATGGTGACTCTGTAGGGTTTCCGAGGCAAGAGAGGTATAGCAGTGCCAAGTGCCTAAAGAGTTATGCTCTGTTCACTGGAAGCGGAAAGGGCCATCCGGTTCACAGCTGACTTATGGTGACTCTGTAGGGTTTCCAAGGCAAGAGAGGTATAGCAGTGGTTTGCCATTGCCTGCCGCTGGAGGCTTTCCTTGGTGGTCTCCCATCCAAATACTAACCAGGGCCATCTCTGCTTAGCTTCTGAGATATCAGGCTAACTTGCTTGCCGTACGCATGGGCGTTGGACCTCAGCCTTAATTAGGCCGATTTACGCTCCACGCCCTAGGTTTTTGCCTGGGCTTTTGTTTTGTCACAGCTGCAGCGGTTTGGAAGACTTTTATCAGTATTTTATGAAACTGCAATCAATCTCCTTTCGTTTTGCAAGTGGACTCTCTTTGCAGAAGATACAACACTAACCTGGGCCATTTGGGTCCAGGTCCTCTTCATCAACTGGATCACAAAAGGGTCGAGCCCCTAATCAAATCATCAGCAACCTAAAAAAGAGAAGTACGAGAGTGAAATGCAGAGGGACACCAAGGGGGCTTTGTAGGTCAAAGATGTAAAGAAATTCTCCCCCCACCCCCAAAAAAGTTCTCTCTAAAGAATTGCAAAACGGGGGACTTTGCAGGTGGCTGTTGCCATGAATGTAGTCGGGGCCATCCTACCTACCCACGTAGGGCTGCCAAGTCCCCCTGGGGGGGCGGGGATTCCCCTGCTAAATGGGTCCCCAATCTGCCAGTCGAGACCCGGCCAGCGGGGGGAACCCCACCCCCGAAGGGGCCCAATCAGGCTGAAGTGCCCAGTGTGATGACGTCACCCGGAAGCGATGCCATCACGCTGGGCACGTCGCCAGGCAATTGTTCTCCTCTTTCTCTCTCTCTCTTTTTGTATTTTTGCATTTGTGTGTGCGCGCACGCATGTGTGTCTGTACCTAGAAGTCATGGAGAACTCTGGCAACCCCTGCTGGGGCAGGGAGGACGTTTAGAGAAGTGGCTTGATCGCCTGCCTCCGGCCTCTCAGCCCTGGTATTCTCTGGAGATCTCCCATCCAAATACTTGCCAGGGTCAGCCTTGCTTAGTTTCCAAGATCTGACGAGACTGGGCTTGCCTGGGCTATCCAGGTCAGGGCAGGAGCTTTGACTCTCGAAGGCTCATCCCTCAAAAATCTTGTCGGTCTCTAAAGTACCACTGGACTCGAATCTAGCTGCTTTACTGCAGACCAGGGCTCATTTCGTAGCAAGAGCTCCTTTGCATATTAGGCCACACACCCCTAATGTAGCCAATCCTCCAAGAGCTTACAGAGCTCTTCTTACAGGGGCCACGGTAAGCTCTTGGAGGATTGGCTACATCAGGGGCGTATGGCCTAATATGCAAAGGAGCTCCTGCTACGGAATGAGCCCTGGTCTGCAGACCAACACGACTGCCCTTTGAAACTATCTGAATGGGAAACGTTTCAGATTTTTCTTCCAGGATCTTCCCCAAATAAAAGAGTAGCTGTGGCAACTCCCCAAGAGCTCTTGTCAAGCTTTGCAGAAAGCCATTCCACCACTCCGGGCCAACAAGAAAGCAGCGGAATAATTCGGCTGGACACAAAGAAGCTATTAAAATCGCCCGCAAGTCATAATCGCTTCCCGATATCTATAGAAAAGAGACTAATCGTTCCTCCTCCTCTGCAGAGGAGAAAAGAACACACTGCCAATAACTGCTCTAATGGCTGGGGAGGTATTCCTTATCCTTTCCGGTCGAGGATGACTCTTCGGAACCGATTCAGGCATCCGACAAGCTTTTTAAGTCTCAGACCCCTTTTCTGTACCGACAATTTTTGAGGGGAGACTGAGGGCTTGCGGTTAAATGCTCTGCCTTGGCGAGCTGAGAGATTTGTGGCATTAACGAACTCCACGTGAAAACATAATGGGGAAGAAATCAAAATGGATCGCCTGAAAGTGGCGGGTTCGCTCGGCCTGAAGAGCACAGCCGCACAAAGGGGTTGGGAAGCCCAGACGGGCATTTAGTCCGGTTGCCGAAATTTCTTCCTAATGGCAGCGGATTAGCGTTTTATTCTCACCTTATACCCATTAACATCTCAGATGGTGCTGTCTTTTTTTTGCATTTGATGCTAAGTGGAAATGGTAGTAAATTACACATTTCAGAAGAGGTGCTCCTCTCCCCCCCACCCACCTTCCGCCACATCTTTCCCCCAGAATAAAAAAAAACAAAAACAAGAGTAGGCAGACTGCACGTTTCTTTGTATTGTTAATCACCTGCAGGCAGGAAGTCAAAGGGAGTTGGTGCAGCAGGATTTGCATCCCTTGAAGAATCGTGCAAACAGCTTGGCTGGCCCTCTTCCAGCACTCCTCTCTCAGACAGCACCACTGGAGATCAGCAAAAGGAACTCCTGCAGTTCTTTCGAGAGCCAGTTTGGTGTAGCGGTTAAGTCCACGGACTCTAATCTGGGAGAACCGGGTTTGATCCCCCACTCCTCCACTTGCAGCTGCTGGTGTGACCTTGGGTCGGTCATAAGTTCTTTTGGAGCTGTTCCCTCACGAGCAGTCCTCAAAAGAGCTCTCTCAGCCCCACCTGCCTCACAGGGTGTCTGCAGTGGGGAGGGGAAGAGGAAGGAGTTTGTAAGCCGCTCTGAGACTGTTAGCTGAATTGCTTTAATTTATGTTTAGCAATTGGCGAAATAACGGGTTCTTGCCAACTATACCAAAGTCCCGCCCCTTCCAGGAGTTCTCAAGAAATAGGCACGGAGGCTGAGTGGTTTCTTTGAATGATGTTTACTGAAAGATGTTGTTCAAGAATACAAGGAATAATAATAAAAACCACATACATTCAAGATCTAAGGAAATCAGACAAAATAGCACTGTTGCAGGAGTATCGTTGAGGGGGGAGTACGTTACCTGTCTTGATGATGGGTGATTCACTTCCACGAGAAGATCGAGGGAGGGATGAATGTGAAAAATAGGGGGAATGAGATCTGAACCTGCAGATACATGCTCCAGTCCTGGCTGCGCAAACCAGGGATTAAAGATGGAGGCAAGGTGTTGGGTATAGGAAGCTGGACATGAGAGGTTGGTAAGAAGATAGAGGTCGAAGGTGGCTAAGCAATGTGTTTCTGTTGTGCAAGATCTTTTATCAGGTGGCATTGGGGCGGGCTGCGCTGACCACATCCCATTGTCACACCCACTAGGTTGTCCGTCCCTACTAGTCTTACTATTGGTCAGTGTCATAGGGAGGAGGGGGCAGGAAGGAGTGGACAATATTGCAAATCTAGGTGCTAAGCAGGATCTAACACCTGGGCCATCTGGTCGGTCTTCTTGGCGCCAATCTCTTGTTGTGATGGCTTCGGCCAGGTCACTTGATGGTTGGCGATTAGTTGCTGGGCAACCTAATCTCTTACTGGAACTTTTGGGGGCAGGTGTGAAGAGGCCAGCGTAGAGGAGAAAAGGACCCTTTGAAATGGAGTCTTGGTTTCCCTGATGGTGGGAACATGTGAAGTAGATGTAAGAGCTCTTTGTAATGGAATTCTGGTCTCCATGCAAGTGTGAACTCTGAAGGAAGTCTCCCACTGTGGGCTGGAGCCTCTCATAGCAATAGAGAGTGCCTTTGCCTTAGGCAGAAAACCAACCCAAAGGTCAAACTTATGATTTTAAAGTTCATAAAAGCATATAAAATACCTTACTGGCTTACAATTCTACAAGTGAAGGGCGGGGTATAAATCTAATCTCTTTTTGAGTGTTAATAGCAGGCTTGGGGAGTCCTGATTGCTGACTGATCTGCTGTTTGCTGGGGGCATATACATGTACTTATAAGGCTTCCCTAGTGGTGAACATAACCGGATGGAAAGGAAGGGAAATGAGATAGGGAACATGCATTGCATTTCATTGCATTTCATGGCACTTGTGTTTTTGTATCCCGCTTTTCTCCCCAGTTGGGAGTCAAAGCGGCTTAGAGTACTGTTCTTCCCTCCTCCATTCTCCCACAGCAACCTCCCTCAGCCCAGCTGAGAGTCTGTGACAGGGACGGGGCCCAAGGTCACCCGGTGAGCTTTCAGGGTCGAACCGAGGGCCTCCCAGAATCCTAGCCCTCCACTGTCTCCACGATCCCGCCATTCCCTATGTTGCAACCCCAATCCAAGCTGGGGGGGGGGGTTGTCTCTGCAACTGCTACTAATTTTTTGTAAGCAAAAGATCAGTTTATGGATCTCCTGCTGTCACATCTAGGTGTAGGGACAGATCTCCTGAGTGACAGTAAGACTAAAACCCTTTGACCAATGGAAAAAGCAGGATTTTGAAGGACAACCCATCAAATTGGCTGTATGGTCGGTTTGAACACGTGGCTTGGTTTAGTCTGCTGGTAGCTTTCATGTCTCATTGCTGTTTTAAGACGTCTGAGTGAGGATTACAGTTCCACTGATTATGTGAGATCATAGACTCTGCCCAGCAGGCCCTTCCCAATTGCCGTGCCTATCTTCTCGGATTTCCTGCCTTTAACTCTTTAATTATGTATCGGAGCTGCTCAAGGCACCTCACAAACTAAGATGGTAAAAATCACGAAGCAAAAGCATATAAACATCAACCCTAAAAGCCACAGCATAAAAACAATAAAGAACAGCATATGTGTTGTTAGCGATACCTTTGACTGCTTTTTGCTGAAGCGTTTGTAATTTTTAGTTTTATTTTAATGAGTATTTTGTGTGTGCGTGTGCGCACGGTCTTGCAAGCCTGGAAGTCACGGTGACTCCTGGCGACCTCTAGTAGGGCTAGGCCATTCAGAGAGGTGGCTTGGTATTACCTGCCTCGGTGTCCCAGCCCTGGTATTCCTTGGAGGTCACCCTCCAAAATACTTGCCAGGGTCAAACCTGCTTAGTTTCCAAGATGTGACAAGATCGGGCTTGCCTGGGCTGTCTAGGGCAGGGCAAAGCCTTTGTGTTTTGATGGCCACAGTCTTTTTTAAAAAACAGTTTAAACGTATAAAGTTTGGTTTTATAGTTTATATAGTTCTATCAGAATCAGTTTATTTTTACATCCCTGTATTTTAAAACTTTTATTTTCGTGGTTATGTCAACTTGGGCATGATTTGTGGTGTTTCTGTTTGATTTTTATTCTTAACATAGCTTACAGATGCGAGCCATTTCAGCAGCCTAGTAGGGCTAGTACAGCAGGACATTTGTCGTTTGGGCCTAAGATAATGGGGTGGATCCGGCCAGCTTTTGCGCTCACCTATTTCCCATTCTTACTTCAGCCTCCATTGCACATGCCTCGTTTGCAGCTGGATCCAGCCCATTGGATGCACTCCAAGAATGTTTTCCTGAGGGTATAACTCAGTGGCATTCTCTTCCTCAACGCACTTCACAACTTTTCAGTCCCTTCTGTTTTGCTATAAAAAGCATCGTAGCACCAAGCACGGCAGGTCACTTGCAACTGAGAGCGTATAAAGTATGCCCTCTTTAAAAACTCACCTTTTGTTTTCTTACATTCTCATTGTTTTATCCACTTGCATGGTTAGGTTCGTTTTAAATTCATTTGGTTCTTTTACAGTACTTCAGTGCTATTTTTACATCATTTATATGCAATTTAATGGTAACATTAAAGACAGCTTTGTAAATGTCAGTTGATGGCAGGCACACCTGTTAAGGGCCAGTTGCATACATTCAGCAGAGACAATGGACAGAGGAGGAAAAGGCTGGTTTTTATACCCCGCCCTTCACTACCTGAAGGAGTCTCAGAGCAGCTTACAATCTCCTTTCCCTCCCACTCCCCACAACAGACACCCTGTGAGGCAGGTGGGGCTGAGAGAGCTCTGAGAGATCTGTGACTGGCCCAAGGTCACCCAAATGGCTGCATGTGGAGGCGGGGAGGATTCAAACCCAGTTCTCCAGATTAGAGTCCGCCACTCTTAACCACTACACCACACTGGCTTCATAGGATTGACTTCTACGCAGACCCACAGGGTTTTCCTCCATCATCAAGTAGCTATAGAATAACCCATATGTACTTTAGCGCAAGGCACTTCCTTCTGTCATACTGCATGAAGCTCCCCCATCTAGAAGCAGATTTCTAGAAGTGTTGCAGAAGTTGTTTCTACCCCAGTTGGCAACTCCACCCGGCAGGGGAACAGCCTGGGCAGAGAGCAGGCGCAGACCGATGGCCAGTAAAAATGCAGCTGTCCCTGGACCTTCCTCAGTATCGGCCTAAGGCTGGAATCCTAAATCTGGTCCTGTCCATTTGCCCTGATGTGCTTTCCTCTCTTCCCAGAAACTGCAGCTCGGACTTCAGAACATCAAAGGGAGTGTCGTCCAGGTTTCTGAGCTGGCGGAGAAGATAGCTCAGGCGGCTGAGCCCGCAACCGAGTCCCTTCTTCCAGAGAAGCTCCAGCCGCTTCAGAGGCTCTCCTATTTGGAACAGGTGTTGCAGATGAAAGTGGACGAGTTCCAGGTACTCCTTGGAGGATGTTTTTGCTGTAAATCATCAGAGACGTCTGTTTGTTTGGTTTATATACTGCCCTCCGCGTAAACGGGCTCCGTGCGGCTTACATCAATTAACATAATACAATTAAGACAACGTTAAAATGACAGTTTACACAGAATAAAATCATAAAATACTGTGAAAAAAATGGAGAGATCGGATGTCAAATCACATCCAGGTGTCCAATCAGATCCAGGACAAATGTGGACAAACGACCTAAACGGAGAACAAGTATAAAGCAAACAGTCGTGAGAGTCTGACCCACAAATCGAGCAGTCAACAAGACTTGCAAAGAAATAGCTTTCTACGTATTGCAGTCCGAAGTACTGCAACATAACAAATAAATCCCCACCAGTCATAAGAAAATCTTAGTGTAAAAATACATGATCCAATGCTGTCTCTGGATTATATAACAACGTTTCAAAACTGGATCTCCCTCAGGAAATATTAGAGTGGTAGAAAAGTTCTCTCGCTCCTGAAGGGCTTTACAACAAGTCATGACAGACAATACATTCAGATAGGACGCTGATCTCAATATGTTCAGGTTCAGATATGCTGCTAAGCTTCTAATGGATCCCAGGCATCTGTAAACCAGACCCAGGCCAAAAACTGGGGAAGGGAGAGGGACGTCCGCCACCTCAACCGAAAGCCCGGTGGAAGAGCTCCGTCTTGCAAGCCCTGCGGAAATGCAATAAGTCCCGCAGGGCCCTGATCTCGTACGGGAACTCATTCCACCAGGTGGGGGCCAGGGCCAAAAAAGCCCCAGCCCTGGTCAAGACTAATCAGACATCCCTGGGGCCAGGGACCACCAAGAGATGTTGATTTGTGGACCTCAGTACCCTCCAGGGCTCATATGGGGAGAGGCGGTCTTCAAGGTATGCTGGCCCCTGGCCGTATTGGGCTTTAAGGGTAAGCACCAGCACCTTGAAACAGATCCGGAATTCAATAGGCAGCCATTGCAGTTCACACAGTGTGGATTTTTCCCAACACAGTCAGTGAAAAATGCAGATTTATACCAGCAGGTGGGGTCTTCCTTTCCATTCATCTCCCCTTCCATCATCATCGTCTTTCCCTGGGCTACACAGAACTCTCCCTCCCTTTTATTCCTAGAACCCTTGCACAGATTTCACTGCTTAGTATTAGATACAGCTGTAAGGTGCAGATGGCATCTAGGGGTACAGGTAATGCAGAGGTCGGCTAGACGTGGTCGTGATTTCAAACTGCAAAGTAAGCGGCTTCCTCTGGTCTGCTGACTGTCTCTTTCAAGGGCTTCCCTCCCCAAAGGATTTGATCCCTTCAAGTTGCCTTACACTGAATCAGACTGTTGGTCCATCAAGTTCAGTATTGTCTACTCAGACTGTCAGCAGTTCTCCACGGTCTCAGGTGGAGGTTTTCCCCATTATCTACCACCAGATCCTTTCAGTTGGAGATGCCAGGGATTGAACCTGGGCTGGGACCTTCTGCATGCAAAGCAGGTGCTCTACCACTGAGCCATGGTCCCTTCCCTTGTAGGAAGAGACACCTAAGGTTTTCTTTATGACTCCCATGTAAAACATCACCTGCCCCTTTGAGCATTAAAAGTCTGCCTTTCGGTAAGGGGTCTTCCATCTGTTTCATTCCGTTCATTTCAGGCTCACAAATAAATAAACAACTATCTGAAAAAGCTTTCGAATTGACAGAATGCTGCATGATTTAATTGCAGACTGGGATACGAAGCGATCCTCACTTACATGCTGTTACGAACATGGCAGGCACAAAATCTCAGCTAGCCAGCACATTGTAGTCATTCTGCCGCACTTGAAATGTGCAAAGAACTGAGATGGTTTTGAGGAGAGTTTGACAGACCATAGGAACAGAGGGTTTTACAAATGCGACCTGCTGAATTTGGGGGTTATTTTTAGTTGACTTTTTCTTATTTTTTTAGTCCCTTTAATTTTTAATGGTACGCCACCTTAAAAAAATAAAGGCACTTGCATAAGCCGAGCCAACCATGAGCACTTTTCAAGTCCCAGTGTTTCATCAGCAGAGTTGGATGGCCAAGGCGAGCCCAGTCTCATAAGAACATAAGAGAAGCCAGTGTTGGATCAGGTCAATGGCCCATCCAGTGCAACACTCTGTCACACAGTGGCCAAAAATACCAGGTGCCATCAGGAGGTCCACCAGTGGGGCTAGTAGCCCTCCCACTCTTGTCCTCCCCCAGCACCAAGAATACAGAGCATCACTTGCCCCAGACTGAGAGTTCCTATCTGTACCTTGTGGCTAATAGCCACTGATGGAACCTCTGCTCCAGATGTTTATCCAGTTCCCTCTTGAAGCCGTCCATGCATGTAGCTGCCACCACCTCCTGTGGCAGCGAATTCCATGTGTTAATCACTCTCTGGGTGAAGAAGTACTTCCTTTTATCCGTTCTAACCTTCATTTTATCTGTACTTCCTTTTATCCATCTCGTCAGATCTCAGAAGCTACGCAGGGTTAGTACTTGGATGAGAAACTACCAAGAAAGGCTGGGGTTGCCATGCAGAGGAAAACAGTGGCAAACCACCTCTGCTCAATCTCTTGCCGATGAGATTGTCATGTTGACTATGACTCGACAGCACTTTTCACAACCATATCGGTTTATGCTGGGTTTCTTGGGATCCTAAGCTATAAATGGCTCATAGAACCTGCATTGAGTATGATATATCACAAAAGCAGTCCTGATGGATTGGACAAATAGTCCATCTAATGCAGCATCCTGTTCTAAACCATCAGTGGCCATCTTATACCAGTGAATCACATAAGTGAATAGCGTTTTATCCTTGCCTGTTGAGTCCACTGTTCTTGTGTTGTGCGGTTTTTCTGTATATGCCCAGTCTAACACCTTCCCATTCATTCCTTACCTCAGTTTAATCTTCTGCAACTAGAAGATTTTGAGAATCGCTTGGAACAACTGGAACATCATGTTAAGGAAACGGTAGAAGCCGTGGACAATCCAGATCAAGGAGATGAAGGCTCGGATCTGCACATGGTAAACACATGTTCATGCAGTGGGGGTTGAAGTTTATGAGAGCAACAGGGTTGTGATGTATGCTGGTGGAATCCCAGTAGGAGGTCAAATAACTTAGAATTGAAGTATCCTGGAATACAGGCAGAGCAAGGCAACACAACTAGACCACAGAGCAAGGCAAGAGAGCTAGATCACACTCAAGAGTCCAGTCCAGGGGTCAAATACTGGTTTAGCAGCAGTCAGAGTTCAGGGGTTGTTCAGGAACATAGAGTCAAGGCAGTCCAAGGTCATTGATAGCAAGGTTCAGGCACGTCCAAAAAACAGAGTCAAGGGTCAGTCCAAAGGTCATAGGAGGCAGAATCTAGAGTTGTGGTTACAAAGTTCATAGGGTTGTGATAAGTTGCTTCCACAATCTCCCGTTCTCCAGGTCTAATTTATGTCGGCGTTCCTTAACAAACCTGATTTACAGCCATCTGCTCAGAGGTGTTCCTGTACTTACTCAGAACTGCTGAGTTGACACTGAGCCAAGAGGCGAGCACTCTGTCTGTGTGTCCTTAAATCTTGCTGGAGCTTTTCCCTTCGATGTTCAATTAATGGGAGGAGCCTGGTGGGCTACTTTCCTGCAGCTGTATTTCATCAGCTACTTCAGAGCTAGGCATGGGTGGGTCAAGGTCAGCTGCCAGCAATGAATCTTGAGGCTCCTGTATCTCTAATCCACTAATTTCAGCTGGTTCAGAGCTGGCTGCGTGTGGCTCCTCGACTCCTGAGGAGTCTTCAGCCACACTGGAGTCAGGTCGGTCAGGCTGGCCCACAACAAGAAGTCCCCAACTGTTTTGAGCCTGTGCACGCTTTTAGAATTCTGACACACTGCCACAAAATGGCTGCCACAGGAGGTGGGGCTGTCTACAAAATGGCTGCTGCGGCTTACCTTCAGTCACACATTGAAGATCCTGGTGCGGTGGTGGCAGCTGCTGACAAAACAATGTTCCTGAAAATCTCCACAGCCAATCAGATCTCCAATAGCTGGTATTTTTGGCCACTGTGTGACAGAATGTTGGACTGGATGGGCCATTGGCGTGATCCAACATTGGCTTCTCCTGTGTTCTATGCCAGCCCCACCCATACGTTTAAAGACTTGGGGGGTCCTGCTTTGACTTTCTGAAGATTACTTACCCGTCTTAAAGCTAGTAGCTCCTGGCTTAGATGAACAAATATATCTGTAACTGGGGGAGGGGACGCCCAAAGAGAGACTTGAAATTATTAAGTTAAACATTTTGGCTCCCGCCATTACGGGTAACACATTTAGATCCTGCTGTGTCACTGACGGGAGGCAGAAGCTGAAATGCTGAAATAAATAGATTTCAGTCTGTCCTTGCTTTTTCCCCCTCTCGGTCGCTTATTTGGATAATAAATTATTGCGACTGTCTGCATCCTGCCTACTCAAATGCTGCGCTGTTTGGTGGTTTTTCAGATCATAGGTTGCTTTCTAGCCAATTATTTCAGCTAACAGAAGTGCGATTCAATTATTTTGAGCGTACTGATGCGATAGAATGTGCTCTTATGTGATTATTTCCAGCAGTTAATCTTCATTTAGGGAACATTGCTTTTGCCTGTAAATAATAAATGCTCTCCCTTTATTAATAAGGGAGCGTATGAATTGTGTTTGTTCCCTTCGTTGTGCAATGATTCTTTTGCCTTAGTCCCACATCCCTGGGCCTGTATTTTTCTTTGAGCCATCAAGAGGTTTGTCTCGAGCCCGAGATGCACCCTTGTCATGCACTGCACTTCCTTGAAGGACAGATTGGATATTGGCGATGGGTCGCCATGATGCCCTTTTCCGGGAGTTTGTCAAGATGGGAGATTGGCCAAACTTTTACCGTATTACTCTGTTGTATCAAAATAAGACAAAAACCTAGTGGCATCTGAAAGACTAGCATTTATTTCAGTACGAGCTTTTCTTTTCTTTGGGGGTATTTTTGTAGTGTGTGTGTGTGTGTGTGTGTATGCATGCTCATGCCTAGAAGTTGTGGCGACCTCTGGCAACGCCTGCTGGGGCATGGAGGATGCTCAGAGAAGTGGCTCGATAGCCTGCCCCCCACTTCCCGATCCTGATATTCTTTGGAGGTTTCTCAAACTTGCGAGGGTCGGCCCTACTTAGCTTCCGAGACCTGACGAGATCGGGCTTGCCTGGGCTATCCAGGTCAGGGCCAGAATGAGCTTTTCATGGGTCACAGCCTAGCCTGTAGTTACCGTGGGGTTATTGGGGGCTCCACCCCCTTACTTGAAGGGCCAGGCCCACGAGATTTTTTTCAAGAAGAAGTGAGGGGTGGCGCGCCCCCCTCTCCCTCCCTCCCACAGGATTTAAATGGCCCTCCAGCTGATCAGCGGCCACGTGCTCCCCACCAATTAGCTGAAGGGCACTTTAAATCTTGCAGGAGGGGAGGGAGAGGCGTGGCCACCGGGTGGTCAGGCTTCGGGGGCGGGTTGGAGCTGACATAAAAATAATGGCAGCTCCGCCAGAAAAATTCTTGCCCCACAGGCCACAAGATCCTGGCTACAGGGCTGGTCACAGCCCACTTCATCAGACGGTGGTGGGAAGGGTTATCGAGTTAAAGGGGACCCATGGTGACCCTGTAGGGTTTTCAGGGCAAGAGATGTTCAGATGGCGGTTTTCCATTGCTGGCCTCTGCATCATGATGACCCAGGACTTCCTTGGTAGACTCCTATCCAAGTACTAGCCCAGTATGGTTTTTCATGACATAATCTACCTGACAAAGAGGGCTGTGGCCGATGGAAGCTCACGTCGGAATAAATGGTCGTCCTTAAGGTGCCCCTCAGTTTTTGTTGTTTCGTTGAGGTGCCAATTAATTAATTAATTAATTAATTAATTGCACTTTTACCCCGCCCTTCCCACGAGCGGGCTCAGGGCGGCTTACAATATGGCACACCGTGCCAAATCAGCATAAAACATATTAAAAGAATACAGCAACAAAATAACAAATTTACAATTAAGGTGCTCGTAGCGATGGTAAATTAACGCTAGGGTTATAATCCAGCCCTCCACGGCCTCCGGGCCCGAGCTTCCTTCGGGGCCAGCCCTCATCACTGATGTTAGTAACGATGGTTGGTGGTAATGGTGGCAGCTCCTAATCAAAAGCCTGGTGGAAGACCTCCGTCTTGCAGGTCCTGTGGAACTGCATGAGATCCCGCAGGGCCCTGATCTCCTCCGGGAGCTCATTCCACCAGAGAGGAGCCGCCACTGAAAAGGCCCTGGCCCTAGTCACAGCGAGCCTGGCCTCCCTGGGGCCCGGGACCGAAAGTTGATGTTGCAACCCCGACCGAAGTGCTTTCTGGGGCATGTATGGGGAAGGGCGGTCCCTCAGGTATGTTTCCAGCCCTGACTGAATTGCCTTCTTTTCAGAACCAGATGCTGGATCTTGCTGCTTTGTCTCCCGAGATGGAGAGCCTGAATGAAGTCAGCCTCAAGCTGCCCCTTGGTGACTTCACCGCTAAGCGATTGCAGAGCCTGAACTGGCTGTGGGCTCAGAAGACAGCAATGGCCCCGGAGCAGTGCAGGTGAAACAAGCAAAACGGAAGCTTTCCCTTCCTGTTCCGGTCACACCCGACCATAGACGATGCCTCCCTCTCACTTACAGCAGACATTCCCATGACAGAGACCTCCCATTTGACCTAGCTTCCGCTCCTGAGGTTTTTGACAGGAGTTGATAGTTCCGGTGGCCTGTCTCCGGTCCGCATTCCGTGGTGTCATTCAGTTGCACGGCCTTTAACCATTACTGCAGGACTGGGAGATGAAGCCATGAAAAACATCGGCTGCCCGGGTAACTCCTGTAACATTTTAAAGGAGGCTAAGCAGAAGTTCTTCTTGGAACACTTCCTTTGTTAGAGAATTAAACTGTCTCCTCTTACGCCGCACTCAGATAATACAGGTCCTTCCTTTTTGTCTAGGAGCAGACTGGCTCTTAATTTACCTGGAAAGTTTCCAGCAGTCCAGTGCCCTCGGCAGGCAGGAGCAAACTGACCCTGGCAAAGCGTGCAGGGGCTGATTTAATTCCTTATGTTCATTAAGCATTCTCTGAAACAGGGCCTCCTTCTGAGATGGACCACACTTTGAGGAGGCCCCGTTATCTTCCAGGAGTGAGGCTCCAGTCTACGTCTCCTCTTTCACACTCAGTTGCTTTATCCTGATGATCTTGACAGTAAGTTCTTTGGGTGGTACAGTGGTTGAGAATTTTGTTAGCAAGACATATATTGAGCGTTCGAGTCCAGCTAGGGTTGCCAGTCCTGACATCCCGGGGGTTCCGCCGGTTTTGGGGGCTTCTGCCCACTGCTGGCCAGCTGGCCGACGGGGGAAACCCCACCCCCAAACAACGATGTCACTGTGCAATGTCCTCAATGCAGTGACGTCACCCAGAAGTGACATCATCACATCAGGGACACCGAGCGTCGATGCTGTGGTTTGAGAGCAAAACTCTTATGGTTTGAAACTGATTTTATCATATAGTTTTGCCCTCAAACCAGAGTGTCGCCACGTGACATCCCCAATGTGATGACGTCACTTCCAGGTGATGTCATCGCATCAGGGACATTCCGGAACACCCCCCAAATCCCCCTGCCAGCACAACGGAGGGGACCTAACAACCATAAGTCCAGCAGCATCTTAATGACCAACAAGATTTCCAGGGGATAAACCTAAGAGGGTCAACGCTTATCCCCTGGAAATCACATTGGTCTTTAGGGTGCTACTGGATTTGAGTCATGCTCTCCTAGAGGAGACTGACATGCCTACCCAGCTGAAACTGTATTGAACATCTAGATTCATGTCCATTAGCACTTTAGAGACCGACGAGGTTAATTTTTTTGGTCTCCAAGATGCCACTGGACTCGAATCCAGCTGTTCTATGCTGACCAACGTGGCTGGCCTCTGAAACTACTCTGAACATTCTAACTGGAAAGTGTTTCTCAATACATTTGCTTTTTGTTTTTGTTTCAATTTGTTTTTGCAGTGAACCACAGGACATTCAGTCAGATGAAAAGTTTCTCGCGAGATGTCAGAAGTGGGTTCAGTTCTTCGAGAGGGTGAAGGAGAGATTGAAAGAGAATGTGGCCGGGACGCTACAAGAGCTAGAGGAGCAACAAAGAGATTACGAGGTGATGCGAGCAGAAGGCCAAGGAGCCTCCAGCGCACCAGTCAAACCTTGGGCTGAAATTCTCTAGTTTTACTGCTTGCAGAAATTCTCTAGTTTTGCAGCATTCTCCCATGATCCTGGAAATAGTGGTACCAGGGGTGGGATAACCTACATAAGAAGAGCCCTGCTGGGTCAGACCAGTGGTTCATCTAGTGCAGCATCTCATCTCACACAGTTGCCAACCAGTTCCTCTGGAGGGCCAACAACAGGACACAGAGGCCGAGGCCTTCATTAGAACATCAGAAGAGCCCTGCTGGATCAAACCAGTGGTCCATCCAGTCCAGCATCCTGTCTCACACAGTGGCCAACCAGTTCCTCTAGAGGGCCAGCAACAGGGCACAGAGGCCGAGGCCTTCATTAGAACATAAGGAGAGCCCTGTTGGATCAGACCAGTGGTCCATCTAGTCCAACATCCTGTCTCACACAGTGGCCCACCAGTTCCTCTGGACAGCCAGCAACAGGGCACAGAGGCCGAGGCCTTCATTAGAACATAAGGAGAGCCCTGTTGGATCAGACCAGTGGTCCATCTAGTCCAACATCCTGTCTCACACAGTGGCCAGCCAGTTCCTCTGGAGGGCCAACAACAGGGCACAGAGGCCGAGGCCTTTTGCTGATGTTCCTCCTGGCACTGGGATTAAGGGCAGTCAATGTGGAGGTTCCCTTTAGTCACCATGGCTAGTAGTCACTGATAGATCTCTTCTCCATGGATATGTTTAATCTGTCTTTAAAGGTGTCTATGCTTGTGGCCATCGCTACATCCTCTGGCAGCAAATTTCACATTTTTATCACTCATTGGATTGGATTGGAGAGTGAATTTATACATCACCCTTCTCTTGGGGTCTCAGAGCGGCTTACAAACTCCTTTCCCTTCCTCTCCCCACAACAGACACCCTGTGAGGTAGCTGGGGCTGAGAGAGCTCTTTTGAGAACTTTGGCTTGCCCAAGGTCATCCAGCAGCTGAGAGTGGAGGAGTGGGGAATCAAACCCGGTTCTCCCAGATTAGAGTCTGCACACGCAGCCACTACACCAAACTGGCTCTCAAACTGTTTGAAGGAGGAATTCAAACCTAGTCACCCCAGCTTCTCGCCCAACACTCTTGACTGCTACACCTCACAAGTTCTCAGCCTCGCTGCCAGAAGATTTGCATGTTCCAAGCTGGAATCGTTAGTCTCAAGTATCACATTCACACCATGCTTTCTCTCCAGTGTGTGACACAGGACAATTCCTTTATTCCACATTCACAGATACTGCAAGCAGAGATCTCTGTCCATCAGCCGATTTTTAATTCCATCGTTTCAAGAGCCCTGCACATGCTGGAATCTGGAGAAACCGAAAACAGGTAACACTTTTGCCACGTTTCTCTGTGCAAAAAGCCTGGAAAGGGCATTTGGCTTATCGGGCAAGCTGCAAGTTACAGACGAAGATCCCAAAGTGTTGGCAACTGTAACTAATCTGGAGACAAGATGGTTATTGAGGGAGCCCACTAGTAAGCAGATGACCCCAAATTATTTGGGGTGGTGAGATCCAGAGCGGACTACGGAAAGCTCCAAGAGGATCTGCCCAGACAGCAAAATGGGGAAACGGGCTTCAGATCGATTTCCCACAAGCAGCTGTGCCACCCTCGCTCTTCCGTTTCCCCCTGTTGCATTGGTCAATTTCACACTTTTCGCTGCACGGCTGCACTTTGACCCACATCTCCCTCTGATTTCCCCCGCATCTTCTTGATATCATATAACAAGGACCGAGAAGACGCGGAGGAAATCGGAGGGAGATGCGGGTCAAAGTGCGGCCGCGCAGCATAGAGTGTGAAACTGAATACAAAAAAGGGGTGGGAGGAATGATCAGCAGGCATTTTGATAAGGAATGTATACACACAGCCTGCAAGCATTCATCAGGTACCAGCAGGTGGTGAACCTGGGACCGATATGCCTGAGGGACTGCCTCCCCATATGTGCCCCGGAGATCCTTGCGCTCTTCTGGTCAAGAACTGCTAGTTGTTCCTGGCCCAAAGGATGTCCGCTTAGCCTTGACCAGGAAAAGCCCTGGTCCCGGCATGGTGGAACATGCTCCTGTCTGAGATCAGGGCCCTGCAGGACTTACTGCTGTTCCGCAGGACCTATGAAACAGAGCTGTTCCTCCAGGCCTTTGGCTGAGGCGGCGGGTGTCCCACAAAAACAGTCCTCCCCAGCTGAAGTTGAAGCTTCCCACCTCTACGTGGCCCAGATTAAGACAATCTCAGAGACCCAATGGTGTCAGTTTGGGAATTGTGTACCAAGATAAATAGAGTGTCCTGTTTTAATCCATGTTTTGTCGAAGGCTTTCACAGCTGGAGTTCATTAGTTGTAGATTTTCCGGGTTGTATGGCCGTGGTCTTGGCATTGTAGTTCCTGACATTTCGCCAGCAGCTGTTACTGGCATTTGCAGTGGTATAACTGCAAAGATGGAGTACTCTCCGCGTCAGTGTGTCAATTTTTTCTTCTTCTCACATATCCCTCCCTGATTGTGGTGGCAGGACCGAATTCATCTCCAAGCTCACCCTGCTGAAGGAACAGTGGCAAAGTGCCGTTCTGGTGGCTCAACGGAGGAAGGGCGAGATCGACGGCCTCGTCAAGCAGTGGCGCAAGTTCAAGACCCTGACACAAGACCTCACAAGGTTCCTCATGGAGACAGAAAGCTTCATCGCTGCTGTGAAGAGCCAGGACAAGTACAGCTTGCACCAAGTCTGGAATCTGAGTCAGGATTTCAAGGTTAGTTCTTGTGTCCCCAAAGAACCGGCTGGTGCAATAGAAGCCTTGGCAGTCCCAGGGACCCCACCCCCAAGTTCCATCACCCACTGCTTCTTTAAGTGGCAGTGGGGGGGGGGAATTAAACTATGGTGGCATTGCATGTACCAGTACCAGGGGCGTAGCTAGAAAATTTTGGGTGGTGGGGCACTGGGAAATCTGGGGGGGGGGGGAGAGAGAGACCCTGTCGGCAGGCAGGCAAAGAAGACAAGGGACTTTCCTTATCTGCTAGCTGCACTCCTTCGCCTTGGCCGCTACAGGAGAAGGAGATCCGGCTGGCCGGTGCAATTAATACTTGACGAGCCTGTGCTCTCTGTGTGACTGCAGTGAGGCCTGCCTGCATCATCCACCCACTCGTTCAGCTTGGGAGAGGGAGAGCCAGCAGGCCAGCACGATTGATACCGGAGGAATATGTGCTCTGTGCTACAGTAGCAGCAGGCCTTGTCCGCCTGCTACTGTAGCAGAAAGTGCATAGCCGCTAGGTATTAATTGCACCAGCCGGCTCTCCTCCTCCTGTAGCAGCTGAAGCAAATGAGCGCGGCCGGCAGGTAAGGGCACAGGCAGGGGCAGCGGGAGTTGTGGGGCGTGGGCCCCAAGTGAGGGGGCACCGCCCCTAAATGCCCCACTGTGGCTACGGGCCTGGCCATTACTCCACTTCCAGTGACATCCCAGAATTGATGCAGGGTAGCTCTAGGAATTACTGGAAATTCTGTGGTTTTACAGCCCGGCAGTCCTGTGAAAGAGCTGGTGTCCGGAAAACTTACAAGGGCCTCACCCTCCAGTGCATTCAATAGCCAATGGGTATCTGAAGTGCAGCCAGATATTTCAAGGGCAGGAAAGGAACTGCAAAGGAGCTCAATGAATTATTTCAACCAGCTTTTAGAATTAAGAGGGGAGAGTCCTCTGAATGCCTTTTCCTTCTTTCTCATCTCGGTGTCAGCGTAGGTATTTGTCTGGTTTCCGTTTTAGAATAAAGAAGCCCTTCTTCGGAGGTGGCATACCAGGTATTCTTTAGCCTTGGACACTGAGGAAGAGCTGCTTGGAATGGCAAACCCCGAAGCAAGAGTGAACATACAGAAGGAGAGGAGTCAATTGCAAGAGAGTTGGAGCAACACTCAGCTTCAAGTCGAGGAGATCACAGAACGGTTTCGAGGCACCATACAGGTATCCTTCACTCTTGGGAACAAATTCCAAAGGGGTAGCTGTATTAATTTGTGGCCGCCAACAGAAAAGAAGACACCCGTGACGCCTTAAAGCCTAACACACTTATAGTCACATCAGCTTTTGTGGGCTCAGACAGTAAGTTTAAGGTGCTGCAGCAAATGTCTTCTGTTGAAAGCAATCTCCGGCGTGAATCCCTAGAAGTTTGGAATTCTTAGGGTAGAAGTGACAGGCTTGTAGAACTCCGAAGGCGTTTAAAGGAAATGTGAGCTTGTCAAATGTCTTTGGAGTTCTCCAACCTGCAGAGTCGCATGGCTTGGAGAAGGCATTTAAAGGGACTGCAATCACTTTAAATGCCTTTTCTTCCCTCAATTGAATTGGATCCCCAGTTCAATCTTTTTTAAACTTGGGGGTTTTTTTAGAAGAGGCACCAACAGCTATGCTGCAATTTTGATGCCTCTACCTTAAAATTGAGGGAAGTTCAATCTTTTTTAAACTTGGGGGTTTTTTGAGAAGAGGCACCAACGGCTATGCTGCAATTTTGATGCCTCTACCTTAAAAACATTGACTATAACGGTCCCCATAGTGTGTAATGGAGCTGAAAAAAATCATGTTTCCCAGATATATACCAACTCTGAATACCATACCAGTATTGGGATTCGGGAACATCGGGAAATACCAATATTTTTCAGGTACACTACACCCAAACTTGAAAAGTACCAGGGGGGGGGGGGTTGCACACCCCTAATCCAGAATTCCTCCAATCCCGTTGCCTCATGTGGAGGGAAGGGGGCACAACCAAATAGCTCAAGTGATGCTTTTTTTTTTTTTTTTACTATCTGTATCTCCCTTCATGTTTTCTCCGCAAAATCACAGATGTGGGAGAGCTCTGAAAGACAGATTGAAGAGCTGCGCCAGAGGCTGCAGGAGCTCAAGACGAGAACAAAAGGTCCTCTCCCAGCAGAGCACGATGAGCTGCAGACGGCAAAGGAGCAGATGAAGGTACCGAACTTCAGTCCGAATATTCGTCTCCTGCGGGGAACTTTCTTTTTGTCTCGTCACAGGGCTGTCTGTAACATCAAGACCCTTGCTGCATCCAAAGCAATCCGTTTTCTCCATCGGTCTGTACAAGCTGATCGATCTGGAAATGTTTCCCCCCCACACAACTCCCCACGTCCTAAAAAGGTGGGAGAGGGGGCTTGCCAGGAAGAGCAAATCTGCTCTGCTTTGAAGATGAGGGTGCGCCAGCAAACAGAAGGGAGGGAGAAGCTGAAGGTGGTGTTTGGCCAGACGCACTGGGAACAAGCGAGCCCCGGCTGTGTTCCCACAGAGGTTCACCTTGGTCCCTTGCACGGAGGACCAGTCTAGCGGGCTGAGCAAAATCATCTGGGGTGCCCTCGTACTGCGAGCACAGCAGCGGTTGCCTGTCCCTCTGCTAAAACATCGTTGGGAGGCATTTGAGCCGAGAGACTGGAACAGCGCAGGCCAAGCGCTCCTGGTTGCTTAATCAATGGCAAGCATTACGTTTGCACTGGTCTTAACCTGGGTACGGGCTTGTCTTTCACAAGGACCCTTGAAAATCTACAAGGTGGGTGGAATGGAGGGCATCACCAGTGAGTGAGGGAAATGACACAAAAACACCTGAGCAGGTGCCAGGAAGGAGTCCAAACAAATGTGAAGCCACCTTATACTGAATCCGACCATCAAGGTCAGCACGATCTACTCAGACTGGCAGAGGCTCTCTGGGGTCTCGTCTTCCACATCACCTGCCGCCTGATCCTTTAACTGGAGATGCCAGATGTTGAACCTGAGACCTTCCTCTTGCCAAGCAGATGTTCTATCACTGATCCATGGCCCCTCCCCAAAGTAGTTAAACTGCAAAATTCACTCACTGGAGAGGCAGTGATGGCCATGAGCACTGATAGCTTTAAAAGGGGGGGGGGGTTGGGACCGTTAGATGAAGAGGTCCACCAATGGTCACTGGCCACGGTGACTGAAGTGCACCTCTATCTGAGTCTTAATGTTGGGAAACAGCAGCAGGGGATGTCCTTGGCCTCTGTGTCCTGTTTGTTTGGCCCTCCAAGGCACCAGGTTGGCCACTGTGAAGAAGAAGAAGAAGAGTTGGTTTTTATACCCTGCTCTTCACTACCCGAAGGAGTCTCAAAGCAGCTTACAATCACCCTCCCTTCCTCTCCATACAACAGGCACTTTGTGAGGCAGGTGGGGCTGAAAGAGCTCTGAGAGAACAGTGACGGACCCAAGATCACCCAGCAAGCTTCATGGGGAGGAGGAGTGGAGAATCAAACCCAGTTCTCCCAGATTAGAGTCTGCCACTCTTAGGTTGTGTTCAGACTGGCAGTTCGGCCCAATATAGGCACATTTCACAAACGGATTAAATGGGCCTGGTCACACAGCCACATCTGTCAGGCATTCCCCGGGCGTACTCACCCCGTCAGAGGATGATTTGGAGCCAGGTTAAAAAGCCACCACCCCCAAAGTGGTATTTTTGTTTTCCCATGCATTCATTGTGCATGACTGGATGTCTGAACATGGGGGGAGCATGCGCAGAATAGATTTGGCAGTCTGAACCTGCAGATCTGTTCTGCCATTGGGAACATGTTTTTTTTAAAAAATTGCCTGTGTGCGCATGAGTGCATGTGCACTATGCATGTGCATGAAATTTGGGTATTTTTGGCAGTTCGCTCTGTGGCTGATGCGCTGCAGTCATGTGGATACTTTACCACGGGATGTCTCCATAGGTAGCCTGCAACAGGGTGTGCTGTGTGGCTGTATGCCCTGCAATACTTTCAACCAGTTTAATTAGAGGCGGCACCAGATCGCGCCAAGACGCCAGTGTGATCACAGCCTTAACCACTACACTGGGTCTCATACCTCATGTGAAACAGGATGCTGGACTAGATCGGCCACTGGTCTGACCCAACAGGGCTCTTCTTATGTTTTAGAGCCATGTTTTCTGTTTTGGGGAACTCAGACCATGGTTTGGGTTCTAGGCTATGATCAGCTCATATGTATGTGTGTATTGAATTAATCTTCATACTAGGGATGTGCATTCGGTTCGTTGGAACCGAATGCACCCCTGAAAATGGCCCATTCAGCCCCCTTGGGCAGCCATAAGCCAAATCAGAATCTCTGATCTGATTCGGCTTGCTGCCGAAATTCGGCAGCATTTCGGCAGAGGCATAACAAGCGGCTGGAGGGGATGGGGGTTTGAGGGAGAGGCTTCAATCTTCCTGGGTAGCTGCTGGGGCCTCTCCCCGAAATACCAAGTTTCAAGAAGATTGGACCAGGGGGTCCAATTCTATGGACCCCCAAACAGGTTGCCCCCATTCCCTCCATTGTCCTCTATGGTGGGGAAAAAGTAACAAAACTGACATTCGGCTGGCCAAATGACTCCCAAATCAGCTTGCATTGCCGAAACTGACATGCGAGGGTCATCCAGCAGCTGGAACAGATGCGGCCTGATTTGGCCCAATCTGAATAGGGCCGAATTTACTTATTTATTTGCACACCCCTTCTTTATACCTCCTACATTATAGCCGGTGTGATTTGGGCTAATGAATTAGCAGTGTTAGAGAAATTAATGTTTATGATGGAATTTTCTTCTTTATGTCTCTTCTTTTCTCTCTCTCTCTTTTCCTGGTGCCCCATTGTTTCAGTTGGGGTTTTTTTTTCCAAAATTTAAAAGCATGGTTGCCAAAACTGACTCTTGAGGGACCTTGTAGGATAACTCCTATGAGGAACTCCAAATGACGTTAGTTCCAGGTGGTCAGCCGTGTTGGGCTGAAGTAGCAGAACAAGTTTAGAGTCCAGTGGCACCGTTAAAGACCAACGACCCAGTACCACCTACTGGAACCTATTGGAAATACAGTGATTTTAAAAAAAATACTTTCATTATGGCTGCGGTCACGCACACTAAATAATCCACTTTGTCCACTTTCAGTGCACTTTCCAGCTGGATTTTACCGTGCGAACTGGCAAAATCCAGTTGGAAAGTGCATTGAAAGTGGGTTGAAAGTGGGTTATTTAGGGGCTGAGGACAGACTGGCAATCTAAAGCGGGGCAGGCACGGTTCGCAAACGGAGGAAAGGAGCACGTTCAGACATGCGCATCTGTCCGTCGGCTCCATTGCGTACTTACCCGTCTCCCAGTCGCTTTCCTTTCGCTTTAACAGGACACCGGTTTTACCCGGTGTTCAGGGGCCTTCCTCCGCATGCCTCCCACTTCCAAACAGTGTGAACTGGCTATGCGGCAGTCTGAACGCTCCGTGGCAGTCTGAACGCTCCGTATCGCCGCTGATCCGCATTGCTCTGGCCAGTGTGAACGGCCAGCTCCGTGGGTTTTTTTCCCCTGCTCCAGTTCCCTCCGCTTTGCCTCCGCTTTAGATTGCCAGTCTGTCCTCAGCCAGGGTGTCTAACTGCAGCAAATATGTCTATATGGAGTTTTCCAGCAGCCTGAATAGCCCAGCCTAGCCTGATCTCGTCACAGCTGGGATGCTAAGCAGGGTCGGCCCTGGTTAGTCCTTGGATGGGAGACCATCAAGGGAAATCAAAGTTGCCATGCAGAGGCAGGCCATGGCAAGCCACCTCTGCTCATCTCTTGCTTGGAAAGTCCCGTGTTCCTGGGGTTGCCATGAGTTGGCTGGGACTTGATGGCACACGATTACTATTTGTTATTGATTTTTCCACCCTTCCACCCAAAAAAACAACTATGTGATAAAATGATGTTTGGTTAAGGCCTGTTACACAGGTTGTTTCTGAGCTCAAGGGCAGCTGGCAAATGTGGCAGTGGTACTGGTAATAGTTCAATTTACTTCTGCATTTCCAGCATGACTCCTGAGCAAACCTAGGAACTGAACCATAAGAGTCCTTTATTGCTCCAGCACTAGCTACCATAACGCATTTTCCCCTACCTTGGGAGCCAGTTTGGTGTAGTGGTTAAGTGTGCGGACTCTAATCTGGGAGAACCGGGTTTGATTCCCCACTCCTCCACTTGCACCTGGCTGGATGACCTTGGGCAAGCCGTAGCTCTGTACCAGCCGTTCCCTCAAGGGCAGTTGTCTCAGAGCTCTCTCAGCCCCACCTACCTCACAGGGTGTCTGTTGTGGGGAGGGGAAGGGAAAAGGAGTTTGTAAGCTGCTCTGAGACTCCAAGTGAGTGAAGGGTGGGATATAAATCCAATCTCTTCTCTTCTTCTTCTTCAGTTTGGTGTAGTGGTTAGGAGCATGGACTCTAATCTGGGAGGACTGGGTTTGATTCCCCACTGCTCCACATGCAGCTGCTGATGTAGCCGTGGGTCAGTCGTAAGTTATTTCAGAGCTGTTCTCTCAGAAGCAGTCCTCGAAAGAACTCTCTCAGCCCCACCTGCCTCACAGGGTGTCTGTTGTGGGGAGGGGAAGGGAAGAGGATTGTAAGCCGCTCTGAGACTCCAAGTGAAGGGCAGAGTATAAATCCAATCTCCTCCTCCTCCTCTTCCTACCTATAGTGACTCCAGAAATTTTTATTTACTTCATTTGTACCCTGCCTTTCTCCCCAAGGGGGACCCAAGGTGGCTTACATCATTCTCTTCTGCTCCATTTTATCCTCACACCAACACTATGAGGTAGATTAAGCTGAGAGAGTTGGGACTGGTTCAAAGTCGCCCAGTGAGCTTCCGTGGAACAGGTGGGGATTCAAACTTTGATCTCCCAGATACTAGTCCGACACTCTTAACCACACACTGGTTATATCATGGCACTCCTATGCAGAGATGTTCTCGGGGCTTGGAGTGAAGTAATTCACCACAAAATTATACTCTCTGAGTTCGAAATAGTTGAGAAATTCTACTTTTTAATATATATCTAAAATTATTGGTGCTACTTAAAAAGGTATGAGCCTGGAAGAAACACACCTAAGCAGTTCCTTGTTTCTATATAGGATTCTCCAGTTCTTGACAAATAAGTTGTAGTAAAAGGAAAGGAAAGAAGCAAATTATTCTGCATTCTCAGTTACCTTGCATTTTTCAAAACTGCTTCATGAAAGCTGGGATATTTCAAGGAACAGTTCTGGTTATTCTAAAAATTCAATTTCTTCTTTATTAATGATTCCCCCCCTTGACATTCCTGAGGTTATTTATAGGTATACCTTCAAATTGCTGTATGTATAGTAAGAGGACAGTTCCTCAGAAAATATAAAATCACCAAGTGCCTTTAAGACAACTGATTAAAAAAAAACCCCGAGAGGCAAGCATTAGGTATGTAAGGAAAATACAAAGAAAATCATAAAATGTAAAGAAAATAATTAATGGGAGTTTAATGTAAGTTTTAGTGGACAAGCGTTTCTAACAAACTGGGCTGTAGTTCGTGAACGTTAACAAGGGAATTTTTTAAAAAGTGTTAATCTTTAAGAGATGCCACAAGACTCCAGTTTGTTTCTTTTGCTTGCTTGCGTGTTTACTGAAAGGGAAGCTTTATTCCAGAATGCATTTGTTTGCTGTTGCTGAATCTTTGACACCTAGGCATTTCCTGTCCCTTCCCCTTAGTTCTAGTTTGCAAACAGAGGGAAAAGAGAGCGACAACCAAACCAAGACACATGGATGCAGTGGTCACAAAATTCCCTGACTCTTGTCTGGCCTCCTTATATATGCAAATTCCTCTCTTCCTTTCCCCTCCCCCCTGCAGGCCAATCATAGGATTAACCAAAAGGTTTGCAAGAGGAAACACACACACACACACACACACACACTCACACACAGAGTCCAGGAGCTTAGCCTGAAAAGGTTGTTGTTGTTTCTGTCCCTGGGTGTTTCAATGCAGGAACTGGAGAAGTCACTGGCCAGCTGGAACCGGAGCCTGCAAGACCTTGGCACCATGAAGACCGATCTGGCTCACCGTCTCCTCGCGGAAGACGTGACGGTCCTCCGAGAGCAGGTCCAGCATTTGCACCGGCAGTGGGAAGAGCTCTGCCTCCGCGTAAGTGGCTTACGGGGCAGGCTGCGGTCCCTTGGCCGGGTTTCAATACACCGGTGCCGAAAGGGGAGAGAATGTCCTGCAGGCCCTTCCGTTTCGCACAAAGGAGTTAGCTGGATGATCCTAAAAGTTTAAAACACTTTTCTGCAAACGTTAATTTGTTGTGGCTAAGCAACAGTGTGGAGAGGGGCATCTGTTTCCCCCCTTCTCCTTTTGTTCCCCTAATGTGCCCTAGTAGTTCTGAAAACTTTCAGGGACAGCAGGAAAGATGTAAAGGGGGGGGGGGGGGGGAAACCAGTGTTTGTTTTTTTTAAAGCATGGCTTCAGATGCCTTTGTTAGAAATTTAAAGACGTAATGGCAGGCTTTGGAAGGGTTAAACTGAAATGGCCTGGGGCGAATGGCTTTGGAAGGGGGAGGCGTGGAAACAGAGGTATAACTCAAGAGTCTCTGTATTTTGGTTCTCAGGTGGCAATGTAGCTTCAGTTTCAGAGGCAGCAAAGTTTGTGGAGATGAATTGCACAGAGAGAGAGAGAGATTAGCCAGCGAATGCTTTGCAGGAAGAGTCTTCAAACGTGCCAGCAGTGGCCACAGCCATTTCTTTTTTTTATTAGCGTAGATGCATTTCTGCGGTCTCAGGCAACCCACAGTTAACACGCAACAGATGTTTACCTCTGGGTTGTCCTGTAGCCCTCTTGGTTTTGTGCTCACTAGGCCAATTGTACAGATTAGTAGCCATAAGACCATTACATCCTCACTTCCCAATGGAACACAGCAGAGGGATGCTATTGCTATCCTTAGCACATTTTAAGCTTAAATTGTTCAGGACTGCGTTTGACCAATGTTGGTTTTTATCTTTCGGCAGTCCTAACTGAGACCTAAAATTGTGGTCTTCTGTGTGTGTTTTTATCGCTGTGGTTTCATTTATATTCTAAGCTGCCTTGAATTCCACAAAGTTAATAAATGTTTTCAACAAATAAATAAGTTACAGGGGCATACTAATAGAAATGTTAGAAGGATTTATTACTTTGGAGTGTTCACGGAATTTACATCATTGGTCCAAATAGTAGACCAGAAACAAATGCCGTTTTGAGTGTTCCTTTGTCAGGGCCAATCAGAATGACGGGGACGGAAGTCTACACGTTTTCCAGTTCTCTAGCTCTGCATGAAGCTGGGTTTTTTTTCCAGTGGGAGAGGAGGGGGAAAAGTGGGATTGTGACCACATCCCCCCATTTTTTAACACATCCCCCCCCCCCCCCGAGTTCTAGGGTTGCCAGCTGCCTGGTGATGAATGTCCTGTCATTTAAATAGAGACTTAATCGGATATTTACTAGAAGTTGCTTGCTCTGGGTTGGAAAATACCAGGAGATTTTGGGGGTGGAGCCTGGGGAGGAGCTATAATGCCGTAGAGTCCGCCTTCCAAAGCGACCATTTTCTCCATGCAAACTGAGCTCTGTCACCGAGAGATCAGTTGTAATCCGTGTTCCCTCTGAGCTGAGTTAGTGTGAGCTAGCACACAGTTTTTTAGCCTCGGGCTCACACATTTTTGTCTCCGCTCAGGAAGGAGGGCTCCAGAGCAAACTAATCTATGCAGGAGCCAAATCGCTCGCTCCCAACTTTAATGCCGGTAGCTCACAAAATAGAATTTGTGCTCACAAGACTCCCCAGCTTAGAGGGAGCATTGGTTGCAATCCCAGGAAATCTCCAGCTACCACCTGCACGTCAAGCGTAACTCCTTTGCCTTTTCACAGTGAACAAAAGTTCTTGTTTTCAAACAGTCCACCAAAGTTCTAAGGATGATGAATGCGTGCCAGTAGATTGATGCAAGCAGCCCTGTTTTGTGGTCCGTTTTTCTTTTCTTTCCTCTTCCGCGTTATAGTTTTATGTGGCATCTCCTGCGGTTTCCACAAAGGGACGGCTTGGACCCCATTCTTCTTTTCTTTTTTCCTCCATGTTATTGTTTTACTGTTATGGAAACCGCCGCAGGTGCTATGTAAAACTATAACACAGAAGAAAAAAGAAAAGGGAAATGGACTACAAAACAGGACTGTGTGTGTTAACATATCTGTTGGCATGCATTCATCCTTAGAAGTTTGGTGGAACATTTGTAAATAGAAACTTTTGTCGATTATGAAAAGGTGAAGGAGTTATACTAAGCTTCGATAATACAAAGATATAGTTATGATATCACGGTTGTATTCTGTTTACCGTCCCAACCTGTGAGATCTCTTACTTTTAACCACCTGTAAGCAATGCTCCTTCTAAGCTATGGACTCTTGTGAGCAAAAATTCTACTTTGTGAGCTCCTGGCATTAAAGTTGTGAGTGAGTAATTTGGCTACCGCATAAATTAGTTTGCTCGGGAGCCATCCTTCCTGAGCTAAGACAAAAACGTGTGAGCCGGAGGCTAAAAAACTGTGAGCTAGCTCGCACTAACTCAGCTTAGAGGGAACACTGCCTGTAATTTGGCAACCCTACAAGGGGCGTTCTTTACTTCCATGCCATGAAAAATTTCAGAGGCCCATTTCCACACCTTAAACCTTTTTTAAAGAGACTGGGGGGGGGGGGGGATTTTAGTCCTTTAGCAACATTATGTGATGTGACCCACCCTGGTGATGCGCTCTGGAGCTGATGAATTCTTCCACACTGTTTTCCACCATTTTGGTTGGTTTTTATTATAAAAGCATGTAGATTTTGATTTCGTGCGATCTCATTGTAATTATGACAGCGTCCTTCTAAAGAAGGCCATCTCCGTATTGCAGAATGGATCAGACATGAACGGCTGTTCTTCAGACAGTCTTGCAAGTTCATGGGCTTTGCACCAGTTGAACTGCAAACATCAGGCAGCAGTTTTTCTCCAGGCCAGTTTGGCCAGGGATCCTGGAGGTTTTTTGCCCTGTTTTGAGCATGGAACGGGGGTCACTGGGGATGTGGAGGGGGAGGTATTTGTGAATTTCCCGCAGTGTACAGGGGGTTGGACTAGGTGACCCTGGAGGTCCTTCCCAACTCTGATTGATTCTGCACAGTGCTACTGAAATGAACTGAAACAGAGAAACAAACTCTCAGGCTCTGATCCCTGTGACCCACATTACAATTTAGCAGTGGTGCAATTTGACCAGCCAAATGTGTATGGCAGGTAGCACGTTGGGACGCAATTGCTTTGTGATGGCTCAGTCTGATTCTAAGTCCAAGGCAAAGGAAGCTTCCGGTTTTTTTTAAAAAACATCTCAAGTTGGGCTGTTTTAATACAGGTGGCCCAGACTAGCCTGACCTCATCAGACCTCAGAAGCTTAAGCAGATTAGTAGTTGAATGAATGACCACCAAGGAAGACCAGGGTTGCCCTGCAGAGGAAGGCAATGGCAAACCCTCTTAAACGTCTCTTGCCTCGGAAACCTTACATTGTCATTCATAAGCTGGCTGTGATTCGATGGCGTTTTCCACCAGCACCCCAGATCTAAGCCCTGACTAGCCTGATCTCATCAGATCTCAGAAGCTAAGCAGGGTCGGCCCTGGCTGGTATTTGGGAGGGCTGCCTCCAAGGAATACCAGGGCTGTGACTTAGAGGCAGGCGGTAGCAAAACCACCTCTGAAACGTCTCTTGCGTTAATAGAAGTCTTGCTTGCCACCTAGTGGGGCATAACGCTAAAAGAGCTGGAACTTCTCTAATGTGTGACTGGGCTTGAATATCGCTGTCCAGCAAGCTTTGTGACAGAGGAGGGATTTGAACCCAGGTCTCTCTTTTTGTCTACTCTCTCATAAGAACGCAAGAGAAGCCAATGTTGTATCAGGCCAATGGCCCATACAGTCCAACACTCTGTGTCACACAGTGGCCAAAAATACCAGGTGCCCTCAGGAGGTCCACCAGCGGGGCCAGGACACTAGAAGCCCCCCCACTGTTGCCCCCCCCCCAAGCACCAAGAATACAGAGCATCACTTGCCCCAGACTGAGAGTTCCCATCTGTACCTTGTGGCTAATAGCCACCGATGGACCTCTGCTCCATATGTTTATCCAATCCCCTCTTGAAGCTGTCTATGCTTGTAGCCGCCACCACCTGTGGCCGTGAATTCCATATGTTAATCACTCTTTGGATGAAGAAGTACTTCCTTTTACCTTCCCACTCCATGCATAATTTTATAAACCTTCTAGGGATTGAGGTCCCTCAGTAACAGCACAAAGTGTACTTTGGGGGGTCTGCAGCAACAAGATGAATTGATAAAAATCAACCCACCCCATCTTAGAATCATAGAGTTGGAAGGGACCTCCAAGGTCATCTAGTCATGACTGCTGCTCCATGCCCAGAAGATGGCAAAAAACCTCCAGGATCTCCGGCCAAACTGGCCTGGAGAAAAACTGCTTCCTGACCCCAAAGTGGCGATCAGCATTTCCCTGGGCGTGTAAGAAAGGGCCACAAGAACTAAGCACTGAGGCAGCCCTTCCTGCCCTCCCTCTCGTGATCTGCCTTAGTTTACAGAATCAGCATTGCTGTCAGATGGCCACCTTCTGTTAAGTGGAAAATTTATTCAGAATGGAACCCATTCCCCTTCCTGGATCACATTTTCACCATATAGTTCAACCAGATGGGAGCAACATAGTGGCTTGTATTTTTTTTAAAGGGAAAGAATTAAAATAAGTTAGTACAGAAAAAAATAGCAATTAACGGCTTGAGAATCTTCCACGAAACCGTGACCGGTCAATGGAAGGAAAGGGAGCCATGCCTTTAACGATGCGGACCTTTGAATGGTGTTTGCGAGTTCTGTCTGCATCTGGAGATGCAGGAGAATAGCGGCCATGCCTTTTCTGCTCCCGTAGGTTTCTCTGCGCAAGCAAGAGATCGAGGACCGACTCAACGCCTGGATTGTGTTCAACGAAAAGAACAAGGAGCTCTGCGCTTGGCTGGTGCAAATGGAGAGCAAAGTGCTGCAGTCGGCAGACATCAGCATCGAGGACATGATCGACAAGTTGCAGAAGGTGAGTGGACTTTTGCAAGACCGTGTCCTCATCGTTTGGGCTGCAGCCCAGCACGTGCCGGCAACTGCCCAGAAGCAGCAGTGTGTGACAGGCGGTACTTAACAATGCCATGGCTTCAAGGGTCTGAATCACTCAGCCCTCTGATTTGCCCATCACAAGTCTTATAGAATCATAGAATGCTAGAGTTGGAAGGGACCTTGCGGATCTAGTCCAACCCCCTACGCTCAGCAGGAACATAGCTGAAAGATAGCCCTGCGACATACCCAAAGGATGGTCATCCAGCCTCCACATGAAAACGTCCAGCAAAGGAGCATCCACCACCTCCCGAGGCAGTCTGTTCCACTGCTCAACCACTCTTACAGTTAGGAAGTTTTTCCTGATATTTAGATCCATGGAATTTCCACCGATCAGATCTAGTCTTGCAACCCCAGAGCAAGAGAGAATAGATCTGCTTCATCTTCAAATATTTGAAGACTGCCATCATGTTCCCTCTAAGCCTCATCCAGCCAGGTGCAAGTGGAGGAGTGGGGAATCAAACCCGGTTCTCCCAGATTAGAGTCCACGCACTTAACCACTACACCAAACTGGCTCTCTTAGGCAGGCTGCATTCAAGGGTAGGCTTCCCAACGGTGAGTTTAGCTACTTTCCTCTGAAATGATACAATGCTGTTGAATCCTGCCAACCAGGACTATGACGGCAGATCTGCCCTGCCTTCCCCCCTCTCCCAGAAGTTCCCTTTGACTTCCGAAAAGGAAGAGCTGGGGGATTAGGGGACCGTCCTTGACGAAATGAAGTTAAGTATAGAATTACGGGGGACTGGATGAGTTTGCTACTCGTCTGCCAGTGTGTGGATAGAGACGGAAGCTTGTACCTTGAATAAAGCTTCGCTGGTCTTAAAGGTGCCATCGGACCCAAACTTTGTTGTACAAATGTTCTCTATGTGTATTTTCCCCCAGGACTGCATGGAGGAAATCAACCAATTCAGCGAGACTAAGCTGGTGTCTCTCAAGCAAGTGGGTGACCAGCTGATCAAGGCCAGTAACAAGAGCCGCGTGGCTGAAATCGATGAGAAACTCAATAAGATCAACGCTCACTGGCAGCACCTCTTTGACGTCATCGGAGGACGGTAAGGGAGTGGGAGAAAGCTGGACTTTGTCATTTGGTAGCAGACTGGAAAGGGAACATCCGACCCAGATATACGTAGAAGGCAAATGGCAAGGTGCTCTTAGGGCTACTGCATTCATTATATTTTTTGGCGTACGTCAGGTTCCCATATGGCGTAGTGGTTGAGTGTTGGGCTGAGATCCAGGAGACCCCATTGGGTTGCCAGACTTCAGGGAGTGAAAAGTAGGAGAGATCAACAAAACACAACTGTGATATAATAACTATAAGGTAAAGGTTTCCCTTGCTCGAAAGCCATTCGAATCTGACTTTAGGGGGCAGTGGTCATCTCCATTTCCAAGCCGAACAGCCGGCACTGTCTGAAGACTTTTTCTGTGGTCATGTGGCTGGCCTGACTAGACACTGAGACTCATGGAACGTTGTTTCCTTCCCACCGAAGCAGTACCTATTTATCTACTTGCAGTTTCTTGCTTTCGAACTGCGAGGTTGGCAGGAGCTGGGACCAGAGACGGGAGCTCACTCCGTCACGCGGCACTCGGGTCTCAAACTGCTGAACTAGTGACCTTCCGGTCTGAAGCTCAGCGTCTTAACCCCTGAGCAGCTGAGGCCCTATAATAACTAAATCTCTGTATTATCAAGGCTTAGTGTAACTCGTTCACCTTTTCAGAGTCAACAAGAGTTTCTATTTACAAAACGTCTCACCATACTTCTGAGGATGAATACATGCCAATGAATACATTAACAAAAACAGACCTATTTTGTGGTCCGCCTTTCTTTTCTGTGTTATAGTTTTACAAAGCACCTCCAGTATTTTCCACAATGGGACGGCTCCAACCCCGTTTCAGTGCTTCATCAAGGCAGATCCCGCACCGAGTGATTTCTCCAGGTTTTAATATTCCATTGATATTCGTTATATAGACTCCCAGCGTGCTGCAGAATGCTGTCTTATTTATTAAACCATCAGGTAGTATCTTGTTTGCTAGACCGTAATACTACTTGATGGTTTAATAAATAAGACAGAATTCAGCAGCAGGCTGGGAGTCTATATAATGATTATCAATGGAATATTAAAACCTGGAGAAATCACTCGGTGCGGGATCTACCTCTGAACAGGGTCCGAGCTGTCCCATTGTGGAAACCGCAGGAGGTGGTGCAGTGGTATATATCAGTTGTACGGTTAGCCTTTAACCGGTTTTATATTGAAGTTTCCTTTAAATGGTGAAGCTTTCTGCTCCTAGAACTAAAGAGAAAATAAGTATTTAGATTACAAACTGTATAGTTAGTATTTACTTCTTGATTGTGTATTGTGAATGATACTTGTGTTTTTATGTATTTATATGTGTAGGTAATATATTACAAACTATATTTAGCATCTTACTCTCAGCCATTCTGGTAATTTTTGTAGCTGTTATTAGCTGAGGGGTCTCTAATTGTTTCTTCACAGTTATGTCATGCAGATTACTGAAATAATGTGCAGAGCACTTTGAGCATCTGGCTTGCATGCCATCTGAATGCTCGGTTTTAAGCGTTGTCTCATAGCAAATTCCAAAATTTTGTGAATGTGGACTATTATGTGTGAATGCTGCTGTCCCCTGTGTATTTTGTGGATGCCTGAAAACAGGTCTGTGTTTCCCAACTTCTCTGGCATAAACGACCCACACGTTTAGGCCACCCACCAGTATTTTCACCAAATTTGCAGGCATTTGTATGCAGATATCGAACGCTCGCCAGAGTTCAGGCATTCGGTTTAGTATAATGTTCGACTGTAGATCTGAGTCTGTTGACGGCAGCTGGTTTCGCCCGGGTTTACGCAGAATTTTAATGCGTTTTGATACCATCATTTGTAAACACAGACGCAGCACTGACAGCCGCGGCTTGCAAACATTTAACCGGCAGCAAAACCAGTCGGGGAAAAATAGGCGGGCCACAGCGGAGCATCCCAGTAAACAACTTGCTTTGCCTTTAAACCCATAAACGGCCTCAGACAGATGGGCAAATTAGGGAGAGCTGTCCACTTCGTCCTTGAGACGCTTCTCTTCGTTTGGGCAGACAAGCTCCGCTGTGCCATATGGCACCCGTTGAACGGTGGTCCCTTTGAGCGCTTCCATTGTTGCCTGCACATGCTTGGCGGGTGTCCTTTGCATAGGCTTTGTCCGTGCCTCTTGAACAGCTGGACGAGGATCTGCGTCTTTCTGGGAAGGGTGCTGGGAACTTAAGGTCAGCGGAGAGCAAAATAACAACAACAACACGGGGACATCTGTTTGAGCAGCGGTGTGTGGGAATGAGATTCTCCTGAAGGCTCTTTTGCATAACAGTGACTGAGAAGGAAAGCACCAAAATTGAAAATGCCCCTGCATAGATGGCGATAATTTGGAATACAACGTACGCTTATGGATGTTGAAAACCACAGGCCTCGCAATAGGGCCCGAACTAGCCAAGGCTAAGAGAGAAGGAGATCTGGGGGGTGTAGCAGACTTCTTGTTGTTGTTCAGTCACACAGTCGAGTCTGACTCTTCGTGACCCCACAGACCACATCAGGCCAGGCCCTCCTGTCTTCCGTTGTGCTCTGGAGTTTGCTTAATTTCATGTCCAAACACTGTCCAACCATCTCATCCTTTGCCGCCCCTTCTTTGACCTTCCATCTTTCCCAGCATCAGGGTCTTCTCCCTTCTCATTCAGGGGCCAAAGTATTTGAGCTTCAGCTTCCGTATCTGGCCTTCCAGGGAACAGTCAGGGTTGATTTCCTTTAGGATTGACTGATCTGATCTCCCTGCAGTCCACGGGACTCTCAAGAGTCTCCTCCAGCACCATAATTCGAAAGCATCTATTCTTCGGCGCTCGGACTTTCCTTATAGCCCAACTCTCGCAGCCATACAGTGCTACTGGGAACACCATCGCTTTGACCATGCGGACTTTTGTTGGCAGGGCAATGTCTCTGCTTTTTATTATCCCGTCTAGGTTTGTAGCAGATCACTCGGTGCAAATGTTGACTCAGTGCGCAGCAGAGACAAGAAAGGCAGACTCCGTGATGCGGATGATTAGGAAAGAGACTGAAAATAAAGTGGCCAGTGTTGTAATGCCCTTGTATAAAGCCACGGTACAGCCACATCTGGAATACTGTCCCCAGTTCTGGTTGCTACAGATCAAACAGGATGTTGCAGAGCTAGGAAGAGTGCAGAAGAGGGCAATGAGGAAAGCTAAAGATCACACGAAACTGTTGTCTACTGAATCAGACCTTTGGTCCACCGAAGTCAGGACTGCTTACTCAGACTGGCAGCAGCTCTCCAGGGTCTCAGGCTGAGCTCTTTCACATCACCTACTGCCCGGTCCTGAGATGCTGGGGGCTGAACCTGGGACCTCCTGCCTGCCGAACAGATGCTCCACCACTGAGCCACGGCCCCTCCCTAATGTCTGGGGCTTTTCAGTCTGGGAAAAAAGACAGCTAAGGAGTGACATGAAAGAAGTTTATAAAATTATGCGTGGGGTAGCAAAAGTGCCTAGAGGGAGTCTCCATGTTGCTCTGGGCAGATCTCCTGGCAACGTGGTAGACGTCTTGAACGACTGCCTGACCACTGTGGTTAAACGGCTGAGACAGAATAATTTGAAACTGCGTCCCAATAAGACGGAAGTAATGCTAGTTGGGAAAGCTGAGGCCCTGAAGGATACTGTGCTCCCCACCTTCGACGGAGTTCAGCTGAGCCTTGGCGACTTGGTTAAGGGGCTTAGGGGTTATCCTGGATCCAGCATTACTGCGCGAGAAGCAAGTTAATGCAGCAGCAGCAGCAAAAAAATGCTTTCTTCCAGCTTTGTCAAGCCATCTGGATCCGTGCTGTGGTAACATCGAGACTAGACTACTGTAATGCACTCTACATGGTTCTGCCCTTGATGTTAACTCGGAGAATTCAGTTGGTACAAAATGCTGCAGTACAGTTACTACCAGGGGCTTGATGGAGCATGCACATCACACCCATTCTCTAATTAATCCTCTGGTTGTAACTCAGCTACTGAGTTTAATTCAGGACTTTGAACTGAACCCAGTAGCTGATAGGCAGCCAGTGAAGTGACTGGAAAATAGCATATCATATGCAAAGCCCTGCATGGCTCTGAACCCTCGTATCTGCAGGCAGGCCTCTCCTCCCATGTTATGTCACAGCCACTCCTAGGGATGGGCAGGATCCAGGAGAATGAAGGTTCGTCTCAGCTCATGGTTCGTGGGGCTGCACAAACCTTCACGAGCTTTCCCATTCACCGAACCAGTCCATTTCGTGAGGTTCGTGAAACTGCCCCCCGGATCTGCGTACGGCGGAGAGGTCTCTTCCAAGTGGGGGCGTGGGGAGCAAAAGGGATCGCTGGAATGGCTTGCATCTATTTTAGCCTAACAGCTGACAGGCGCACCAGCCCCACTGATAGGCCAAAATACTTGCAAGCCATTTCAGCAGTCTCTCTTGCTCCCCCCTCCCCCGCTTCCCACCATGAGCCCCGCGAACTTCTGAACAACATCTGGAGGATAGCGGGAAGGTTGTGGCTACAGATGGGCACGAACCTTGGTTTGCGAATCACAACCCAGCGATTTTCATCATGAATTTAGGTTCATGACGAGGTTCATGCCCATCCCTAGCCACTCTTTATCACCTATCCAGGGTTTCTGCCGCTCCCGTCCTGCAAACAGCCAGTATCAACAACCACCTGGACACAGCCTTCTCTGTTGTGGCCCCTGCCGTGTGGAATGGCCTGGCTTAACGAGGTCAGGAAGGCTCCCGCGCTTCTGTCATTCTGCAAGCTAGGTACAATATTGTTGTTCAGGAGAGCTTTCCTATAAAGGTAATAGGCTACACTGGAACAGAATAGTTCAGGAAGGCAGTTTATGAAAGGGAAAGGGACTGTGGAACACACCGCTGTATAGGACGTATTATCAGTTTGCTGCATGTATTGCCCCTACCAGTTCGGAGTGGCGGACTCTAATCTGGGAGAGCTGGTTTCGATTCCCCACTACTCCTCCTCCACGTGCAGCCAGCTGGGTGACCCTGGGTCAGTCACAAGTTCTCTCAGAGCCATTCTCTCTTGAGCAGCTCTCGAAAGAGCTCTCTCAGCCCCACCTACCTCACAGAGTGTCCGTTATGGGGAGGGGAAGGGAAAAGGAGATTGTAAGCCGCTCTGAGACTCCCAGTGAAGGGCGGGGTATAAATCCCACTCATCTTTTTCTTCTTGCTTCATTTTTTTTCCTATTGATGTAATGCCGCTTTTCTTCATGATATCCATACTCTGTAACGTGCGTAATACGATATGCTCACTGAGAGGCTGGTAATCCTAGTCCCAGTACATTCCTCATTAGATGTCTCCTCATTGGTTGTATCAACCTATGGGTGTAAAAGTGCCATCATCAAACTGAAGCTGACTTACAGCGACCCCATAGGGTTTTCAAGGCAAGAGGCATTCATGGGTGCTTTCCTCTCCTTCCTTCCCCCTTGTGGCCCCTACTCAGGAACACTACGTGGCTCAGTTGTACACTAGCAGCTGCCAGGCCCAGTTGCGCAGTGGGGAGTCTTGTGGGAGGCAGCTCACTTTCCCCCATATCCCCATCCCTACACTATTTCCTCTTCCCTCCCTTCTGGCAATCTGCATATTCTCACCTTTCACCGGTAACTCCACTTATACCCCTTCTTTCTCCACAATGGGGATCCAAAGCAGCTCACATCGTTCTCCCTTCTCCATTTTGCCTTCACAACAACTCTGTGAGGTAGGTTAGGCTGAGAGTTTGCGACTGTCCAGAATTCACTCAGTGAGCTTCCACAACAGAGTGAGGATTCGAACCTGGGTCTCCCAGATTTCAATCTGAAATTCTAACCACTAAGCTACACTGGCTTAGGGTGGGGAGCAGCTGCTGTTGAACAGTAGTAAACAGTCAGCCCTTGGTGAGTTATGCCAGTTGCATGGTGACCAGTTGCCCGGTTGTTGCTGCTGGCCTTAGTCCTGATGAGTCCTCCCTCAAAGCCCCCACCCTGCTCCTCCCCCACCCTTCCCTAACAGAAACCAAGAATTGAAGGGTGGCAATACTGTTGTGGTTGCCTAGCAACAGAGCCATAACTGGCTCGTTTTGCGCCTGAGGGAAGAATATAAAATTGTGCCCCCTATACATTCATAATCATTATTTTGGTGAAGAGGCAAACCCATACATTACAAAAGTCATAATAGCATGGTATTTATTTTAGTCTTGATATATTTTTTCTGCAACCCTTAGCTTTGTGTACTCACCTGCCTTGCCCTTGTTACAGCTCTGCCTAGCAACGCCCACTGAGGGCTTCTGTTTCTTAAAGTTACAGGCCCTCCTTTTATCATTTTTCAGGGGTTTCAGCCCTGCTAATGTGTTTGCTCGTAGGTTTATTTATTTATTTATTTATTTATTTAGATTTGTATCCCGCCTGACCAACATAAGCGGCTCTAGGCGGCTCACAACATTAAAATCAATACAAACAATATAAATTAGTACATTAAAAACAGTACAATTCCAATTTCAATTGGCGGCAAATTACAATATAATTGGTGGCAATTTAAATACCAACACCAGGGCAACAACAGCTCCCCCCCAGCCTGGAGGCTACCACTAACTGTTATCCCGGGCCTGTGTACTTCTCTGGCCATCTATCAGTGGCCATTTCCCCCAGTGGCGGCCCTAAAAGCCTGGCGGAAGAGCTCCGTCTTGCAGGCCCTGTGGAACTGCAAAAGGTCCCGCAGGGCCCTGATGGCTTCCGGGAGCTCGTTCCACCAGTAGGGGGCCGCCACTGAGAAGGCTCTGTTCCGGGTGGTAGCCAGCCTGGCCTCTCTCGGGCCAGGAAGGGCCAGGCGATGTTGCGTGCCTGACCGTAGTGCTCTCTGGGGTATGTATGGGGAAAGGCGGTCCCTTAGGTAGGCAGGCCCCTGGCCATAAAGGGCTTTAAAGGTTAAACCCAGCACCTTGAACCGGATCCAGTATGCTATAGGCAGCCAGAGAGACCCATCAGCAGCCTGGCCGCGGCATTCTGAACTAGCTGCAGCCGCCGGAGCTGGGACGAGGGCAGCCCCATGTAGAGAGCGTTGCAGTAATCAACGTTTAGATTTCAGGTTTTTCTGCCAATTGGGGGCTTTTCTCAGATCTGTAGAAAGATGACAGTGGCTCCAATCTCTGGGTTTAAGTGTCCGCAAACAGGGCCCGTCTTGAGAATTAGATATTGATATCTGAACTGACAAAGAAATACTGATCTGCCCCACTTCTGTCCCATACTTGGACCGAGAACTGCGCGACTTGATTACGCCACCATGTTCCTATCGTTTTCCTAACTTCCTTTTTTTAATTTTTTAACATTTATTTTATGTTATTTCTTTGATTTGTATTCCTCCCTCCCCACAAGGGGGCTCAGGGCGGCTTAGAAAAGGGGTTCCTTCATCACCCACCCTCTAGCCAACTTTCTCAAGACCACCCCCCGCCTTACGCCTCTGTTTTCTTTTTTTCCCCCTATTCCATGAAAATGAAGGCCTTACTGGGTTTCAAGCACTGAGAGAAACAAGAGGTGGTTCTGACAGGTCAAAATCAGAGGGGGGAGGAGAAAGGCGGCTTTTTCGGAAATGCAGTTCCAGCGGGGGGGGGGGGGGGGCTATGTGGATGCGTGTGTATGTAGGCACGCTCTTGATTCCCTGCCTAGGGGCATAGAGGAGGAGGAGGAGGCGGAAGGGAAAGGTCTGCGGGTGTTTTTTCCTGCTTTCTGTGGAAGATGCTAAGGCAGTGATATTAAACAGGGTGTCCTCGGAGGAGGGGTTTCCTCTTCCCCCGCGTGCTTCTGCTCACCCAGCCGCCGTCCCCGCCGCTTTCCGATTTGATAAGCCGAGGAATGGTTTTTCCTTATAAACAGTAAGTGCATTTTCGGTCGTCAACAATAGAAGCACGCCACCGTGCCCTCGGAGTGTCCGTCTGTGTGCGTGCGGCTGCCGGGGGGGGGGGGGGATGGGCCCTCCGTCCCGGGTGCCTGTGCAGTGGGTTCGTTTACCTTTGACAGGCTGGGGAGGGGGAGAGGTGGAATTGCAGGCCGTGAGCAGGGAGAATAAATAGCATTCACGGGCTTACCCCCCTTATTGCAAGTAACCGTTTCCTCCCCGTGCCGCTGTCAGAAGAGAGCAGTGGCCGCTCTAAATGAATGGGACGGCTTTCCTCTGTTGTGTTAGATTGGGGGGGGGGGCAATTAATGCTGTCATAGAGGCACAAAGGCTGGAGCGGCATGCATCTCGGAGCACATTTGCTCACCTAGCATTTAATAGCAACGACAACAATGAGGCCCAGACACAAGGTTTGAACCTGATGTTTTCTGTTCGTTCGCATCTTCTGGATCAATTGTACGATTGTCCGCCTTAGAAGGCTGGCAGGTCCAAAAGGCAGGTTGTTTCTCTTTAAGATCACCAAGGCCGTTTTCAGGGGCCATGGCAAATAAATGTACCTTCAGGAGTCTCTTTGGCAGATATAAATACTGTAGTCACTTCAGCTGAGATGATGCTTATACTGAAATATATTCCTTTTCATCCTATTCCTTTTCATTATCATCCCCCTGAAGTAAAAGCATACATTTTCTGTGGTGGTGTTTATACTTAACAACGGTGTTTTGGTTTTTTTTTTAAAACCCAGCTGAAAAGCATGCAATCGTCTTTTCACACGTAATAGTTTGCTGTCATTCCCCATCCAGTCTGACCTGATCATGCAGTGCAAAGAGGTGGACCTGCAGGGTCAAATTTTTGTTCTGGGGGCCTAAGAGATATCTTCTTAGTCAATCCAAGGCAATGTGTTATTAAATACAAGTAGCATTGATGCGATTACCTTTAAAAGCATTTAAAATATTGGTACTGTTAAAAGGAATGCAAGTTACAGAATGCTGGCACTAAATTTTAATTTTAATCAAGTTTAACAATAAGCACCTGTCTTTCGTCCTGCTGCCTTTCCATTAATTTTTATTTCTGGCTGGAATAACTGGGCTAAAATATTGTCTGCACCATTTTCCTTATCTGCATAAACAAGGCTCAATCCTTCATGTATGTTTGGTGTAATGGTTAAGTGCGCGGACTGTAATCTGGGAGAACCGGGTTTGATTCTCCACTCCTCCACTTGCACCTGGCTGGATGACTTTGGGCAAACCATAGCTCTGTACGAGCTGTTCTCTCAAGGACAGTTGTCTCAGAGCTCTCTCAGCCCCACCCACCTCACAGGGTGTCTGTTGTGGGGAGGGAAAGGGAAAGGAGTTTGTAAGCCGATCTGAGACTCCAAGTGAAGGGCGGGGTATAAATCCAATCTCTTCTTCTTCTATGTACATATGAAGCTTGATACTAAATCAGACTCTTGGTCTGTCAAGGTCAGTGTTGTCTACTCAGACTGGCAGCGGCTCTCCAGGGTCTCAGGTGGAGGTGTTTCATATCACCTGCTGTCTTTTAATTCCTTTAACTGGAGATGCTGGGGATTGAATCTGGGACTTTCTGCATGCCAAGTAGATGCTCTGCCTCTGAACCACAGCCTCCTCCCCATTTACCAAGGACAGGATCCAGAGGTTTCTGCTGGATTGGGCACACAGTCATATGCTACCATGTTATTGTTCCCCATATACCTTCTTCTTCTTCTCCCATTGGGCCAGAGAGCACTTAAAAGATAATCCTGTAAGGACAAAGTGACACAAACCTGCCTTATGCAGAGCCAAATGTTTGGTCCGTCTAGTTCAGCAATGTCTAATCTGATTGGCTAGCACTCTCCAAGGTGCCAGGTGGAGAAAGGGCTTCCCTAAGGGTTTCCATTAACTAATGACCTTCTGCATACACAAAGACCGATTTCCCACGAGGCACTGCTCCGGCGTCGTTCTTCCCTTTGCCTCGATTGTGTGTGCTTGAATTTCCCACTATTTGCCCTGCGCCGCATTTTGACCCGTGGCTTCGCCCAAATTCCCCCATGGCTTCAGTGATCCTGTTTTTTGAGGATCACTGAAGCCGCGGGGGAATTCGGGCGAAGCTGTGGATCAAAATGCAGCGTGGGGCAAATAGTGGGAAATTCAAGCACGCAATCGGGGCAAAGGGAAGAACAATGCGGGAGCATTGCCTCGTGGGAAATCGGTCCAAGTTGTGCGTTCAACCCTGGAGGAGAAGCACAGTTGTACATCTATCACTTCTTAGTAGGCATGCTTCATGCCCAAAATGCTGCATCAAAGAAACCTGAACTGTGCATCAGAAATAATATTTGTACAAGTAGGCATGATTTACAAACTTTCTTGTAACAGAAAATTTTTAGTGGCATATACACAAAGATATATTAAAGGGAGGGGGAAACAAAGTGGTTTCAAACAAGTGCACTATTTTTAAAAAGTAAGCCAAAATATTCAGTAGTTGTATTCACGGAGTGTACCTAAGGCAAAGGTAAAAGTTTCCCTTGCTCGAAATCCAGTCGAATTCAACTCTAGGGTTATGTTACTCATCTCTGTTTCCAAGCCGAAGAGCCAGCGCTGTCCGAAGACGTTTCCGTGGTCATGTGGCCGGCATGACTGGATGCCGAGGCACACAGTACAGTGTTACCTTCCCACCGAAGGGGTACCTATTTATCGACTTGCAATTTCTTGCTTTTGAACTGCTAGGTTGGCAGGAGCCGGGGCCAGAGACGGGAGCTCACTCCGTCACGCGGCACTCGGGTCTCGAACTGCCAAACTACCGACTTTCCGGTCTGCAGTTCAGTGTCTTAACCACTGAGCCACCACAGTACCTGTGTACCTACCCTGCCATAAATTTCCTTAGCCTTTAAGGTGCTGCTGGAGTCTCACTCTTTTCTACTGCTACAGACAGACTGAAATGGCTATCCATCTTGATGCATGTAGGTTTTCCTCACGAGTCTAATATTAGCTGGGAAAGGGACCTATTTGCATAGGAAATTGTGCAGGAGGAAAACCCTTTCAGCCATTGCCACAACCCTGGTCCAGCACATAGGCCTCTGCAGATACATTTAATCCTCTTAAAAATGATGGGAAATCCTGATCACATTATCTCCTTGGCCATATCTTGTTTTGACCCCTGGTGCAATCGGGGTGGGCTTTGAAATGGGTCTCATCCATTTGACTCCTTGAGAAATCCTCCGGAGACCAATGTTCCCTCTAAGCTGTGGAGTCTTGTGAGCAACAATTCTACTTTGTGAGCTGCTGGCATTAAAAATGTGAGCGAGCAATTCGGCTGCTGCATAAATCTGTTTGCTCTGGAGCCATCGTCCCCAAGACAAAAACGTCTGAGCCGGAGGCGAAGAAACTGTGAGCTAGCTCACACTAACTCAGCTTAGAGGGAACATTGCCGAAGACCCTAAGAAACTTCGGGCTTAACTGCACTTGGCTTCCTGAAAGGAGTTTCCGGCATCACTCGGTTGTTTTTCTTGGGTTTTAGCTCTCCGGCGAGAGGCTGACCGGGGAGGGGTTGATGAAAAGGCAAACAGCATATGCAGCAAATTAGTTAATTAGGTTGGGTCCAGTCTGCAAAGACAATTAGCATTATAAAATAAGCCCAGCAGACTGGAAGCCCCATGCTGGGACTTGCATGTGGCCTGCAGTTGCCCTCGATACTAATGACCCTTTTCAACTACAAGGAACTACTTGCGTGGCAGTATGGGGAGTCTCCACCCTGACCTGAATAGCCCAGGGTAGCCCGATCTCGTCAGATCTCGGAAGCTAAGCAGGGTCGGCCTTGGTTAGTATGTGGATGGGAGACTACCGAGGAAGTCCAATGTCTCTTGTCTTCAAAACCCCACAGAGTTGCCGTAAGTCAGCTGTGATCTGATGGCCAATAAAAATGGGATTCCATATTTTAGTAAAGAGTATAAGCTACTTGTAACCTGAGCTTACAGTTTGAATCTTCTGCTGTATAAATGAAGCCTGTGGGGCAAAGGGAACGCTGCTACCTAGTCATGAATTGGGGCACTCTTACCCACAATGCTTTGCTGCAGAAACAAAGCTCAAATCCGGGTCATTACATTTATACTTGCTCATCCGCTACCTTCCTTGCCTCTCCCTTTCCTTTCTTCCCTCCTTCTGCTGTTTCCACTCTGTCAGTGAAATCGTAAGACCATTTCAATCCATGCAAACAGCCATAGGGAAGAAGAAGAGTTTGGATTTATACCTTCACTACCGGAAGGAGTCTCAGAGCGGCTTACAGTCTCCTTTCCCCTCCCCTCCCCACAACAGGCACCCTGTGAGGCAGGTGGGGCTGAGAGAGCTCTTTGGAGAACTGCTCTTGAGAGAACAGCCCTGAGGGAACGTGTGACTGGCCCAAGGTGGATGATACAACTTCCAGGATTGCACAATCACTGTTTTAGCCGCAGTAATCAGACTCAGAATGAGCTCTTTACGAGAATAAGGAATAGACCTGTCATTCCAAAGGTTTAATAAAAGTACTTCTGGGGTCAAAGGAATTGTGTGCCCAGTTATTTGAGTAATTCTATTGATAACGTCTTTCCAGAAAGCCTAAAGCGAGAGTAGACTGTACCAGGGAAGCCCAGCAGGACAGCCGTCCAACTCGATATCCAAGTCCCTTTGAAGATGATTCCTGGTCCGAACACCTTTTACGGCCCTCTCGTTTTCCTGTCTTATACAGGGTGAAGAAACTGAAGGAGACGTTTGCTTTCATACAGCAGCTGGACAAAAACATGAGCAACCTTCGCACCTGGCTGGCCCGCATCGAATCTGAGCTCTCTAAGCCTGTTGTCTACAACATCTGCAACGATCAGGAGATCCAGAAGAGACTTGCAGAACAGCAGGTGTGTGTGTGTGTGTGTTGGGGGGGGGGGGGGGGATAATAGATAACCTGAAAGAGACAGGTGGATAACAAGCAGCCTTCACGCTTGCTTTCTTCTACTTTGGGCTGTAGTTTCTTTGCCGTTTGAGGACTGCAGCCTCCAAGAAGTTCTCCTCTTCAGTTCATCTCTCCTAGAAAATTGACATTTGCAGATGTTGGGTTCATCCCACCAGAATCAGACTGAGTTGGTCATGGAGTCATTTAGTTACAATATTTATTTATTTATTTATTATTTAAGATGATTTTTTTTTTTAATTCCGCCCTCCCCAAAACAGGCTTGGGGCGGGAGTCGAGTCCAAGACCCGTTACCATAAAAATCACATTAAAATCACTTAAAACAATAAACATTCATATGGGTGGGGAGAGTTTCCTATAAATCTGTTAGAGCCATGAGCAATGTTCCCTCTAAGCTGCAGAGCCTTGTGAGCAAAAATGCTGCTTGGTGAGTTACTGACATAAAAGTTGTGGGCAAGCCATTTGGCTGCTGCATAAATTAGTCTGCTCTGGAGCCCTCCTTCCTGAGCGAAGACAAAAATGTGTAAGCCGGAGGCGAAAAAACTAGCTCACACTAACTCAGCGAGAACACTGGCGACGAGGCTCTGTTCTCAGTAGCTTGTCCCTAAGGGTATGAGTTCGAGTGCAGATTTCTCCCCATGCATAGCACACGGAATTTACTGCCGCAGGAAGTGATGGCGGCTATAACCATAGACAGCTTCAAGAGGGGATTGGATAAACACGGAGCAGAAGTCCCTCAGTGGCAATTAGCCACAGGTTATAGATGGAACACTCTGTCTGGGGCAAGGGATGCGCTGTATCCTCGGTGCCTGGAGATCTACAGTGGGAGAGCCTCTGGAGTTCTAGCCCCACTGGTGGACTGCCTGATCCAACACTGCTCTCCTTATGTTCTTATAGGTCAGCTCCAAGACTATTTGGGAAGTTCTTTCCGGTCCTGAAATGTGACCACCTTTTTGGCATGCCATGTTGTCTTTTCGACATTACAGGATCTCCAGCGCGACATAGAGCAGCACAGCGCCGGAGTCGAATCCGTGTTCAACATCTGCGAGGTTCTGCTGCACGATTCCGATGCCTGTGCAAACGAGACCGAGTGCGACTCCATCCAGCAGACCACCAGGAGTTTGGATCGCCGCTGGAGGAACATCTGTGCTATGTCCATGGAGAGGCGAATGAAGTAAGAGCCCTCCTCTGTCTTGTTCAATACGATGCTTCGTTTATGCGTGGTGGGAAGGGCCAACTTATGGCCACCCCTCATGGAGTTTTCAAGTCAAGAAACAAGCAGAGGTGGTTTGCCAGTGCTTGAAGCCTTGGCCTTCCTTGTTGGTCTCCCATCTAAGTACTAACCAGGGCTGACCATGCTTAGCTTCCAACATCTGGCAAGATTGGTCTAGCTCAGCCATCCAGGTCAGGGCAAAATGGTGGAGGAAAATGTCATCAAGTCGCAGCCAACTTACGGTGACCCTTTAGGGTTTTCAAGGCAAGAGATGTTCAGCGGTGGCTTGCCATTGCCTGCATCTGCGTAGTAACTCTGGACTTCCTTGGTGGTCTCCCATCCAAGTACTTAGCCAGGGTTGACCCTGCTTAGAGCCAGTGTGGTGTAGTGGTTAAGAGTGGTGGACTCTAATCTGGAGAACCAAATTTGATTCCCTCTCCTCCACATGAAGCCAGCTGGGTGACCTTGGGTCAGTCACAGCTCTCTCAGAGCTCTCTCAGCACCACCTACCTCACAGGGGTGTCTGTTGTGGGAAGAGGAAAGGAAGGACTTCCTTGGTGGTCTCCCATCCAAGCGACTGATTGTGACTGATTGTGTGAATTTACTGTTTTTATGTATTTATATTGTGTGCCGATTTTATTAATGTTGTAAGCCGCCCTGAGCCCACTTCAGCGAGGAGGGCAGGATAGAAGTAATAAAAATAAATAAAGGTGACTGTAAGTGAGACTCCTTTGGGTAGTGAAGGGTATAAAATCAACCCTTCTTCTCATCTTAGTAGCTGAGATCTAATGAGATTGGGCTAGCCTGGGCATGCCCAGTGTAGGCAACTGCAAATGTGTTTCATATATATCTTCTGTGGGGGCTGCAGAACTCTGCCTTTTTTGCCCAAAGGGGGAGGAGTGCGTGCGGAAACTACAGCTGCTTCTTTCTCCCTCAGGATTGAGGAGACCTGGAGGTTGTGGCAGAAGTTCTTAGACGACTACTCTCGCTTCGAAGACTGGCTGAAGACGGCGGAGAGGACAGCCGCCTGTCCGAACTCTTCAGAAGTTACCTACACAAATGCCAAAGAGGAGCTGAAGAAGTTTGAGGTGAAGCCCTCTGTCTGTTATTCCTATGCCTATACGTTTTTCGAATGCCCTCTTGGCTTCTCATTTCCCGTAAAAGCATCCCCCCGCCCCACATTGTGACACCCTTGAGATAGGGAAACACTGATACATGCAGTCTATAGATGGGAATGTTGACTTAATTAAAAAATGGGGGGAAGTGTTTTTATTTCACCTTCAAGTGTGTACAATTGCTTTTCCAGCTAAAGGTGCTGAAGTCACTTTACAACAAGGGAGTAACAGATGGCAAAGCATAAAAACAGTTAAGAACATATGGCCAGTCCAACATGCTGTGTCACACAGTGGCCAAAACCAAGGTGCTCTCAGGAGGTCCACCATAAGAACATAAGAGAAACCATGTTGGATCAGGCCAATGGCTCTGTGTCACACAGTGGCCAAAACCCAGGTGCCATCAGGAGGTCCCAGAACAGGCATCCGAAGATCCGAAAACCCTTTGGCCAATTCTGACTAACTGGAGGAATGGTATTCCCTTTTCAGAAAAATGTTGTTCCAATCGAGAAAACCCAGGTGCATTTGAAAATAACCGAAATAGTAAATTTATTGCCTTATTGTAAGGTGACTGTCAGCCTTGTAAACATGAATGTAGTGCCTGGGTGGAATGTAGTGAATTCTTTGTATTATTGTTTTATTATAACTGGTATATGTTGAAATGTTCGATAAAAATACCAAAAAAAAAAAAAACGGGGGGAATCAAATAAACGTATTCATTGCTTTTGCACTGCAGGCATTCCAGCGTCAGATCCACGAGCGGCTGACGCAGCTGGAGCTGATCAACAAGCAATACCGGCGGCTGGCCCGGGAGAACCGCACCGATTCCGCCAGCAAGCTCAAGCAGATGGTCCACGAGGGGAACCAGCGGTGGGACAACCTCCAGAAACGTGTGACGGCAATTCTGAAGAGACTCAAGGTGACTGTGCATGGGCGGTGCCAGGGATACTGACGCGTGGTGGTGTAGGACTGGGAACCAAGAGTTCAAAGCCCTGCTTGTCCTCAAAGTTCCCACAATGAGCTTAGGGCATGCTCTCTGCCAACGTACTTCAGAGGGTTGTTGAGAGGATAAAGGGGGGGTGTGAACTATACCGTATTTTGTTTTTAGAGGAGGAAAACAGGAAAAAATGAAACAGAGAGAGAGAGAGATGAAGGAAGGAGGAGGAGAGAGAAAGAGAAAGGAAGAAAGAAAGGTGGGGACAGAGAGAGACAGACAGACAGACAGAAAAAAGGAAAGGAAGGAAGGAAGAAAGATAGAGAAAGGAAAGAAGAGAGACGTCGGCATGCCGTGCAAAGCCAGGCCTTTCTGTGCAAAGTGGCCAGGGAGCTTAATCTGTGGGCGGGGCTTTCTGCTGCTGGCTGTCTTAAAGGGGGAAAGCACTTAAAGGGAAAGAGTACTTAGCCTGGTGGGGGTTTTCCTGCCGTTTCCCTTTTAAGTCTTAACAGCTCAGGCCCAGCAGGGAGGGGCGGGGAAGGCTGGGATGCCAGCCTGAATGGCGTTCCCTTGCGTTCCTGCTGAAGAAAGAGCCCTGTTACAGGTAAGAAAAGCTCCATATTCACTCCATAAGACACACACACTTCCCCCCCCCCCACTTTTTCGGGGAGGAAAAGTGCGTCGTATGGAGCGAAAAATATGGTATATGATTGCAAGATGTCATAGTCCCGCTGTACACTGCATTGGTCAGGCTGCATTTGGAGTATTGTGTGCCGTTCTGGAGGCCTCACTTCCAAAAGGATGTGGACAGAATGGAGCGGGGGCAGAGGAGGGCGGCGAGGGGGATCGGGGGCCTGGAGACCAAGCCCTGTGAGGAAAGGCTGAGGGACCTGGGGGAATGTTCGGTCTGGAGAAGAGGAGGCTGGGGGGGGGGGGACAGGATGGCTCTCTTGAAGTATCTGAAGGGCTGTCTCTTAGAGAAGGGCAGGGAGCTGTTCCTGTTGGCAGCAGAGGAGAGGACTTGCAAGAATGGGTTTCAGTTAAGGTGGGAAGGTACCAGCTGGATCTTAGGGAAAACATTTTGACAGGGTTGTGCAACAGTGGAATGGGCCTCCTGGGGAGGTGGTGAGCTCCCCCTCCCTGGCAGTCTTTCAGCAGCGGCTGGACAAACCCTTGTCAGGGATGCTCTAGGCTGATCCTGCATTGAGCAGGAAGGTTGGACTAGATGGCCTGTTTGGCCCCTTCTAACTCCGTGATTCTATGATTCTATGTTGCCTGGAGCTCCTCTGGGAAGGGGAAAGATAAAAATGGATAGCTAGTAGAGTTTTGAAGAAAGTGCATCATTGAGACTCACCCTTCCCACAGTTCGGTGCCTTTAAATAATGAATCATTCAGCCTAAATTCTCTAGGAAGGAGAATCCAATCTGTGCATGGGAAATAGACAGCGGGTTAAGTGTACCTCTGTGCACTTTAAAAAAATAGAAACTCCAAATGGAACTAACCCAGATTTTAGGCCAAGAAAACATTCTGTGGCTAAGCAACACTGTCAGTCTATAATACTATGGCGAGAGAGAGCTCCCTCTCTGACTTTGGAGAGCTCATCCCAGGCATTGCCATTTCCAAACCTATTTTTGCAGTCACATGAACACATGATGCTACTTTATACGGAATTAGACCCTGGGTCCATCAAGAGCATTCTTTGTCTGCTCAGACTGGCCGGGCGTCTCCAGGGCTGCAAGCTGAGGTCTTCCACATCACCTACTACCTGACCCTTTTAACTGGAGATTAACTGGGGACCTTCTGCTTGCCAAGCAGGTGCTCTGCCTCTGAGTCGCAGGTCCTCCACTGAGTTGTAAGGGCTAGAAACGTGGCACATAATCCACATATCAATCTGCAGGTGGTACATACAAGCATCGGTTGCCATAGAATCCAATGCAGGCCTCCTCCTTTCCTTCCCCAGTTCTCAGCACATTCAGGCACAACCTTTACGCATGGAACGACGTCCTGTGTGTTCCTTCCAGATAAGTCAACCACCCCTTCCAGCCCCAAGGCCTTGGCTCTGAGCACGAGGGCCTTGCCACGGTTGGCTGAATAGGTGCAGAAGTTCTCTCAGGCAGTGTTCCCTCTCAGCTGAGTCAGCGTGAGCTAGCGCACAGTCCTTTAGCCTCTGGCTGACATATCTTTATCTTTGCTCAGGAAGGATGGCTCCAGAGCAAACTAATTTATGCAGCCGCTCCAACTTGAAGGCCAGGAGCTCACAAAGTAGAGTTTTTGCTCACGAGACTCCACAGCTTAGAGGGGATATTGCTCTCAGGTCTCCTGTTGGTTGTAATCCCCAGCATGCTGCAGGACAGCTGGGGCTCAGCGGCACCCACGGAAGAGGAGAAGAGACAGGTCTCCATTGGGTCCTGTGGTGGTCCTCTCCTGAGACACAGGCCAGGGAAGGGGGGACCAGATCGTGCCACGGAATTGTTTTAAAAGGAGAAGCTGAGATTCTTGGGAAGCTGAAATACGGGCTGAGCTGTTTCTTTCCTCCCGCGCATGCGCAGAGCCGCTGAACGTGCACAGCTCTGAGAATAATGCACAGAGTAACCGATGTCAGCAACGATTCTCATGTCTGTAGTCATAAATATAGCTCACGGTGGGTCCCCCGTGACCTTTGCCTCCATCTGCTTGCAGTCCGAAGGCTGCCGAACGCACGGAAAGATGCGCCGCGCGTTGAAAGCGCCGTTTTTGCAGACAAGAGCGAGACGAGCGACGTCGAGGGTTGTGTTGGCTAACCCTGTCCCCTGGTTGTCTTTAGCACTTCACCAGTCAGTGGGAGGATTTTGTGGGGGCGAAGGACAGCATCCTGGTGTGGCTGACGGAGATGGACTTGCAGCTGACCAACGTGGAGCACTTCTCGAAGGGCAACTTTGACGACAAGATGCGGCAGCTAAACGTAGGTCGCACTTTTTAAACTAACAGCAGGAGACGGCTCCTTTGTAGAGTATCTCTTTATAGACTGTGCTGCTAATGAGAACTGCAGTAATACAGACACCAAAGGGAAGTTTGGTGTGAGCAGATAAACACTATAGACAAAATTACACCAGAAACAGATCATCAAGCATTGTATAGGTAAAGGTAAAGGTTTCCCTTGCTCAAAAGCCAGTCAATTTCTTGCTTTCGAACTGCTAGCTTGGAAGGAGTTGGGACCAGAGACAGGCGCTCACTCCGCCATGCAGCACTCGGGTCTCGAACTGCTGAACTACTGACCTGCAGTTCAGCGTCTTAACCACTACACCTGCTAACGTGAATAGGGGCTGCGGTGGCTCAGTGGTAAAAACACCGAACTGCAGACTGGAAGGTCGGTAGTTCGGCAGTTCGAGACCCGAGTGCCATATGACAGAGTGAGCTCCCGTCTCTGGCCCCAGCTCCTGCCAACCTAGCAGTTCGAAAGCAAGAAATTGCAAGTAGATAAATAGGCACTGCTTCAGTGGGAAGATAACAGTGTTCCGTTCGCCTCGGTGTCTAGTCATGCCAGCCACATGACCACGGAAATGTCTTCAGACAGCGCTGGCTCTTCGGCTTGGAAACGGAGATGAGTATCGCAACCCTAGAGTTGGATTCGACTGGCTTTCGAGCAAGGGGAACCTTTACCTTTAACATGAATTATACGATACAATAATTTTCATCAAGTATCATGTATTCAACGTATTTGTACAAATATGAATTTATTCATATAAATACGTATACGTTTAATATGGATATATTGAATGTTGCTACCTGTTACGTGATTAAAATTATTGCATTGCATAATTCACGTTAGAAAGTGTTTAATAGAGAGCTACACAACATTTGATGGTCTGTTTTCAGTGTAATTTTGTTTATGGTGTTTAGCGAATGAGAACTGGGCTGGTACTTTTATAGCATAGCACCAAACGGCCCTCTTTACTGACCTACAGGGGAGGGGAATACTTATGATTCTAGTATCAGAGTCCCCACCAGTGTTCCCTCTAAGCTGAGTTAGTGTGTGAGCTAGTTCACAGTTTTTTAGCTTCCAGCTCACACATTTTCGTCTCAGCTCAGGAAGGATGGCTCCAGAGCAGACTAATTTATGCAGTAGCCAAATTGCTCACTCACAACTTTAATCCTAGTAGCACCCAAAGTAGAATTTTTGCTCACAAAACTCCACAACTTAGAGGGAGCATTGGTCCCCACCCCGTTTGAGCCGGCAGGCCCCTTTGGAATTGCGACCCGGCCAGGTGGGCTCAGCCACAAAAGAGCTCCTGCAGGAGGCAAAGCCAGCCGCAAAACGACTGACGCCGCTTATCTCTAATCACACAGCGCAGGTTCTTGCGCCATGGTGGCTGAAGCAATGTTTTGTAAAATCTGTACAGCCACTCTGAGACTTCTTTGGGTAGGGAAGGGCGGGGTATAAATCCAATCTCTTGTCTTCCCTTCATGCCAAGCCAGTTTTGGCTTCCCCTGCTCTGCTGTTTGGGAGGCAGAGTTCATCAGTGCAAGAGCTGGAAGTCCCAGCCTACGGAGTTCTAATTGGGGGGGGGGGCTCTGTGGAATGCCGGAGCTCACAATTTGTATGCTAATTTCAATGGAGGAGCCCAATCCACAGTCACATTCCTTCCTAGTTTCAGATTCCTTCATTGAAACGATGAGAAAGGATACATCTCCAAAAGGTCCACACATGAGCACATTAACACACTATTCAGCCAAGGAAATATCTCCATGGAGAGGTCTGGAGAATGGATTCAGGATCTAAAATCTACGTATTTGGAATAGGATAGAATTTTAAGTCAGTTGGCTGCTCGCGGAAGTCATTGACTTCCCCAGTAGGAGATAAGTCTGTCTCGTTTGCCAGCGCCTTTTGAGTTGTTACCTTCCTGCTAGACCAGTGGTTCTCAACCTTCTTAATGCCATGACCCTTTAATACAGTTCCTCATGTTGTGGTGACCCCCAGCCATAAAATTATTTGTTGTGTTGTCTAAACGGCTTTGACAAAACCAATGAAAACATTATTTTCTGTCCCATCTGTACAAAATCTTGCCTGAACCAATATCTTATGTCCAACCATTATGCCCACACTGGATTGGAATCAGTTCCTAAAAGTTAGGTTCCAATGGCAATCGGCTTGCGTGGGGCCCTTTCCTGCCGGTGGGGCAGCCTTGGACGCCAGCTGGCGACCCCTGTGAAAGGGTCGTTCGACCCCAAAAGGGGTCCCAACCCACAGGTTGAGAACCACAGTGCTAGACCAACGCTTTCATGGTGAAGCATATTCTTCCTTGACCTCTGTTTATGGCATGAAATAATCTGAACGATGCAGTCGCGACGGGCGATAGTCTGATGTGAAGCAACCACACCTTCCTTCCAAATAGGGTTTCCAGCAGGAAATAACACTGAACAGCAACAAGATCGATCAGCTCATTGTGTTCGGAGAGCATCTGATCCAGAAGAGCGAGCCGTCAGATGCTGTCGTGATCGAAGAAGAACTGGTGGAGCTCCACAAATACTGCCAAGAAGTCTTTGGCCGCGTCTCCCGATTCCACCAAAAGCTGACGTCCTGGCACCCGGTAAACAAAGAATGGGATTTTTTTATTTATCAAGGCCCGTTCGTGACTTTGAACCCCCATCTCATAGCCTTCAGCAATATGCCGCAGTTAATGTCCACTGAAGTCAGTAATGACCATGGTAAAAATAGCCAACTAAAATCATCAAAACCATCATTTTAAAGAAATAAACTAAGAATCATCAAAATCATCCATTACAAATCTCAAAATCATAAAAATACAATAGATGATTAAAAATCATCAAGATAACATAAAAAAACCCCACAGCCCTCCCATGAAAGCATCAGCAGGTCAACAGCAATAAAATTCAACAGAAAAACGAATTCCCCTCCCCGAAGGGAATAATTCTCTCTCTTTAAGTAACCAACTAAAATGAAGGAAGAGCAAGAGCAACATGCAAATGTGATCGCTAAATTCTTCTCCTGTTTTTTTTAAAGGGTCTGGAAGATGAAAAAGAGACCTCTGAAAACGAAGCCGACGCAGAAGACTCCAGGGGCACACAGACTGATCTGTGGTGCAAGAAAACCGCGCAGGAGGTGCCGCCCTCCCCGCAGTCTCTGTGCCACCTCGTGCCCCCCGCAGCGGGTCACGAACGGTCAGGCTGCGAGACACCCGTCAGCGTGGACTCCATCCCGCTTGAGTGGGACCACACCGGAGACGTGGGGGGCTCTTCGTCTCACGAGGATGAGGAAGAGGAGCCATACTACAGCGCCCTCTCAGGTGAGCACTCCTTCCTCCCCTCCATGCCCAGCTGTTCTTACAAGGCAGCCAGAAGTTGTGTTTGACCTTTGCCCCCTTAAAAAAAAAAGAAAAATTCCACATGTCAGACTGAAATATGTAACTCAGGGCTCATTTCGTAGCAGGAGCTCCTTTGCATATTAGGCCACACACCCCTAATGGAGCCTATCCTCCAAGAGCTTACAGAGCTCTTCTTACAGGGGCTACTGTAAGATCTTGGAGGATTGGCTACATCAGGGGGTGTGTGGCCTAATATGCAGAGGAGCTCCTGCTACGAAATGAGCCCTGATGTAACTCCTAGCAATGTCAACTGGAAAGCTTCCCATCTGTGCAGTTCAGTGAGGTCCATTGATCATCCATATGAGATCAGGGCTCTGATGAATCTTTTATAGTTCCACGGGGCCTGCAAGACGAAGCTCTTCCACCAGGCTTTTGGTTGAGGTGGCGGGTGTCCTCCTTTTTTTTTCAGTCTATTGCGTCTTCCCTTTGGTGGGTCAGATCTGAATAATAACTGGAACCCAGTTCTGATAGGTCACATCTGTCGAGGCTCTGTTTGGATATCTAAGAATTGCACTGTATTTTACCTGATGTGTTTTTAACTTTTTTAAATTGTTGTATATTATATTTGATGGAAACCCGCCCTGAGTCCGCTATGCAGGCAGGGCGGGATACAGATCCCATAAAATAAATAGAATTGGCAGAATTCTGAATGTACCTCTTCAGGTTGCAGATGGAGTGTGAGCATCATGTTTTGGGATGTTCTGTGTTAAAAAAAATTCTCCCTGCAGCTAGAACATTAGCAGGCCAGGGAAAGCACAAGAGCCTTTCTTGCTAGCTTAAATCCCACAGAGCCAGTGTGGTTTGGCGGCTGGTGTCTAACTCGTATCTGGGAGGCCCAGAACTGAATCCCCACTCGTGCCCTGGAAACTCAACTGGGTGACCTTGGGCCAGTCACACTCTCATCCTAACCTACATCACAGGGTAGCTGTGAGGATAAACATGGGAGGAGAGCAGAATGATATCAGCTGCTTTGGGTCACAATTGGGGAGGAAGGCAGCGTATAAATGAAATAAATTAAATATATAGTAATAAATCCGATTAGGAAGTTCTCAAATGGATGATTTCCTCATTGTTTTGCCGGAGTGGTACAGTCGAGGTACTTCCCCCCCCCCCCCCCAAAAAAAACCCTCTTTGTACAGAACCAGAAACGCAGGACGGCATGTACCATGACAGAGGAATGTGTTGTGGAATGGCTTTGCATATATCCCACTGTGTGGATTCTCCTCCTGTCCCCAGACTTGGTTGCCAGAAGGATTTCTGGGGGCTCTAATGCCGGCTGTAGCTAGGATAGGAAGTGAAGAAGGGGAAATTGTGCATACATGCCCTTAGCATGGAAAAGGATTCCCCTTCCCGCAAAATACCATATTTTTTGCTTTATAAGACTCACTTTTTCTCCCAAAAAAGTGGGGGGGGGGGAGTGTGTGCGTCTTAACACCCCCCCTCACTTTTCCCAAGCCACGGCACCGAGCGGAGCTAGGTGCGTCTTATGGTCAGGTGCGTCTTATGGAGCGAAAAATTCGGTAATTCCTATGCATTTTCAGTTGGGCACGGACCTCTCTTCCAATATATATATATTTTAAATCCTCAGACCTCTTTAACCTCTTAGGGTACAGTCACACATTGGCCCCACCAGATCAGAATTCGGACCTGAACTCTTGACAATGTCTTACAGATAGGCAACCAAAGGAGGAGAGAAGAGAGAGCTATGGGCTGCGTTTCTACATCTGTTCTTTATCTCCTCTTACCTTTCTTCTTAGCCAGGATTTTTTTTTCATCAGGGGGCATTTTTTAGGGGGCACTTAAGTTATTTAAGTTAATTAATGACTTAATAAATATTTTAAAATGCTTTCAGGCCTGGCTTTTGGGGGGGCATGGTTTTTTAATTAGGGGGGCATAGCCCCAAAATGCCCCCACTGTGGCTATGGGCCCAGGCTAATATTTCCATGTGGGAAGGTGAGCAGCACAGATAATTAGCCATTAAGGAGAGAAATGTGGAAAACTAAATAATGGGTACAACCTTTGTGTGCAGCTGTGATAGCTGCATGAAAGCTCCATGTTCAGAGGCAGTGTACCTCTGAGTGTCAGATACTAAGGGTGAAATAGCAAGTGGCGGCCTCCGTTGTCATATCTTCCAGGCCTGTTTTCCACAAGCAACTGGCAAGCCAGTGATGGGAGAGATGGATTTTTCACCCAACCCCATACTAGGGGGGGTACATGGGGGGAGGAAAAGGGAGGGAGAGAGAGACAGGATCTTTTTTCTCCAGAGCGGCAACTGGTGTCATTATTCTTTTTCCAGATATAGAAATCACTGAAAATCCCGAGGCCTATCTTAAAATGACCACAAAAGCTGTGAGAGCAGTTTCGGGTAGGCCCCCGCTGCTGCATGTGTCCCAACACGACCAGTCTCCCCATGGCGCACGCTCTGCTCCTCAAACCTCTCTCATGCGCTCCCCGGCTTGTGTCAACACCATGCGCCAGCTGTGGTCCATGGTGGACTATTTTCTTTTTTAAAACGCTGCACCGCACTCACCCGTGTCTCCACATTTCCCATTGTGCCGTTTGTCAGTCTCCATTCATGTGAAAAGAGATAAACTTTTAGGGGAGGGGGTTCTCTCAGGGGGAAAAAATATGAAAAAAGAATGAAATACAAGGATAAGGACAGGATATTCCTTTCAGTTCCAGCATCGTTAACAACTGTAGATTCCATGAAACAGAAGTCATATTTTCCTAGCTTGTCCAGGGAGCTAATACTGTTTCTTCAGTGCATCCGACCTGTTAATTCGTCCAACTTGCGAATTTCCAATTTAAGAAATGCCAGAATTTCGTGTTGTGGGTTTTTTTTTATTCGGCTGGTATCTCAACTCCCCTATGCCTGTGGCTTTCGTGGGATGACATTAGCAAAATTCATGCCAGTTGCCGTTATCTTGCAAAAAAAATGGTTGCTGGGCTAACATTCTGCTTTGCTATTCACCACTGGACCTGAAAGCTCTTTCTAGGTCAGGGTTCCCCAATGTTTTTGAGCCTGTGGGCCCCTTTGGAATTTTGAGAGTCAGTGCTGAGTGACACCCCAAAATGGCTGCCATGGGAGGCAGAGTCAGGTTCAAAATGGCTGCCACGGGAGGTGGAGCTGAATGGGACACCTCCCTCCTCCCATCTCCTGGGGAGAAGGAAATCCTAAAGGGGGGATGGAACCACACACTGACTAAGGAAGGCTCGGGCACTTACCAGCCCTCCTGATCTTCCAGCGGAAAACCTTTTCATTTGAATGAGGGCAACCAATAACAAACCCTGCCTTACAACAGCCCCATCCACTTCTTGAAAATGCAGGAGCCAATGGAAGTACTGCCACATGTCATGTCATCCACAGGCCCCACATTGGGAAACGCTGCTCTAGGTGGTATTTCTCTGGGGCAATCCGGAATGACCATTTGCTGCGCTCTCTGAACCAAGGGCAAACATCTCTACTCGGCTCTTGTGCCGTGGCACAGCAGCCCCGTCTTAAGTGCCGGAAGAGACGCAGAAACAACCCAAGATGTCTAAAATTGGCCCAGTGGCCTTTCTCCTCCCCACACAATTTAGGGATAAAAATAAATTGTTGATTTTGAAATTGGGGGTGGACCATGGTAGAGCAGCAGATACCAGGTCCCTTTGCCACCCTCTCTAACGAAAGGATTTCAGATAGGGAGCTACTGGGAAGGACCATCGGTGTGAAACCTCGAGAGCTGCAGCCAATCAGAGCAGGCAGTGCTGAGCTAGATGGTCCAATGAGTGGACTCCACTTAAGGCCGTTTCACAGGCCTTTTAAATAATGCCACAGAATCTGCCTCATCTTGGCTAACTGTAGGGACCGGTCTCACTCTCAGAAGTCCCCCCCCCCCCCCCGCACGCTTTTTGGTGGTGTGGTTAACTCATACAGTCTGTCTGGAGGTATTTTCAGCTGGAAACAAAACCAGAGAAAAAGAAACCCTGTCCCATAACTGCATGGCTCCCATTCCATCGCCCATCCCCGAAGCACTGCTGACCTGTGTTTGCAAACAAGCATGCTTTGCAAGGGAAGTGGTGGGACTCACTTTCCCCGCCTCCCCCCATGCCGTAACTGGGCGCTGCCTCTTTGGCAGAAAGCTTGTCGTTTTCTTAAGGGAAAAGCTCTGCCCGGCATCTCATTTTGTTTTTCCCTCTGTGGCTTTCTTTACATTGTCGCAAAACAGGGAAATCCGCGTCCGACTCTCACGTGTGGCACTCGCCGGATGACTCTGCTTGCCAGAAGCATCCGTACAACCAGGGGGAGATGGTTAGAAACGTCTTGCCGAACAGCCCGGAGACGAGCACACCCTTCAAGCCGAGCTATGTGAGTCTTAAAAGCAGGCATGGGGATTATGCCGAGGGGCTGACAGCATCATGTCCACACAAGATGTAACCACTGTACACTGCCTTGGTCATGCCGTACCTGGAGAATCGTGTGCCGTTCTGGAGGCCTCACTGAAAAAGGGATGTGGACAGAATGGAGCGGGTGCGGAGGAGAGCGACGGGGATGATCGGGGGCCTGGGGACCAAGAAGCCCTGTGAGGAAAGGCTGAGGGACTTGGGAAGGTTCGGTCTGGAGAAGAGGTTGAGAAGGGACAGGATGGCCCTCTTGAAGTATTTGAAGAAGGGCTGTTGCTTAGAGGAGGGCAGGGAGCTGTTTCCTGTTGACAGCAGAGGAGAGGACTCCCAATAATGGGTTTTAATTAAGGGCGGGAAGGTACCAGCTGGATATTGCGGAAAACTTTTTAATAGTCAGAGTTGTGCCACAGCAGAATGGGCTGCCTAGGGAGGTGGAGAGCTCCCCCTCCCTGGCAGTCTTTAAGCAGCGGCTGGAGAAACCCTTGTCAGGGATGCCCTAGGCTAATCCTGCACTGAGCAGGGGGTTGGACTAGATGGCCTGGATAGGCCCTGCCAACTCGGTGATTCTGTGAGCCCAGTGCAAATTTTGAAATGGAAGACAGCTTTGGAAGAGGGAGACAGAGAGAGGAAAAGTGGTGAGCGTGTGCTCTAATCCCTTTCCAAATGCTCCCTCTTTCCTCTCCCTGACTTCCCCAGTCATCACCACCACATAGTTCCAAAAAGATGTTTTTTCCCGAGCACCATTTTGGAACTTTATTGGTGGGGGGCAATGCTGTGGAACAAAACTGTGAGCAAAAATTCCTCTATGTGAACTACTACCGGCATTAAAGTTGTGAGTGAGCGATTGGGCTGCTGCAGAAATTAGTTTGCTCTGGGATCATCCTTCCTGTGCTAAGACAAAAACGTGTGAGCCGGAGGCTAAAAAACTGGGAGCTTACTCACACTAACACAGCTTAGAGGGAACGCTGGTGGGGGGAGGGATCTGGGACAGGGAAACAGTAGAGAGAAGCACACACTCACGCATACAGTAAAGGAAGCTCCGGCTCTTGAAAGCTCCTCCCCCCAAAATCTTGTTGGTCTCAAAGATTCTACTGGACTCGAACCTGGCTCTTCTCTTGCAGACCGACATGGCTACCTCTGAAATAAACATGCACATCCCTCTTTTATATGCTGTCTTGACCTGGGTTTTTTTTAGTAGTGGAATAAAAATGTAATCGATCAAGATGAATGCAGGGCGTGAGACTCCCCAAAAAGTGCCCCCTGGCTTTGATTTCCAGAGCCAGCGTCCCGCTCTCTTAGCTGCCCTGGGTGTCAGTGGAAAGACCCCTGAGCGATAACAAAAGGCGCCACTGAGAAAACATACTAAAGGGGAAGACGGTGTCTGCTGACGTCTCAGATGGGTAGGCCAGAGAAGGTCTTGGGTGGGACCTTTCAGTGCAATGAGGAATGGAAGGGGTGACAGACTCCCTGTTTACGGCTCCCTGAACGTGTAATGAAGAACAAATGGATAAGAAAGATGGTTGGTCCAGGAGAACACATTGGTTTAATAGCCTTTTGGTTGTCCTCCGCCACAGCAGTAGGAATTGCTGGAAGAAGGCCTGGCGGAGAATCGCAGTAGCGCACACTTGGGCAAACTGCCCGTTGCTGGGGTGACACACCCTTTGCGAGCATCATTCTGTACTTTGCCTGTTGTCCTATTCCAGGTACAACAACTCAGCAGCAGCAGCGTGGACAGCATGAAGGAGATTTCTGGGATCTCACCCACTGAAGAGCCCCCCAACGGCCAAGGCCTCATTGGTGTTGCCGCCGTGGAGAAGCAATCAGGTACATCAGCAGTGCTTCTTCTGACATATCCCCCAACACACCATTCTCTTTCTTTGTGCGAGTGTATAACAAAGGGAAGGGGGCGAGTGGCTCAGTGGGAGAGCATCTTCCTGGCATGCCGAAGGTGTCAGGTTCAAGGTCAGGCATCTTCACTTGAAAGGATCAGGTGATGTGAAAGACTTCCACCTGAAACCTTGGAGAGCCACGACCAGTAAGAATAATAGATAATACCCACCTTGATAGACCAAAGGTCAGTGTAAGACAGCTAGGAAGGGGCTGTGGCTCAGTGATAGAGCCTCTGCTTGGCATGCAGGAGGTCCCAGGTTCAATCCCCGGCATCTCCAGTTAAAAGAATCAGGCAGTAGGTGATGTGGAAGACCTCTAGCTGAGACCCTGGAGAGCCGCTGCCTGTCAGAATAGACAATACCCATCTTGAGAGACCAAAGGTCAGTGTAAGACAGCTAGAAGGGGGCGATGGCTCAGTGGTAGAGCCTCCGCTTGGCATGCAGGAGGTCCCAGGTTCAATCCCCGGCATCTCCAGCTAAAAGGATCAGGCAGTAGGTGATGGGAGAGACCTATACCTGAGACCCTGGAGAGCCGCTGCCAGTCAGAATAGATAATACCCATTTTTATAGACCAAAGGTCAGTGTAAGACGGCTAGAAAGGGGCTATGGCTCAGTGGTAGAGCCTCTGCTTGGCATGCAGAAGGTCCCAGGTTCAATCCCCGGCATCTCCAGTTAAAAGGACCAGGCAGGAGGTGATGGGAGAGACCTATACCTGAGACCCTGGAGAGCCGCTGCCAGTCAGAATAGATAATACCCATTTTGATAGACTAAAGGTTAGTGTAAGACAGCTAGGGAGGGGCTATGGCTTAGTGGTAGAGCATCTGCTTGGCATGCAGAAAGTCCTAGGTTCAATCCCCAGCACCTTCAGTTGAAAAGACCAGGCGGCAGGTGACGTGAAAGACCTCTGCCTGAGACCCTGGAGAGCCGCTGCTGGTCAGAGCAGACGGTACTGACCTCGATGGACCAAGAGTATAAGGCAGCTTCATGTATTCAACTGTGATTAAATTCAGACAGCGCTCTGCAGAATGATCCACGGTGCCTCATCTGCCTCTGCAGAGGGCTTCATGTAGTCGTGTAAGCAATAGAGGAGAGGGCTCCCTGCTCCAGCTGGCTTACAGTTGAAAGTTGCAAAAGGAGGGGAGAAAGCAAAGAGAAGGAAACGGGAGGGCAACAAAAAGGATTGGACGCAATTCCGTACAGTTCGGCTTCAGTTCAGACTCGGGAGTTCAGCCAAAGGCTATGCAGAGAAGGTATATAGAATAGCTAGGTAATATTACCTGGTTTTGGCATGACATGTTCTGGTGCTGTGTACCCCCACTTAGATTCTGAAATGATAGCCATTTGGGTGATCGGAGTGAGTAATTGGAGTTGGCTGTATCCTACGGCAGAAGAGCCTCTCAAATCCACGGAAGGAGTCTAGCGCCAGGGCAATCTGCCGCTGTTAGCCAAACTCAGCGGGAGGAGACAGTCCGGGCCTTCTAGCTCAACAACCTTAAAGAGCAGAATTGCTTTTTTCGGTTGGTGTATTGCTGTAAGGGGCCGCAGTGGCTCAGAGGTGAAGCCCCTGTCAGAAGAGCTCTCTCAGCTCTTGGAGGATTGGCTACATCAGGGGTGTGTGGCCTAATATGCAGAGGAGCTCCTGCTACGAAATGAGCCCTGCTTTGAACAGCCCGCAAAAAGAGCCGCGTGGTATAAATCAATACACAAACAATTGCAAGAAGGATGCCGGATGTGACCTTGTTTCGAGATCTTTATCCATCGCGTCTCTCGTATCGGTCAATATACCATTTCACAAAAAGGACAATTCCACCTAATATCACGGACCCCTGAAGGGTTCGCAGACTGGTGGACGACAATCCATATAAATGGGCTCCCAACTAAATGATATTAACAAAGGTGTAATACCTCAAATGTAACTGCTGTAGTTCAGGCAGAAGCCCATCGGGGCCAGGCGCCTTTCCGGCTTCCAGTTGTTTAATGAGGCCTTCCGTTTCGTTTGGGCGAATAGGTTGTCAATGTAGCCAATCAGACAGGATTGTCTTTTGTTGGCCAAGAGGGGCAACTGATGCCTCGTAAAAAAAAATATCTAGGAATCATATTAATTCTCCCATGTAGTGTTCAGAAGTGCAGGGTTGGGTTTTGTTTTGTTTTTTAACACTGACAATTCTGCAATATCTGCAGGCGTCATCGAGAGGTGGGAGCTCCTTCAGGCCCAGGACCTAAGCAATAAGCTGAGGATGAAACAGAACTTGCAGCAGTGGCAGCAGCTGAACTCCGACTTGGCCAATATCAACGCTTGGCTGGATCAAACGGAAGAGGAGCTGGAAGAGCTGCAGAAGGCGGCTCCGGTCACCAGCCTGCAGACCATGGAGCAACGGGTCAAGAAGCTGAAAGTGAGTCCGTGTCACTGGGCTTTGTTTTTCTCCCGTTTGCTCTAGCCAGCGTTAGAAAAGAGGGGGAAGAACAAGAAACTGCTTTGCTGCATCAGACCCCAGGGTCCATCTGGTCCAGCATTCTGTTTCCAGACTCTCAGGAAGCAATTTTTAGCCCGGCTGGTTTGGCCAGGGATCCTGGAGGTTTTCCATCTTCTGGGCGTGGAAGAGGGGTCACTGGGGGTGTGTGGGGGGAAGGCATTTGTGAATTCCCTGCATGGTGCAGGGGGTTGGACTAGATGACCCTGGAGGTGCCTTCCAGCTCTATGATTCTAACCCATTACGAGAAAGGGGGGGGGCTGGATCTGTTCATGCAGGAGAGTCAAGTTGTCACGAAACATCACAGTCAGGCGATGCAAGAATGGGCTGCGTCATTTCGGAAGATGGAAGGGACCCTTTTTTTTAAAGAAAACCATTCATTTATGGGGGGAAAGGGAGATGTGGAATGGAATGGTGTACAGCCCATTCTGATCAGATCCTGGAAGCTAAGCAGGATCCGTACTTGGAAGGGAGGAAGTCCCTGCCGAGGAACGCCATGGTCAATCACCTCTGCTTCTCCCTCGCCTCGAAAACCCCTTTCTGGGGTGGGATCTCAAGTCAATTGCAGTTTGAGAGCCCTTGTGTATGTGGGGGTGGGGAAGAAGCTTCCTGCAAGAAGAAAATTAGCCTCTTAAAGACAGCAACTTTCTCCTTGATGTGTTATTGTCGTTCAGAATTGCATGCCCTGCTTCAAGTCTGAAACCGTACAATCCATTCTACTACTTCATTCCCCTACATGTATAGATTAGGCCTGTGTCTCGTTCTAAATGATGCGCTTAAAATGCTGATTCTGTGAGCTTAGGCAGGTCATGAGAAGGCAGGCAGTGCCGAGTTCTTGTGGCCCTTTCTTACACGCCCAGGGAAATGCTGATCGCCACTTTGGGGTCAGGAAGCAATTTTTCTCCAGGCCTGTTTGGCTGGAGATCCTGGAGGAGTGTGTGTGTGTGTATGTGTGTGCGTGATTTTCTGGGCATGGAGCAGGGGTCCCTGGGGGTGTGGGGATGGGGAGGTATTTGTAAATTCCCTGCATTGTGCAGGGGGTTGGACTAGATGACCCTGGAGGTCCCTTCCAGCTGTATGATCCTATAACTGTTGATAACACAGTAACCAACAACTTGTGGATCCAGCCTATGGCAAAGGCAGCTAGTTCGGGCAGGAACTGAATTCAGTGGGGGGGGAAATTGTTGCAGGCCGTTTTTGTCAAATGAATCCATCAAACCAGGATTCCTCGTGTTCTTGCCGTGCCCCTGTGGCCAGCGATTTCTTCCCCGGCATCCTGTATCTGCTTCTGTCCTCCCCAGGAGATGCTCAAGGCCTTTGACAACTACAAGGCCCTTGTGCTGTCCGTCAACCTGACCAGCAGGGACTTTAAGCAAGCGGACAGCACTGAGTCCAAAGAACTTCAGAACCGACTCCGGCGGGTCAATTTGCGCTGGGAGAAGGCCAATCATTTACTGGGGACGTGGAGGAAGGGCTTGCAAGAATCCCTGATGTGTTCCCAGGTCAGTAGAGATGCAGCTGGCTGCCTCTGTTTGCTTAAGAAATCAGCACATGGCTTGTTAGAGCGCCGCTCGGACACTGCACTCGCATCGTTCCCCAGCAGTTGCGCAGAAGTGTTTGTGCGCGTTAGAAGAAAGCAGTTCTTTTTTTTAGTGTCCTTACGCCATAAATCGGCAGGATGGAAACCGCGTCGCCCATTTCCACTTTCATAGATAATCTTTGACGTTCTGATCCTGGTGCCTGGAATGATCTTCCCTCCTTTCTCAAAGAGCCCTCCTGCCTTTGCTATTCTTTTATCAGCAGCTAGAAATGCAGTTGCACTATACTGGAAAAATAAAATGAGCCCATCTAGACAACTTTGGCATTCGGAAATCTGGAATATGTACACGATGGCTAAAATCACAGAAAACCTGACACGCATTCACAAGCCACCTCATCTAATTCTAACTTTATTGCAGTATGGTTTCCTACCTTGCAACATCTAACTCAACAAGAGGAAACGCGAAAAACAATTGATGATTTACACCTATGGTAGTTTAGTGTTTGTTTGTTAATGGATCTTACAACTCTATGTGAGTTATGGTTATGAAACTGTTATAATTGTTATATATGTAACAGGGTTACACTGCCTTACCTGTTACGTTTCAACTGTTTTAATAGAAATTGTTATTAAAGAGAGAGAGAGAGAGAGAGAGAGCGCCTCCTGCCTCAGGGGCACGCTTCTAGAACAAGGGGGGAAGGGTCACCATTAGTGGGATAGGTCCGTGGCTCTAACCCTATGACAGTCTCCCGGCCCGATTCGTCTGCGCCAGCGTCGGGTGGCATTGTGTTGTTTGCTAATGCACAGTTGTCGTCTGTGCCTTTCGTAACACCAGGCGCTTGCTTCTGCAGGATTTCCACGAAGTGAACCAGAAACTGTTGCTGTGGCTGGCCAGTGCCGAGACGCGGCGGCATCAAGCGCGGGTTAAGGATCCACATGCCGATCCCCACGTGATACAGGAGAGTCGGAAAGAATTAATGGTAGGTTTCAAACAGGTTAGAGCATCCATCTGGTCGCAGCCAGCTTATGGGTGACCTGTCGGGTTTTCAAGGCACGAGACGAACAGAGGTTGCTTGCCATTTTTACCATAGAGTTTGGCCCAAGAAAGCAGAGCATTGCCCCCGTCATGGACACGCTGGTGTCACTGCCAGCCCCGGGACATCCCCCCAAATCCCCCCACTGGCACAACAAAGGGACTTGGCAACACTGTGGTTGTGTTCAGACTGGCAGCTCGGCCCAGTATAGGCACATTTCACAAATGGATGAAGTGGGCCCGGTCCCCCAGCTGCATCTGTCAGGCGTTCCCCGTCCGTACTCACCCTGTCAGATGACGACTTGGAGCCGGGTTAAAAAGCCACCACCTCCGAAGTGGTGTTTTTGTTTCCCCGTGCATTCATTGTGCATGTCTGAACACGGGAGCGCGTGCAGAACGGATTTGGCAGTCTGGACCTAGAGATCTGTTCTGCCACTGGGGACGTGGGGGGGGGGGTGTTTAAAAATGCCTATGTGCGCATGCGCGTGTGCACACTATGCACGCGCATGAATTTTGGGAAATTTTGGCAGTGCACTCTGTGGCTGATGCGCTGCAATAATGTGGATGCTTTTATCACGGGATGACTCCACAGGTAGCCTGCAGCAGGGTGTGCTGTGTGGCTGATATGCCCCGCAACACTTTCAACCTGTTCAATTAGAGGCGGCACCAGGTCACGCCAAGCTGCCAGTGCGATCACAGCCTGTGTGCGGCCCAAACTTTCAACCTGGTCTCGGATTGCAGGCTTTGGCCCCTGAGTTCCTGCTCGGTTGTTCACAGTGCCTCATGGCTTGGAGGGGGGCGGGGAGGTAATTACCACTTTTGCCACTACAGTTCATCCTCAGCCCCTTCTTTGAAGCCGCTGGGCTGGGCTGTGTCTGTTTCATTAACACCAGCTACCGTTTGTTTGTTTAAGCAACTCGAAAAAGAGCTCTTGGAGCGGCAGCTTCAAGTCCACGCCCTGCAGGAGATTTCCACGCACTTGCTCGCCAGATCCGACGGAGGGAAATACGTCGAAGCGGACGAGAAAGTCCACATCATTGGGAAGAAGCTGAAGCAGCTTCTGGAAGGGGTTTCACGCGACTTGAAGGTGGCACGCGGCAGCCAGGTGGGGGCGAGTGGAGTTCTGCTGGATTTGGCCGAAAAAAGATTTGCACCTTTTTTTGGAAGATAATCAAGAACTCCCCTGAGAGACAGAGGTGTAATTTCACATAGAACTTTTCTTTATCTTTGTCTTCTTTTAGGAGATAAGTCCATTTTTGCCAGGTTTGGATGAACTGGACTCCGGAGGCCCTCTGCAGCAACCAGAGATAGCTTCCATCTCTAAAAAGAAGGTGAGCGACTGTGTGGTTGTTCCCTAAATGTACATTTTCTTGTAATCTAGTCGAGTGCTTCTTAACCTTGAGTCCAGGACTAACTTGCCAGGTAGGCAGCGTTACGATTGAACCTTCCCTCCGTCTACGAAGCCACAAGTTAAAAATCTAGGGTAGCATCTCACACAAGAGAATTTCATTCATATCTGTATATTTGTGGTAGACGCCTAGGATACGCAGATCTCCGGCTAGGGTTGCCAGGTCCGACTCAGGAAATACCTGGGGGCCTTTGGGGGTGGAGCCAGAAGCAAGGATGTGGCGTCAGTTTTGTGACCTTCACTTCCAGGTCCACCCCCCACATCCAGAAGCAACACGCACTGGCACCATTTAGGGTTGCTAGGTGAGGCTGTCAGGTCAGCGGGGGACTTTCTAGGAGAGGGGAGGAAAGAAGCACGGTTGGACTCCAAAGGGAGTTCTGGCCATCACGTTTAAAGGGATTGTGTTCCTTTTAAATGCTTTCCCTCCTTGGGAAATAATGGAGGGTGGGGGCACCTTTTTAGGGGGCTCATAGAATTGGACCCTCTGGTCCAAACTTTTTGAAACTTTGGGGGAGGGGGTTTGAGGAGAGGCATCAGGTGCTGTGCTGAAAATTTGGTGCCTCTACCTCAAAAACAACCCCCCCCCCCGAGCCCCAGATACCCACGTGCAGTGTTCCCTCTAAGCTGAGTTAGGTACCGAGTCCTGTATTTCCTGTTTCGCCAATAAACCAGGTATTCATCTAACTTGCTGGACTCCAACTGTGTTTTCCTCGTTCGGTCCCAGGGGCACAAATTTGTGCTCACAGTTTTTCAGCCTCCGGCTCCCACATTTTTATCTTCGCTCATGAAGGATGGCACCAGAGCAAACCAATTTATGCAGCAGCGAAATCACTCGCTCACAGCTTTAATGCCAGTAGCTCAGAAAGTAGAATTTTTGCTCACCAGACTCCACAGCTTAGAGGGAGCATTGCCCACGTGTGGATGTGTTTACTCTATGGGGATCGGTCTCCATAGGGTATAATGGAGTGCCCAGTGGACATCCCCCCCCCCCGCTTTCTGATAGCCCAGAAGCGGAGGGAGGGTCTCCAAACCAGGGGATCCCCTGCCCCCGACTGGGGACTGGCAACCCTATCTTGGGCACACATTCAATAGAGGCAGTGTGGCGCAGTGGTTAGAGTGTTCAACAAGGATCTGGGAGAGACAGTTTTGAACCCCCACTCTGCCACGGAAGCTTGCTCGGGTCACCCTGGGCCTGTCAGTCACCCGTTCCCAGCCCGATTTACCTCCCAGGGTTGTTGTGAGGATAAAATAAAGAAGGGGAAAATGTCAGAAGTCACTTTGGGTCCCCACTGGGGAGACGAGCGGGATCTAAACGAAGTAAGCTAAATAAGTAAGACTTAAATCATTGTAATGGTATTACTATAGCTGCTAATGACATGCCCAGCTGACAGCCAGGATAGGGTAGTGGTTAGAGCGAGCATCGGGCCAGCATCTGGGAGACCCAGGTTTGAATCTGTGCTCCGCCACGGAAGCTTGCACGGGTGACCTTGGGCAAGTCACGCACTCTTCGCCTAACCTACCTTCCTGGGTTGTTGTGAGGGTAAAATGGAGGGATGCTGTAAGGTAGGGTATAAATGAAGTAAGTAAATAAACGAGGTCTTTGTGCCTGATGGCCATCAGCCAACTCCTTAACATTAGGTTCAATGTTAGGTTTGATCCCTGTTTGTAGTTTTCCTTTGGTCGTGAAGACGACTGATTGGCTGGCCACACAGAGAGGGAGGGGAGTGCAAGCAAGGCTGAGAACCCTCCCAGGGTCATTCAGTCAGCAACAAACCGCAGTTTGCTGTCACAGTTGAGCAATATCTCTGTTGAGTCTGTCTGTCTCCCCCCGGCCAGTTCCTCAATGATAACATAGTTTCAGTTGGCTGCAAAATGTGGCTGTTCTAAGACTGTCATTTCCCATATCCCACTTTACCCTGGAATTATTCTTTTAATGACCTTGTCCATATATTTATTATTAATCTTACTTTAAACATTTTTATGCTGTCTTTCTACCCAGCCAGGGACCCCAAGGCGGCAAACATAAAAAAACTTAAACCATTTAAACCATTTAAAATGCAGTTAAAATTATACAGCCGCTCAGCTAAAAACACAGGCATGATACGAGGCAGGTGGGCAGCTTGAGCATTTGGTTTTTTAAGTGTTTGTGAAAGAAATGACGTAAGCACTGTGTGCAGTTTCCTATACCAGTCCCAGTGAATAGAAGCATTTTGTGATGTGTAGTGTTTTCACTTGACATTTGTATCCGTGTTCTCTTGTTTCTTAAAATACAGTAAGAACATAAGAATAGCCAGTGTTGGATCAGGCCAGTGGCCCATCCAGTCCAACACTCTGTCACACAGTGGCCAAAAACACCAGGTGCCCTCAGAAGGTCCTCCAGTGAGGCCAGGACACTAGAAGCCTTCCCACTGTTGCCCCCGTCCCCCCCCCCCCCCCGTAAAGCACCACAAATACAGAGCATCACTTGCCCCAGACTGAGAGTTCCTATCTATACTTTGTGGCTAATAGCCACTGATGGACCTCTGCTCCATATGTTTATCTAATTCCCTCTTGAAGCCGTCCATGCTTGTAGCTGCCACCACCACCTCCTGTGGCAGTGAATTCCATGTGTTAATCACTCTTTGAGTGAAGAAGGACTTCCTTGTATCTGTTCTAACCCGATTGCTCAGCAATTTCATGGAGTGCCCACGAGTTCTTGAATTGTGAGAAAGGGAGAAAAGGACTTCTTTCTCTACCTGCTCTATCCCACGCATAATCTTATAAACCTCGATCAGGTCACCCCTCAGCCGTCGACTCTCCAAGCTAAAGAGCCCCAAGCTAAAGCGCCTCAACCATTCTTCATAGGGAAAGTGTTCCAACCCTTTTATCATTCTAGTTGCCCTTTTCTGCACTTTCTCCAATGCTAATATCTTTTTTGAGATGTAACGTTACATTTTATAAATACCTACAGGTTGATGGAACGAAGAAATTCGGGAGCGGAAGGAATAAAAGGTAGTTAGTGATTTTTAGCATTTCTTCCTTACTTGTGCAAACTTGTGTGGTCCCAGGAAGACAATAGTGAATTTTTGTACTGGGAAACAATTGCAAAATTAAAAATTCCCGTTAGGCTCTCTCTGTATACCTACAAGGACTTCAGGTTGATTCCACATTGCAGGTATTTTGCACTACTCAGTAGTTCCTTTTCCACATTCCATCTGCCAGTAGAATTGTGATGGGTTTCCATTCAGCACTTAATAAAGCACTCTGTGTCCATTCCTGTGGGCAAGATTCCACCATATGTCTATGTACATACGTGCTCTCAAGTCACAAATGACTTATAGCAACCCCAGCAAGGGGCTTTCAAGGCGAGTGAGAAGCAGAGGTGGTTGGCCGTGGCCTTCCTCTGCAGAGCCTTTCTTGGTGGCCCCCTGTCCGAGTACCAACCCTGCCTAGCTTCCAGGACCTGATGAGATAAGGACCTGGATGGCCTCTCGGAAGCTAAGTAGGGTCGGCCCTGGTCAGTACTTGGATGGGAGGTCACCAAGGAATACCAGGGTTGCTGCACAGAGGCAGTCTGTGCCAATGAAGGCTACTTACTTATATAGAGGCAGGCAATGGCAAAACGACCTCTGAACATCTCTTGCCTTGAAAACACTGCAGGGTAACCATAAGCTGGCTGCACCTTGATGACACTTTCCACCATCAGTGAGATAAGAATCCCATGTCCCTATCCAGTCCCGGGGTGTCCATTGCTTTGAATTCATAAAGAAACAAAAATTCGGCGATGGTGTCTAATTTGTTCTTTTCATTGCAGAGCGAAGGAGACGGGCCCAGTCAGCCCCCCAGCTCCAGAGAGCCCCTCCTTCTTCTCCCGCATGTTGCGTGCTGCACTACCCCTTCAGCTCCTCCTCCTCCTCCTCTTGCTTTTGGCCTTCATGATCCCATTTTCAGAGGAAGACTATAGCTGCACTCAGGCCAACAATTTCGCCCGCTCGTTGTATCCCATGCTGCACTATATCAATGGACCCCCACCGACCTAAAACAATCCACGTTCTGCACTCCACACCGAAACGAGCTTCTTTCGTGGGCGCCTCTTTCTATGCTGCTAACATCCGTCCAATGTCTTCATCCAGCCGAACTTTTGCCCTGGTTTCATGGGGAATTCCCACCAGGGCGCACCCGACACTAAGATGAAACGGTACTAATGTTTGAGATCACCATTGTGGCTGCTGGTCGACAAAACACTAAGTAATAGCTTGCTACCCGTGCAGCGCACTAGAGAACGCGTCAAAAGTTCCCATCTCCGAAATGTTGCTCCTTCAGCAATTTCAACATTTGGGAGCGGGAGGGGAGCAGATATCAATCTTCACTTCTTCTTTTTTTTGTACAGAAGGTTTGTTTTTTATATATTTTTGAACAGTAAGCAATGTATTTGACACTTTTGCACAATGCGTAAGGGACTGGTAGACGGTCTTTGTGCTGAAAGGTACACAGAATTTGCAGGATGGTGTCATGTTAGCTAGAGAAATTATTTTAACGCGAAGGGCAAACGCCACTGAGGGCAGTCTGTTGGGAATTTTTCCTGTGCTAGCCCCGCTGAAATGAATTAGTCGTGCTCATGGCGCTAAAGCGTTTCCTGCTGGGTTCTGCTCATGTTTAACGTGGCGAAGAAAGCCTTGTCTTCTCAGTTGATGCCCAGCAAACATAAAAGTCACAAACTTTATTTCCACCATTTTAATATCATAATAAAAGAAAGGTTTAATTTTTTAAAAAGAATATTTGTTATACTTTAGTATTTTATCTGCCCTATCTTTCCGGCTCAGTAAGTTGTATATGTTTCCGGTGAGGGGGGGGTTGGATTTTAGTACGTAGAGCTGCCTTGTCTGATGGTCTTATTTTTTTGAACTATTTTTTTAAATGAAATAAAGATTAAACAAGAAAACGATGGTGGTGCTGTATGTAGGTGGCTCATATTGCAACTCGTTTTCTTTTTAAAACAATGCTGACAAGTAGGTGTATTGATTATTTCCTGTCTGTACAAATCAACTCTGTAAAGTTGTCACTTTTTAAGACAAAGGTTATCAGGTATCGTGTTTTGTTTTGTTTTTAAACAATGCACATGAAGCCAAAAGAAAGATCTGGACTTTGTAATATAAGGTCATAAGAACATAAGAGCCCTGCTGGATCAGACCTGTGGTCCATCTAGTCCAGCATCCTGTCTCACACAGTGGCCAACCAGTTCCTCTGGACGGCCAATGGGATATAGGGGCCGAGGCCTTCCCCTGATAAGAACCTCAGAAGAGCCCTGCTGGATCAGATAAGTGGTCCGTCTAGTCCAGCATCCTGTCTCACACAGTGGCCAGCCAGTTCCTCTGGAGGTCCAGCAGCGGGGCACAGAGGCCGAGGCCTTCATCCTCTGTATATATATAAGCCCCAAACATATTGGCACTTTCTGGATCTCCCATTGGCTGTGCTGTGTGCTTCATCGGTCATTGGCCCATCAACCGCCACTCAAGAGTACACCTGTGCCATTGAGTGGGTGCTGGGTCCACTCCTCTCTCCTGCTGACTGCTGGCTTGGCCACTTCCCTGTCCAAATAAACTGCCACAACAACTGTCTCTCCTGACGAAGACACTTCTACTGCTTGGCTCCTCCATGGCTGGCTGACTGGCTACTGAGGTGAGCTACCGGTCATCAAACCATTTCCCTTCAGGGGCTGTTGCTAGGCAAACAAGCTTGGTTCTGTCTGTAAAAAGCGGGAAAGGGGAGGTCCTTTCCAGTCCTACTTTCGCCTTTGTGGGGAATGCATTGGGGCCAGTCCTGACTAGGGTTGCCAGCTCCAGGTTGGGAAATTCCTGGAGATTTTGTGGTGGAGTCTATGGAAGCCAGAGTTTGGGGAGGGGAGGGGAGAGGCCTCAGCTGAATAGAATGCCATAGAGTCTCCCGTCCAAAGCAGTTCCTCCTCCCTCACAGTACTCTGGAGCCAAATGGTGGAACAGAATGCTTTACAGGTGAGCTTCCTTGATCCTGTGTTTGACTACAGGTCAGGTCGGGCATGTGTGACCCAAGTTGTGTCACACATAACAGAAGAAGAAGAAGAAATTGGATTTATACCCCACCCTACACTCGGAGTCTCAGAGTGGCTTACAAACTCCTTTCCCTTCCCCTCCCCACAACAGACACCCTGTGAAGTAGGTGGGGCTGAGAGAGCTCTGAGAGATCTGCTCTTTCAAGGACAGCTCTGACAGAACTATGGCTTGCTCAAGGTCATCCAGCAGCTGCAAGTGGAGGAGTAGGGAATCAAACCCAGTTCTCTCAGATTAGAGTCCGCGGCACTCGCTAAAACGGGATTCCAAAAATGTGAAGGGGAAATTTCGCGTTTGTACCTGGTGAGGAATCTATTGCAGAAAATTTCACATAACACGCAGTTTTTAAAAAAAAGAAGAGGAAGAGGAGATTGGATTTCTATCCAGCCCTTCACTACCCGAAGGAGTCTCAGAGCGGCTCACAGTCTCCTTTCCCTTCCCCTCCCCACAACAGACACCCTGTGAGTAGGGATGTGCATTTGGTTCAAACTGATTGCACCTCCGAAAATGGCCCATTCGGCCCCCTTTCAGGCAGCTTCAGGCCTAATCAGATTCTCTGATCTGATTCAGCCCACTGCCAAATTGCCACCAAAATTCGGCGGCAATTTGGTGGCAGCCTGAAAAGGGTAGTTCCTGGAGCCTCTCCCCCAAATACCCACCAAGTTTCAAGAAGTTTGGACCAGGGGGTCCGATTCTGTGGGCCCCAAAACAGGTTGCCCCCATCCCCTCCATTGCTCCATACTGCTGAAATTGACATTTGGGAGTCTTTACGCTGGCTGAAATTAATTATGCCTGATTCCTACGAATCGGGCCAATTTTATTTTTTTTTGCACACCCCTTCGAGTGGATATGTGGGGCTGAGAGAGCTCTCCCGAGAACTTCCCTTGAGAGAACAGCTCTGAGAGAACTTGTGACCGACCCAAGGTCACACCAGCAGCTGCATGTGAAGTGGGGAATCAAACCTGATTCTCCTAGATTAGAGTCCGTGCTCCTAACCACTACACCAAAAAGGTCAATGCGGGGAATTTCACTACTGCGGAAATGGTCTGAGCCCTTCTGCACGTATTGGGAGGATTATGGGTGTCATACACTCGCTTTGCATGTGGTTTGAGCACCTGAACTGAACACCTGCAGAGGGTGATGGACTCGACAGGGCATGCATCGTGTTATCCCACTCTTACTGCCAGATGTAGAGTCCAGCCTTCCTCCCTCTCTCCCCCTTTCCCCCATGCCCTACTGCAATTGGAATCCGTATGGCAGCCCCCTTTTCAATGCAGGCACATCCCAACTTCCTCCTTTCTCCCTGTCTCACCCCTCTCTGCTCTCCTTTCCTCTTTGTCAGAATCCGTCTTGCTAAGTGCAGCATTCAGCTGCTGACAAAAGAGATTCGGCGTGCTCTTCCATTAAACCTGTTAAGAAGGGAGAAGAGTTGAACAAAGGGGGGGGGGGGAATAGTATTCAAAGGTCTTTGGAAGAAGGTTGCAGGCGGCAATTTGCCTTCATTACAGACAGTTACGACAAGCGGCCGGGCCGATCTGACCTTCGGCAAGGAGGCCTAATGCAGGAGCAGGGCTGACTCTTCACCCACCTGAGAGGTTGGGATGCGCTGCCTCCAGCCGTAGAAAGGGGAAGACTAGCCAGGCAAGGCGGAGTAGTGGTATTCAGGCTTCTGGAACCATGACGCCACACAGGGAGAGCTTTATTAGGGCCACTAGAGTGTGCTGTGCAGGGCCTGTCTTAGGCAATGGGGCAACTCAGGACTGTACCTAAACTGGGGCTTTGGGGGGCTCTGCCCCCTTTCTTAAAGACACAGCTGCATAAGAATTTCTCCTGTAAATGCTTTCTTCAAACATTTAAAAACATCTTTTTTAAAGGACTGTACTCCTTTAAGCAGTATAGTCGTCTAATTCCCACACTGTGCAAGGGGGTTGGATTAGGTGACCTCTAGGATCCCTTCTAACCCTATGTCAAGAAACTGGCCTCCTTTCAAAGAGTTTTTCCGCCTAAGTGTTAGCTCTCTTGACTACAGAAGACATCACCCCCACCTGATGGCTTGTTATCAGGGTTGTTGCTTCGGCTGGCAGAAGTGATTAACTTGCAGCAGCTGAGAACTGTCATCTAAAGTGGCCGACAGCTTGCAGTTTAGAGATCTATCCCGGTTAACAGCTTTCTACTGGCTAAATGGCTTTTCTTTGCGCACAGAGAACTTCAGCCCCACCAGAAAAAATTTTGCCCCACAAGCCACAAAATCCTGGCTATGGGCCTGGGGCAGCTACACCGGGCCCCGTGCTAAGGGGCCCCAACCACTCACAGCCCAGACTCTACCTCTGACTGCAGGGGGGGGGGGACGACAAAGCAGACTTCCACCTCTGTCACCCACACCCATCCCATCCAGGTCTCAGGCAGCCAATTCAATGCAGCTGTTTGTGTCCACTCCATCTGAGAGTTGGGCATCCGGCTTCCGGTGATGGCTCCCATCTGTCTCACGTAGGGCAAGGACTCTCCCTTGAACTCCAGTGACAGCAAGGCCAAAGCACCTCTCGTCATCTCTTGCCTTGCAAACCCTACCTATGGGGGTCACTGTCAGCTGGCCGCAACTTGACTGGCTGAGAGAGCCAGTTTGGTGTCGTGGTTAGGAATGCGGACTCTCATCTGGGAGGACTGGGTTTGATTCCCCTCTCCTCCACATGCAGCTGGCTGAGTGACCTTGGGTCAGTCACAAGTTCTCTCAGCTGTTCTCTCAGGAGCGGTTCTCAAGAGAGCTCTCTCAGCCCCACCTACCTCACAGGGTGTCTGTTGTGGGGAGGGGAAGGGAAAGGAGATTGTAAGACGCTCTGAGATTCCGGGTAGTGAAGGGTGGGGTATAAATCCAATCTCTTCTTCTTCTTGACAGCGGTTGTAAGGATTGCAACAAGGTGATGTTTTGCATAATGAAACTGCAGCAGCAATATATAACTGCTAACTGTTCCTCATAACAGAACTGTATAGCGGATGAGAAGCGCCGAGATGAAGGAAACGGGAGCTCACCTAAGGCCACACAATGGCTTCTGAGCTCAGAGGAAATTTAATGTGTTGATGCTTTCTTACACTACTGTTACCAGAAATCCCCTAGCCTAGGTTCAAAGCCCCTTTTTCAGAGAGACAGTTTTGGGTGAGTAGCAGAAGAAGAGGAAGAGATTGGATTTATACCCTGCCTGTCACTGCCCGAGGGAGTCTCAGAGTGGCTTACGATCTCCTTTCCCTGTCCCTCCCAACAGACACCTTGTGAGGTAGGTGGGGCTGAGAGAGCTCTCCGGAGAACTGCCCTTGGGAGAACAGCTCTGAGAGAACTTGTGACTGACCCAAGGTCACCCAGCAGTTGCATGTGGAGGAGTGGGGAATCAAACCCGATTATCCCAGATGAGAGTCCGCGCTCCTAACCACTATGCCAAACTGCCATCCAGTAGAAGCACCTTAAAGACCAACAAAATTCCCCAAGGTGTATAAGCTTTCACTAAAGCTCACTTTGCCAGATATCCGTAAGAACAGGACCCTACAAAGAGAAACGACTTCACAGAATATCCATTTATTCATCATTTACAGCCGAATAACCAACACACCGCTTATGGTTACCCAAAACCCTACAGAAGTAGAAAGCGGATGAGTAGGGCCAGATTCAACCCCTCTCCCCCCCCCCCCCCCCCCCCGTGTAGTTTGTGTTCACAAAATACTTAGAAAGGCACCCAAAATAATTCTACAAGTGTTTCAGGTCTGCAGCTGATGCAGCAAAGGAATACATTCGTATTAAACTTGTGTTTTACAAAATACCACAGGCAATAAAATGTTTTTAACGTGTGCCACCAAATCAAGAGCGTTTGGCTTCTATATAGGGACAACTGGGATGTGTGAGCTCTGGATTCAAAAAACCTTGTTCTGCCTAATTTCTGTGAGAAAAGAGATTTTAAAAAGTCAGTTGCAATAAAGACATGGCGCCGGGACACTATATCAGAGGCAACCCAGACACGGCCTGCTTACTCAGGAGTCAATTCCAGGTATTTCAAGGCATTCACTTAAAAGACATCAGAAGAGCCCTGCTGGATCAGACCAGTGGTCCATCTAGTCCAGCATCCTGTCTCACACAGTGGCCAACCAGTTCCTCTGGAGGGCCAACAACAGGGCAGAGAGACCGAGGCCTTCATAATAGCACAAGAAGAGGCCCTGCTGGATCAGACCAGTGGTCCATCCAGTCCAGCATCCTGTCTCACACGGTGGCCAACCGGTTCCTCTGGAGGGACCATCTCTACTGAACAGAGAGAGCTGGAGTGCGCGAAAAAGGTACCTTGCAGTGTCTTGGATGGATTTTTCTCCCCTTATGCTTTTTCAGATATTGTCATATCTTCTGCAACCTGAGGCAGTAAAAAAGAGCAAGAGTCTCCAGTAGCCCCTTTAAGACTAACAAAATTTGTGGCAGGGGAGGAGCTTGCGTGCATCACTGCTCACTTCCTCAGATACCAGAAAGCTCCTACCCTGCCACAAATGTTGTTAGTTTTCAAGGTGCTGAAAGGTTTCCCTTGCTTGAAAGCTAGTTGAATGCAACTCTAGGGGCCGGTGCTCATCTCCGTTTCCAAGCCAAAGAGCCAGCACTGTCCGAAGATGTTTCCGTGGTCATGTGGTCGGCATGACTAAACACCAGGGCACATGGAACACTGTTACTGGACTCTTTTCTACTGCTACAGAAAGATGAACACAGCTACCCATCTTGATCTATCTGCAACCTGAGGCTGTTTTTAGGCTTATGTATGACTTGAAATAAAAGAGCAGGGCCTCAAAATAATCACAGAAGAAGAAGAGAAGAGATGAGAGACTGGATTTACACCCCGCCCTTCAGTCACTTGGAGTCTCAGAGTGGCTTACAAACTCCTTTTCCCTTCCCCTCCCCACAACAGGCACCCTGTGAGGTAGGTGGGGCTGAGAGAGCTCTTTCCCAAGCTGTCCTTGAGAGAACAGCTGGTACAGAGAGCTATGGCTTGCCCAAGGTCATCCAGCCAGGTGCAAGTGGAGGAGTGGGGAATCAAACCTGGTTCTCCCAGATTAGAGTCCGCGCACTTAACCACTACACCAAACTGGCTCACCCACTACACCAAACTGGCTCACCCACTAAACCAAACTGGCTCACAGAAAATTGTTATTTTTGTTGACACCATTGGGTCAATTTGCACATCCAGGGGCATCACAGGATGGCTTGGTAAAGAGACAGCATGCACGTGTGACATGAGAACCATCTTCAAGTACTGGAAGGGCTGTCCTATAGAGGATAGTGTGGAGTTGTTTTCTGTTGCCCCAGAAGGTTGGACCAAAAACCAATGGGTTGAAATTAAATCAGAAGAGTTTTCGGCTAAACATTAGGAAGAACTTCCTGATAGTTGGAGGGGTTCCTCAGTGGCACAGGCTTCCTCGGGAGGTGGTGGGCTCTCCTCCTTGGGAGGTTTTCAAGCAGAGGCTGGATTCTGACAGCAACGCGGATTCTGTGAACTTAGGCGGATTGTGAGAGGGAGGGCAGGGAGGGCTGCCTCAGTTCTTAGTTCTTGTGGCCCTTTCTGACGTGCCCGGGGAAACGCTGATGGCCCCTTTGGGGTCAAGAAGCAATTTTTCTCCAGGCCAGTTTGGCCGGGGATCCTGGAGATTTTTTGTCATCTTCTGGGCGTGAAACAGCAGTCACTGCGGGTGTGGAGGGGGAGGTATTCGTGAATTTCCTGCATTGTGCAGGGGGTCTGGTTCTATCACTCCGCAATGGAAGCTCGCCAGGAGTCCATGGGCCGGTCACACACTCCGCCTGTCCTCCCTCACAGGGTTGTTGTGAACAGAAACGGAGGCGAGCAAAACAACGCAAGGCACCTTGGGAGGGACAAAGGCAGGGTATAAATGAAGCAAATAAACAAGTGGTCTCTGGGGGTATTGGAAATGGGGTGGAGGACACTGGCTCGATTCCACAACCCTAGTCCCCCCCAGGAGGAAATGGCAGCTTCGGAGAGTGGACTCTATGGCATCACATGCCTCCTGAGCGCCTTCCCCACCCCAAACCCCGCCCTCCCCAGGCTCCACCCCCAAACCTCCAGGAATTTTCCAGCCCAGAGCTGGCAACCCTAGCAAGTCACAGGGCTCCCCCTTTCCCCTTCCAGAGCTTTGATTCACCTCGGTTTTTAAAAATCAGTTTATTGATCAGCTGCTTCCCCACATTTAATGTTTGTGCCACAAACACCGCACGACGTAGCAGCAGGTGCAGACGGAGATTCCAAAGCCCGTGAAGCTTCTCAACGACGCCAGGCAACCATCACAGTGAATGCGCAATTAGGCTTCCCAACCTCAAGGCGAGGCCTGGAGCTCTTCCTGGATTGCGTCTGGACTTCAGACTACGGGGTTCAATTCCCCTGGAGAAAATGGCCACTTCGGAGGCCAGACTCTATGGTACACCATAGAATCTAGTAGAAACAAAAATCCTAGAGTGGCATTGCATCCCTGCAGAGCGCCTTCCTCTCCCCAAACCCTGCCAGCTCTCACTTGCACAGACCACATTTTCAAGGCACATCTGCTAGTCCGGGTCTCCTGCTGGTCTAAAGAAGTATTGAGGACTGACACTGAATTCCTATCGCGAACACAGGGTTTTAGTAGGGTTGCCAGGTCACACCATTCCCACAACGGGACTAGCTCCTCTTCAGGACTTTTCTGCTGCCCGTGCGGAGGGATGACATCACCTGGAGCCACACGGTGACGTTCTAGCATTCCAGACAAAAACTCTATGGTAACCATAGAGGTCTTTCACCAAATGCTGGAGCATCACTGCACAACAGCCCCAGCATCATGACATCACTACTGGTGACATCACTGTGTCGGCAGTGTCCCTGTGGGATGCTATGGGGGGGGGGGCTTCCCCAACTGGTAGTGGATTGGGGGGCCCAAAATTGGGGGATACCCTGCCCTGACCGAGGGGATGGCAGCCCTAGTTTTTACCCAAGAGAACACAGAAACACCACATCCTGTGCTCCCGTTTGGCAGTACAGAAACGCTGGTTGTCCATGTTTTTCAGTTGGAATTAAACCGGTTTTCCTCTGGCCCTTCAACGAAGCCCAAAATTACGATTCCAGGTCCCCTTCTTTCCAAAGTGCATTTACATAACAGGTAAACACATTCACACGTTTTGCTATAAACTACTATTGTCACATACAGATGGAGCGCCAGCAGACTGCATGCTAGAGAACCAGTGCGGTGGTACCGGTTAGAGGAGTGGACCAGGAAAACCTGGTTTCAGGTTCCCCTCTCAGCCCTGATGTTCACTGGGTGACCTTGTACTCTCTCTCTCTCTCTCTCTCTCTCAGTTTGATGTACCTTGCAGGGTTGTTGTGGGGATAAAGTGGAAGGGATAACCACACATGCCATCCTGAGCTTAGGAGGCTTGGGCTAAAAGCATGATAGATAGATCAGGGTCCCCAACATGGTCCCCAAGTCCATCATGGCATCCGCCAACACCTTTCCTGATGTCCACCAAATGCTTTCAGAAAATTGACAGGGCCAGAAAGCTTCTGACTGGCCACTGGATTGACTTCACCGATGTTAAAAAACATAGCTTTGGCAGCAGCTTAATTAATTATTTATCGTGTGGCATTGTGTGTAGTATAGCCAGGAGATCCTAAGATTGTCTGGCAGCCAGAAGTTCCAGCTCTTTTCGTGGTGAGCTAGACTTATTGGAGGGGGGCTGAGAGAGCTCCGAAAGAGCTGTGACTGGCCCAGGGTCACCCAGCCGGCACATGTGGGAGAATGTGGGATCGAACCCAGTTCTCCAGATTAGAGTCTGTCGCTCTTAACCACTCCACCATGCTGGCTCTCTTGGCAGTAGCTGCTACCAGAGCATTGTGTGATGGAAGGTTAGCTGTAACAATATCAAAACAGTGATACAGTATTATTATAACAATAATATAGCAAGCAATTAGGAGTATACTACTCATAAGAAGCAGCAAAGCTAGGAGTATCCAACTCGTGAGAAGCAACACAGCGACAGATTCCGGAGTAATGCTTCGTTTCGTTCACATTGCTTCTTCAGGAAGATATTACATCACAGTGTTGAGTCTTCTCTTGCCATAATGATGTACCAGTGTGTAATATTCAATGTAGATTCAAAATCGGTAATCTTCTTAATTGGGCACCAGTCAAGAAATACTTAAACAGTTTGCTTAAGGTAAAAGCCACACAGACTAAGAGTCAGATGTTTGAAAGCATGCTCTCAAGACATGAACAAATATCACACACATGTTTTTATTGGAAAATATGCAGATTTGTTTCTTATTAACATTAAACGAGACTGCCAAAAATTAAAACCAAAACAGATATTGATAATGATATTTATTTATCCAATTATATTTGGGGGGGGGGGCTTTGAGAATGCATTTAAAGTTAATCCCTCCCCCCACAAGCCTACCCAGGGAGGGGAACACTGGCTAAGAACCACACAATATGTGCGAAAGAGCCGCATATGGCTCCCGAGCCACAGTTTGGCCACCTTTGATATAATATCTTCCTGAAGAAGCAATGTGAACAAAACGAAGTATTACTCCAGAATCTTTGTCACTGTGCTGTTTCCTGCGAGTTGTACGCTCCTAGCTGTGTTGCTTCTTATGAGTAGTATAGTCCTAGCTGCTTGTTATATTATTGTTATAGTAATACTGTATCACTGTTTTGATATTGTTTCTCTCAGAAGGTAAGCTGTGGCAGCCATTTTGTGGTTGTATCCACCTCCTGCGGCAGCCATTTTGTGGCTGCGCCCAAGCACACGATGTCAGGATTCCAGTGGTGCATGCAAGCTCAAAAGGGTTAGGGAGCCCTGAGATAGATGCTTCTGGAATCACTTAAATAAAGGTGACAGATCAAAGCATCTCCCTTTGAGTGTGCAGCGTTACCTCTACTGCTGGATTGAAAAGAGAAGCCCTTACTAGAGGGAGAGCTATGGGCACACCCCGGAGCCCCTAGACCAATACATGGGAATGCACAAAGCTGCCATCTGGACGAGGCCTAACCAAAAGGCTCCATCTTTCCTATCCCAGATCTTTTCTCCTATGGGATGGACACGACCATGAACACCTCGGCCCATTTCTCCTTGTAGAGGTAAAACAACTAGTATTGTTACCCACAAATTCTAAATATTCACACAGCCGCAATTCCTTCACAAATGTGGTGATACTTTGTGAAAAGCTCTTTTCGCGTGGAAACAAGCGAGACAAAACTGGCGCCCTTTTCAGTGTTCTGACATCGGGTTCAGACACGGCTAATGCGCAGACGGGAGTCCACATAAACTGAGGCTTCAAGTAAAGACGAGCCTCCAGTCCACGTGGCCAAAATGGATCCAAAGAGAGTTCTCCGGAGACTTTCTTTTAAATCTCACAGCCTGCTCTAGGCGCATCCAGGGTAGATTTGCGCGGAAAAAAACGTATTCACAGCTTCAGCAGTTGACTGTACAAGTTGAACAGCGCATTTCCAGTGTGAGCAGGTTTCTTCTTTTTTTTACCATAACACACAGCATGAGGCACACACTGAAACACGGATGAAAAGCACTGAGCGGACGTTAAGACATTCAGTTAGTCGTCGGGAGAAAATTTCTCACGTTTTCTGCCTCCTCAGAGAGGGGGATCTTGTTTGTGCGTTTCCAGCTTTCTCACTGAGGATACCACAAAGTCTGACTCGGAGTTCAGTCCAAGGTGCTGGTTATGACCTTTACAGCCCTTCATGACCTAGGACCCAAATATTTAAAGGCCATAAGAACATAAGAGAAGCCAATATTGGGTCAGGCCAATGGCCCAGCCAGTCCAACACTCCGTCACATAGTAGCCAAAAATACCAGGCGCCCTGAGGAGGTCCAGCAGTGGGGCCAGGACACTAGAAGCCCTCCCACTGTTGCCTCCATCCCCCAAGCACCAAGAATACAGAGCATCGCTCGCCCCAGACTGAGAGATCCTAGCTATACCTTGTGGCTAATAGGGTTGCCAGCCTCCAGGGGGTCTGGAGATCTCCTGCTATTACAACCGATCCCCAGGCAACAGAGGTCAGTTCACCTGGAGGCAATGGTGTTATAACCTACTGAAGTCCCTCCCCTCCCCTCCCCAAACCCCACCCTTCTCAGGCGCCACCCCCAAAATCTCCAGGTATTTCCCAACCTGGAGCTGGCAACCCTACTTCTATATGTCCCTGTGTGCCAACTACGGTTATCGGGCAGCCATCTGTTGGCTATCCTACCACTTAGGATGGTCCCCTCTGGCCTTGACCAGAGCCTCGGTCTTTTCCATCCAGCTCTGTGGAATGGGGTCCCTGAAGTGGTGAGCCCCCACCCCCCACCCGGAGGTCTTCAGGAGGGGCTGTGAGGCCTGCGTGTTTGTCAGGCTTTGCTGGGGGGAGTTGGAGGTATCTCTGAAGAGAAGGGCGGTTTGGGGTTTGTTACTTTATTCTGATTTTAACTGGAAATGTTGTAAGCTGCCTTGAGCCAAGGGGAAAGGCGGGGTATAAATGTTTTAACGACAACCATCATAGAAGTTCCTAAGGCGTTGCAAGAGTCTCCTCTCCAGAAGGCACTCCAAAAGCGCAACATTTGGCAAAACCACAGTCATCAGCAAGTTGTTCTCCTCCTCAAACCGCAAGATTTTCCCAAGGAGGTCTCAGCTGACATGCCCCCATCAGAAAAGATCAGCGACACCGTCCCAAGGGGGGGGGGGCGGGGCAGGGGGGGGCAGAATGATTAGGTTTAGGAAAGAAATCAAGACTGGTCTCTTCTCGCTTCGAAAACGACGACAAAGAACCGCCCTGTTCTAATCTCAGTCTATTTGCTTTGCGCTCCCCTGGGGAACTTCCGCGTTATCGGGCGATCACTGCGGCATTCCGTCGGGCGTCTCTGCGGGTTCCGAGCAGTTGTGCTCGAGCGGAGAGACGGCCGTTTTCCGGTGACTTCGGACGGTGTGAGCATTGAGCATCTCCAGAAGCAAATCGTAGACGGGCACGACATTTTTGCACTTCATGCTGAGCAGGTGCTCCATCCCTTTGTTGCTGCAAAGGAGGGGAAAAAAGAAGAGGCCACAATTTATGTTGGGGCGGAGGGGGTGTTTAAGAGGCACTTATCACTGACTAGGAGTAAGGCCCGTTGTGGGAAGAAATACAACGGGCTCTAGAAGGAAGCTCTGGGTGAGTGTCCCGGTTGTGGCTGGTGGGGCGGCAGAGGGAAGGGGAAAACAGAGAGAGGCAAGCCGTGTTTGTTTCCTTCTGCTTAGCTATAAGGCAGGGCTGCCTCAAGTCAGTTTGCGGCCCCAAGTGGGTACTATGGGAGGACAGCCTCATGGTAACAGGTATGGTTCCCTCCACCCCTGACTCATGTTAATTTGGGGCTATGCAGTGGCAGCTAAGGGAGAAAAGCACCTCCTCCTACGCCATGTCTTCTGGATTGCCAGTCTCATAGACGTAGAGTACAGGGGGGCTTGAGGGCTCGAGCCACCCCCAAAATTTCCCGGGGGGGCCTCAACCACCCTGGGCAAAACGGACCACTGCACCTCCCCGGGTCCTTCCGAGGCCCGGCTGCCGCTGCTGGAGAGAGAGGGGGAAGGGGTGGCGGGGGGGAGAGAGGCACCAGCAGCAGCGGCTGGTGGGCCTCGGAAGGGCCCGGGGAGGTGTGGCGGTTTCCCGGGGAGAGGGGGAGAACATCGCCCCAGCCCCAGCCCCGGAATTTCAAAAAGTCTACGCCCCTGGCCAGTCTCCAGGTAGTAAGTTATACAAAAGATAAAAACCGTGCATAAATGACAAAAAAACATTCAACGGACAATGAGTATGATGATCTGAACCTACATAAGTAGTGTAGTTTATCAAAAAGAGGAACTATAAACATTGCTGTTTGGACTTTTCACTGTTTGAGGGATTTGACTTGGACTATTTCTGAAGGTTATTTATATATTTGGACCATGTATTTTTGTATTTTTGAGTTTCTATCGTATCATATTTTTGATAAATTACACTACTTATATTGGTTTAGATCATCATACTCATTGTCTGTGGAATGTTTTTTTGTTATTTATGCATGGTTTGTATCTTTTGTATAACTTAAGAACATAAGAGAAGCCAACGTTGGATCAGGCCAGTGGCCCATCCAGTCCAACACTCTGTCACACAGTGGCCAAAAACACCAGGTTCCCTCAGGAGGTCCAGCAGTGGGGCCGGGACACTAGAAGCCCTCCCACTGTTGCCCCCCCCATCAAGCACTAAGAGTACAGAGCATCACTTGCCCCAGACTGAGAGTTCCTATCTATACTTTGTGGCTAATAGCCACTGAGGGACCTCTGCTCCATATGTTTATCTAATTCCCTCTTGAAGCCGTCCATGCTTGTAGCCACCACCACCTCCTGTGGCAGCGAATTCCATGTTACTTACTCCCTTCCATGCTTTTCTGCTGTTTGGGAACCTCCAGGTAGTGGCTGAAGATCTCCCACTATTACAACTGATCTTCAGGTGGCAGAGATCGGTTTACCTGGAGAAAATGGCTGCTCTGGAAGTTGGACTCTATGGCTTTATGCCCCAAATCCCACCCTCCTCCGGCTCCACCCTCAAAATCTCCAGGTATTTCCCAACTTGGAGCTGACAATCCTAGGAAGTCCCTCCCCTCCCCTCCCCTCCCCAAACCCTCCCCTCCCCAGGCTCCACCCCAAAGAGCTCCAGGAATTTCCCAACCTGGAGCTGGCAACCTAAGCAAGACAGGAAAGAAGTAAGGCAGAGACAGAAGTGTTGGAGAAATGAGTATGAAAGACAAGACCTGGGATTTCAGTCATTATAGGGTTAACCTATGCAGCTTGTTGTGTTTCTTAGTTTAACCTGGAAGTAATACCTGGCAGCTGGCCAATTAACTCTAAGCCCGGGAAACCTGAAGGTGTACTGTCTTGCTAATTGGTCAATGATATCAGGTGTGTCCTTTCAGGGGTCAAGAAGAAGGAGAGATCCTCCATTATAATCTCTCTCACTCTGTAGTAGGATGTCTTAGTGTGCAGACGCAGCACAATGCTGCTTAGGAAGCATGTTTTGTTTATTTGTAGCTAATCCCGTTTCCCTTTTTCCCTTTAGTAATAAAGTTTCCTTTAAACTAAAAGAAGCAAGCTCTTCTTTCCACAAAAGCAAGATCCATTACCCTGAATTTTCTTGAATATTGGACAAAAGTCCTAACAAGAAGAAGAAATCCTCAGTGGCAACAGAAAATGTGTGGTCAGGGGACTTGGCCTTGGAGCCAGGTGTCCATGCAGCAAAGAGTGAAGAAAACCTTGTAAGTATTACACATAACTTGCCGTGTAATCTTATAGGCGCTGAAGTTATCTGAAAGTTTTTTCTGGGCAAACAAGTTATGGGGTGGGGCTGGGTTGTATAGAATCCCTCTGCAAAATCAAGGACGGCTTGAAGAATGCAATATCGCAGCGCCCCTGAACTAGGCCTTGGGTTTTCTAAGCCAAAGTTCTCAATGAGGGTTGATCGCTTCAAGGAGAAAGAGCCACAAATAACGCCCCACCAAGGGAAGACTATCCACAATTCACAACACTATATACTCAAAGCTGACTATATATTGTTGTGAGTTGTGGATGGTCTTCCCTTGGTGGGTGTTATTTGTGGCTATTCTGTACACTAAGGCAGTGTTTTTCAACCTTTTTCGAGCTAAGGCACATTTCTTTCATTGAAAAAATCCCGCGGCACACCTGACAATATCTCACGGCACAGTGGTTGAAAAACACTGAAATACAAGATAAATGGGTCATTAGTTGCCTCAGCTCAAGTATTAACTCTGACAGTATTACAAATACACGTAATAGCCACTCAACTTGAAATCGTAAGTTACGGATCCAAAGTGTAATGGCTCCTTCCCATAACATTGACCTGAGTTTCAGAAGAAATATAATGTGGATGTATTTTAATACTGCGAGTCTGCTAAAGTTTTTCAAATAGAGAGTTTAAACTCTTACTCTTATGTGAACGGCATTCCACTGACCATAAGTGATTTGAAGAGAAGCACAGTACACCCCTTCTTCGCTGAGGGACAGTTACTGATTTGAACCCCACCCTGACAGAAACAGCTAGCTGTTACCATCAAACAGATTCATGTTTCCTGGAATGTCTTGGTGCAAATCACCCTACCTCAGGCCGGCCACAGAGCGTGCGAGCGGAATCAGCGAGACCGCGCCACTGTTCTTTCTCGCATGCGCAAATGCATCCCGGAAGGTCAGCCCGGAAGGCACATTTCTTTCATTGAAAAAATCCCGCGGCACACCTGACAATATCTCACGGCACACCAGTGTGCCACGGCACAGCGGTTGAAAAACACTGCACTAAGGGTTCCCTATTGTCCTTGGCAGTATCAAGGAGAAAGAGCGCAGACATCTCACGAGAGGAGCCATGGAAACACCCCTACTTTGGAGGTTGCCAAGAAACCCCTGGTTGGCATGAAATACAAACAAGATGCCCTCCGCTGGCCCACAAGTGTAGTTCTGCAATGCAGACTATGCCCAGTCCAGAAAGGCTGATTGAATAAAAAGCAGAAATCTTTCTCTTTTTCGCAGACAAATATGTGATGGAAATGTAGCTGCCCAAAGAAAATGTAAAAAGGGATAATTTGGGGAATCTGTCCCCATCATTATTAACTACTAGGAGTAAGGCCCGTTGTGGGTAGAAACACAACGGGCTCTAGAAGGAAGCTCCGGGTGAGTGTCCCGGCTGTGGCTGGTGGGGCGGCAGAGGGAAGGGGAAAACAGAGGGAGGCAAGCCGTGTTTGTTTCCTTCTGCTTAGCTATAAGGCAGGGCTGCCTCAAATCATTTTGCTGCCCCAAGTGGGTAGTATGGGAGGACAGCCTCATGGTGACCGGTAGGGTTCCCTCCACCCCTGACTTCTGTTGATTTGGGGCTCTGCAGGGGCAGCTAAGGGAGGAAAGCACCTCCTCCTATGCCATGTCTTCTGGGTTCCAAGGGTCTGGAAAGTGGTTCCATAGCCAGGTACAGGGTTGCCAACTCTGGGTTGGGAAATACCGGCAGATTTAAGGAGTAGAGCCTAGGGAGGGCAGGTTTGGGGTGTGGAGGGACTTCAGCAGGGTATAATGCCATCGAGTCCACTGCCCAAATCAGCCATTGTCTCCAGGAGAATTGATCTTGGTCATCTGGAGATAAGTTGTAATAGCTGGGAAATTTTTTGTAGGGGAAATGATGTACTGTGGCTGGGGAACACAGTGATTTCTGGGAGATCTCCAGGCCCCACAGGGAGATTGGCAATTCCAGGGAAGATTGGGAGATGTAGTTTACCTCAGGACACATTCAATGACTCCCAACAGCAACAACAAACTGTTTAGGATGTTAGAGGCAAAGGCCAATCAGGCCACATATGCTAATGACCTCTATATTCCAACTGGCTATGGGGGGGAGAGTAACAGCAAACTGTTTAGAATGTTGGAGGTGAGACTCAGGCAATGCAACCAGTGGATAGGGATAGCTTCTGAGTGACACATCATGGAGCCAACTGATTTAGGAGCATGTGGAATGTTCAGAAAGTGTCACCCCACTACTCAATTATATATAAGGAGAGAGCCAGTTTGGTGTAGTGGTTAAGTGCGTGTACTATAATCTGGGAGAACCAGGTTTGATTCCCCACTCCTCCACTTGCACCTGCTGGATGACCTTGGGCAAGCCATAGTTCTGACAAGAGCTGTCCTTGAAAAGGCAGTTCTTGAAAGAGCTCTCTCAGCCCCACCCACCTCACAGGGTGTCTGTTGTGGGGAGAGGAAGGGAAAGGAGTTTGTAAGCCGCTCTGAGACTCCCTTGGGTAGTGAAGGGCGGGGTATAAATCCAATCTCTTCTTCTTCTTCTTCTTCTTCTTCTTCTCCTTATCATTGTTAATAGTAATGATTATTAATTATTAATTCATCATCATTCCAGTGGCCATTGGAGCCCTTGGAGAAGTGCCTAGAAGTCCCAAGAAACACCTGGACATTCTGGGCATTGAGCAAATAACACCAGCTCAGCTCCAGATGAAAGCATTGCTCGGAACAGCAGGAATCCTGCGAAGATACATTTGCAATTCCCAAGAACTTGCCTAGATTTCGAATTGCAGAACACCACATATCAGTCAAAAGCTAAGCAGAGTCAGTCCTGGCTAGTATTTGGATGGGCGACTGCCAAGGAGTACCAGGGTCATGAAGCAGGCAATGGCAAACAACCTCTGAAATGTCTCTTTCCTTAAAAACAGCTTGCCACCTAGTTGGGCATAATGCTAAAAGAGCTAGAACTACTGGCTTCCAAACAATTTTAGGATCTCCTGGCTATGCAACACACACTGCCATATGATAATTATTATTAATTAGGATGGGTTCCTTAATCTTCTAGCAATATGGAGCAATCTATGTGGCGGACAGAATGTGCACCTTGAGCCAGGAAATCTAAGGAATATCGAGAAGTAGCTCACATGGATCTCTAAGAAACCACAGACTAGCAAACAGGAAAACAAGCATCCGAAATGAGAGCAGATGAGTAATCTAGCATGCTTCTGCAATCATAATTGGAAATGCTAACAAGCTTTCAAGGTTAAATGTTGACAACTGGTGGGTCTGTAGCTAGGCTTGCCAGCCCCCAGGTAAGAGCAGGGGGTTCCCTGCTTTTGTGGGCTTGGGCCCGCCACCAGCCAGCTGGCTATCGGGGGAAACCCCACCCCTCTAAAACGTCCCGCAGTGACACTGCAGACGCAGTGACATCACTTTTGGAAGTGATGTCATCATGTAGGCAACATTGGGGGTGACGCTCTACTTTTGGGGCAAAACTCTATGATCTGTAGCCACATTTACCTCAGAGTTTTGCCCAAAAAGTAGAGTGTCGCCCCAATGTCACCAATGTGATGTCACTGCGTCGACAGTGTCACTGAGGGACATTTTAGAGGGGTAGGGTTTCCCCCGATATCCACATTCTGTAGCCATAGACTGTAGCCACATTTACCATAGAGTTTTGCCCAAAAAGTAGTGTCGCCCCAAAGTCACCGATGTGATGACATCACTTCCAGAAGTGATGTCACTGCGTCAACTATGTCACTGAGGGACATTTTAGAGGGGTAGGGTTTTCCCCGACAGCCACATTCTGTAGCCATAGTCTGTAGCCACATTTACCATAGAGTTTTGCCCAAAAAGTAGAGTGTCGCCCCAATGTCACCGATGTGATGACATCACTTCCAGAAGTGGCATCATCGCACCGACGATGTCTCTGCCTGCCCCTGGAACGCCTCCCTAATCCCTGCACTGACAGCAGGTAAGGACCTGGCAACCCTATCTGTGGCTCAGGGGAACAGCCTCTGCTTTACATGCAGAAGGTCCCGGGTTCAGTCCCCAGCATCTCCAGTTTAAAAGACCAGGTAGAAGGTAATATGAAAAAGCTACACCCAAGACCCTGGAGAGCTGCTGCCAGTCTGAACAGACAATGCTGACCTTGATGGACCGAGGCTCTGATTCAGTATAAGGCAACTTCATGTGTTCGCTGTCTGGAATGGCCTTACCTGTCAGCTAATGCAGCCATCCCCCAGGCGGGAGGTGGTTCCTGACCCAGGTGGGCATCATGTCTGCGGACTGTTCTCATGGCACGCTTATCGCCTCTCCTGCTTTTCTGACCTTAGATGTCTGTATACCAGCTGCTGTTTCCTTTCAGGTCTAGCAATGTATCTTTCCCGCTTTCACTTTGGGGACAGGGGGCCATTATTATGCGCCTTTTCATCTCTCCTTCGATTGGATGTATTATCATGAATGAACCCTTTTGAATTCCGTATAATTGCGCTGGCCTCTGGACTATTAGCCATTACTAACACAGAAAAGTGCAGATGACCAATAAGACCTTTCTTCAATAAAGTTTTCCTGTTTAAGGACCCTTGTTCTTGACTGATTCTGTGGGCTCTCACATTACCTCGCATGCCGGACGTGGGAAAGCAGCATCAGCAGGTTGGCCAGGCGAGTGGTCTGTTGAGGCAGCGGGATCCCACTTTTCCCAATGACCCACACTAAAGCATCCGTGACCGTGTTCAGTAGATGGTGCAGCTTCTTGTTGCTTTCTGGTTCTTCGGCTGCGGATGACAGCGGGAACATGTCTAAAGAAGGAAAACAAAACATTAGAATTGCATCTAACTGAGGAGAATTTAGAAACCTGTGAATTTATTTAGAAACCTGTGAATAACGCCCATGAAGTTCATGGCAAGGGAAGGAAGTCAGGAGGATCCTCTCAGCTTGGTCATGGCCACTGAGGACACTCCGGGTGGCCTGGTTTTCCTGTCCTTGCAGGTACTTAAGCCTTGGAGTAGCTATAGGTGCAAGCCAAAAAGCTCTTGGCCTGTGATTTCAGCCTGGGGCCTTCATTATCCTGACCAGTTCAACAGAACCCATGACTCATTTTCTTTCTCTGTTTTATTTGAATTATAGTGTTTAAATTAGTTATTCAGGCAATTTCCATATGCCACTTTAGATCCCTTTTGGAAGAAAAGCGGCATAGAAATGTCCTACATTTAAAAAAAACCAAAACAATCACAGGTTAATTAATTGGCACATTTATTTATTTTATAGATAAACTGAGACTTTAGGCAGGCATACAGGATAAAGTAATGCAATCAAGTAGTGTGAGAAATCTAATAAGCAATGCAATAGGACTAGGATTAGAACATGATATATCAAATAATGCAGAAAACGGAACGATAGAAGCAGAAACCAATACATATAGTAAACAGATAGTTCACACCATACAGAGAAGCCTTGTCCCCTTTATTAAAGTGCCTTCTCATACCATTCCATTATATGACAGTCCTATTACCTTTATAAAAAAGACCTCTTGAACAATTGTTTTCCATCGTTTGCAGAACAATCAGAAGTAAATATATTTGGGATCAGGCTGTGAATTTAGTTTCACTTCACACAAAACTGCACACCTTCCTCAGACTTGGGACGAAGGAATATTATCTTTTCCCCCAGTTCTGTGCAAGACCTCTGGACTCGAAAAATTGGAAGTCTCTAAATTTGCTGCTGGCTGGCCAAAGTTGTTTTTCTTTTTCGATTTGTGGCAAAACAAAAAACATATTTAGAGGGTAAATTGCAATTTAACCTTTTCCCAGAAGAAAAAGATGTTGCAAGAACAGTATTTGAAAATCCACACCTACATGAATGTTAATGTCCTGAAGAACATGGGTGGGGACAGGGGAGAGTGAGGGTGCCATGCATTTCTTTTTCTACAGGGGAGAGGAAAGGGAACTGATGGCAAGGACATTTACACCCATATAAACCTACCTGGTCATTATAGTAATCTTTCAGAGCTCAGCTTTGGGTGCTCCCAACATCTGAGGCTAAATGGGTGGCAATCTGAGAGAAAGCGCCTTCTTGGTTGTGGCACCAAAACTATGGAATTCCTTGTCCAGGGAGATTCATGTGTCTTCCCTCAAACATTGACTAGCGAAGAGCAGGGGTCCGTTGGAGTGGGAGCGCACAGGAGTGCAGCTCCGGGAGTGAGGAGCCCAGGGGGCAGGCACATGACCAAGCCCCGCCCCCTCCTCAGCTTCCCCGAGCAGTGCAGAGGCACAGTGCCCCGGGGAAAGCCCTGCTAGCGTCTTTATTGTTTTTAGTGTTTTGTTTTAATATTGATAATTTTATCATTGTTCCTTTTATGACTGTGTGCTGCTTTTCCAGAGACTTGCTCAAGGTGGCATATAAATTTTCTAAGTACACCATTTTTTATCTGGGCACATGGCACATAAGTACTGGAGAAATTTCACCAACCCTTCAGCAGCTTCCACCTTATCAGTTTGGTGTAGTGGTCAGGAGTTGGACTCTAATCTGGGAGAACCGGGTTTGATTCCCCACTCCTCCACATGCAGCTGCTGGTGTGACCTTGGGCCAGTCACAAGTTCTCTCAGAGCTGTTCTCTCAAGAGCAGTCCTTGAAAGAGCTCTCTCAGCCCCACCTACCTCACAGGGTGTCTTGTTGTGGGGAGGGGAAGGGAAAGGGAAAAGGATGGGTGGTGCACATGTCCTGGGTATCTCAAGTCTACTTGAAACCTGGTGGTTTCAAGGGAGCAGGAAGAGAATGTGGGTGTGTTCTTTACCCTTATTTTTATTGCACAAAGTATTGGATGGGGAAGGGAATGGAGGAAGAGCAGGTCAGTTTCACTCACCTGTGGAGTGGAGCCTGAGGGGTGGATGTTGCCTTCTGACACATTTCCGGTATGTTAGGGGGTGTGGCATATGCAAATGAGTTATGCTAATGAGCTCCTGCACCTCTTTTTCTACGAAATGACCCCTGGAGAAGAGGGTCCATGGGTCAGTAGTAGTGCATCTGCATTGGGATGCAGGAGGTCCCAGGTCCAGCCACCGGCACATTCAGCTAAAAGGATCAGGTTGTAGATGAGGGGAAAGACCTCTGCCTGAGATGGGTTCTAGATCAAATCAAGCCTGAACTTTCCCTAAAACCTAAAATGACCGAACTGAGGCTATCATACTTTGGTCACATTCTGAGAAGACAAAGAGTCACTGGGAAAGATAGTCATGCTAGGAAAAGCTGAAGGCGGCAGGAAAAGAGGGAGACCCGCCACGAGATGGATCAACTCCATCAAGGAAGTACAGTGCCACCGATTCCTCTCTCTGAAGAAGCCATTTTCTCCAGGGGAACGGATCCCTGACATCTCTAGGCCCCTCAGCCGTGAAAAGCACAGGATCAGAGCCATTTTTGAAAAGTTGACAACTTAACAAACTCGTGTCTGTGCGGGTGAGCAAGAGGGTAGTTGAAAATCTTGCAGAAATCTCCAGGTCACGTGCAAAGTTTCATCAAGAGCCCTTTACGCTGGAGACTACCCTTTCGGAGGGTATAAAAATACCGAGCGCGGATAGCGGTGCGGTGACCTGGGTGTCCTTTCTCTGTATCAATCATAAAGCCATTATCAAGTGAGGAAGGAAAAGCGCTTTCCACGCCGTGTTTCATTCCCCTTTAATGGCTCTTGTGCCCCGTCGTATTTCTACCCGTCTTCACCGCCCAACTGTTGTCTAAATAATAAGCACAGCTTGACACAAATGGATTGTCTACTCACTGGAATTGAGGAGAATCATAGCCTTGACACACAGATATTCTTTGTGCTGCAGCTTCAGCTCCCGAAACCTTGAAGTCGTCGCCAAGAGCATGTCGAAGATTTCCAAAATCCCTTCCACACACTTCCCCTCGTCCCTGGTTTTTGAATACAGGCAGAAGGTTACTGCAAAACGCAAAAGACTTTTATCCTCCAAAATATCACTTGGCGCTCCAGTAGGCAATGCTCCCTCTAAACCGTGGCGTCCTGTGAGCAAAAGTTCTATGCTGTGAGCTGCTGGCATTAAAGTTGTGAGCGGGCGATTGGGCGACTGCATACATTAGTTTGCTCTGGAGCCATCCTTCCTGAGCTGAGACGAAAATCTGTGAGCCGGAGGCTAAAAAACTGTGAGCTAGCTCACACTAACTCAGCTTAGAAGGAACATTGCTGGTAGATATTCTTCTCTGGGGAGAGGGGGGTCAGCTTTCATGGCGGTAGTTTTATTAATAGAGAGGGGTAACACCTGGCACAAAATCCTTGCCCTCACCACTGAAGTTGTTCGTCCCCCACGCATCTTATCCTTTATCACACGTATCCTGATGTGCTGTTATGTATGAACTTTTCCTCTCTAGATCTAACACCTTCTCTAGATCTAACACCTGTGCTTCTTCAAGGTCCCTTCCTTAGAATTTTCTTTCAGAGCATCAGTTTTGTGCTCCCCCCGTCCCATAAAATGTCATTGCTTGTGAAACTTAACTGCCACCAGATATAGTGATGGCTACTGGTTCTGAAAGATAAATACTAGAGGATAGGCCCATCGAAGACCCTGATGCTGGGAAAGACTGAAGGTAAAAGAAGAAGGGGACGACAAAGGGCGAGATAGTTAGACAGTGACCGATTTTGCACAAGCCACTGCTCCGCCCCCACTCTTCCCTTTCCCCCCCATTGCATGCGTCAATTTCCCACTATGTGCTGCACAGCCACATTTTGACTCGCAGCTTCGCCCAATTTCCCCCACGTCTTCTAGAGCCTCAAAAAAACAGGATTGAGAAGAGGCAGGGGAAATCGGGCAAGGCTGCGGGTCAAAATGCGGCCGCACAGCTCATAGTGGGAAATTGATGCATGCAATCGGGGGAGAGGGAAGAGCGGGGGCAGAGCAGCGGCTTGTGTGAAATCAATCAGTGTTATTGATGGAAGGAACATGTAGTTGAGCAAACTCCGGGGGATGGCAGAGGACAGGAGGGCCTGGCGTGATGTGTTCCATGGGGTCACGAAGAGTTGGACTTCATTGTGTGACTGAACAACAACAACAACAAAGGCCCATCAAATGGCAGGACGGGAGGGGGAGGAGGAAGAGGAGGAGGAGGAGGAAGAAGAAGTTGTTTTATCCTTTCACTACCTGAAGGAGTCTCAGTCTGCCTTTGCAAGGGATCATGGGAGATGAGTATTTCTGTTTTTGATAGGAGTGATTCTAAAAACATAGAGTTGGAGGAGACCTCCAGGGCAGTGTTCCCTCTAAGCTGAGTTAGTGTGAGCTAGCTCACAGTTTTTTAGCCTCCGGCTCACACATTTTTGTCTTCACTCAGGAAGGATGGCTCCAGGGCAAATTAATTTAAGCAGCAGCCAGATGGCTCACTCACAACTTTAATGCCAGTAGCTCACAAAGTAGGATTTTTGCTCAGAGGACTCCACAGCTTAGAGGGAGCATTGCTCCAAGGTCATCTAGTCCAACCCCCTGCACAATGCAGGAAATTCACAAATTTCTCCCCCCCCCAAATTCCTCCCCCCCCCCACCGCTGTTCCACACCCAGAAGATGACAAAAAACCTCCAGGATCCCCAGCCAAACTGGCCTGGAGGAAAATTGCTTCCTGATTCTTGTGCCACAGATGGGAAGTTAACTCAACTAGAAGAGTGTCCCCCCAAACCCAAATATGCTTCTTTTCTCACCTGTCGAGCACAAGGTCCGGTGCAAAGATGAGCTTGCCGGGATGATTGATGGATCTCCACATCAGGCCCACCATTAAGACTTCCAACCAACAACTCTCCAAAAGCCTGACTTGGTCATAAAGACTGAGCTCTATAAAGCCTTTAAAAAAGGGGAGGGAGAATCATTGCATCAGAGACATCTAGCAATCCATTCCAACACAGAAAAAATATATAGTGGTGGCGGTCACACACGCGAGATAAAGCAGGGGGGAAGTGAGGCTATTTCCTACAGCATAAGTTGACCCGCCATTGCGCGATCACATGGATTTTTGTAGATGCAGGCACAGCCCGTCACTGTGTGATCAGACGCGACCGTCAGTGAGTGGGGTGGGGGGTGTTACCATTTGTTCCCGATGAGTTTACATGAGGAATCAATGATTCGCACCTCTCCCTATGGAATGTGCCAGGGTGTGTGTGTGCGCTGATACTGCAATTTGTGGGGGGGGACAATGGTATGGAGTTGGGATAGCCTGATCAGACTATCCCGACGCCATGGGAACGCACTGGCATGATCAGATGCAGGAAAGTCCGTCTGTGGCCCGTAGCAACCCGTTTGCTACTGGACTTTCCGAGGTGTTTTTTTTTTAACTCCGCATGTGCGGCAGAGCAAAACGGGTTGGTGAGAAGTGCGGGGCGCTTCCCAGATGTTGGCGTCTGATCGCGCTCCTTTAATTCGCCTGGCACTCACGTCTATGTCGGGGCAAACTGTGCGTATGATCGCAGCCAATGTTTGTTTGTTTTTTAAATCAAGGAAATGCAGGCTTCCTCTGCATCTTTTTAATAAACTAGTAGTAGTAGTAGTAGTAGTGGTGGTGGTAGTAGTAGTACTGTACAGACATAAAAGGATTCCACTGTATCACAAAAGATACTCATAGTCTCATAGACTATGTCCCATAGAATGAAATAACTGAATACATAGTTTGGTCATCTTTTCCCTTTTTCTAAAAACATAACAGGTCTCGATAGTGAGGATTATCTGGGACTCTATCCTTTTCCATTAAGTATTCTACCACCAGGAACCCAAGAGCTTGAAATGATTTTTGATAGTTCAACAAATTAGGCATAAATGAATGTGATGTAATTCTGCTTAAAATAAAATGTTCTCATAATTCAGTTTGCCACCTGTGTAGAGTGGGGCAGGTCTGAACTCTCCACTTTTTAGCAATTACCATGCGTGCGATTGCTAGCAAATAAGAGATTCATTTTGTTTTATTTTTATTTTCATGAGTCCTTTGCATTTTTGAACTGGACTGAAAAAGTATCCAGTGAATTTTCCCAAGCAGGGGGAATATACCACTTTATCTTTTGGTCATGCTTGCCTACGGTTGCCAGGTCTTACCTGGTGGCTGGCGGGGGGCACCCTTTTTGTCCCCTGCAGTTTTCGGTGCCCGTGTGCAAAGTGCACATACCACAATAACATCACCTAGAAGTGACGTCATCATGCAGGGCAGGTTGCAGGGGACACTCTTATTATTTGAGGGGAAACTCTATGGTAACCATAGAGGTTTTCCTCAAACAATATAGCGTCTCCCCCCCAACATGCCCTGTGTCACTGTGCCGGCCGTGTTGGCGCAAATGGGGCTCTTTTAGGGCAGGGTTCCTCCCGGCTGCATCTAGGGCCCCAAAAGCAAGTAAACCCCTGCCTCCGTCAGGGCAATGGCAACCCTATGCTTGCCTTGGAGTACTACACGTCCTCCTCTGTTTTAGGAGGATGTGCAGCTAGTATATGAAGGCTTGCCAACCTCCAGGTGGGGCCTGGAGAGGTCCCACTATTACAACTGATCTCCAGACCACAGAGATCAGTTCCCTTGGAGCAAATGGCTGCTCTGAAGGGTGGACTCTGTGACATTATACCCTGCGGAGGTTCCTCCCCTTCTCAAACCCCGCCTCCCCAGGCTCCACCCCTTAATCCCCAGGAATTTCCCAACCTGATGTTGGTAACCCAAAATACGTGATGACCGAGATGGATCCTATCAAACATGGAAGGGGTGGCCAATGTCTCTGTGTGTGTGTCTCAATTAAATAATAATAATAAGAGATTGGATTTATATCCCGCCCTTCACTCACTTGGAGTCTCAGAGCGGCTTACAAACTCCTTTCCCTTCCCCTCCCCCCAACAGACACCTTGTGAGGTAGGTGGGGCTGAGAGCTCTGAGACAACTGTCCTTGAGAGAACAGCTGGTACAGAGCTATGGCTTGCCCAAGGTCATCCAGCCAGGTCAAGTGGAGGAGTGGGGAATCAAACCCAGTTCTCCCAGATTAGAGTCCGCACACTTAACCTCTACACCAAACTGGCTCTCTCAATAACATTTGATTGTCCACTGATCTGGCAGTCAATATGAATTGGGAGCGTAGCTGTTTTTTGGTTTTTTTAACGGAAACCCAAATTTATATAGTTGGCAAACTGGATGAAATACGCCTGCAGGCAGCAAAGTCACTGAAAGGTTTAAGCTCCCATTTTGCACAGCGGGGTGTTCCGATTTCACCACTGACGTTTTTGTCTAAGTGAGGAAGAGGGACAGGCAGACGCCGGAGAAGGAAAGGCAAGCAAGCAAGTGATCACTGCTGCAATTGGAGGGTGGGGATCCCCTGCTGAATTCAGCACCAGGGTGCAAAGCTACGCACTTGGCACGCAACGCTGTGCCCTCTCCAATAATCCTCACCGAATGATTAAATCAAGAGGACCCAGGGAGCATTCCCTTATTAAAACTAGGGCCCCCGTGGGAAGTCCATGGGGGGCTGTCCACCCTACGTGTGATCTCCCCCACCCCCTCCTACATGCCGCATCCTGAGAGCAGGAACAGCATGGAACTTGTTGAGAGTGAGTCAGAGGAAACCTGCTGTTCTAGCTGGCACTGGCAGCAAGGCCTTATGGGAAGAGCCGAAAACTTGACTAAGATATTCTGGTGGTGTGATGAGGATTTAAAAAAAAAAAAATAAGAAAGAGGAAGAAAGGCAAGAATATGCAACAGAAGCGATAAAGGGTAAACGGCATATGACAGGGAAACGTACGGGACAGGAAGGGCCCCTCCCTGTATGCTACTTTTCGTTGAAGAAAAGGAGGGGAGTGATTGGAAGAAGAAGAGGAGGAGGAGGAGGAGGAGGAGGAGATTGGATTTATATCCCATCCTTCACTACCCGAAGGAGTCTCAGAGTGGTTTACAATCTCCTTTCCCTTCCCCTCCCCACAACAGACACCCCGCGAGGTAGGTGGGGCTGAGAGAGCTCTCTCGAGGACTGCCCTTGAGAGAACAGCTCTGAGAGAACTTGTGACTGACCCAAGGTCACACCAGCAGCTGCAAGTGGAGGAGTGGGGAATCAAACCTGGCTCTCCCAGATTAGAGTCCGCGCACTTAACCACTACACCAAACTGGCAAAGACGAAGTAGTGGCAGAAGCGGGGGGGGACACATAATCCTTTCCCCCAACTGCGGTTTTTGTGCTTTAAATTGCCTTTTCCCAAGTGCCTTAATATTCCATGGAGTTCCAGATACGTACTTAGACGCAGGGATGTGTGCTGGCGGTCCCACTGGGATTTCCTGGTTTGATGTTGGTTCTGTTGGCTTGTTGGTTCTCTTTGCATTGGGAAGTTTTTGGCCCGTGGTTACTTGCTCTTGTGTGTTTGGCTATTTTATGCTCTCAAGTAGGCATGGCTTCCCCCCCCCCCATAGGAAACAATGGAGGATGGCTGGGGGCACCTTGTTCAGAGGCCCCTAGAATTGGACCCCTTGATCTAATTCACTTGAAACTCAGCAGGTCTTTAATGGACAGGCAGCACTAACTCTGTGGAAATTTTGGGGACATGTTTTCAAAAATCCCCACCTACTCCAGCTACCTATTAATATTCTCCATAGGGAACAATGGTCCCAAATAATTTCAGAATTCGGGGATGGGGAACCAAATACCAAACCGGTACTTGGGACCCAAATAACCCAGAATACTAGTATTTATGCACTCCTTGAAATCCAAATCCAAAAAATGCCATTTTTTTTTTCAGGTGGGTAGCTGTGTTGGACTGAAGCAATAGAACAAAGTCTGAGTCCAGTGGCACCTTTAAGATCAACAAAGTTTAATTCTGGGTATAAGCTTTTGTGTGCATGCACACTTCTTCATATACATTGAATTAGGTGAGACATGCAGAGGGGTAGTAGGTGTGGAGAAATCAGCATTAGTAATAACACCGGAAACCTAGGTCTTGATTAAGTCCAGGGGGATACTTTGCCTTGACCTACATTATCAGTTGCAATCCAATCACACCCGCTATTGTCATTCACCTGCTATTGTCATTTGCCCACTAATGTGATTTGGCCTCTGAAATCACTCCACTTTCCAATATATAAGACAGATGGACTCACATTCTAGTTGTACCTGAAGAAGTGAGCAGTGACTCAAGAAAGCTCCTGCCCTGCCACAAATTTTGATAGTATTTAAGGTGCTACTGGACTCTGACTCTTTTCTACTGCAAGAGGCAAACAGTTTCAATAGCATAGTGGTCTGTACTTTTTAACAGCTTTGAGTGTGGGACTCCATGTTGCATCAGAGTCATGTGACAGGAAGGGGGGAGCCAGAGTTATGACCTTTCTGGTGTCAAGGCTAGAGCTGTGGGAAGCAAACCAAGAGATAGGAACCCAAACCCAGCACCAGGAGGTGGATCCAAGCAAGGAACAACACAGGGTCTACCTGCGTCAGATATGGCTCTGCTCAAATGCTGTCCCTCATGTGGACCATCAGTGGCCATGGAAGAAGAAGAAGAAGAAGAAATAGGAGAAGAAGAAATAGAAGACGGCAACTGATGGGGCTCTCCAGACTACAGAAATCAATTCTCTGGGAGAAACTTCAGAGGCCAGACTCCATGATATGCCATAGCTTCTAGGTGAAATCTCTCCCCATATCCCCCCTTCCACATGTACCATACCCAAATCTCTAGGAATTTCCTAGGCTGAAGTTAGCAGTGCTCTCCCAATGCACATAGGGACACATGTTATCTGATCCATGCCACTGAATACAGGGTTTAACAATTATAGCTCTTACGGCATGTTTCTGAGTACTTCTTCAGAGTGAAAGGATTCATGTTAATCAGGGGTGGTGGTGCTCTGGGTATGGTCACAAATGTACCCCCTCCCCTGACGCTCACACACTGTTCATACCACAGATATACTCTGCAATATAAATACAGGCTGCCAAAGTGATTTAAAAAAAAAACCACCCTTAATTTAGTCAGAAGATATATTGAACGTAAGATGAGAGGAAAAACTGCTGCATGGAATTGAAGAGAATAATAATGTATTAAAGGATGATTCCATCTGAGAAGATACAGGTTTCTTGCCGTGTACCCGTTAATTGAATAGTCATGTGCGTGAGCATTTACTGTGTGGGGTGTCTAATCAGACAAAGCCCCTTTCCGCAGCCACCGCTTTGAGAGACAAAAATCAGCGGAGATGGTAACTCAAATGCAAAAATGGATTCCTGAGAGTAAATGGCGAGGCATTTTCCAATGATCAGAGCGAAATTGCTCACCACCAGGGCTCCCACTCTAGACCTCGGCGATTTGTAAATTTCACTTAAGGCTTTTTTTTAAAAAGAGAGGGAATGTTTTTTCTTGTATATTTTCCCTTTGTTCTCTGCCTCACTTGCCGGAGGCCGTTCTTTTTGTCCCGCTGTGCTCTGTGTTTTAGATGCCTTACCAAAATTAGAAATTGCCTGACGGTTCGTGCCGCTCTTACACAACGGTTAAATTGTTGAAGCGTTGACTGTACTGAGAGCTGGTTAAGAATGCTCAGGGCCGGCTCAACCGCTAAGCAAAACTAGGCAGCTGCCGATGGCAGTCAGGGCTTCCGAGCACGGTAGAGGCTGCAGGGGGGGGGGGGGGGATGGAAAGCTGGACGGTGAGGGGAAGGCCTTGGCACTCGCCCAGAGCCTCTTTCTAGAGTCCGTTGTATTTATTTCCACAACGGGCCTTATTCCTAGTTACATATAATGCTAATCAGGGGTCATTTTGAGCAGGAGCTTGGGGGAGCTCAGCTCTGGGAGTTGGTGCCAGCCCCCCCCCCCGCAGGGGAATGCCTGCTTGTGTCATGGCTGCTGCAAAATGACCCCATCCCCTGGAAAGGTCCTTGTTCCTCCGACCAGCCTTCCGAAGGCTTCAGCCATCACTGAAGCCATCCTCCCAGAATAGTGGTATTTCTGAGGCTTGGATTAGTAGCTGTCCCCTCCCTGCCAGCTCTTTCTTTCTTTCTCTTTCTCTATCTCGCTCTCTCCCTCCCTCCCTTCTCTCTCTCTCTCCTTTCTTGCCTTCTGACATACTTCCGGTGATATCAAGTGGTGTAGCATACGCAAATAAGTTATGCTAATGAGTTATGCTAATGAGCTCCTGCACCTCTTTTTCTACAAAATGACCCCTGACTCTAATAGTAAAACTTCAACATTTCAGGCAGAAGCTTTGTTTAAAAGGATGCCTTCTAATCTGCACAGCTGGTCAGAAGCCCTGCTGGGCAAAAGCCCCGCCTAACCCTGCCTGCTTTCTAAAATCTTCCCCAAACTTGCTATTGAAGTTCTGTTCGGAGAAGTCGGGGACTGAATGTGGGACGCTCTCTTAGCAAAATACGTATTCTGCTGCTGACCTACCACCCTGCCCAAGTCATATAACAAATGCAATTATGCCCTTTGCTCCAGTTGATACTTAGGGGTTAAAAATGTTACATCAGAATCCTTCCTTACCGGGAATTTTTTTGGCCCAGCCAATCATATGGACTAGTTCTTTGTCGGCAAGTTTTGTTAAAGACATCATCATGGACGCTTCCGTAAACGGCTTGCTGGGACGGCTCACCAGTACGTTCGGAGGCTCGGCTTCGAGTAATATCGAAACGAACTGTTCCGGGCTCAGCGCGTTAATGAGGATCTCTTTGATTTGGGTGGTGTTTTCGGGGTTCTTTTTCACTTTACTTAAGCAGTGCACCGGATCTTCCGAGTTACGGTGGCGTCGTATGATACGGTACCCGCAGCGCTCCCGTCTCGAGCCTGGAGTTTCGAAAGGTACAAAACGGGATGATGTTTTGATGTATTTCATTTACCCAACTATTGCGTGCACTCATCCTGGCAGGAGGGAGGTCTAATGATTTTTTTAAGTCATAACCAAAGAGCGCTAAAACAAACGGCTGAGAAGCTCATTAAAGGATTTCACAACATATTTGAACGTTTTCCCCTCAGGAAGAGACCGGTCAGTGATGAAATTGTGAAAGAAACATTCAGACTGTATTCAATCATGCCCCGCCCCCCCCAACTTGTTCCAGAGTAGATAAACCTGTTCATCAATAATACAAATGGAAAGAACAGCAACTTATTGCGGGAAGTAGAGTTTCCAGGCACCCCCTGACCACTGGCAGGAGATGGGGGGGGGGCGGTTAGGGTTACCAGATCCAGGTTGAGAAACTCCTGGAGATTTGGGGGTGGAGCCTGGGGAGGACAGAGACCTCAGTGGGGTACAATGCCATAGAGTCTGCCCTCCAAAGGACCCATTTTGTCCAGAGGAACTGGTCTCTGTAGTCTGGAGATGAGCTGTAATTCCGGGGGGGGGGGTCCCCAAGTCCCACCTGGATAGGGCTGCTAAAGGGGTTCCCGATCCGCCGGCCAGCATTCGGCTGGCGGGGGGAACCCCACCCCCGAAGTCGTCCAGTGAGGACGACGTAATGACGTCACCGGAAGTGACGTCAGCACGTTGGGGGTGTTGCCAGGGCGACGCTCTGGCAATCGCCCCAAAACTCTATGATACCATAGAGTTTTGGGGCGATTGCCAGAGTGTCGCCCTGGCAACGCCCCCAAAGTGCTGACGTCACTTCCGCTGACGTCGCCAACGCTCGCGCTTCCGGCCGGAGGAGGACTCCCCCCCCCCGCCGGTGAGTCCCTACGACTTGGCAACCCTACACCTGGAGGCTGGCAGCCGTAGTTGGAAGGAATGGACTGTGTAATGTTGCTTAATGCTAGCACAGATTTTGGTGTCTCTGGGGAGGGCCCTTTGTCCACTCCTTCTGTTGTCCCTTTGTTACCCACAATGTACTCTCAGGAGTTCCTTCCTTTTGGTCACTTCCCTTCTCTTGCTCTCTCCCCCTTGGTCCAGCGTGAGGGCTGGACAAGCTTTCTACAGTTTCTCTCCACTTTGGCTTTGCTAGCTAGCTAGAAGCCTTTACTCTTCCTTTCCTGGTTTCCTATCAATGGCTACTAGTCATGGTGACAGTGGCTTCTAGACAAGGTGACATTCAGAGGCACTAATCCTTTAAATCCCAGAGCCAGGAGGCAACATCAGGAGAAGGCCTCAGCCTCTATTCCCTGTTTTGACCATCCAGAGGAACTGGTTGGCCACTGTCTGAAGCAGGATGCTGGACTAGATGGACCACTGGTCTGATCCAGCAGGGCTCTCCTGATGTTCTTATGAAGGCCTCGGCCTCTCTGCCCTGTTGTTGGCCCTCCAGAGGAACTGGTTGGCCACTGTGTGAGACTGAATGCTGGACTAGATGGACCACTGGTCTGATCCAGGAGGGCTCTCCATATGTTCAAATGAAGGCCTTAACCTCTATGCCCAGTTGTTGGCCCTCCAGTTGGCAAAATCTAGCTGGCAAAAAACACCAATAGACAGAGACGGATGAATCTCCCTGGGGAGGGAGATCCAAAGTTTTGGTGCCAGGATGGAGAAGGCCCTTTCTCAGGTCACCACCCATCAAACCTTAGATGGGCAGGGCAACCAAAGCAAGGCTTCCAAGGATGCCTGGAGTGAGCAGATAGGCTTATACGGGAGAAGATGGTCCTTATGGTATGTTGGTTCCAGGCCATGCAGGGCTTTAAAGGTCAATACCAGCTCCTTGAATTTGGGACGTGGAGCGATTTAGGACAGATGGACTCCCATTCTAGCTGTATGTGAAGAAGTGGGCAGTGACTTAGGGAAGCTCCTACCCTGCCACAGATTTCCTTAGTCTTTCAGGTGCTACTGGACTCCTGCTGTTTCCTGCTCTCTCAGCGGCTTTCGATAGATGTCGAAAAGCAAAGGGGACCTAGACGGAACGTTGGAGAACTCCGTAGGCCAAAGGTCAAGGGGCAGAGCTTTAGTCCCCCAGCACCACACTCTGAAATCTACCCTTGAGGTAGGACCACCTCAGATCAGTGCCTCCCAGTCCTGAAAGGTGATCCAGAAGGATACCATGATTGATCGTAACCCTAGACACCGAGAGGTCCAGGAGAATTAACAGGGTCACGCTCCCTTGACCATCTCCTGGCTCACGTCATTCACCAAGGCGGCCATAACTAGGCCTAAAACCAGAGTGGATCAGATCTAGGCAATTTGTTTCCTTCCAGTATCTCTGAAGTTGGCTGGCCACCACCCATTCAATCGTCTTGGTCAAAAACGTTATGTTCAGGAGTCATTTTGTAGAAAAAGAGATGCAGGAGCTCATTAGCATAACTAATTTGCATAACTAATTTGCATATGCCACACCCCATAACATACTGAAAGTGTGTCAGAAGGCAACACCCACCCCTCAGGCTCCACTCCACAGGTGAGTGAAACTGACCTGCTCTTCCTCCATTCCCTTCCCCATCCAATACTTTGTGCAATAAAAATAAGCGTCAAGAACACACCCTCATTCTCTTCCTGCTCCCTTGAAACCACCAGGTTTCAAGTAGACTTGAGATACCCAGGACATGTGCACCACCCATCCCTTCCCCTCCCCACAACAAGACACCTTGTGAGGTAGGTGGGGCTGAGAGAGGTCTTTTGAGAACTGCTCATGAGAGAACAGCTCTGAGAGAACTGGTGACTGGCCCAAGGTCACACCAGCAGCTGCATGTGGAGGAGTGGGGAATCAAACCCAGATTAGAGTCCAACTCCTGACCACTACACCAAACTGATGGGGTGGAAGCTGCTGAAGGGTTGGTGAAATTTCTCCAGTACTTATGTGCCCAGATAAAAAATTGTATACTTAGAAAATTTATATACCACCTTGAGCAAGTCTCTGGAAAAGCAGCACACAGTCATAAAAGGAACAATGATAAAATTATCAATATTAAAACAAAACATTAAAAACAATAAAGACCCTAGCAGGGCTTTCCCCAGGGCGCTGCACCTCTGCACTGCTTGGGGAAGCTGAGGAGGGGGCGGGGCTTGGTCATGTGCCCGCCCCCTGGGCTCCTCACTCCTGGAGCTGCGCTCCTGTGCGCTCCCACTCCAACGGACCCCTGGTTATGTTTGAGGCTGGACAGTAATCATTCAATTCTCCTGGGGCCCGAGGAGGTTACTTTAGGAGCGGATGCACCACTGCCCACTCTACAATAGAGGCAGCCACCCCTTATCTCTCAAGGAGTTATCTACTGTCCCTCGGACCCACTTTGTGAGCCGCCGCCCTTCCCCCCTCCCCCGGCAGCTTTAAACAGCCAGGAGGGGAAATGGTTGTACAAACAGGTGGTCGGTCTCAAACGTCCCAGAAGCCTGTTCACATCCTCAGACTGCACAAGCTGAAAAGTTCCCACACAACTGGACAAATCAGCCCCCTGGGAACAGCTAATCCTGTCACTGCCAATGTAGAGTCCAAGTTGGAACGGATGCGAGAGATTTTATCTGCAAAGTGCTTAGCAAAATTATCGCAGCGGCCAGCGGAGCAGTCCATCTCCTCCTGTTGGCCAGGATACAATAGGCCCCTCACCACCTAAATGAGTTCTGTAGGTCTACTCTGTGCAGACGCAGTGGTGGTGAGGAAAGTATTGCTTCTTTGCCACCTGCACCGCCACGGAGTGGGCGTCCACCTTGTCGGATCCATCCCAAGTCTTTCTCCACCGTTGCTCTGGCCGTCTCCACGGCCAGTTTGGTGTAGTGGTTAAGTGTGCGGACTCTAATCTGGGAGAACCGGGTTTGATTCCCCACTCCTCCACTTGCACCTGCTGGGTGACCTTGGGCAAGCCATAGTTCTGGCACAGCTGTTCTTGAAAAAGAGCAGTTTCTGTCAGAGCTCTCTCAGCTCTCACAGGGTGTCTGTTGTGGGGAGGGGAAGGGAAAGGAGTTTGTAAGCCGCTCTGAGACTCCTTTGGGTAGTGAAGGGCGGGGTATAAATCCAATCTCTTCTTCTTGTCATCTTGCCTTGTAAGCATATCTAATAAGATTTGGTATCACAAATTGATATATAGGCAATTTGGGGGCCTGTGAGAAATCACTGCTTAGGTAGAGGACACATGATAGGGAGATTTCCCCCTAACTGGAAGGAGGAGGAGGAGGAGGAGGAGGAGGAGAAGGATCTCAGAGCGGCTTACAATCACCTTTCCTTCATCTCCCCACAACAGACACCCTGTGAGGCAGGTAGAGCTGAGAGAGCTCTTTCGAGAACTGCTCTGACAGAGCTTGTGACTGACCCAAGGTCACGAAGCAGCTGCATGTGGAGGAGTGGGGAATCAAACCCAGTTCTCCAGATTATATATGCCGCTCTTAACCACTAGACCATGCTGGCTCTCCCCACAACAGACACCCTGTGAGGTAGGTGGGGCTGAGAGAGCTCTGAGAGAACTGCTCTTGAGAGAACCGCACTGAAAGAACTGTGACTGACCCAAGGTCACACAGCAGCTGCATGTGAAGAAGTGGGGGATCAAACCCGGTTCTCCAGATTAGAGTCTGCAGCTCTTAACCACTACGCCAAACTGGCTCTCAGAATATTGTAACTTCTTATGGCTTGATCAGGCCGATTTCCTTCCGCCTCTATTTGCCTTCCCCCCCCCACCACCATTTCTCAGAGTCTCTACTGACATCAACATTATATTCCTCCAGAGGCAACAAGCCTCCTCATCGGACTGTTTATCCTGGTGGTATCTTCTTTGCTTTATGTTTTTCCTGCAAAACAGCGCAGTCACTTGCGTAAGCAGAACCTCATGTTTTGTCTGTTGGTTTCATTGCCCTACTTAGAATCACTTAACCACGCATCGCGGTATGAGGGGGGACAACTTGGAGTCCTACAAGGGAATGTTATGGGGAAGATACATTATTTAGAAATTCACTCAGACTCACATACACAGGAGTGTCTTCAGTGAGCGTTCTGTAAGCTCTCTGGAGGTCGGACTGGCTGATTTTCTTGTTCCCCCTATATTTCCTCTCCAGCTTAACTGACACTCAACTTCTCTCTGTGTGCCTCCTGAATATGTTTTGGTCTCATTAGGCTACTGGGGTGTGGGCAGAGAGGGTTGTTTCTTTTTGTTTGGGTCAGTTTACAAAGTCGTTTTCCTGCATAGCCAAGGAATCCCTGAACTGAACAGAGGGTTGCCGGCTCCTTACTAGCTACTGACAAATGAAGAGCACTCCCAGACCACTTATTTGATAACTCTTGGCAGTAATATGCGCGAAAAGGATCTAGGGGTCTTAGTGGACCGTACACTGAACATGAGTCAGCAGTGTGAAGTGGTTGCTAAAAAGGAAAATGCGATTTTGGGCTGTATCAGCGGAAGTATAGAGTCCAGATCATGTGATTTGATGGTACCACTGTATGCTGCTCAGGTTAGACCTCACCTAGGGTATTGTGTTCAGTTTTAGGCACCACAGTTTAAGAAGGATATAGGCTGGAGCATGTCAGGAGGAGGGCAGCGAAGATGGTGAGGGGTCTGGAGATCAAGTCCTGTGAGGAAAGGTTGAAGGAGGTGGGTATGTTTAGCCTGGAGAGGAGATGACTGAGAGGTGATACGACAACCATCTTCAAATACTTGAAGAGCTGTCATATAGAGGATGGGGCGGAGCTGTTGCTCCAGAAGGTTGGACCAGAACCAGTGGGTTGAAATTAAATCAGAAGAGTTTTCGGCTAAACATTAGGAAGAACTTCCTGACAGTTAAAGCGGTTCCTCAGTGGAAGAGGCTTCCTCGGGAGGTGGTGGGCTCTCCTTCTTTGGAGGTTTTCAAGCAGAGGCTAGGCGGCCATCTGTCAGCAGTGCTGATTCTGTGAACTCAGGCAGATCATGAGACGGAGGGCAGGAAGGGATGCCTCAGTGCTTAGTTCTTGTGGCCCTTTCTTACACACCCAGGGAAATGCTGATTGGCACTTTGGTGTCAGGAAGCAATTGTTCTCCAGGGCGGTTAGGCTAGCGATCTTGGAGGTTTTTTGTCATCTTCTGGGCATGGAACAGTGGTCACTGGGGGGGGGGGGGGAGGTATTTGTGAATTTCCTGCATTGTGCAAGGGGGTTGGACTAGATAATCCTGGAGGTCCCTTCCAACTCTATGATTCTATTATTCTAAGAGCTATCTGTAAATCATTAAAACTCCATTTTAATGCTAACCAAGTCTTCTATAATGCAATTGCTATATATCCAATAACATAATCAATGGCAGAAGAACATTCGGAGCCAGACAAGTGGCTTAGAAGTCACAAGAATGTGCTCACAGGCACCAATCAATTGATACACCATTTGAGTAGGTGCGTACAGTCACTTCATCAAGATATGCTCACGGGCCCTCACTCAGTTTACACACGGTTAAAGTGGATGCAGTGCAACATGGATTTGTAAGTGGTTCCAGACATGTCCAGTTTCTAAATCCAAAAAAGTACTTGAAATTATTTTAGTCCATGCACTTTGGAACACTGGACTTGTTCGCTTAAACCTGAGATGCATATCCTAGATGTAAGTCGCGTTTCGGCAGGAAAGCCTTCTTCGTGTCGTAAGCACAATTTGTAGATGGAACCCATGGAGACTCTTCAGATTCTTAAGTCACAGCACGAAGGCTACCTTGTTGCCGACAGGGTTCTCATGTGAAAAGAGCCGTACAGCATCCCAGTTTTGCCGTATAGCTTACTAGCAACTGGCAGAGAGCAGCAGAGACCCATCATCATCATCATCTCGCTGTGTTAATTACTCTGCCCACAATAACAACCCGAATGAACCATAAAGCCATAAAACCAGGGCTCATTTCACAGCAGGAGTTCCTTTGCATATTAGGCCACACCCCCTAATGTAGCCAATCCTCCAAGAGCTTACAGAGCTCTTCTTACAGGGGCTACTGTAAGCTCTTGGAGGATTGGCTACATCAGGGGTGTGTGGCCTAATATGCAAAGGAGCTCCTGCTACGAAATGAGCCCTGCATGAAACCACAGAAGAATGAATAAAATGCATCAAGGCCAACAACAGTCATTAATCATTGCTGAAAGTCTGAAAGAGTCTAGGAAAGCCGGCCTCCGGGTGGGACCTGGGGACCTGGAATTACAGCTTATCTCCAGACTACAAAGATCAGTTACCTTCAAGAGAGAATTAGATAAACATATGGAGCAGAGGTCCATCAGTGGCTATTAGCCACAAGGTATAGATAGGAACTCTCAGTCTGGGGCAAGTGATGCTCTGTGTTCTTGGTGCTTGGGGGGGGGGGACAATGGGAGGGCTTCTAGTGTCCTGTCCCCACTGGTGGATCTCCTCCTGAGGGCACCTGGTGTTTTTGACCACTGTGTGACACAGAGTGTTGGACTGGATAGGCCATTGGCCTGATCCAACATTGGCTTCTCTTAATTTCTTATGTTCTTACCTTGGGGGAAAAATGGATGCCTTGGAGGGTGTCAGGGGTGCCCTCAGCCTCAACACTGCTTAACAGCAGAGAAACCAGGAAGTGACACTACTTCCAGGCGATGCTTTAGGAACTCCCAGATTTCTTTGGTCTTCACCACAGAGATTTCAAGAATTCCTAGAGCATCGCCTAGAAGTGGTGTAATTCCTGCAATGCAATTCTCCCCCACTTTCTTCCACCACAAGACGCCTGCTCCTTGGGAGGAAAGCAATGGAAAACCTAGACAGCATAATAAAAAGTAGAGACATCACCCTGCCAACAAAAGTCTGTATGGTCAAAGCGATGGTATTCCCAGTAGTAATGTATGGCTACAAGAGTTGGACCATAAGGAAGGCCGAATGCCAAAAAATAGGTTCTTTTGAATTATGGTGCTGGAGAAGACTCTTGAGAGTCCCTTGGACTGCAAGGAGATCAAATCAGTCAATCCTAAAGGAAATCAACCCTGACTGTTCCCTGGAAGGCCAGATCCTGAAGCTGGAGCTCAAATACTTTGGCCACCAGATGAGAAGGGAGCACTCCCTGGAGAAGACCCTGATGCTGGGAATGATTGAAGGTCAAAGAAGAAGGGGACGGCAAAGGATGAGATGGTTAGACACTGTCATCGATGCCACGAATGTGAAATTAAGCAGACTCCGGAGGACGACGGAAGACAGGAGGGCCTGGCGTGATGTGGTCCATGGGGTTGCGAAGAGTCGGACTTGACTGTGTGACAGAACAGCAACAAATTGGTGGGCAAGTGAGCCACAAGCCAGCCTGGAGCCAGTTGGTGGTTTATAAACCAAACATACAAAAGCAACCTTGAAAAGTGTAAACAAAATCTGTTTTTAGCAACAATATTTACGGTATTATAAGAAAAGCTATTAAGTAAAGTGCAAAATAGAGTACAAAACATGTAATTACATTAAGAGACGTACAATTACAAGCGGGACACAAACCCTGCTGAGATACAATCTTAAAGGGACCGAGGCATCTTCTTTATGCTGGAAGAAGACCAAAGAAAACCATTCACTTCAACAGCCAAATATAAGTGCCTCGTAGCAAGAAGACTTCAAGGCTTGTAATACACGACAGGCCTGTTTCGAATTGGTCTCTTTATCAAGTTGTTAAGTCTTCATAAATTCTTTGGGGACTTCCACTGGTCTCCAGGAATTCACAAGCACACATGTGTCCCTAATGACAAGTTTGAGATAGCTGCAGTTTATCTCATTATTGGCAACCTTATAAGCCCTGCTTGTTTGCTAGATGGTGGCTTCTGGCACACCCAGGCTGTGCCTGTGTGTGTGTGTGGGGGGGGGGGGGCGGTTGGGCCAGCCTGCCTAGGGCATGGAAAGTCCTTGGGCCAGCTCTGGTTCTGAACCTCCTGAAGTGGTCAGACAATGTTAAAGTGCAGCCCCACACACAGGGCACTGCCGCAGTTTCACATAGTTTCATGCTATGGTCACCTGAGTGTGACCGTAGCATGACTTGCTATGGCCAACTTCTCCCCAACTAGGAGAGGCTGATTCCCCCCCCCCCCCCCCCCCGCTGTGCAGTTATTGATCAAGAGCTGGATCAAACATCAGCTTGCTGACCTTCATGTAGCCCGTAACTGTATTTAGACACATGTTCAAAACAACTGCTGCCCCCCTTGACTGTCGCAAAGGAGAAACAGAGCTGTATACCATTAGTGTATTAAAACATTAATCTGCTTAGAGCAGAATGGGGCACTATGCCCAGGCTTCACAGCTGGAAATGAATTACATAAAACTTGTGGAGATTGTAACCATCGGCTCTGAAAGAAGGAAGAAAGAGCTTTTGTGGTTACTCAGATTTGGGTGGGAGCAATCTCCAAGCAGTGGCCTCTCCTAGCTGTCTCATGAAGATGTTGACTGACATGGAACTTGTTGCGATCATGGTGGAAAGTGCCATCAAGACACAGCAAGAGACAAGGACAATTACGAACAAGGAGCCAGTTCATCCACCCGTTTGTGGCTGTTTGGCAGGTTGCTTCCATTATCACTGTGTGAGAAAGGATGCTGGACTAGATGGACCACTGGTCTGAACCAGCAGGGCTCTTCTGATGTTCTTATATGATGGTTTTTATTTATTAATTAAAATGTTTTATACTACACCTTTCCCATAGCTCAAGGCAGCTTAATAGGGTTTGCTGTTCCCCAAGTCCAGGTGGGGGATACCCTAGTTTTGCCCTCAAACCGGAGCATCGCCCAACGATGTCACAGAGCCCTGCCCCACTCCTGGAAGGCTCCCTCCCATCCCCTGCCAGCGCGTTGATGAGAGCTGGCAATCCTAACTTACAAACACATGTGTTTGGCCTGAATTCACTTTTCTCTCACACACTAAACCACACTAAATTCACTTTTCTCTCTCACACTAAACCACACTAAATTCACTTTTCTCTCTCACACTAAACCGCACTAAATTCACTTTTCCTCTCACACTAAACCATTAGCTCACATTCAAGCTTTCAACCTTATCTCTGCAATGATGAGGACTAGAAACTTTAGATTGAGAGGTTGTAATACCCGCTGCAGGCCAGACTGCTCACAGAACTAGCCTGTACTCCCATCCCTGACCCTGACAATGTGACTAAACAGAAATTCTGTTGACCCTCTTCTTCTTCACTTAATTAAAATGTCTGGAGTTTAAGTATTTAACGAAAGGGTTTGCTTTAAACGGCTGGGAGGATGATGGACTGGGCTTTGAATAATTACTAATTTCCTTGTTGAAAGAAAAGGTTACCTCCGGCAATTATACGCGGAATAATTCCTTCCTCATCCAGCAATTTAAATTATGCTTTCTGTCGCATTCAAAATTGCATTCTTGAACTCCAACTAGAAATAGTCACATCATTGGGAAAAAAGACAATTCTGCTAAGAAGGATCACTTAGCCACTTACAAACTCATTTAGGTTAGGTCATATTTTACTCCTTCCCCCCCCTATAATGGACCGCGTTGCCACAAGAGTATGCATATTAACTTAATCAGCAGCAGTCATACAAAACAGCCAACCTTTATGACAAAATATATTTTCCAAAAAGCCAAGCTCAGCTAGAAGTATCTGCCTTGTGCCACCTCTTGAACCCTGAATTGATCCTGGATCAACCGGCTGTTATTTTGCCTAAAACTTCTTGTCATGCTCATTTGCCTGGAATTACCATCTGTTCAGAAAAAGAACAACAGAAGAAAAAAATGAGCTGCATCTAGTAAATGCATACTGGAAATAAGAACAAACCATGAAGCTGCCCTTACATAAGAACATCATGCCTGTACATAAGAACATCAGAAGAGCCCTGCTGGATCAGACTAGTGGTCCATGCAGTCCAGCATCCCATCCCACACAGTGGCCAACCAGTTCCTCTGGAGGGCCAACAACAGGGCAGAGAGGCCAAGGCCTTCATTAGAACATCAGAAGAGCTCTGCTGGATCAGACCAGTTGTCCATCTAGTCCAGCATTCAGTCTCACACAGTGGCCAACCAGTTCCTCTGGAGGGCCAGTAAGAGGACATAGAGGCTGAGGCCTTCATTAGAACATAAGAAAAGCCCTGCTGGATCAGACCAGGGTCCATCTAGCCCAGCATCCTGTCTCACACAGTGGCCATCCAGTTCCTCTGGAGGGCCAATGACAGGGCACAGCAGCCGAGGCCTTCATTAGAACATCAGAAGAGCCCTGCTGGATCAAATCAGTGGTCCATCAAGCCCAGCATCCCGTCTCACACAGTGGTCAACCAGTTCCTCTGGAGGGCCAGCAAGAGGGCATAGAGGCTGAGGTCTTCATTAGGACATCAGAAGAGCCCTGCTAGATCAGACCAGTGGTCCCTCTAGTCCAGCATCCTGCCTCACACAGTGGCCAACCAGTTCCTCTGGAGGGCCACTAAGAGGGCGTAGAGGCCGAGGCCTACCCCTGATGGTGCTAAGGCCTTCCCCTGATGGTGCCTCCTGTTGCTGGCATTCAAGGGTTTACTACTGATTGTGGAGGTTCCCAATAGTCACCACAGCTAACAGACCTACCCTCTATCCTCCATGAATCTGTCTAATCCCCCTTTAAAGCCATCTATGTACTGTACTGTCCGCAGTCTCAGATCAAGCCCCCAGACCTTACCTCCCCACACTCACTGCCAATCAGCTGACCAGCAAGGGGAATTACCAGCAGGGAAGACAGACATAGGCCAGAAGTGATGTCTTCATATCACCAACATCACAGCAAGACTCTGGTATTTGGGCAAAAAACTCTATGGTAGAAGCCATATTTACCATAGAATTTTTTGTCCAAATCCCAGAGCATCGCCACAATGTTGACAATGTGATGATGTCATGTCTGGTGTACACCAGAAGTGACGTCACTTGCTGGCAATGTCACCTGGGCTTCCCTCCTAAATGGAAATCAATTGGAGCACTGTGCATGCTAACCATGTGCTGACCTCCTGAGCTATTTCCCAAGTCTGTCTGGTCCATCTTTCCTCTAATGAGCTCAGGATGGCAGACATAGGTCTTATCTCCTCCTCCTGTGACATCACAACAGTCCTGTGATGCAGGGCAGGGAGAGAGCAAGTGGCAGATAGAATTTCAACCTGAGTCTCTCCAGTCATAGTCTGATACTTTTCTAAGGTTGTCAGAAGGTCCCAGGTTCAACCCTCAGCACCTCCATTTAAAATGATCAGATAGCAGGTGATGTGAAAAACCTTCATGGACCCTGGAGAACTGTTTCCAGTCAAAGTCTAGCATGCCACCTAGTGGCACCTAACACTAAAATAGTTAGAACTTCAGGCTGTCAGACAACCTTAGGATCTCCTGGCTATACTACACACAATGCTATATGATAATTATTATTACTTCCAACACCATTACCCCTTTCCTTTATTACCAGGGGGTGGAGCTCAAAATAAAACTTGCTACTAACTGCTGCCACCAGCAATCTCTGAGTATCTCCTGTTGGATGGATTTACACCTGCATTGCCATTAAGAGGGTCCACCTAGTTCCACATCTTCCACTTTGCTCCTAAAGCAGGGATAATATATCATATCTTCACAATTTCAAGCTATTGAGTTCAAAGAATAGTCAGCTCACCCACTGCCCCTCATCTTTCTCACTGAAGAGTCATGGTGCATGTACAGAGACAAGGCTTAGACCATTCAAAATATAAGGAAATGTGATGGTGGTGGAAAGTGTCATAAAGCCACAATGGACATGGTGACCCTGGTGGGTTTTCAAGGCAAGAGGTTTGCCATTGCCTTCCTTGGTGTAGTGACCCTGGACTTCCCTGGTGGTCTCCCACCCAAGTATTAACCAGGGCTGATCTTGCTTAGCTTCCAAGTTCTGATGAGATCAGGCTAGCCTGGCCTATCCAGGTCAAGGCAAGAAAACATAATAGACAGAAATAAAAATATTACACATACTCTGTGGTGTGCTTGAGTGGAGCACAGATGCAAAGAAAAGGTGAAAACGTGCAGTCTTCTTACTCTAAACTCTATACCTTTTCTCGCAATAGTGTTGTGAGGACAGAGTAGTAAAACTTGAAGTTGCAACAGTTAAAAGCCCAGATTTCCCTAACTTCTCAGAATTGAGACTTCTCCCATTGTCCCAGGCTAGGTGAACAAGATGGAGTTCCCATCTAGAGATTGTTAGTCTTTCATGGCTCAACCCTTCCTGGTCAAAAACCGAAAGAAAAAGGAACAGTTCTTCTTCAGACCTAGAGAATTTATAACCCCTCCCCTAAGAGTTCGCCCCCTCCAAGAGATCATTCTTACTCTTTCTGATCAAAAGGAAGAGACAACTATCTAGCCATTTGGCTTTCACAGTCTCTGGGACAATCTAGCAAGGTATGACTTGGTAAAAATTTTTGTTCTTCCTTTGGTCAAAGCCATTTGTCTTCATACTGGGTGCTTGGAGGATGAATCATTCCCTGTACTTTTCCTCTCTGCCAGCTACAGATTTTCAGAGGGGCTTCTGAAACATGGATGAAGAAGAAGAAGAGAAGAGATTGGATTTATACCCTGCCCTTCACTACCCAGGGGAGTCTCAGAGCAGCTTACAAACTCCTTTCCCTTCCCCTCCCCACAACAGTCACCCTGTGAGGTAGGTGGAGCTGAGAGAGCTCTGACAGAGACTGCTCTTTTTCAAGAACAGCTGTGCCAGAACTATGGCTTACCCAAGGTCATCCAGCTGGCTGCATGTGGAGGAGTGAGGAATCAAACCTGGTCCTCCCAGATTAGAGTCCGCGCACTTAACACTACACCAAACTGGGTAAACATGGATACAGTGTATACCCCATTTTCAAATTACTGGGTGAATTCTATGGTAGAGGACATTTCTCCATGAAAAGCAATCATCTTAACCATTGATGGTCAGGTCATTCATCAATATTGTGTGTTAAGTGCTGTCAAGTAGCTTCTGACTTAGGAAGACCCTATGAATTAATGACCTCCAAAACGTCCCATTGTTAAAAGCCTTGCTCAGGTCTTGCAAACTGAGGGCCGTAGCTGCCTCAATTGAGTCAATCCATTTCATGTTAGGTCTTCCTTCTTCCTGCTGCCTTCAACTTTTACTAGCATTATTGTCTTTTCTAGCAATGTTACATCACCATTATTTGTATACTGAACTGCATCCACGGGACACAAATAGATTATCCTATTTTGCTTACAACGGCCCTGTAAGGTAGGTTAGGCTGAGAGAGAATGAGTGTTCCAAGGTCACCGAGTGACCTTCATGGCTGAGCAGGAATTTGAACCTAGATCTTTTCACTAGCAGTTCAATATCTTAGCCATTATGCAACACTGGTTCAGATGTAGAAATTATTCATACCCTCCACACCTGCTTCTCCAGCCATCCTCATTTGTTTGCACAATGAAAACATACCAGTCATTATCCCAGGATTATTATCCCTGTCTACATGAACAACAACAAAAAAATCACAAATTTATTACAGTCACACTTCCTAGTAAGGTTATTCACAGGTCTTTCATCCTATAAAATGAAGAAATCTGTTCTCCAGAGATAATGGCTCAGCTGATATTTCCATACAGCCCTTTTCCCCAACAGTGAGCATCCGACATTATTCGCTACTTAATGGAAATACCTGTTCTACTTTTTTAATTGCAGTATACAGAATAATAGACTACGAGTGAATACTGAATCAACAGCTTTTGGCATGGGGGAACTATTTGGGGGTTTTAATCCCAGTTTTAAGCGATCTCTTCAGCAACTCCGAGCCTGTTGAAAATGTGAGTTTCTTGGCTTCCGAGATTGCTCGGAAGAAGAAAATAGTATTTATTTTCCACACTTCACCTCCCTACATCCTTAATAATGCTTGTTTATTTTAAATTCAACGATACACATAGGTCAACAGGAGCGTCAACTTATAAATAATCAAAATGGGTGTTCAGCCTTTTTTGCTCTGAGACGCATGTGTTATTCTCAGCTGCCAAAAATTCAAGGTTGCCAAACATCACCTTTCCTCACCATTTTCTTATAAATGAACTGATTGGATGGTCTGAGAGAATTCAGCTTTGATTGCTATACATATATAATTTCTGTTTTCCTCTCCTGGAATAAAAGGATAATGATTGAGCTAGACGTGCTCGCCAAAGTGCTACAAGACACGCGAAACCTCTAGCAAAAATTCACGATGGAAATGGCATCTCTTTTTCAGTATGAAGTCAAAAGCGCTAATAATATTTTTGCTGTAAAAACCACCCTATCCCTGACACAAAAGTTTAGGAAAGCATCTGTGTACCCAGGGAAAACAAATGTTTTCATGCAAAGTTGCAAATAACTTAAAAATGGCATTCGCTACGGCCATAAATAAGTACGCCTCGAATTCTGTGTCGCACGTGTTCGACAGCCGAACATACTGTGTTTGGATAATGTGATCAGATGTGAGCCAATCACCCGATCTGATCTATTGGCAGGTAATGACTTGAGTGCCTTCCAAACAGGTTTGCGCTGTGCATTTTCAAAACTCAACATGTGCAAACTCTTGCCAACCCAAGCAGATTGACAGCCGTTAATTTAGGAGCAGTTAGACAAACACCAAAGGGGATTTTTAAAAAAACACAGCATTTGTTTATGATTGATTTGTATCACTGAAGACCGATTTAACTGCATTGTTTGCCTGCCATACCACCAAAAGGCTTAAATATATATATCTCGTTAAGTGCTAGTGCAGTACTGCAAATGAATGTTCTAACAATGTATTGCCATGACCTGAAGTCTCAGCTTTCTTTTTGTTAAATGTCTAGTCCTTTCCATTGCCCTCTTTAAATGGAGGAGAGGGATAAAAAATGGGAGGGGGTAGCCGCATCGATGGTGACGCTCCAGGAATTTCCCTCAGTCTCTATGGTTTTTACTACAGAGATTGAAGAAAATCCTAGAGCGCCTCTGGAAGTGATGGCACATCCTTCTGAAATCCCACCCTGCCCAGGCACCCCCCCCCCAAAAAAATCCTTCAGTATTTTAGGCTGGGAACCGTACTCCTGTGTTAAAATTTCCAAAATATTTTACCTGATTCATATAGAGTATCAGACAGGTGCCATGTCTTAGGAGGAGTACAAATAGGACCCTGCCCAGGGCACAGAAGTGATGTTACAGAATACTGAAATTTGTATGGATAACATTCTTTCTCCAGCCAAGCCACCCATGGGACTCTTTGGGCTGACACAAGGAGGGTGGGGCCAATGCACCACGGGGGTCTTGGCTTGTTTCAGACCATCAGTTAAGGGATACAGCCTCCAGGACCAGGCCCGTAGCTACAGTGGGGCTTTTGGGGGCTGTGCCCCCTTTCTTAAAAGCATAGCCCCACAAGTATTTCTCCTGCAAATGCTTTTTTCAATAGTTTTTAAACATTTTTTAAAGCCATGTGCTCCTTTAAGCAAAGTGGGATGCTGTAGTTGGCTAATTCCTGTATTGAGCAAGGGGGTTGGAGTAGCTGACCTCTAGGATCCCTTCTAACTCTGAGCCAAGAAACTACTCTCCTTTGAGAGAGTTTTTCTGCCCGAAGTGTTAGCTTCCTTGACTAGGGAAGTCATCACCTACCAGCTTGTTACCAGAATTGTTGCTTAGGCTGGCAGAAGAGATTAACTTGCAGCAGCTGAGAACTGTCATCAAAAGTGGTTGACAGCTTGCAATTTAGATATCTGTCCTGGAAACAGCTTTCTCTTGGTTAAATGGCTTTTCTTTCTGTCCTGAGAACTTCAGCCCAACCAGAAAAAAGTTTCCCCATGAGCCACAAAATCCTGGCTGCGGGCCCGTCCAGGACCCACATTGCCTCTTGCCTTGTCTGAACCAATCCCCTAGAGAGTTGCCACAGGGGGCTAGGTTGGCGGCACAGAATTGCCCGGTGGCAGGAGGAGGCAATGAGCGCCCCTTGCTTGAGATAACGAAACTCTGCCTAAACCACTAGCCAGAGCTTCAGCTCAGCCAGGGGTGTAGACTTTTCAATTTCCGGGGGGGGGGGGCTCTTGTGCACGCACTGGAACGATGTCCTGCCGCCGCCGCCGCCAGAGCCTCTCCCCCCTGCCTGGCTCCCCTGCACCCCTCTCCCCACCCACCCACCCACTTCTCCCTCCCTCCCCCTCTCTCTCTCCCTTCCTCCGGGGGCCATCCGGCGACTGCCCAGCATGATGACGTCACCCGGAAGTGACATCATCACGCTGGACACATTGCCAGGGTGAGGCTCTGGCAATCACCCTGAAACTCTAAGGTGCCATAGAGTTTCGGGGCGATTGCTAGAGCGTTGCCCCAGCAACGTGCCCAGCGTGATGATGTCACTTCCAGGTGACATCATCACGCTGAGCATTCGCCTGGATGGCCCCAGGAGGGAGAGAGGGAAGGAGGAGTGGGTGCAGGGGAGCCGGATGGGGGGCGAGGTTCTGACGGCGATGGCAGCGGGCGGGCCTAGGAAGGGGGCCTGGAAGGCGGGGAGGCGTGGCAGTGGGCAGGCATTCTGTTTCAGTGGTGGCCCGCGCCCCCAAGCTCCCTTGTAGTTGACACCTATGAGCTCAGCCCACCCCTGAAGTCGGTACGATTCCAGCACATGGAACAGTGATCTGGACTGGAAATTGAGGGCGACGGGTAAAACAGAACTGAGCATTTCTACAGAACAGCAAGCCCAGTCAAAACGAAACAACTCACCGCATTTCATCATTCCAACGTCGTAACATTTCTGGAGCCGGCAAGCCTGGCAGCTCTTCCGCCTGTTCTTATCGATCGTGCATTGATTGGTAGCCGGACAAATATAATCGTTGTGCCCTGCAAATTAGACATTTGGTTAAAGTGTGCTTTTTTAAAAAAATCCCTGCGACCAAATAAATGGGTTATGTCTATTTGATCATGAAATACATTTTGTACGGCGAACCGGCAGTTCCAAAGCGGTGCTGTACTGGGGATGACCAGCCAGGTTGGCTTGTTTTTAGAGGCACCCCCTCTCATGCTTTCTGACCATATAAATGCCACGAGGAATGCTTCCAAATTTAGGCTCAGCTTCTACACACTGATGCAGCTACACTGAATGTGCGGAGTATGGCCCGGCACAGTCCTTGGCTTGGCACCCATCTCGATGACATTGAGTATGTACAGACTTCCCCTGCTTATCATGGCATCACTGGTTCCAGGACTTAACACTGACCCTGAAAATACTAATGTTGATCTTAAGATACAGGACGGGGTGGGATGTCCATATAACAAGAAGAGCCCTGCTGGATCAGACCAGTTCATCTAGTCCAGCATCCTGTTTCACGCAGTGGCCAAGCAGTTCCTTTGGAGGTTCAACGGGGGAGGAGGAGGGGGAGGAGATTGGGTTTATACCCCACCCTTCACTCGGAGACTCAGAGAGGCTTACAATCTCCCCTGAATGGCCATAAAACGGCCATAAATCTATGCAGAAGGTACCATAAAACCCGATGATCAACGAAAGTGAAAGCAGCACGAAGTGCAGAAGGTACTATAAAATCTGATGATCAAAGAAAGTGAAAGCAGCATGCAACGCAGAGGGGGATTTTTGTTCCAAGGTGGACTGGTAAAACAACAGAGGAAAAAGCCAATGCAAAATCGCCCTTTGTCAACTCTCTCCATCCCATGCATAATGGTATAAACCTCTATCATATACCCCCCCTCCCTTAGTCACCTCTTTTCTAAACTGAGAGGTCCCAGATTCTTCAGCCTTTCCTCATAGTGAAGGTACTCCAACCTCCTAAACTTCTTCAACATCTTGGCCTTAGGTATAGTCATAAGGTTCCATTTGCCCATTTATAGTCGAAGACTTTAAGCCAGTTGTAGCCATTAAGAACATAAGAGAAGCCAATGTTGGATCAGGCCAATGGCCCATCCAGTCCAACACTCTGTGTCACACAGTGGCCAAAACCCAGCAGCCCTCTGGAGCTCCACCAGCAAGGCCAGAACTCCAGAGGTTCTCTCACTGTTGCTCCCCCACAGGACCAAGAAGACAGAGCATCACTTGCCCCAGACCAAGAGCTCCTATCTGTACCTTGTGCCTAAGAGCCATGGATGGACCTCTGCCCCAAATGTTTATCCAGTCCCCTCTTGAAGCCATCTATGCTTGTAGCCATCACCACCTCCTGTGGCAGTGAATTCCACGTGTTAATCACTCTTTGGGTGAAGAAGTACTTCCTTTTATCCGCTCTAACCCGACTGCTCAGCCATTTCATGGAGTGCCCACGAGTTCTTCTATTGTGAGAAAGGGAGAAAAGTACTTCTTTCTCTTCCTTCTCTATCCCATGCGCAATCTTGTAAATTTCTATCACATCAAGCCCTTGCTCGCCAATGCTTAGTTGATCGGCAGGCGGAAACTGTGGCCAAAGGGGATGGAGAAATCGTCCTGGGAAGAAAAATTAGACAGGAAAACAAGGCCTTGTTTACTTACAGGAACCCCTGAACGTAGAGTTTCTTACGATTCCCTTGTCACTTTAACTTAGCTCTAGGAATTACCAGGAGCTTTATGCTCAAAACTTCTGATAAGTACCCAAGGCCTTATTTTTCTTTTTAATTTTTCTCCTGGGGCCCTGTCCCTTCACCCTCCCCTCTAGTTGCTAGTGGGCCTGATGACCCTGCGTAGTCATCCTGCACTGTAACTGGGAGAGGACTGCCATGGAATTTAGAGAGAAGGTTTTCAACCCTACGCCCTTGGGATCTGCGGTTCTTGGGTAGAATTGCGAGCAGCGGTGGACTGAACTCTGTCACTCTGATAGATTGCCCCAGAAGTCTCCAGAGCCTCAGTTGTCAGAGTGTGTGTGAAAAAGAAGAAGAGATTGGATTTATACCCCACCCTTCACTACCCAGAGGAGTCTGAGCAGTTTACAATCCCGCACAGAGACTGGAGGCCTGTGAGGCAGGTGGGGCTGAGAGAGCGCTCTCAAGAACTGCTCCTGAGAGAACAGCTCTGAAAGAACTCGTGACTGGCCCGAGGTCACCCCAGCAGTTACATGTGGAGGAGTGGGGAATCAAACCTAGACTCCGGTCTCCTAACCACTACAGAGGAAGTTTCTTTCTCAGCTGAGAAGAAAGAACCAAGAACCAAGACCTGGAGATCTCCTGGAATTATAACTGATCTCCGGATGACAGAGCTGAGTTCCCCTGGAGAAAATGGCTGCTAAAGTCTAGGGCATTAAACCCTGCTGGGGTCCTCCCTTCCCCAAACCCGGCCCTCCTCAGGCTCCACCCCCAAGTATTCCGGAACATCCCAACCCAGAGCTGGCAACCCTTTCCTCCATGTTTAGAAAGTGCTCCAAGCAATGCTCCCTCTAAGCTGTGGAGTCCTGTGAGCAAACATTCTACTTTGTCAGCTACTGGCATTAAAGCTGTGAGTGAGTGATCTGGCTGCTGCATAAATTAGTCTGCACTGGAGCCATCCTTCCTGAGCAAAGGCAAAAATGTGTGAGCCGGAGGCAAAAAAACTGGGAGCCAGCTCACACTAACTCAGCTTAGAGACAAGACTGGCTCCAAGCGGGCTTTTCCTCCCAGCTTTGACTATTTATGTGGTAGAAACTATCCATGTTTTTAATGCGCATTTAATTAATTGGTTTATTAGTATTAATGTGATAAAGGGTTAGGGTTACCAGCTCCGGGTTGGGAAATACCTGGAGATTTGGGGGGTGGATCCTGAAGAGGGCGGGGTTTGGAGTTGTCATTTGCCCAGTGGGGGTTGCGGGATCCCCCAATTTTGTGGGCTCCTGCCTGCCACTGGCCACGTGGCTGGCAGGATGGAATCCCCCCAAACAGTGACATCACACGCGATGTACCTGCATCACCCAGAAGTGACGCTGGTGATGTCAGGAGGCGCTCTGGATTTGGGGCATAACTCTGGATTGAGGCCGATTTTACCATAGAGTTTTGCCCAAAATCCAGAGCGTCACCCGCAATGTCACCGACATTGCTTCCAGGTGACAGAGGCACGTCGCGGATGATATCACTGTTTCATGAGAAATGGGGGGTGACGTCACTTCCCCAGAGGAGAGCCAGTTTGGTGTAGTGGTTAAGTGCGCGGACTCTAATCTGGGAGAACCGGGTTTGATTCCCCACTCCTCCACTTGCACCTGGCTGGATGACCTTGGGCAAGCCATAGCTCTGTACCAGCTGTTCCCTCAAGGACAGCTTGGGAAAGAGTTCTCTCAGCCCCACCTACCTCACAGGGTGTCTGTTGTGGGGAGGGGAAGGGAAAAGGAGTCTGTAGGCCGCTCTGAGACTCCCTTGGGGAGTGGAGGGCGGGGTATAAATCCAATATCTTCTTCTTCTTCTTCTTCCCACTCCCGGAACGTCCCTCCCACCCACCTGCTGGCGGGCGAAAGGGAACTGGCAACCCTAGCGGGTTTTGAGGAGGGGAGGGACTTCAGTGGGGTATAATGAAGAAGAAGAGAAGAGATTGCATTTTCACCCCGCCGTTCACTACCCAAAGGAGTGTCAGAGCGGCTTACAATCTCCTTTCCCTTACCCTCCCCACAACAGACACCCTGTGAGGTAGGTGGGGCTGAGAGAGCTCTCTCGAGAACTGCCCTTGAGAGAACAGCTCTGAGAGAACTTGCCACTGACCCAAGGTCACACCAGCAGCTGCATGTATGTGGAGGAGTGGGGACTCAAACCCGGTTCCCCCAGATTAGAGTCCACGCTCGCTCCTAACCACTACACAGAACTGCCATAGAGTTCCACCTTTCAAAGCGGCCATTTTCTCCAGGTGAACTGATGTCTGTTTTCTGGAGATAAGTCGTAACAGCGGGAGATTTCCAGCTACCACCTGGAGGCTGGCAACCCTCCAAAGAAGGTTACAGCACTGGAGAAAGATAAGGACTGAAATTCTGGACTGCTGTGAGGCTCACCAGATGAGCTTGTGCCAGTCACTACCTTTGATCGGCCTGACTGTCCTCACAGGGTTGTTGTGAGGGGGGGTGAAATAGGGAGGGGGAGAACCGTGCCTTGAACGCTTTGGCAGGAGTGCAAAGGTGGGGGGGAATAATCAATAAAATGGCTGCGACATATTTGGGACTTCTGTGAAATGCTCTGCACCTTTCTGCTTATTAAATCAAGAAGAAGAAGAAGAAGAAGAGATTGGATTTATACCCCGCCCTCCACTCCCCAAGGGAGTCTCAGAGCGGCTTACAAACTCCTTTTCCCTTCCCCTCCCCACAACAGACACCCTGTGGGGTAGGTGGGGCTGAGAGAGCTCTTTCCCAAGCTGTCCTTGAGGGAACAGCTGGCACAGAGCTATGGCTTGCCCAAGGTCATCCAGCCAGGTGCAAGTGGAGGAGTGGGGAATCAAACCCGGTTCTCCCAGATTAGAGTCCGCGCACTTAACCACTACACCAAACTGGCTCTCTACAACAACAAGCTTGTTGCCTGCGATGAGGTAAATCTGCAGAAATTAAAACCGGCGCACTTAAGGAGCCGCGTGGGTGGCTCGGGGGCAAAGCGGGGCAGCATTTCTCCTACTTCTGCCTCCCCATATGTAATTGCAGGGAAAGCAGCAGCTGTTTTGCAGCTGGGTTGTGTTTTTTTTAGTGGAAGTCGAGCCGGATCATAAATTATTGCAAACATCTCATAATGAGCAGTTCTGGGCAGAAAGATGATGTTTTCCTTGCAGATGGCAGTGGTAGAGAGAGCTCAAACATTCCTCTACATTTGTCGGCAGTTTGTTTTTCTTTGTTCTCGCGTGTGCCTGCACATGTTTTACAGCGAGGTTTTGCCTCCATGCGGAAAATTGGAAGGGAAAACAATTCAAAGCTGGTTTTTTAAAAGAGAGCTTTTCCCATGTGGGGGGGGGGGAGAGATTAATTCTATGAAGAAGGTCCCTACTTCTGTAGCATCCTCCATGTCCACAGCTGCCATCCTCCAGGACATGGCTGGAGATCTCCCACTATTACAATCAATCCCCTGGAAACAAAGATCAGTTCACCTGGAGAAAATGGCAATTTTGGAAGGTAGACTGTACTCCATTGAAGTTCCTCCTCTCCCCAAATCCTGCCCTCCTCACACTCCACAAACCACCCCCCCAATCTCCAGGTATTTCCCAATCCAGAGCTGGCAACCCTATGTCATATGACAATGGTAGGAAAGAGCAAGAGTCCAGGAGCACCTTAAAGACTAAGAACATTTATGGCAGGGTAGGAGCTTCCGTGAGTCACTGCTCACTTCTTCAGGTACAGCTAGAATGGGAGTCCATCTGTCCTATTTATTGGAAAGTGTTTAGGACAGATGGACTCCCACTCTAGGTGTACCTGAAGAAGTGAGCAGTGACTCACAAAAGCTCCTACCCTGCCAAAAATTTTCTTAGTCTTTAAGGCTATATTCTACTGCCACAGACGGACTAACTCAGCTTTTTCCCGGAGGGAATGCACTGGAATGGAGTTCCAGAACCTCTTCGACAAAATAGAATATCAAGAATATACTTAATGTTAAATAGTCTGTATTGTCTGGGATGCTCTGTATCAATTGTTTTATATTTATTATTATGTCTACTGCTACAGACTAACATGGCTACCCATCTTGATCAATCTACATGAGAACGGGAACCACTGAAAGCAGATGAAGTTAATTTTTGGAAAGAAAAGCACGGCAGCTTTTGAAGCTCCACCTGTCAGACCAGGAAGTCCTTCCACTTAACCCAGCTGCACAGGAATTAGGGTTGACAATCTTCAGGTGGGGGCGGAACATCTCCTCGGATTACAACTGATCTCCAGGCTACAAAAACCAATACCCTTGGAGAAAATGGGTTCTTTGAAGCATAGGCGTAGACTACCGGGGGGGGGGGCTCGAGGGCTCGAGCCACCCCCAAAATTTCCCGGGGGGGCTCAGCCACTCCCAGCAAAATGGAGCACCTGCCGCCGCGCCTCCCCGGGCCCTTCCAAGGCTTGGCTGCCGCTGCTGCCGATGCCTCTCTCTCCTCACCTCCCGGCCTGGCCACTCCTCCGTCCTTCCCTCTCCCTCCCGCTTTTCCGGGTGAAATGCCCAGCGTGATGGCATCACTTCCGGGTGACGTCACCATGCCGGGCATTTCGCCCGCAAAAGAAGGAGGGAGAGGGAAGGAGTGGCCAGGGGTGGAGAGAAAGGCACCGGCAGCAGCGGCTGGCGGGCCTCGGAAGGGCCCGGGGAGGCGTGGCGGTTTCCCGGGGGGGGAGAACATCGCCCCAGCGAGCACGAGCACTTCACGCGCGTGCTAAAGCACCCCCGCCCCCCTGGAATTTACAAAAGTCTACGCCCCTGCTTTGAAGGGTGGCCCCTGTGGCATTATTCCCTGCTGTGGTCCCTCCCCAAACCCCGCCCTTCCTAAGTTCCATCCCCCCAAACCTCCAGGAATTTTCCGACCTGGCTTTGGCGACAAACTGATAAAAGGAACAAACTGATAAACACTCAGAACGGCATTTGGTGAGCTGCAACCCAAAGGAGCGGGCGGGATTAAAAAAAAAAAATCAATATATTTTTTTAAAAACAAGTTTTATCGCATGCATTAGGAACCTAACCTGTTGTCCTTAAACATGTAATAGTATAATGCTGGAAAATTACATGCCATGTCATTTTAATTGGGGAGAAAAAAAATTGAAAAAGCGCTTGAAATTACAGACGATGTTAAGTGCTGTAGCGCAGGGCAGTGAAGTTAGGACACCCACGAGCAGCCCGCTTAGATTTTGGAGGGATCTGGGCCTTTCTAATGGGGGATGGGGTGGGTTTCATTTTGCATCAAAATGAATGAAGGCAGGTGACTCCATTTCAAAAAGGCAGTTGGGAAAGATTTGGGGGCGGAGCCTGGGGAAGTTGGGTTTTTAGGGAGGGCTCGGCAGGGTTGTGATATCATCTCCGATTCTGCCAATCAGATTCTGCCCTCCAAAGCTGCCCTTTCCTCCAGGGGAAACCGTCCCTCTAGCCTGGAGGTCTGTTGTTATTCCAGGAATTCTCCAGGCCCCACCTGGAGTTTGGCAGCTGTATACCAACACTTTCATATTGGACATTCTAGAGAGTTTGTTTTAGATCAGTACCGTTCTAGACTGAGCTGAATTGCTCTCATCTTCTTTAGAGTGTTCTTAAACATGCTTCTTAAATGAGTAAGAAGAAGGGGGTGGGGGGAAAGAGTATGGTTTTTACTGGCCTCCTGAGCCCGCGATATCAGTTTCATATTATCAGAAAAATCTGTTTTACCAAATTGCTGTAACTTTTCTTTTTTTTAAAAAAAAGCTGTGCTTTGTGGAGCAGATGCAGGTTCCACAATCTGCCATGAAGGCTGTTTGTATCAAAGGTCCCCTGGAAAAAAGATAAAAACGTTGTCTCACAAAGTCTCTCCGCAGATGTCACGGCCTTCGAAAAGGTCAGGTTAGCTCGGTCCCCTGGAAAGCGTAGGTGACCAAACCGTCTGCCGGGTTAATATTTCCCCTCTCCTGGGTAACGTACATGTCTCACATCCAGATCTGATACAATTTTTATAGAAGGCGATCCCAATTGTTGCCCCTCACTTGAGGGTAATGCCAATCTTAGGCAATTTTCCAAGCAGATCTGACAAATTGTATATGTCCCTTCTCCTGTCAGGTCAGCCCCATGAAACCATTCTGAAGGAAGTCAAATTCTGTGCTTCGGCCAGTTTAATAAGAAAGCAGTTGTTTAAATCTTTTATACTTTATTTATTTGTTAATTGATGTCAAGTCACCGCCGACATGGCGACCCCACAGTGTTGTAGAGGCAAGAGATGTTCAAAGGTGGGGTGCCACTGCTTGGACTTCTGTGGTGGTCTCGCATCCAAGCAATGACCAGGGCTGACCATAAAATCATAGAGTTGGAAGGGACTTCTAGGGTCATCTAGTCCAACCCCCTGCACAATGCAGGAAATTCATGTATACCTCCCACCAAGGGTCCTTTGGGGCTGGAGCGAGGCAGAGCGAAGCTCCACCAGCTCAGGGGCAGCCACTAGGGCAGCCACAGGACGAATCAGATTCTCTGATCTGATTCAGCCTGCCACCGAATTGCCACCGAAATTCGGCAGCAATTTTAAAAGCGACTGGAAGGGAGGAGGTTTGAGGGAGAGGCTCCAAACTTGCAGGGTAGCTGCTGGGGCCTCTCCTCCAAATACCCACCAAGTTTCAAGAAGATTGGACCTGGGGGCAACCCAAACAGGTTGCCCCCATTCCCTCCATTGTTCTCTATGGTAGGAAAAAAGTAACATTTTTCCCACCATAGAGAACAATGGAGGAGATGGGACAACCTGTTTGGGGGCCCATAGAATTGGACCCCGTGGTCCAATCTTCTTGAAACTTGGTGGGTATTTCGAGGAGAAGTTTGGAGCCTCTCCCTCAAACCCCCTTTCCTCCAGCCCCTCATATACCCTATGAGTTTTTGCCATTGATTTCAATGGCCCATAGGGTATAATGGGGCTGAAACTGACATTCCCTTTCTGACACGCTTCCGGTGATGTCAGGGGATGTGGCATATGCTAATGAGTTATGCTAATGAGTTATGCTAATGAGCTCCTGCACCTCTTTTTCTACGAAAGGACCCCTGCCTCCCACACAGGCCCCCAGTGACCCCTGCTCCATGCCCGGAGGATGACAAAAAAAACCCAGGGTCCCCGAACAAACTGGCCTGGAGAACAATTGCTTCCTGACCCCAAAGTGGCGATCAGCATTTCCCTGGGTGTGTAAGAAAGGGCCATGAGAACTAAGCACTGAGGCAACCCTTCCTACCCTCCCTCTCACGATCTGCCGAAGTTCACAGAACCTGCATTGCTGTCAGAGGGCCGCCTAGCCTCTGTTTGAAAACCTCCCGAGAAGGAGAGCCCCCCCTCGCCCCGAGGAAGCCAGTTCCACTGAGGAACCGCTCTAACTGTTAGGAAATTCTTCCTAACGTTTAGCCAAAAACTCTTCTAATTTAATTTCAACCCGTTAGTTCTGTTCCGACCTTCTGGGGCAGCAAAGCGCGCGCACACAAGCCCCCCCCCCCGGGATTTTAAAACTCGATGCCCCTGGGCTGATCTAAGACCGTAATGGTAATACTGATTGATTGACTTGGGAGTAAGAGCCCTTGGAAGCAATCTGATTGGTGTCTAGAACTGCCACACCCCCCGGTGAAGGTGGGAGTCCCCTGCTGCCAAGTCCCACCTTCCTGCCACCAATCAACTGGCCTGCGGGGGGGACTTAACCCAAAAAAGATAGAGGTGCATCCGACGTGCAGCGACGTGTCTATGTCACCGACCACATGACCTGGAAGTGACGTCATCACATCTGGGATGTCAGGGGTGACACTCTAGTATTTGGGCAAAAACTCTATGGTAGAAGGGAGGGTTTCATCCGTGCTTGGTTCTCATGGCCCTTTCTTACATGCCCAGGGAAATGGCGATCCCCACTTTGGGATCTGGAAGCAGTTTTCTCCAGGCCAGTTTGGACAGGGATCCTGAAGGGTTTGGGTTTTTGTTTTTTTTTACCATCTTCTGGAAATGGAGCAGGAGTCACTGGGGGCATGAGGGGGAGGCAGTTGCGAATTTCCTGCATCGTGGAGATCCTTTCCAACCCTATGATTCTACCATAGAGTTTTCCCCAAAATATCAGCGTGTCACCCCAACATCCCAGATGCCGCTTCTAAGTCATGTGGACACCTTGCTATACACTGGATGGGTCTCCCTGCTGCTTCTGGTAAGCCCCCACCCCCATCCCCTGCCAGTTTCAAAGAGGGATCTGGCAACCCTATTGATGTTTGAATAAAATTTCCTCATGAGCACCTCCTTGAGCCATGGCTTAAGGGTAGAGCATCTGATGGCATGCAGAGGGTCCCAAGTTCAATCCCCACTGTCGGTAATTGAAAGGACCATGCAGTAGGTGATGTGAAAGATCTCTGCCTGAAACTCTGCAAAGGCTTGGCTCTACATGCTAGAGAAAGTCCTGAGTATTGTGGGGGTTGGATTAGATGACCCTGGAGGTCCCTTCCAACTCTGTGCTTCTATGATTCCTCTGCAGCTCTGTTTCAACTGCACCTCCCAGAAATCTGTGCCTCAGGGTTTTTTTTTAAAGTTGACCAGGGGTCATTTCCCAGAAAAAGAGGTGTAGGAGCTCATTAGCATAACTCATTAGCATAACTTATTTGCATATGCCACACCCCCTGACATCACCGGAAGTGTGTCAGAAGGCAACACCCGCCGCTCAGGCTCCACCCCAAAAATCTCCAGGTATTTCCCAACGCAGAGCTGGCGAGCCAGCTTTACACTTTGACTAAAGACACTTTAGGTTTCCTTTGCTCTTGCAGGGAAGCTCCCCTACAACAAGCATGAAAATAGAGATCAAGTCAGTATGCTTTTGCTTTTCTCCGCAGTGCATCACCATATGTGCCCGCTCCTGGGCTTGTTACTCCCGGAACGGCATTCCTGTGTGTTCCTGCTTGAAATGACCCCTGCCAGTGTGTTGTAGTGGTTAAAGTGTGGGATTAGGATCTTGAAGGCCCAGAATCAAATCCCCACTTGTGCCATGGAAGCTTGATGGGGGACCTTGGGCCAGTCACGCATTCTCAGATCAAGCTGGGTAACCGTGTTAGCCTGTCTGTAGCTGTAGAAAAGGGCAAGAGTCCAGGAGCACCTTAAAGACTAACAAAACTTGCGGCAGGGAATCTGAAGACGTGAGCAGCGACTCACGAAAGCTCCTACCCTGCAACATATTTTGTTAGCCTTTAAGGAGCTACTAGACTCTTGCTCTTTTCTACCTCACAAGGTGGTTGCTGTGAGGATAAAATGGAGGAGAGGAAAAACGATGTCAGCTGCTTTGGGTCCCCATTAGGAGAACAGCAGGATATAAAGAAAGTAAATAAATAGATAAATAATCTTAGATTGCCATCATCCAACATGCAGTTTGGTCTTAAACCTTTACTTAACAAAAATCACATCCTACCTTGAATGCTTCTTTTGAAGAACGCCTTACACCCTTCGCATGACCAGACGCCGTAATGATATCCCGAGGCATAGTCGCTGCACACGGCACAGAAATGTGCATCCCGTTTCGAGCCAGGGCTGTTTGTAATGGGGCTCGTGCAGTCGCTGCTGTTGGTCTTCCTCTTCAGGGTCTCTCTGGGGGCAAAGGTGCAGCTCAGTTACCAAAAGGGTGAAATGGAACTCGTCTGCAACCTCTTCTGTGGTACAGTTTATGGTGTTTTTGAAGCCCTGTGACCTGGAAGTGATGTCATGTCAGCGACATCAGGGCATCGCTCAGGTATTTGGGCCAAAACTCTGTGGTAGAAACCACATTTAGCATAGGGTTTTTTCCCAAATACCAGAGTGTCATTTCGACATGATGACATCATTTCCAGATCATGTGGGCAGGGATGTAGGTAGGGCTTTTTTTTGCAGAAAAAGCCCAGCAGGAGCACATTAGCATAATAGGCCACACCCAACAGCAAAAACTCATTAGCATATTAGGCCACACCCCTGACAGCCCAGCTCTCTCCCAGGATTGGCTTCCCCAGGTGCCCCGTGGCTTGTGAGGTGCCTGGGGAACCCAAGGGGAGGGGAGGCTGTAGGTGTGGCCAACGCGGAAGCCAGCTGGAACTCCATTCCTGTGCATTCCTGCCACAAAATAGCCCTGGATGGAGGCATGTCGGCTGGGCTTCTCTGCTGCTCCTGGTAAGTCCCCCCATCCCACGCCACTCCCCAGGAGGGACCTGGCAAACCTACAATGGCACCTTTTGTTGTTTGGGGGAGGATCGATGTGTTTCTTTTCTGCATACTTGTGGAGCAGATGGATAATTTAACGACAGTATCATAGACTCAGGGCACCTCAATAAACCGAGTGGTCCCTGACTGCCACGCCTGGCTGCCACCGTACCCTCAACACTGACTACACTGCCAGGAGTCATAGCACCTAATGTTCCTTCTCTTCTCATTCCCTGGACATCTTTGAATTAGGAATGCTGTAAATTTTGCCCCAAAGACGTTTGATGGTCGATGGTTATTCAGATGCAAGTCAATCACCTTATCTGTTCAGCTCACTGGTTTGCATTGAGTAATAACATATGTTTACTTTATTTTGCACCGTCGGCCTTGGCCTTACTTTTTATCTCCGGCATTGAGCTTTTATAAAACTCTGCATGCACAAGGACACTAGCAATTCAACCTGATCAGCGGCCATTAGTGTCATGGGGGTGGATCAGAATCCTCGTCTAGGAGGTGGAAAGTGCCATCAAGTTGCAGCTGACATATGATGACCCCACAGGGTTTACAAGGCAAGAGAGAAACAGAGGTGGTTTGCCATTGCCTTCCTCTGCGTAGCAACCCTGGACTTCCTTGGAGGCTGTCCATCCAAGTACTAACCAAGGCTGACCCTGCTTAGCTTCCAAGATCTGATGAGACCAGGCTAGCCTGGGTAATCTAGGAGTGTGCTTCTAACCCACACTCACCCCATCACTGAAGTCTGGAAAACATCAAAGTTAAGAGGTCAGAGCATTCAGGTGACTAATTTTGTGGTACTTCAAGCTTCCACAAATGCAGCAATGGTGAGGTAGATTAGAAGCCAGCTCCACAAAGCACTGGATCCATGCTTTTTATTGTGCAACATACGGACATGGATGTGAGATGCAATCTTCCAATGTGTTCCGGGCAACCCCATGTAAAAATCATGAGGACCCATGATTTTTATGGTACTCCCAATAGACGAAGATATGACTTACGATACGATGTTTTGTTCCAGTGTCAATATCATATGAATTATGATTTAAATGAATTATGACAATTCATTTAAAATCATCTAGATCAGGGGTGTCGAACTCATTTGTTATGAGGGCCGGGTCTGACATAAATGAGACCTTGTCGGGCCGGACCGTGTGTGTCATAAAATGTAATGCCAGGCAGCGGAGATATAAACTTTATAAAGGACACAAACACAAAGATTTTTTTTTAACTTAAAATAAAAACATGCTTAAAACATTAGCACTCTTGCAATATTTTGTTTATTTAACGGTCTCTGATAACTGACACCTCTTGCTCTGAATTACTGCATCAAAATGTCTGTGCTGTTGCAATCTTGAGTGCGCTGCTCAGGTGTGTATCTGTGAGCTGCAAACCTACTTTTGATTTATTGACATTCGCCACAGAAATCTCCTGCTCAGAGTTCTGAGCCTAGGACCCAGGGGAAAACATGAAATGGCTGAGCGATTGAGCGAGTCTGGTGAAGCAAGCTATGATGCAGCACCAGCAACAGAACTGGAAGCAGGGGATGGCCAGTTCCAGTGTGGGCCTGATAGAAGCCCTCCGGGGGCTTAATCTGGCCCCCGGGCCGCATGTTTGACACCCCTGATTTAGATGCTACATATACCCTTCCCCAGCAAACGCAGCAGCTTGGGGATTGTGGATTAGAAACTCACTTCTAGAGAGTGGGCTTCTAATATAATCCCCCCACATCCACACTTTGTTTAGGGAAGGATGAAACATAGCCAGGTCCCCCTGGCAGCCAGCAAGGGGCAGAAGGGAACTTACAGCAAACTGGTGTGGCAGTGAGATTGCCAGCGACGCAGCAACGTGTCTTCTGGTGCACGCTGGAAGTGACATCATCACATTGCCAGTGGTATGGGACAGTGGTATTTTGCTTGCTTTCCTGCAGCTGGCCAGCGGGCAGAAATCCCGCCCGCAACTGGCCTGAAGGCGATGTGATGGTGTCACCCAGAAGTGATGTCATCATGTCACCAACATCACACAGCAACACTCCAGTTTTGGGGCAAAACTCTATGGTAAGATCAGCTGCAAACCACAGAGTTCTGCCCAAAAACTAGAGTGCCCCCAGTGGGCCACGTGATGATGTCACTTCCAGGTGACATTATCACATTGTGTGCGCTTTACACTCGTGGCGGAAGATCACAGAGAGGACCAGGGATCTCCCTACTAAAGGAGGGTGTGAACACCCTCGTGTCACCCCTTAGCTAGGAATGGAATGAGCCAGGAAGGGGTGGAGCCTCCAGAGGCAGAAGGGGGCAGAAGGTGTAGAAAGCCGAGGAGGGATGCCAGACTGCTCTGCTGGGGAGCTGGAGCCTTAATCGTGGGCGCTTCACCCCTTGTCTAAGGTAACTATGACTTATGTATGGACACTGGTAAGGGAGGGAGACTTTTCTTCTAAATTGCAAATTTTAGAATTATTGTTTCAGGGCTGTGTTATCTAATGGGGAGTGCACACAAAAGCTTCTACCCAGAATTAAACTTTCGAGGTCTTAAAGGTGCCACTGGACTCAAACTTTGTTCTGCTGTTCCACTGTGTTACTAAGATCTATGATTTTGCTACATGATAACGATGTTAAGTGCAAAGTAAAGAAGTTTCATTCTCTTTGAATTGCTGCAAGGTTCATTCCAAGTTCTGCCCCATAGAACCCACAAACTGAGGTTACATTTGCACAAATAGGAGCTCCGCATGTGCGATGCGGTGCACAAGGAGCTCCAGATGGTGACGATTTCGTCAAACAAGAGAGGTTAGGGTTGCCAAACTTCAGGTGGTGGCTGGAGATCTCCTGGAATTACGACTCATCTCCAGGTGACAGAGATCAGTTCTCCTGGAGAAAAATGGCCACTTTGGAAGGTAGACTCTATGGCATTATACCCTACCGGTCCCTCCCCTCTCCAAATCCCACCTCCTCAGGCTCCTCCCCCCAAATCTCCAGGTATTTCCCAACCAGGAACTGGCAACCCTAGGAGAGGGTCAAAAGTCTTGTCCTTTGTACTCTGCGCCAGTGTTCCCTCTAAGCTGAGTTAGTGTGAGTTAGCTCACAGTTTCTTAGCCTCTGGCTCACACACTTTTGTCCTAGCTCAGGAAGGATGGCTCCAGAGCAAACTGATTTATGCAGTAGCCAAATCACCCGCTCACAACTTTAATGCCAGTAGCTCATGAAGTAGACTGTTTGCTCACAGGACTCCACAGCTTAGAGGGAACATTGCTCTGCGCATGTGCGATTCAGTAAATTCCCTTCTGATTCAAGAGAAGTTTTTGTATATCACCTTTTTAAAAAAACCAAAATCCCTTATAATTTTTTTAAAAATGGCCTTTTGCCCATTTAATCAAGGAAAGGGAGGCTTCGGTAATGAAGTTCGTCCTCTTTCCATCTCCGAACTTTCATTTAAGTTATAATTCATGAATTTTCAATACCACAATCATTGTTTCCATGGCAATAAATTAATGTCACGAACACAGCGTTGAGACGCAGCCACAAAATGAAACAGAAGGGAGACACACAACGGCGGGAGGAAAACGTTCTCATGCAACCGACGGATCACTTCGAGATGAGATATAACTCCTTCTTTTTGAGCTAGGAAGGAAGGGAGCGTCCTAATCAAATCTCCCCAGGAATGATCCAGTGCCAGATGGCAAAGGGAGTTTTAAAAACTGCTTTTCTTTAAAATACGGATCTACCCCCACTGCCAGTCCTGCAGGCAGTGGAATCCTAGTGTGGTAGAATGAGCTGGACCATCTCACACTGCAGACATGGTAAAAGGTAAAGGTAAAGGTTTCCCTTGCCTGAAAGCCAGTCAAATCCGACTCTAGGGGGCAGTGCTTATCTCCGTTTCCAAGCCGAAGAGCCAGCACTGTCCGAAAGTGCCTCTGTGGTCATATGGCCGGCATGACTAAACGCTGAGGTGCACGGAACGCTGTTATCTTCCCACCAAAGCAGTACCTATTTATCTACTTACAATTTCTTGCTTTCGAACTGCTAGGCTGGCAAGAGCTGAGGCCAGAGACGGGAGGTCACTCCATCACGTAGCACTCAAGTCTCGAACTGCCGAACTACCGACCTTCCGGTCTGCAGCTCAGCGTCTTAACCACTGGGCCACCACGGCCCCTGCAGACACGGTAGACAATTGCATTTTTGAACGTTGCTCTACACTGTACTGGATTTCCTCTCAATGGAAATCCGGAACCGGCAGACAAAATGCTAGGCTACGGGCCTTCTCCCTGAGCTTCAAATTTTCTACTCGCAGGCAGTTTTTCTAAAAAGAAACAGGGGGACATTAAAAAGTGGTACCATTTGAAGTGGTACAGTCCATTATGTCTCCTCAGCCCTTCCATTCTGCTGGACATGAACAAGAGGGAATAGCTGACCCCTCCCCATACCTGCCCCTTACCTGCCCACAGCCCCTTCCCAAGGCTGGTCGGCGGCTCCTTCAACTTATTCATTTATTTATTTGATTCAATTTCTAGCCCTCCATTCCCACAAGCAGGCTCAGGGCGGGTTACAACATTTAATACAAAACAAATCAAAATTAAAGCTATAAACGTAATCCTTCAACAACTGCGATCAGACTGGGTCACAACCAGTGTTCCCTCTAAGCTGAGTTAGTGCGAGCTAACGCACAGTTTTTTAGCCTCCAGCTCACACACTTTTGTCTTAGCTCAGGAAGGAGGGTTCCAGAGCAAACTATTTTATGCAGGAGCCAAATCGCTCCCTCACAACTTTAATGCCAGTAGCTCACAAAGGGGAATTTTTGTTCGCAAGACTCCACAGCTTAGAGGAAGCATTGGTCACAACTATTACAATGGTGCCCTGTTGTTGGAAAATGAAAGGCAGAAAGGGCTAGACCCCATAAAGGATTGCAGATTATAAATCTCCCACCCAGTGTTCCCTCTAAGCTGAGTTAGTGTGAGTTAACTCACATTTTTTTAGCCTACAGCTCACAGACTTGTGTCTTAGCTAAGGAAGGATGGCCCCAGAGCAAAACTAATTTATGCAGTAGCCAAATTGCTCAGTCACAACTTTAACACGAGTAGCTCACAAAGTAGAATTTTTGCTCACAAGACTCCACAGCTTAAGGGGGAGATATCACTTCTTCAGGTATATTTTCAGGTGGTATCTGAAGAAGTGAGTAGAAGAAGAAGAAGAAGAGATTGGATTTATATCCTGCCCTTCACTCTCTTGGAGTCTCAGAGAGGCTTACAAACTCCTTTCCCTTCCCCTCTCCACAACAGACAACCTGTGAGGTAGGTGGGGCTGAGAGAGCTCTGAGACAACTGTCCTTGAGAGAACAGCTGGTACAGAGCCATGGCTTGCCCAAGGTCATCCAGCAGGTGCAAGTGGAGGAGTGGGGAATCAAACCCAGTTCTCCCAGATTAGAGTCCGTGCACTTAACCGCTACACCAAATTGGCTCTCAATTTGGTGACTCGTGAAAACTCCTCCACTGCCACAAATGTTGTTCGTCTTTAAGGTACTACTGGACTCTTGCTCTTTTCTACTGCTACAGACACACTAACACCGCTACCCATCTTGACTTAGGCTGATTTTACATCTGACTTTCCCGCTGGAATCATTCTAGTTCCCAAAAAATCTGCCCACGCCTCTGTGCGGTGTGAAACCGTGCTGCCACTGAAATGTCCATATCTACTAATTGCCCTCCTGTGGTCAAGCTAGTATTATACCGCTTTATTCTGCTTTAAACAATTGTGGTTTCTTAGTGCACTTAGACCCCCTGGAGTGAAATTTCACACCACTGTGAAATCAGCACAGGAAAAGACAGCAGTCAAACTACTTTAGAGGGGAGGTGTAAAATCAGCCTAAGTCTGGTAGTCAGTCATTCAATCAGAGAGATGGTAGATAAATGATAGATAGATGATAGATTGATAGATATATGAGAGAGAGAGAGAGGCAGGCAGGCAGGTACAGACAGACAGACAGACAAGTATTTTTCACCTGTGCATAGGCAGGACGTGATCCACAGGTCTCGCTTCACACCATGGACTCTTTGGTTGCTCTGAGTATAAAACTGACGGCTGGCAGTGTAAAGTCAAAGGAGAGATGTGCCCCGGAGTGGCCCACAACACACTTGGGCTCGACGTCTGCCGTAGAGCGCCACTTTCAGAATCATTGAAATTGCTGGGAATGTTATAGTTCATCATAGCTGGGCTGTAGAAGGCCATCGCGGAGCACTCGTGCCTGCTTTCCACGTAAGAAGACGGGATGTAGATAGGGCTGTGTTCCACAGTCAGAGCAGACTGGCTGCAGCTGAAAGGGATGGCGGCGCTGAGATCCGAGAAGGTGCTTTTCACATCCGCCTTGCTGTGTCCGAATTCTTGGATCGGCGGTAACTGAGAGAAATCCTTGTGGGACGGCGTGCAAAGAGACATGCTGGAGTGAGGGAGAGGCCGAATGCCTCCCGTTCAAACAGTCATCCTGAAATGTTTAGTCTGGAATACAGAAATATTAATTCGTCTCGTTTGCTGTCTTCATGACTGATATGACCGCAATAATGCGTTCACATCTTCGCTCTTTGGGGCTGGCTTTAGCTGCTTTAGTATAGAAGAGGAGATCGGTTTTATACCCTGCCTTCACTACGCGAAGGAGTCTCAGAGCGGCTTACAATGCCCTTTCCCTTCCCCTCCCCACAATGGATACCCTGTGAGGTAGGTGGGGCTGGGAGAGCTCTCTCTAGAACTGCCCTTGAGAGAACAGCTCTGAGAGAACTTGAGCCTGACCCAAGATCACACCAGCAGCTGCATGTGAAGAAGAGAAGAAGAGATTGGATTTATACCCCGCCCTCCACTCCCCAAGGGAGTCTCAGAGCGGCTTACAAACTCCTTTTCCCTTCCCCTCCCCACAACAGACACCCTGTGAGGTAAGTGGGGCTGAGAGAGCTCTTTCCCAAGCTGTCCTTGAGGGAACAGCTGGTACAGAGCTATGGCTTGCCCAAGGTCATCCAGCCAGGTGCAAGTGGAGGAGTGGGGAATCAAACCCGGTTCTCCCAGATTAGAGTCCGCACTCTTCACTAAACCAAACTGGTATAAACGATAATCTGTGATCAGAGGCCTTTCAGTGAGGTAAAGTGAAGCTGATTTCTCTCAGGCAGCTGATTATGAGTATTGTAACATACAAAGCCACCTTATACCACTGGTCCAGCTAGCTTGCTGTTGTCTACTTCCCCTCAGTGGTAATAATTCTGCCAGCTGTCTGGGAAAGTCCCTGTGGCCTGGTGTGTTGGGAAACCTGCATGGGCGACCTGTGGCGATCTGAGCAGGCAGGCATGTGCGTTGAGGCCTGCGGTGGGAGCGTACAGAGAAACGTCTGCCCCCAAGGCATGTACACGAAGACCTCTGTGGCCAGGTTTGTGGGGAAGTCTGTGAGGGGGAGATGTAAGAAGAGGCCTTTGCAGACAGCTGGGTGCAGCAGCCTTATAAGGCCAGACATGGGAGAAAGGCAGTGTGGCTTGGCATGACAGCCACCCAGTGGTCCCCAGTAAATAATCATTTCTGTCAGAACCCACAAGCTTGACTAGGGCTGGGCTGTCAGGCCTCCTGCTGCGGGGGGAGGCCTCCTGATACCAAACCTCATTGCCAACTGCTGCTTCAAGGGGCAGCAAGAGAATATTTTGGTGCTGTGTGTCATTTCTGGGGAAAACCTGGAAGGGATGTAGGGTAGCTTTAGGAATCTCCAGTAGCTCTATGGCTTACCATAGAGTTTCCAGTGGTTCCTAGAGCTACCCTACATCATTTCTAGGTTTTCCTCAGAAATGATATAGCAGCACACATGACACTCCCCCCCCCCCCCCATGTCCCTGCTGGTTGCCAGTAACAGCATACAAGCATCCCATATGCTGTGGGAAATTCGCCCCCAACACTTTCTTCGGTGACTTTCTCTCATCTCTAGCTTTTAGCTGTTTTCTAGCTTCTTGAAAACAAAAATTAAGGTGGGTAGCCGTGTTGGCCTGAAGCAACACAACAAAGTTTGAGTCCTGTGGCACTTTTAAAACCAACAACGTTTAATTCTGGGTATAAGCTTTCATGTGCATGAAGAAGTGTGTTCGAAGAAGTGAGCCTGAGTCATCCCTGACTAGAACCTGGAACTGGTTGAGCTTGTTACCCCTGAACAATAGCTTACTAGGATTCTGGAATGACCACTAGAGAAGTAGTATAATGTAAATAGCCTATCGTTGGGAGTGGGGTATGTTAGATGTGATGTTTGCATGCTTTATAACAGGGCTGATGCCCTGGAGTTTGTCTTGTAGTGTTCCTGAAATCACTTAATAAAGTATTGCTGTTCACTGCAATGCATCCATAACCCAGTATTTAACACAGACAAAAGCTTATACCCAGAATTAAACTTTGTTAGTCTTAGATGTGCCACTGGACTCAAACTTTGTTCTTGAAAACACAAGTAAGGGCAAAAAGTAATTATACCAAAAGCCTTACTTCCCTACTTCTTTCCATAATGATTTCCCATTAATTTCTAGGCAAAAGAGATCAAAACAACACCTTCAGTTTACCGACAACAAACACATTGCCCGAAATTTGTAGGCCTTTTTCTCTTTGACCCCACAGAACATGTTTTGTTGGATCCTCCAGAGTTCAGGGCCAGGTTTCTCCAGCAAATTAATGTAGCCGGTGGATTTTGAGCTGGGTTGTGTACCTTTCTTTTATCCTCACATCGCCTTTGTGGGGTGGTCAGAGTGAGAGGCAGTTGGCTGCATTCACAGCAAGCTCCGTTCATACTCCAGTCACACGAACTCCAGTTCGTCAAGATACCAGCATTCAGACACGACAGCGCGCCAAGCTCTTGATCGAGCCACGACGCTCCCCAGTCACAGAGGGATCACACCAGCTCAGTAAACATGCGGCTTGTGTTTGATTGGACTTTGACTGGACTTTAAATGGAGCCCGTCCTGGCAACTGAATGCAGTCAGCGAGGCACCCAAATGATGGAATGAGTTTTGTGGGGTCCTCTCTGGAGAACAGGGTTGAATTCGCTTACCTTGTCAGCATGTTGAGTGGCAGAAGTTGGTGGGCAGATGCACACTGACAGTGTCTCCCTGAAACAAAAGACGGGAATTAATATAGACTTCCCTCAGCATGGAAATTCAAACAACTGTGCTTCTGTTCTTTCAAAAACCAGCTGTACGTAGGGTTGCCAACCTCCAGGCGGTGGTTGGAGATCTCCTAGGGTTGCTCTGGTGGGGGGATTTGGGGGAGTGTTCCAGGAGTAAGTGGGGATGTCACACGACATCACACAACATCCTGCCATCACCCAGAAGTGACATCATCGCATCGGCAATGCCTGGGGCGACCCTCTGGTTTTGGGGCGAAACTATGGTAAATTAGCTCTTAAAACATAGAGTTTTGCCCAAAAACCAGAGCATCCCTGCACAATGTCCCCGATGTGATACATCATTTCTGTGTGATGTCATGGCATTGGGGACATCATGAGCAATGTCCCTGTTTAGGGGTGGGGTTACCCCCGACAGCCAGCAGGTCCACAGTGGGGAGAAGCTCCCCAAAATGTTAGAGAAAAATAGTCAAAATGCTTAAATATTCAGAGTTTCAATGGATCTTTACTTCACTGGAGATGAGACTTTTTAAAGTTTAAAAATACTTTATTACCCTAAGATCTTCTGGGACTGGAACCGTTCTCCAGGTGACAGAGATCAGTTGTGTGAGATTGTGCCAATAGATATAGTCCACAACAGGTCTCCTTAAGCAGAAAGTCCTTTATCTGCAGAAAAGATCTTGTTGGTCAAACACGTTTTCTGTTAGTAATGCCCAAGCATAGAAATACAACTACAATTATACTTGAGATGAAATATGTCCCCCCCTTACCATCCACCAATCATTTGGGAGAATTATTGGCGCCCAAATATACTGGCCCACTGTTCCCAAGGAAAGCGCGGCAAACTAAGTTCTCAGGAAAAACACTGTTGAGATCTTTTGGAATAAATGTTCCCAATGAAAACTAAGCAAAAAAATACATAACACCTGTGATTCATGTAACCCATAACAGGAGGCCTTTCTGCTCAAGGCCGTGAGCCAGGGAAGAGCCAGCTAGAGATAAGAGAGGAGGAAAAACTAATGAGCAATAAGCATGCGCAAAGCGAAGCAGGCAAGCAAGGCTCGGATTCCAAAGGTGGGAGTCCGTTCGCCGATGCTAGGGCGGGACGAAATAAGACTAAAACGAAAAGCAAGGTTAAAATAGTAGGCATAACTACATAAGATACATCCAGCAACTATATTGATGAGGACAGTCAAGCATGATGAAACAGTCAACCAGACATATGGCAGTGCTAACTGACAATTGCCCTGGAGCTAATGGCTGCTTTGGAAGGTAGACTCTATGGCACTACACCACATCAAAGGCCTTCTCCTCTCAGAACCCCACCCTCCTCAGGCTCCACCCCCAAAATCTCCAGGTATTTCCCAACATAGAGCCAGCAACCCTAGCTGTATGGGCCCTAGGCTTCCTATGTGTTCATGCATGGCAGACAAATTCCCAGTCCCGCCCTCAATCACCTGCTCTCAATCAATTGAGCCGCCAGAGAAAAATGGGAAGGAAACATTATGGATGCTGTGATGTCAATTCTGAAACTGATCCAGGGATATAACCTGTCTCTTACGTTTTTTATTGCACCCTCCTCTAGGGTTGCCAAGTCTTCTTCACTTACTGGCGGGGGGGAGTCCTCCATCGTCCAGGAGCAACGTCACCTGGAAGTGACGTCAGCACATTGGGGGCGTTGCCAGGGTGACGCTCTGGCAATCGCCCCAAAACTCTATGGTATCATAGAGTTTTGGGGCGATTGCCAGAGCGTCACCCTGGCAACGCCCCCAGCGTGCTGACGTCACTTCCGGGTGACGTCATTACGTTGGGGAAGTTGTCCTGGCTGGACGACTTCGGGGGTGGGGTTCCCCCCGCCGGCCGAATGCTGGCCGGCGGATCAGGAACCCCTGTAGCGGGGGATCCCCCGCCCCCCGGGCTGATTTGGCAGCCCTACCCTCCTCCAAGTACCTTCCTCCATTTTACCCTCACAGCAGCCCAGTGAGGTGGGTCAGGCTGATAAAAAAAATAAGTCACACCATAGAGGTTTTATTACTGTCCAGGGACTGGAATTTGGCCGGGTACTGCTAGGTCAGTCCTGACACTTTAAGCACTACACCACACTGGCTTTCAGACAGGCACCCAGCTCTGGAATGCACTCATTGAATAAACCTGTACAAAACAGGAGATTTTATTTAAACAAAATAATACAAAGCATATGTTTAAAAAGGAAAAGATTTCTCTTTAATGACATCACTTTATTAGAATGTCACCATTCATAAAAATCGGAGGCTGTGCGATGTGGGTTGAAAGGAAGTCGGAACTAGAAATACATTTCTTCCAGTAACTAAAGGATGGCTTTGATATCTGTGGCCGTGAGTGGTTTTTTTAATCTCCAAAATTAGATTTCTATTTATTTTTATTGGAGCATCTGTGCATTTAGTTCCCTCCTGCCAAATCTGCCAGATATTCTGCAGTTCAAATATAGGAACTGACTGAGATCTCACAGTCAAACAAATAATTCAGCTATCTCACCAAGCTACGTGAGAGATCCATGACCAGACCAATGGAAAATGTATTGTTACAGATTTCTTCTAAGGCAAAATGACATTTTGTTCGACTTTGAAATTAAAGAGAAAAGGGAGAAAAGACCAACCAGTGAAGAAAAATGATGTTTCTTGTCAGTTTAGTGGTTAAAGAAACAATACTTATACATTTCCACCTCAGGACTGCCTAATGAATGGCTGTTGGTGTTGCGTTTTAGATGTTAATACACTAATTAATATTACTGTATATCAATATTATTAGTAATTATTATTGCACAAAGAAGAAGAAGGAGAAAAGAGATTGGATTTATACCCTGCCCTTCGCTACCTGAAGGAGTCTCAGAGCGGCTTACAATCTCCTTTCCCTTCCCCTCCCCACCACAGACACCCTGTGAGGTAGGCGGGGCTGAGAGAGCTCTTTTGAGAACTGCCCATGAGGGAACAGCTCGGAGAGAGCCATGACTGACAACAACTTGTGACTGACCCAAGGTCACACCAGCAGCTGCATGTGGAGGAATGGGGAATCAAACTCAGTTCTCCCAGATTAGAGTCCGCACTCTTAACCACTACACCACTACACCAAAAACAGATTGTGTCATTCCAGTGTGGGGTGTTGGTTAGATTAGTATCTGAGAGACCCAGGTTTGAATCTCCGCTGTACCATGGAAGCTTGCTGGGTTGACCTTGAGCCAGTCACACACTTTTGGCTTGACCTACCTCACAGAGCTGTTGTGAGGGTAAGAAGGAGGAGAGGAGAACAATATAAGATTCTTTGGTTCCCCTTTGGGGGAAAAGGTAGGGTATAAATGAAGTAAATAAATAAATAAATAAATAAATACTATTATATGGTGTGATCACTGTACTTGGCACTTCCTGGCTTAATATCACCACAGGATGGATCCCTGAACATTAAGAACAGCCCTGCCAAACCATGGCCAACGCACTACTGACTGCAAAGTCACTCCTGAATGGCTGTAAAATGGCCATAAGTCTATGCAGAAGATACCATAAAACCCAGTGATCAAAGAAAGTGAAAGCAGCTTGCAATGCAGAGGGGAATTTCTGTTCTAACGTGGGTTTGCTAAAACAATGGAGGGAAAAGCCAAGGCAGAATTGCCCTATGTTAGTTACTGTAAATTCATTGAAAGCTCGAAAGTATAAATTAGATTATTTCCTGAATTCTGCTATCACTTTTTGAGATACAGTGACCAGAACTGCCCACAGCGTCCCAAATGAGGCCGCACCATAGGTCTATACAGGGGCATTACAATATCGGACGTTTTATTATCAATCCATTTCCTAATAATCCCGAACATAGTTTGCCTTTTTCACTGCTGCAGCACACTGGGTTGACACTTTCATTGAGCTATCCAGTACGACTCCAAGATCTGTTTCCCTCTCAGTCTCAGCCAGTTCAAACCCCATCAGACTAGACTTAAAGTTCAGATTTTTTTTTGTCCCAGTGTGCATCACCTTACACTGACCAACACTGAACTTCATTTGCCATGTTGTCGTCCACACTACTCACATTTCTCCTTGGCATTATTTCTAGTACCCAGTCCCAAAATTCACCAAATCCTTACAAAGGCTGACAATGAAAAAACCCAAATCCTCCCAAAACTACCAAAATTATTCTGAACCTTTTGTGACACACACAGCCTATGGTGGCATTCTTCCACACCAATTTATGCAGTTCATCTTTACCTGATCATCAATTTCTGTCAGCTAATGCTGCCATCTCCTGCCCAGGAGGTGGGATGAGTGAACCCTTGACATTGGATCTGTGGAATGTTATGTTATATTTCTCATGGCATGCTTATCACTCTTCGAGCTGCTCTGACCTTGGGAGACTGCTGGTGCCTGCCCATGTATTTCTTCTCCTGTCTGACTCTAATTCTTCTCGCTTTTTTCCTGGGAACTGTAAACCAGTATTTTAAGCGCCTTTTCTCTGACATGGTGATTGGCTGCAATACATTACCAGACCCCTTTTTGAATTCTGTATAATTGTCCTGCTTGGGGCTGCGTCAGCCATTACTAACACAAGAAGTGTAGATGACCATAGCAGGCCTTTCTCAATAAAGCATTCCTGTTTAAGGACACTTGTTGGTAACTGACTCTGTAGGACTCTCACCATTTCTCACTTCCACCGCTAGATTGAAGCGCTCATTGATTTAAAAAACCACCTTGAGAGCAAGTAAAGATATCGGAATTGGGAGAGAAAAATGTCCTCTTTTCCATGTACTTCTCTTTCAATCATAGTAATAACAGGTGTTAAGGTTGTAACAACATCTGTTCAAAACATCTGATTGTTGCATTGAAACCCATTCAACAAATACCTAGCTAAGCCAAGATAATTATGACATGCAGATTTGTGAAGCTGCAATTAGCATTAGCCTACTGGAGAGCAAACACGGAATTGCTGGGCAGTGGGAACCTGGGAGACGGCCGGAGCAGACTCTCTTGGCAAGAAGAGACCGTCTCCAGTGTTCCCTCTAAGCTGAGTTAGTGTGAGCTAGCTCTCAGCTTTTTAGCCTCCAGCTCACACGTTTTTGTCTTAGCTCAGGAAGGATGACTCCAGAGCAAACTAATTTCTGCAGCAGCCTTGAAAGCCCCTTGCTGGGGTCTCCATAAGTCTTGGAAGGGAGACCACCCAGGAAGACTGCAGAAGAAGGCAAAGCACCTCTGCTTCTCCTTTGCCTTGAAAGCCCCTTCCCGGGATCGCCATAAGTCTTGGAAGGGAGACCACCAAGGAAGGCTCTGCAGAGGAAGGCCATGGCAAGCCACCTCTGCTTTTCATTTGCCTTGAAAGCCCCTTGGCTGGGGTCCATTTTGGAGGAAGAGTCCCTTTAGAAGTAAGTCCTGAGTCTGCAGATGTTGAAAGCCACTGTGAAGCACATCCCCCAATTTATATGAACCTTGTTGTCAGAATCCTTTGCAGGCATGCCTTTATGGCATGTTAGATGATCAAAAGTTGATTTTAATCTCTTTCCACAGGAAAAAAAAAGGGGGGGGATATCAAGTCGATTTTGCAAGAAATATTTCCATACTGTAAATACAAGAGTTATGTAAACAGGAGAGAACCCTCCCCATGTGACGCTATTGGCTGATGGGAATAGTATGAGCTGTCTGAGAAGAAATGCAAGCCTTTTGTTCCAAAAAGGCACATGGGATTTGTTTTAATTGACAAGAATGTCAGTTTGACATATAGAGCCTCTGTTGAGAAGTATATAACAGGCCCCCCGTATATGCAGAATAGCTGGGAACTCGGCAAAGGTTAACTGACAGCATCAACATAATTCCTTGCTAACCAGGGGATGCGAACCTGAATATACTCTTTCTAAGTATCAGGAGATAAATTATTTCCAGCCCGTGATCATTTTTTTCCATCTGTGTCTCCCTTAATCAGAAATGTTTTATCATTTCTTCCCTCTATTTTTTTTTTACTCTGCTCTTCTATTCAACAGAATTTGTTTTTAGAGCAAGACCTTAATCTCGTGTGTGGTGTATCTCAGTAGCCCCTTTAAGAAGAAGAAGAGATTATACCCCGTCCTTCACTACCCAAAGGCATCTCCAAGCGGGTTACAATCTCCTTTCCCTTCCCCTCCCCACAACAGACACCTTATGAGGTAGGTGGAGCTGAGAGAGCTCTTTCGAGAACAGCTCTGAGAGAACTTGTAACAGACCCGTGGTCACACCAGCAGCAGCATGTGGAGGAGTGGGGAATCAAACCCGGTTCTCCTAGATTAGAGCTCACACTCCTAACCACTGCACCAAACTGGCTCTTAAAGACCAACAAAGTTTATCAGCTTTCGTGTGCATCATGCACACTTCTTCAAATACAGATCAGATTCATATCAGATGCAGGGGCGTAGACTTTTGTAAATTCCGGGGGGTACTCTTTAGTGCGCGCGCTTTGCACGCATGCTCGCTGGGGCGATGTTCTCCCCCCCCGGAAACCGCTGCGCCTCCCCGGGCCCTTCCGAGGCCCGCCAGCCGCTGCTGCCGGTGCCTCTCCCCCCCCCCCCCCCGCCACTCCTTCCCTCTCCCTCCCTCTTTTCCGGGCGAAATGCCCAGTGTGGTGACATCACCTGGAAGTGACGCCATCACGCTGGGCACATTGCCAGGGCAACGCTTCCGGGTGACGTCATATAAGCATTCCGGGCAAGTTTCATTATGCAAAGAGATGCTCAGCTAGTTTTGGTCTATTTGTATCTTCTTGAAGTTAACACAATTATGCCTACTATTTTAACAAACTGGGTGGGCGGAACAACACCGCCATAAGAATTTGCATAATGAAACTTGTCCGGAATGCTCATTTGTGAGAGGAATCAAGTAGTAGTCGCTCATAGATGAGTCTGAATTTAATTATAGATATGTTGGCATATAATTATCACCAGGATTCCCTTTTCTTTGACTGTTTTGACTCTATGACTGTTCAAACTTCCCCCAGCGAAGCGTCAGGGGTAGGTTTGTTTTTGTTTAGTTTTTCATCTTTCATCCTTCCCTTGAGATATTTTCCATAGATTATGGGAGGATTGTGTGTCTTGTTTTGATCACAGTAAGAAATCAAACACTGATAGGTTTGGAACAAAGTTTGAGTCCAGTGGCACCTTTAAGACCAAAAAGGTTTAATTCTGGGTATAAGCATTCATGTGCATGCACACTTCAGAAGAAGGGTCAGTTTTGGAGGACTGATCTGGAGCAGAGAGTGGTCAGTAGCAGGGAGCAGTAAGCAGTAGGACAGAGCTTGAGTGTCAGTTTCAGATACCTGTTCAGAATCAGGACCTGGGAGAGCTCCCAAGGGCAGCAGGAGTTGTTCCAACCAATTCCAAAATGCAACAGCAATCAAAACACACATAAATTGTAAAAGAAACTAAAAGGTTGGAAAGTGGTTGTAAACCAACCTCCCCGTCTGGCCACCAATTAAATCATAAACCTGGTAAAGACTGCGTGAAAAGCCTGAACATTTTACTTTTTCCACATGTGCTCATCAACAATGGGAAGAGGGGCTGAAATGTACTTCAGGTGGCATTGGGTCTCCGTCCTGATATATCCAGTGAGGGCTTGAAGCCTTCAAGGCCCCTGAAGCAAGGCTTGCTAGAAATGTAAGAGGCAGTGCTGTGTCTTAAAGCCAAGTACGGGGGCTCTGTTCCATGCCTTTGACTATGGGAGGGGCCATGGCTTAGTGGTAGAGCATCCACTTAGAATGCAGAGGGTCCCAGGTTCAATTCCTGGCATCTCCGGCTAAAAGAGTAAGGTGGAAATGATGGCGAAGACCTCTGCCTGAGACCCTGGAGAGCCACTACCAGTTTGAGTAGACAATACTGAACCCAATTAATCAATGGCTTGATTAAGTATAAGGCAGCATCATGAGTACATGCCTTTTGGGAACACAGTCATCATTTCTCCAACAAGGACCTCTATAGGAGTGGCAGGTCAGTTCAGGCACTGAACCCAAGAAGTCTGAGCTGCCAATGACATATTTAGAGCCTAGCACCTACTTCCCCTCCTGTCAAAGAGGTCATCAAGTCTTCCTCCTTCGTCTCTGCTTGAATTGACTTCCCAAGCAGACAATCCCAGCTCACGGTCATCATCATGCAGTTGTCCTGCATCCACTCTTCCCAAATAATTTATCTAAATCAGTCCTGAAAGATGTGCTATAATCAAAGCACGCTAATCCTGGTGCAATATTTTTTTCCCTGCCAAATGGCAGAATCCACCCATGAACCTGATAAGATTGCCAACTCCACCTTGGGAAATTCCTGGAGATTTGGGAGTGGCGCTTGCAGAGGCAAGAGTCTGGGGCAGGGATATGATGCCACAGAGTCCAGCCTCTGAAGCTGCCATTTCCTCCAGGAGAACTGATCTCTCTGGTCTGGAGATCATTTATGATTCCAGGAGAACTGCAGGCCGTATCTGGAGGTTGGTAACCCTAAACATGTCCAAATCCCTACAGATGACACAGGAGGAGGAGGATTTATACCCCATTCTCAGAGCGGCTTACAATCTCCTTCCCTTCCTCTCCCCACAACAGACACCATGTGAGGTAGGTGTGTCAGCTACGCTGCCATCTCCCGCCCGGGGGTTAGGACTCAACCAGTGACCACACCTGCTGGAATGTGCTCATGTGCTGTTTAGATATCTGGCTTCCTTATCACGCTCCGCTTTAGCCTGCAACGCTCCCAGTTTGACTGCTTCGCTCCCATCTTGCTCAAGGTCTGGGATAAATCCTCCCCTACCATGTTATTCTTTTTGCAGCTGCTCTCGAAAACATGTAGTAGAAATTCCTCGGGAACAAAAAGCACAATAACCTGTTTGCCGCCATTTCTGTGTGAAACCTGTTCAGGGGGCTGGAACAACTTTTTACGTTTGATGATTGGTGTAGATGCAGTGAGGGGGACTCCGGTTGCTTAGTATAATACTAACTGTTTGTTTATAATAAAGTCATTACTAACAGGAAAAGTGTAACCATTCCAATAAGAACTTCTTTGCAAATAAAGGACTTTCTGGTCAAGAAGACCTGTCGCAGACTGCATCTTTTGGGACAATCTCACAGGTGGGGCTGAAAGAGCTCTGCGAGAACTGCTCTTGAGAGAACAGCTCTGAAATAACTGTGACTGACCCAAGGTCACCCAGCTGGCTGCATGTGGAGGAGTGGGGAATCAAATCCAGTTCTCCCAGATTAGAGTCTGCTGCTCTTAACCACTACACCGAACTAAAAATGTTAGTAGTGCAAATGACTCTACCCCAATCTGCCTGCAAGGGGCTGCTAATTAGTTTTTTTAAAAAACATGCAAGAGATCCCCTGCATCACAGGTATGTTTCCTAACTTCCAGCTTGTCCTAATACATTGATTGTGGCATGAACTTCTGTAAGAGGCTGCTTCATTCGATGCAGGGTGGAAGTCAAAACACACATGATTCCACAGGCTCTGAAAACTGAACAAACAAATTAAAGGGGAAGGGGGCCCTGGCTCAGTGGTAGAGCATCTGCTTGGCATGCCGGAAGTCCCAGGCTCAATCCCTGGCATCTCCAGTTAAAGGGATCACGCAGTAGGTGATGTGAAAGACCTTTGCTTGAGACCCTGGGGAGTCACTGCCATGGAGGCTAAGTCTATCAATGGCTACTAGCCCTGGTGACTGAGGGGAACCTCCACATTCAGAGGCACTAAACCTCTGAATCCCAGAGCCAGGAGGCAACATCAGGGAAAGGCCTTAGCCTCCATATGCCCTGTTGTTGGCCCTCCAGAGGAACCGGCTGGCCACTGTGTGAGGCAGGATGCTGGACTAGATGGACCACTGGTCTGATCCAGCAGGGCTCTTCTTACGTTCTAATGAGGGCCTCAGCCTCTCTGCCCTGCTGTTGGCCCTCCAGAGGAACTGGTTGGCCTCTGTGTGAGGCAGGATGCTGGACTAGATGGACCACTGGTCTGATCCAGCAGGGCCTCTCCTTATGTTCTTATGAAGGCCTCGGCCTCTATGCCCTGTTGTTTGCCCTCCAGAGGAACTAGTTGGCCACTGTGTGAGACAGGATGCTGGACTAGATGGACCACTGGTCTGATCCAGCAGGGCTCTTCTTACGTTCTAATGAGGGCCTCAGCCTCTCTGCCCTGCTGTTGGCCCTCCAGAGGAACTGGTTGGCCTCTGTGTGAGGCAGGATGCTGGACTAGATGGACCACTGGTCTGATCCAGCAGGGCCTCTCCTTATGTTCTTATGAAGGCCTCGGCCTCTCTGCCCTGCTGTTGGCCCTCCAGAGGAACTGGTTGGCCTCTGTGTGAGGCAGGATGCTGGACTAGATGGACCACTGGTCTGATCCAGCAGGGCCTCTCCTTATGTTCTTATGAAGGCCTTGGCCTCTATGCCCTGTTGTTTGCCCTCCAGAGGAACTAGTTGGCCACTGTGTGAGACAGGATGCTGGACTAGATGGACCACTGGTCTGATCCAGCAGGGCTCTTCTGATGTTCTTATGAAGACCTTGGCCTCTATGCCCTGTTGTTGGCCCTCCAGAAGAACTGGTTGGCCACTGTGTGAGACAGGATGCTGGACTAGATGGACCACTGGTCTGATCCAGCAGGGCTCTTCTTATGTTAAGATGGCACACTGCCATTTTTGGTGGCAAACCCATATTCGACATCACATGGGGTCTCACTGAGGTGCTACGTCTGTGTTTCGGCTGCACATCTTCAGATAGTGTCCCCCATTTGCCCACCTATGGTGGGAGACCTTCAGGCAGTTGCAGACCCTGCCTGCTAAGACTCACCTGAGCGGCAGGTGGAAACTGGAACCAAGGATGGGCACGATGGTCCCGAGGGAAAAAATTAAAAAGGCAAATAAGGCCTCATCTACTTAGTGGAAGTTCTGGCCACAGAATTCTTGACAATTCCTAGAGCTACCCTGTAGTGAAAAAGGTGGCTGTAGAATTTGCCAGAAACTCTGTTGTTTCTGGTAAGTAGCCAAGGCCTTATCTTCCTTTTTAATTTTTCTCCTGGGACTCTGCCCACTCCCACCCCTCCCACCTGGCACCCTATCTCAGACCATGGGTGAAGGCTGACATAACTCAACGTTCCTTCCTGTTAAAATTCCCTCCACGTATAGAAAATTAGAAGGCTTTTAGCCCAGCATTCTCCTGGTATCCAGTTTTCTGTTTGCTGAGATTTGTTTTGGTTGTCTGAGGAAGATTTCCACCATGTGAACCCCAATCCAGAGTCTGAGGTATTACAGCCCAGACAATGGTTTGACACCATCTTGGTTCCATCCTAACAAACACTGAACTTTATCAAGAGGCTGATACCTTTCCATACAATAGGACTACTCCTGAGGAAGACTGGAATGAAATGAGCTTATATCCGGGTGCTCATTGAGTATGATGGACTTTCTTTGTAATATTGTAAACTTTTATTGAGAGTATAATGAACTGTTCCTTGTAATTTTGTAAAGTTTGATCTTTAATATAAAATGTTCTAATTCATGTCACAGTGTTTGTTTGTTTCTTGTACGTTCCATATGGATACCTGCCACCCCTTCTTGTTTTTTTCCATCCTAATGCAGGCATAATTAGACAATGGAGGTGGTGAAATAACACTTTTCTCTCAAGGGAGGAAAAAACTGAACTACTTCGGGGAATCGCAGCCTTCAAAAGTTCATTGCGGGCTATCCTATGCTATAAGGAACAGAGATCTCTCAATAAATCATTTGAGAAGGTATTCAAAAAGGTATTCAAGAGCCAGTTTGGTGTAGTGATTAGGAGTGCGGACTCTAATCTGGGAGAACCGGGTTTGAGTCCCCACTCCTCCACACACAGCTGCTGGTGTGACCTTGGGTCAGTTACAAGTTCTTTTGGAGCTGTTCTCTCAAGGACAGTTCTCAAAAGAGCTCTCTCAGCTCCACCTACCTCACAGGTGTCATGGGGAGGGGAAGGGAAAGGGATTGTAAACTGCTCTGAGACTCCTTTGGGTAGTGAAGGGTGAGGGTATAAATCCAATCTCTTCTCTCCTTCATTTTTAATTTAAGTTCTGCTGGAGAATAGGATTCACTTCTGAACTGGTCTGGTCTGCTGGAAGTTATTTCTTCCATTTTTAAAATTTTAGAATTACAAAATTGCTTGTTAGGAACGGACTTTTCTCCCATTTTTTCCTGAAATATTCCAGATCTTTAACAATAAGTCTGCCTGGCAGAAATTCAAAACGGGTGCAGCATTTTCCATCACTATACCTCCTTTTCAGGAAAAGCTGCATTAGTGGGGGTCTCTGAAACCAGCTGATTTCCAAATCTTTGCCTATTGAAAGCAACAACAAAGATATTGGCAAATCAATTACGAGGTAAACTTGCAGGTCTGAACCAGTTGTGCAAATAGGAATCCATTCCAATGTAGTATATGTGCTGCCGAAGCGCGCACGTAGGAATCCATTCATTCTTTTATTTGTGATTTTCTTCGTATCCAATCTTTCCTCCAAAAAGTTCAACGTTGTAGCGGACAGCGGGTTATCCTGTTTAATCTTAACAAGCCCAGTCAGGTCAAGATAAGAGAGGGCAGCTTGCCAAGATCCAACCTGTGAGCTCATGTCTGGGCAGAAACTTCCATCTGTATCTGAGTCCAATATTCCGTCCCACACTCCACCATGTCCATTAAGCACCAAGTCGTCCATCAGTGAGTTTTCAGACACTCAAGTCTTCTTTAAGCCGATGCTAAGCTTTGGTGAGGGGTTGTGGGCTCAGTGGTGGAGCGTCTGCGTCGCAAACAGAAACCCCCAGATTCAATCTCTGGCATCTCTAACAAAAGGGATCCTAGGTGGCAGGAAAGAGCTGCTGGAAATCCTGAGGCAGTTGAGCTGACTCCGTATAAGGCAGTGCCTTGGAAATGGGTTTGAAATGCAAAATATCCCGCTATTATCTTGGACTGGCATTTTTTCAGGGCTACAGTCAGTGACCTATGAAGAAAGGCTGAAGCGCTTGGGGCTCTTCAGCTTGGAGAAACGACGGCTGAGGGGCAACATGATCGAGGTTTACAAGATTATGCATGGGACAGAGCAGGTAGAGAAAGGGGTACTTTTCTCCCTTTCTCACAGTACAAGAACTCGTGGGCACTCCATGAAATGGCTGAGCAGTTGGGTTAGAACAGATAAAAGGAGGCATTTCTATACCCCAAAGAGCGATGAACACATGGAATTCACTGCAACAGGAGGTGGTGGCAGCTACAAGTATGGACAACTTCAAGAGGGGATTGGATAAACATCTGGAGCAAAGGTCCATCAGTGGCTATTAGCCACAAGGTTCAGATAGGAACTCTCGGTCTGGGGCAAGTGATGCTCTGGTGTTTTTGGCCACTGTGTGACACAGAGTGTTGGACTGGACAGGGCCATTGGCCTGATCCAACATGACTTCTCTTATGTGCTTATGACCTGAGGCTGCTCTGCCCCAGCTGCCACCCTCCATCTGCCCCATGAGCCCTTCCCACCATATGGTTGCCAACCTCCAGGTAGGGTCTGGAGATCTCCAAGAATCACAACTTGTCTCCAGGCCACAGAGATCCGTTTCCTTGGAGAACCTGGCAGCTTTGGAAGGTGGACTATATGGTATTACACTCCAGTGAGGTCCCTCCCCTCCCCAACCCCGCCCTCCCCAGGTTCCATTCCCAAATCTCCAGGAATTACCCAACTTGGAGTTGGCATCCTTACACAGTAGCCTGAAGAACTAACATTCCTTCTCTCCTGATTTTCCAGGAAACTTTAAAGACAAAGAGTGGCAAGCTACATGGGCCCAGTGGGGCTGGCCAGACTCTTCCGTTATCCCATCTAGGGATGCCACCCTCCAGGTGGGACCTGGGGATCCCCCAGAATTACAGCTACAGAGATCAGTTCAGATTCAGACTACAGAGATCAGTTCTCCTGGAGAAAAGGGATGCTTTGGAGGGTGGACCCGATGGCCTTGTACCCCACTGAAGTTCCTCAGGCTCTACCCCCAAATCTCCAGGAGTTTCCCAACTTGGATCTGGCAACCCTATGGGCCTCGCATCACCTGCTGGGGGCCGGGGGGGGGACCTGGCAACCCTATGGGCCTCTCATCCCCTGCTGGTGGCCGGGGGGGACCTGGCAACCCTACACAGGCAGTTGGAGGCCACCACTTCACTCTGCTTCATTGCAGAGCTTTCCATACCTACACTAGTTCAAGAGGGGATGGGAGAAACATCTGGAGCAGAGGTCCATCAGTGGCTGTCAGCCACAAGGTAGAGATGGGAACTCTCAGTCTGGGGCGAGTGATGCTCTGTCTTCTCGGTGCTTGGGGGTGAGGGGCAGCAGTGGGAGGGCTTCTAGTGTCCTGGCCCCACTGCTGGGCCTCCTGATGGCACCTGGTGTTTTTGGCCACTGTGTGACACAGAGTGTTGGGCTGGAGGGGCCATTGGCCTGATCCAACACGGCTTCTCTTATGTTCTTGTGTCTGGGGCAGTGATGCTAAGTATTCATGGTGCTTGGGGGGCAACAGTGGGAGGCCTTCTAGTGTCCTGGCCCCACTGATGGACCTCCTGATGGACCTGGGGTTTTTGGCCACTGTGTGACATAGAGTGTTGGGCTGGAGGGGCCATTGGCCTGATCCAGCATGGCTTCTCTTATGTTCTTATGTCTGGGGCAGTGATGCTCTGTCTTCTTGGTGCTTGGGGGGCAACAGAGGGAGGGCTTCTGGAGTTCTGGCCCTGCTAGTGGACCTCCTGATGGCACCTGGGTTTTGGCCATTGTGTGACACAGAGTGTTGGACTGGATGGGCCACTGGCCTGATCCAGCATGGCTTCTCTTACGTCCTTATGGTTACCTTCTTTAACTATTTCACTCTCGATAGGAGATGCTTAAAAGTCACAGCAATCTGTTCTTAAGGGGCTTGAAAAATGTGAGTATGCACTATCTAAGCTACAGCCTGGTTTATTCATTTAAAAACCAAAGAAAGCACCACAGAGGAAACATTTAACAGAGTCTCAAACCCTTTCTTTCGAATCATATTGTTTTGCCTAGCAGAAAGGATATCCCAGGTAATGAGAAAGAAAGTACTGGGAGGAATTTCTGAAATCCACAAGAGACAACCATTAAGGATTTTATCACCTACCACTGTTTTTGCCCACTCAGTGCCATATTTCTGTTTGGACCAGTTCTTTCTTTTCTTAAAGCCGGAAGAACTGTGTGAACAGGCAGTCTTGCAAACTGGAATTAGATCCTGCATTACCGTACATTCCAAGGAGATTAATTTGAATCTTCTGGCATGTCCTAGCTCGGAATGGGAGCCGAACCTCTGCGGCACTGTTTGCTGCATACCATTTTGCATTCTTATAACGAATGATCCAAAACTGTAGACACATGCCATAATTTAGCAGGGGTTTTCTTTTAAGCAGGGCTTTTTTTGTAGAAAAAGCCCAGCAGGAACTCATTAGCATAATAGGCCACACTTAACTGCAGAAACTCATTAGCATCTTAGGCCACATCCCTGACAGCGCAGCTCCCTCCCAGGATTGGCTTTCCCAGGCGTCCTACAGCTGCGGGGTGCTTGGGGAACCCGAGGAGGGGAGGCAGTTTAAACTGCTTTCCCTCCCTGGATCAGCTTGGCTTCCCCAGGCACCCCGGCGGCTTGGGAGGCACCTGGGAAACCTGAGGGGGGAGGCTGTAGGTGTGGCCAACTTGGAAGCCAGCCAGAACTTCGTTCCTGTGTGTTCCTGCCCCAAAATTAGCGCTGCTTTTAAGAAAAGAAAAAAAACCCATGGGAAATAGTGATGTTCCACAAATCTGAAACTATGGAACAGACTGATGTGTTCCATAAACCTGAAATCACAGCTCCCATGATTAGATCTACTACGGTGTGGTTGTGAAGAGTGTCTGACTGGAGACAACTCAGTTCAAATCCCCACCAAATTATTTCGGGCCAGTCCCTTCCTCGGCCTAACCCACCTCACAGGGCTGTTGTGAGGATAAAACAGGGGAAGGAACCCGTCCTGAGGTCTTCGAAGGAAGGATGCAATTGACCAAAAAAACCCTGCTGTTAAAATTTCCAGCTTCATGTTTACCTTGCAATCCCTAAATCAGTGCTGTGGACTTGCATGGTGTAAAATGAGCTGTGGAGCTGCGTCTGACTCATGGGGACACTATGCCGTTCCACCTCATGGGGTTTTCAAGGCAAGAGACAAGCAGAGGTGGTTGGCCGTTGCCTTCCTCTGCAAAGCAGCTGCTGTCTTCCTGGGTGGTCTCCTATCCAAGTACCAACCCTGCTTAGCTTCTGAGCTCTGACAAGGGGCGACTCTGCATCTAGCGTTCACTCCACGTTTTCTCAACCGGGAGGGGAAAGTGCAGCTCAAAACCACATTCAGGTACCCCCAGGGCCAACGCCATGCTGACTGCAAAGTCACCCCTGAACAGCCATAAAGCAGCCATAAATCTATGCAGAAGGTACCATAAAATCCGATGCTCAAAGGATGCGAAAGTGACATGGGGTGTGGGGGCTACCATAAAATCCGACGCTCAAAGGAAGTGAAAGCAGCATGCGTGCGGAGGCTACCATAAAACCCGATGATCAAAGGAAGTGAAAGCAGCATGCAATGCAGAGGGGAATTTCTGTTCCAACGTGGGTTTGGCTAAGACAATGGAGGGAAACTCCAATGCAGAATCAGCCAAGATCGGGCTAGTCTGGGCTATTAGGGCCAGACATATAATGTATACACATTTATGTAGATTTTTTATTTTTTCTAGTGCAACGTTTCCTGTCTTTTGCGTGCTTCTCCAAAAGACTGGACGGAGTGACCACCATTTCTGAGCAACAGGTGGTTAAAAAGCACTGTTTTGCCCGGGCGGGGGGGGGGGGGGATTTTTACCTTGTTAAGCCCTCGAGACCAAGTGACGGTTTTAGGATCAGAAAGGAAGACTACAAGGTTTTAGGACATAATTTTGTCGACGCTGAACCTCCAAAGAGATCTTACAGAGTGGTCAAGCCATGGTTCCCGCTTTCCTGCGATCCCCAGTTACCACTCTTGGTGACTCTCAGGGAAGAGTTTTACGTAGCTCTCGGCTGCTTTTGTGATCCTCTTAACGGGAGGTACTGAAGGCTGAAGCTGGGATCGTTCTGTGTACAAAATGTGCGTTCTGCTGCTCTTCTTGTAATAAGCCCTGGTACTCATCAGCACGGGAACGGAAGGGACAGGAATCCACTCACTCTCTTTAAGCAGAGAGCCGGTTTGGTGTAGTGGTTAAGTGCGCAGACTCTAATCTGGGAGAACCACTTCTCCACTTGCAGCTGCTGGATGACCTTGGGCAAGCCATAGCTCTGTACCAGCTGTTCTCTCAAGGACAGTTGTCTCAGAGCTCTCTCAGCCCCACCTACCTCACAGGGTGTCTGTTGTGGGGAGGGGAGGGGAAAGGAGCTTGTAAGCCGCTCTGAGACTCCAAGTGAAGGGTGGGATATAAATCCAATTTCCTCCTCCTCCTCCTCTTCTTCTCACAGTCCCTTACCTGTCCTCTGACCTGGATGGCCCAGGCTAGCCCAATCTCATCAGATCTCGGAAGCTAAGCAGGGTCGGTCCTGATTTGTCCTTGGATGGGAGACCACCAAGGAAGTCCTGGGTTTTATATGCAGAGGCCAGCAATGGCAAACCACTTCTGTTTGTGTTTTGCCTTGAAAAACCCAAAGCGGGTCGCCATAAGCCAGTGGTGACCTGACTGTGCTTCACCCGTGCGCACGCACACACACACAAACACACACACACACACACACACACCCTTCCTTCCCATCCATCAGTCTTCCAGCTGAATAGAACCAAGCTCCTCCTGGGCTATACCAAAAGATGGGTATGTAACTTGTCCTGGCCTGTGGTGTTCTGTAGGTTCTAAATCCAAGAAGTAATTAAAGAACTCACATTTGATAGCATTGTTAGCTTACCACTTCGGTTTTGATTGTATGGGCTCTTGGCACTGGTGGAGCATGTGATGTCTTAAAAGGAGAGGGTTCTTCTGAGCATGTACAGGGAGGCTATCCAAAATCATAATGATGAAGCCCCCTCCCCAAATCTGGGATTGGGGTATGTGGGCTTCTAGAGCAGGGGGCAGCACCACCCGATTTTACGAAGCCCACTCTGTGGACACGATCCAGCCAGAGTCAAGCACTTTGGAGTCCCATGTGTTTTAACAGAAGAAAGCCAAGAATTTGTTCATCTTTCCCCCATGACATCAATGGGGTTTAAAAGTGCTTACTGTGGGATCGTGCGTGATATGTGGTTCTTTCTCTTGGATACCAGATATCAAAAAGAGCAGATTTTTAAAACTGAGCGGCCTCTCTCGAATGATACACTACTTATATAGTGTAAATGATCCTTACATAAAAATGTTAACTAATATCTGATATCACACTCACACACACACACACACACACACTCAGCAGACAGAGTTAAGAAGACCGACAAGGAATGGGTGCAATTAAGAATGATTTAAAATCAGCAATCGATCGGGAATACAAAATATACCAGCCACATCCATAAAACGCCTAAAAAGAGCGGTCATTGACCCAAGAGAATCGATTAAATAAAAGCTTCATCCTATTTCATCAGTTCAGCTTCTCTCTGTTCACAGTGGGCCCGGTCCAAAAGCCAGTGGGTCCCCCCCCCCCCCAGTGATCACTATGGCTGTGAGATATTTACCAAAAAGAATTCCACAGGCATAGGGCGGAAATTTCATCTGCACACTTATCCACTCCTGCTTTTAATACCCCATCGTTCCAGTTTCTCCTTTCTAGGAAAACTTTTTTATGTGAGTTTTTGGACCGTTCGGCCACTGTCGCAAACTTCCTTAGAATGAACAGTTAGCCCGACAAGCAAACTTTCACCAGCGTTTCCAGACACTTTGCACTAAACGTCTGAAACAGCCACGCAAAAGGCCATTTACAAGCTCACTACTCTCTTTACGGACTGATGATCAGCTAAAATGCAAGGAGATAGTTTTCTTCTCTCCTACCCTCCTGTTTTTTTTCATTATAAATTACCAAGCATGCATATACACACATTTTTTAAAAACCGACTCCCAATCTCACACGAGCACTTACCTGGCGGTTTTAACAATGGGTCGCTCTTGGCTTTGCAGGTTTCTTTCGGACAGCATGAACCTTTAACAAGGGTTCCCCTTCAGCATTTTGCTGGGGCTTTGCTTTTCCGTTTCCTTTCCTCTCACCCAGACAGCAGCTGTACCCACGGCTGGGCTCCTCTCGCACAGCGCAGAACCGCCAAGCGAGCTCCAATGCCACTCTTTCTGAACTGATACCTTGCCAGCTGCAGAGCCGAAGATCAGACTCACACACGGCTCTGTGTTTTCTCTCCCCAGCGAAAGCAGAGAGCTCAGCTGAAGTTCCTCCTCCTTCCTGACATGACAAATTTCAGGAGCTGGTTAGTCACTGCCTTGCTCAGTGTCCAAGCTACTGAGCCCTTCTTCCAAACAAACATATTCTCACAGACACCAACAGAATTATCTGCTATTTGTCAACACCGATCCTGCTGCCAAAAAGTTCCAATTAAATCAGCGGTCCCTGTTTCCCAAGAACCGTCTGCAGTTTTGAGGACCCATGCCAATCCTGTTTAGACGTCAGGGACTCCTGGAGGAGGTCTTTTAAAATGTTGGTTAGAGTGCCTAGAAAGGCCTTCAGGCTCTTTGGATTTCGGTCGTCCCCCTGGGGCTGGATCGCTACAAGTTTCAAGGTTGCCAACCTCCAGGTGGTAGCTGGAGATCTCCCACTATTTTTTTATGTGACAGAGATCAGTTCCACTTTGGAAGTTGGCCACTTTGGAAGTTGGACCCTATGCCCCATACCCTGGCCTCCTCATGCTCCGCCCACAAAATCTCCAGGTATCTCCCAACCTGGAGCTGGCAACCCTAAGTTCGGTCTTCATGGGAGATGGATGCATCTTAATGCATGTCTGTGAACATGTATGCACACAAATGTCAGTGTGTGCATGTGTACAGGTAGGACTGCCAGCTGAGGGTTGGGAAATTCCTGGATATTGGGGGTGGAGCCTAGGGAGAGTGGGATTGGGGAGAGGCCTCAGCAGGTTATGGTGTAGTGGTTATGTGTGCGGACTCGAATCTGGAAGAGCTGAGTTTGATTCCCCACTTCTCCACTTGCACCTGCTGGATGACCTTGGCACAGTTCTGGCACAGCTGTTCTTGAAAAAAGAGCAGTTTCTGTCAGAGCTCTCTCAGCCCCACCTACCTTACAGGGTGTTTGTTGTGGGGAGGGGAAGGGAAAGGGGTTTGTAAGCTGCTCTGAGACTACAAGTGAAGGGTGGGGTATAAATCCAATCTCCTCCTCCTCCTCCTCTTCTTCTTATAATGCCATAGACTCCACCCTCCCCAGGAGCCATTTTCTCCTGGGGAACTGATCTATGTTGTGTGAAGATCAGTTATAATTCTGGGAACTCTCCAGGCCCCATCTGAAGGTTGGCAACTTTATATCCACACCAAAGGACAGGACAGGCAGGCAGGCAGCAACTGGGTGTCAACTCTTCTAGTACAATCCGATCTTCTCTGGGAGATTAGATAGTCTTCTTTTTTTTAAAGGAGCAGACTGTTATTTTCAGTTTAACGTGCAACAAGCGGAGAAAAATGTGGTGCCGCAACAAGCCTTGTTATGAGGAAGGGTCCGTTGATCAGCACACAGAACTGTCTGTGTTTTCATCTCAGACATCTCCTGAAGTATCGGAAGGGCTGTCACTTAGAGGAGGGCAGGGAGCTGCTCCTGTTGGCAGCAGAGGAGAGGACTCGCAAGAATGGGTTTAAATTAAGGGCAGGAAGGTACTGGATGGATATTGGGGGGGGGGGGTGGAATTTACAGTAAGAGTAGTTCAGCAGTGAAATTGGCTGCTTCGGGAGGTGGTGAGCTCCCCCTCGCTGGCAGTCTTTAAGCAGCGGCTGGATGTACACTCGTCAGGGATGCTCTAGACTGATCCCGCATGGAGCAGGGGGTTGGACTAGATGGCCTGTGTGGCCCCTTCCAACTCTGTGATTCCATGATACTATAAGAGTATTATTTCTGACCTGACTACTCGGATGTCTTCTTTCCAAGGTGAAAACTGAACCACTATAAAAAAAACCAAATGAGAAAAGTTACTGCCATTTTTTAAAAAAATAGACATCCTAAAAAGATAGACAGATTCTCAAGGAACGAGATCCTTCCATTTTTGCATAAAGGCCAGTCCACAATAGGACTGCTGCCACAGGAATGCCAGTAATGAGGAATGCCAGCCTCCAGGTGGGACCTGGGGATCCCCTGAAATTACAGCCCATCTCCAGACGGCAGAGATCAGTTCCCCCTGGAGAAAAGGGATGCTTTGGAGGGTGGACTCTATGACGTTATACCCCACTGAGGTCCCTGTCTTCCCCAGGCTCCATCCCCAAATCCCCAGGAGTTTCCCAGCCTGGATCTGGCAACCCTACCCCCTCCCATCCCCAGCTGGTGGCCGGGGGAAGGGAGAACTGGCAACCCTAGATTTGAACGTGGACTAGGGCTGCCAGCCTCCAGGTGGGACCTGGGGACCCCTCCAGAATCACAGCTCATCTCCAGACTGCAGAGGCCAGTTTCCCTGGAGAAAAGGGATGCTTTGGAGGGTGGACTCTATGGCCTTATATCCCACTGAGGTGCCTGTCCTCCCCAGGCTCCACCCCCAAATCTCCAGGAGTTTCCCGACCTGGATCTGGCAACTGTCCCCCCCCCCCTCCGTCCTCCACTGGTGGCCAGAGGGAACATATCTGAGTGAGCTCTGAGTTATGACCACTCATATCGATATGAAGGCTGTGACTTTAAGGTGGCAGTAGACTTTTGTTTTCATATCTTACTGGCTGGGTACAGCAGGGCCTACTACACAATAAGGGAGAAAATGGACACTTACCTTCTGCGGACTATTTCTATAATCCCCAGTTTCTGAACACTTAGCAAATATTGAAATGAACAGACCGCCCAGCATTGCTTTTTGATACCTACCTGCCTTTTGTGAACTATTTCAGAGAAGAGTCAGGTGGGTAGCCGTGTTGGTCTGAAGCAGCAGAACAGAGTGTGAGTCCAGTGGCACCTTTAAAACCGCCAAAAGTTTTATTCAAGGTATAGGCTTTTGTGTGCATGCACACTTCTTCAGATACAGCCTGTATCTGAAGAAGTGTGCATGCACACAAAAGCACATACCTTGACTAAAACTTTGTTGATCCTAAAGGTGCCACTGGACGCACATTTTATTCCAGAGAAGAAGAGGGAATATTTTATTTATTTTATTTATTTTCATTTATTTTTCAATTTATACCCCGCCCTCCCCGCGAACGGGCTCAGGGCGGCTTTTAGATAGTAAAGGTAAAGGTATCCCTTGCTCAAAAGCCAGTTGAATCCGACTCTAGGGGGCAGTGCTCATCGTTTCCAAGCCGAAAAGACTTCTCCATGGTCATGTGGCTGGCATGACTAGATACCGAGGTGCACGGAACGCTGTTATCTTCCCACTGAAGCAGTACCTATTTATCTACTTGCAGTTTCTTGCTTTCGAACTGCTAGGTTGGCAGGAGCTGGGACCAGAGACGGGAGCTCACTCCTGTTGGAAATGTATGAGTTGCAAGGTCAAGATTCCAGTCATTATAGGGTTAATCTATTTACCTTCAGTGCCATTGTTTAGACTGACCTGAAAGGAAACCTGGCAGGCAGCCAATGCAAGAAAAGCCGGGTGAAGAAGAAGAAGAAGAAGAGGTTGGATTTATATTCCGCCCTTCACTCACTTAAGAGTCTTAGAGCGGCTTACAAACTCCTTTCCCTTCCCCTCCCCACAACAGGCACCCTGTGAGGTGGGTGGGGCTGAGAGAGCTCTTTCCCAAGCTGTCCTTGAGAGAACAGCTGGTACAAAGCTATGGCTTGCCCAAGGTCATCCAGCCAGGTGCAAGTGGAGGAGTGGAGAATCAAACCTGGTTCTCCCAGATTAGAGTCCGTGCACTTAACCACTACACCAAACTGGCTCTCTATGGATGGATGGAAAGGAGTATTGATTGGTTAATGTGTTCAGGTGATATTCCTTCTAGGGGTCAAGAAGAAACAGATTCTCCATTTTTGTTGGGTGACCATGTGTCTTTAGCAGTAGCAAGCAAGATGTAGCTTAGATATGTTTGTTTGTTTGTAGGTTTCCTGTGTACCTTTTATCCTTAGAAATAAAGCATTTTAAACAAAAAGAGATTTCTCCTCTCCAGTGAAGCAAAGATCCATTGCAAACTCTGAGTATTTAAGTATTTTTGACTATTTTTCCCCAACAACTCCGTCATGCAGCACTCAGGTCTCGAACTGCTGAACTACCAGCCTTCCAGTCTGCAGCTCAGTATCTTAACCACTGAGCCACCGCAGCCCCTGTATTTTAGGCAGTACACCTCTTCTGTTCTTCAAATATGGCAAAACCAAGCAGAGCTTGTTTCTTTAGGACTGTAGCCAACCCACTCCAAAGGACTGACTGCAGATAAGAGAGAGAGAACATTAAAACAAAAATAGGCCACCGTCTCCAGGGTGCTCAGAAGCTAGATGTCCTGTGGTGCACGGAGAAATAAAAAACTGTTATATAACTTGACAAAAAAATAAGAACTTGAAACCAGACTGGTGCTTTAATTCTTAGCAAGGTTGGATGGGGTATGGGAAGTTGAGGAAAGTGCCCAGTCTGGCAGGGTTGATGATCACAGAAGAAATGTGTTTGGAATGTTCCCTACGTTAAAAATTCTCTGCAGATTGCCCAGGCTAGCCTGATCTCATCAGAGCTCGGAAGCTAAGCAGGGTCGGCCTTGCCTAGTATTTGGATGGGTGACTTCCAAGGAATACCAGAGGCGTGACACCAGGGCACGCAATGGCAAACCACCTCTGAAAAGGCTCTAGTCTAAAAAACAAGTCTACCTCACCACCTACTGGTGCATAATGCTAAAAGAGCTAGAACTTTTGCTTGCCAGACAATCTTAGGTTCTCCTGGCTATATTGTACACAATGCCACACAATTATTATTTCCCTGCAGATAGAAAACCAGCACCTTGAGCCAAATGGAGGACTAGAACAGAGTGCCCAGTATGGTTCCATGACACCCACCAACCACCTTTCCTAGCACTTGCCATGTGTTTTTAGAAAACGGGTGGGGCCGGGTTGCCAGATATCTCTTAGCAACCGGCGGGGGAGGGGTATCACAGGCTGGGGTGCCAGTCAAAGGGAGTCCAGAACAGGCCGAGGTCAGGAGCCAAGAAGACAGTCCAAAGTCCAAAGCCAATTCCAAAGCCAGTGGATCTGAAGGACTAGGTGCAAGAGCTGAGCCACAGTGGATACAAGGCAGCATGAAGTGGACTTGTTGCTTCCACAAAGAATACTGTCCAGAGTGTTGAGTTAAAGGCTGCTATCAATTAGCCAGCTGCACAATCGCCCAGGCTCCTGTCAGAACTCTGGGCTTGCCGAGTGTCTTCTCTGTAGCCTGGCCTCTGGTTGCCTGGTTGCTAAGTTTTGCCACAATCGCTCCCTAAATGAGTCACACATGGGGGTGAGTCAGGAGGACTTTCAGCTTGCAGTTCTTCCCCCTTATCTGAGCCAGGTGTGAGGAATGCTGATACAGGCAACTGCCAGCTATCCTCCTCTGCTGCTTCAGAGGGGCCAGCTGCGGTTTCTGCAAGCTCTGTCAGCTCTCCTTCATCCACGCCCATGACGGGGGGGGGGGGGGGGGACTTACTGGGAGCAGCAGGGAGGCCCGTCTGACATACAGTGACATGTCTACGTCACTGCCCAAGTGACCCATAACTGACGTCATCAGGTACGCCTTCTTCTCACAGCTGCTTACATTGGGGGGGATGCTATCTGTGTCCTCTATTTGGGGCATCTTATGTCTGTTTTGGGCTGCAGTGGCTCAGAGGCTAAGACGCTGAGTTGCAGACTGGAAGGTTGGCAGTTTGGCAGTTTGAGCCCCGAGTGCCACGTGACCGAGTGAGCTCCCGTCTCTGACCCCAGCTCCTGCCAACCTAGCCTCGAAAGCAAGAAACTGCAAGTAGGTAAATAGGCACCACTTTGGTGGGAAGGTAACAGCATCTGTGCACCTCGGCACTCAGTCACACTGGCCACATGACCATGGAGAAGTCTTTGGACAGTACTGGCTCTTCGACTTGGAAACGGAGATGAGCACCGCCCCCTAGAGTCAGATTCGACTGGCTTTTGAGCAAGGGAAACCTTTACCTTTACATGTCTGTTTTACAACTAGGGTTGCCAGTCTCCAGATGGTTGAAACTTGTGGGACTATTGGAGCTGATTGAATTTTTTGAGAGTATCTTTTCCTCATTGTATTGGATTACTTGGTTCCACTTTCAAAAAAGCTATTGGTGAAACATGATTTTCCTAAGCTAGCTACCGCGTTGGGAGTTGCTGGAACCATTGACTTGCTGGATCTACACGTTGTCTTTTAATGCTTGAGGGAACACAACTATTTGAAGATCCTGGAACTGGACTTTGTCTATTACATTTTAAGGACAGTGTTTGTGAGGGGAAGCCACACAGTGCCCCCATTGAGCTATTTTATACTTTGCTTTTGTACTATTTGGGGTTTTTTAATATTGTCTTGATAGTAGGTTTGTAAATTTGGTTGCGATCACACATACAATTAGCCCCGACATAGGAGCGAATGCCGGGTGGTTTAAAGGAGTGCGATCAGACAAGAACATCTTGGAAGCGCCCCGCAGCTGTCAGCAACCCGTTTTGCTCCGCCACACAAGTGGATTTAAAAGACACATTGGAAAGTCCAGTAGTAAATGGGTTGCTATGGGCCACAGACGAACTTTCTTTTATCTGATTGCTCCAGTGTGCTCTCATGGTGTCGGGATAGTCTGATCAGGCCATCCTGACTGTGCCGTTGTTTTTTGCCCTTCTCAGTATGCTCATCATCACACACTCCATAGGGAGTCCTCAGGGCTGAGGTGCGAATCATTGATCCCTTGTTTAAGTGCATCGGAGGCAAATGGCAACCCTCCAACTCACCTGCGGTTATGTCTGATCACACAGTGGCGGGCTGTGCCCACAGCTTCAAAAGACTGTGTGATTGCACAACAGTGGATCAACTTTTGCCGGAGAAAATAGCCTCTCTTTCCCCACACACACACACACTTTATCTCATGCATGTGACCGCAACCTTTGTTTGGAGTGATTTGATTCACCATATACAATAAATAGACTGAGTCTTCAGTAATTTTTTTCACATTTATTTATTTTGTTGATTTTTGCACACAGTGTTTTTGTTTTGTCTGCATCCAAGAAGTTCTAGCTCTTTTAGCGTTATGCACCACTAGGGGGTGGGCTAGCCTTGTTTATAGGGCAAGAGATGTTTCAGAGGTAGTTTGCCATTGTCTGCCTGTGCGTCACGACCCTGGTATTCCTTGGAGGTTGCCCATCCAAATACTAGCCAGGGCTAGTGCATCAAGGCCCAGATGCTTTCTCTGGGCCTGATCCCTGTAACCCTACAACACATTATATTTTGAGAATTCTAATTATCGTGTGTTTTCCCTTCAATCCCCCATGTAAGGGCACTGACTAGTGATAAACAACCACGAGAAATGAGATCCATTGAACAGATTGCTTTCTCCAAAATCAATATAGCTTATTTTTAATGGCTTGTTGTTGTTTTTAACACAGATCATTTATGATGCTTCGGATGATTGGGTCTTAATTGTAAGCTGCTTTCGAGCCGAATTCTGGAACGGTATCATACGAATTCTCTAAATAAAGTCTCTAAGACAACAGGTTGCAGATGTGGGAAGAAGATGTTTGAAAGGAACTTCACAGGTTACGTTACGGAGTCCAGCTCACTCGTAGCAACGGCTGTCTTTTGAAAAGAAAAGGTGATAATGCCTCCGATGGAAACCAGAAAGACAGGCAAGACCAGCGTAATGTTTTTTCTCCATAAACCGGGCAGATTTTAAAAGCTGGAAATGATCTGCAGCTAATAAACAGGCTATCCACATTTCCTGAGAGGGCTGCTTTAGATAAGAAATAATTCGCCAAGCAAAAAAATTAATTAATGTACAACTGTCCCCTTTCTGTACAACCCCCTATGACAAAACATGCTTCTTCCAATTTAAACGTCTACACAAAAGGAAACACCTTCTCAGCAGAAGAGAATTCTGCTCTTGAAGTCCCACTCTTACTTTCTTTCTGTCTCATTAACATCTCTTCCTAGGATATCCCTCCAGTGTCTCCAAATGCTTGTGATGGAGGATAGATTTTAAGTTGGATTCAGGTGGGGTAGCTGTGTTGGTCTGAAGTGGCAGAACAAAGTTCGAGTCCAGTGGCCCCTTTAAGACCAATGAAGTTTGATTCACGGTATAAGCTTTTGTGGGCAAGCACACTTCCTCAGGTACAGTGGAACAGAACTTCCTCAACCATTACTTATAGGGGGTGGGGGTTGTTGTCAGGAAGGGCCATTTAGAATCAAGATGCATAAGTAGTGGGTGATCATAGCTGAGACTGGATATAAGAAAGATCAGTGAATGTCAGTAAATTAGCATACAAATACAAGAGTTAACAAACAGATGTGGGAATGAGGTCTGAGTCCAGTGGCACCTACAAGACAAATAAGAGTTCAATTCTGGGTACAAGTGAGAACTGAGGGACTTAGTACGTACACTAATTCAGATTCATTGAAACAGATTTCCTCAGATATTACATATAGGTGGGGGGGGGTTAGTTGCCGGGGGGAGCTAATTAGAGTCAAGGTGTCTAAGGATTTGTGAATTTCCTGCATTGTGCAGGGGGTTGGACTAGATGACCCTGGAGATCCCTTCCAACTCTATGATTCTATAAGTAACTGGGCAACAAATACAGCTAAGAGTGGAATAACACATTAGGTAAGTCATGTAAATAGCGGTAAGTTGGTTTACAGATAATAAAGGAGTTGACAACAGACATGAGAACTAATCTCCAGGTACTTCCTAACCCAGAGCTGGCAACCCTACTCGGAATAGGGGGTCGATCCTACCAATCAGCTCTGTTCACAGCGGACCCTTCTACAGGTGCAAGACTTCCACTAGCAAGGCATTGGAAGAAGGTTTCTTGTACCAGAGGCAGGGCCTATTATAAATTGAGCAGATCAGTAGGACGCAACAACCTAAGGTGATTCTACATTGGCTTTTCCCTCCATTGTTTTACAAAACCCACCTTGGAACAGAAATTCCACTCCGCAATGCATGCTGCTTTCACTTCCTTTGATCATTAGATTTTATGGTACCCTCCACACTGCATGCCGCTTTTGCTTGAGAGCCAGTTTGGTGTAGTGGTTAAGTGTGTGGACTCTAATCTGGGAGAACCGGGTTTGATTCCCCACTCCTCCACTTGCACCTGCTGGATGACCTTGGGCAAGCCATAGCTCTGTACCAGCTGTTCTCTCAAAGACAGTTGTCTCAGAGCTCTCTCAGCCCCACCTACCTCACAGGGTGTCTGTTGTGGGGAGGGGAAGGGAAAGGAGTTTGTAAGCCGCTCTGAGACTCCAAGTGAAGTGAAGGGCGGGATATAAATCCAATCTCTTCTTCTCTTCTTCTTTCTTTCAGGGGTGACTTTGCAGTCAATACAGCGTTGCCCCAAGGTATTTGAATGCGGTTTTGAGCTGCACTTTTCCCTCCCAGTTGAGAAACTGTGGAGTGAATGCTAGATGCAGAATCACCCCTAGTTATCTTTTACCTGACCAATTCCTGTTGACAATATTTTTTTTTAATCTTCCACAGCTCTTCTTGCGGCTATCTGATCGACAGGCCTCCGTTTACAGTACCGCCACGTTCCTTAGCAGATCGAGGTCTCCAACTAAAGTAAGTTTAACGTCATTCAGAGTAGAAAAAGAAAAGTTCAAGACGGAGATGATACTATCTTAGCGGGAACAAAGACGAGAAAGACAGATGAGCGAGGGAGCCCTGCCTGGAGAGCCTGAGATGTTTCCAAAGCACTTGGACCCCCGTCGAAGCAGCCTCCTTTTGTTCTTGGCTCAAAGCAAGCACTTGTGACAACTCAGCTTTGGAGTGGCGTGCTTTCAGAAAATTTGGGGCTCAAGAGAGGAAAACAAGTGTTTTCTTTGTTGTGGTTATCAAGAAGCCGAGTTGCGACACTTGCCCACTTTTGATTTCTTCGTCTCTGTTTCAGATTTGTCCAGAATGACTAACTTGAGCAGGGCAGCGGGGTACAAGTGTTTGACTGAGGGCTGCCACTCTGGAAAACATTCTGATTCGTCAGTCGTCGGCCTCCTTGAAGAATTCTGCCACCTGAGGGGGGGGGAACACAGGTCTGAAACCACGCAGTAAACATGTACTCTGGTGCCTCAGCCAGTTGCAGTGTATGCTGAGGAAATATGGGGAGGGGCTCAATGGGCTGAAGCAAAGGGTGGGAGTGAAAAAGCCCTACTCCACAAGAAGAAGAAGAAGAAGAAGAGATTGGATTTATATCCCGCCCTTCACTCACTTAAGAGTCTCAGAGCGGCTTACAAACTCCTTTCCCTTCCCCTCCCCACAACAGACACCCTGTGAGGTAGGTGGGGCTGAGAGAGCTCTGAGACAACTGTCTTTGAGAGAACAGCTGGTACAGAGCTATGGCTTGCCCAAGGTCATCCAGCCAGGTGCAAGTGGAGGAGTGGGGAATCAAACCCGGTTCTCCCAGATTAGAGTCCGCACACTTAACCACACTTAACCACTACACCAGACTGGCTCTCTGGTCCACAGAGCGTCGAATAACTGCCACTAATGCCTCAGTTTACAGATTGTTATAAGAGTCCCATCCAGGAATCTCTGATGGGATTCTAGGGTTCTGGAACCTAAAGAGGTAAGCCAAACAGAATAGAGGGTCAACAATAAAAGCTTAATATATAATATAAAAAGATACATGTATTTATTAGCAAAGAATTAGAAAACATATAAGGGCCCAATCACACCTCATATAAAAATACCAAAATCTTACACACAAGGGCCAGTGGACTTGACTTTCTTCAGAGGTCAGGCACAATGAGGAGCGTACTGGCTTGTATCATAATACAGTACAAATCATACAATTATGCTACATAGATACAAGATGGACCAGAAAAGAGTTGTTCCAACGTGAAACCGCTAGGCACAGAATAAAAGTATAAATGAGGCCTCCAAAGATGCAATCACATGCCAAATGATATTCCACTGATAAAAATTTCTGGTCCAGAAAGTGCCTTCCAATGTCTGTTTAGCCAAAGTGTCCTCAGTAAAATTGTCCCTTTTGTTCAGTTGCCTGGCAACTGAAGGGTGCTTTGGGGGCGGGGACATGGGCAGGAAAACCCAGAAGTGATGTTGGGTAGCTCTAGGAATCCCTGGAAATGCTGTTGTAATACCATGGATTTTCTGGCAATTCCTAGAGCTTCCCAACATCACTTCTGGGTTTTCGCCAGAAGTGACATGCTGGTACACACTACGCTATGTTTAAAAACCAAAATCCCCAAAGAGAAATAAAGGCTGCTGGCAGGCGGGAGGCCTAGCAGCCCTATCTAATGCATAATTTAGGTAAAAAGAAGCCACACAGATAGACAGGCATGGGTTTGGGGTTGTGGTTCTGTGAAAAGAGGGAAGAATCTCTCTTCCATACCATTTCTCTGATCAATATGTTTTACTGCAGTGTGGTATAGTGGTTAAGAGTAATGGACTCTAATCTGAAAAAACAAGTTTGATTCCCCACCTCCTCCTCCCTATGAAGTGTGCTGGGTGGCCTTGAGCCAGTCCCAGTTCTCTCACAACTCTCTCAGCCCCACCCACCTCACAAGGTGCCTGTTGTGGGGAGAGGAAGGGAAGGCAATTTTAAGCCACTTTGAGAATCTAAGATAGAGAAAAGTGGGGTATAAAGATGAACTTCCAGTCTGGAGAGCCAGGTTTGATTCCCCACTCCTCCTCCACAGGAAGCCTGCTGGGTGATCCTGGGCCATTCCCAGTTCTCTCAGAACTCTCTCAGCCCCACCTACCTGTGCCTGTTGTGGGGAGAGGAAGGGAAGGAGACTGTAATACGGTAATCTTACCTTAGAGTTTCCAGCAATTGCTAGGTGGCTCTAGGCATTGCCAGAAACTCTGTGTTCAGAACTTCCAGTAAGTAACCAAGGCTCCATTTTTAATTTTTCTCCCAGGACTGTGCCTCCCCCCATAACCCTCCGGCACTAGAGGTTCAGCAGGATATTACTCAGAAGGTGATGTTATTTACCCCCATGCCCTCAGCAGTGTCTGGCAACTGGAGGGAGTGCTATGGGTGGGTATATGAGGAGTGTGTGACGCTGGCTGCGGCATCACATTCCAATTTTTTTTAAAGGAAGTGACATAGGTAGCTCTAGTAAACAGTGGAAACTCTATGGTAAAACTGTAGAGTTTTGGGCGATTCCTTACAATTTACCATAGATTTTCTGGTGATTCCTAGAGCTACCCCATGTCATTTCTGATTTTTTTTTTTTTTACCAGAACTGGCATCATGGTTTGCGTAAAAAATTTCTCCCACAGCTGTTCTGAGCGATGGCAGGCAACAGGAGTGGGGTGTGAGGATTCCCACGCCTTGAACAGGGCTTATCAGCCTGCCATGCCATGCCATGCCCTCAAAATCTTCCGCTGCCCATTTCCACACATTAAGCCTACGATAAAGGGACAGTGATATTTTTTTCTGCAGGCTTGTTGGCAGTACTACATCTGACTGGCAACTACAGTGCTGTAGAGAACAGGGACTCTGTACATGACCCACCACGCCCATGACCTGGAGTCCTGTAGCACCTGCCGATGTGAGACCCTTCTCTTACAACAGGGAAGAATCAATAAAATACCATTTAAAGATCGTATATGCCCCTGTTGTAATAAAGGAGTAGAAACTTTAATGCATGCCAGGGGTCATTTTGAGCGGGAACATGCAGGAACGCCGTTCCGGGAGTAACAAGCCCAGGAGCGGGCCCATATGGTGATGCGCTGTGGGAAAAAGCAAAAGCATACTAACTTGATCTGTATTTTCATGGTTTTTGTAGGGTCGCTTCCCTGCAAGAGCAAAGGACACCTAGAGTGTCTTTAGTCAAAGCGTAAAGCTGGCTTGCCAGCTCTGAGTTGGGAAATACCTGGAGATTTTTGGGGTGGAGCCTGAGCAGTGGGTGTTGCCTTCTGACACACTTCTGGTGATGTCAGAGGGTGGGATATGCAAATATATTATGCTAATGAGTTATGCTAATGAGCTCCTGCACCTCTTTTTCTACAAAATTACCCCTGTATGCAGCATGACATATATGATTGCAAGACATATAACTATTATCATGATACCCTCCCGTTTTCCGCAACTATTCCTCTCACTTCCAGTCAAAAAACGCAACTCCTGAAGAACTTTCTGGATGATAGGAACCCTGAGGCTATACTTAAATTAGCCAAAGTTGGTTGGCTTGCCTCAAGAACCAGAAAGTTATTAGTAGTTCAGTGAGGTAAATGTTAGGCATTTAGCCACTTTGTATGTATGTTACAATGGCTATGTCCGTCATAACTGCCATGTTCTCATATCTGTATGTTACATTTTATTGGTTTTCCGGTTTAACCTATGGTTTTATCTGTTTTAGTGCTGGCTTTTGCTGGGAATGAAATCTATCTATCTATCTCTTACAACAGAGTTAAGACGTAGGGGAGGTTTGGTTTCAAATCCATATTTGGTTGTGGAGATTACTGGGAGATGTGGGGTCTTTTTCTGCCTAACCTATCTCACAGGATTGTTGCAGGGCTAAAAGGGTGAGAGCGGGACCATTGAGGAAAGGTGGAGCACATGTGATAGATTTAAAACGCAGTCTCCAGTTTTTGCCACGGGTCCATATTTTAAAGGGAATTGCCAGAGATTTCCTTCATTTTGAGACCTTACAGAGAAGGAATGGACAGAAATGGTTTAAGGATTATGAGGAAAACACAAAACGAAAATAATTAAACATACTTTTGTGTCGTTGATGCCCTTCACTCCTCAAATTGATATTTTTTAATATTTTTGACAGAACAGGGTGCTTGCCAGACACGCGCTGGCTGACCAGAATCTAATTTGGGAAGTGGATTCTTTCGTCAAGAAAATGTTGAACAGTAATAGTGGTATTTTACCTTGTCAAAAAAAAATGATTAGGCTAAAACAGCCCCAAACTACCCAATAACGCCAGAAATTGAAGTCACACAAAGGCTATCCAATTACTTACAAAACTTCTGGACTTACTAGTAAGAGGCCTTATTTGGTACTTGAATGAGTAATCAAGAAAATCTCATTTTCGGCTATATTGATCACAGTACAAGGCAGGATAGAGCTGTAGCAAAGGACAGTGATTTATTATTCTCCCCTTATTAATGTCAGAGAAATCATCTTCAAGACCATTTCACATTGTTCCCTTGGGGAGGGGGGGGTTAACCCACTGACGTTTTGATAGGAGGTTCTTGAGTTCCCTGTTTGGAAGAAGATATGCAAGAAAGAACCATATTGGTTTGGGTTTTTTTTGGCTAGTTTACTCGTCGGCAATATTTTTGAAAAGTAAGGGCTGCGAGAAAAAACCAATACAATGAATGTAATGCAAAACTGTGTGCATTGTTTCTATAAATTTACAGAAGTGTGCAAAAAATAGGGATCCTACCAATAATAATAAAGAAAGCCCTGACCAGGATAGCCCAGGGAAGCCTGATCTTGTCAGGTCTCAGAAGCTAAGCGGAGTTGACTCTGGCAAGTACTTGGATAGGACACAGGGGTCATTTTGTAGAAAAAGAGGTGCAGGGGCTCATTAGCATAACTTATTAGCATAATGTATTTGCATATGCCACAACCCCTGACATCACCAGAAGTGTGTCAGAAGGCAACACCCACCGCTCAGGCTCCACCCCAAAAACCTCCAGGTATTTCCCAACTCAGAGCTGGCGAGCCAGCTTGACACTTTGACTAAAGACACTTTAGGTTTCCTTTGCTCTTGCAGGGAAGCTCCCCTACAACAAGCATGAAAATACAGATCAAGTTAGTATGCTTTTGCTTTTTTCCACAGCGCATCACCATATGTGCCCGCTCCTGGGCTTGTTACTCCCGGAACGGCATTCCTGCACGTTCCTGCTCAAAATGGCCCCTGGATAGGAGACCTCCAAGGAATATCAGAGGCGGGAGGTGTGGCAGGCTTTATTCAGCCACCTCTCTGAATATCCACCAGGCCCCCAATAGGGGTCAGTCACCAGAGGTCGCTATGACTTCCAGGTACGCACATACACACACATGCACATATGAAAAAAATACCCCCCAAAATAAAGAAAGATCATTGTAGGTAAGGATGAACTTAAAAACCTGAGTATTAGATTCTGACTTCAACAGCTGAAGCTTCAAAGGCAAATACCTTCAAGGTAGCTGACAAATTAGGTAAATAACCTTAAAATCATCAATAATGGAAACATATGCCCTGACCTTGATAGCCCAGGCAAGTCTGATCTCATCAGATCTTGGAAGCTACGCAGGGCTGACCCTGGCAAGTGCTTGGATGGGAGACCTCCAAGGAACACCAGAGGCAGGAGGCAGGGGCAGGCTGTATCAAGCCACTTCGCTGAACGTCCTCCATGCTCCAGTAGGGGTTGCCAGAAGTTGCCATGACATCCATGCATGTATGTGCGCATGCATGCACAAACACACACAAATATAAAAAATACCAATAATAATAATAATAATAGAAACAGATAAAGATCAGGTGAACAGCCATTGTACAAAACTCTACAATGGGATTAAATCAGTAGCTGGGCAAAGACCTTCAAAGTCCTTTAAAAAAAAGAGAGAGTGTGTTTGCCCTCTTTGGGTAGGGAGTTCCGCAATGGGGGGCTGCCACCCAAAAGGCTTTGTCCGAGCCTCACTGGGTCCTAGCGCCTGTAGTATGGCCTTGACTGATGCCCTCAGCCAGTGGAGACAGGTGGTGGTACACTAGGGTTGTCAGTTCTGGGTTGGGAAATTCCTGGAGACTGGGGAGAGCAGTTTTTGGGGAGAAGAGGGACCTCAGCAGGGTATAATGTCATAGAGTCCACCCTGAAGAGCACCCATTTTCTCCAAGGGACAATCTCTGTAGTCTGGACTGGAGATCAATTCTAATTCCTGGATATCTCCAGGCCCATGCTGGACACAGGCAACCCTAGCTGAAGTCTCCGGAGTTGGTGTTCCAAACCCAAATGGGCTGTCCTTTTATTTTTTAACAAACCTTCCCCACAGCTGCTGTGTGTAGGGTTGCCAGCTCTATGTTCAGAAATACCTGGAGATTTGGGGGTGGGGGTGGAGCCTGATGAGGTCAAGTTTTGGGGACAGGAAGGACTTCAAGGGGGAATCATGCCATTGAGTATACCGTCCAAAGCGGCGATTTTCTCCAGCCGAACTGATCTCACCTGGAGATTGTTGTAATAGCGGGATATTTCCAGCCACCATGTGGAGGCTGGCAACCCTAGTTGTGTGGCTGGGGGGGGGGGGGGAGTTTCCCCTCTTTAAAATCCACCATGTCTAGTTGGACCGTAAGGTAGCAAGCCTCCACGGGGAGGGAATTCCAAAAGCAAGGCACCACCACTGAAAAGGCCCTGTCTGTTATGAGGGTTCGGAATGCTGAGGAACTCTGCCATAACCTCAAGCCTCAGTCCCACCTCTGTGACATGGGGATGGTCTTCCTGACCCTATTGTAAAGATTTCTGAGGTAAAACCTACGAAATGCTTAAAAGGGGCCATATGGAAACACAGAAGGAGTGAGTTTGTCTCCTTTTTATCTGTCAGTTGCGTAATTCTTTTCAGCTTCAAACCCTTCTGGGCCATCTGAAATGGAGCCTAACAGAGGGGCCTCTGAGGGAGAACACATTTTCAGCCAGTACAGAGATAATAGGTGTTAATGAATTGTCCATGGCAACAATATGCTGATAGGGTTAGAATAGCTTGTCTAACATCGCAGCTGTAATTGCAGGCAGTGCAGACCATGAGTCTCTGTGGTGGTTTTCCGGCGGGTTTTTAAACATTTGTTTAGCTATTGTGATTGTGGAAAACACTTAAGTATGCCTGAGTCTGATTATGCTTTCGAAATGGCCTCTAGAAAATAAATTAGTCATGTCTCGAGATGGCTCTCGTACAATGTTTTTTGATACAGATACCTTTTTACAAAACACAGCTCGTTTTACGGTTGCGTGGTAATGAAGGGTCAGTGAAGATCAACTGATGTTAGCTCAGCAAGCACTAATGGCTGGAAGGAGGTAAAGGTAAAGGTTCCCCTTGCTCGAAAGCCAGTAGAATATGACTCTAGGGATGCGGTGCTCATCTTCGTTTCCAAGCCAAAGAGCCAGCGCTGTCCAAGACGTTTCCATGGTCATGTGGCCGGCATGACTAGACGCCGAGGTGCACGGAACACTGTTACCTTCCCACCAAAGTGGTCCCTATTTATCTACTTGCAATTTCTTGTTTTCGAACTGCTAGGTTGACAGGAGTTGGGGCCAGAGACGGGAGCTCACTCCGTCATGCAGCACTTGGATCTTGAACTGCTGAACTACCAACCTCCCGGTCTTCAGTTTAGCATCTTAACCACTTGAGCCACTTGAAACTCCCTCCAAATCCCCCCTCTATAGAGACTTGGAGAGCTTCTTTGGTCACCTACGCTTGAAGACAGCCTCCTCACAGCTACAACAGTGTACTGCCAATGGTCCCATTTCAGAGCTTGTGACTTTCAAACTGACTGAGAAAAGGGGTCAGAATAGCTCCCTCAAATCTGGTGGGTGGATCTGGACCGAATCTAGATACTCCCCATCACTAGTAAACACTCTTAGATGCCAACATAATTTTATCTTCCCCTTTTCCCCTTCATCAACTATTCTTAACCCATGATAGTTCATTTTTGTTTCGTTCTTCCTTGGAAACCACATGTTTAGGGACAAAGATAGTTTACCGCATCCTGCAATTCTTGCAGCTCCATTTTTGGTTGTCACTGTGTTTGTGAAGTTTAATTAAGTCTTTTTCATCCAGCTGCCTCTTTGTTTCATTAGCCCGGGTATCATGAGCAATTTTAAATCGTTACGACGACGCTGCTAGAGCCTTTGTTGATGTGTCCAAGTGGCTCTTTAATGTTTCTCCACATGCTGCCAACAAACTATGTATTTCTATGAGCCTTTTCTGATATTGGGGGTATTGTGCTTTGAGAAGGTATTAAGTACAATTTTATAATATTAAAAACAACAACAACAACAACAATCAACTGCCAAACAGCTGCCTCCTCACCCTTCCACCAATGAACAGTACAAGAGTGACCAATTTGCTCCCGCTCAACACTACAGAAATAAGGACTCCATGTGGACTCCCCCCGAAGGCCGCAATGCCACACTGTTTAAAATGCTTCCACTGCCAAACCCAAGCTGAAATAATCAACAAAAAGCACTGCTCAAGATCAATGCTCCCTCTAAACTGTGGAATCTTGTGAGCAAAAATTCTACTTTGTGAGCTGCTGGCATTAAAAGTGAGCGAGCAAATTGGCTAACTGCATAAATTAGTTTGCTCTGGAGCCATCCTTCCTGAGCCGAGACAAAAACATGTGAGCTGGAGGCTAAAAAACTGTGAACTAGCTCACACTAAGTCGGCTTAAAGGGAACACTGCTCAAGATCCAATCTCAGCCGCACAGAGAAGAATGCCATAAAGCGGGCCTGAAAAATAATCCAGATATTATAATAAGGGAGGAGCCATTGTGATAATGGACAAGGCAAACTGTACACGAGAAGCAGAGCAACAACTCTCAAACAACAGTTTCTACAGGCCGCTGTCCTCGGACCTCACACAGGAATACCAGCAAGAAATTTACAAGATTATGCATGGGATAGAGCAGGTCGGGAAAGAGGTACTTTTCTCCCTTTCTCACAATACAAGAACTCGTGGGCACTCCATGGAATTGCTGAGCAGTCGGCTTAGAACAGATAAAAGGAAGTCCTTCTTCACCCAAAGAGTGATTAAACACATGGAATTCACTGCCATAGGAGGTGGTGGCGGCTACAAGCATGGACAGCTTCGTTAAGAAGAAGAGGAGATTGGATTTATACCCCACCCTTCACTACCCAAAGGAGTCTCAGAGTGACATTACGTACTGGGTTCAACGCATGGAGAAGCAGGTCAGCAGCGTGATGATCAGCTCTTAGTTTATTCGTACACAACACAAACTACTGGCCGAGGCGGCCAACTATATACAGCCCCTGAGAAATACCCACAGCCCTACTGGAGAGTTTGAAATTCCCACCAAAGTCCCTGTTGATGCATACTAGGAGGTCCAGGATCCTTGGCCCCTATTGTTTCCTGGAGCCAAGCTCGGACTGCATGTTGCGGGAGCCTAGTGGCGGCCAGCGGACATACAGGGCACCAATAGTCATTCTTAAGGGTCACCTACTTAAGAATAATACCTCCCCCTCTCTGGTGGGAAAACTGTACTTGACAGTAGTGCTGTGCTAACTAGGAGAGCCAGTTTGGTGTAGTGGTTAGGAGTGTGGACTCTAGATTACCCCACCACCACCACCTAGGGATTGTCAACTGTATTCCTCGGATATCCTCCTTTCTGCCCTATGTTTTAATTGTTGTTTTAATGGGTTTTGTATGTGTATATTAGTTTGGTTTAAACTGTTTGAATGATGTGTTTTTGGTTTGGTTGTTACGTGTTTTCCTTATGTATGATTATAATCTGTTAGCTGCATCGATGACCCTGAAGGAGACAAAAAGGAGGGGTATAGGCTTTGGGAAGAAATAAAATAAATAAACGTTCAACAGCCATTTTCTGGATGCATTTCAGAAACTCCACCCACTGCTGGAGCACAGGTGCAAAGAACCAGAACCTCTCTTTGTACACAGGCTCAGAAGACCAACAGAATGGCAGGGCAGTGCCCAGGATTTTTCGGGAGGTTCAAGGATACCTATACACAAGTACGAAAGCTTTCCCTTTACTTCTCTCTCTTTCCTTGGCCAGCCCCGCTCCTGCCACTCACCAGAGCTCCACGCTTTCCTGCAGCATGGAACTCCTCCTTCTCAGTGAGGCCACAACTCTGGCCCCTCCTCTTCCTGTCATGTGATTCTTCTGGCACGCCACTTCCTGCCATGTACTTGCCTCTCAGGGGGTTCCATGCTGCCGCCTGGGCCAAAGCATGTTCAATGCTGACGTGGAAAAGTTGAAGAACTACTGGCTCAGAGAGATGTGATGTAGCCCAGCCCCCTTCTGCAGCTAGAAGAAGACAAAGACAAAGCAATGTGGGCAGAAGAGATGGCTGAAGACTGTCCCCTTTGCTGCCAGGAGACAAACCCATCATAGATGGGACTGCCTTTCCAGTTCTGGTCTCCGATTTAGCATCGCCTCTGGTCTGGTCTAATTATCCTGTTGTTTCTCAGAAATCTCTCTCTCTCAGTTGAAGAGGCAAGAAAAACACACTGCAAGCTGCCCCGTCTCATTCCCAGTTGTGAAACGACAAGGAGTCTTTCATCCACTCTTAAAAGTTACTCGAGTATCCTTACAGGCTTGCCAAAGTTGATTTAATTGACTTCCGACCCTCCTTGCCTGATACTGGCGAACGTATTCATGCAAATACCTTAGCTTCTCCCTGGTGGTTTCTGCAAAGTCAACAAGCTACAAAAAGCAGCGACAATAATGAGGTGGGGGGAGAGAATATCGCTTGCTTTTCTGATGCTTTCTTAACTGTGATCGAGAGGTCAAGGCAATAAAGAAGATGTCGGGAGGAGGGTTTTTTTTAGGGGAAATAATAGTCCACTTCAATGCTGCATTTTAATTAAAAGTCCAGCGAACTGTTCCTCATCTTCCCCTTTTTAATCCAACCCCTTCTGCTTTTCTTCTCATGTTATAAAATCTGGGCAAGATGACTTGTGATTCCGTGCAACGAATTCTGCTTAGATTTCTTGTGAAGGGTGTCTGTGCTTGTCCCTTTTTCAAACAATAAAATTGTAGTGGATAAGTATTGTTAAGGTACAAGGAGCTTTGCTAAATAAGGCACCAGTCCTCATGGCCCAAACCACTTAATCGGCCATGCCTGTAGTTCAGACATCCTCTTCTCACGTGACTCTGCCTTATACTGAATCAGACCATGGGTCCATTGAAGTCAGTATTAGGATTGCCAGACCCCCCCCCCCAGTGGAGGCGGGATCCCCCACTGCCAAGGCCCACCTCCCCACCACCGATCAGCTGGCTGGAGGGGGGGGGGACTTACCCTGAAAAAGAGGGAGATGCAGTGACATATCTATATCACTGCCGATGTGGCTCAGAAGTGATGTCATCAGGTCCAGGTCATTGGGGCAACGCTCTGGTGTTTAGGCAAAAACTCTATGGTAGAAGCCAAATTTACCATAGAGTTTTTGCCCAAATACCAGAGTGTCACCCCCAACTTCCCAGAAGTGATGATGTCATTTCTGGGTCATGTGGGCAGGGACTTACACACGTCGCTGCACATCAGATGGTCCTTGCTGCTCCCCATCCCTTGCTGTTTGCCAGGAGGGACCCGGCAAGTCAGTATTGTCTATTCAGACTGGCAGCCGCTCTCCAGGGTCTCAGGCAGAGGTCTTTCACATCACCTGTTGCAAGATCCTTTAACTGGAGATGTTGGGGACTGAACCTGGGGCCTCCTGCATGCCAAGCGGATGCTCCATCACTAAAGCACGGCTTCTCCCCAACTCCTCAAGCTGCTACTGTGTGAGCAGAGAGTGGCAACTAATTTACAAATCAGCACTCGCAAAAACATTTGTTTTTAAAGGGTGTTTAATGAAGACCCTAATGAGTCACTCCAACAGAGGGAAGAAGGGGGGGGAACCTTTTTTTCTCCTCTTGCTAGTTCTTCAAGTGTTCTTTTTTTTTTTTCTTGGCTTTTTCCGCCCGTTGAAAGCTATTAGAGGCCATTTGCAACTTCTGACAAATCCTTGCTCTGTCAGATTTTGTTTTTTAGCTGGCTCCTCACCATCTGACGTTTCCTTAATGGTTCGTGGTCCTTCTCTGAAAAAAATCATCGGGGGTGGGGGTGGGGGGAAGCATTCTTTGAAACCCCATCTGGAAAACAGGTAGTTCCATCTAGCAAAGTAAGCCCTGAATATCGCTTAGAATGCTCCTGTTTTATATTCCAGACTTTTGGCCTGTCCCATCCAAGCAAAATAACCAATCAATCGTTCCATGCTATCTTTTTTCTGAGAAATCCACGAAATGTGGCCTTCACTGACCCTCAAACACCCTTGTGCCCAGCAGAATACTTTGCTTGCACTACTGCGTATGAAGTTATATCAGTCACCTGGAAATGACCTATACCAAATCAGGACTTCGCTCCATCAAGGTAAGTAAGCATTGTTTACTCGGACTGTCCATGGTTCTCCAGAGTCTCAGGTACAACTCTTTCACATCATCCATCGTCTTGTCCTTTTAACTGGGGATTACAGGGATTGAACCTGGGATGTTCTGGATGTCAAATACGCGCTCTACTACTGAGCAACAGCCCCTTCCTAGCTGATTTCTAGTGAATCGAGCCATTAGTCCATCAAGGTCAGCACTGTCTACTCAAACCGGCAGCCGCTCTTCAGGCTCTCAGGCAGAGGTCTTACGCATCCCCTAAATCCCAATCTTTTTAACAGCAGATGCTGGGGACTGAACTTGGGACGTTTTGCATGCCAAGCAGATGCTCTACCACTGAACCATGGCTTCTTCCCTAAAATTCTGGCCATGTTACACTCAGGGCACAGGAAGTCAAAGCTGCCGACTTTCTATGGGGGGAAACAGCAATCTGAGAGGAAAGGGTAGCTCTAGGAATTGCCAGAAACTCTATGGTACAACCGTCAAGTTTTGGTGATCCCTAGAGCTATCCTTTGTCACTTCTGGTTTGTGACTGGAAATGACAGGACGCCACAGGGTTAAGCCGGCCACCCTCACCCCCCAAGCTCAAGATTACAGGCTGCCACGCTGCTTTTATGGGCGTAGGGCTACTGCTTAAGTTGATGGCTTTCCAGAGGGCTTTCTGCTGCATTGGGATTCCAAAATAAACAAAACAAAATGGGAGTTTAGGGGGGAGATGTTGGTGTCCGTGCCTACTGACCTGGTGTCCACCAATAAAATAGGACTTTGAGGTTCAGGGCAGGATTGTGCACAGGTGTGAGCATAGAGAGGGAAATACTAGAGTCACGCACACATCACTTGGGTTCAGGTTTGATTGGGGCAGACTGGCCATTAAGGCCACGGGGAAAAGACCCATTGATCTGATGGACTTGGAGGCTGCCCCCCCCCCGGCAGGACCACCTAGTGAGAGTCTCTCTCTCTCTCTCTCTCTCTCTCTCTCTCTCAGATCGCCACTGGCCAATCAGATTTCATGCTGGTCAAGAGCTCCACCTGGCTGCACCCACTTTCTGAAGACATTTAGCAGGCACCAGGTAGGGCACCAGGTAAGGTGTAAGGTAGAGAAGAAAAAGAAGAGATTGGATTTATACCCCGCCCTTCACTCAGCGTGTCAGAGCAGTTTACAGTCTCCTTCCCCTTCTCCTCCCCACAACAGACACCCTGTGAGGTAGGTGGGGCTAAGGGAGCTCTTTCGAGAACTGCTCTTTCGAGAACAGCTCTGCGAGAACTGAGACCCAAGGTCATCCAGCAGCTGCAAGTGAAGGAGTGGGGAATCACACCCGGTTCTCTCAGATTAGAGTCCGTGCACTTAACCACTACACCAAACTGGCCCGGGTGCCCCTGGTCGACACTGTAAACATGGTAGCGTCATGAACTGATGCTAGCCTGTTATGTTCTGTACACGATTCTCAAGCCTGAACATAAAGATTCTCTAGAGTTAACTTAATTTTACGTACCCGAAATGGCAGACATGTGCTCGCGTAATGGCGACAGCTACGCGGTCTGAGCGCATGGCCAGGAAATAGCCTGAGCTTGAGGTCTAGAAACAATAGCACCCGAGGATCCTGGACACCCACCTACCAGAGGCTTAGAATATTCGAATGGGCCAACCCGAGTCTCTGGCGGGAAAGGTGTCCTATCACTATGTATGGGTGCAGACTTGGGCGAGGCTTCTTTGTGTATAAAAGCCGACCCCTGGGCCGCCTCTGGTATGCTTGTTCCTGACCACCTAATAAAAGAGCTATGCTGAAAATCACTTCACTGGCCTCCCGAGTGCAGTACTCTTCATAGCCTATGGCCACTTTTGAACCCCCAAAAGATTTGGGGGGGAGGGAGAAATGCAGGACTGAGTGCTGCTGTGTATAGTCCGGGCCCCAGACACTGGTGGTTCTGCTGGAGGCAAGCAAGACTTGAGGCTGGGCTGTGTTGTTGATGGATTAGGTGTGTGGAAAATGTGAAGGGCCTTATTAAGAAGCAGAGGTGTTGGAAATCATAGCGGTAACTTTGGCTGCCACAGAAACCAGTCAATAAACTCATAAGCCTCCGAAGGTCAGAGCAGCCTGAAACTCTCCTTCCCTCCCCCTGTCTTTTCCCCGTAGGGAGACAAGAAGCCAGGTAGGGGAGTCATTGAGCTAACAAACAGCCAGCAAGGAAAGGGTTGCGCGTATCCCCATGGGGCTGGACTTGAAACAGACCCCATTTGTTTTTTCATGGGGGAAAGCATCTTAACATAAGAGAAGCCAATGTTGGATCAGGCCAGTGGCCCATCCAGTCCAACACTCTGTGTCACACAGTGGCCAAAAATACTAGGTGCCATCAGGAGGTCCAGCAGTGGGGCCGGGACACTAGAAGCCCTCCCACTGTTGCTCCTCCAAACACCAAGAATACAGAGCATCACTTGCCCCAGACTGAGAGATCCTATCTATACTTTGTGGCTAATAGCCACTGATGGACTTCTGCTCCATATGTTTATCCAATTCCCTCTTGAAGCCGTCCATGCTTGTAGCCGCCACCACCTCCTGTGGCAGTGAATTCCACGTGTTAATCACTCTTTGGGTGAAGAAGTACTTCCTTTTATCTGTTCTAACCCGACTGCTCAGCAATGTCATGGAGTGCCCACCAGTTCTTGTATTGTGAGAAAGGGAGAAAAGTACCTCTTTCTCTACCTGCTCTATCCCATGCATAATCTTATAAACCTCAATCATGTCACCCCTCAGCCTTCGTTTCTCCAACCTAAAGAGCCCCAATGTCAGTTAGCACTGCCATAGGCATGGGTAATTGTCTTGTCATGATCATTAAGGTTGCTGAGTTGTATGTATCAATGTGTGCTGTGTTACCCTTGGGTTTGATTATCTATTAACATTGCTTTGTGTTCCAAGGTTTCTTTCAACCCCTTTAGGTCCCGCCCGGGAGATAGCATCAGTGACCCGACTTCCACCTTTGGAATGCGAGTCTTGCTTGCTTGCTTCGCTTTGCGCATGCTCATTACTACTCATTTGCTTGCCTTCCCCTCTTATCTCTAGCTGGCTATTCCTTGGCTAAGGACCTTGAACAGAAGAGCCTCCTGTTATGTGTTACATGAATCACAGGTGTTACGTATTTCTTTTGCTTCATTTTCTCTGGGAACATTTTCTCCAAAACCCTCAACAGTGTTTTCCCCTGAGAACCTATTTTGCCGCATCAGTATACTTGGGCGCCAATAATTCTCACTATTGATTGGTAGATGGTAGGCAGGCCATATTTCATATCGAGTATAATTGTACAGGCATTTCTAGGCTTTGGGCATTACTAACAGGAAAAGTGTTTGACCAACATGATCTTTTCTACAAATAAAGGACTTTCTACTTAAGGAGACCTGTTGTGGACTATATCTATTGGCCCAGTTCTCACACCCAAGTGGAGAAATGCCTGCAGTTCTACACTTTGACTCACATAGGTTGCGATCAGATGGCTCTTTAGATCCGACCTAGGCACGAGTGCCTGGCAGATTTAAAGGGAATGTCCAGACAGCAACATCTGGGAAATCTGTGATCAGCCCATCGAGCCCTGCCAGGGAGCTGTACTTTAAAGATACCAGTGAAAGTCCAGTCAAATGCTTTCCAACAGGCCAATGGTGAACTTTCCCCCATCTGATTGTTTCAGTGCGCAATCAACCCACCAGGAGGAGGGCAGGGAGGCTGGCACTTGGAGGCTGGCAACCCGTCTGGCATCCACAATTGGAGAGTTACAAAATGCTTTGGTCTGCCCTCAGCCTCCTCTTCTCCAGAGTGAACATTCCCCAGTCCCTCAGCCTTTCCTCACAGGGCCTGGTCTCCAGGCCCCCTGATCATCCCTGACCATAGGGTATAATAGGGCTGAAAGTGACATTCGGCCAGTTATGCTACTGAGTTATGCTAATAGGTATGCTAATGAGCTCCTGCACCTCTTTTTCTACAAAATGACCCCTGCTTCCAAGGAAACATAATAGTGGGATCTTGCCCTTGGGGGTGCGCATTGCTGGAGTTTTTATGGGGGATATTGCATAACTAGGGAGTAATCGTATTACAGCGGCCTCTGGAGGTGGTGAGCTTCCCCTCCCTGGCAGTCTTGAAGCAGCGGCTGGACAAACCCTTGTCAGGGATGCTCTAGGGCTGGCTGATCCTGCACTGAGCAGGGGGTGGGACTAGATGTCCTGGATGGCCCCTTCTAACTCTCTGATTCTATAATGCTGTGCCCTATCGAACCCTTGTTTCTGTTTCCCTTGCAGTAGATTGAGAGAAGGCATCCTCCAGAACTGAAAGAAGGTCAGCCTGTGGAGCCAACCCTACAACTACTTGGTTACTATATACAAAATACTGGAAGAAGGAAGAAACGCCAACAAAAGAAGAAATAATTTTCAAACCACTGGATGCTGCAGAAATTGGCAAATTAACATTACAGCCTCAAGACAAAACAGAAGAAATCTTTGAAAGCAATTGGTTGAGGCTATACAAATGGACTGAGAAAGATTTTGGAAAACTACTCAATCAAACATAAAAAAACTCAAGTGAAACGCTGTAAACTTAATCATGTATCGTGAGACTGTTGTATAAGAATTCGGTCCGTTCTCATAGAGTTGAACTTAAGCAGGGATAAGAGTATATGCTTCGTTGCTGTTGTTCGTGGTATGTGCTTTTCTTCGTAATGTCTTTCTTTAGGATCTTAAGATAATAAAATTATCTTTAAAAAGAAAAAAGATCAGGGAAACTGGGACTACAAAATGATCCCCGTGTCCGGGTACCGAGGGGCACGACAAACCACTTTTGGAGCATGGCATGGTCATTCCCCAATGGAAATCCTGCAACTAATTATTCCCCTGGTTCCACCCATAAGGTTTTTTAAACCCATTTGGAAACTCCTCCTTCCTCGGCTCCAAAGAGCCGCCACGGCAAGAAATCCACCACTCCGAGCTGGCGTGATCATGCCAGTTTCACTGTAAGCGAAGGCTCCCGGCTTGTAATAGATGCAATTTCTCGCAATCACAAAATGTTCCTGACCTTTTACTGGTCATAAAGCAAATGTACCTTTTACTTATGTCAAGTAACATCAAATTTTCTCTCCTGTTGACTCCAAAGAATGAAGTTATACACCATCCCGGCTAATAGGAAATCTGAACAAAGTATTCAATTAGAGCATCATCGTTTAAGAGTTTAATGGCCGTCAAAGTGCCTCCTCAATTTTCTTCTTCAATTGAACAACACCCCACCCCCCCCAGCCAATTTTTCTCCAGCACCTAAGACAGATGAAGAAGGAAGGTGTGCAGAATGACAGCAGAATGGGCAAAATTTAGAACGACGATTTTAAAAAACAGCATTCTGCGAACATGATCTATATAGTCGTCAATGAAGCAGACAGTGCTCCCCCTCTAAACTGTGGAGTCTTGTGAGCAAAAATTCTACTTTGTTGAGCTACTGGCATTAAAGTGGTGAGCAAGCGATTTGACTACTGCATAAATCAGTTTGCTCTGGAGCCCTCCTTCCTGAGTTGAGGCAAAAATGTGTGAGCCGGGAGGCTAAAAAACTGTGAGCTTAGAGAGAACTAACTCAGCTTAGAGGGAACACTGAAAGCAGGTCTTCATAAGCGTTTGGAAGGTAAGCACGGTCGGCTATGCTTAGTACTTGGATGGGAGACCACCAAGGAAGTCCAGGGTTGCTGTGCAGAGGCAGGCGACGGCAACCCGCCTCTGCTCATCTACTCCCTTGAAAACCCCATGAGGCGTTGCTATGAGTCAGTTTGCAACTTGATGGAACACTCATCTTCTTCTTCAGATATGGGATCTTAGTCGCTGCTCCCAAATTGCCGTCTGACTGAAGTCTCTGAAGGGGCACCGTACTTTCCACAGTCCCCAATGCGGTTTGGTTTGCTCAGTGCTGGAATGCCAGTTTGTGTTACGAAGTAGACCGTGACTCCACATGGGTATCTGGTGAAGGGAGCTCTCTTGGTATCTGATGAAGGGAAGGCCTCGGCCTCTGTGCCCTGTGGTTGGCCCTCCAGAGGAACTGATTGGCCCCTGTGTGAGACAGGATGCTGGACTGGATGGACCCCTGATCTGATCCAGCAGGGCTCTTCTTATGTTCTTATTAAGGCCTCGGCCTCTATGCCCTGTGGTTGTCTCTCCAGAGGAACTGGTTGGCCACTGTGTGAGACAGGATGCTGGACTGGATGGACCCCTGATCTGATCCAGCAAGGGCTCTTCTTATGTTCTTATTAAGGCCTCGGCCTCTCTGCCCTGTTGTTGGCCCTCCAGAGGAACTGATTGGCCACTGTGTGAGACAGGATGCTGGACTGGATGGACCCCTGATCTGATCCAGCAGGGCTCTTCTTATGTTCTTATTAAGGCCTCGGCCTCTATGCCCTGTGGTTGTCTCTCCAGAGGAACTGGTTGGCCACTGTGTGAGCCAGGATGCTGGACTAGATGGACCTCTGGTTTGATCCAGCAGGGCTCTTCTGATGTTCTTCTCAGTCAGTCACTTTTATTGGCATGTACAGCAGTTGACCTGGGGGTGGGGGGTACAAAGCTAACTTTATAAAGGATTATGTGGTATTTAAAAGAGAAAATTAATACTATAACATATCCTTCTTGTGTTCTTATAGATAGATTCATGGAGGATAAGTCTATCAGTGGCTACTAGCCATGGTGACTGAGGAGGGAACTGGTTGGCCTCTGCGTGAGACAGGATGCTGGACTAGATGGAGCACTGGTCTGATCCAACTGGACTTTTCTTACGTTCTTATGAAATTTGGCACATATTCCGTCAAAGACATTCCAAATCCTAGGAAGATTAAAAAATGAGAATTTCTTTTTTTACATGTAAGTGTGGAGAAAGGTGGTAGCCTTGTTGGTCTGTATTAGGAAAGTCGGCCACAGATAGGGCATATTAATTCTGTCTAGGAAGACCTCTAGTGAGACTAAAGGAGAGTGGGCTTCCAAGTCCAAGTGGAAAACTCTTGTGTGTGTTGAATTGTTGGCATCCTGATTCTTTGCTAAACAGGTCTCCTCAGAATCCTCCTGAAAGTCTACTCAGCGGGGCTTAGTTCCAAGAAAGTGTTCTTTAAATGGCACTGGATTCATTCATTCATGACATTTCCATAAAATTGTGCTTGGCCGCTTATGCCTGAAGATCAAATACAAAATAAGGCTTTGAAATGAGTGATCACCACTGTCAAAAACAGTATGTTCACCTGCCAAATGTTGTTCACTGCAAGGTTCTGAGGACCTTTTGGGAAAACTACTTTTCGGAGAAAAATAAATGATCTCATAGGTTTGTCAGCTCCAAGCTGGGAAATCCCTGGGGATTTGGGGGTGGGGGCAGAGCCTGTGGAGGGTGGCGTTTGGAAGGGGAGGGACCTGAGCAGGGTATAATGCCACAGAGTCCACCACCTAAAGCAGCCATTTTCTCCAGAGGAACTGATCACTGTAGTTTGGAGATCAGTTGAAATTCCAGGAGATAGAATCAGAGAGTTGGAAGAGACCCTATAAGCCATCTAGTCCAACCTCCTGCTCAATGCAGGATCAGCCTAGAGCAGGGGTGGGCAAACTTGCTCAGTGTAAGAGCCACCTAGAACAGGGGTGGCCAAACTTGCTTAACGTAAGAGCCGCATAGAATAAACATCAGATGTTTGAGAGCCACAAGACATGAACAAATATTACCTGCTTTTCTTGGAAAATAAACAAATTTGCTTTTTATTAACGTTAAATGAGACTGCCAAAAATAATAACAAAAGGGGTAAAAGCAGATATTGATAATGATATTAATTTGTCCAATGATATTTGTTTGCTAATGATATTTAGCTTCCCCAGCTGCCCTGCCGGGAGCCACATAATATATGTGAAAGAGCTGCATGTGGCTCCTGAGCCACAGTTTGCCCACCCCTGGCCTAGAGCATCCCTGACAAGGGTTCGTCCAGACGCTGCTTGAAGACAGCCAGTGAGGGGGAGCTCACCATCTCCCTAGGCGGCTGATTCCACTGTGGCACAACTCTGACTGTGAAAAAGTTTTCCCTAATATCCAGCTGGTACCTTCCCACCCTTAATTTAAACTCCTTATTGCAAGTCCTCTCCTCCCAACAGGAAACAGCTCCCCGCCCTCCTCTAAGTGACAGCCCTTCAAATACTTCAAGAGAGGAATCGTGTCCCCCCTCAGCCTCCTCTTCTCCAGACATAACAGTCCCAAGTCCCTCAGCCTGTCCTCATAGGGCTTGGTCTCCAGGCCCCACTTGGAGGCTGGCCACCCATCTGGCATCCACAATCGGAGAGTTACAAAACAGCAACAACTATCAGCTGTGGATACAGAGTGAAACAGGAAGCAAGTGTCTATAGGTGCATACAGATGGGCAGCTAACCCCACCATTGGCCCAACTCTAATTTGATCCCGATCTTTTTTATCCAGTGTTGCACGACCAGACAGCTCCCCCATGAACTGCTTTACTGCACGTGGACTTCGCAGTGGATTGTCTAGACAACATCCACCTGAAAAAGCTGCGTGGTGGGTTAAAAAAAAACCTGCACATGCGCATATGCGCCTCACCGTCTACTTGTTTTTCTGCGCATGCGTGGACTTGAATGGTAAAAACACTGCCAGTGGTACCTTCTCTAGGTACCATTTCAATTAACAAAGTTCATAAATTTCACGGGCCATTCAGAAACATGAAATTGTCCAGAACATTTGAGTGGAGCTCTGTGGCCGTTGCACGTTTATGCGCATATCACTAAGAATTTTTTAAAATGGCGGCTGTGGGGACTTAGAGGAGTGCAGGGAGCTGTTCCTGTGGGCAGCAGAGGAGAGGAGTCACAATAAGGGGTTTAAATTAAGGGTGGGGAGGTACCGGCTGGATATTAGGAAGAACTTTTTGACAGTAAGTGTTGTGCAACAGTGGAATCAGCTGCCTCGGGAGGTGGTGGTGAGCTCCCCCTCCCTGGCAGTCTTTAAGCAACATCTGGACAAACACTTGTCAGGGATTCTCTAGGCCGATCCTGCACTGAACAGGGGGTTGGACTAGATGACCTGTAGGGTCTCCTGGAATTTCAACCGATCTCCCCCTAAGCTGTGGAGTCTTGTGAGCAGAAATTCTACTTCGTGAGCTACTGGCATTAAAGTTGTGAGCCAGCGATTTGGCTACCGCACACATTAGTTTGCTCTGGAGTCATCCTCCCTGAGCTGAGACAAAAATGCGTGAGCCGGAGGCTAAAAAAAAGTGAGCTAGCTCACACTAACTCAGCTTAGAGGGAACACTGGTGATGATGTCACTTCCAGGGGACATCATGACTTCGCTGACGACGCACAGTGACACTCTAGTTTGGGGGCAAAACTCTATGGTAAAATTGGCTACCAACCATAGAGTTTTGCCCCAAAACTAAAGCGTCACCCTCCCACTGCTGGCAACATGGTGATGTCACTTCTGGGTGATGTCATCATGCCGGCAGAAGATCCTGAAGAGGACCAAGGATCCTCCCACCGGCTGCCAGGCAGAACCTGGCAATCCTATTCTTGACTCCCCTTGTGTGGTATTCCCCCCCCCCCCCCAGCTTCATGTATTAGCCAGTTTCCAGTTTAGCTTCAAGCCACAGCTCCTGTTCTCATGGAAACATGGTTTAGCAACAGGACTTCCAACCAACAGCAGATTTTTTTTAAAAAAAACCCTAAAACCTCTTTTAAAACATCTATTAGGTATAAGCAGTGACCCTCTATGAACAGATATAGAATTATAACAGTAGTTAATTAAAATACATATAAAGTTAATCAAAATAATTAAAATACATATAAAAGTTAATAACATAATATCATAAAAGCATTTGATTATAAACCTAAAACTTTAAAAGGCACTGTTTAATCGAATCCCTAATAAAATCAGCAGCAGCATCGCTTTATTACAATTCGTAACCAGCATACTAAAAAAAATCTAAATCGGAACTCCGAACTCAGAAACAGAATTACTATACTCTAATCGCCTGAGCACAAAATTTGGCTGTCACTTTAGCAGGGGTCATTTTGAGCAGGAGCTCGGGGGAGCGCAGCTCCGGGAGTTGGGGCCAGCCCCCCTCCCCCCCCCCCGCGGGGGAATGCCTGTTTGTGTCATGGCTGCAGCAAAATGACCCCGTCCCTTGGAAAGGGGTCCTTGTTCCTCCGACCAGCCTTCTGAAGGCTTCAGCCACCACTGAAGCTATCCTCCCAGAATAGTGGTATTTCTGAGGCTTGGATTAGTAACTGTCCCCTCTCTGCCAGCTCTTTCTTTCTCTTTTCTTTCTTTCTTGCCTTCTGACATACTTCCAGTGATGTCAGGTGGTGTACCATATGCAAATAGGTTATGCTAAGGAGTTATGTTAATGATCTCCTGCACCTCTTTTTCTACGAAATGACCCCTGTGCTTTAGTAATAGCTGGCTTTTTATATGCTAATAGTTTATCTTAGCATGCCCTGTCTGACACAACGGTGGATCTAACAAGGGACAGAAATGTTGTGCTGCATATTTCTTTACAAAGCGGGCAGCAGGGGAAAACATGCTCTATTGTTTGCACCTCAGCTGGAGGGCAAGGGCAGGTCCTCTCAGGATATGGGGTCTTCTTATATCAGTTTGGTGTAGTAGTTAAGTGCGTGGACTCTAATCTGGGAGAACTGAGTTTGATTCCCCTCTCCTCCACATGCAGCTGCTGGATGACCTTGGGCAAGCCATAGTTCTGGCACAGCTGTTCTTGAGAAAGAGCAGCTTCTGTCAGAGCTCTCCCAGCCCCACCTACCTCACAGGGTGTCTGTTGTGGGGAGGGGGAGGGAAAGGAGTTTGTAAGCCACCCTGAGACTCCCTTGGGTAGTGAAGGGCAGGGTATAAATCCAATCTCTTCTTCTTCTTCCTTCCAGAAGCCTGGATGGCAGGGTGTCACATCTGGCCAGTGTAAAAGCCCTCCTATGAGGGGGGAAATCTAAAGTTTTAAGATATTTGGCCATTGTCACGATGTATCTCATCTCCTCAGAGGCTCTGAAGTCGGGAGACTTTGTTAAACCTCGCTGGCCTTCCGTGTCACAGATCCTTTGCTTAATTAAAGATTCAGCCCGATCAAAGGACTGTAACAAAAGAGCGCTGGGTTGCAGACCCCTTTTTCCAAGACCTTCCTCAACTATCTGTAACCACCTTGGTCGGTAAAATCTCCAGACTATCCGAGCCGTAGCCAGGATTTTTCATTTTGAGGGGCACATTTTTTTCTTGTGGGGCACCCATTAGGTTTACACCTATAAATAATAAATAACTGGAGATTTGGGGAGGTCGAGGCTGAGGAAGGTGGGGTTCGGGGGGGGGGGAGGGACTTCAATGGAATATAATGCCATAAGAGTCCACCTGGAGAGCAGGTGTAATGCCAGGGGATCTCCAGCCACCATCTGGAGATTGGCAACCCCAGGAGAGAAAGAGAGAGATTGGCAACCCCAGGAGAGAGAGAGATTGGCTTCCCACAACCGCCATGGCTCTTCGCCCCCCTCCCTTCTCTCTCTTTCCTTCTCCAGTCCCCCCCCCCCAGCAGCAGGGGGCTTCCCCCAGCAGCAGGGAGGCTGGGGAAGGAAAGGAAAGCTGCCCTGCCAGTTCTGGTCAGCTTCACTCCCCTTCTGTCAGCTGTTAAACCTAACAGCTGATTGGCCAGGAGTGAAACTGACCAGAAGCTGCAGGGTGGCTTCCCTTTCTTTCCACCAGCCTCGCCACCACTAGACGCACTGGGGGTGGGGGGTGTCTGGAATCATCAGGTGGTGGGGCAGGGCTTGTGGGTGGCGGGGCTCCGCCCCCAAATGCCCCACTGTGGCTACAGGCCTCCAGACTATAGAGATCAGTTCCCCTGGAGAAAATGGCTGCTTTTGGTGGGGGACTCAATGGCATTTTATCCTGCTGGTGTACTTCCCCTCCCTAAACCCTCCTCTCCCCAGGCTCGCCCCCCCCCCCAAATCTCTAGGAATTCCCTAACCTGGAGGTGGCAACCCTATTTGAACAGACCCAGTTTAAACTTCTTAAGAAAACCAATCACGACTTCCCGAGCTCTATGGGCAGCTGAGGATGGCCACGAGTCCACGACCCCCAGAATTTTGCATCCCCCTTTCCCAACAGCCCTCGCTCCAGACCATATGATTGCAGCCTGAATTGTTACGTCGCCCCGAGCAAGCTCGCAATGTCTAGAACAAAGATAAAAGACCTTTCCTGATCGGACTGGGGAAAAAAGAGAAAGGAATACGCCCCCCCCCCCTAAACATTTGCAGAACATCAGCTGTCCGCATGAAGGATTCTCAAGCAAGGCTGGGTTCTGTCAAGCAGAGACATCGCCAGACGTGATAGGGTAATTTGATTTTTTTTTCTCTCTGGCGCGTGTGGGCGAGTTGTATGAGACATGAGCCGTGTGGGGGGCTGCATTCACACCGCACTTCTAGACGGTTTCTGAGGCTGCTTTTAGAACTGGAAACGATCCCGGCCCTGGAGAGTCTGCCGTGTGACCAGTTCTAAAAGAGTCCTGAACGCCTTTGAAGCCAGAGTCGGAAAATCCGGAGTGCCTTTGCCTTTAGTGTGGATGTGGATTATGGTTATGGCCTTTCCCAGTCAGGACTAGGGGTTATTTCACATGTTACATTTTTAAAGATGTTTTAAATGTTCCTTCTTCTTCTTTCCTTCTTCGAAAGCAGCGGAACAAAGTTCGAGACCAGTGGCACCTTTAAGACCAACCAAGTTTTATTCAAGGTATAAGCTTTGTGCCTGCACACAAAAGCTTATTCCTTGATTAAAACTTTGTTGGGTCTTAAAGGTGTCACTGGACTCGAACTTTGTTCTAACGTTTATGTGTTTTCATTGCATTATTTTATCATTTCAAATGTCTTTTTAATTGTGCAAGTTTTTTTTTTTTAATTTTTACAGTTGCCGCCTTGAGGACTTTGATTGGGTGGAGAGGCAGCAGACAAGTAATTTAAATAAATAAATCCTAACTTCTGCAAGTGGTCTATGTTATCTGGTCCCTATTCCTGGTAAATCGCAGGAATTCCAGAACCTCGTAAACCAGAGGAATATAGGCACCCTATTGGATTAGACCTTCAGCACTCTCTTTCCCCACAGCTGCCAAGCAGATGTTGTTGGGAATTCCACCAGCAGGGCACAAAGGCCAAAAGCCTCCCTTGGTCATTGATCCCAGCAGCTAACATTCAGAGGTACACTGCCTCTGAACATGGAGGATCCAATTAACCGTCATGGTTAATGCCTACTGATAATTATCCTTCATGATTTTTTTTTAAGAAGGAGGAGGAGGAGACTGGATTTATACCCTGCCCTTCACTTGGAGTCTCAGAGTGGCTTACAATCTCCTTTCCCTTCCACGTCCCACAACAGAAACCCTGGGAGGTAGGCGGGGCTGAGAGAGCTCTATGGAGGACTGCCCTTGAGAGAACAGCTCTGAGAGAACTTGTAATGGACCCAAGGTCACACCAGCCGCTGCATGTGGAGAAATGGGGAAATCACACCCGGTTCTCCCAGATTAGAGTCCATGCTCTTAACCACCACACCAAATTGGCTTTCTAAAGTAGCGGGCATCTCCATACTCTGTGGCAGGGAACCATGCCTTTCGTAATGAAGTATTTTCTGTTGTTCTGTCCCTATCCTTAGGACATGCCTGGTTTAACTGTTGTTACTGTGAGCCGATACCCTTGTCCTTCTTCAGGGTCCAGCCCCTTCCTCAGGGTCTCTAAAAGTTCAGTCTCTGCATCATGGGTAGGTGAGTCTTGCCTATAATACACATATGGGGGGGAAGTGCATGAACACTAACGCACCACACGATATACTGTTGCCATTTCTCATAGAGCAGCTGGTGGTTGTGGTGGTAGTGGGAAGTGCCGTTAAGCCACAGTTAACATGGTGACCCCGCGGGGTTTTCAAGGCAAGAGACATTTCAGAGGTAGTTTGCTATTGCCTGCCTCCATGTCACATCTCTGATATTCCTTGGAGGCCTCCCATCCAAATACAAGCCAGGACTGACCCTGCTTAGCTTCCAAGATCTGTCGAGATCGGGCTAGCCTGGGCGAGCAGCTGCTAAAGGGTATATTTTGAAACTGTTGATGACACTAGAAGGATAAATATATCCCCCTAGTTGGTTATCCCCCTAGTTGGTTAAGCCTATCCTGGATCTCATCAGACCTTGGACGCTAAGCAGGGATTATTATTATTATCGTATGGCCTTGTATAGCCAGGAGATCCTACGATCGTCTGGCACTCACAAGTTCCAGCTCTTTTAGTGTTGGGCACCACTAGGTGGCGAGCTAGACTTTATTTATAAGGCAAGAGATGTTTCAGAGGTGGTTTGCCATTGCCTGCCTCTGCATCATGGTATTCCTTGGGGGCCGCCCTCCCAAATACTAGCCAGGGCCAGTCCTGCTTAACTTCTGAGCTCTGATGAGATCGGGCTAGCCTGGGCTATCCAGGTCAGGGGAGCACTTGGATGGGAGACCACCCAGGAAGTCCAGGAGTTGCTACGCAGAGGCAGGCAGTGGCAAACCACCCCTGCTCGTCTCTTGCCTCGAAAACCCTACGGGGGCCACCCAGGTTGCCATTTGACAGCACTTTTCACTTGTTCTACCTTGAGTGGCCTTTACTAGCCTGATCTTGTCAGATCTCGGAAACCAAGCAGGGTCAGCCTTGGTTAGTATTTGGATGGGAGACTGCCAAGTATGTCCATGGTTGCTACACAGAGGCAGGCAATGGCCAACCACCTCTGAATGTCTTTTGCCTTGAAAACCCTGCGGATCTCAGAAGCTAAGCAGGGTTGGCCCTGGTTAGTATTTGGATGGGAGACCGCCAGAGAAGCCCAGGGTCACTACGCAAAGGCGGGCAATGGCCAACCACCTCTGAATGTCTTTTGCCTTGAAAACCCCAGCAGGGTCGCCATACGTTGGCTGTGGCTGAACAACGCTTTGCACCATACAGTATCTGTGCTCTGAGCATCCAACCGGCTGGGTATTATTCCTACGATAGCAGTTACATCCCAGCAATCATGACGGCCAGCCTGTCCGACGAAGCGGCAAATGTCGTTGTGGCTGTAAGAAGATGCCCATCTGTCCTCACTAGTAGGGGGAGAAAACTGTTTCCCCTCAACCTGCTTCCCACCTTCACACCAGCAGAGCGAAGGTCGGTCAAAAGCTTGTCTTCCCTGTTCCTCTGCTGATGCTCTCGCTTAATCTGGGTTGATGGGGAAGGGTTCGTTCCTCCAGCCAGTTCACCAGACAGACTTGTGCCTGGCCTCACAAGCCTCTCTCCCGGGAGTTATTTCAGGCCATCGCCAGCCCAGTATCGTGAAGCCATGCAGCCTTTCTGGCAGGATTCTCCACAACGGTTCCTTGTTACAAGATCTCCCCCTAGTGTTCAACAAGAGGAAAACATCCCATGTCGTATTCCCGCCCCCCATTAAACTTATTCTTCTGTTGCTCTTGCATCCTGAACTTTTTAAATCGTTTAAAAAAAAAAAAAAGCAAAGAGACAATTCTATGCTTTTACCAAACTTTGCACTCAAAGGTTACTCAGTATAGATATGGGGTTTGGCACTGTGTGCCCTTGTTAGCCGCCCTGAGCCCGCTTGCAGGGAGGGCGGGGTATAAATTTGAAATAATAAATAAATAGATAAATAATATTGGCACATTTTCTCACCATCATCATTATCATCAGTCATCACAACAACAACTGTAACAACAACAACCAGGGCTCATTTTGTAGCAGGAGCTCCTTTGCAATATTAGGCGACACCCCCCCTGATGTAGCCAATCCTCCAAGAGCTTTCAGAGCTCTTCTTACAGGGGCTACTGTAAACTCTTGGAGGATTGGCTACATCAGGGGTGTGTGGCCTAATATGCAGAGGCGCTCCGGCTACAAAATGAGCCCTAACAACAACTGCATACATTGGTCACCCTGAGCTGGATGGGCCATTAGGAAGAACTTCCTGACAGTTAGAGCAATTCCTCAATGGAACAGACTTCCTAGGGTGGTTGTGGGCTCTCTTTCTCTGGAGGTTTTTGAAGCAGAGGCTGGATGGCCATCTGACTGCAATGCCGATTCTGTGAACTTCAGCAGATCACAAGAGGGAGGGCAGGAACGGTTGCCTCAGTGCTTAGTTCTTGTGGCCCTTTCTTACACGCCCAGGGAAATGCTGATTACCACTTTGGGATCAGGAAGCAATTTTCTCCAGGCCTGTTTGGCTGGGGATCCTGGAGGTTTTTGGTCATCTTCTGAGCATGGAGCAGGGGTCACTGCGGGTGTGGGTGGGGGAAGGTATTTGTGTATTTCCTGCCTTGTGCAGGGGGTTGGACTAGATGACCCTGGAGGTCCCTTCCAACTCTATGATTCTAGCCTGATCTCATCAGATTTTGGAAGGTTAAGCAGGGTCAGCCCTGGTTAGTTTTTGAATGGGAGACCTCCAAAGAAGTCCTGGGTCATGACGCAGAGGCAGGCAATGGCAAACCACCTCTGTTCATCTCTCGCCTTGAAAACCCTACAGGGTTGCCATAGTTTGGCTGTGACTAGATGGCACTTTCCGCCACACACTGGCAGTTTATTTTTGAGTTTCACAGTTACATAACGTCTCAGTTGTAGCTAATTAGTAGCGCAATTTTACTTGTCATTGCTCAAAAGTTAACACGCACTGAATGAATGCAATTATCCTCTCCAAAGCAGCTGTTTAAATCACACGTCCAGATTAAATTCGTGGCTGACGTTTTAAAGTTCATTTTGTTATTAATAAAACAAAAAAAATTAAAAACTATGAAAACATTGATATTTAAATACAAACACACATACTGATTGCCACTTCGGGGTCAAGAAGCAATTGTTCTCCAGGCCAGTTTGGCCGGGGATCCTGGAGGTTTTTTATCATCTCCTGGGCATGGAGCAGGTGTCACTGTGGGTGTAGAGGGGGAGGTATTAGTGAATTTCCTGCACTGTGCAGGGGGTTGGACTAGATGACCCCGGAGGTCCCTTCCGACTCTATGATTCTACAACTAAAAACCTAAAACAAAGTAACAGCAGCAATGAAAAGACAACTGGAAATATGAGGCCTAAGCAGCCATTAAATGGCATTAAATAAAGAAAAATTACAGAAGTTGAGCATTTATACTGAAAACAATTATCAGAATCACTCTAATCCAGAAGCACAGAGATACTGAACATATTACCAAGCTGGACCACTCTGATATCAGATCTTCACTCACCTGGGAAAGAGTTGAGGGGACTAGTGCAGGACACGGACAATCGCTTCTCTTCTGTTCCCAGCTGCACTCCATCACTCAGGCGTTATAGCAAGCTAATTTTTTAAAAAATTATTACCAATTTGACTTCATAGGAGGCTTGGGCGGTTCCCACAAACACTATGCAAAGCAAGACCATTTTTTATCCTTTTCAGTACATAACAGCATTTCAAGTTCCATTTCAGGTACGGTTATGCTCCCTCTAAGCTGTGGGGTCTTGTGAGCAAAAATTCTACTTTTCTGAGCTACTGGCATTAAAGTCGCAGGGAGTGATTTGGCTGCTGCATCAATTAATTTGCTCCGGAGCCATCCCTTCCTGAGCGAAGACAGAAATCTGTGAGCTGGAGACTAAAAAAACTGTGAGCTAGCTCACACCGACGCAGCTTCGAGGGAACGCTGGTTCTCACCCACCTGTGCATTCTGATTGGCCACGCAACTCTGAATAAATGTGGATGGAAGACAGAGTTCTGGGAGAGAAACCACACTTCACTTAGGCCGCGGTCACACGGCCCTTAAATGCGGGAGGAAGGGCTATTTCCTCCCGCATTTAAAGGGGCCGTCCACAACGGCCGCAGAAAGTCCTGCATTTTCCAACCCCGGGAAAATCAACAGTTTTCCTGGGTGTTGCGGGAGGAACCCGCATTTTAGCCATCTGGCCAGCCCTCTCTCGCAATCATTGCGAGAGCAGGGCTGTCCAGATGGCCCCCCCCCCCGCCATTTCCCCCCCTTTTACACTTGGGCGCTTGGCCACTCAAGAGCTCAAGTGTAAAAGGGGAAACCCCCCCCCCAAACTTACCAGGTGGCCGGGGGGGCTCGGGGAAGAGTGCCTCCCCTGGCCACCGCTTCCGCTTCAAAAGCCCCGCCGCTGCAGAAAATGCCGCCGCACGCTTCGAGGCTGGCCGGCCACCGATTCTTCCACCGCCGCTGCTTCCGCTGCTGCCTCCTGCCGCCATCGCCGTCTGCTGCCGCCTCCCTCCGCCGCTATCGCCTGCCACCGCCTCATCCTCCTCCCGCCGCCGCCCGCCGCAGCAGGGGTTGGGATGCATCCCAACCCGAGGAAAAAAAATGCGGCCCCTTTAATCCCAGGAGGGCTCCCGGATTTAAAGGGGCCGTGTGACCACAGCCTTAGTTGCTTTGAACATCTGTACGTTCCCCGGCTGGAGGCGGCTCAATACTAAAACGATACAACAAAGGGCAAGACTTTAAACACAAGTCAACAAAACAAGACAAATCCACAAAACAAAAACTTGTATTACTCAAACAGTCCCCGGGCTAGAAGCAACAAGCCGTAAAACCCCTCAGATAAAAGCCTGGACAAAGAGACGTTTTTGGCATGGAGCATACAGGGATGTAACGTAGGTGCCAGGTAAACCTTAAGGGCTTAGATTATGCAAGCATAGATTATAAAAGACCCCATTTGGCAGAGGCATTCCCTAATCTCTGAGAAAAGAAGGAGTGTCTTTTCTCAGGGCCCTGATTTGGATGGCCCAGGCCAGCGCAATCTTATCAGCTCTTTGAAGCTAAGCAGGGTCAGTCCTGGCCAGGGGTCATTTCGTAGAAAAAGAGGTGCAGGAGCTCATTAGCATAACTCATTTGCATAACTCATTTGCGTATGCCACACCCCCTAACATACCGGAAGTGTGTCAGAAGGCAACATCCACTCCACAGGTGAGTGAAACTGACCTGCTCTTCCTCCATTCCCTTCCCCATCCAATACTTTGTGCAATAAAAATAAGCATAAAGAACACACCCTCACTCTCTTCCTCCTCCCTTGAAACCACCAGGTTTCAAGTAGACTTGAGATACCCAGGACATGTGCACCACCCATCCCTTCCCCTTCCCCTCCCCACAACAAAACACCCTGAGAGGTAGGTGGGGCTGAGAGAGGTCTTTTGAGAACTGCTCATGAGAGAACAGCTCTGAGAGAACTTGTGACTGGCCCAAGGTCACACCAACAGCTGCATGTGGAGGAGTGGGGAATCAAACCCGGTTCTCCCAGATTAGAGTCCAACTCCTGACCACTACACCAAACTGATGAGGTGGAAGCTGCTGAAGGGTTGGTGAAATTTCTCCAGTACTTATGTGCCATGTGCCCAGATAAAAAATGGTATACTTAGAAAATTTATATGCCACCTTGAGCAAGTCTCTGGAAAAGCAGCACACAGTCATAAAAGGAACAATGAAACAATTATCAATATTAAAACAAAACATTAAAAACAATAAAGACCCTAGCAGGGCTTTCCCCGGGGCGCTGCGCCTCTGCACTGCTCGGGGAAGCCGAGGAGGGGGCAGGATTTGGTCATCTGCCCGCCCCCTGGGCTCCTCATTCCCGGAGCTGCACTCCTGTGCGCTCCCGCTCCAACAGACCCCTGGTCCTGGCTAATACTTGGATGGGAGGCTGCCAAAGAAATCCAGAGTTGCTACACAGAGGCCTCAATCACACACAGAATTAGCCGCGCAATAGGCACAAATGCCATACGAATTTTAAGGGCGCAATCACACCAGAACATCTGGCAAGCGTCCCACACCCACTGGCAACCAGTTTCTCTCTGCAGAAGAAGCAGACTTAAAAGATACTAGGGAAAGTCCAGTATCAAATAGGTTTGCTACGGGCCACAGACAGACTTTCCCTGTGTGATCGCTCCAGTGCGCACTCATGGCATCGGGGATAGTCTGATCAGGCTATCCCAATGCCATGCCATTGTTTTGTTCCCCTTCTCCGTATGCGCATCATCACATACTGCCATAGGAAGCCCTCAGGGCAGAGATGCGATTCATCAATCCCCCGTTTAAGTGCATCAGGAAAAAGGCAACCCCCCGACTCACCCGTGATTGCATCTGATCACACAGTGGTGGGCTGTGCCCGCAGTGTCACAGAACTGTGTGATCGCGCAACTGCGGGTCAAATTACTCCGGAGCAAATAGCCTCACTTCCCCCCCGGATTATCTCACTTGTGTGACCAGGACCAGAGGCAGGCAATGGATAAACACCTCTGTTTGTCTCTTGCCTTAAAAACCCTACGGGGTTGCCAAAAGTCCGCTGCAACTCAACAGCATTTCCCTACCCTTCAAAGATGCTGCCTACCATTGCTTTTGGAAGGTTAAAGCGTTTGTGGCTCTTTAGCTTGGAGAAACAACGGCTGAGAGGTGACATGATCAAGGTTTATAAAATGATGCATGGGATAGAGCAGGTAGAGAAAGAGGTACTTTTCTCCCTTTCTCACAATACAAGAACTTGTGGGCACTCCATGGAATTGCTGAGCAGTTGGGTTAGAACAGATAAAAGGAAGTCCTTCTTCACCCAAAAAGAATGATTAACACGTGGAATTCGCTGCCACAGGAGGTGGCGACGGCTACAAGCATGGATGGCTTCAAGAGGGAATTGGATAAACATATGGAGCAGAGGTCCCTCAGTGGCTATTAGACACAACGTATAGATAGGATCTCTCAGTCTGGGGCAAGTGATGCTCTGTATTCTTGGTGGTTGGGGGGGCAACAGTGGGAGAGCTTCTAGTGTCCTGGCCCCACTGGTGGACCTCCTGATGGCATCTGGTATTTTTGGCCACTGTATGACAGAGTGTTGGACTGGATGGGCCATTGGCCTGGTCCAACATTGACTTCTCTTATGTTCTTATGTTCTTGCGCTAAGGATGTTATTTTTAATTTTGAAGTCTCTCTTTCCTCCTTAATCACAAGCAACTTTTCAGTCAAACGGGTTGTGATCGATTCATTTAAACCTTTCACTGAGTCAGTAAAACATAGCCCTCATTTTAAGCCAAGCAACCAAGTTATCAATCAGTGATTGGAGCAATGCTTTTTTAAAAATCGGGTTCCTCCTCCGTTCATGACTGCCAGATTTCTGTTTTCCTTGGCTGTCCCTCACAGCTACTATCTATTCTAGTTTCTTTCTCTCCCACTGCAATGTTTGCATTCCTACGTCATGAGGTTGCAGCAATTGGCCGATAAAGCTGGTTGTTGACACAAAATTGCATGTTGAGGCAAAGCCCGTCAAGGGGAGGTAATGGCATTACATCAGCATTTGTTACTAAACGGCACGACCCAAGTACACTTTGGACTCATCTTTCCATGAATGTGCATATGTATTTGAGGACTGTTGAGCAGGGGTTCCTAAAATGGTGGCCACTAACATCTTTCCTGGTGCCCACCAAGTGTTTTTAGAAAGTGGGCAGGGCTAAGTGGGGATTTTGCCCTGCCAGATTTCTGGCTGGCCACTGGAGATTTAATTGGTTGTGCAGATTTTTTTTAGACACATTGCTTTGGCAGCAGCTGACCACAGCACAAGGATATTCTCTGTGTGACTGAAGGTAAGCTATGGCAGCCATTTTGTGATTGGCTCCACCTCCTGTGGCAGCCATGTTGTGTCTGTGTGTACCACCCTGTATCAGAATTCTGATGGTGCCTGCAGGGCCAAAAAGGCTGGGACTCCCTGCTGTAGAGTAAGAAAAATCAAAAGACTTAGAGGAATTTCACACAGCCAATATGTTCCGTTCCAGGAACTCTTCGGTAACAGTTTCTGTCTGGCGTTTCAGACAGAAGCGTTGTAGTACCGGTTCCATAACGGAACATATTGGCCAATTCACACAAGAACGCTTCTCTATCGTTAGGGAAGCGTTCCTGAACCGGCTTACCTTGAAACCAGCTCCCAACTGTTCTTCTGTTGTTGTGCCGGTCATGAAGCACTACGGGGGTGCTGTGTGAAATGCCCCCCGAAGCGCTTCCTCCTCATCCGCGTGTTTTCGCGCCTTTTTCACCCGCACAGGCGATCTCCGTCATATATATTTTTTTTTAAAGAGCCGGTTCAGAGCTCTATTTCGATGTACCAGGACGATTATCATATCACTTTCCAGACCTATCCTGTAACCATGATGGTCACAAAATATAGTTATTTCTCCACTACTCTTGTACCTATGCAGCATCATAAGATGAATCTTTTCTGGACAGCGAGTGGCCTAATCAGTTCTGAACTTCCTTCTGGAAATATGGATTGCTCAGCAGCCCCATGGTGAAATGGTTTGCCAAGCGCATTGCAAATAAAATCTCCCATATCCGTACTGACCTTGACCCATCTTCATGGCAGCCCCTTTTTATCAGTGACGTCTTCATCTGATGTCGCAGCTGCGTTTAGGAATGTCCGTGGCTGCAGCCAGAGAGTGTGGACGAGGGTTTTTTAAGAAGCTCTTTGACCTGTGCTCTAAATCAGGGGTGGCCAAACTTGCTTACTGTAAGAGCCACATAAAATAAACGTCAGATGTTTGAGAGCTGCAAGACATGAACAAATATTACAGACACGTTTTTATTGAAAAAATATGTAAATTTGCTTTTTATTAACATTAAACGAGACTAAAAATGAAAACAAAAGGGGTAAGAACAGATATTGATAATGATACCTATTTGTCCAGTTCTAGTTACTTGTTTGCTAATGATATTTATTTGTCTGAGGGAGAGAGAAATGTGGAAAGAAGGAATTAAAGAGGTGGAAAGAGAGAAAGAGATAGAGAAGCAAAGAAAGCAAATAGATGCGGGTAATCCCTCTAAGCTGATGTGAGCTAGCTCACCTCTGGCTCACCCATTTTTGTCTCAACTCAGGAAGGGATGGCTCCAGAGCAAACTAATTTATGCAGTGGCCAAATCGCTCCCTCACAACTTTAATGCCAGTTGCTCACAAAGTAGAATTTTTGCTTGGTGATTGATTCAATTGATACCGAGAATCCCAAAAAAACAACACAAACTATTTAACATTAATAATATTCTTGATATTCTACTCAGCAGGGCTATTTTTAGGCAGGAACGCACAGGAACGGAGTTCCGGCTGGCTTCAGAGTTGGCCACACTTACAGCCTCCCCCCCCCCGCCTCAGGTTCCCCTGGCACCTCGCAAGCTGCGGGGTGCCTGGGGAAGCCAAGCTGATATAGGGAGGGAAGGCAGTTTAAACTGCCTCCCCTCCTCGGGTTCCCCAGGTGCCCTGCAGCTGCAGTGTGCCTGGGGAAGCCGATCCAGAAACTGCCTTCCTTCCCTCAGGTTCCCCATGCGCCCCGCAAGACACGGGGTACCTGGGGAAGCTGATCCTGGGAGGGAGCTGTGCTGTTGGGGGTGTGGCCTATTATGCTAATGAGTTCCTGCTGGGCTTTTTCTACCAAAAGAGCCCTGCTACTCAGTATATCTATCTAAAACGTAACAATTCAAAACTCTTAACAGGTTTTCTAATAATACAGTTGGCTTAGCAACCAACCTTATCTAAACGAAAGGATTTGAGTTCAACTAGCTAGTATTTACGGATCAAAATTAAAACATACTCTAAGTTACAGTGCCCCTAGGACTGCAGCCTGCCACGCACGGTTTCTGGTGCTATGTACCCACATGTCCTGAAGGGGGTGTACGCACACAGACAGGAAGGGACAGGGTGACCGACGAACCATTAAGCTAATTCTGAAATGAAATCACGCTTTGCAGGGAATTTGAGTTCTTTAATACGTTTAACGGCCGCCGGGCCTTTAGTTGAGGCAGCGGGCATCCACTTTGATTTGGCCGCCCCTCCAGAGACCACAGAATCCTAGAAGCCGGTTGGAACCACATCATCATCCATTTTGTTTTTTTTCCTGGGCTAGATTCTTTATTGATATTTCAAAAAGAATACAGAAATACAGAGATACGGAGATACGGATTCAAAGTCATCAAGTTTTCCAAACCAGAATCAGAGTAAATGTCAACATAATTAATTGGAAAATTTAATTGTTCATTGCAGACCTATATGTTGGTACCCACCCTGAGGCTATAATGTGGGGAGGGGGGGGGGAATAAATTCAATAAATAAATAAATAATCTAAAATGCCTCTTCGGGAAAAGTTGCCATCTTTTGTTATCTGCCCTGCTCCTGTCCCTTGACATCTACTGTGCCACACTATCTCAGCCTATCACAATAATTGGGGACAACATCATCTGCCTCCTTTACGTCAAACGAATTTAATCCCTGTAGCGGGTAAGAAATGCACAGGCTCGGACCCTATGAATAAGTCCTGTTTTCTTTGCCGTGGAAAATGCGTGTCTTCCTCCAGCACTTCCATTTGTGCAAGGGGCCACTAATCTTGTGCAAATGGAAGTTTACTTTAGGGCTGCCAACTCCAGGTTGGGAAATTCCTGGAGATTTTAGGGGTGGAGCCAGAGGAGTGTGGCGCCTGAGGAGGGGAAGGATGTCAGGAGGCACGTGATGCCATAAAGCCCACCTTCCAAAGCAGCCGTTTTCTCCACCAGGGCTGAGTTCTGTTGTCTGGAGATCAGTTGGAATTCCAGCCAATGCTCTCTCTAAGCTGTGGAATCTTGTGAGCAAATATTCTACTTTGTGAGCTACTGGCATTAAAGTTGTGAGTGAGCGATTTAGCCGCTGCATACATTAGTTTGCTCTGGAGCCATCCTTCCTGAGCGAAGACAAAAATGTGTGAGCCGGAGGTTAAAAAACTGTGAGCTAGCTCACACTAACTCAGCTTAGAGGGGGGACTGATTCCAGGTGATCTCTAGGCCCCACCTGGAGGCTGGGTACCCTAGTGGAAGAGTGACAAAGATTACCTAGTTTTCACAGAACTAATTCTTCAGACCTAAGCTGTTGTACAATGACACCTATTGATAAATTCTAATCCGTCAGCCACGTGGGCGGGCCGACCGACATGGTCTCCTGCTGGTTTCTGATCTTTGTTCTTTTTTGATAACCAAGTCTGACGTCAAATTCATCCTCTCTGGAAAAGTCAAATTACTTATATTGTGATGACTAATGTCTGTGTCCCTAGCTAGCAATTAACTGGGACTTGTTTGGTTTCCGTGAAGGGACACCCCCAGGGGAAACGAAAATCCCTAGAGAAAAGGGACGGAAAAAAACAGGTTTCAGGAGTTAATTTAGCTACTGCTTTCTTGCAGGAATTAGCCTGCTGTTATATGCTGACAAGGGTCATAGAGTTGCCAAAGGGCCTGAAGAAAAATTTCCTGTGCCTTTAAGAGAAGAACAGATTGGATTTATACCCCACCCGTCGATACCTGAGGGAGTCTCAGAGCGGCTTACAATCTCCTTTCCCTTCCCCTCCCCACAACAGACACCCTGTGAAGTAGGTGGAGCTGAGAGAGCTCTTTTGAGAACTGGTCTTGAGAGAACAGCTCTGAAGGAACTTATGACTGACCCAAGGTCTCATCAGCAGCTGCATGTGGAGAAGAGGGGAATCAAACCCGGTTCTCCCAGATTAGAGTCCACGCTCTTAAACACTACACCAAACTGGCTTTGAGTGGAGGATATGCCCATCAGTTTTATTAACCATAGTGGCAGTGTTCCCTCTAAGATGAGTCAGTGTGAGCTAGCCCACAGTTTTTTAGCCTCTGGTTCACACATTTTTGTCTTAGCTCAGGAAGAATGGCTCCAGAGCAAATGAATTTATGCAGAATTTGTCTCACGGTTTTAATGCCAGTAGCTCACAAAGTAGAATTTTTGCTCACAGGACTCCACAGCTTAGAGGGAGCATTGCATAGTGGCTGAAGCAAACCTCAGTGTTCAGAGGCAGTATACCTGAGAACAACAGTTGCTGGAGAGGGGGTTCAATAGGAGGAATCTTGGACTTCCAAGTCCTCCTTGAAGACCTCCTTGGAGCCTCTGGTCGGCCACTGTGTAAAAAGAATGCTGGACTAGATGGACTACAGGTCCGAACCAGCAGGGCTCTTCTGATGTTCTTCATCCCCTTTGCCAGGTACAATTCAACCCTTACTTACACATAGCGGTAAACTCCCCCTTGGTAAAGGGCCATCCATATTCACTAAGAGACAGATAAGTTAAGAATGTAAGAACATAAGAGAAGCCATGTTGGATCAGGCCAATGGAGCATCCAGTCCAACAAATTTTTCAAGTCACACAGTGGTCAAAAACACCAGGTGCCATCAGGAGGTCCAGCAATGGGGCCAGGACACAAGAAGCCCTCTAACTGTTGTCCCCCCACCCCAAGCACCAAGAATACAGAGCATCACTCACCCCAGACTGAGAGTTCCTATCTATACCTTGTGGCTAATATCCACTGATGGACCTCTGCTCCATATGTTTATCCAATTCCCTCTTGAAGCCGTCCATGTTTGTAGCTGCTACCACCTCCTGTGGCAGTGAATTCCATGTGTTAATCACTCTTTGGGTGAAGAAGGACTTCCTTTTATCCATTCTAACCTGACTGCTCAGCAATTTCATGGAGTGCCCATGGTTCTTGTATTGTGAGAAAGGGAGAAAAGTACCTCTTTCTCAACCTGCTCTATCCCATGCATAATCTTATAAACCTCGATCATGTCACCCCTCAGCCGTCATTTCTCCAAGCTAAAGAGCCCCAAGCGCTTTAACCTTTCTTCATAGGAAAAGTGTTCCAACCCTTTTATCATTCTAGTAAAGTTCAGAGAACTCCTCCCCCCTCCCGCTGCGGCTCCCCATGCTGTCTCCCCCCCATCCTTCCACCCGCCCTTTTTAACCCCTATAATTTACTTTGCATCAGAACGGCCTCTTTCCCATTTTTAAAACCGACCTTCTTATCATTTCAGTGTTACGTCTAATCTTCCACGCAAAGGCCTCACTTTCTCTCAAAACTTCTGATTACCCAAATATTGTGAATGCCCCTCAGTCATCCAGACGGATGGGGCTGGGCGAGAAGTGTGCGTCCCCCCGCCCGGATCACCGGCAGGGTTAATTACCTTGCAGATCCCGTGGATGAATCCAGCTGCTCGGCAGGCACTCAGACTTGTTATTCCTTCTACGGGAAATGTCAATTTGCAAACCCGCTTGCTCCTTCTGAATAATTGCTTGCCCTTAAAAAGTCAAGATAACCTTGAACAAAAGGGTCTGTCGAGGAGGGAACTGGGATTGTTCCACAGTTGCCAGCCTACAATGCAAAATACATCTAGACAGGTATTACTGATGCATCCCTTTCTTCTCTCACACTCAGGTCCCCATGAGTGAAATGATTACATTTACCTGCCCCACATGGTTGCTGTGAACATAATTTTGGGTCAGAGGGTCAAGCGGGCGTAAACAGACGGCTACAGAGTTCCGGCAAAAATAGTTCATCCAGGAGAATCACTAACAATCCAACCCGATATTTCTACAGAACTTTTCCTTAATGCTCAAACTTTACTTACTTAAAAACATTCCCGCCATACATTTATTTACATTATTTACAGTCCATCAGTGTGACCTGCCCTGCCCTGGGTAGCTCGGGCTTCTCCAATCTGGTCAGATCTCAGGAGCTAAGTAGGGTCAGCTGACTTAGGATGTTGTGTATCGAGGCTGAGTCATCCCTGAAGTGGTATCTGGAACTGGTTGAGCTTGTTACCCCTGAACAATAGCTTGCCAGGATCCTGGAGCGGACCAATAGAGAAGTTGTTGTTGTTCAGTTGTACAGTCAAGTCTGACTCTTCGCGACCCCATGGACCACATCACACCAGGCCCTCCTGTCTTCCGTCGTGCTCCGGAGTTTGCTTAGTTTCATGTTCGTTGTATTGATAACACTGTCTAACCATCTCATCCTTTGCTGTCCCCTTCTTCTTTGACCTTCAGTCTTTCCCAGCATCAGGGTCTTCTCCAGTGAGTGCTCCCTTCTTGTTTGGTGGCCAGAGTATTTGAGCTTCAGTTTCAGTATCTGGCCTTCCAGGGAACAGTCAGGGTTGATTTCCTTTAGGATTGACTGATTTGATCTCCTTGCAGTCCAAGGGACTCTCAAGGGTCTTCTCCAGCACCATAATTCAAAAGCATCTATTCTTCGGCGCTTGACCTTCCTTATAGTCCAGCTCTCGCAGCCATATATCACTACTGGGAATGCCATGGCTTTGACCGTACGGACTTTTGTTAGCAGGGTGATGTCTCTACTTTTTATTATGCTGCCTATGTTTGCCATTGCTTTCCTCCCAAGAACAGAGAAGTAGTATTATGTAAATAGCCTATTGTTGGGAGTGGGGTGTGTTAGGGTGTGGTCTTTGCATGTTTTATAACAGGGCAGATGCCCTGGAGTGTTATTGTTGTGTTCCTGAAATCACTAATTAAAGTAGAGCTGTTCACTGCAATGCGTCTTGAACCCAGTATTTAACATAGAGAAATGGTTTGGTGTAGTGGTTAGGAGTGCAGACTCCAATCAGGGAGAACTGGGTTTGATTCCCCACTCCTCCATGTGCAGCGGCTGGTGTGACCTTGGGTCAGTCACAAGTTGTCTCAGAGCTGTTCTCTCAGGAGTAGTTCTCAAAGAGCTCTCTCAGCCCCTCCTACCTCACAGGGTGTCTGTTTGGGGGAGGGGAAAGGAGATTGTAAGCCGCTCTGAGACTCCTTCGGGTAGTGAAGGGCGGGGTATAAATCCCTCCTCCTTCTTCGATGGGAGACCACCAAAGAAGTCCAGGGTTGCTACAAAGAGTCAGGCAATGGCAAACCACTTCTGCTTGTCTCTTGTCTTGAAAACCCTGTGGCTTGCAGAAGCTGAGTGGGGTTAGCCCTGGTTAGTATTTGGATGGGAGACCACCAAGGAAGTCCAGGATTGCTGTGCAGAGGCCGGCAATGGCAAACCACCTCTGAAGATCTCTTGCCTTGAAAACCCTATGGGATCAACACAAATTGGCTGCAACTTAATGCACTTTCCCCCACCACCAAGGTGACCCACAGTTAAATATTCACCAATCAAAACAAAACAAAATTCCAACTATAAAGAGAAAACAGCAGCAAAGCTATCAAAATATTGCCAAGCCACAGGGACTCCCAATCTAGCAAGGGCCTGAGTACATTAAAAACATGTTCAACAGATGCTGAAAGGTCAGTAAAGCGGGCATTCTATAAACTAGGCCCCACCACCGAGAAGTCCCTGCATCTGGCAGTCACCCGCTCACTTTTGAACAGCGATGGAGACAGCTACTGCCAGGTTTCAGCAGATGGTCTTAAGACACGGTCAGGCTTCTAGAGGAGCAAACAGTTCTTGAGATTACCCAGTCCCAGGCTGACTATCTTATTTATTTAGATTCAGGTGGGGTGGTTGTGCTGATCTGAAGCGGCAGAACAAAGTTTGAGTCCAGTGGTACCTTTAAGACCAACAAAGTTTTATTTGGTGTAGTGGTTAGGAGCATGGACTCTAATCCGGGAGAACCGAGTTTGATTCCCCGCTCCTCCGCATGCAGCTGCTGGTGTGACCTTGGGTCAGTATAATAGACACTAATATAATAGTGTCCAAAGTTCACAAAAAAAAGGCAGAGGATGTCCCAAAGCACCAACAAACTTGTGACAGCCGAAAACGTCCTTCCCAGGAATGTCAGACATTTCCAAGCAATCTTCCTCAGTTGTACGGCTGAAAATCTATATATCTAATAGCCAAGGCGCACCCTGCGTGCAGATATCTAAACCCACACATTGGGGGCACCTAGGGGGCAAAAAGATTTTCCTGCACACTTGGGGGACTCCCCAGGTGTGCAGAAAAATCTGAAAAGTTAAAAAAAAATATTCGGGGGATACTTAAATCCCCCCCCCCCAAAATAAAAAGCATCCCTTGTGCATGTGCAGGGAACGCAGCTGGAACAATGCCTCGCATCTGTTGCAGGGGAGGGAGAGGGCTTGGCAGGGGCCAGTCAAGGGCAGGGAAGAAGGCTCATCTACGATGGCTTCTTCCTCTATGTGGAGCTCTCCCCCTGACGTGCGAGTATCGCGGGTCCCCACTTCTTGTAGAACCTAATTTCCGCAGTAATGTAGGCACAGATCATATCTCAAATGGAATCTATTATATTCAAAGGATGTAGAGGAGTCTCCTGTTGGATATTTTCCACTATCATCAAAGTGTTTTGAAGTTGCAAACAGTGTTTTTGAATTGTGACCACCAACAGGGCTCATTTCGTAGCAGGCGCTCCTCTGCATATTAGGCCACACACCCCTGATGTAGCCAATCCTCCAAGAGCTTACAGTAGCCCCTGTAAGAAGAGCTCTGTAAACTCTTGGAGGATTGGCTACATTAGGGGTGTGTGGCCTAATATGCAAATGAGCTCCTGCTACGAAATGAGCCCTGACCACCAATTCTGCTGTATTTTCAGTTTATTGTTATTGTATTTCAATAGACTGATGTCTACCGTTCACTTGTGAAAGTTGTGAATCTTTGGATGGCCTACTACCCTTGCGGTCAATATTTCTGCATTCTTCATACGCTTGGGGTCACCAGGAGGTTGGCAACACTAACATTCAAATGGATGTGTTCTAACGTTGGAGTTATAATGTACATTTAGACATGTTGTTTTCCGCCCTGAGGCCGCCAACTGGTGAGGAGGGTGGGATATAAATTTAAGTATAAAAATAAAATAAATAACCATATGGCATTCCACCCCACTGAGGTCCTTACCTTCCCCAGACTCCACCCCAAATCGCCAGGAATTTCCCAGCCTGGAGTAGGATTGCCAGGTCTGGGCTGGAAAATACCTGGAGACTTTGGGGGTGGATCTGGGAGAGGGCAGGGTTTGCGGAGGGGAGGGGCCTCGGGAGGGTACAATGCCATACAGCCCTCCCTTCGAGGTTTATAAGATTATACATGGGGTAGAGCAGGTAGAGAAAGAAGTACTTTTCTCCCTTTCTCATAGGGTTGCCAGCCTCCAGGTGGGGCCTGGGGATCTCCTGCTTTTACAACTGATCTTCAGCTGACAGAGATCAGCTCCCCTGGAGAAAATGGCTGCTCTGGAGGGTGGACCCCCCCCCCCCCCCCCCCCGCTTTCCAGAAAGGCCCTCCCCAAAAACAGTGCTTCTAACTCGCCTCTGCTCCGCCCGGTGGCCGCCGAGCCAGGCCCCGCCTGCTCGGAGCGCGCACAAGGGGGCGGACCGGAGCCCTCCGCTCGCCCCCCGCTCTCCGCCCCCTCCGCCCGGCTGGGGCTTCCTCCTGCGGGCGCGGCGCAAAAGTTGCGACGCCACGTGGGTCCCTCGTGCGCGGCCGGGGGTGGGGAAGGCTTTTGAGCCCCTCCCGGCGCCATCGGAGCGGCACTGAGCGCAGCCGCCGCCGCCAGAAGAGGAGGAGGACGCGGACGCGCCATGGCCCCCGCCGAGATCCTCAGCGGCAAGACCGTTTCCGCGTAGGGCTTTTCTCCCTTTGCTCGGGGGTGGGAGATCTGCGGGGGATCGGGGCAGGCGATCCGGTTCCTGCCCGGGAGGGCCTGGCTGGGGCGCACCTGGGAAGCCAAGCGGGGGTGGAGGAGGAGGAGGAGGAGGAGGGCGCGTTGAGTTGCTCGCCGCAACTTCGCCCCTTGCATGACAAATCGGGCGGCCTTAAGGGCAGAGTTTGAGTTCAGCGGCACGCTGAAGGCCAGCAAAGTTTTATTCGACTTATTCAGATGCGGGGAGGGGGGCTGAAATTCGCCGTTTGACTCCCTGTGGGTGAAATCGGCTCAGCTTCACGGGAGTCTCTCGCGCTCAATCAGGCTGCGGTCACGCACGCCAAATAATCCGCCTTCAGTGAACTTTTCCAACGAGACTTTACTGTGTGAACTGGCCAGAGCCCGTTGGAAAGTGCCTTGAAAGGGGATTATCGGGGGTGTTGTGAGCCCCGGTGTTCCCTCTGAGCTGAGTTAGTGTGAGCCAGCTCACCGTTTTTTTAGCCTCCAGCTCACGGGTTTCTTTTCCCATTGTCCTACAAGCTCGGGGAGGATGGCTCCAGAGCAAACCGGTTTATGCAGCAGCCAAATCGCTCGCTCACGACTTGAATGCCCGTAGCTCACAAAGTTGAATTTTTGCTCACAAGACTCCACAGCTTAGAGGGAGCACTGTGGCCACAGCCTCAGGGACTTTAAAGGGACTTGAGAAACTTTGCTGCGGCTGGGAGACCTCTTACGGTGCTCCTGGGAGCACAGTCCAGTTCTGTCCCTCTTCCGTCTGAGGCTGTGATGCCAGGGATTTTTACCTGGGACCTAGCTGACTTTTACTGAGCCAGTCCCTTGGTCCATCAGGGTTCGTAGTATATCGCCTGACGGGCAGTGGCACTCTAGGGTCTCCAGTACAGGTCTATTTCAACTCTATGGTTCTAGGTATAGAATTCCTCAGTCGTCACCCATCCAAGTTCTAAGGAGGGCCAACCCTGCTTAGTTTCTGAGATCTGACAAGAGCTGGCTACCCTGACCAGGTCAGGGGGGAAATGTACAGGTTATTTGATACGGTGGTGGAAAGCCACCCCTTACTGAGCAGAGCAGTTCACATCCTGGGCAGAATATAATTGCTGTGATCTTAAAATGGGCAGTGGGCAGTGCAGGACCCTGCGTAGCTCCAGATTGCTGCTGAGCGGGGCTTCCTGTGTTAATGAGCAGCCACTCACGTGCACAACTTGGAGGGAACACTGGAAAAGTGCCTTCAAGTTGTGGCCGACTTACGGCAACCCTGTCGGGCTTTCAAGGCAAGAGACTAACGGAGATGGTTTGCCACTGCCTGCCTCTGTGTGGCAACCCTAGACTTCTTTGGTGGTTTCCCATCCAAGTATTAACCAAAGCTGACCCTGCTCAGCTTTCGAGATCAGGCTAGCCGCTAGCCTAGGCTAACATGCCACAGGTTGATCTGGGTTCAGAATCGTAGCAGCAGACCTGGGTTAGTTGCAATGCCCACATTTAGACACAGTAACTAACTTCAGTTGTGTCGAAGACTTTGTAACGCAGGAAAAACCTCAGCTCTGTGCAAAAGTGGGGGGGAGCAAGTGCCCCCAAATAAATGAGGCTAACAGTGCCATATTAACCAGACTTCAGCACCCTTTGAAGACTGTAGAAATCAGTTTTTCGCCTGGCACTGTGATTCTCACTGAACAAAACCAGAGCTTTTGTGACATCTGACCATATCGTAGCGTTGAAAGGCTCCTGCACTTGTCCGCTGTTGGAAGCCAGAGCACTGAGCCCAATGGATAAAGTTGGCAGAGGGAGACTTGGAGATCTGATCACTGCAAAGAGCTTGGAAGTGATGAGGGCGCAGGCCAGGTTCCAAGCGCCATGCCTTTTGGTTCACCTACTGATGGGTGCAAATATCAGACCAGCAGTCCATCTAGTCCAGCATCCTGTCTCACACTTGTGGTCACCCAGTTCTTTTGGAGGGCCAACCACAGGGCATAGAGGCCGAGGCCTTCCCCTGATATTGCCTCCTGGCTCTGGGATTCAGAGGATTAGTGCCTCTGGATGTGGAGGTTCCCCTCAGTCAGTTTGGTGTAGTGCTTAAGTGCACAGACTCTAACCTGGGAGAACCGGGTTTGATTCCCCAGTTCTCCACTTGCAGCTGCTGGATGACCTAGGGCAAGCCATAGTTCTGTCAGAGCTGTTCTCTCAGGAGCAGTTCTCGAAAGAGCTCTCTCAGCCCCACCTACCTCACAGGGTGTCTGTTGTGGGGAGGGGAAGGGAAAGGAGTTTGTAAGCCGCTCTGAGACTCCGAGTGGAGGGTGGGGTATAAATCCAATCTCTCTTCTTCTCTTTTCTTCTTCACTCACCATGACTAGTAGCCATTGACAGACTTATCCTCCATGAATCCATCTAGTCCACTTCTAAAGCTGTTTATTCTTGTTGCCATCACGGCATCCTCTGGCTGCGAATTCCACATTTTAATCACTCTCTGAGTAAAGTAGTATTTCCTTTTGTGCGTCCTGAACCTCCTGCCTCTCAGCATCCTTGCATGCCTCCAAGTTCTCATATTTTGGAAGTGGGAGAAAAATTTCCTGTTGTCAACTCTCTCTACCCCGTGCATAATTTTATAAACCTCTGTCATGTCCCCTTTGGTTGTCTATTTTCTAAATAAAAAAGTCCCCAACTCTTCAGCCTTTCCTCATAGGGAAGGTGCTCCAACCCCCTCATCGTCTTGGTTGCCTTCCTCTGTACTTTTTCCAGCTCTGCAGTGTCCTTTTGGAGATACAGTGATTAGAACTGTGCACAGTATTCCCAATGAGGCTGCACCATCGATCCATGCAGGGGCATTATGATATTGGCCATTTTGTCCCTCTTGACAACAGCATGATATGCAGAAACATCCCTTTCCTAATAATCCCTAACCCAGAGTTTTCCTTTTTCACTGCTGAAGCTGCTGGGCTGACAGTTCAGACCCCCATTAACCAAGAGTTGAAGCTGGGGTTCCGAGAGCTATTCTTCTGCCTTGCCCCTGGTGAAACTGGGCCAAACTTTGGGCCCTGGAACGTTTATAGTATTGACCTGACCCACATTATCAGTCTCTTTCTCAAATGAAATTAACTATCAAATTGAGTGCTTGCAAAAAGTCATGTGCTTCTCGTACCAATGGTTATGATGGAGCTTAAGTGTGTGTAGTGCTTGGAACAGGCAGCAAATTATGGAAATACTGCAACATTTGTGGAAGAGAAGAAGAAGAAGAAAAGATTGGATTTATACCCCGCCCTTCACTACCCAAGGGAGTCTCAGAGCGGCTTATAAACTCCTTTCCCTTCCCCTCCCCACAACAGACGCCCTGTGAGGTAGGTGGGGCCGAGAGAGTTCTGACAGAAACTGCTCTTTTTCAAGAACAGCTCTGACAGAACTATGGCAGGGGTGAGAGGAGGACGAGGGCTGGCTCGTGGATTGTGAGGCAACCGGGTCGTCTTGCGCGTGCTGCTCTGAGGGGAAAGTTATCTTGGCCTCGGAACCAGGTGGAGGAGCGTGTCTAAACAGCTGCAGAACTGTGAGGTAGACTGAGAGTCAGGGCAGGTGGGGGACAGCGACCCGCCCTTCTCTCTCATGCCTTTTCTCACCCCATGGAGGAAAAGGGGTCACGGGAGGACAAAAAGCACCCCTTGGAGGTTTTGGGAGCAGCTCCCCCCTCAGCTTGTGGGAAATGCAGGAGGGATGAGAAAACTGGGGGTGGGGAGGATCTGGGAGAGTCAGATTAACACCCCCCCCCCCCCGAGTCAGGAATCTGTCGTCTGGGTCACCCGGGGCTGGTCGCTCAACCTGGACCACTTCACAGGGTTGTTGTTGGGGATGGGCCGTGGAGGGGGAAGTCTAGTGTGCCTCCACGAGATCCTTAGAGATAGGATGAGGAAAGAGAGGAAACAGAGAGTGAGAGAAGGATCGTAGCCACGCTTGGTTGCTAAGACTGGGCGAATGGGGGGCAGGGGTGCTGAAGAATTACCTTAGTTACTTGCAAGGAAGATGACTCCTCTCCTAAAAGTGCTATATATACAAAAAGTAACTAATATGTATGGAAATGTAAGATATCCCCCCCTTTTCATGGTATCCCTTTGGGGGAAAAAACCTTGTCATGCATATGATTAAATGCATTTATTGGGGCGTTTGTGGATTCCCCAGTAAATCAATTGCTTTCACTCCTAGGGATCGATTGGTTTTGTTTGCATTTTGAGTAAAAAACGATATCGTTAATTAGGTTTGCCTGTCATTTATAAAGTTTATATCTCCGGTACGTGGCATTGTGTTATGGCACGCATGGCCTGGCCCAACAAATATGCTTTCAGCGCTCTCCTTTTAATCCATGTTCACTGCGGTGTCCTCTGAGCAATTCTGCACTAAAATCGAATTCAGCCTTCTTTTTAATCCAGGTTTCTTCCCCCATTCTGCACTAAAATCGAATTCAACCTTCTTTTTATTGCGGGTTTTCCCCCCATTCTGCATTATACTACCTCCCTTTAGTGGTCAGTCCAGTTTCAGCCTGCTGTTGTCTTGGGTTAGTTGGATGCTGTTTTGCCCTGGACTTAAATTGCCTCAACTCAAACACTGGAAAAATCCGGAGCGGCAGGCAAATGTGGAAAGAACCAAAGTAACGTTTATGTCAGATCCAGCCCTCATAACGAATGAGTTTGACACCTCTTGAGTAGACAATACTGAGCTAGATGGACCAGTGATCTGATTTAGTATAAGGCAGCTGGGAAGAGGTCATCACTTAGTGGTAGACCATCTGCTTGGCATGCAGAAGTTCCCAGGTTCAATCCCTGGTATTTCCAGTTAAAAGGATGAGGGGGTCGGTGTTGTGAAAGACCTCTGCCTGAGACCATGGAGAGCTGCTGCCAGTCTGAGTAGACAATACTGACCTGGATGGACCCAGAGTTGTTATTTACAAAATTCATACCCCACATTTCTGTCCTCATCAGGGCTATCAAGGTAAAAAGGTAAAATAATAAAAACTCACTATAAAAAAACTAAACAAACCGGGGCTGCAGTCACACACACTAAATAATCCACTTTCAATTCATTTTCAGTGCACTTCCCTACTGGATTTTACTGTGTGAACTGGCAAGATCCGGTTGGAAAGTGGATTGAAAGTGGATTATTTAGTGTGTGACCACAGCCAAAAACTCATAGTGAGAGACGGAGCTTAAATACATAAAAAAACAACAATTCAAACAGGACAGGAAGGAGGGATCGCTGAGGGAATGCCAGATGAAACAGAAAAAGTCTTCACCTTCTGGCTGAAGACAGCGATGGATGGGGACAGAGACACCCTGGGGAGAGAGTTCCAGAGGTTTGGAGCCACGACCAAGAAGGCCCTGTCCTGGTTTGCCAGCTGCCTAATCTCAGAAAGGGGACCACCCAAGGCAAGGCCTCCAAAGATGACAACTAGTGGTTGAGTAGGTTCATAAGGGAGGAGACGGTCCTTCAGGTATGATGGTCCCAAATCATATAGGGCTTTAAAGCTCAACACCAGCACCTTGAACTGTGCCCGTAAACAGAAAGGAAGCCGGGGTAGATGGACCAAAGCTTTGAACGGGTTTGGCAATGTGTGTAAGTATTTCTGACCCGGTCTTCTCCCAGGTTGCAGCCCTCCCTACTTCAAGCTCTTCCCCACTGTCTTCCCTTATTGCGCCACTGGCTTAACATTTAACTCTGCGGCACATGACTGATTAACGTTGGTATCTTGATCCTGAAATTTATGTGTGTGTCCCCCAGGAACGCTTGCACTCTTTTGAAATCCCTGCTTGGCTTTAATGTTGTTTTCTCTCGGAGCGCCAGGTGTAGAATGTGACTGCCATTGTAATGTAAAGACTGGCCTTTCCCCACTTTAGAAAGGATTAGAAGCTTTCCTCTTACTGCTCGAGACAGGCCTGAATAACTGCTAGCTTTTGTATTTTTCAAAGGGAGAGTGGCCGCCCATGCTTTGTACGCAAGCTAAGACCTTTCATACCTGAACACGCGCATGAACACACCTGAAGCTGCCTTAGACAAAATCAGACCATCGGTCTATCACAGTTGGTATTGTTCTCTAAAGACTGGCGTTGGCTCTCCCAAGGTCTCAGGCTGATGTCTTTCACGTCACCTACTACTGGATCCTTATTTATTTATTTATTTATTTATTTTGATTTATAGGCCACTCGCCCTGCTGTTGCAGGCCCAGAGTGGCTTACAGACTTGGCAAGCCAAGGTTCATAAATACATTGACAGTTAAAACAGTGTAAAACCTTATAACATTCATAATTTACAATAATAATTTAAATTTAAATAAAGTGCTCAGCACAATAGATGGCGTACTGTGTACCCCCAGCGTTTTTGGCCCCAGTGTCAGTGGCACTGGAGCTAGATGGTAATTTCTGGCCGCACGTTGGTGGTCATAGCATGGGGGGGAGAGAAAGGGGGGGAAAGAGCCTGACGGAAGAGCTCCGTCTTGCAGGCCCTGCGGAATCCAATCCTTGAATTGGAGATGCCGGGGATTGAACCTGGGACCTTCTGCATACGAATCAGATGATGTACCACTGAGCCTTGGCCCCTCCCCTTGGTGCACACTAAAAACAGTTATCAACAAAACTGGACAAGATGGCGATCCGGTGTCTCTCTCAGTCATAGAATCATAGAATTGGAAGGGACTTCCAGGGTCATCTAGTCCACCCCCCAGTACAATGCAGGAAATTCACAAATACCCCCCACACCCCCAGTAACCCCTGCTGGGGAGCCAGTCTGCTGGAGAGCCAGTCTGGTGTAGTGGTTAAGTGCGCGGACTCTAATCTGGGAGAACCGGGTTTGATTCCCCACTCCTCCACTTGCACCTGGCTGGATGACCTTGGGCAAGCCATAGCTCTGTACCAGCTGTTCCCTCAAGGACAGCTTGGGAAAGAGTTCTCTCAGCCCCACCTACCTCACAGGGTGTCTGTTGTGGGGAGGGGAGGGGAAAGGAGTTTGTAAGCCGCTCTGAGACTCTTAAGTGAGTGAAGGGTGGGATATAAATCCAATCTCTTCTCTTCTTCTTCTGCTCCAGGCCCAGAAGAGGGCAGAAAGACCTCCAGGATCCCTGGCCAAAGTGACCTGGAAAAAAATTGCTTCCTGACCCCAAAAATTGCTTCCATTCCCCTGGAAGCGTGTAAGAAAGGGCCATGAGAACTAAGCACTGATGCAGCCCTTCCTGTTCTCCCTCTCATGATCTGCCTTACTCTTCTAGAAGCAAATTACAGCGGTGTGTGGCTCCATTTTGGATTGCATCTGACCAGGGAGGGTTTTAACCCCTCCAACTCTTGCAAAGTTTCAGTGATCGAAATTCCTCCCCCTCCCGTAGCTCCCATTAATAAGGGGGGAAAAATGGGTATTTGCTTCTTCAGATACTTGTATTAATCTGTGTAGCAGTAGAAAAGAGCAAGAGTCCAGTAGCACCTTAAAGACTAACACAATTTCTGGCAGGATAGGAGCTGTTGTGAGTCACTGCTTCAGGTAGATACCTGAAGAAGTGAGCCGGGACTCATGAAAGCTCATAACCTGCCACGTATTGTGTTAGTCTTTAAGGTGCTACTGGATTCTTGCTCTTTTCCACTGCTACAAACAGACTAATACGGGGACCCATCTTGATCTAGAAGTCGCAATTGCTCATGATACAATAAACAGAGCCTAGAAAGGGGAAGCCAGGAAAGACGTCAGTTGGCTTTGGGCATGGGAGGGAGGCTTGTTCAGGGAAAGTGAGGCAGTGCCCTGCTTCTTCCTGTAAACCAGGCCAAGAGTCATAAGGCCCCCAGCTCATGTGCCTTCGATTAATCCATGTTTCGCAGTTGTGGTCAGGCCATGCACAAAGTTAAAGCTCCCCCAGTCTTAGGGGCAGTTTTATTTCTGTCGTTGTGCTGGCAGATTCCGCCTCCTTTGCTCAAAAATGTCTGGTTGTTGCATCATGCCAGGAGTTGCAAATGGATTCAGAACGGCATGTTTCTGGAGTGCTGAGCGGGGTGTAAGAAAGAGTGTGAGACTTGGGTCAGGAGGGCTTGGTTGAAAACCTCCTCTTGGCCATACAAATGAATGTGGGTCAAGCACTACTTCGTAAGCCAACCCTACTTCACAGAGTTGTTATGTGTGGCCCAAATGGGGTAATCGTAGGCCGAAGACAGTTTGGCCGTCTCGGCCGCTCGGCCTCCGCTTCAGAAGCGGAGGCAGAGTGGCCGTTCAGACGGCCGCATCTGCCCCCAGTAGGCGGCCCGGACGCGTTGCGTCCGGCACCACGCTCCTTGCGCACCAGCCGAGCACCACTTTAAAGTGGTGCTCGGCTGGTGCGATGCGCCCCGCGCGCGCTCTACCCGCCGGAGCGGGTGCGAACGCGCGCAGGCAGGGGCGGCTGCGCGGTGTCCGCCCGCCATTGCAGGAAGCCGCCCGCAGTCTAAACACTGTGAGCGGCTTCCTTCCGGCGGCGTGGGAACGCCACGGGGCGGGGGAAATTCCCCCGCCCCATTCTGCCGTGCCGCGGAGGCGCGGCAGACAATGAGTTTGTCTTCAGCTGTACTCTTCTCTGAGCTCATTAGGAGTTGGGGGGGGGGGACAAGTAAGGGAGAGTCCATTAGGAGTACTACTTTACACAAGAGTGGGATTAAAATGTGGGATTCGCTGCCAGAGAATGTCGTGATGGCCACAGGAATAAACAGCTTTCTGAGGGGAATAGAGAGATTCATGGAGGATAAGTCTATTGATGGCTACTAGCCATGGTGACTGAGGGGAACCTCCACATTCAAAGGCACTAATCCTCTGAATCCCAGAGCCAGGAAGCAACATCAGGGGGAGGCCTCAGCCTCTATATGCCCTCCTGAGGAACTGGTTGGCCGCTATGTGAGACAGGTTGCTGGACTAGATGGACCACTGGTCTGATCCAGCAGGGCTCTTCTTGTGTTCTTGTAGATAGACTTTTCCTCCATGAATCTATCAATGGCTGCTAGCCATGGTGATTGAAGGGAACCTCCACATTCAGAGGCACTAATCCTCTGAATCCCAGAGCCAGGAGGCAACATCAGGGAAAGGCCTCAGCCTCCATATGCCCTGTTGTTGGCCCTCCAGAGGAACTGGTTGGCCACTGTGTGGGACAGGACACTGGACTAGGTGGGTCATTGGTCTGATCCAACAGGGCTCTTATGTTCTTATAAGTAGAATCATGGAGGATAAGTCTATCAATGGCTACTAGCTGTGATGACTGAGGGAAAACTATGTGAAGAGGCAGTCAACCTCTGAATCCCAGAGCCAGGAGACAACAGCAGGAAAAGGCCTCGGCCTCCATATGCCCTGTTGTTGGCCCTCCAGGAGAACTGCTTGGCCACTGTGTGAGACAGGAGAGTGATTAAAATGTGGAATTCGCTGGCAGAGGGTGTCGTGATGGCCACAGGAATAAACAGCTTTAAAAAGGGGATCAGACAGACTCAGGGAGGATAAGTCTATCAATGGCTACTAGACGTGGTGACTGAGGGGAACATTCATATTCCCCCCGGTTTGGCGGGGAGGGCAGGATATAAATCTCGAAAATAAATAAATAAATATTCAGAGGCACTAATCTTCTGAATCCCAGAGCCAGGAAGCAACATTAGGGGAAGGCCTTGGTCTCTGTGCCCTGTTGTTGGCCCTCCAGAGGAACTGGCTGGCCCCTGTGTGAGACAGGATGCTGGACTAGATGGACTCTCACTGGTCTGATCCAGCAGGGTTCTTCTAATGTTCTTATGAGATTACTAATAAATGACTACATTTGCTGAACGAAGTGGGGTTTACTTTCTAACCATGGATATAGCTATCCTCCATGAATCCATCCAATCCCTTTTTAAAGCTGTCTGTTCTGTGGTCTTTATGGCTATGAGGCAAAATACCATAATGGAAGTGACTGGCCAATTTGAAACCTTTAAACTTTCAGCTGTGTCTTATTAGTGGGAGGGTGGGGGATAGCAGGTAATTATTTCCTTCTGACAAACTACTGTAGTAAAGATTAGCTTCGGGGGGTGAACTGTTTAAAGCAGGTAAGGAATTTATACTGGGACCTGGTGAAATATTAACAGGCGATAAAACGGAGGTCCTTCACCTTTTATCCTCCCCCTCCGTCACCCGAATCATTGAGTAAAATAAAATATTCTTGTGAAATAAAAGCTGAAAGAGAAGATAACGTTAATCAGCCCTTTTTACAGCTACGATCTGTTTTTGCAAGTGCATGAAGGAGTTCTAATTCTGCAGAATTACAGTACAGAGTTACAGCCTTCTAAACCCATTGAAGTGTATTAGCTTATGAGGGTGTAATTCTGTTAGGATGGCACTGCATGCTGTGATATGTGAATTGGTACACTGCTGGTCTAACCAAGGCTGGGGGGGGGGGATTAAATTCCTGGGTGTTTAATTTAGTTTTCAGAGCCAGGACTGCATATTTAAGCTTAGACCCTGCATGGGGGAATGTCTGAAATCTTTTCCTGGACACTAGCAACCAATGCTGGCTTCCTGCAGATAGGTAAAAATATACACACTGGTGGCCAGAATCACTACCCCTTTGCCCATTTTTCATGCAGCGAAAAGTAGCTCCAGTTACCTGTGATATACACAGGGCTCATTTCGTAGCAGGAGCTCCTTTGCATATTAGGCCACACACCCCTAATGTAGCCAATCCTCCAAGAGCTTACAGAGCTTTTCTTACAGGGGCTCCTGTAAGCTCTTGGAGGATTGGCTACATCAGGGGTGTGTGGCCTAATATGCAAAGGAGCTCCTGCTACAAAATGAGCCCTGGATATACAGAGGCAGGCCGCTGGGTTTCCCCTCTGCTAAATGGGATTTTAAACCGGGGTTAAACTCTGGTTTAAGATACTGTTTAGTAGGGAAAGATGGAACTGACCTGCGTGCCTGTATTTGTACAGCACGGGAAAGTGGAGTTATTTTTAACTCCAGTGGAGGAAGCAAAAATGGAAGAGGAGGAACAATCTCCCAATACGTTTTTACTTTTTAAATGATGCCTAGTGCTCCTCCATAGGAGTTTCAACTTCACAGCCTTGCTGTCTCACATCCCTGTAACTGTGTGATCAAACACTGCCAAGATTTAGGTGGGTAATTTGCTGCCATTCACTGATCTTGCCCCCTTGATCCAATCTCAGCTTCTTCTCTGACTGGTCCTTCCTAACACAACACACACACCCCCTCCCGGTATGAAAGGCTTGAAGAAATTTTGTTTCAGTTTGTCTGAGGAAGTGCACTTGCACATGAAAGCTTCCGCATGAAATAAAACTTTGTTGGTCTTAAAGGTGCCGTTGGGCGCAAACTTTGTACTGTCAAGATTTAAAGGTGAAAATGCTTTCAACCTTCCAGTTTCTGTTTTCTGCAGTTACACCCTGTGCTCACTAGATGGCACTGCAGTGTGATTTTTATTTGAGTCAGGGATGGAATAATAAATTTGGGGGGGTAATAATTTTTTATTAAATTAGAAACCATACTATAAAACATTTAAAATGATTAAAAACACCAAAATGCATGCAGAACCTTAAAATATATTTACATTTTTAACAAATATAAACTAATGTTTATATTCTTCAAACATAAAACATACCAATACCATTTTACATATCTTTTACCACATCTTCTTACAAAACTATTTACAAAACTTTTTATATACACACACACACGTATACATCTATCTATCAATCAATCGATCAATATAGATATATGAAAGAGGAGAAATTGGATTTATATCCAACCTTCAGTCGGAGTCTCAGAGCAGCTTACAGTCTCTTTTCCCTCCCCCTCCCCACAACAGACACCATGCGAGACAGCTGGGGCTGAGAGAGCTCTTTCAAGGACTGCTCTTGAGAGAACAACTCTGAGGGAACTTGTGACTGACCCAATATCACACCAGAAGCTGCATGTGGAGGAGTGGGGAATCAAACCCGGTTCTCCTAGATTAGAATCTGCACTCTTAACCACTACACCAAGCTGGGTCTCTTCAGTGTTCCCTCTAAGCTGAGTTAGTGTGTGAGCTAGCTCACAGTTTTTTAGCCTCCAGCTCACACATTTTTGTCTCAGCTCAGGAACGATGGCTCCAGAGCAGACTAAATTTATGCAGCAGCCAAATTGCTCGCTCACAACTTTAATGCCAGCAGCTCACAAAGCAGCATTTTTGCTTACAAGACTCCACAGCTTAGAGGGAGCATCTCTTCCCTTTATTATCTCTCGTGTTATGGGAGGTTCACTTCCCTCCAATCAGGGATGGAGTACCTGGGTTCTGTGCTTCCAGGTCTACTATAATAAGAACCCAGTACTCAGTTTCATTTTTTCCCTCCCCTGCTCAGTCCATTCTTTAAATCTTACAAGCTTGAAATGAGGTGTGAACATGCCAGGTTCCATTCTTCTGCCTTGTCTGAATGGTAGCTTGAGATTGGGTATCTCATAAACAGCTGTTTAAAGCATGTAATTTTTGATGTAGTATGTATGACTGAATCAACGCTGACTCTGTATTGTGGACTGTATTGTCTTTGCTGTCACACAAGTCAGACTAATAGTGTTGGTGTTTCCCTGAAAAGCTGTGTGGATTACCCTCCGTTTGGGAGGTCTGACCATAGTAAAAGTTTGTTGAAAACTTTTTGTAGCTGTGTAAAGGCCGAAAGTTCTTGAAATATGCCTCTTTCTAGCTCAGAATTGGCTAGTTTTGTCAGCATAACCCAAAATCTCAGTCCTGGTAAAGGTACAGGGCAGCCAGCTATAGAATATGCAATCAGTTTTAAAGGGCTTTTCTAACCTGTGTTCCAGTAATTCCTCCTTTGTAATCGTTACTTGCTTTTCTACACCTGGTACAATTTTTGGAGGGTTCTTCAAGTAATGATAGTGAGTATTCCTAAGCATATACAGAGTGCTTTTGCTTCACCCTGAGTCTGCACAGTCCACCCATACAATTAGGGACTAGAAGAAGAAGAAGAGTTGGTTTTTATACCCCACTCTTCACTACCCGAAGGAGTCTCAGGCCTTTTTCCCACTCACATTGTGCCGGCGTTCTGCCTCCGTTTGTCCCGGCGCTGGGTGTCAATTTCACACCCTTTGCTGCGGTGCGTGTGTTAATACGCGGCTTCGCGCCATTTTCTCCACACCTTCGGTAAACCTAAAAAAAAAGGTTTACCAAAGGTGTGGAGAAAATGGCGCGAAGCCCCGTATTAACACACGCGCCGCAGCAAAGGGTGTGAAATTGACACGCAGCGCCGGGACAAACGGAGGCAGAACGCCGGCACAATGTGAGTGGGAAAAAGCTCTCAGAGTGGCTTACAATCTCTTTGCCTTCCTCTCCCCGCAACAGACACCTTGTGAGGCAGGTGGGGCTGAGAGAGGTCTTTTGAGGACTGCTCTTGAGAGAACAGCTCTGAGAGAACTGTGGCTGACCCAAGATCACCCAGCTGGCTGCATGTGGGGGAATCAAACCCGGTTCTCCAGATTAGAGTCCACCACTCTTAACAACTACAACACAGGCTAGGTCTTCCCTGATCAAATGATGCACATTCCTCTCATAGAAACATAACTGCCAGTTAGGGTTGCCAGTTCTGGACTGGGAAATACTTGGAGATTTTGGGGCTGGTGCCGGGGCAGGGAGCGACCTCAACAAGGCACAATGCCACAGACTTCACCTTCAAAAGCAGCCATTTTCTCCATGATCTTTGTAGCCTGCAGATCAGTTGCACTTCTGGGAGATCTCCGGGCCGCACTTGGAGGCTGACAACCATACTTCCTGTCCTTTTTTGTGCTTGGTATTCCTGCATCAGGATTTGTGATGTGAATTTGCTTTTTCTGTCTCTTCTCCTGTGCCCCTCCCCCCTTCCTTTCTAGGCAAGTACGGGAGAGATTGAAGAACCAAGTGGCGAACCTGAAGGAGAGTGCCCCAGGATTCAGGCCAGGACTTGCAATTTTGCAGGTATCAGCAACATCCCCCCTCCCCCATTTTTAAAGCATCTTTTTCTGGGCGATGACTTCTTTTTCAGAAATGGGTCTGAAAGTCGGCGGGAGTGTGCTGGGGAAAAGTGGTGGGTGAGAAGAGGGGTGCTTAACCTTTTCTCTGCTTCCACTCCCCCCCCCAAACTTCCCTCCCTCAGGCAGGTTCCTCTCAGGGTTGCCAATTCTGGCTTGGGAAATTCCTGGAGATTTTGGAAGTGAAACTTGGGGAGGGTGGGTTTTGTGGAGGGGAGGGGAGGGACCTCAGCAAGCTATAATGCCATCTAGTCCACCCTCCAAAGCAGCCATTTCTTCCAGGGAAACTGATCTCTGTAGTGTGGAGATCAGTTGTAATTTTGGGAGCTCTCCGGACGCCACCTGAAGGTTTGCAGGCCTGACTCCAGTTGGGATTCCACATCCATGTTTCTCAGCTTGAGAAATGTTAAAGAAACACTTGATGTTGCCTTATGGTGTGAATGCCAAACCTGAGCTGGAGTGATTGATCTGCTACTTGGAAATTTTGGAAGTGTCTGCGTTCCGTCTTTAAAGAGTTTGTTGAAGGCCATTGTTGCAGGTCGTATTATTAAAAGGATCGTCAGCTCTTGAAAAAGAGGGTTCGAAACAGCTAATGTGGAACGCCTCTTGGGTGAAATGATCCTGGTTCATCATTACTTCGTGACCCTCAAGGAAGTCCAAGGAGGAGAAGAATCTTATTTCAATGGCTCTTGCATTTATGGACTTCATGTATTTCTACTGTATTCAAGGACTGACCATACAGCATTTGTGATGGTTGGAATGGACTTTTCTAATTTTCTGTGAAGTACTTCGTATGTCAGTCATTGGGACTGTGTATAAATGCCGTAGAAGTATGAATCACATTGACTTGTTATAAATAGACACTTCATTACTTTGAATTATTCTTTATAGTAATGCCACATATGATTTTCGCGGTTTCCAAATTTGTTGATGGTGTGAAATAGCATCGAGAGCAGGAAAAGATCCTTTCTGGAAACTAGAATTTAAGGCCGGGTTCACATGTGAAAGCGAATGAGGAGGCAGATTTCCTGCGGCGATGGAATGTTCTGACTGGAGGGGGATTACAGATATTCACTTTTTTGGAATGCAGGCAAGGATTAGAAATCTCTCTGTGGAGAGTAACCCAGTTTAGCAAGCTGAGGGGCGGTGGTGGAATTGTTCTTTCTCCGGTGCTCATTTTCTCTCTGCAAGGAGGTTTTGCACCAAGGAACATTCAAAGCTGAAATCCACCACCTGCACTTTAAAAGGGTTCTGTCCCCTTTACCACCTTTGGTGCTCTGCTGCCTCATTACCTTTCTGCCTGTGTGAACCAGGTCTATGGCCTTTCCTTTTGCTGAGTCCACAGAAGGGATTGTGGGTAGATGGTGCCAGTGTAGCTAAGCAAATCTAGGCCTGGTCAGTGCCTGGCTGCCCCATATTTTAATAAATAATTTTTTTAAAATGTCAGCTGTACAGAGCTTTGTGAAAAAACACCATTTTTGGCCACTGTGTGACACCGAGTGTTGGACTGAATGGGCCATTGGCCTGATCCAACATGGCTTCTCTTATGTTCTTATCTGTAATGTGCTACTGGACTTGAATCCAGCTGTTAACCTCATAGAGCAACTGTGAGGCCAAACAGGACGTGTTTGTGGGAAGAACCGTGTATGCTTCCCTGGGCTCATTGGAGGGAGATTAGGATAAAATAGATTGAAATGAAACAGCCAAATTCCACTCAGTAACCTTTTCCTTTCTTTCAAGGTTGGTGATCGGGATGATTCAAATCTCTACATTAGCATGAAGTTGAAGGCAGCTGCTGAGGTAATATTTCTCCCTGATAACTGCTGAGAATTCTGTGCTTTTTCTTCTCTTTGTGCAGAAAGACCAGGAGACGGGCTAGCTGTAATACAAGGTGTTAAAGGAAGGCTGGATTCATGTGGCCGCTTGGTGTATTGCAGTGAGCCAGTCTGGTGTAATGTTTAGGATCTCAGACTAGGATCTGGATTCAAATCCTTGCTCAACCACAAAGCTGTTTGGGGAGCTTCAGGTAGTTATGCTTTCGCAACCAAAGCTACCTCATAAGCTTGGTATGAGGATAAAGTAGAAGGAGAACTCAATGTTTGCCACCTTGCATTCTTGGGAGGAAGGGTGGGATAAAAATGGGATAGCTATAGAGATGTGGCCAGGCCACCAAACTTTTGGGCGAACCCAGCCACCTGATTGGTGCTGTACATCGTTTGGAATTAACTCCTTTTGCCCGCAGTGGTGTCACTAGATTTGATTGGCTGTATGACAGCGCCACTATTCATAGGTAGGCCATCGTTTATTTGGAAGCAAAATGGAGCAGCCATTGGGTACAATGAACAGGAGTGAAAGTTTTGTGTGTAGGGGGGAATCTTTTGGTGAATGGAACTTATTGGGAAAGAAAAAAAAATGGCGCTGGAGAAATCAACCAGTTGAGTGCACGAAGGGGATAATTCTGAAAGTACCATTGAGGAAGGTGTAAAAACCAGCAGCGGTCCTTCCCAGTACAGGAAGACAGAAGAAGAAGAAGAGATTGGATTTATACCCCGCCCTCCACTCCCCAAGGGAGTCTCAGAGCGGTTTACAAACTCCTTTTCCCTTCCCCTCCGCACAACAGACACCCTGTGAGGTAAGTGGGGCTGAGAGAGCTCTTTCCCAAGCTGTCCTTGAGGGAACAGCTGGTACAGAGCTATGGCTTGCCCAAGGTCATCCAGCCAGGTGCAAGTGGAGGAGTGAGGAATCAAACCCGGTTCTCCCAGATTAGAGTCTGCACTTAACCACTACACCAAACTGGCTCTCTACACCAAACTGGCTCGCTACACCAAACTGGCTCTCTACACCAAACTGACAGGAAGTGTTGCCATGGCAACCAACAAAGCAGTGTGTTTCCTTACAAAAGGGAGAATTTTTTTGCCATTATCTATTCTCCCCAAATCAGCACAACTTGCCTTTGCAGTGGCGGGGTGGTGGTGGTGGTGTTTTTTTGGTCACAGCTCTGCCTATGGGAATGTTGATGAACCTTTTGAGATGAGAAAACGATCCCCCCTCTCTTTCATTATAATTGTGATGCCACTCATAATAACTCCTGGGCTTCCTTGCTTTCCCAGATCGGGATCAACGCCAATCACATCAAGCTGCCAAATACTGCCTCAGAAGCTGAGGTAACTCTTTCCACTATGAATTTTGCCTATGTATGTGTGTGTATTTGCAGGGGGGAGCTTTCACAAGAAGAGTTTGACAGGATAATCCTGCTGTTCGCTCTTGGCAGTTATTCTGATCTCGCCGCACGGTGTCTGAATTACATTTGATTACAGCCTGAAGGAAGTTAAAGCTTTTTTTAAAAAAAAAAATCTGCCTGCCTTCTGGTTGTGGCTGACCTTCTCAATGTGACTGTGAGGACACATTGGCCAGGAAGCATTATCACGACGTCATGAATTGACTCTATTTGAGTCAGAGGAAGAGCCTCTGCTTTGGCATGCAGAAGGCCCCAGGTCCAATTTATGGTGTTTCCAGTTAAAAGCACCAGGCAGGAGGTGATATGAAAGACCTCGGCCTGAGACCTTGGAGAGCTGCTGCCAGTCTGAGTAGACAATACTGACCCTCATGGACCAGTGGTATGTCAGCGTCATGTGTTCGTGCGTAAAATGCACTTTAGTGCCAACCTGGAGCTAAATTGACGGGCTGGCATTTTTTCCCCTTCAGTTGTGAAACATTTGGATGACGAGTCTGCTCCGAGAGGAGTGCGCGGAAATAGTAGGGAATGATGGTTAAATTTACAAGGAGTTAGCACATGAAAGGGGAACAGGTTGGTTCCCGAGGATCTGTTCTGTGGATGATTGTCCTTTCCCCCTGGTGTGAAGCGCAGTGTTCCCTCTAAGCTGAGTGAGTGTAAACTAGCTCACGGTTTTTTAGCCTCTGGCTCACACGTTTTCGTCTCAGCTCAGGAAGGACAGCTCCAGAGCAAACTGATTTATGCAGTAGCCAAACTGGTCCCTCACAGCTTTAATGCCAGTAGCTCACAAAAGTAGAATTTTTGCTCATAGGACTCCATAGCTTAGAGGGAGCACTGGTGAAGAGCCTTCCCTCGGTGTGAGAGATTCAGAGAGCCCCTTGCTTGAGGGAAGGGCTCATAGGGCTAGTGAAAGGGGGTTACCGTCGTGGAACGGTTCTGTGAGATCCGATTCGACATACTCTGCAGAGGTATGTTTCAGGGTCAAGGCCGGGAAAAGAGAATGGAATCATCAGTCCGCTGGTGAAAAGGGTTTTGAAATATATTTTGAAATCCACCCATGGAGTGTCAGTGTCAGAAGCCTTGTTATTTATTTATTTGATTTATATTTAAATTCCGTTTAGGCATCTGTGTGTGTGTTTTTATTTAAAGTATCCTTAGGCTCCGGCAGCAGGAGGTTCAAGCAAACACATAAAACCCAACATAAGAGCTCATTAACAGAAATGAAAACAACACGGTCTGAAAACACACAAATTAAAAAACGACAACCACTACACAGCCAGTTCTGCCAGAACGTTTCACCCTCACTCTCTGTCGAGATTCTTAAATAGATGAGGGACTGTGGATCCATGATTGGGCCTCCTCAGTGCGTTGTTTTTTGTTTTAAGAATAATAGTGGCTGTATATAGTTTGGCTCAGGGCCCTGATGTGGGTAGAGAAGGGTTTTAACGCTTCCCTCTGGGTGTTGCTTTCCTGATTAAAACTGACCTTCCTGAGGTGGTGTCAGCGTTGGAAAGGAAGAAAAGATGGTCCGAGGGAGAGTGTCTGTCACCATCTCCTTCTAATAACAATTATAGTACTTCCAGGTACCCCTTGGCAACCAGCACTCCACACCAGCAGGAAAACTAGCCCAACACTGGCGACATGGTGATGTCACTTCCAGCACACACTGGAAGTGACATCGTCATCTCACCGGTGACACAGGGATGCTCTGGTATTTGGGCAAAAACTCTGTGGTAGAAATTGTTTTTACCATAGAGTTTTGGCCCAAATACCAGAATGTCCCTGTGTCACTAACAACACAATGATGTCGCTTCTGGTGCAGACAGGACCGTTGCATGTAAAGGATCCCACGTTTGATGCCGAGAATCAACATCTGGTTTGATCCTGAGACCTTCTGCATGCAGGCCTCAAATTCTGCTGTTGAGTTTCAGGCCCTGTTCTCTGCAGCAGACCTGGAGTCTTGAGGCCTGCTCAACACTTGCAGAATAGTACCCAGAGGGAGGGGGTTGCAGTGGCTCAAGTGGTTAAGACGCTGAACTGCAGACTGGAAAGTTGATAGTTCAGCAGTTCGAGACCCAAGTGCCGCATGACGGAGTGAGCTCCCGTCTCTGGCCCCAGCTCCTGCCAGCCTAGCAGTTCGAAAGCAAGAAATTGCAAGTAGATAAATAGGTACCGCTTCGATGGGAAGGTAGCAGTGTTCCGTGCGCCTCGGCATCTAGTCATGCTGGCTACATGACCACGGAAATGTCTTCGGACAGCGCTGGCTCTTCGGCTTGGAAATGGAGATGAGCACCCCATCCCTAGAGTCATATTTGACTGGCTTTCAAGCGAGGGAAACCTTTACCCAGAGGGAGATAAAAATATGCATTTCCATCATAAACATTCTGAAGCTTATTTTCCTGTCAATTGCTTGCTTTCAAATGCTCAGGTGCTGAGGTGCATTAATGCGCTGAACGAAGATCCAGCCATTCATGGGTTTATTGTGCAGCTGCCTCTAGATTCAAACAAGCCCATCAACACGGAGAAAATAACCAACGCTGTGGCACCCGAGAAGGACGTGGACGGGTAAGGTTATTTTTATTTATTCTGTGCTTCGATTTGTATTCCGCCCTCCCTGTGGAGGCAGGCTCATGGTGGCTCACATTAAAAATTAAAATATTATTAAAAACAGAGATGCAAAAACACAATAACAACGTCATAAAACGACACAGTACAGATAAAGTGCCGGTAAAGTGCTGGCGGCGGCAACAGTAGCATCCCAGGAGGCCATAATGAGATGATATAGAGTATGGCCACAGTCAGTGTCCAATGTATCCAAAGCTGTTAAAGGGCCTTAGTTGTTATTGGTAGCGGCTCCTAATCGAAGGTGTGGTGGAAGAGCTCCGTTTTACTGACCCTGTGGAACTGTATAAGGTCCCGCAGGGCCCTGATGTCTTCCGGGAGCTCATTCCACCAGTGTGGAGTCGCTACTGAAAAGGCCCTGGCTCCGGTAGAGGCCAGACAGCGTCTTTTGGTCCAGGGAGGGCTGGATGATTTTGTGACCCCAGCCTCAGTGCTCTCTGGGGAACGTGCAGGGAAAGGTGGTCCCTCAGGTCCCAGACCATATAGGGCTTTAAAGGTCAAAACCAGCACCTTGAAGCGAATCCGGTATGCTGTTGGCATATATATAGTTACCGAGTTCAAGCCAAGCCTGGTTATCTACAAAGCCCTGTGGAACTCCCTCTCCCATTATACTCTGCTGTGACAGCTTTGCTTATCTAAGAAAAGCCTTTTGAAGATGCTATGCTGGAAAGGTGTATGATCGGCAGCTGCTCATTCTTGTGCGTTCTCAGTGGTCGCTCGCTTCTGTCGTTCCGCGGATTGTGCAAAACTGTGAACTTCGAGAGGGCATTTTAAAAAAAGAGACTAGACTGATAATGGAACAAACAGGCCAGGAGGGCACCTTTTTAAGAGTGCGCTGCAGTGATTATTATGTGTATCACCTGCTTTTGCTGCCTTGTACTCCATTGCTTTTACTGTGTTTGGAATCCACTTTCTGTATTGTTTCTGGTATACGCGCTTTAGATAGTTGATTGTTCACATTGATCTCCGCTTCTCTAATCCTAGACTTATCTGACTGTACTGTTTTATGTCCCGTGATCGACCTTGAGTATCAGTGATTTTCCTTCTTTCCTGTGCTTCCTTCCCCAGTTTGGTGTAGTGGTAAGGAGCATGGATTCCCCACGCCTCCAAATGCAGTTGCTGGGTGACCTTGGGCAAGCCACAGTTCTCTCAAAGCTCTTCTCTCACGAGCAGTTCTCTCAGACCTCTCTCAGCCCCACCTACATCACAGGGCGTCTGTTGTGGGGATAGGGAGGGAGGGAAGGAAATTGTAAGCCACTCTGAAGGCTGGGGAAGGAGAAGGAGAAGGTGAGGAGATTGGATTTATACCCTACCCTTCAGTACCTGAAGGAGTCTCAGAGCTGCTTACAATCTCTTTTCCCTTCCCCTCCCCCTTTCCCTCCCCACAACAGACACCCTGTGAGGTAGTTGGGGCTGAGAGAGCTGGCTCGAGGACTGCTCGTGAGAGAATAGCTCCAAAGGAACTTGTGACTGACCCAAAGTATAAATCCAATCTCTTCTTTTCTTATGTGTAAGCTTCTGTAGACTCTGAAATTGCCTTTCAGAGAATGTTCTGACTTTTTGGATGGGGGGAGAGGCAGCCACCGCCCATTTTCCATCCTTGATGCTGCTTACAGAAGACTACCTTAAAAGGGAGGTGTTAAAGAAGTCAGCTGTCGCCTTTTCCCGTTACTGCTGTTGTCATGTTTGAACAGAGTTTTCTGGAGAAGAAATGCATTACATATAAATACTAATGCGGAAAGAGCCTAGGCAGTACAGTCTGTTATCCAGAGTCTTGACTTATTAACTACAGGGACGTTGACTCTCCCCAAATGGGTCTTTGATCAGTACATGATCTAAAGGAGGAAAACTCCTGGAATTTTTACAATAATACCTTCTGCAAGATTAACTGGCATAATCTCCCTGCAGCAAACGCTGTCCCCAGCTGGAGTAAACACTACACCACACTGGCTTTCATGTCAGGAATAGGTCCGTTTTTATTGTAACAAGTGGGAAATTGATTTTAATCAGGAATTCATGTGAGACAGGAAAAGAAGAAGAAGAAGAAGAGGAGGAGATTGGATTTATACCCCGCCTTTCACCAACCAAAGGAGTCTCAGAGTGGCTTACAAACTCCTTCCCCTTCCCCTCCCCCTCCCCAAAACAGACACCCTGTGAGGTAGGTGGGGCTGAGAGAGCTCTGACAGAAACTGCTCTTTTTCAAGGACAGCTGTGCCAGAACTACAGCTTGCCCAAGGTCATCCAGCAGGTGCGAGTGGAGGAGTGGGGCATCAAACCTGGTTCTCCCAGATTAGAGTCTGCGCACTTAACCGCTACACCAAAAGAAGAATCCTGTGCTGTTTCCACGGAGCTTACACACTGGAGCGGTAGACGTAGTCCAGAATCAGAGTCAACAAACAGAGCCAGAGGTCAGAGAGCCGGGGATTCCTTCCAAGGTTGCAGGGTTCAGGAACAAGGAGCGGTTGCTACACATGCAGAAGCAGGTCTGGAATGTGCAGAGTTGCTACCGCACTGAGGCAGGTGTGTGAAGTGTTTACCAGGAGGTTCTCCTTCCCAGGGAGTGGAGTCTGCCAAGGTTTACAGCTCCTCCCATTGCCTTTGCAGGAGCTGCAGTCTTGCACTCCTTCTTCGCTCCTGCATAGTCAGCCCTTGGCATGCCCTACATCTGGGGCATTCAGGAGAACTGGGCGGGGAATCTGGCCTCGGGGTGTCCGCAACTGGGGGTGCTGGGCTAGGCTCAGGATCGGTCTCTCCTTGTGGCTGCACCTCCTGTGCAGCTGCTGGGGACTCTGGGTACTGTGGAGCGTTCTTCCTCTGGGCTGACTCCCAAGGAGGCTGGGTCGCTTCCTGTCTCTTCCCCATCTGAGGAGGACTCAGCCTCAGGAGAGCCAGTACCCATCACAAATCCTAAGAGAGCATAAGAGAAGCCATGTTGGATCAGGCCAGTGGCCCGTCCAGTCCAACCCTCTGCGTCACACAGTGGCCAAACCCAGGTGCCATCAGGAGATCCACCAGCAGGGCCAGAACTCCAGAAGCCCTCCCACTGTTGCCCCCCCCCCCAGCACCAAGAACACAGAGCATCACTTGCCCCAGACTGAGAGTTCCTATCTATCCCATGTGGCTAATAGCCACTGATGGACCTCAGCTCCATATGTTTATCCGATTCCCTCTTGAAGCCGTCCATGCTTGTAGTTGCCACCACTTCCTACGGCAGTGAATTCCACATGTTAATCACTCTTTGGGTGAAGAAGTACTTCCTTTTATCTGTTCTAAGCCGACTGCTCATTAATTTCATGGAGTGCCCACGAGTTCTTTCTAACTCGTGGGCACTCTATGAAATCCTGCCGAAATCACAAGAGAGGTAGCCTAGTGGTAGTGGTCAGAGTTTCAGGCTAGGAGCTGGGAGACCCGAGTTCGAACTCTCACTCTGCCATCGAAGCTTGCTGGGTGACCTTGGGCCAGGCAGTCTTTTTCTCAGCCTCACCCGCCCCGTGGAGTGGTTGTTGTGAGGATAAAATGGGAAAGGAGAGAAGGGTGCCGTAAGGCACTTTGCGTCCCTGTCGGGAAGAAAGAGGAAGAATGTGCCATGGAGACACAACTGACTCATGGCAACCCCGTCCGTTGGGTTGTCAAGGCAAGAGACAAGCAGAGGCGGTTTGCCATTGCCTTCCTCTGCACAGCAACCTCAGTTTGCCACTGTACTCTCCCTTCCAAGTATTGATTGTGATTGAGCCTGTATAGCCCGCAAGTTCCAATGGGCTCAGATGGAGTCCGTCTGTCTGTCTGTCTGTCTATCCTGCTATTGGGCTGTGATATCTCTCTATCTACTATCTACCATCTACCTACCATCTACTATCTACCATCTATCTTCTGTCTACTTTCTTTCTATCTATCTTCTATCTACCTTCTATCTACTTTCTTTCTATCTTGTATCTACCTTCTATCTGTCTACTTTCTTTCTATCTACCTTCTATCTATCTACTTTTTCTATCTACCTTCTATCTAAATAGAGTTGGGTTGGGTGTGTCTTCACCATCGTTGAATGCCATCAACTTTGCTGTTCCTTTTGCCTTCCCAGCTTGAGCAGCATCAACGCAGGAAAGCTTTCGCGGGGTGACCTTGGAGACTGTTTTATCCCCTGCACACCCAAAGGGTGTATGGAACTCATCAGGCAAACGGGTAAGCTTGTTCCTCAGACACCTCTTGCTGTTTTGTTTGCATTTCCTTTCTCTGGCTTTCTTTGGTCTGCTGCCCATAGCCTTAGCCTCGGTGAGTGGTGTTGTAACTCTGCCTCTTCCTGTCATGTGACTCTGAGGTCTTGTGACTTCCTGTCACATGCTTGGATCTCAGTGGGTGCCATGCTTATTGGGTCCCTGGCAGTGTTCCCTCTAAGCTGAGTTAGAGTGAGCTAGCTCACAGTTTTTTAGCCTCTGGCTCACACATTTTTGTCTTAGTTCAGGAAGGATGGCTCCAGAGCAAACTGATTTATGCAGTAGCCAAATCGCTTGCTCACAACTTTCATGCCAGCAGCTCACAAAGTAGAATTTTTGCTCACAGGACTCCACAGCTTAGAGGGAGCATTGGTCCCTGGTCTGGGAAGGTTGATGACCACTGGAACAGACAACGCGGAGCTCGCTAGACCAGGGATCTGACTTGGTTTTGAAACTTCCCAGTGTCATGGGCTGGGTGCAGGCAGGGCGAGAGCGAGCGAAAGTCCAAGTCCAGTCCGAGGTCAGAATCAGGGGGTAGCAAGCAGGAGCCAAAAGAACAGAGTCCGAATTACAAACCGAGAGCGTAGTCATAGGAAGCTGGAGTCAAGGAGCCGAGAGTTCAAAGCACGAATCGGGAATCAGGAGCACGGGCGAGGGAGGTGCAGAGTGTCGTCAAACTGACTGGTTGCTGGCACGAGGAACCAGCGTCAGGAGGGGAAGCTAAATACCCTTCAGGTGCCGGGGTCAATTAGTGCTCAGCGTGTGCATCCCGGCTTCTGTTAGAACTCAGGGCTGAGGGACCGCCTGCTGTGCGGGCACGCCTCCCTCCGCCGGGACGCTAAGTCTTGCCTGAGCTGGTTCCACAAATACACCGTCGGAGGAGGCGAGTCAGGGGGCTGCCTGTGAGGCGTTGTTCCTCCGCCGCTGTTGCTGGGACAGGTGGTCGGGATACGCTGGCGAGCTCCGAGGTTTCATCAGGGTCAGGGGTGGGCTCTGCTGGAAAAATGAGGTTCTGTGTTGCAGGTGTCCAAGTGGCGGGCAAGAGAGCCGTGGTGATCGGGCGGAGTAAGATAGTTGGGGCGCCGATGCACGACCTTCTTCTCTGGAACCACGCCACCGTGACCACGTGCCACTCCAAGACAGCATCGCTGGCCGAGGAGGTAAGGCTGGAAGACTCCTCTGGGTGTGCAGGGCCCCTCGGTTGTTATGCAGATGTGGCACTTTGGCCCGTGTCTTTGAACATCGTGAATTATTTGATGGAACGGGCACTTAAAGGTTTTGAAATTGCAAGTCGGTCCATGAGCAAAGGTTTATGTCACATGCATTCAGGTGTAAGGGGCCAATGCAGTGTTATAGCTAGAGTGCTGGGCTAAGACCTGAGGGACCTGGATTCAGATCCTCATTCACCTTTGGGCCAGTCACTCTCCACCTAACCTATCCTGTTGTAGTGGAAAGTACTGTGAAGTCGCAGCTGGGTTATGGTGACCCCCTCAAGGGGTTTTCAAGGCAAGAGACATTCAGAGGTCTTTTGCTGTTGCCTGCCTTTGAATAGCGACCCTGGACTTCCTTAATAATAATTATTATTATTGTATGGCAGGGTGTGTAGTATAGTCAGGAGATCCTAAGATTGTCTGGCAGCCAAAAGTTCTAGCTCTTTTAGCGTTATGCACCACTACATGGTGAACTAGAGTTGTTTGGGGTTTTTTAAGGGGTTTCAGAGGTTGTTTGCCGTTACCTGCCTCTGTGTAACTGCCCTGGTATTCCTTGGAGGTCTCCCACGCAAATGCTAGCCAGGGCTGACCCTGCTTAGCTTCTGAGATCTGACGAGATCAGGCTAGTCTGGGCTTTCCAGGTCACAGGGCCTGGATTTTCTTGATTGTCTCCCACCCAAGTACTTTCCGGGGCCGGCCCTGCTTGGCTTCCAAAATCTGATGAGATAAGGAAGCTCAAGGCATCCTGTCTCATTGAGAAGAGATTGGATTTATACCCCGCCCTTCACTACCTGAAGGAGTCTCAAAGCGGCTTACAATCTCCTTTCCCTTCCTCTCCTCACAACAGATACCCTGTAAGGTAGGTAGGGCTGAGAGAGCTCTTTCGAGAACTGCTCTGTGAGAACTTATGACTAATGCTCCCTCTAAGCTGCGTAGTCTCATGAGCAAAAATTCTACTTTGCAAGCTACGGGCCTTCAAGTTGTGAGTGAGCAATTTGGCCGCTGCATAAATCAGTTTGCTCAGGAGCCATCCTTCCTGAGTGAAGGCAAAAATGAGTGAGCCAGAGGCTGAAAAACTGTGAGCTAGCTCACACACCAACTCAGCTTAGAGGGAACACTGCTTGTAACTGACCCAAGGCCACACCAGCAGCTGCCTGTGAAAAAGTGGGGAATCAAACCCATTTCTCCCAGATCAGAGTCCGTGCTCCTAACCATTGCACCAAACTGGAAATGATTCTGCGATTCGAAGGTCTTTCCCAGCACTTCCTTCTGGAGTCATTTTCTATCCATGGATGCAGGGGCTTGTCGAGAGCCCCAGCTTTCATGCAAAGCACGCGTTCTGCCGTTGAGCTGTGGCACCACCCCAGCCACATTGATTTGTTTCCCAGGAAAAAAAGGATCATTCATCAAGCTTAGACTCCCAGTAGAGTTTTCTGGCAGTGTGATAAAGAGAAACCCGCAGCTGGCACAGCTGTGAGAAGTGAACTCTATGGTCAGAAGTAGGGACTACGGAAACACATGTTGTTTTTGCATAGGTCAGGGGTGGGCAAATGGCGGCCCGCGGGCCACATGCGGCCTGCCACAGAGTTTTTTGCGGCCCGTCAAGAGATGAAGATTAACAAGAGTAAATATAGATGCTCTTTGACAGACATTAACTTGCAGGCTGTGACGAGAATCTCAACAAGCAATCTCACTCCTGATTTCAAAAAAGTTGTAGAAAAGTGTGATAGGGTACATTTGTCTCATTAAACGGATTCTAAAATTAAATTGTGCTTGCAGCTATAGATGATATAAAATTAGCACAATAAATAAATTGAATAAAACTACCACTGTTTTATTTAATTTATATTTATTGATTTTTATGATACAATTTATACCTTTTCTGAAATGCAAAGTTAACTATTGAATGCAATCGTTTTAAAAGGTGCGGCCCTCCGCTAACCTCCGCTCCCACAAAGTGGCCCCCGAGCCAAAACAATTGCCCACCCCTGGCATAGGTAATAGCCTGAATTCAACCTCTAGGGTCTCTACTTGGAAGGATTTGGGGGGAGAGGCGACCCCTTCCTTCCAACAAAAATTCCCTGCCTGTATTTAGGATGTTCGGAAGAAAAGTTTCTAGCCTAGCGTTTTCCCTGGGAATGTTAGTCTTCTGTGTGCGGAGAGGGTTTGTGTGTGAGAGAGCGAGCGCGTGTGTATTTTTACAGACCTAAGTAGTCAGCCGTGTTGGTCTGAAGCAGTAGAACAAATTTAGAGAGTTCAGTGGCACCCATTAGACGCACAAAGGTTTATTCAAGGTGTGAGCTTTTGTGTGCATGGCACGCTTTTTCAAACACAATTGGAATGGGAGATGAGGTTCTAAACATAGACAGGGATTTAACAGCAAATTAGCATGTAACAGTATATTTCAAGTGGGATGTAATGTTGTCAGCAGACATCCATTCAGTATGCTGATAATACTATTCTGAAAAAGAAATGCACTAAAATACAGAGGATGTATAGTCCTTGTTGAGAATATATACGTTGAGTCCGGGGGAGGTTTTTGTTCCAAGTGTTGCAATAACTTGTAATTCAGCCATTTCCCTTTCCATTCTGTTCCTGACGTTCCTGGAAGAATGGCTTAAAGAAAGTGTACGGTGTTTCTCAAGTGATCTTCTGTTTCTGAGCCCCTCACTAGCCCTTTACTCATGGCTAAATTTATCAGTTATCGAAAACCGGGGTCCCCAGCCTTTTTGAGCCTGCAGGCACCTTTGGAGTTCTGGTATAGCATGATGGGCACAGCCACAAAATGGCTGCCAAGCTGGCTGCTGCAGGAGGCGGAGTCAGCCACCCAACAGCTGCAACAGCTTACCTTCAGTCACACAGTGGCAGTCCTTGTGCTGTTAAAGCAATGTTTTTTAAAGATCTGCTTACCCAATCTATTCTCGATTGGTCAATCAGAAGCCCCACCTGGCTCCACCCACTTTCTAAAAACACTAGACAGGTGTGAGGAAAGGTATCAGCAGGAGGCATGGAGTTGGCAGGTTGGGGACTTCAGGTCTAAATATCCCATCCACACATTCCACTGTTCATAAGCGAAGATGCTCACATCAGTTGACCTTTCTTTGGTCTTTCTCTTAAATCTTTTTTTCTGCATCGAGAAACTTGTTGTTGTTTTTTTTAAAGGGCAGGTTCCATAGAGCTTTTTCTTTTTTTGTGGCGTCCTGTTTTGACAGCGGATCGTGTGTTTTGCAGGTCAGCAAAGCGGATATCTTGGTGGTTGCGGCTGGCAAAGCCGAGATGGTGAAAGGGGAGTGGATTAAACCCGGTGCGGTCGTGATAGATTGCGGGATCAACCACATACCAGGTAATTGACTAAAGAAAAGAAGAGATTGGATTTATACCCCACCCTTCACTCAGAGTCTCAGAGCAGCTTACAGTCTCCTTTCCCTTCCCCTCCCCACAACAGACACCCTGTGAGGTAGGTGGGGCTGAGAGAGCTCTTTTGAGGACTGCCCTTGAGAGAACAGCTCTGAAAGGACTTATGACTGACCCAAGGCCACACCAGCAGCTGCATATGGAGGCATGGGGAATCAAACCTGGCTCTCCCAAATTAGACTCCACACTCTTAACCACCACACCATAGTGGAGGTGTCAATCTGCGTGGTGTGTGGAAACATATGGAAGAGGATTTTAGATTTTCCAGATTCTAGAGAGGTGAGCATGGCTGGTGAACCCCCAGTGGGAGCTGGCTCCATCAGCCTTCTGGAAAAGCCAGCAGACATGGATGTAAACAGAGCTTTTGACACCAGGAAGCGAAGAAGCCCACTGCTTGCCCAAAAGCACTTAAAAAGTGCCTGGGAGGGGTGGGGGGAGCCTCTGGGAAGATGTGGAGTTGCACGCAGCATCGTCTTGGGAAGTTAAGGATGGGGAAGGGCCATGGTTCAACGGCAGAGTTTCTGCTTTGCATACGGAAGGTCTCAAGTTCAATCCCCGGCATCTCCGGTGAAAAGGACCGATTCCTAGGTGATGTGAAAGACCTCCGCCTGAGACCTTGGGGAGCTGCTGCCAGCCTGAGTAGAGAGTACTGATGTTGATGGATCAAAGGTCTGATTCAGCATAGGGCAGCTTTGTGTGTTTGTGTGTTCAGTAGGGGGATCTGGAATGGGAGAGGCCATACATCTGTTTTATAGGTTGCTCACTTTTGCCAGTACCGTACAAGGGTCCAGTGTCGCCCTGACCAGGATAGCCCAGGCAAGCCCGATCTCGTCAGATCCTGGAAGCTAAGCTAGGCCGACTCTGGCAAGTACTCGGGAGGGAGACTTCCTTGGAATACCAGAGGTGGAAGGTGGGGGGAGGCTTTATTCAGACACCTTGCTGAATATCCTCCAGGACCCCAGGAGGGGTCAGTCACCAGAGGTCGCCATGACTTCCAGGCGCACACACACACACACACATTTATTTATTTATTTATTTATTATTTGTATGTATATCCCGCCCATCCTGCGAACAGGCTCAGGGCGGGTCACATCATTATAATAAATACAATTGCAATTTAAACTTTAAAAACAATGGGTACAACTTAAAACAGGTCAGCTGGCTATAAAAATTCTGGGCTGATGGTACAGGTGAAAAAAATGATTATCCAAAAAACCCCAAGGGGTCCAGTGTTGACCGTATGAGTGAATCCATGGCTTGGTGCTATCTGCCCCTGACGGGCAGATGCTCTTGGGTCGAGAAGATTTCCCCCCAACTCTTTCTTAGTGGAGGTTTCTTAAATGCTGATGCCGGGGACTGAACCTGGGAACTATTGCGTGCGGAGCCGATGTTCCCCACAAAACCACAGCTCTTCCCCTTTGCAAGAACGCATAACACTGCCTTACACTGAGTCAGAGCATTGGTCTAACTAGGTCAGTATTAGATCCTTTGCCTGCCAGCTGCTCTTCAGGGTCTCCGCTAGAGGCCTTTCTCATCACCCAATTGGAGATTCTGGAGGTGGAAGCAGGGATTGGACCCGGGGCTGTCTGCGGGCAAAACAGATGCTCTTCCTCTGAGCCGCAGCAGGATTTTGTGTCTAAACACACTGCCTTGTGTTGAATCAGACCCTTGATCCATCAAGGTCCGCATTGTCCTCACAAGACTGGCATTGGCTCTCCAGGGTCTCAGGCAGAGGTCTTTCACATCACCTCCTGCCTGGTCCTTTCAACTGGAGATGCCGGGGATTGAACCTGGGACCCTTCTGCAGGCCGAAGAGATGCTCTGCCACTAAGCCACTGCCCCTTCCCCTTTCGGTGGGAGATGCTGGGGACTGAACTATTGAACCAGAGTTACGGTCCCTTTGTTGAGTTTTCGGTTCTCAGGATGTGAGTCTCAGGTGCCTAAATAAGAGGATTAGTCATACATAGCAAGCTGTTGCTGTCCTCCCACTTTCCTGCGCCTCTGAGAGAATGCAGCTTTTATAAGTGATCAGTCATTTATTGCAATTACCTAATGGAAGGGATTTTTATGTGTTTCTTTGTCAGCGCACTCCTCCAGCTCCCGTTATTTTAGTTTTAGTTTGGTGACAGATATGGCTGTTTGAAATAATTCATCTTCACAGGGCGCTCCAAAAGAGGCTCCTCAGGGATGGCTTCGAATGCTGAAGTTCACCCAGGGGGAACATCATAAGAGCCCTGCTGGATCAGACTAGTGGCCCATCTAGTCCAGCATTGTGTCTCACACAGTGGCCAGCCAGCTCCTCTGGAGGGCCAACAACAGGGCATAGAGGTCGAGGCCTTCATAAGAACATCAGAAGAGCCCTGCTGGATCAGACCAATGGTCCATCTAGCCCAGCATCCACTCTCACACGGTGGCCAGCCAGCTCCTCTGGAGGGCTAACAACAGGGCACAGAGGCTGAGGCCTTCATTAGAACATCATAAGAGCCCTGCTGGATCAGACTAGTGGCCCATCTAGTCCAGCATCCTGTCTCACACAGTGGCCAGCCAGCTCCTCTGTAGGGCCAACAACAGGGCACAAAGGTTGAGGCCTTCATAAGAATATAAGAAGAGCCCTGCTGGATCAGACCAATGGTCCATCTAGTCCAGCATCCTGTCTCACACAGTGGCCAACCAGTTTCTTTGGATGGCCAACAGCAGGGCATAGAGGCCGAGGCTTTCTCCTGATAAGAACATCAGAAGAGCCCTGCTGGATCAGACCAGTGGTCCATCTAGTCCAGCATCCTGTCTCACACAGTGGCCAGCCAGTTCCTCTGGAGGGCCAACAACAGGACACAGAGGCCGAGGCCTCCCCCTGATGTTGACTTCTGGCACTGGGATTCAGAAGCTCAGTGCCTCTGAATGTGGAGGTTCCCCTGAGTCACCATGGCCAGTAGCCACTGATAGACTTATCCTCCATGAATCTAATCCTCTTTGAAAGCTGTTTATTCCTGTGGCCATCACAACATCCTCTGGCAGCAAATTCCACATTTCAATCACTCCTGTCTCACACAGTGACCAACCAGTTCCTCTGGAGGGCCAAAAACGGCATAGAGGGTGAGGCCTTCCCCCGATGTTGCCTCCTGGCTCTGGCATTCAGAGGATTAGTGCCTCTGAATGTGGAGGTTCCCCTCAGCCCCCATGGCTAATAGCCAGTGATAGACCTATCCTCCATGAATCTATTAGATCCCCATCTAATCTCCAGTTGAAAGGACCAGGCAGTAGGTGACGTCGAAGACCTCATCCTGAGACCCTGGAGAGCTACTGCCAGTCTGAGTAGACAAGACTGACTTGGATGGAGTGATGCTCCAATTCACCATAAGGTAGCTTCATGTGTGTGTTCATGTGTGAGAACCTCACCTGCTCTAATATGATCAAACCGGCTGTAGCTGAACTTGCACGAGGTTTATGGCGATTGAGGGGCGAACGCTGGCAGCGCTTTGGGGTTTGCTTGGCTGTACAAACATCTGCAGAGACAAGGCAGGTTGGCAGGCGAGGAAGCGGTTGGCTCGTGTTCATGGCAGACTCTCTTGGACGCCACGAGTGTCCGGCTGCTTCCTTCCTTCTGCATCACTGGGTTCGAGAGGGCCCTGGGGGAAGCTGAGGACAGCAAAAGATGCCGGAGCAGCAACAGTCCCTCTCTCTCCCTCCCTCTCCTCTAAAACAGAGTCTTGTGGCACCTTAAAGACCAGCAGATTTATTGTGGTGTAAAGTTGAGCTCACCTTGTCAGATGCGCGAAGCGAATTCTCAGCAGTGTTCGTACACACGGGGTGGGGGTGGGTATGTGAACCTCTTAAAAGGTCTCGCCTGTGACCTTTTAAAACTGGGAAATTACTCAGATCAGCGCAGCGATCATTTTGCAGCGACTGCATTCAGCGGCAGCGACCGGCGCCTTCGTTGCGTTCAGTAATTTAACACCCACTAGAGGAAAATAGGCAAATGCATTTTGTTCTCGGTTAACGCTCTCAGGCTTATTGATGCAATCTAATTCGGCAATTTCCACATTTTGATGCGGGCTCTTGCCACGAAAGCTTACACCTCAAATAAATACGCAGGTCTTTTCAGGAGCCTCATGGCTGTTTTGGTTTTGTTGTTTGGCTTCCTTGCTGCCATGCGTAACCCTGTCTAAAGGGCTATTTGATAGTTAAAATAGCCTGCCCTGAGCCTGCCGTAAGGTGGGGAGGGCGGGGTATAAATCTCTAAATAAATAAATAAAGTCAAGGAAACTTCTCTAACGGGATAAAAAGCTGCCCCAAACCTAAGCAAACAACATTCTGAAAGAAAACCAGGGTCCTCAAAGCTGCCTGATTGCTCACCAGATCACTGGGTTAGGGGGACCAGTATTCCCCCGCCCCCGCATAGTAGTGATTTTCAGGGGTCTGATGAAAATCATGGGACTTCCCAGCAACTTACTGTCTGGTCCCCTTTTAAATGGAGATGCCAGGGATTGAATCTGTGACCTTCTTTATTGAGGGCATGCACACGTGCGCGCACGCACACAAGAACATAAGAGAAGCCATGTTGGATCAGGCCAATGGCCCACCCAGTCCAACACTCCGTGTCACACAGTGGCCAAAACCCAGGAGCCATCAGGAGGTCCGCCAGTGGGGCCAGAAGCCCTCCCACTGTTCCCCCCCCCCCCCCGGCAAGCACCAAGGATACAGGGCATCACTTGCCCCAGGCAGTGTTCCATCTATATCTTGTGGCTAAGAGCTGCTGATGGACCTCTGCTCCATATGCTTATCAAATCCCCTCTTGAAGTTGTCTATGCTTGTAGCTGCCACCGCTTCCTCCAGCAGTGGATTCCACGTGTTAACGATTCTTCGGGTGAAGAAGCAAAACCTGCCTTCCACTGAAGTAAATCATCGGTACAACAAGATCAAGATTGTCTCCTCAGACTGGCAGTGGCTCTCCAAGGTCTGAGTTCGAGGTCTTTCACATCACCGACCAGGGTTCCGAAGTCTTACCGAATTAATAGCGGGGGAGTCCCGGGCCCTCTCCGGGAGTCCACGCGCAAAGCAAGCGTGCGCCACAGTGACATCGCCTGGTAGTGATGTCATCACGCTGGGCACGTCGCAGGGCGATTGCTAGAGTGTCGCCCAGCGACGTGCCCAGTGTGATGACATCACTTCTGGACGACGTCGTCGTGCCGGGCGCATCGGCCTGATCTGGCCACTTCGGGGGTGGGGTTCCCCCCACTGGCTGGATCCGGACCGGCGGATCGGGGACCCTTTTAGTGGAAGAATCCCCGCCCCCCCCCGGGGAACTTGGCAGCCCTATCGCCAACCGCCTCATCCTTTTTGCTGGCGATTCCAGGGATAGAACCCAGGGCCTTTTATATGCCGAACAGCTGCTCTGCCACTGAGCCACAGCCCCACTGCAGTCCTTAGCATGAAAAAGAGATTGCTTCTGCTCATTACTCTGAGTGAACGGGATGTATTCCCCAGGGTTTGGTTTTGTTTTTAATTCAATCTTGTCGTTTTGATTGGTGTTCTTTCTCCCTCTTACTGCTCTGATGCGCAATATGTCTCCTCCTTTTCCAGATAGCACAAAGGCCAGTGGGAAAAGGGTAGTTGGTGATGTGGCTTACGCTGCAGCCAGGGAGAGGGCCTCTTACATCACCCCAGTGCCCGGCGGGGTCGGACCAATGACTGTGGCTATGCTGATGCAGGTAGGTCTCCGGCAGGGATCCCAACTCTTTGAGCCCATGGGCATCCTTCTAATTCTGACGTAGTGGGGTGGGCGCTGTCACAAAATGGCGGCCACCGGAGGCAGAGCCAGCTGCAAAATGGCGGCCACAGCTTATCTTCAGTCAGACAGCGACAATCCCTGTGCTGTGGTGGCAGCTGCTGCCAAAGCAAAAATCTGCACAGCCAATTAGATCTCCAGTGGCCAGGCAGAAGCCTTACTGCGCAGAAGCCCTACCTAGTCACGCTTTCTAAAAACAATTAGTGGGCGTTGAGAAAGGCGTCGGCAGGTACCATAGCACCCATAGGCGCTATGATGGGGACCCCTGGTGTATGGGATTGATGGGGAAGATCTTGGCCTGGTTGCCGTCCTCTGGCTGTATGTCTATCGACTACACATAAGCGATGTTCTTCACTTCACCCCATAGCGATCATGTTTTCCCCCCCTGAAGCATCTGTATTAGCAGTCTTCATCTGGGCGCTCCCGGGTACCTTGGTATGTGTCCATGGGTTACCTGGCATCCACTTGGCCAGAAGCCAGGCCTGGTGCCCTTCCGTTTTGCTGGGGCGAGAGAGGTGTGTCAGAAGATCCCAGGACAGCATCCCCTTTGTGTCTGCAGGGGGCACCTGTTCAGGAAAGCGGCCTCCATCCTAGGAAGACGCTTGGCTTGGAACCTTTTGGTATCGGCCCTAGGATGCATGGCAGCTGTTTTGTGATTGGGCCTGCCTGCCGAGGCAGTCATCTTGTGGTTGCACCCAAGCCTTCTCTCAGCTCCCAAAAGCACAGGCTGAACAGGTTTGGACAGGGCTCATTTCATAGCAGGAGCTCCTCTGCATATTAGGCCACACCCCCCCTGATGTAGCCAATCCTCCAAGAGCTTACAGTAGCCCCTGTAAGAAGAGCTCTGTAAGCTCTAGGAGGATTGGCTACATGAGGGGTGTGTGGCCTAATATGCGAAGGAGCTTCTGCTATGAAATGAGCCCTGGGTTTGGAGACTCCAGTACAGGCACTTATGCATACGCCACAAATCTGAATTCTGAGCACACCCCCACATACCCCAAAGGCGAGTTTTGCAGCTTGTGGGAGTTGCACATTGCAGAAGGTTACAGAATTCTGTCTGTGAATGCTGGGACATGTTTTGGGGGGGGGGGCAGGGAGCTCTTGAGTCTGCCTGCTGAGAATCCTGCTCCGTCTCCAATATAAATACATTTTATATTCAAAGTTGCCGTTTTATATTGTAAGCTGCCTTGAGCTCCGTAAGAGAGAAAGGCAGCTAATACATGTTTTAAATAAAGAAACTTAAATAGATAAAGTGCTACAAGCAGGGAAGAAGTGTATCTACTTTACTAGCCACTTATAGTTCTTACAACCGGTAACTGGCTGGCCGCAGTGCGAGACGGGATGCTGGACTAGGTGGGACCGCGGTTCTGATCCAGCAGGACTCTTCTTGTGCTCTTATTGGCTATTGTGTCTTTTGCATACTACTTCAGAGCACCGTGGAAAGCGCCCAGCGTTTCATAGAGAAATACCAGCCTGGCAAGTGGCATATTCAGTACAACAAGCTCAGCCCCAAAATCCCTGTGCCAAGGTAAGTAACAGCGGGGAAATGGAAGACAGTTGCGGGTCACCTAATTATATAGTTCTGCTCTTTGCTTTATGGAGGGCATTAAAAGCAACAGTTAAAACTCATCAGTATTAAAAGCAACAGTTAAAACTCATCAGTATTAAAAGCAACAGTTAAAACTCATCAGTATTAAAAGCAACAATTAAGCAAACTCACTAGCACCCCATGCTGCAAAACTCATGCAGTAAACCCACGTAAGTATGAAACACACACATGCCCTGAAGCATCTCTGAAATAACCTCTGGGATGGGACTGTCTTGCATCAATGCCCCCCAAACTGTCTTTAAACAAAAAGGCAATGCAGTTCCTTGCTCATGCTCCGCCACCTTCTTTTTGCCTTCAGTGACATCGAAGTCTCTCGGTCGTGTGTTCCCAAGCCCGTTGGCCAGTTGGCCAGAGAGATCGGCTTGCTCTCCGACGAGGTGGAGCTGTATGGTCAGAGCAAGGCCAAGATTTTGCTGTCGACCCTGGAACGCCTGAAAGCCCAGCCAAATGGCAAATACGTTGTCGTCACAGGGTAGGTGAAGGCAGCTGCCTTATACTGAGAGCTAGCTTGGTGTAGTGGTTAGGAGCGCGGTCTCTAATCTGGGAGAACCGGGGTTGATCCCCCACTCCTCCACATGCAGCTGCTGGGTGACCTTGGGTCAGTCACAAGTTTCCTCAGAGCTGTTCTCTCAAGAGCAGTTCTCAGTCAGAGCTCTCTCAACCTCTCAGGGTGTCCGTTGTGGGGAAAGGAAGGAACGGAGATTGTGAGTCACTCTGAATGAAGGGCAGGCTATAAATCCAATCTCTTCCTCTTCTTCTTCTTCATCTTTGTGGCCTAGAGAGCTTAGGAGTCCTGGTTGATGGGAAGTTTTTCTGCTGGGTTGCTTATAGCAGTAATGGGAGGAGGGGATGGGCCAGGCCCCAAAGGGGAACTAGTTCCATCATCCTGCAAGTCTGCCATGTGGGCTAGAGTCTTGGAATCACTCTTCTTGCTCACGTGAATACTGCATGAACACATGAAGCTGCTTTCTATTGAATCAGACTCTTGGTCCTTCAGGGTCAGTATTGTCTACTCAGGCTGGAGATGTCGGAGGTTGAACTTTCAGTCTGGGGCAAGTGATGCTCTGTATTCTTGGTGCTGGGGGGGGCCACAACAATGAGAGGGCTTCTAATGTCCTGGCTGCACTGGTGGACCTCCTGATGGCACCTGGTGTCTTTGGCCGCTGTGTGACACAGAGTGTTGGACTGGATAGGCCATTGGCCTGATCCAACATGGACTTCTCTTATGTTCTTATGTTCTTAACCAGTTTGGAGAGCCAGTTTGGTGTGGTGGTTAAGTGCGCGGACTCTAATCTGGGAGAACTGGGTTTGATTCCCCACTCCTCCACTTGCACCTGCTGGGTGACCTTGGGCAAGCCATAGCTCTGTACCAGCTGTTCTCTCAAGGACAGTTGTCTCAGAGCTCTCTCAGCCCCACCTACCTCACAGGGTGTCTGTTGTGGGGAGGGGAAGGGAAAGGAGTTTGTAAGCTGCTCTGAGACTCCAAGTGAGTGAAGGGCGGGATATAAATCCAATCTCTTCTCTTCTTCTCTTCTTAACCGGGGACCTTCTGCACACAAAGCAGATGCTCTATCACTAAGCCATAGCCTCTCTCCACCGAGGGGAGTGCAAAGGCGTGGATAAATGGACCGGTTAGATGGGGTGTCCAGAAAAATGATGCTCTTATTTATACAAATAATTTAATCCAGTTTGGTGAGTGATTTTGAAAAATCCTGCTTTTCCTCCCAAGGAGGAAAGGTTTGTGTGTCTGGTTCCTCTTTTTCGATCCTCACAACGACCCTGTGAGGTCGGCTAGGCAAAGTGAGAGACTGACCCGGGGAAACCTAGTAAGCTTCTTTGGTGGGACGTGGACTCAAGGTCTCATTCCACCACTGTGGCCTTTGTGCTGTGTTGGATCTTTACAGTAACTACTTTGTTTCTCTCTGTGATTTAGAGTGGGGATGCTGGCACTGGCTTTTACCCTCCCTTCCCTATTGAAGCCCCAGATTCGGTCTGTCGCGCCCCATAGTGGCTGTCATTTCCAAAAACTGTGGGGTGAACATTAGAAAACATTCAGTACTTTAGTGTGGGGGTCTCCAGCCTTTTTGAGTCTGAGGGCACCCTTGGAATTCTGACACAGCGTGATGGGAGCATGCACAAAATGGCTGCCACAGAAGGTGCAGCCGGCCACAAAATGGCTGCCACAGCTTACCTTCAGCAGTGAGAATACACAGGAAGGATTACAGTGTGTATACAGACATAGTATTGACAAATGCACTGTAATAAGATGCAAAATTATTAGAACATGAGTCCTGCCCACTTTCTGAAAACACTGCGAGCAGCACCAGGAAGAGTGTCAGTGGGCGCCATGCTGAGGACCCCACCTTTAGCGGCTCTGCTTTAGGAATATGGCTGTACTTCGGAATTAAGAACCTAAGGAGGCAAGTCAAACAGAGTAGAGGGCCAGCAGGCCAAAATTGTCCCTTTAGCAAAGAACTAAAGTTACTAAACAATCATTGGAAGGCACTTTGTGGTCCAGAAATTATTATAGGTGAAATATCATTTGGCATGTGATTGCATCTTCGGAGGCCTCATTTATACTTTTATTCTGGGCCTAGTGGTTCCACTTCGGAACAGTTCTTTTCTGGTCCAACTTGTATCCATGTTGTATAATTTTATTGTATTATGGTATAAGCCAATTTGTTTCTCGTGTTTGACTTCTGAAGAAGGCCTAAACAGGCCGAAACGTATCAGGTCAAGTCCATTGGCCCTTGTGTGTATGATTTTGGAATTTTTATGAGGTGTAACTGGGCCCATATGTTTTTTAATTCCTTACTAATAAATACACGTATTTTTATATTGTATACATTGTGTTTCAGTTGTTGCCCTTTACTCTGTTTGAATTGCCTCCTTAGGTTGTTGATCCTAGGTTTCAGGGTTAAGTTTGTTCCTATTTTTTGTCCCTAGTTTGTACTTTTTAAAATTATAATTAGCATTACTTTTCTACAACTATAAAAACTACCCCTACCACTACAAAGCTATCCCTGTATAAAACAAAGAGTATAAATCACTTTAAACATATGAATGAATGAAATTCCCCATATAACAAAAAAACCCAGTATATCGAAGTGTGATAATAAATTTCAGATAACACTGGTTACGCATAAGTAGGCTCAAGCATGTGACGAAGAAAACTTCTTAAACTTTCAAGTTGTACAAAGCTATTTCGCCCTCCTCCCTCTTTTTTTGATTTAACAGAGTCCCTTTGGGCTGCCAGTTGTTTGGGGGCAGCTGCCCCCTTTGCTGAGTCAGAGTCCTCTGAAGAGCCGCTCGATGAACTCTTAGAGCTTTCCACATCATGTATAATGCCTTCTTCTTCTTCTTCTTCTGTCTTTTCTTTTTCTGCTTTTGATGCAAGTCCAGAAAAGTGTCTGCATTTTTAAGAGAGGTGATACTTTCTTTTTTATCCTTATAGTTGAATACCAAGCCTAGTTTGTACTTTTGAATTAAACATTACACGGGGCTGTCTTTTTGGGTTAAAGGATAACCCCCACGCCTCTGGGAGAAGGGAAGAGCACCACGACGGTCGGGCTGGTTCAAGCCCTGGGAGCGCACCTCGGTCGGAATGCCTTCGCCTGCGTCCGGCAGCCGTCCCAGGGACCCACATTCGGGATCAAAGGTACGGAACGGCAGCAGTCTGATCCACCAGTAGATTGGATGTGGATCGTGTTCAGCCGTGGAAGGGCTGCAAAAGCCAGTGGGTCCTTAGGTCTAGCTTGCATGGTAAGCTGCAGTCAAATGGAACGGCTCCCTGGATTCGACCATTTCACCCCGCATGGTCCATTAGCACCTTAGAGACCATCGAGATTTTTTGGGGGTAGGAGTTTTTGGTATCTGGCGAAGGGAGCTTTGACTTTTGAAAGCTCTTGTTGGTCTCTAACGAGGTGCTGGGTTCTAATCTAGTTTGTTCTACTGCAGAACATCAGCGCTGCCTTCTGGAACGGCCCACCATAGCGTTAAGAGACCAAGAAGCCCTAGGAGGAAAGGCTGAGGGACTTGGGAATGTTTACTCTGGAGGAGAGGAGATTGAGGGGGGGACAGGATTGCTCTCTTGAAGGATCGGAAGGGCTGTCCCTTAGAGGAGGGCAGGGAGCTGTTCCTGTTGGCGGCAGAGGAGAGGACTCGCAAGAACGGGTTTAAATGAAGGGCAGGAAGGTACCGGCTGGATCTTAGGGGAAACTTTTTGACAAAGTTGTGCAAGAGTGGAATCAGCTGCCTCGGGAGGGGGTGAGCATCCCATTCACTGGCAGTCTTTAAGCAGTGGCTGGACAAACCCTGGTCAGGGATGCTCGAGGCCAGGTGTGGCCAAACTTGCTTAACACAAGAGCCACACGGAATAAATGTCAGATGTTTGAGAGCCACAAGACATGAGTAAATATCACACACACATTTTTATTGAAAAATATGCACATTTGCTTTTTATTAACATTAAACGAGACTGCCGAAAATAAAAAACAAAATATTGATATTGATGATATTTCTTTGTCTAATGATATTTATTTGTTTGCTAATGATATTTATGTGTCTTAAGAGAGAGAGAGGTGGAAAGGAAGGATGAAAGCGGAAAGAAAGAGAGAAAGCGAGAGAAAGCAAATAGATGGGGGAGGGATGAAGGAAGAGAGACAGAAAGAAAGAGAGAGAGCGAATCGATGGGGAGCCGCACAATATGTGTGAAAGAGCCGCATGTTGCTCCCGAGCCACCACTTGGCCACCCCTGCTCTAGGCTGATAGTGCATCGAGCAGGGGGTTGGACTAGATGGCCTGTAGGGCCCCTTCCAACGCTGTGATTCTGTGATTCTATGACACTCCACTAGGATATGTGTCTGAACCTACCTTGACTGCCTCCATGGGAGGTTTCTCACCCTTCCTAGACTATTTCCACCACTTATTAATCACTGTGAGGGGCAGATATTTTCCCCCAAAGGTACAAACTAAGTTTCTTTTCATTTGAAAAAAAAATTAGGGATTTCCCGGATAGGACAAATGTGTGTGTGTGCGCTCGCACGCATGCACACAGAGACACGGTTAAAGCACTGTTTTGCCTCCCAACCAATAACGAAGAATATTAAATTGCTAAGTAATACAAAGCACAACACTTCAACCTATAGCCGTAAAACATGAAGAGAGTCGGCTTTAAAGCACTCAACAGTTCCAAGCAACTAGGCGCAGCGTTTGCCTGAAAAGAATTCATATGTGAAGAAGGCGTAACAATAGCATGTTGTCCAAAGAACAACGATCGTTCTCTCCCCCCCCCCCCCCCCGCAACCAACAATTGAATTGTTCAGGCTGTGACTAACCTTTCATGAACTGTAAATGGAAAGTTAATGTCTTCTGTCAGCGTTCCCGTACCGTTTCGCCTTGTACTGAGATTCAGCCCAAATGGCTTGCGGTCGTTTCCCCCTTTCCGTAGCAAGTTCTAATCTTGCAGCAGGGATAGGAAAAGAGTATTGAGGTCTCTATGCAACACATTTTTGTGTCCTTGAAAAATCCCTAATGACGGTGAACGTGGATCCGGGATGACATTCTGTCTAGTTAGATGACCGAACTCCCCAGAGAGCTGAATCCCAGGAGGCCCATATGTCATTACATAACCATCACATATGGTAACGTATTCCCTGCAATTGACAGGCCCTCTTTGACAATGCAGAGGAGAATCTGCTAAAGTGTAACGTTGACTGGAGGGGCTTCATGTGCCAACAATGTGCTGTGTCACTTCCTTGTAATTAAGATTCACTGCTGCTGCTGTTTCTATCTTCGGTGGCTGTATTAGGAACTGCTGCCGCTCTTCCTAGACCTTTGGAGTCTGTTTTTCAGCTAACATTTTGGACATGAAAATGGCATCCTGACGTGTTTCCTGAAATTCTGTTTCTCCAGTAATACATTTTTTACCTGCCCTTCTTCTGAGAAGCTCAGAGTTAGGGACATAGTCAGTCAGTCAGTTAATTTATTACGACCCAAGACCAGCTGGAACCAACATAACAGCACAGGATGAAGTGTGGGGTTTCCCCTCCTTCTCTTCGTACAGCAATTCTGCGAGGTAGGTTAGGCGGAGAGAGAAAGCACCTGGGCCAGATCACCCAACAAGTTTCATGGTGGAAAGTCAAACTTGGGTCTCCCAGGTGCTAGAAAGCCCCACTGAGTTTCGTGGAAGAAAGGTGGGATAACAAGGGAATACTGATAGGGAAATGGGTGATGACTTTCATCATTGGTAAAAGGACATATCTGTCAGGTTCTGACTGTCCCCAGGCGGGAGGTGGTTTCCCTTGCCTCTCCACGTCACTCCGCTCTCTCAGCTCCCTCCCCTCTGCTCATCATGGCTTCGCCTCTCTTATCTCCGGTTTGAGCCAGCAACCTTGAATTATTATTCTAACTGTACGGACTCCAGGTGGCTCATGGTCTGGGAAACACTGGGGAGGTTTTGGCGGAGAGGGGGGAAGGAATGCCAAGTCTGCATTTGCACGTTTAGGCGCCTTTTTGCTGGGAACTCAACGGATGTGTATTTTGCGCCATTTTCTATTTGCCCTGATTGGTGCCCTACTGTCATTCCTGTGTTTGAATCCTGTATAACTTACCTACTGGCCTATGCTTGGTATCACTAACACTGAAAGTGCAACCTACTTTAGACCATTAAGAAATAAAGAACTTTCATTTCTACAAGGCCTGGCTTGTTGGATCTACAAGGGTTCTCACAGAGCGTTCTCAAAATATCCTTCTATTGGGACCCTCCAAAAGTAGGGGGCATTTGTTTATTTTGTGAGCGTGTATGCATGCTTGCATGCCTGGAAGTCATGGTGACTTCTGGCGACCCCTGGGGAGGTGTGGATGTTTCAGAGAGGTGACTTGCCATCACCTGCCTCTGCATCCCAGCCCTGGTATTCCTTGGAGGTCTCCCTTCCTCGTACTTGCTAGGGTCAGCCCTGTGTAGCTTCCGAGATTTGATGAGATCAGTCTTGCCTGGGCTATCCAGGTCAGGGCTGTAGGGGGTGATTATTTTGATGCAGACATGCTTAAGGTTTTGGCACTTAGGATAACCTTCCTGTTCCTTCTTCTTTCAGGGGGTGCTGCCGGAGGGGGCTACTCTCAGGTTGTTCCTATGGAGGAGGTAACGTTCTGATTTTATTAATTTAAATCTTATTTAGTTTCAGGTGGGTAGCCGTGTTGGTCTGAAGCAGCAGAACAAAGTTTGAGTCCGGCGGCACCTTTTAAGACCAACAAAGTTTTGTTTTGTGTATGAGCTTTCGTGTGTACGCACACTTCTTTAGATACGTGCATATACACAAAACACCACCTTGTTGGTCTTAAAAGGTGCCGCTGGGCTCAAACTTTGTTCTAAATCTTTTTTAGTTCCTGGACTCTGGTTTGTTCGCCAGATTGTTCTTTAGAAAGCGCCATAAAGAAGAGGACTGGCCCACCATTTTCACACAGCTGTGCGGAAGCCACTGCCCCGTGGCAAGATTCTGTGCAGCTAATAGTGTGCATGTGAATACCAGAGCCAAATGGGAGGGTCCAGTTGCTCCCCCCTTGATTATTACCTGGTGAGGAAGGTAGCGATCGGATGGGAAGGACCCATGTGATATGCCGCAACCCACATGTTCTGCTGTTGGATATGATAGGATGTTGTGACAGGAAAAAGGACTTCCATGTGGCTAAGCGTAACCATGTGGCCTCGTGGGCATGGATCTTGGGAATGGACCTTCTGGCCCCGCTGGTGGACCTCCTGATGGCCCCTAGGTTTTGGCCACTGTGTGACACAGTATTGGACTGGATGGGCCACTGGCCTGATCCGACATGGCCTCTCTTATTTTCTTATGTCTGGGGAAGTGATGCTCTGACTTCTTGGTGCTTGGGGGGCAACAGTGGAAGGCTTCTGGAGTTCTGGCCCCGCTGGTGGACCGTCTGATGGCACCTGGGTTTTGGCCACTTTATGACACAGAGTGTTGGACTGGATGGGCCGTTGGCCTGATCCAGCATGGCTTCTCTTATTTTCTTCATGTATCTTCTGCTGCCAGCAGTGGAAACCACTGATCTTTCACAAGTGCATGTACCAGTGGCAGAGGAAGCACGCCACACTGTGGTCAGAGCACGGCGCCCGTGGAATGCATTCAGAGAGTCTTAGTTTCTTTTCTGAATCTTTTCTGTTAGTAGACCAAGGATTGGTTGGGAGTTCACACTCTGTTCTCTGTTTAAAACTGTTTGTACTCAGTGGCATTTGGAGAATCATGGAGCTAAGAGCTTTTGGGCTGCTGCGGCTTAATTTTTTTATTTACCTGTTAACTTTAATTGGGTTTTTTTTAAACTATTGTGTTAACGTGTTAGCCACTTTGGAAAAAATCGAAAAGATGTAGGATGCATTTAAAAAACCAGTTTGTTAAAATGGAGAGTTTGCATGGTAGAGCTTTCTAGAACTATGCCCGGTGAGTGAATAGACTGAGAAACTCTTCTTTAATAATGGAGGACAGATAAATGACTTCTTCACACGGTGCATAATTAGCTTTCAGAGTTTGCTCCCAAAAGGCATGGTGGTGGTCAGTGCCTTGGCTGTTTTTTTAAATGAGATTTGACAAATCCATAGACAAAAATTGTGTCATTAGCCATTAACTAATATAGCTACGTGGAACCTCCTTCTTCAGCAGCAGTATACCAGATACTGAGGATAAAGCACACAAGGGCTGTCGCTTTTTGGCCCCTACTAGTGAGTGTTCTAATGTGCTTGGTTGGCCACTCCTGGAAAGAGGCTATCGGGCTGGATCAGTGATGTTCAGTTGTGTAGCTGTACCTGTTGAGTCACAATTCCTTCTAGAACCGTTTATTGCTCTCTTTTGGAAGGATGTTTTGCTAGCGTGGGTGTACAGGGACAAAGCGACTCCTGCTTCTCTTTACATGCATATGGATGGTGAGAGGTCACTCATCGGTAGGGTTGCAAGATGGTAGCTGGCAGGAGGGCTGTTGAGGAAGTAGCTTCCTGGGAGAAAAATTAAAAAGAAAAATAAGACCTCGTCTGCTTACAGGAAGTTCTAACCACAGAGTTCCTGGTGATTCCTAGAGCTACCCAGAAGTGACAAGGGCAGCTCTAGGCATTGCCAGAAACTCTGTGGTCAAAGCTTCCTGTGAGGAGATGAGGCATTGTTTTTCTTTTTAAAATTTTTCTCTGCAGGACCATTCCCCTCCCTCAGTTTGTCCCCAGTTTCCGCCTGCTGATCAGGTGAGCCTCAGTGGGCAGGGGTTGCAATTGCCTGGAGGTCTGCTGCCATAAGTGGACAAATGGGAACCCTCCTCAGTGGTTGGAGGACTCCTCCATGTCTCTGGCCCTTGGTTAGTTCCTCACTGTCGTATGCCTCCTTGTGTTTGGGTGGTATTTCCTCATGGTGCGCTCTTCTGGCCGTGACACTGGTAGTCATATCTCTGTTCCCCCCCCCCTTTTCATGTGACTCTGATGTCACGTGACTTCCAATCACATGCTTGCAGCTCAGCCAATCCTGTGCTCTTGTAGTCTGGAAAGGGTTCCATAGTTAGATGATGTGGTTAGCTGATCCTCTTTGTCTAGTTCAGGAAGGCTTGCATGTTGGGGAGTTTTATGCTCTTGTCCACATGCAAGCAGAAAATTGCTGAACTGTGGGACCTTTTTTAGCCTGAGGATGGCCCAGGCTAGCCTGATCTTCATCAGATCTTGGAATCTAAGCAGGGCTGGTTTTCATTAGAACTTGGATGAGAGACCACCAAGGAAGTCCAGGTTTGCTACTAAAGAGGCAGGCAATGGCAAACTACTTCTGAATGTCTCTTGCCTTGAAAACCCTGGAGAGCCAGTCTGGTGTAGTGGTTAAGTGCGCAGACTCTAATCTGGGAGAACCGGGTTTGATTCCCCACTCCTCCACTTGCACCTGGCTGGATGACCTTGGGCAAGCCATTGCTCTGTACCAGCTGTTCCCTCAAGGACAGCTTGGGAAAGAGTTCTCTCAGCCCCACCTACCTCACAGGGTGTCTGTTGTGGGGAGGGGAAGGGAAAAGGAGTTTGTAAGCCGCTCTGAGACTCTTAAGTGAGTGAAGGGCGGGGTATAAATCCAATCTCTTCTTCTTCTTCTTCTTCTACCCTGTCACCATAAGTCATCTGTGCACCAGGTCCAGCCTGGGTAACAGAAGTATTTTTTCTCTTTTGTCACATACCTTCAAAATTTCTGGAAGTGTTGCCAGATAACATCGGTGAGGAGGAGGGCTTTGCTCTCCCTCACTTTCTCCGCTAGATAAGACGCACGGAGAGCAATTTACCACCTCGCCTCCAGGCACTCTGCTATTAATATTTCCTTCTATAGCTGACAGTCCTGGTTTCGGGGACTTAATGAGATCTGGAAAAGAGATAATCGTCGGCATGTGTTTTCTTCTCTGACCCCCTTCATCCTTTCTCTCTGTAGTTCAATCTCCATCTCACCGGTGACATTCACGCCATTACGGCAGCCAATAACCTGGTGGCTGCCACCATCGACGCCCGCATTTTTCATGAAGCGACCCAGTCCGACCAGGTAAACACAGTTCAATTTGTCCGTCCGCCCTTGGCGTGTGCTGTATAACGTCAGTTTAACCAAAATGTATTGAGTGCCCTGCAACGGCTAAATCCGCCCCTTGTTTTCCCAGGCACTTTACTCTCGCTTGGTTCCTTCGATCAACGGTGCCAGGAAGTTTTCCGATATCCAGATCCGGAGACTGCAGGTAAACGTGTAGCTCCCCTTCCTCCAACATCCCCCCAAGATACGCTTGGGAGTGTGTCTGCCCTTCATGTCCGCAAGTGCAGAACTGGATTGTTGTTGTTGTTAGCTGTTCAGTCATGTCTGACTCTTGGCGATTCTGTGGGCCAGCTCTCTCCACATTTTCTGATCTTGCACTGTTTCTTTAAGTCGTTCCATGCTCAGGCTGGTGTCGACTTTTATGGTGTCTAGTTACCGTGTTCTTTGGCAGCCAGGTTTCCTTTTGCCGGTAACCAGGGGCTGTTTCATAGAAAAAGAGGTGCAGGAGCTCATTAGCATACCTATTAGCATAACTCATTAGCATATGACACGCCCCCTGACATCCCCAGAAGTGTGTCAGAAAGGGAAGCAAAAGGGGGGCTGTAGGGAAGATCTGAGACTGGGATGCTAGCCAGGTCAAAGTCTATGCTTCTCCCCCCTCCCTGCTACACAATGAGCATTGTATAAACCCTCCTGCAAACAGTATACTCTCGAGACATATGTCTCTCATTCATGTGGATTCCACCCTCCCTGCTATACAGTTAGCATTGTCCTCCTGAAGCTGGCTGGCTGATAAGCCCTTCTGCAAACAGCAGGCTCCTGAGACAGTTGTCTCATCTCCCCCTTATTCCCTATGTGGATTCCATGATTGACCTTTGTCTACTGAACGCTGACGCAGCACCTAAGGGTGCGGCGTGTAAGTCTGTGTATGTTTAAAAATAAACCGCTCTCTGCCAGGGGCAGACTTGAGTTCTTGTCCTTCCAACTCACTTGTCTCGTGTGCAAGTCCTTCAGGGGGCATCTTCAAAAGCCTCCCCTCCCCTCCCCTTCCCCAGCTGGCCTGCCAAGGCGGGCGGGCGGGGGGAGTGAAGTGAGAAGGGCCCCATAGAATGCAATGGAGAGACTGTGCCACTGCTGCCACACGACTCTAAGCAGAAGGGGTTTAAACTTTAAACCCGTTCTTGCTTCACTTCCTCCACAGGCCTGCTGGGGGAGGGGCTTGCCCACTAGGGGTGTGCAAATCAAATTTTTTTGGCCCGATTCAGATTGGGCCAAATCTGGCCACATCTGTTCCGGCTGCTGAATGACCCCTGCATGTCAGTTTTGGCAATGCAAGCCCATTCCGCGGGCCGAATGTCAGTTTCAGCCCCATTATACCCTATGGGCCATTGAAGTCAATGGCAAAAACTCATAGGGTATATGAGGGGCTGGAGGAGAGGGGGTTTGAGGGAGAGGCTCCAAACTTGCATGGTAGCTGCTGGGGCCTCTCCCCAAAATACCCACCAAGTTTCAAGAAAATTGGACCACGGGGTCCAATTCTACGGGCCCCCAAACAGGTTGCCCCATCCCCTCCATTGTTCTCTATTGGGGGAAAAAACATTACTTTTTCCCACCATAGAGAACAATGGAGGGAATGGGGGTAACCTGTTTGGGGGCCCGTAGAATTGGACCCCCTGGTCCATTCTTGAAACTTGGTGGGTATTTGTGGGAGAGGCTCCAGCAGCTACCCTGTTTGGAGCCTGTTTTTCTTTAAGCGTACACACATTGATCCTTTCTTACAAACAGATGTAGTATATTCACTTTTACGTGCGTTCACGATAACTTGTGTACAGAGCTCGTATTTCAGGTTTCCATCTGCAAGCCTTGCCTAGCTTGTTTTAGACTTCTGCCCAGATGTTAATCCTCTGGAATAGATTCAAGTCTCCCTTTGTTTCATTCTTGAAAATACTCCGATGAGATTGCTTCGTGGTCCATTCCATGTAACACTCTTTTCTTTTTGTTCTTTTCCCATCCCCCCTCCCCCTTTCTTCTCTTCCTCTCCAGAGACTACATATTAACAAAATGGACCCAGACGCTTTGACGACAGACGAGATAAAGAAATTTGTGAGACTGGATATTGATCCAGAGAGCATAACGTGGGCAAGAGGTATCCTGGCAAAAATAATTGAAAGAAAAGGAACCTGAAAAATGTTCAAAAGGCCAGGGGGTTGACATTTATTTTATTTTATTTGTTTGTTTATTTTATTTTTATCCCACCTTGCCGGCGAACTGAAAGGCCTTTTATGGACAAGAATGCTGGGGGGAGGTTGAAAATACCTGATGGTTACCGAAACTGACTTTAAATGATGGTTGGCGAGCAGACTTTCAGAAATCAAACCATTCCAACGTTATGTACTGAAGTTACAGTTTTCTTTGAGAAATACAATAGAGGAGATGGAAGGGGAGGACAGGAACATGGTTATCAGTGGAATTCCCTTCCAGAGGATATAGTGATGGCCACAGTCACAGACAGCTTTAACAGGGGATTAAACAGATTCATGGAGGATAGGTCTGTCAGTGGCTACTAGCCGTGGTGTCTGAGGGGAACCTCCCCATTCAGAGGCAAGTCAGTCTCTGAATCCCAGAACCAGGAGGCAGCATCAGGGGGAGGCCTCGGCCTCTATGCCTTATTGTTGGCCCTCCAGAGGGACTGCTTGGCCACTGTGTGCGACAGGTTACTGGACTAGGTGGACGACTGGTCTGACCCAGCAGGGCTCTTCTTGTGTTCTAATGAAGGCCTCAGCCTTTATATGCCCAGTTGTTGGACCTCCAGGGGAACTGGTTGGGGCCACTGTGTGAGACAGGATGCTGGACTAGATGGACCACTGGTCTGACCCAGCAGGGCTCTTCTTATGTTCTAATGAAGGCCTCAGCCTCTCTGCCCTGTTGTTGGCCCTCCAGAGGAAATGTTTGGCCACTGTGTGCGACAGGTTACTGGACTAGGTGGGCCAGTGGTCTGATCCAGCCGTGCTCTTTTTACATTCTTTGGAAGAAAATGTGAAACCTTTTGTGGGCAATGCTCCCTCTAAGCTGTAGAGTCTTGTGAGCGAAAATTCTACCTTGTGAGGTACTGGCATTAAAGTTGTGAGCGAGCAATTCAGCTGCTGCATAAATTAGTTTGCTCTGGCGCCATCCTTCCTGAGCGAAGACAAAAACGTGAGCCAGAGGCTAAAAAACTGTGAGCTAGCTCACATTAACTCAGTTTGGGGGGAACACTGGAGGCAGGTGTTCCGTGATGCTGAGCATTAGATGCGCTTGCTCTTTCTCAGCTTTTCCTAATGCTTGTTGTCAGTCACTAGCATGGTTCATTGGCTGTTTTCCTCCTTCGCATCTCGTTCCTTTGGGTTGTTGTGGGGAAGCAAAAGTAGGGATTTCCCCCACACCCGCCCTCCAAAGCCTCCGTCTTGTCTCTGAGACGCCAAGATGTCTCTATGTGGATTTCTGCTAAATTTCTACTAATAGAAGCGGGCAAATTTTGCCAATTCTCACCCTGACCCGACTCACTGTTGCAGCTCCACCCCCAGGAATACACAGATTGGGGAACTCTCCACATGAACTCTGCTCTGGTCTGGCATCCTCACATTGGCCCAGTTTTCACATGGTGCCCCGGTTAGATTTTGCTGCTGAGTTTGCTCTTGGCCTGAGTTTTCTTTTGATTGTTCTATATATAGGCATTTTATGATTGTTTATGATTGTTTGCTGCCTCAGGAAACTTATTTTGGCGAGAAAGGTTGAATTAAAAAAAGGTTTAAAATAAATAAAAATATTGCCCAGGAAAGTCTAAATAAATAAGAACATAAAATATCAGAAGAGCCCTGCTGGATCAGACCAGTGGTCCATCTAGCCCAACATCCTGTCTCACACAGAGGCCAACCAGTTCCTCTGGAGAGCCAACATCAGGGCAGAGAGGCCGAGGCCTTCATTAGAACATCAGAAGAGCCCTGCTGGATCAGACCAGTGGTCCATCTAGCCCAGCATCCTGTCTCACACAGAGGCCAACCAGTCCCTGGAGGGCCAACAACGGCATAGAGGCCGAGGCATTCATAAGGGCATAAGAAAAGCCCGGCTGGATCAGACCAGTGGTCCATCTAGTCTAGCATCCTGTCTCACACAGTGGCCAACCAGTTCCTCTGGAGGGACAAAAACGGCATAGAGGCCTTCATAAGGACATAAGAAAAGCCTTGCTGGATCAGACCAGTGGTCCATCTAGCCCAGCATCCTGTCTCACACAGAGGCCAACCAGTTACCCTGGAGGGCTAGCAACGGGGCATAGAGGCCTTCATTAGAACATAAGAAGAGGCCCGGCTAGATCAGACCAGTTGTCCATCTAGTCCAGCATCCTGTCTCACACAGTGGCCAACCAGTTCCTCTGGAGGGACAACAAGACAGCTCAGGGGCTGAGACCTTCCCCTGATGTTCCCTCCTGGCACTGGGACTCAAGAGGTTTAGTGCCTCTGAAAGTGGAGGTTCCCCTCAGTCACCATGGCTAGTAGCCACTGATAGACATCCCCCATAAATCTTATCTAATCCCTTTTAAAAACTGCTTATTCCTGTGGCCATTACTACATCCTCTGGCAGTGAATTCCACATTGTAACCACTCTCTGTGTAAAGTAGTGTTTCCTTTTGTGCGTCCTGAACCTACCGCTCATCGCTTTCTTGGATGCCATTGAGTAAATAAGCCGATTGGCCCAAAAGCAAGCAGTAAGTGGAACCGGAAGTTTGTAAGAAAGCCCATCTACTTGATTCACGTCTGGTAGCACCTCTGAGACCAAGAACATTTTCAGGGCATGAGCTTTAGAGAGCCAGATCTCCCTTGTTATTTGACAAAGGAGCTTTGATTCTTGAAAGCTCACGCCCAGGACATCTAGTTGTTCTCTAAAGTGCTACTGGTCTTGAATCTACCTGTTCCACTGCTGCCCTCTGAAACTATCCGTCAGCTTAGATATGGAAATTGTAACTGTCGAGAGGCATGCATTTGGCAGTTCGGAAGTCCTCACCTTGTGGTCTGTTAATCAGCGGCATGCGGAGAGAAGCTGATTTGTTATTTCCGTGTAGCTTTCCAAGCTTGAATCTTTCTGCTATTTTTGAACTTCCTGGAAAAAGAGAGAGAGAGAGAGAGGCGGCAGGGAGGGATGTCACGTTTCCCTTCCAACAGACTTTTAAAATGCATATAATTTCCTGCCATTTTCGAAGAAATGTATTCTTGAAAGTCTGGCTCTTGCCATGTTAAGGGGACTTCCATCTTATTTTATTCCCTAAGCAGCAGCAGCAGCAGCTTCTGAAAACTTAAGACAGGCTCAGCTAACATGAAAGTGCGTAAGTCAGGCATCCAACAGTGTGATCCTAACCGCAGTTACATCCTTCTGAGTTTGCTGAAGTCAGTGGGTGTAATTGATGTCTTTGTCATCAACCAAAAGGGGGACTGGAACCAAGAATTCTGGGTGCGAAACAGGGGTCACTGAGGGTGTAGGTGCTTTTGTGAGTCACTGCTCACTTCTAAGATGGGTAGCCGCGTTAGTCGTGTTTGTAGCAGCAGAAAAGAGCAAGAGTCCAGGAGCGCCTTAAAGACTAACAAAATACCTGGCAGGTTATGAGCTTTCGTGAGTCACTGCTCACTTCTTCAGATACAGCTAGAATGAGAGCCCATCTGTCCTATTTGTTGGAAAGTGGAGTGGTTTCGGATGCCAAATGACGTTAGCAGGCCAATGACAGTAGCAGGTGACTAGCGATAGAGGCGTGATTGGACTTAGGGGAGATACGCAGAGGGGTAATAGGCATGGAGAAATCAGCATTGGTAACAAGACAGGGCACAGTGCTTCCTGTTTTGGTTTAAGTATCCACGTTCCATTCGTGAGGCCTGATGGGAACAAAGCTGTGCTTGAATAGAACGGGAAACTGGAGGCGATGGCTTAAGCATTTTGGATCTGTGTGGCCTGCTTGCCACCGTTCCAGAAAGCCCTTCCCACATTCATCTGCTTGGTTGGGGTCTCTTGTGAGGTTCTAAAGTTCTGCTTCTCATTGCCCATGTATTCATAGTCCTAAGAACTACTTGGGGGGGGGGGCATTCTCCCTTTATCCTTTTTTTAAAAAATAGAGCAGGCTAGCTGAAGTTCTCAAAACGCTGAATTATTAAACTGAACTCTTCCCACAGCTGCCTCCTGGGCCCCCGGTAACGTCCATAGGTTTGTTTGTGCTCTGCTGAGTGAGATTTCTCCCCCCCCACACACGCCTGGATGATTCAGAAGAGCAAACGGCTTGAGTTCTTTTGTCAAAGTTGACTTCTTCCGCCTCGGAGTGCTAACAGATTAGTCTCTCGCCCTCTGCACGTACAAAATGGCTCCTGTCTCTCTCTCTCTCTTAAGATCGTTCTGGCGTTCACCCGTTCTCTCTTTTGCTCTCCCCCCCCCCCTTTCTGCCTGCACAGTGCTGGACACCAGTGACCGCTTTCTGCGGCAGATCACTATCGGCCAGTCTCCGACAGAGAAAGGGCTTAGCCGCACAGTAAGTGACATGACTTTCGCCCTTTGGGATCCTTTGCTTTTTAGAAAAACAAGGCGGTGAACAGTGCCTTTCCCCCCCTTCTTACATCTTCAGCAACTTCGTTAGCCTTGAGCAAAGTTTTCTGAGAGTTCAAGGAAACTCTTGTTTCCCAGTTAATTTTTTTTAAAAAGTGGGATACAGAAGAGAAAAAGAGTAAGGGGAAAAGTGTAAATTAATCAGAAGTTATCAAATATCTGTCAGCTAGGCTGCCATCTAGAAGGTGGGGGTGGGGAGTGTAACTCTGGTATGCTAAGTTTCGATTCTCCTGCATCCTTCATCTCTGCCTTGGAGACGTTCTCCACTTTCCCGCTGGGAACTAAGGGCTGTTAATTTTCCATGCGAACGTAACCTGCTGCTGTTGGTTTGTATCCGTCAGATGGCCCAAGTTTGAACCCCGTATAAAACCCCATTCCCGCTTTTACCCCAGTAGTCTTAACACAAAATGTGTTTAGAGCAATGCAGTATTCTGATTCAACAAACTGATCCTGGTTAAGGAACGTTGTTGATTACTGATACCGGGGACTCTGACAATATCACGAATAGTTGCGCACAACAGGTAGAATCAACTATATTACTAAAAATATATTGTTCAAATATAGAAGCAGGAAATAAAACATCATTGTTACAGTATTCGGGAATAGGTTCTCTCTTTGAAATAAGACACAAAAATATTTTTGAATATTCATCAACAGTCTAATAAAAAAAGGGAAACTGTTCTTGACTCTTTGCTGAATGTTTTCCCTACCTTCTGTTTTATTTAACCGCCTCTTCCGGCATATCCCTAGGCCCAGTTTGACATCGCAGTCGCCAGTGAGATCATGGCCATTTTAGCGCTCACGGACAGCCTGGAAGACATGAGGAGGCGGTTGGCCAGAATAGTGGTCGCTTCCAGTAGGGAAGGTATCGCAGTTACCACAGAAGATCTGGTAAGTTGACCATCACCTTGCCAGAAAGCTGCAGGGGTCGACTCAAAGAAGTGCAAAAGCTCTGATTACTAAGCCCAAGCAAGTTGGCTTGGAGTTTGTGGGACAATTCCAGTGAAATCTTTTTGAATTTGGATGTGAGGCTCAGCAACTTAAACCTATGTGATCTCAGCCCACAAGTACCCTAAAGTTGTGTGTTCTCTCTTCAGCCTTCTCACGTGCTGAGAGAATTTGACAAGGCCCCACTCTGGAGTTCCACTGTTTGGTAAAAGCTACCGGAGGCGGGGCCTTGTCTGTGATGGCCCCTGTGTTGCAGCAGGAGCTCCTAAAGAAGAGAAGCGGTTCTGAATAAAGAGAGAGATAGAAAGATAAAGACCTAGGCAGAGATGGCAATGGAAATAACCATTTGTCCTTCTTTCTTTTAGGGAGTGAGTGGTGCTCTAACAGTTCTGATGAAAGACGCTATTAAACCAAACCTCATGCAGACTTTGGAGGTAGGTGCATATTCTGTGTTAGCAGTTGGCCGTGCATCAGAATATTTGCCAGAGGGTGGCCTTTTGCGAGATGGCAGAAATAAATGTTCAGGCTGATCCTGCATTGAGCAGGGGTTGGACTAGATGATCTCTATGGATCCTTCCAATTCTGTGTTTCTGCTAAAAGTATCCTATAGAGAATGAAGGTGGAACTGTAGTTTTTATTTGTTTAAACTATTCCTATTCCACCTTATCTTCTTAGACTCAAAGTGGCTTAGAGTCAGAGAGCTCTCTTAACATAACCTAACATAACCTAATTCACATAACCTACTTCACAGTCTTGTTGTGAGCACAGAATGGAGGAAGAGAGTATAGAATCCTAGAATCACAGAATTGGAAGGGGCCATACGGGCCGTCTAGTCCAGCCCCCTGCTCAATGCAGGATCAGCCTAGAACATCCCTGACAAGGGTTTGTCCAGCCACTATATGAAGACTTCCAGGGAGGGGGAGCTCACCACCTCCCTAAGTGGCCCATTCCACTGTTGCACAACTCCTACTGTCAAAAAGTTTTCCCTCATATCCACCCGGTACCTTCCCACCTTTAATTTAAACCCATTATTGCAAGTCCTCTCCTCTGCTGTCAACAGGAACAGCTCCCCGCCCTCCTCTAAGTGACAGCCCTTCAAATTCTTCGAGAGAGGCATCCTGTCCCCCCCCCTTCAGCCTTCTTTTCTCGAGACTGAACATTCCCAAGTCCCTCAGCCCTTCCTCCTAGGGCTTCTTGGTCTCCAGGCCCCCGGTCATCCTTGTCGCTCTCCTCTGCACCCACTCCATTCTGTCCACATTCTGTCCACATCCTTTCTGAAGTGAGGCCTCCAGAACTGCACCCAGTACTCCAGGTGTGGCCTCATCAAGGCAGTGTACAGCAGGACTATCAGATCTTGCAATTTGGATGTTATGTTTCTGTTGATATACCCCAAAATCGCTTTTTATTACTGCATCAAACTGGCTGCTCATATTTAACCCACAGTCCACCCCGTACCCAGGGGTCATTTGGGGCCGGAGCGAGGCGGAGCGCTGCTCTGCCAGCTCAGAAGTGGGCACTAGGGCAGCCACAGGCCGAATCAGATTCTCTGATCTGATTCGGCCTGCCGCTGAATTGCCACCGAAATTCGGCAGCAGCTTTAAAAGCGGCTGTAGGGGAGGGGGTTTGAGGGAGAGGCTCCAAACTTGTGGATAGCTTCTGGGACATCTCCCCCAAATACCCACCAAGTTTCAAGAAGATTGGACCAGGGGGTCCAATTCTATGGGCCTCCAAACAGGTTGCTCCCATTCCCTCCATTGTTCTCTATGATGGGGAAAAAGTAACATTGTTTCCCATCATAGAGAACAATGGAGGGGGTGGGGCAACCTGTTTGAGACCCTGTAGAATTGGACCCCGTGGTCCAATCTTCTTGAAACTTGGTGGGTATTTCGGGGAGAGGTCCCAGAAGGTACCCTGCAAGTTTGGAGCCTCTCCCTCAAACCCCCTCTCCTCCAGCCCCTGATATCCCCTATGAGTTTTTGCCATTGACTTCAATGGCCCATAGGGTATAATAGGGCTGAAACTGATTGGTTATGCTAGTGAGTTATGCTAATAGGTATGCTAATTAGCTCCTGCACCTCTTTTTCTACGAAATGACCCCTGCCCATACCCCAAGATCCTTGTACTACACTGAGCAGGGAGCTGTACCAGATGGCCTGCATGGCCCCTTGTGACTCTGATTCTATGGCGGTTGCTGCTGCCATAGCAACATTTTAAAAAAATCTGCACAGCTAGTCAGAAACCCTGCTGGGCAAAAGCCTCACCTGGCCCCGCCCACCCTCTAAAAACACTTGGTGGGCAGCAGAAAAGGTGCCTGCGAGCACCCGTGGGCGCCACAATTGGGGTCTCTAGATCTAGAGCTTGGAACCTTCTCCCTAATCAGCATACATAGGGAGATCTTGATATGGGCTCTCATGGTGTTTTGGAACCGCTTTTCTTAATTCATTTTGCCATGTCTTTGCTGCCTCTATCCTCTGCCAGGGCGACCCGGTGTTCATCCATGCTGGTCCGTTTGCCAACATCGCTCATGGCAACTCTTCCATCCTGGCAGACAAGATTGCCCTCAAGCTGGTTGGCAAGGAAGGGTTCGTGGGTAAGTCGTGAGGAATTCTGGTTGACCTCTGACTCTGATGGTCTTTTTTTTTTTTTTGTGCGGACAGAGAAATGCGCTGCAGCCTAGAAATCACATTGATACCCCCCAAATCCAAAAATTGGAACGGCATTCTGTCTGCCAGCCCAGTCTCATCAGATTCTGGAAGCTAAGTAGGGTCAGCCCTGGATAGAACTTGGATAGGAGACCCCCAAGGAAATGCCAAGTTGCTATGTAGAGGCAGGCACTGACAACCCATCTCTGAACGTCTCTTGCCTTGAAAACTCCATGAGGTTGCCTTAAGTCAGCTGCAACTTGATGGTGGAAAAACACCCAGCAGCAACTCTGGCTGTGAACAGGGTAGATTTCAAAGAGGGGATGAGTCATGGAACCCCAAAGCCCAGAGCCTCTCAGAGCTATGCAAATGGCTCTGGACAGAGCAAGACGGCAGGTTTCCCAAGACAGAAGGTGGGACCTCGTTTGGAGTACTGTGTACAGTTCTGGTCGCCACACCTCAAAAAAGATATTGTAGCATTGGGAAAAGTGCAGAAAAGGGCAACTAGAATGATGTAAAGAAAGGTTGAAGCGCTTGGGGCTCTTTAGCTTGGAGAAACGACAGCTGAGGGGTGACATGATCGAGGTTTATAAGATTATGCGTGGGATAGAGCAGGTAGAGAAAGAAGTGCTTTTCTCCCTTTCTCACAGTACAAGAACTGGTGGGCACTCCATGAAATTGCTGAGCAGTTGGGTCAGAACAGATAAAAGGAAGTACTTCACCCATAGAGTGATTAACACGTGGAATTCACTGCCACAGGAGGTGGTGGCGGCTACAAGCATAGATGGCTTCAAGAGGGGATTGGACAAACATATGGAGCTGAGGTCCATCAGTGGCTATGAACCACAAGGTCTAGAAGGAACTCTCGGTCTGGGGCAAGTGATGCTCTGTATTCTTGGTGCTTGGGTGGGGGGGCAACAGTGGAAGGGCTTCTAGTGTCCTGGCCCCAATGCTGGACCTCCTGAGGGTACCTGGTGTTTTGGCCACTGTGTGACAGAGTATTGGACTGGATGGGCCACTGGCCTGATCCATCATTGGCTTCTCTTATGTTCTTACGTTCATCTTCAACTTTGGCTAAATTGTTGCACCTAAAGGGACAGAGACTGGGAAAGCCAAGGCAGCAGTGGGGATGTTTTCCAATCCCCTGGAACCTGAGCGAATGGGGCTTGGAAGGCCAGTTACATCACAGAGGTCCTTTAAGGAAGGGTGGGATGAAAAAGAATTTAAAAATTAGTGCTGTTAAGAGACTGGGTGGGGGTGTTCAGAAGCCTGGCTATCCATGTTTCTTTGTTGTTGTTGCTTTTTCTTTGTTAGGAATATGATGAGCCTTTTATGAGGTTTTTTTGGGCTTCAGCTGCAGTTGTCCATCTATCATTCCAGCATTTTCCATTGTATCGTTCAGTTGTTCAATGGTTAGCCCTCTTTCGGGGTTTTTTTTCCAGAGCCAGTGATATAGTGGTTAGGAGCACGGACTCTAATCTGGGAGAACCGGGTTTGATTCCCCATTCCTCCACTTGCAGCTGCTGGTGTGACCTTGGATCAGTCACACGTTCTCTCAGAGCTGTTCTCTCACGGGCAGTCCTCGAAAGAGCTCTCTCAGCCTCACCTACCTAACAAGGTGTCTGTTTTGGGGAGGGGGAGGGAAAGGAGATGGTAAGCTGTTCAGAGACTCCTTCAGGTAGTGAAGGGTGGGGTATAAATCCAATCTCCTCCTCCTCCTCCTCCTTCTGAGAGCCAGTTTGGTGTAGTGGTTAAGTGCACGGACTCTAATCTGGGAGAAGCGGGTTTGATTCCCCACGCCTCCTCTTGCAGCTGCTGGTGTGACCTTGGGTCAGTGACAAGTTCTCTCAGAGCTTCTCTCAAGGGCAGTTCTCAAGAGACCTCTCTCAGCCCCACCTACCTCACAGGGTGACTGTTGTAAGGAGGGGAAGGGAAAGGATATTGTAAGCCGCTCTGAGACTCCGAGTGAAGGGTGGGGTATAAATCCAATCTCCTCCTCCTCCCCCTCTCCATTCTCCTCCTCCTCCTCCTCCTCCTCTTCTTCTTCTCCTCCTCCTCTTCAATAGAAAGGGAGGAATAATATTGAAAATAACACTGGGGCAAAAAAAAGTCACAATAGTGCTGTGCAGAAAGGAAGAAGGCGTGCCGTCTGATTTCTGTGCTCTTCTGATATAATGACATGTGTTTTTGTTCTGCCTGCAGTGACAGAAGCTGGTTTCGGAGCAGATATCGGCATGGAGAAGTTCTTCGACATCAAATGCCGCTACTCTGGCCTCCAGCCCCATGTGACCGTCCTTGTCGCCACTGTCCGGGCTCTCAAAATGCACGGTGGAGGGCCCACGGTGAGCACTTGGATGATCCTCATCACCCTCGTTGGCTCTTCGAGTCCAAATGATCCAGTGAGAGCCAGGGTGGCGGAGTGGTTAGAGTGTCAGGCAAGGAACCTGGGAGATCCAAGTTCGAATCCCCACTGTACTATGGAGGCTTGCTAGGTGACCTTGGTGGGCCAGTCATACCCTCTCTACCTAACCTACCTCGCAGGGTTGTTGTGAGGATAAAAAATGGAGCAGAGGAGAACGATGTAAGCTGCTTTATGGAGAAGGGCTGGGTGTAAATGAAGAAGTAGAGGAAGAGTTTAGATTTATACCCCGCCCTTCGCTACCCAAAGGCGTCTCAGAGCAGCTTACAGTCTCCCTCCCCCTCCGCACAGCTGACACCCTGTGAGGTAGGTGGTGCTGAGAGAGCTCTTTCGAGGACTGCCCTTGAGAGAACAGCGCTGAAAAAAACTTGTCACTGACCCAAGGTCACCCAGCAGCTGCGTGTGGAGGAGTGGGGGATCAAACCTGGTTCTCCCAGATTAGAGTCCACGCTCCTAACCACTACACCAGACTGGCTCAAAGTGAAGTAAATAAACAGTAGAAAAGAGCAAGAGTCCAGTAGCACCTTAAAGAATAACCAAATTTGTGGCAGGGGAGGAGCTTTCGTGAGTCACAGCTGGCTTCTTCAGAAGCAGTATATAAAGAAGCGAGCAGCGCTCCTCCCCTGCCACAAATTTTGTTAGTCTTTAAGGTGCTACTGGACTCTTGCTCTTTTCCAGTGGTACAGACAGACTAACACGAAGACCCATCTTGATCTAAATAAATCGTGGTTTAGTAACCTGCAGTTTTGCTGGCTTCAAAACCAGGCTGATGTTCTGTTTCTAAAGGAAAGATCAGTTTATTCCACAAAAAGGACAGTGGACCTGGCGACATAAATCGCCACATTAACCAATGGGAGCAACCCTCTCTGCCCCCACTGTTTTCTTCTCCCACTAAGCCCTTGACTTTTCACCCAATGGGCTTCTGAAACCCTTGTGATGTAGTAATGCTTGTGGAAGTCATGTTGACCTCTGGTGACTGACCCCTACTGGGGGCCTGGAGGATATTCAGAGAGGTGGCTGAATAAAGCCTGCCCTCACCTCAGATATTCCAAGGAGGTCTCCCATCCAAGTACTTGCCAGAGTCCACCCTGCTTAGCTTTCGAGTTCTGATAAGATCGGGCTTGCCTGGGCACCTTGTATGTCTTACAGCCAGTGCAGTTTGTTGTTTTTAACATGGTACAGTCCCCTCATTTGACCGTACCACCTAAAGAACACACATGGTTCAAAGGACTCCTGTGTTTAAAACCTTTCTGAGGGTGGAAACTAGTTTTCTCAGGTCGGGAAAGCTGCAGAGGCAATGAGGGAAAGGGACAAAATGAAAATGGACTCTTCTTAGGGGCGGGGTCGCTAGCCCACTGACCCTTTGCTAATAATGAGATCTTCCGTTTGCTGCTTGTGGCCATCTTCGCAGACGAGTGTGTCTTTTTTGGTTTCTGTGCCTGGTACTGAAAAGTTACAGCACACCCCTCATGGCTGTGAACAGCTGTTTGCAAATTAATGAGCAGAGAACTATTACTGTTTAGTGCATTGTGCTAATAAGTACCGAGCTCTTGAGCTTGCACACAGCTGAGCCCAAATGCACAACCTTTTGTTGTGTGTCCTCCTACAGGAATTTCACACCTTCTCCTCCCCTTCTTGGGAGGTTTTCGGAGAGAGGTTTGCAGGTAGACTTGGCAGTCAAATTGCAATACAGAGGAATTTCTTTCTCTCCCTTTCCCCCACACTCTGTCTGGGCAGTAATAATAATAATAATTATTGTATGGCGTTGTGTGTGTGGTATAGCCAGGAGAGCCTAAGATTGCCGGGCTGCCTGAAGTACTGGAGCTTTTTTGTGTTATGCACCACTAGGTGGCGAGGTGGATTTATTTTGGGGGCTGAGGGAGCTCTGAGAGAGCTGTGACTGACCCAAGGTCCCCCAGCTGGCTTCATGTGGAGGGGTGCGGAATTGAACCCGGCTCTCCAGATTAGTGTCTGCCATTCTTAACCACTACACCATGCTGGCAGTGATGCTCTGTCTTGGTGCTTGGGGGGGCAACAGTGGGAAGGCTTCTGGAGTTCTCACCCTGCTGGTGGACCTCCCAAAGGCCCCTGGGTTTTGGCCACTGTGTGACACAGCGTGTTGGACTAGATGGGCCATTGGCCTGATCCAGCATGGCTTCTCTTATGCTCGTGTGTCTGGGGCAGTGATGCTCTGTCTTCTTGGTGCTTGGGGGGCCACAGTGAGAGGGCCTCTGCAGTCCTGGCCCCACTGGTGGACCTCCTGATGGCACCTGGTGTCTTTGGCAACTGTGTGACACAGAGTATGGGACTGGATGGGCCACTGGCCTGATCCAACATGGCTTCTCTGATGTCCTTATGTTCACACACTCAGTTAATACCCTTTTCTTGCCCTTTGCAGGTCACAGCCGGGGTTCCCTTGCCAAAGGAGTACACAGAAGAGGTAAAAATGGCTTTCTCTTAGTGGAAAGGAAAATTCAGCAGCATCTTAACAACAACCTATGTTTATTTCAGTACGAGCTTTCATGGGTCACAGCTAGGTCGCCAACCTCCAGGTGGGGAGCCTGGAGATCTCCCAGTATTACAGCCGATCTCCAGGCAACAGAGTCAGCTCACCTGGAGAAAATGGCCACTTGGGAAGGTGGACCCCATGGAATCATACCCTGTTGAAGCCCCTCCCCTCCCCAAACTCCACCCCCTCCAGGCTCCACCCTCAAAATCTCCAGGTATTTCCCAACCTGGAGCTGGTAGCCTTGGTCCCAGCCTGCTTTGATGCACAAAAGCTCATGTTGAGATAAATGTTAGTCTTCCAAGGTGCCACTGGATTCTTGGTTTATTTTGCTATGACAGCCTTTTAATTGATGCCATTTATTAGCTTTGAATTGCTTTTACTTGCTTTAATTGACGCCATTTATTGGTTTTTAATTGCTTTTACTTGCTTTAATTGATGCCATTTATTAGTTTTTAATTGCTTTTACTTGCTTTAATTGACGTCATTTATTGGTTTTAATCAGGGCTTTTTTTGTAGAAAAAGCCCAGCAGGAACTCGTTAGCATAATAGCACACCCAAAAGCAGAAACTCATTAGCATATTAGGCCACACCACTGACAGCACAGCTTGTTAGCATATTAGGCCACACCCCCATGTTACCAGAGGAGTGGTCATCCAGCCACACCCACCTTTTGCTTCTTATTCTGTTTACCTTGTTTGTTGTCAAAACCCAGGGCTTTTTTTATAGCAGGAATTAATTTGCATGTTAGGACACAAACCCCTAATGTAGCCAATCCTAATGAGTTTCTCCTGTTGGGTGTGGCCTATTATGCTAATGAGATCCTGCTGGGTGTGGCCAACTCAGGAGCCAGCCGGAACTCCGTTCCTGTGCGTTCCTGCCCAAAAATAGCCCTGGTTTTAATTGCTTTTACTTGCTGTAATTGGCGCCATTTATTGGGTTTTAATTGCTTTTGCTTTCTTTAATTGATGCCATTTATTGGGTTTTGCTTTTGTACAGCAGGGCCTCACATTGATCCGGATCTTAAGAAAGGACCAGGTGTTGGCTTAAATAGGGGTAGGGGGTAGGGGTGGAGAACCCTTCCTCCCTAAGCAGGGGGTGAGCTGGTGCTTGGAATAGTTTGGTGTAGTGGTTAAGTGCACAAACTCTAATCTGGGAGAACCGGGTTTGATTCCCCACTCCTCCACTTGCACCTGCTGAATGACCTTGGGCAAGCCATAGTTCTGGCACAGCTGTTCTTGGAAAAGAGCGGTCTCTGTCAGAGCTCTCTCAGCCCCACCTACCTCACTGGGTGTCTGTTGTGGGGAGGGGAGGGGACAGGAGTTTGTAAGCCGCTCTGAGACTCCCTTGGGTAGTGAAGGGCGGGGTATAAATCCAACCTCCTCCTCCTCCTCCTCCTCTTTGATTGCTGCCACGAGAGGGAGGGGCCGAGGCTCAGTGGTAAAGCATCCGCTTGGCATGCAGAAGGCCCCAGGTTCAATCCCTGGCATCTCCAGTTAAAAGAGCCAGTTTGGTGTAGTGGTTAAGTGCGCAGACTCTAATCTGGGAGAACCAGGTTTGATTCCCCACTCCTCCACTTGCATTCGCTGGATGACCTTGCATAGTTCTGGCGGTTTCTGTCAGCGCTCTCTCAGCCCCACCTACCTCACAGGGTGTCTGTTGTGAGGAGGAAAAGGGAAAGGAGTTTGTGAGCCGCTCTGAGACTCCCTTGGGTAGTGAAGGGTGGGGTATAAATCCAATCTCTCTTCTCTCTTCTCCTAAAAGGATCAGGTAGGAGGTGATATGAAAAGATCCCTCTACTTAACACTCTGGAGGGCTGTGGTCAGTCTGGTAGACGACAGATATTGACAAGAGGGTCTGATTCAGAAAAAGGGAGCATCATTTGTGTTCAAGATTCAAAGCAGTCTCAGTGCCATACACATGGCGTGGCGCATAAAGGCCACGTACAGTGAACGTTCCTGCCCTTGTTGTGAAAAGAGACATATGGTGGAGAGAGGTGGTGGCTCGGGGGCAGGGGGTGTGACAGATGCCATCCTTCCCTCCATTCCTGTTTTCACGGGACAGAGACAGCACAGTTTGGGCCAAGGCACACCAGAACGCTGCCCTTTGCCGCTCTGCCCTTTTTGGTTTTAGTTGCAACGTCAGTTTGCAAGTTATAGGAAACAAAGAAAAGCTGAAAAAGACTTTGGGATTCCTCAGTCAGCCCGGGATAGGGTTCTTGCCTAGAGAAATCCATCCCAAAACGGAAGCTAGAATAATGCTGTGTTGAGAGATCGCACTGCAGCTTTGTCGGTCTGTTTCTTCCCTTTCCCCCAGGTCCAGTTACCTTGGGTGTGAATATTTAGGCCCAGGCAGAACATGGTTAGAGTGTTAAGGCTAGAATCCGGGTGCCCAGGGTTCAAATTCCTACTCTGCCACAAATCACACTGAGTGACCTCGGGCCAGACCTTCTCCCTCAGCCTCGCCTACCTCACAGGGTTGTTTCTGTAAGAAGAGTTGGATTTATATTCCACCCTTCCCTCGAAGTCCCAGAACTGTCCAAAAAGATCCGCCAAAGGAAGACCGGACTCAGTAGTGAGAAGCTGTGAATGTATTCAAATAAAGCCTCGCTGGTGATAAAGAGGCCCAATGCCACTCAAACCGGTTCGGTTTGGGTGGGTTTTTTTGCTTGGGTGTTCGGCTCAGGGCTTGGTTTGGGGCCGTCCAGCTCACGAGTCCCAAACCAAACCAGGCTTTCCCAGTTCGTGCCCACCCGTATATAAAATACATTAAATAATCTAAAAACATAGTTCCATAAAACCCAACATGACGTGTCTCCTTAAATACAATTCTGTTCCCTCCCCCCAATCTAGATTAACAGTGGGGGGAGATGGGAAAGCAGTTAGTGAACTGGCTAGGTGTTAAAAACCGATTAAAACCATTGCTGTCCTCGACCAAGTACTTGGCGGACTGTCTCTGCCTTGCAGGCCTTGCGGAATTGTAACAGATGCCGCAGGGCCCTGATGTTAATGGGCAGAGAGTTTGGCTCCTGCGGGGGCTTGTGTGTGTGAATGAAAACACGAATCCCCGGGGTCATTTCGTAGAAAAAGAGGTGCAGGAGCTCATTAGCATAACTCATTTGCATATGCCACACCCCCTAACATACCGGAAGTGTGTCGGAAGGCAACACCCCCCCCCTCAGGCTCCACTCCACAGGTGAGTGAAACTGACCTGCTCTTCCTCCATTCCCTTCCCCATCCACTACTTTGTGCAATAAAAATAAGCGTAAAGAACATACCCTCATTCTCTTCCTGCTCCCTTGAAACCACCAGGTTTCAAGTAGACATGAGATACCCAAGACATGTGCACCACCCATCCCTTTCCCTTCCCCTCCCCATAACAAGACACCCTGTGAGGTAGGTGGGGCTGAGAGAGGTCTTTTGAGAACTGCTCATGAGAGAACAGCTCTGAGAGAACTTGTGATTGGCCCAAGGTCACACCAGCAGCTGCATGTGGAGGAGTGGGGAATCAAACCCGGTTCTCCCAGATTAGAGTACAACTCCTTATCTCTACACCAAACTGATGGGGTGGAAGCTGCTGAAGGGTTGGTGAAATTTCTCCAGTACTTATGTGGCATGTGCCCCAATAAAAAATGGTATACTTAGAACATTTATATGCCACCTTGAGCAAGTCTCTGGAAAAGCAGCACACAGTCATAAAAGGAACAATGATAAAATTATCAATATTAAAACAAAACATTAAAAACAATAAAGACCCTAGCAGGGCTTTCCCCGGGGCGCTGCGCCTCTGCACTGCTCGGGGAAGCCAAGGAAGGGGCGGGGCTTGGTCATGTGCCCGCCCCCTGGGCTCCTCACTCCCGGAGCTGCACTCCTGTGCTCTCCCGCTCCAATGGACCCCTGCGAATCCCTGAAAACATTGTTGACAAAAGCAGAGCAGTGTTTAGAAAGAAACCCAGTAAAGTCTGTTTAAAAACAGATTATGTAACAACAGCAGATGTAAAGGAAGTGTATAAAGCAAACAGAGACAGTATTATCTTAAAAAAATACACAAAGCTGGTCGTATCAGCCAATGCTCCCTCTAAGCTGTGGAGTCTTGTGAGCAAAAATTCTACTTTGTGGACCACTGGCATTCAAAGCTGTGAGCAAGCGATTTAGCCGCTGCACAAATCAGTTTGCTGTGGACCCATCCTTCCTGAGTTAAGACAAAAATGTGTGAGCTGGAGACTAAAAAACTGTGAGCTAGCTCACACTCGCTCATCTCAGAGGGAACACTGAATTATCAGCCCAGAACATTAGAAAAAACAGTGGTCTATGGTATAAAAGCTAATGTGTACAAACAGTGAAGGCAAACATCCTAAAAAAACAGTAGAAATGCTAATGGAAAAATAAAAATAAAATGTAGGCTGAGGACACTCCCACACCGGAGTGTGAAATAGGACTTGCCCTGGCCCCTGCCTGGTGAAACATGCTCCCCGTTGAGGTCTGGGAGCTTGCAGGATCTTCTTCAATTCTGCAGGGCCTCTTAGATGGAGCTGTCCCACCAGGCCTTTGGCTGAGGCAGCGGGTGTCTGTTTTTGGCCTCCCTGCGTTCGCTGTCATTCATTTATTAACAGCTGGCTATCATTCATTATCGCCCGGCCAGGGAATCTCTCACAACGAGCCAATAGTATCTTTGGGATGTGACACCATCTTAATGTATACTACTGTTTTTAATTTTTTTAATTATACTTATTGTATTGTAGAAATGTTGTTACCCGCCCTAAGCCCACTTGCGGGAAGGGCAAGCTATAAATACGAAATGAAAAAATAAAAATAAAAAATTGAATGTTCGTGGATAAATAGGCGTGAAGCATTCCACCTCTAGAAACTCCACGGTGATTTTGGTGTCAGTGACTAGTTCGCCCCATTCCCCGTGCGTCACAGACAAAACAAGTTTTCATTGTCCACAGTGCTTTTTATCAAGTAGCTTCTCTTCCGAGGCTACGCGGCCCTGACTCCTTTTCTTTGAGTTGTTGGGAAGGGAGGTCCTTTCCGGGTTCTCGAAAGTGGAAAAAAATACCTTTCATTTCAGTCATTCTCCAATGTTGTGCTTCTTTTCCTTTGAAGTGTGTTTCATCTTCCCTGTGACGAAGGAACTGGCATTTCTGAAATGAGGCACTTCGGGCTCGGCTGTTCTTCTTCCGCTTCTTTTGTCGCGCGTTTTGCTTTCATTTTCGTGCTTTTGTTGTTTAACGGTGGTGATTTTTTTTTTACACAGCGGGTGGCACAGAAGCCCCAACGATATTGCTGCTGGAACTAACCCTTTTGTTTTTCCGTCTCCTTTCCTACAGAACCTTCAGCTTTTGTCGAAGGGTTGTTGTAATTTAAGCAAGCAGATCCAGAATGCCCGGACCTTTGGCGTTCCAGTCGTGGTGGCGGTCAACACATTCAAGTAAGTGGGAACCCACGAACCACCTGCGAGATACAGCATTATGTATGGCTAGGAGACAGCCTAAAATGCCTTTTTTTTGGCAGGGAAGCCTGTTTTCTTCTCACAGCAGCCCTGTGAGGTAGATTAGGCTGGTTAACATCATGGCTGAGTGGAGATTTGAATCTGGCTCTCCCAAGACCCAGTCTGATGTTCTAACTGCTACACATCTCTTGCTCTGGCATAATCATAGACAGGACCGTAGCTACAGTAGGGGTTTGGGGGCCCCTTTCTTAAAGGCACAGCACCACAAGAATTCCTCCTGTAAATGCTTTTTTCAATCCTTTAAACACATTTTTTTAAAGGCATGTGCTTCTCTAAGCTGAGTGGGGTGCTGCAGTTGGCTAGTTCCTGCACTGAGCGAGGAGGTTGGAGTAGGTGACCTCTAGGATCCCTTCTAACTCTGTGTCAAGAGAGTTTTTCTATCTGTTAGAATCCAATGGCACCTTTAAGACCAACAAAGTTTTATTCAAGGTGTGAGCTTTCGTCTGCACGCACACTTCATCAGATAGTGAAAATGGAATTACATATCATAGTTGTATATATAGGGGTGTCTTGTTAAATTAGCATGCAGAATAGTGGAGATATTTTTTTAGCAGATCAAAAGAATGACAAGCTGGGTTTCTGGTTATCATCTGTTTGGGTTCAACTGGGGGGAAAGAACAACACAGGTAAGAAATATGTCAGAACTGGAGACTGGTGTGTCCTAAATTGTGAGAATCTCATCCTTAGACCCCATCCATCTCCTTTCTAGCATGGAGGCAAACTTTACAGCATCTTGGCTGTGCAGAGTACTTTTCCTTGTCCCCAAAACAGAGAACTGCATTTGAATCAACTATTCCAAATTACATTATATATTCAATTATATTCTATATTGTTAATTGTAAAATTGTAATTTTACAAGCACTGGATTATTTAGTATTGTGTGACTGGTGCCCAATTAAGGAGATTACTGTTTTGGTGTATATTTTGAATCTGCATTGAATGTTACACACTGATACATCATTGTGGCAAGAGAAGACTCAACATGATGATGTAATATCTTCCTGAAAAAGTAACGTGAACGAAACGAAGTAGTAGTCCGGAATCTTCGTCCTGTGCTGGTTTTTTTGGCGAGTTATCTGTTCTGTTTTTTTGCGAGTTGTATATTTCCAGCTGCTTGTTATTGTTTTCGACATAATAACTTTGCCTTACTGATATTGCCTTAGCGTCCTTATTCTCAGCTTGTCCTTTTCACTAGTCTATTGCTGGGTAGTTTCTTTTTTCCGGATTGCCAAGGAGATTCCCGCCAGTGGCTTTTTGCTCTCGTGTCCCACATCTTAATTTTTAACCTTGATAGTGCTAAATGCCCTGGTTAACCGTAATGCTTACCAGCCAGATTGAAAAAGGTGACGATGGGATGTTGTGAAGATTTAAGGGCTTAATGGTTTGCAGCGGGGCGTTGACGGAGTAATTAAAAAAACACCCAACCTATAAATGAATCCCTTCCGGCTTCTCCTCCTTTCAGTATAAAGGATTTATGGTTTAAATCACCTTTGGCACTCTGGAGTTGAGCAGGCTGAAGTTGCAAACCCTGGTGCGGATGTTAACGTATCGCAGTCTCTTAACCATGGTTAAGACAGTGGAAGCACTCAGCTCGGTCATATATTCCCTCTTTCTTCCCTCCATGCTGATTCTCCCTTCCAGCATTAACCGTGGCGTGGCACTGATAAAAGTGCCCCATCGGACATGGGCAAAGGCTTTTTTCATTCTTTCATATCCAAAATCCCCACTTAAACTCTTAATTTTTCCTCAGTATGCCCTCTGGATCTGGCTAAGCAGCTGCCTCTCTTCCTACGTAGTCCCTTACAGGGGACAGCAGAAGAAAATCAGGTTAAAACATGCATCATTACAAGGCCGATACCGAGACAGACATTTCAGTCTAGCAGCCACTGAGCTGACTACAGGCAGATGTCGCCGCACAAAAAGTGTATTCTGCTTTACTTTCCAAAGGTCAGGAACATCACTAAACCTCCTTCGGTAGATAAGTTTCATAGTCTTTGGGGCAACTGTCACCAAGTGGTTGTAGTGGTTAGAGTCTCAGACTAGGATCTTGGAGACCCCCCACTCTGCCATGGAAGCTTGCTGGGTGACCTTGGGCCAGTCACACACTCTCTTCCTAACCTACCTAGCAGGGCTGTTGTGAGGATACAGGGGAGAATGTCATAGGCCACTTTGTGTCCCCTGTGGGAAGAACACGTGCACGTGAAGGCGCATGAAGCTTCCTTATGCGGAACCAGGCCTTTGGTCCATCTAGGTCAGCATTGTCCATTCAGACTGGCAGCAGCTCTGTAGGATCTCAGGCCAAGGTCTTTCACATCACCTCCTGCCTGGTCTTCTAAACGGGAGATTCCGGGGGTCGACCCTGGGACCTTCTGCATGCCAAACAGAGGTCCCGGTCACACGAGCGAGATAAGACCGGGGGGGGGGGGGTGAGGCTGTTTGCTCTGGAGTAATTTGACCTGCAGTTGTGCGATCACACAGTTCTGTGAAGCTGCAGGCACAGCCCGCCACTGTGTGATCAGACACAATTGTGGGTGAGTCAGGGGGGTTGTCCCCCCCCGCCCCGATGCGCTTAAACAGGGGATCAAAGAATCGCATCTCCACCCTGAGGGCTTCCTATGGCAGTATGCGATGATGCGCGTACTGAGGGGGGGGGGGGAACGGCATGGCGTCCGGATAGCCTGATCAGACTATCCCCAACGCCATGAGTGCGCGCTGGACTGATCACACGGGGAAAGTCCGTCTGTGGCCCACAGCAAACCTGTTTGATACTGGACTTTCCCTAGTATCTTTTAACTCCGTTTCTTTGGCAGAGAGAAACGGGTTGCCGACGGGTGTGGGACGCTTTCCAGATGTTCTGGTGTGATCGCACCCTTAAAATCCGCGTGGCATTCGTGCCTATCGCTCGGCTGATTCTGTGTGCGATCGGGGCCAGAGGCTCTGCCACTGAGCTACAGCCCTATACTACCACAGAAGCTTGCTGGATGACCTTGGGTCATTCTCTGCTTAATCTACCTCACAAGGCTGTTGTGAGGATCCAGTGGAGGAAGGGGAAATGTTATGGCCCATTTTGTGTCCCCACCAGGAAGAACGGTGAGTTATAAATGCAGTAAAATAAATAAAACTTGTCTTAATCATTCTAATATGCCAAGCTGAGAGCCAGCCTGTGTTGCGGTTGGAGTTTCAGACTAGGATGTAGGAGACCCGAGTTCGAATCCCCACTCAGCCATGGAAGCTCACTGGGCGACCTGGGGTCAGTCACGCATTCTCAGCCTAACCTACCTGGCAGGGCTGTTATGAGGATAAAACGGAGGAGAGGAGAGGAGAATGACGTAAGCTGCTTTGGGTCCCGACTGGAGAGAGAGGTGGAATATAAACAAAGTAAATAAATTAGTGCCTGTTGCTCCTGACATAAATTCTTATTTCCCTCCTTTTAGGGGTTGTCATCGGGGCCCACCTGGAAGATAACCAGAATTCAGAGTGGTTTGGGCTTGTAAGAGTAGCCGGGCTGGATCACATCAGTTGGAACACTGTGTCCAGTTCTGGTCACCATATAAAAAAGGACATTTGCAGAGCTGGAAAAAGTACAGAGGAGGGCGACCGAGATGATTAGGGGGTTGGAGCACCTTCTCTATGAGGAAAGGCTGAAGAGTCTGGGACTTTTTCGTTTGGAAAAGAGAGGACAAAGGGGGGGGGGATGATGGAGGTTTATAAAATTATGCACGGGGTAGAGAGAGTTGACAAAGAGAACTATTTCTCCCTCTCCCAAAAGACTAGAACTTGAGGGCATTCAATGAAGCCGATGGGCAGTAGGTTCAGGGTGGACAAAAGCAAATACTACTTTAACAGAGAGTGATTAAAATGTGGAATTCGTCGCCAGGGGATGTTGTGACGGGCACAGGAATAAACAGCTTTAAAAGGGGATAGATAGATTCATGGAGGATAAGTCTATCAATGGCTGCTAGCCCTGGGGACTGAGGGGAAGCTCCCACATTCAGAGGCACTAAAATTCTGAATCCCAGAGCCAGGAGGCAACATCGGGGAAGGCCTCGGCCTCTGTGCCCTGTTGTTGGCTGTCCAGAGGAACTGGTTGGCTACTCTGTGAGACGGGATGCTGGACTAGATGGACCACTGGTCTGATCCAGCAGGGCTCTTCTTATATTCTTATCGGGAAAGGCCTCGGCCTCTATGCCCTGTTGTTGGCCCTCCAGAGGAACTGGGTGGCTACTGTGTGGGGCAGGATGCTGGACTAGAGGGACCACTGGTCTGATCCGGCAGTGCTCTTCTTATGTTCTTATTCAGGTGGCTATTGTCTCTCAAACTGGAGGTTCCACTTTATCCATCGTGCCTATTCTTTCATGAGTTTGTGTAATCCCCTTTTACATCCAACTGAACTAGCAGACATCACTACATCCTGTGGCAGTGAGTTCCACAAGCTTAATTACTTCTAGTTTAAAAAGAGGTGTTGGAGATGTGCTGTGTATTTACTTTGCCAGGGCCCAAGGAAAATCACCTGGTTCCCACAGTCACTTTTAAACGTCTTTTTACAGATCAGACACGGAGGCAGAGTTGCAGCTGGTCATGCGCCTGGCCAAGGAAGCTGGAGCTTTCGACGCTGTGAAGTGCACCCACTGGGCTGACGGGGGGAAAGGAGCCGTGGCACTGGCAGAGGCGGTACAGCGGGCGTCGCAGGCCCCAAGTAACTTCCAATTCTTATATGATGTAGAGGTGAGAACTTGTACTTCGATTTGCATGGCTCTTCCCTTTGAAGCCATCATTTGGCTGGGAGATAAACATATGCGGAAGCAAAGGGAGTGTAGTCGGGTTGGTGGCAGCTCTGGCACTGAACACACACCCCCTGCACCAAGCCCTCACAGGTCTTGGTATAGCTGGCTTGGTCCGCAGTTAGATTCCAGTCCAGTGGCATCTTAGTGAACAGCAAAAAGTTTCAGGATATAAGGGGAGGGGCCATGGCTCAGTGGTAGAGCCTCTGCTTGGCATTCAGAAGGTCCCAGGTTCAATCCCCAGCGATTCCAGTTAAAAGGACCAGGCAATTGGTGATATGAAAGACCTCAGCCTGAGACCCTGGAGAGCCATTGCCAGTCTGACTTTAGTGGACCAAGGGTCTGATTCAGGATAAGTCAACTTCATGTGTTCAGGTTTTCAAGATAAAAATTCCCTTCATCAGACATGAGCAGAAAGTGAGATCTCTGAGTCTTTTTTAGCTGGTTTGGTGTAGTGGTTAGGAGTGCGGACTCTGATCTGGGAGAAATGGGTTTGATTCCCCACTCCTCCACATGCAGCTGCTGGTGTGACCTTGGGTCAGGCGTATGTTCTTTCACAGCTGTTCTCTCAAGGGCAGTTCTCAAGAGAGCTCTCTCAGCCCCACCTGCCTCACAGGCAGTGTTCCCTCTAAGCTGAGTTAGTGTGAGCTAGCTCAGTTTTTTAGCCTCCAGTTCACAGGTTTTTGTCTTAGCTCAGGAAGGATGGCTCCAGAGCAAACTAATCTATCCAGTAGCCAAATCACTCACTCACAGCTTTAATGCCAGTAGTTCACAAAGTAGAAGTTTTGCTCACAAGACTCCACGGCTTAGAGGGAGCATTTTTCACAGGGTGTCTGTTGTGTGGAGGGGAAAGGAGACTGTAAGCTGCTCTGAGACTCCTTCAGGCAGTGAAGGGTGGAGATAAATCCAATCTCTTCTTCTTCTTCTAGTCAGAAGGGGTGTGTGTATACATACATATATATATATATATATATAGAAGAAGAAGAGAGAAGAGATTGGATTTATACCTCGCCCTTCACTTGTAGTCTCAGAGCGGCTTACAAACTCCCTTCCCCACAACAGACACCCTGTGAGGTAGGTGGGGCTTAGAGCTCTTTCCAGAGCTGTCCTTGAGAAGGGGGGGATGTTTTAATACATTTTAAATAAAACAAAATGTTTTATTTAACTTAGAGGAGAAAAGGTCAAGTGGAACCGGGGGTAGGGTGTATGAGACCAATAATAAAACTGAGGTAACGTTGTAATCACACTAACTATTCAAAAAGGTCTTTTAAATCTTTGAGGCTTTCTTTTTGGTTTCTGCTTAAACACTCAAGCATGGGTTTCTGAGTTTCACTGACTCTTAAAGTCTAGAAGGCAGGAACATACAAACCTTCTATATACACAGACCAGGGATTACTCCTCTTTTAACAGCTATCTCCCCTTTCACTGGGCAGGGATGACTCTTCTCTTAACCAGAAACAATTTCCCTTTTTGGTTTGAATGGGGAGGAGGAGTGGGGAGTGGGGAATCAAACCCGGTTCTCCCAGATTAGAGTCCGCGCACTTAACCACTACACCAAACTGGCTCTCATACATACACACACACACATACGCACACACACATAACTGGGACATCCCATTTATTTCTGTGATTGTAGAAGTAGGGAATCTCCTGCCTTAAATGGGTGAGGGAGAGCAGTAGGAGGGGCTGCAGTTCAGTGGGGCTGAGTGGTTTTCTTTTTTTTAAATATAGTTTATTGGTTTTAGATATTTGTACATAAAACAACATAACTTCGAATATGTTCCAGTGCATCATTTTGAGCCTCGAAGTTCACAAGTTCTCTATCCAAACAAAAAGTTTTGACCAACAGTCTTTCTCCTTTTTTTTTAATCCTATCATATGTGACTTAGTTTTTTGGTCCATCTTGTCTAGCTCCGCTACTTCCAATATCTTTTCTAACAAATCATTTGTCGTGGGCACTTCCATAGTTTTCCAGTTCTTTGCCCAAAGAATTCACGCCGATGTCAGTATATATACAATCAGTAATACATTATTCCTTTCTAGATCCGATGGTAGAATATTTAATAAAAATATTTCTGGTTTAAAGGCCAGTTCTATTTGTGTTATTTCCTTAATAAATTTTCTTATCATTCTCCAATATTTTGTTACTTTGTGGCATTGCCACCACATATGAAAATAGGTGCCTAGTTTGATTTGACATTTCCAACATTTATTTTGAACATTGTTATAACATTTGGCAATCCAATGCCATCTGTAAAATAGTTTATAAATATTTTCTTTATAGGATACCACTTTTACCAACCTAACCAATTTCCAAATGTTTTCCCATTCATCAGTTTGCAGTGGGTACCCAAAATTTTCCATCCAGGGGCTGAGTGGTTTTGCAAGTAGGTTTTTCAGGCAGTGGGTCCCGGGTTCAGTTCCTGACATTTCCCTGCAAAAAGTGGGTAACAGGATCCCGGAAAGTCCTTCCCTGCCCAAGCCGCATCAGAATCCCTCCCAGTCAGAGTAGATTATGCTGAGCTAGATGGACTAAGGCGAGCCTGGTCTCTTCAGATCTTAGAAGTTTAGCAGAGTCAGCCCTGGTTAGCACTTGGATGGAAGACCACCAAGGAAGTCCGGGGTTGCTACGCAGAGGCAGGCAATGGCAAACCACCTCTGAACATCTCTTGTCTTGAAAGCCCTACAGGGTGAGCCTAAGTCAGCCACAACTTGACAGCCCTTTACACACCCAGAGAGCTGGACCAACAGCTTGCCGTTCAATGGTAAAAAGCATCTAGCAAGTGTTCAGGAGCTCAGGAGCTTCACTGCCAGGGTTAAAAAAATATATATTAATGGGCCTTTGTTTTCAGCATTAACTATATCCCCCCCCCCCCAATCCCCTGCCAACATACACAGAATTTCCTTGAGACCAAATCAAATTCAAACTTTCATGCTAGCAGTATAATTGAATCTCTCTCTAATATCCTTGGAATAACGCAGTCATTTGTCCCAAATATGCCAAATCTGATTGCCGTGTCCCGAGCGACAGGAAAGAATACAGATAAACTCTAGGGCTTGATGGATGATTTGAAGAGTATACTTACGATTGCTCAGGGCCAGAGATGTACCGGTGTTGTACGGGTCCCTCCTGTTGTTACCCCTTCAGTGATAGAGCCAGTTTGGTGTAGTGGCTAAGAGCGCGGACTCTAATCTGGGAGAACCGGGTTTGATTCCCCACTCCTCCACTTGCACCTGCTGGATGACCTTGGGCAAGCCATAGCTCTGTACCAGCTGTTCCCTCAAGGACAGCTTGGGAAAGAGCTCTCTCAGCCCCACCTACCTCACAGGGTGTCTGTTGTGGGGAGGGGAAGGAGTTTGTAAGCCGCTCTGAGACTCCCAAGTGAGTGAAGGGCGGGATATAAATCCAATCTCTTCTTCTTCACTGAATTTTGGTGCAAGGGAGTGGCATTCACGGCATTACAATCTCAGAACATGCCATCAGTACTACTGACTGGAAGATATCTGAACATTCCCCGGACAACGTATTTGTCTATGTGGAACTTCTGTTGGAGATCTATTTCACCACATAATAGTTTGTCCACCATGTTCGGATCTTAGAAGTAGATTTTGTATCTCAAATACTTAATCAACAGCCCAGTTCTTCTGATAGTGATAAGCTAATTTTTGTGTTGTCAGACACGAATCCTTTGGTATCTTATAAGGTAGCCCTCTGCGTTAGCAGCGAGGAAAGCTAGAGTAAAGGTGGTTCTTAGGAACGCAGCTTACCGAGATGCAAGGCATTAACATTGGCTGAGGACAGACTGGCATTTTGGCCCGACATAGGTCCGCTTTTCAAGCGGGTGAAGAGAGCCCGTTCAGACAGCTGCAGCCGCCTGACATTGCTGTGCCGTACTCACCTGAAACACTTTCATTCCACGTTAAACAGGTACCTGGTGAAACCGGTGTCAAGACGTCTGGGTGTGCGTTCATCCCACTTCCTGGCAGCGTGGACACAAATAAGCCGCGCATTAAGCGGCGCCAGTAATGTGAACCTGCTGATCCGGCTGCTGCGCCCATGCGCATATGCACACCTCGGCAAAAGTCGCATGCCCCCCTGCAGTGTGAATGCTCCCTTCCACCTCCTCCCCGGAATGCTCCTGCTTTAGTCTGCCCAGTGGGAACGGCAAGCCCCGGGACAATTTGGCCCGGGTCTTTTTGCCCCGCTTCCATTGCGCTTCATTTTGCCAGTCTGTCCTCGGCCATTGTTACAATTGGAACTGGAATTTGTAAATGCTGTATATAATTTTAATTTGAGATATTTTGGACATTTTAGATATTGTACAAATGAATTCGATTCTCATTCATTCACTGCCATGGGTCAGAAATCCAAAGGTGCCCATAGGCTCAAAAAGGTTGGGGAGCCCTGCTCTAGTGAGGCATGTCGAACTCATTTGTTACGAGGGCCAGATCTGGCATAAATGTCATTTTGTCAGGCTGGGCCTTGTCTGCCGTAAAATGTAATGCCATGTACCGGAGATATAAACTTTAGAAAACCCAATTAACGATGCTATTTTTTAAACTCAAACTATAAACATGCCTAAAACGTTAACACTCTGACAGTATTTCCTTTATTTAACAGTCTTTGATAACTGGCACCTCTTGCTCTGAATTATTGCATCGAGATCTGGAGGCAGAAGTACGGAGCACCTTTTTATTACCAAGTATTTATGTTTTAGATTTATAGGTCGCCCAATCCCTGAGTTCACAGGGCTCTGGGCGACGAACAGAGGAAAGATAAAATACATCATAACAATATTAAAATCATAATATAAAGTGGGGAGGAAGGGGGGAGTGCCAGCCAGATAAACCCCATTGCTTTCCTCAACCAAAAGCCCGGCGGAACATCTCTGTCTTACAGGCCCTCCGGGGTTGCATTAAGTCCTGCAGGGTCCTGATATCATGTTGCAGAGAGTTCCACCAGGTCGAAGCCAGGACTGAAAAGGCCCTGGTTCTGGTCGAGGACAGCCGGACGTCTTTGGGGCCATAACTGATTGGCAGGAGACCAAGGCAACTGTTGCGTGCACCCGCTTAGCCCCCCCAGAAGCCTCCTACCTTCCCTCCCGCGCACCAGTTGCTTGCGGGCCTGATAAGAGATGGGCCAGCCCACGGGCCGTATTTTTGTCACCCCTGCTCTAGATAATAATTTAAACTAGTGTTCCCCAACCTTGTTGAACCTGTAAACACTTTGGGAAGGGGGGGTTGAGAATGGGTAGTGAGTGCCATCACAAAATGGCTGCCATGCTGGGTTGAGGCTAAACTGAAAGGTACCAAATAGTTCCCCAGCCAAGCCTCTTCCTAGGACGGAGGCAGCTGTTTTCGAAATGGGAGCTCCCTGCTGACGCAAAGATGACTTCTCTTAGGCTCTGTTGAAGCACCTCCTGTTTCAGTAAAGTGGAGGAAAGCCCGGATTAGCTCTTTGCTTTGGCAAAGGGAGGGATGCGGGGCCCAGGAAACATATACCATGGTGCTCAGTTTCAGGTAGGTAAAGAAGAAGAGAGAAGAGATTGGATTTATACCCCGCCCTTCACTCAGAGTCTCAGAGCAGCTTACAATCTCCTTTCCCTTCCCCTCCCCACAACAGACACCCTGTGAGCAGTGTTCCCTCTAAGCTGAGTTGGTGTGAGCTAGCTCACAGTTTTTTAGCCTGTGGCTCATACATATTTGTCTTCGCTCTGGAAGGACGGCTCCAGAACAGGCTAATCTATGCAGCAAGCTAAGTCGCTCGCTCACCACTTTAATGCCAGTAGCTCACAAAGTCGGATTTTTGCTCACAAGACTCCGCCGCTTAGAGGGAGCATTGCCTGTGAGGGAGGCGTGGCTGAGAGAGCTCTTTCGAGAACTGCCCTTGAGAGAACAGCTCTGAGAGAACTTGCGACTGATCCAAGGTCACACCAGCAGCTGCATGTGGAGGAATCAAACCTGGTTCTCCCAGATTAGAGTCCGTTCTCCTAACAGCTACACCAAACTGGCTCTGGTTGGTCTGCAGTAGAAGAGCCAGGATTCGAGTCCAGTAGTATTTTAAGAGACCAACAAAATTAGTTTTTCACTTTGCATAATTTAAACATCATCATGTTACGTGCTAATTTGCTGTTAAATCCTTGTCTGTAAGTTTAGAACCTCATCTACCATTCAAATTGTATTTGAAAAAGTGTGCCTTGCACACGAAAGCTCACACCTTGAATAAACCTTTGTTGGTCTTAAAGGTGCCCCTGGACTCTAAATTCGTTCTGAGCTTTCGAGAGTCAAAGTTCCCTGTGCTGGCAAACCACATTGGGGAACGACTGATCTAAACAGACCATGCAAACCAACCATTTTCCCTGGTGCTGCTATTCAGTTGCAGGAGGACTCTGGAGAGGCAGCGTGGAAATCTTCTAAATGAAAAAAGTAGATAAATTGGTTCTCTGTTGCATAGTCTTGTGATATTCTTTTCTTCGGATTGCTGTGAACTGCCCCATTCTTCGAGGCCCCCGTGTCTGGATTCCGAATCCCGTAGGAGAAAGAGAGGTATTGGAAGAGCTGCCTGAAATTTGTTTTCCTGTTGTTTTTCCTCCCCCAGCTGCCTATTCTAGACAAGATCAGAATTATCGCACGGACGATATACGGGGCAGACGATGTTGAATTGCTGCCAGAAGCGGAGCAGAAAGTGATTTTGTACACCAAGCAGGTAAGCTTGCAAACACGGGGCTTGTTTTCTCAAGATAAATGCAAGTTCTGATCATGCACGCTCCGACTGAGTTGGGCTCGGCTGCAGCAATGGTGTTCTGCGGAAGAGAAAGCCACCAAGAAAAGAAGGTGTGTCACGTTAAGCATGTGGTTTTGAGCTCACCCTTCCATCTCTCATCTCTTAGACAACATTGATAATCAGTACGATTGCCAACCTTCATGTGGGAAAATACAATCCAGAGATATCCACGGGAACAAAGTATAATAAAAAAACCTACAAGAACCGTGAAATTGTAGCTATGGAAAGTTCAATACCTTCAGTATTTTCTTATTATAATGCGTATGTCTCTACAACAGTACGTATCTTAATCATAATAAACAATTCATTATCACTGCCAGCAGTCCATTCTAATGATGAACGAAAGTGCCTGTAAGCGTTTTTTCCAAGATTAAAGTGCTAGTGCTGTAGATAATTAGATTTTATTATTACGGCCATAGACCAGCAATCAATACAATAGGAGGCAAATAAATAACAGTGAAATCACAAAATCTAATAGCATCTAATATTATAATTAGGAATCTAAAAAGTTTAAAATACAGAAATGGCACGACGAATATTAAGATCAAAATTGTAGTGCTGTAGTAAACGGTCCTGTGTCCTTTGTTCTTTCAAATCTAGTAATTGTGGATGATTTATGGACGTTCTAATGGAACCTCAGAGGGACAAAAATATAACAAGCACCATTTTCACAGAAGGAAAGATTTATATGTTTTTCACAGAAGAAAAGATTTATATATATTTATATTTCTGTCTGTCTTTGAATGATATTGGGATATATGGATTTGTTCTGTTCCCCCCTTGAGAAAGCTGAGAAGAAATGGAATTAAAGGCCAACAAGTCCGTCAGAGGCTCCATTGGAAACGTCCATAAATCATCTACAATTACTGGATTTGAACGAACAAAGGACGTAGGACCGTTTACTGCAGCACAAGTACTTTAATCTTGGAAGGAACGCTTACAGGCACTTTCATTTGTCATTAGAATGGACTGTTGATAGCGATAATGAATTGTTTATTGTGATTAAAATACGTACTGTTGTAGAGACATATGCACTATAATAAGAAAATACTAAAGTATTGAACTTTCCATAGCTATAATTTCACGGTTCTTATATTTTTTGGTTAAACCTCCATCTACGGCCTGGAGATCTGCCTGAATTACAGCTCGCCTCCAGACCAGAGATCACTTCCCGTGGAGAAAATCAGAATATACAAAAAAGGATCACGGTGTTCCCTCTAGCTAGTATAGAAAACAATGCCACCCTGTTAAGAATAAGATACCGATTATTTATAGTGGTTATCTAACATTCAGTAATCTTTCCAAACATTATTCTTACAAAGAGCCAGTTTGGTGTAGTGGTTAAGTGCACAAACTCTAATCTGGGAGAACCGGGTTTGATTCCCCACTCCTCCACTTGCACCTGCTGGATGACCTTGGGCAAGCCATAGCTCTGGCACAGCTGTTCTCTCAAAGACAGTTGTCTCAGAGCTCTCTCAGCCCCACCTACCTCACAGGGTGTCTGTTGGAGGATTGAGGAAGACCTGTGTCTCAGTTGTAGAATAAACGCTTCCGAAAGGATGGGTTTAATTTCAGGCGAAGATCTCAGCTGACACTTGAGTTCCAAATCGCTGGAATCAAATTCGCCTGTCAGAAGCCTCTTGTAGAACAAATCACAATATTAAGTAGTGGCAGAGCTGGGACGTTTTCGTTCAAAGCCCCAATGTACACAGAATTACCTGTGTCCCGTTCACAATAGCCGTCCCCGGTGATGGCTCTTTTCTTTTAGTTTCCCTTAGTTACTAGATGGGAAAGAAAAGAATGTACATATGATTGACAGACACAGTCTGGCAGGCCGTGAATGCATGAGTCAGTTAGCGACAGGACCGATCTGTTTAGACCGAGGGTGACAGAGCCGAAGAAACTTAATTGGAGCAATTACATAGCGTTTTGCTGGCAGGCTCCGCTCAAACGCCGTCCTGTTCTTTCTCGTCTTCACCTTGTCTTTCCATCTCACAGGGATTTGGAAACTTGCCCATCTGCATGGCAAAAACCCACCTGTCGCTGTCCCACGACCCGGATCGGAAAGGAGTGCCCATGGGTTTCATCCTGCCCATCAGAGACATCAGAGCCAGCGTGGGGGCAGGATTCTTGTATCCCTTAGTAGGAACGGTGAGTACCCTGTACTGGAAGGCTCACATTGATAAAAGTTGGATCCCAGGGGGGTCTTTGACTACTTGGTCCTCCTTGTCCACCTCTGTGGATCCAGCTGAGACCCTGGGAATGGCAAAGTCCTCAGATGCAGAGAGAGAAGAGATTGGATTTATACCCCGCCCTCCACTACCCGGAGGAGTCTCAGAGCGGCTCTCAATCTCCGTTCCCTTCCCCTCCCCACAACAGACACCCTGTGAGGTAGGTGGGGCTGAGAGAGCTCTCTCAAGGACTGCCTCTGTTTGAGAACAGCTCTGACAGAACTTGTGACTGGCCCAAGGTCACACCAGTAGCTGCATGTGGAGGAGTGGGGAATCAAACCTGGTTCTCCCAGATTAGAGTCCATGCTCCTGACCACTACACCAAAAAGGGGGGAGGGGGTCCCTCGTTCCTCCTCTTGCCTTCCCAAGTTTTGCCTCCACAGCCTGGAGAAGACCTGGCGTTTCCTCCTTGGCCTGCCATTTGGACCTTTCTGTGGGCCAGGCTTCCCCATGTGCAGGTCCAGCAGGCGTTCCTGACCTCCCACACCTGTCCCATGTTAGCCTGACAGCCCAGCAGCAGCTCCTTAACGGGGCTCCTCAACTGGAACAGCTCCTTGCCCTCCTCCAAATGACCGCTCTTCAAGTATTTAAAGAGAGCGATCATGTCCCCCCTCAATCTTCTCTTCTCCAGACTAAACGTTCCCTCAGCCTTTCCTCGTAGGGCTCAGTCTCCAGGCCCTGCCCCAATCATCCTCGTCGCTCTCCTCTGCACCCGCTCGATTTTGCCCACATCCTTTTTGAAGTGAGGCCTCCAGGACTGCACACAGTACTCCAGGTGCGGCCTGACCAAGGCAGCATACGGAGGGGCTGTGACCTCCTGCGATTTCAATGCTATGGCTATGCTATGCTGTGATGGCCACAGGATGGAATAAACAGCTTTAAAAAGGGATTAGATAGATTCATGGAGGCGGAACCTTTCAGTGGCTACTAGCCATGGTGGCTGAGGGGAACCTCCGCATTCAGAGGCACTAAACTGCTGAATCCCAGATCCAGGAGGCAACATCAGGGGAAGGCCTCGGCCTCTATATGCCCTGCTGTTGGCCGTCCAGAGGAGCTGGCTGGCCACTGTGTGAGCGAGGATGCTGGACTAGATGGACCACTGGTCTGATCCAGCAGGGTTCTTCTTATATTCTTATGAAGGCCTCAACCTCTGTGCCCTGTTGTTGGCCCTACAGAGGAGCTGGCTGGCCACTGTGTGAGCGAGGATGCTGGACTAGATGGACCACTGGTCTGATCCAACAAGGCTCTTCTTATGTTCTTATAGATTCATGGAGGATAAGTCTATCGATGGCTACCACTCTTTGAGGAGTGCTCTTGAGAGAACAGCTCTGAGAGAACTTGTGACTAACCCAAGGTCACCCAGCTGGCTGCATGTGGAGGAGTGGGGAATCAAACCCGGTTCTCCCAGATTAGATTCCGCGCTCCTAACCACTACACCAAACTGGCTCTCCTTAGTCAGCTGCAGCTAGATAGCAGTTTCCACCGTCACCAGTGATTCAAGAGTAAGGAGCGTGAGCAGCAAGGAAGCTTATTGGCAGAAGAATGCCTGGGGTTGGGGTGAGCCTGTGGCATAGATGCATGGGACAGATTTCCTGTAACGGAGCACATATTGTTACATCCAATTTTTTTTTTTTTAAAAAAGAAATCTCCACTGTTCCGTATTAAATTTGCAACGTTCTCTCTCCAATTAGCGGAGGCTTTTTTGTAATTTTTGTGGGAAATATCACTGGCTGAAGATCAAAAGAAGGGAGGGGAGGGGGGAAGAGTCCAAGACACTTTCTTCTAAGATTTGGGCTCTCTCTGAGCAAAGAACGTTCTCTGGTATAAATAGAAGAGCACATGTTGCATGGATGTTCGGGTCGTGTTTTGGCTCTGCCAAATCCCGGACAGTGTGGGTTTTAATTAAAGTCCCTGAGCGTCTCACACAAGTCTTTTCAGTAGCACTGGCTGGCTGGCATTCCCGTCAAACCATCTGGCCCCCAAAGAGGGTACGAGTTGATAGATTAGAGGGCAGGTTGCTCTTAGATGGTATATCAAAGGAAGCATAAACTATTGTGATAAGATTACGAAATCCTTTTACTAACATAATACACCATACCATACCAAAACACCATAGTGGTGTGGAAACAAACATGCAATAATCCTCTTGTTTATAAGACTATAGTCTCTCAATATGCAGAACCGTTTCTGAAAATAAACTGTTTTCCAGACTCCCGTCTTGTTGCTTGTAGGTAGTTGCGTGCTCGTGTGCGCAGCCAGCAGTCGACTATTTGCCAGTTTCACAATGGTTTCCCTCAGGCACACAGACCAGTCAATTTCGCAGTAGAATGCCGGCTCCAATCATTCAGAAAAGCCTCTCTGGGACACAAAAGCCTCCACGCCAATTTTCAAAAGGCAAAATGCTCAAAGAGTGGCCAGTAGCTTCCTTTGATATCTCTTATACTGTGATTCTCTCAGTCCTATTAACTGCTCTTAGATGGCGGCACTTTATAACAGCCGGCGTGGCGCTGCGGTTAGAGCCTCAGACTAGGACCTGGGAGGGACAAGTTCGAATCCCCGTTCAGCCAGGAAGGGCACTGCGTGATCTGAGGCCAGTCTTTCTCTCCCTCTCTCTCTCGCTCCGTCTCTCTGGATTGTGTGAATGGAGGAGGGGAAGGGAGGCTGGGAGAATAGAGGGAAGTACAGTTGTTTACAGACAATAGTTTAATTTTTTTTTTATTTGAAAGATAGTGTCAAATAATGGCAGCCCCACCGGGAAAAAATTTGCCCCACAAGCCATGAAGTCCTGGCTACGGGCCTGGACGGCCCAGGCTAGCCAGATCACGGAAGCTAAGTAGATCCCGTCAGATCTCGGAAACCAAGCAGGGTCAGCCGTGGCTAGTATTTGGAAGGGCGACCTCCAAGGAATACCAGGGCTGCGACACAGAGGCAGGCGATGGCAAACCACCTCTGAAACGTCTCTTGCCACCTAGGGGTGCATAGCACTAAAAGAGCTACAACTTCTGACTGCCAGACAATCTTAGGATCCCCTGGCCATTGTCCACACAAGGCCATATGATAATTATTATTATTACTGCAGACCAACATAGTTACCCTCCTGAAGCTACCTGATGGGGTTGTTGTAAGGGTGGAAGGGAGGTGAACCCCTGTGTACAACAGGAGGTCAAAAAAGTGCTAGATGTTATCTTAAATAAATTTTTAATTATTTAATTCTTAAGTGTTTTATCTACTGTATTTTATTGTATTGTTTTTATACTTGTTGTAAACGGCCCAGAGAGCTTCGGCTACAATATAGAAATGAGATGATGCCAGTTTGGTGTAGTGGTTAAGTGCGCGGACTCTAATCTGGGAGAACCGGGTTTGATTCCCCACTCCTCCACTTGCACCTGGCTGGATGACCTTGGACAAGCCATAGTTTATATCTCAAAGACAGTTGTTTCAGAGCTCTCTCATCCCCACCTACCTCACTTGGTGTCTGTTGTGGGGAGGGGAAGGGAAAGGAGTTTGTAAGCCGCTCTGAGACTCCCTTGGGTAGTGAAGGGCAGGGTGTAAATCCAATCTCTTCTTCTTCTCTAATAATAATAATTGTGATGATAATAATAGTAGGCTTTATGGTGGTGGAAGGATCCCAGATTCAGTCTGCAGTACATCTGCTTAGAGAAGATGACATAGCCTGAATGTCTCTCACAGGCCGCTGTAGGGGCCCACTTTGCATGCAGACGGTCTTGGGTTCAGTTCCCATCTTCTCCAGTGAAAACAAGGTTCACTGCTGGAGACCTTGGTCAGAATAGACAGTGCTGACCTCCATGAACATACTCGAGTATAAGAACGTGTCTGTACGCCACTGTTCTTCAGAGTGGAATTTTCTCAGGTATTTGAGGTGGGGGCCATGGCTCAGTGGTAGAGCATCTGTTTGGCATGCACAGGGTCCCAGGTTCATCTCCAGTGAAAAGGATCAGACAGCAGGTGATGGGAAAGAGCGCTGCCTCTGAGACCCCTGAGAGCCCCTGCCAGCCAGAGGACGGAACCTGACAGACCGAGGGTCCAATTCAGTACAAGGCAGCTTCATCTTTATGTCAGAGTCGAGTTTGTGTGTGTCTGCAGGCTGCTGGTAAATCAGGTCACCATTTTAGGAGACCTGTGATGTTTTTTCACACGCAAAATTATAAGCGATCAGGCTTGTATGTCAGCAGTGTCTCACCTGTACTCAGTTCCCCCGTGAATTTTTTTTTTAAATGTTGCTTTTTGCGAATATTGGGACAGGTCGAATTCGGGTGTTTGAAAACACGCTGCGCATCACCTGCAGTTGTTGCACAAAGAGGGCTTGCACCAGGCTTGCATGCATGCCATTGGCGTATCTGCAGGAGCTGCAGCGACAGGGCGCCTGATCCTGTTCAGCTGTAGGCCTCATGCGGGGGGGGGGGGGGGAGCAGCCTTTAGTCTTGCAGCCGTCGCTCAGCGATGAGGCACACGGGTTCACCTCCAGCGTGGGCCTGGACTGAAAGTGAAATATGGTCTCCTGTTGCCATTGTTCCGTTTTCAAACTGCAAGCCCACGAGGCGGCAGAGCAAGCGTATATCAATTATGAATCCAGGTTTCCCCCCCCCCCCCCCCCCCTTTCAAACTTGACATTTTTTTTACAACCCACTCGTTTGGCACACTGCAGGCGCTCTTGTTAACATCACTGCAGAAGTCTTAGATGATGCGGCGCCCGTCGGTTTCAGCTGGTTTCTTTCATTTGGAGCCAGCGCTTGTCGAAGAGGCCCTTCTCATAAGCATATTCAGCACAAGATTGTGACCCTCGTTCCGCACTGTGGCTCCCCCCCCGCCCAGGAGAATTTCAAAACGCCTGTAATTTGTGATCCTTCCTCTCCTTGTTCTGGGAACATCTGCTGCCCACATCAGCAGCAAAGGCTGGTGGGAAGGGGCTGTGGCTCAGTGGAACAGTCTCTGCTTTGCATGCAGAAGGTCCCAGGTTCAATCCCCGGCATCTCCAGTTAAAAGGATCAGATAGGAGGTGATGTGAAAGACCTCAGCCTGAGACCCTGGGGAGCCGCTGCCAGCCTGAGTAGACAATACTAGCCTTGATGGACTAAGGGAAGGGGCTGTGGCTTGGTGGTAGAGCATCTGCTTTGCATGCAGAAGGTCCCAGGTTCAATCCCCGGCATCTCCAGTTAAAAGGATCAGATAGGAGGTGATGGGAAAGACCTCTGCCTGAGACCCTGGGGAGCCACTGCCAGTCTGAGTAGGCAATGCTGACCTTGATGGACCAATGCTCTGATTCAGAAGAATGCAGCTTCATGTGTTCAGCCACGGTGGTTCACACAGTGTGCAGTGAAATTGGCGACCAGTTTTTCTTTACGGCTGCAGCCACCGAGCCTGGATCTGAGATTTCCGTTTTGCACATTTTTAAAAAAGAAAAGCAGGAATGGTGTCTTTCTTTCATCCAAATTGTGATAAAGGGAACAAGTTTTTCCCATTCCCCAGAAATTTTAATCAGACTGGATGTTCAGTGTTCAAAAAGAGGTGGGTGGGTGGAGAGAGAAAGAGGCTTTCAGGACGTAATGAAATAGTTGAAAGCCTGAGGCTTGCTGTGTAGTCTAGAAGGACTTAATTAGATTAGATGGCGCTTGGGGACAGAAGGCAATTTCCAGAGGCTGCTGGGACAGAGCTGCAGAGAAATGACCTGTCTCTCCCTTTTTTAAATCTTAAAAGCCCATGTGAATCAGGTCACCCCCCTGTACTCATTTTTGTGCACCGAAGGTTTAATGCAGGTTTCTAAAAATGTACCACATGGAAGAAACAAAGACCTATTTCTTGCCAACAGTGGCAGAGAAGACGTCGGACTGGTGTCTGGACTGTACCTCTTCTGACTGCAGAGCCAATGTTCCCTCTAAGCTGTGGAGTCTTGTGAGCAAAGATTCTACTTTGTGAGCTACTGGCGTTAAAGTTTGGTGCCAGTTTGGCGTAGTGGTTAAGTGCGCGGACTCTAACCTGGGAGAACCGGGTTTGATTCCCCACTCCTCCACTCACACCTGCTGTAGTGACCTTGGGCAAGCCGTAGCTCTGTACCAGCTGTTCTCTCAAGGATAGTTGTCTCAGAGCTCTTTCAGCCCCACCTACCTCTGTTGTGGGGAGGGGAAGGCACAGGAGTTCATAAGCCGCTCTGAGACTCCAAGTGGGTGAAGGGCGGGATATAAATCCAATCTCTTCTTCTTCTAAAGTTGTGAGCGAGCAATTTGGCTACTGCATGAATTATTTTGCTCTGGCGCCATCCTTCCTGAGCGAAGGCAAAAATGTGTGAGCCGGAGGCTAAAAAACTGTGGGCTAGCTCACACTAACTCAGCTCAGAGGGAACACTGCTGCAGACAGGAGAAGCTGCGATCACACACTCCTCAGTCATCATCTCCGCGGGAGAGGCTGTTCAGCGGCTGTCTATCGGGGTCCCCCCTCCACTCAATCGGGCTTTTTTGTCGCCGTCTGCTTTGCTCCTCAGCCTCTCGAAGGTGAAATGAAAAACCCCGTTCCTCATATTCACCCGGAGCTTTCTCCTCACCCAGGCTGATACTCCACTGCTCTCTCTTTGAAAGCCAAGCGGATAATCTCTTTGCACGTTTCCTTCCTTGTGGAGAGTGTTGTACGGTTTTGAGCAAATGGTGAAATCTGTCGCTAAACAGTCTGGCCTGAGGGCGCTTTGTAGCTGCTTCTGTTAACTCACAGCCCACTGGTGCCTTCCGGCGATGTCGTCCCAAGCTGTCGTGGAGGCTGCCTCCAACGGGCACCACTCAGAACCAAAGCTGACATTCCCAAAGGCAAGGGCAACTGGCCGTGAATATCCTCTCAGTAGAATCCTAGCCACGCCTACTTCTTCTGGCTCTTGTGTGTGTGTCCGATCAAAAGCTTATACCCTTTGTGGAAGAGAGATCTATCAGTGGCTACGAGCCCTGGTGACTGAGGGAAACCTCCACATTAAGAGGAACTAAGTCTCTGAACCCCAGAGCCAGGAGGCAACATCAGGGAAAGGCCTCAGCCTCTATGCCCTGTTGTTAGCCCTCCAGAGGAACTGGTTGGCCAATGTGTGGGACAGGATGCTGGACTAGATGGACTATTGGTCTGATCCAGCAGGGCTCTTCTTATGTTCTGATGAAGGCCTCAGCCTCTATGCCATTGTTGGACCTCCAGAGGAACTGGTTGACCACTGTGTGGGACAGGATGCTGGACTAGATGGACTATTGGTCTGATCCAGCAGGGCTCTTCTTATGTTCTTATGAAGGCCTCAGCTTCTATGCCATTGTTGGACCTCCAGAGGAACTGGTTGACCACTGTGTGGGACAGGATGCTGGACTAGATGGACTATTGGTCTGATCCAGCAGGGCTCTTCTGATGTTCTAATGAAGGCCTCAGCCTCTCTGCCCTGCTGTTGGCCCTCCAGAGGAACTGACTGGCCACTGTGTGAGACAGGATGCTGGACTAGATGGACCACTGGTCTGATCCAGCAGGGCTCTTCTGATGTTCTAATGAAGGCCTCAGCCTCTCTGCCCTGTTGTTGGCCCTCCAGAGGAACTTGTTGGCCCCTGTGTGAGACAGGATGCTGGACTAGAAGGACCACTGGTCTGATGCAGCAGGACTCTTCTTAGGTTCTAATGAAGGCCTCGGCCTCTATTCCCTGTTGTTGGCCCTCCAGAGGAACTGGTTGGCCACTGTGTGAGACAGGATGCTGGACTAGATGGACCACTGGTCTGATCCAGCAGGGCTCTTCTGATGTTCTTATGAAGGCCTCAGCCTCTATTCCCTGTTGTTGGCCCTCCAGAGGAACTGGCTAGCCACTGTGTGAGACAGGATGCTGGACTGGATGGACCACTGGTCTGATCCAGCAGGGCTCTTCTTGTGTTCTTCCTGACCCTAAGAAACATAAACATATTCGGTCCCCCAGTATTCTCAGTAGTCTCAAGATCACGCGCTGACCAATTTTATGTTTGCAGTTGGCAGAGATAAAGATGCAGCTGGATTTTCCACACAGAAATAAAACGAGCTCTTTTTAGAATTCCTTCCCATAATGTTCTGGGGCAGACGGGAGCCGTTCTTAGACTGTAATAGATCTGCTTTTGGGGGAGGGGGAGGTTGGAGTCTGAAATGCTGCTTCGTGCTTGTGCGGCATCAATGAGGCCTTGGCCGTTGAAACTGAATGCCAAACCGTCCCCATATCGAGCAGGATGCACCTGCAGCAATAATACAGCTGATTAGGTGGAAAGTATTGCATATAAAAAAGAACTATAGCGTCAGGGAAATGGCATGACGTTATCACACAAGTGATATCTTTCATTTTGCAGTTGTGCCTCGCTTGTAACAGCTGCCTGGTGCGGTCGAGTGGCCAGGACTAGGAAGCTGAAAGGTCTTTGAAATGCCAGGTCCGATCCGAGCCCAGCTGAAGCTTTTACTTTCACCGCTTCAGAGATTAGGACGAGCTTTCTGACAGAGCGGTTCCTCAGCCGAACAGGCTTCCTCGGGAGGAGGTGGGCTCTCCTTCTTTGGAGGTTTTTTAAGCAGATTCTGTGAACTTGGGCAGCTCACGAGAGGGAGGGCAGGAAGGGCTGCTTCAGTGCTTCTTTCTCATGGCCCTTTCTGACACGCCCAGGGAAACGCCGATCACCACTTTGGGGTCAGGAAGCCATTTTCTCCAGGCCAGTTTGGCCGGGGATCCCTGGAGGGTTTTTCATCATCTTCAGGGTGTGGAACAGCAGTCCCTGTGGGTGTGGAGGGGGGGAGGTGTTTGTGAGTGTCCTGCCTTGCGCAGGGGGTTGGTCTAGATGACCCTGGAGGTCCCTTCCAACTCCATGATTCTACGGTTCTGTAAGTAATCGGCCTGATTTAAAATGGGAATTAGATGAGGATGCCTCGCAGGCGATTGTGTCTCAAGGCAGCTTACCTAGGTTTCCCAAAGGAGTCCCTCGTCCACATGCTGACCAAATGAGCTTCTGCTTCAGTGATGTGTTTGTGTGCGTGCGTGCGTGCGCAAAGTGTTGTCGGGTCACAGCCGACTTACAGAAACCTTATAGGGTTTTCAAAGCAAGAGGATGCACAGAGGTGGTTTGCCACTGCATATTAACGTTTGGTGGTCTCCCAACCGAGTACTGGCCAGGGCTGATCCTGCTCAGCTTCCCGGCTCAGACGAGCTCGGCCTGGGGGGGTTTCAGGTGAGGGTGCTGTGTTGTCTACCTCTAGCCAATGCCCTCCGCCCAAGGGTGGACTTTTAGCATTAAGTTCACCACAGTCCTTTAATCTGATCTCACTCTAGCCTTTAGCCACAAGGCAAACGAGGCAACGATCTTTCCCTTAGTAGTGATGTGAAGTGGTTACAGTAGAAGAGCTGGCTTGTATACCCCTTTTCTCTACCCTAAGGAATCTTAAAGAGGCTTACAATGTCCTTTCCTTTCCTCTCCCCACATTGTGCACCTTGTGAGGCAGGTGGGGCTGAGAGAGTTCTGAGAGAACTGTGAACTGGCCCAAGGTCACCCAGCCGGCTTCACATGAAGGGGGAACCAAAGCTGGCTCTCCAGATTAGAAGATGACGACCTTGGGCCAGTCATGGTCCCCTCAGTGCTCTCTCAGCCCCACCTGCCTCACAGGGTGCCTGTTGTGGGGAGAGGAACAGAAAGTGATTGGAAGCTGCTTTAAGACTCCTGAAGGTAGAGAAGAGCGAGGTATAAAAACCAACTCTTCCTCTTGTAATTTATTTATTTAGACTTATATCCCACCTAGCCAGCACAGGCCGGTAATCTGGAGAATGGGGTTTGATTCCTCACTCAGCCTCCACAAAAAGCCAGCTGGGTGGCCTTGGGTCGGTCACAAGTTCTCTCAGAGCTGTCCTCTCACGCGCAGTCCTCTCAGCTCTCTCAACCCCACCTACCTTACAGCGCGTCTGTTGTGGGGAGAGGAGGGGAAAGAGATCGTAAGCCGCTCTGAGACTCCTCCGCGTAGTGAAGAGCGGGGTCTAAAAACCAACTCTTCTTCTGATGGTGTTCTAGCAGAGAGGGAGGGGAGGCCGCCCTGGGCTGAGGAAAGCGGGGGTCCAGCCACTGTGGGTCCCCTGGCCTGGGTCTCAACACAACAATGCGGGTCGTGCCTCTGCGGTTCCTGTTTCCAGATTCCTGTTCTGGCTTCCGTCTCAGTTCTGTTTGCCTTGCCTTTCAGATGAGTACAATGCCCGGCCTCCCAACTAGGCCTTGCTTCTATGACATCGATCTGGACCCAGTGACTGGAGAGGTGATTGGCCTGTTCTGAAACAGACTGACAATCCAGAGTGAGTATTCCGAGGCTCTTAGAACTATCATGCTTAAATAGGCATGGGGTGCCGTGACATCGTACAGTGTAGTTGTTTCCTCACTCCTCTTGTGACTGAGCTGATTTAAGAACATAAGAGAAGCCACGTTGGATCAGGTCAGTGGCCCATCCAGTCCAACACTTGGGGCGCTTTCACACATGCTCAATAATGCAGTTTCAATCCGCTTCAGCAACCGTTTGCAAGCAGTGTTCCCTCTAAGCTGAACCAGTGCGAGTTAGCTCACAGGTGTTTAGCCTCCGGCTCACACATTTTTGTCTCAGCTCAGGAAGGATGGCTCCAGAGCAGTGTTCCCTCTAAGCTGAGTTAGTGTGAGCTAGCTCGGTTTTTTAGCCTCCGGCTCACACATTTTTGTCTTAGCTAAGGAAGGATGGCTCCAGAGCAGTGTTCCCTCTAAGCTGAGTTAGTGTGAGCTAGCTCACCGTTTTTTAGCCTCCGGCTCACACATTTTTGTCTCAGCTCAGGAAAAATGGCTCCAGAGCAGTGTTCCCTCTAAGCTGAGTTAGTGTGAGCTAGCTCACCGTTTTTTAGCTTCCGGCTCACACATTTTTGTCTCAGCTCAGGAAGGATGGCTCCAGAGCAGTGTTCCCTCTAAGCTGAGTTAGTATGAGCTAGCTCACCGTTTTTTTAGCCTCCGGCTCACACATTTTTGTCTCAGCTCAGGAAGGATGGCTCCAGAGCAAACTAATTTATGCAGTAGCCAAATCACTCGCTCACAACTTCAGTGCCAATAGCTCACAAAGTAGACTTTTTGCTCACAGGACTCCACAGCTTAGAGGGAGCACTGCTCCAGAGCAAACTGATTTCTGCAGCAGCCAAGTCGCTCGCTGACAACTTTAATGCCAGCAGCTCACAAAGTAGAATTTTTGCTCACAAGCGTCCACAGCTTAGAGGGAGCATTGTTTGCAAGCGGATTTTTGCCGTTTCACACAGTAAAAGCCAGTTGCAAAGTGCACTGAAAGTGAATTGAAAGTGCGTTATTTAGTGTGTGCGTGTGAAAGGATCTTCTGTGTCCCTTTTCCTCATTCCCTCCCTTCCCATCCTGACTGGACCGATTCACATGTTCCTGCAGCATTGAGGGAGCCATGCGCCTTTCCCTGTGAGGTGATCCCAGAATGCTTCAGGAATGTGTGCGTTCATGAATGAGGAAACTGCAGGGGAGGGAGCCCATTCTGAGGTTCCTTGTCTCACAAGTATCTTTTTCCAGAACACTCTTGAATAGGCTCTCCATATTAATGTCTTTATTAAAGCCCTCTTGAGTCCCTGACCACATTCTATAAATCATTCAGTGCACAATTGATGCCAGGTAGGAATTAGGAATAGTCGTTTAAGACTGAATGGAAGCCTTGTCAGTCTTGTTGCCACGTGCCAAAAAGAAAAAGAATCTTGTAGCACCTTAAAAGATGAGCGCATCTGCTACAGTAAAAGGTTTTGCAGGCCACAGCCTGCTTCGTAAGATGCATGAAAGGGGGTCTTAAAGTTGGCGTGCATCTGTATACATAGACACACACACCCTTCATATATTTTTTCCCTATACTAAGTCAAATCCCTGGTCCATCCAGCTCAGCACCGTCAGTTTGGAGTAGTGGTTTGTAGAGCCAGTTTGGTGTCGTGGTTAAGAGCACGGACTCTAATCTGGAAGAACCAGGTTTGATCCCACACGCCTCCACCTGCAGCTGCATGATGACCTTGGGTCAGTCACAAGTTCTCTCAGAGCTGTCCTCTCAAGAGCAGTTTCTCTTAGAACTCTTTCAGCCCCACCTACCTCCCAGGGTGTCTGTTGTGGGGAGGGGGAGGGAAAGGAGATTGTAAGCCACTCTGAGACTCCAAGATATATCCGGGATGATCACCTTTCTACGGCAGCCAATAATGAGGTCTTTGCCTAGCAAACAGGATAGTCTGAAGCCTTTTCAGGTAATTTGCTTTTACCACCTGAGTGAAAAGAATGCACGGCACGTGACCCTCCCAATAGTATAGCCGCCATTTTTCTGAAAAGGGTGATAATTTCCAGCTATGGTGTGCGTGAGGCTAAAGAGACGTGCCTGGCCTCTTTCAGACATAAAACAGCGACTGTCCGCGTGAGGAGGCTTTTATGCAGCGTATTATGCGCATGGTTAAATGTAACGGCCGAAAAGGGCTCTGAAGAGAGGATAATTGTTTTAGGAGATGGGAAACGTGTTCCTAATATTGTAGCAATAATTTATATAGAATGGTTGCATTCCACCCGCCCCCACCTCTGTGTAAGATATGGATGTTGGTTAAAATCATGGGATATCTAATCAGCATGGTACCTCCAGCTCCAGGTTTTATGTGAAGGGCTGTTGGAAGGTAATGGGAAAACACAGTTTGTTCTCTAGCCACAGAGGTGGAAAAATAGGTATATTTCCTTTTTCGTTTTCCGCTCAAGTTAATCTTAACATTGTGCCTGTATAGTGCTATTTTTGTCTGTGTGTTGGGCTACTTTTATGTTTTCTGCTTCGTCCAATGTGCCCTGTGGACTAACAACATAATTCCCCCCCCCCCTTCTTTCTAGTAATGTCCATTTGACGAGGCATGAACAAGTTAAAACATCATGGCAAGATCTGAACTCACTGGAAACTAGAAGTCTGAACAAGTTAACCATTACGGCAAGATCAGAACTCACTGGAAACTAGAAGTCTTTTGGGAAATCTTCCTGCGTATTTTTTTTTTTTTTAAATCTGCAATACTGCAGTTTTATTGAGCGATTTACTTTTTAACTCCCAGACAGATGAAAATCTGTACGGCATTCTTTTAAATATTGGTAACTTTTTTAAAAAAGAAAACTGGCTCATAAAGCGACTTACAAGTTGACACTTCGTTTGATAAAGGCTGAAGATTTTGTTTTTATTTACTGAGTCGTCTTCTAGGTGATCCATGATCTAGTTAACAGTGGACACATTTACATCCCTCTGGAATGACGGCTAGTAACCCTGCCCGTATACCAAGCTCCTTACAGGTGTAAAATCTGGATCCAAGGGCAGAGATATTGTGGACTTCACCTCCAGTTTGGCTGCTGTCCAGCCTTCTAATGTAAGCCCGCATAGCAGCTGGTCTGGCAAGCTGATTGCAGCCCCTCAAGGATTTTGGAATTCTGGGGGTTTTTTTTCCTGCACACCTGTCAAAGCCGTGACGTGTGGCTGGTGGCACTGGATTGAGCCCAGCTGTTGCCTGAATATGTCTTACAATGCTGCAGGGCATTTGCCTCCGGTGACGGCACCCCATAACATCGGGGCGGAGCTGTGCGTTAACCAGTGCGCTGCTCACTTAAGCAGCTATCGGCAACCCGGTTGTTGTGACTTTCGAGCAGAGGTACACCAAGCCGCTCACTGTGTGAGTAGACTGGATCTCCCAGGTGGCGACTGGTATTTGGTAACACTGTCTTAAAACACCCACCCGATTTTCATTCCTATCCCTCCCTTTCATCGCAATGCTAAAAACCCGTGTTTCTTTTTAACGGGAGTCCTGCTTTCCTAACCAACACGGTACCTGGCTTGTAGTCCGTTCATGCTGCAGCCAAAGAGGACAGTTAACCTTGCAACGATCTTGCTGCCAGCCACAGTGGCGCATCGCCAAGACGCTGGCCTTGCTCAGTACGGTTTGCTGCTTTTAAATACAGTTTTTGCTTGTAAGTCTAAACACTGTCATTTTCCGGACTGCTGTAGGTTTAAGTTCGGATTGCTTCCACGGTTGCGCTTGTTGGGATGAGAAGCGGAGGTTCGGCCCTTCCGAGCCTCACATTCCTAACTAGGGTGGGTGTTCAGATCCCACACTGATCACGGCTGTATCGTAGCACCTGCAGGCATCTGTGCAAAGGAGGCTTCCCAAGATGAAAGCAGTGTGCTCAAAGCCCACAACTGTGATCACAGCTGTACCATAGCACCTGCAGGCATCTGTGCAGAGGGGGGACTCCCAGGATGACCACAGGAGTATCCTCCTCCAAAGGACACCTGGTACCCCAAGAATACCCCAGAACGGCCCCACTGCACCCAGCTGGGAACACAGGGAGCTATCGTAAGGAGCTGCTACCTTGATGCCTACCCTTAAGACTTAATTGCTAGTATTCAGATTGCACCAGTTTGGTGGGGAAACCTGACAAGATGGGAGTGGAACAATTTGGCCTGAACATCTTTTAAGTAAACTTTCCAGGGCCGAGAATGTCAGGGTGGAACTGCTCCTGGATAACCCCAGATCCCAGTCCCCGGACCAGTAGTCACCTTTGCTGCTTGCGCCAACGTCACATGCAGGAATTAGGGTGCAATCTTGCTTATTGTTTTTTAAAAAGTCAATAAATGCCTTCAACCCTCGTCGTGATGGGACTGGATCTCCAACGCCGGCAACTAGAGGAAAAGAGCACGTCCTCCGGTTGTCTTTTAACGGTTCCCAAGCCAGATTTTTAATTTTTCTACGGTGTTTTTAAACATCGCCTTTTTGGATCAGACGGAGGCACAAAAAGTCTTGATTTTTTAAAATCAGAGCCGTTGCGTGCCTCTCTTCCCTCCGCACCCAGCACCGGAACATAACCACGCTTCTTTGGGTTTTTTTTTTTAATGTTAAAACGTAACCGCTGCCAGACTTGTAATTAACACAAATAAAGTGCTACATCCTTTAAGAGCTCTCTCTGGTGTTTAATGTATTCGTTGTGATTAATGAAGAGGAACTTTTATGATGAGTTACCGAACTCCGGTGGGCAGGAGGCCTGGCTTATTTACAAGGTGAGGAAAGAAACTATTGTCATCGCCGTTCGCCTCCGCAGTGCAGCAAAATGGCCGGGCTGAAGCCGCATCCCTTTCAGTTTCCCGGGTTTAGATTTGGTTGGCAAATCAGAGGCCTGAAATGATCAACTGGGATTTGATACATGTACAGATGTCGGATAGCTTTAGTATATCTACCCGGGGACTGTAGCCCTGGGGAGTCTAGGGGCTGCACGGCCCCACCCGCAGCAGTACTTTGACCCACTTGCGAATTAATAACTTGTGACATTTCCATTTAAAGGATTTCTTCTTTAGAATAGGAAAACCCAGGGCTATTTTTGGGCTGGAACGCACCGGAACAGCGTTCCGGCTGGCATCCGGCCTGCCCCTCCCCAACCTGCTGGCGGGAAAGGGCCTGGCACGCCTGGTCTCTGTGCAGAGATTGGGAGCCCCCTCCGCCCCTTTCCTAGCTTGTGCTTCCCTCTTTTCCTCCTTCATTCCTTCTCTCTCTCTCTCTTTCAGTGCTGTCAGGAGTGTGCCCTAACATGCTGATGAGATTCTGCTGTAGGGTGTGGCCTGTTATGCTAACTTGTTCCTGCTGGGCTTTTTCTACAAAAAGAGCCCTGGGAAAATCTCTTCGTTTTTTTTTTAAAAAAAAATCAGGGGTGGCAGGTGTTTTTCCCTACTCCCCCAAGTAATTATGCTCCCTACTCCCATCTATACCCATCCATCGCCTGGTTTGCAGTGGAAAAAAGAGCAAGTGTCCCGTAGCACCTTAAGGACTAACAAAATTTGTGGCAGGGGAGGAGCGTTCGTGAGTCCTGGCTCACCTCCGCAGATACAGCTAGAAAGCGAGTCCATCTGAAATCACTCCTCTCTCCAAGATGGACTCCCATTCTAGCTGTATCTGAAGAAGGGAGCAGTAACTCACAAAAGTTCCTGCCCTGCCACAAATGTTGTTAGTCTTTCAGGTGCTGCTGGACTCTCGCTCTTTTCTGCTGCCACAGACTAACTTGGCGACCCATCCTGGTTTGTAATGGAGAGCCAGCATAGCGTAGTGATTAAGAATGGCAGACTCTGAACTCAAGAACCGGGTTTGATTCCCCCACTCCTCCTCCACAGGAAGCCTGCTGGGTGACCTTGGGCCATCACGGTTCTCTCCGAACTCTCTCAGCCCTGCCTGCCTCACAAGGTGCCTGTTGTGGGGAGAGGAAGGGAAGGCGATTGTACGAGACTCCTTAATGTAGAGTAAAGGGGGATATAAGAACATGAGAGAAGCCGTTTTGGATCAGGCCAGTGGCTCATGCAGTCCAGCACTCTGTGTCACACAGTGGCCAAAACCCAGGTGCCATCAGGAGGTCCACCAGTGGGGCCACAACTCCAGAAGCCCTCCCACTCTTCCCCTCCCCCAGCACCAAGAATACAGAGCATCCCTGCCCCAGACAGAAGAACATCAAAGAAGTCATGTTGGGTCAGGCCAATGGCCCATCTCATCCAACTCTCTGTGTCAACACAGTGGCCCAAACCCAGAGGCCCTCAGGAGATCCACCAGTGGGGCCAGAACTCCAGGAGCCCTCCCACTCTTGCCCCCCCCCCTAAGCAGCATACTCCAGATCCCCACTGCCTGGTGGGTGGAGGGGGCACCGACTGACCTGGTCTCCACCGGACGTGCCTCTCCTACCTACCTTTCTTCCAAAATCGCTGTCAACCTTGCGTTCTAAGTCACCTTCAGAGGGAAAAAATGTTCCTTTAGTAGTTCTTGAGAGGGAGCATGGAGAGTGTTCAAGGGAGTCAGCAGCTGCTTAAACACGCTGCGCACTTAGGTGTGGTGTCAGTAGGCACCACGGGGCCGCCAGGCACGGTCCTGGGGACCAGTGTTCCCTCTAAGCTGAGTGTGAGCCAGCTCACAGTTTTTGAGCCTCCGGCCCACAGGTTTTCGTCTCAGCTCAGGAAGGAGGGCTCCAGAGCAAGCTAATCTATGCAGGAGCCAAATCGCTCGCTCGCCAGTTGAGTGCCAGCAGCTCACAACGTAGGATTTTTGCTCACAAGACCCCACAGCTTAGAGGGAGCTTCGCCCCTGTCCTAAGGAGGTCGGAGTAGCACGACTGCCCCTCCCCGGATCTTTAAAAATCAGGTGTGGTACAGATGAGCAGACGTGCGAGTATACGTTCAGGATCAGCCAGGGGTCTGCTCAGCCATCGCGGCTGGGGGAAGGGGCAAATATTTCTTTTGTTTCTATTCCACTTTTCTCACCACCTGGGAGCTCAGAGCAGCTTCTAAAGAAGCGCAAGAGTATAAGACAAAAGAAAAATACTTTCCCCCCCTCTTCTCAGGGGGGCCATGGGGGGATGACGTCACTTCTGACCATGGAAAAAAACCCAGATGTGTCTTGTGTGATCCGCCTTGCATCCCAGTGAAGAAGCCGGACGGGGCCAATGCCTGCCCTGGCTTCCCCGCTGGGCTCTGCAGCCGCAGGGGAAAGCACCGGCAGCCCTCGCCTTTGCTCACCGGGGCACACACCATGCTCCCCATTTCCCTGGCCGCCGGAGAGCTGCGGGCATTGCCTACAGGAGAAGGGGTGCACCGGGCTCTCTCTCTCTCTCTCGCAGGCAGCAGGGGCCAGCCAGTGGCTGTGGGGAGGCCTGCTCCGCAGTGCCCCGGAGAAACCCCTGGGCAGCCGGGGCATGGTGGCGTGGAGGTTTCACCTGACGAGTCCAGCTGCATAGCCCATCTGCTTTGATCCTGGGTCGGCTGAGGGGCGGGGGAAGGAGAGCCAGTTTGGTGTAGTGGTTAAGAGCGCGGACTCTAATCTGGGAGAACCAAGTTTGATTCCCCACGCCTCCACTTGCACCTGCTGGATGACCTTGGGCAAGCCATAGCTCTGTACCAACTGTTCTCTCAAGGACAGCTTAGGAAAGAGCTCTCTCAGCCCCACCTACCTCACTGGGTGTCTGTTGTGGGGAGGGGAAGGGGAAGGGGTTTGTAAGCCGCTCTGAGATTCCTTTGGGTAGTGAAGGGCGGGGTATGTGTAACTGTACCAATAAGAACCTCTTTGCAAATAAAGGACTTTCTGGTTAAGAAGACCTGTTGCAGACCGCATCTTTTGGGACAACCTCACATATGAATCCAATCTCCTCTCCTCCTCCTCCCAAGGAGTGCTTCTGCCACGTGAAGTGGGAAATGAGCATATCGAATTCTATTAACGATGAGCGGTGTCAAAGTTTTCTCAGATTGCTTTGACAAGGGTGAAGTTTGTGGGTAGGTGGTGGGGCTGGTTTCAGGCTGGCTATATATAGCTAGCTGCTGGGGAGAGGGGGAGATCTATGGATTATTTGATGACTAGCAGTACAAAAAAGCTCCATCGCTTAAGGTGTCAAACGGAGCCTGAATTCTTTCAGACTTCCTATCCACAGGCGGGTAGCGGATGCCGGGAAGGGGCTTTAAGGCAAGGGGCCCAGTTTTTGGCTACCCTCCCTGAGGGAGCAGCGTGCCGTGAAAGAATGGCTGGTGCGCCAAAAGCAATGAATTAAAGGCTCCCAGGAAGCCAAAAAGTGTCTACCCGCAGAGAAGGCCGATGATTTATTTCTCTGCCCTTTTATGTATTTATTGTCCTTGCCTCCTAATCAGCCTCTGCTTGTTGGGGACGGGAAATTCTTCCTCAGCCGCCGGAATCCTCAGTCACTCTAGAATACAGAAATGTAACAGAATGCACCTCGCCAGAGAGGAGGCGGCCTGCTTGGTTGTGTCTCTGCATGAGTCCCTGTTCTGGGCTTCCCTCCTGTAAAGAAAAACAGACCTCTAGTCTGTTTCCTTGTTCTTCCATTAGACACAGAATTAAACTTTGGTTCAGGCTTCGTATCAAAACTTAGGCCGGGAACATGGGGAACAGATCAAAGGGGGACTTCTGGGGTTTTGTCATGAGAAAGTTGTCAAGTCTGACTTTGAATAATGGTATCAAGGAGTAGCCATGTGGTTCCCCGGGGGGGGCCGCACACCTCGCTTCTTTTGATGCTTGAGCTACACTGCCGAGAGAAGCTCCTGTCATGAACTACTACTCTGCAAAATCATCTGTTGTCACAGATCCAGGTCAAGATAACTTCATTAATCTGAGTTTTGGATTGGCTGGAAGGGCCCCAGCCTGTCCAGATCTTAGACTTTAAGTAGCTAGCATTTTCTGTTGTTCTGGGTCAGTTGGAGCCGCCTGCTTCAACCCTCCAGAGGCATGGGTTAATCCTACAACGGGTTCAGACACGCCTGGCTTACGAAGACTTGAAATGATTTCGTGGGTTCACTCCAGAAGCATAACCTGGATTTGACTGTATAGCTAGAACCTAAAAGGTAGCTTTTCTTGTTTTCTGCTCATAGCTCTGTTCTTTGAAAATATTCTGCACTCTTTAATAAAAAATATTATTTTGACTATATCTGGTTGTTTGGGACGTCAGAAGCTGCAATCTAAACTCAATGTCTTAGACCAAAGCGTCCACCTACTGGTAACTAATTCATAGAAACTCATTCTGCAGGTGCCCTACTGGTAACTAATTCATAGAAACTCATTCTGCAGGTATCCCACCTTGCAGGACTGATGTTCTGGTTTAATCCCAGGAAGATCAGGAGTTTGGCCACTGGCTTCTGATCATAGGGATGCTTTCATGGGCTGTTGGCAGGCCACCCCCTTGGTTTGTGAGGACTCACTCACACTCCAGGTTGGTTGTGAAATGTTGAGCTCCGCCCTTCATAAAATGAATCCCCTGGATTGGGAATTCTTGACATCTCCTGCGAGAAGACACCCCAGCCTGTGATTCATGTGGAGGGACAGGAGTTGGGTTCCTCAGTGGGCCCTTTGAAAAGTATAAGGTAAAAGGTAAAGGTTTCCTGTTGCTCGAAAGCCAGTCAAATCCAACTCAAGGGGGAGGTGCTCATCTCCATTTCCAAGCCGAAGAGCCAGCACTGTCCGAAGACTTTTTCTGTGGTCATGTGGCCGGCATGACTAAATGCCAAGGCACATGGAATGCTGTTACCTTCCCACCGAAACAGTACCTATTTATCTACTTGCAATTTCTTGCTTTCGAACTGCTAGGTTGGCAGGAGCTGGGGCCAGAGATGGGAGCTCACTCCGTCATGCAGCACTCAAGTCTCGAACTGCCGAGTTACCAACCTTCCAGTCTGCAGTTCAGCGTCTTAACCTCTAAGCCACTGTGGCCTCTATATACCCCTCCCCAAAAGGTCTTTAAGGACAGAGTGCATCACCAGTTTGAATTGAGAGAAAGACCTGCTTTAGAGTGACATGTCGTAAGTGGGGATAACCTTCCCAAATTATGCAGGGTTTGGTATTCAGCATCTGCCAAGGCCAATTAGAATCTCTCCGCTCATCAGCCTCCACTGAAAGGGGTAATTTTTAATGAGATTGATTTGTGAGTACGACATCTCATTAAAGCAGCGGCTCCTAAAATCCGGAACCAGGTGCGTCCCCTTGAGAAGTGTTGTGTGCATGAAGGTATGAAAGGTACAGCTGTCAACTTGCCCATCTCCTGGAACTGCAACTAATCTCCAGGCGACAGAAATCAGCTGACCTGGTTCAAATGGCTGTTTTGGAAGGTGGACTCTAATGTATTCGATCCCACTGAGGTATTATATCCCACTAATGTACTGTATCTCCCTCTCCAAACCTCGCCCTTCCCGAGTCTACCCCCTCCTCAAAAAATCTTCAGGAATTTTCCAACCCATAGCTGGCAACCTTGAGACATCAGGCGCGCGCGCGTGTGTGCGTGTGTGTGTGTGCGCGCGCTTTGTATGGATGTCATTCCAAGGACAGAGAAAGTCCTTCAGCAGCCATTATCTGGGTTTTTTTTAATCCTGCTTTGTCAATGCTCGAAGCAGTGGAGTCTTGTGAGCAGAAATTCTACTTGGTGAGCTCCTGACATTAAGGTTGTGAGCGAGCCATTTGGCTACTGCATTAATTCGTCTGCTCTGGAGCCATCCTTCCTGAGCCGAGACAAAAAATGTGTGAGCCAAAGGCTAAAAAACTAAGCTAGCTCACACTAATTCAGCTGAGAGGGAACACATTCCTTACTCTTTTATGACCCTGCCTGACCCCCTCCCTCATCATCTGGGGCCCTGCTTCAGGCGCTCCCATCTTCTGAGATTAGGCAGGTGCCATGTCAGGGGAAGGCCTTCCAGGTAGAGCAGGGTTTACCATACTTTGAAAAGCCAAAAACGAGGCTCTCTTTCTTGACTCTTTCGAACAAGTGATCACTCTGAAAAATCTCATTTTAAAACCCCCCTCCTGTTTAAGCTGTGATACCTGCTTCTAGTGGGGCCATGGTGGCTCAAGCGGTTAAGACGCTGACCTGCAGAGAGGAAGGTTGGTAGCTCAGCAGTTCGAGACCCGAGTGCCGCGTGAAGGAGTGAGTTCCCGTCTCTGGCCCCAGCTCCTGCCAACCTCGCAGTTCGAAAGCAAGACATTGTAAGTAGATAAACAGGTGCCGCTTCGGTGGGAAGGTAACAACGTTCTGTGTGCCTTGGCATTTAGTCATGCCAGCCACATGACCACGGAAACATCTTCGGGCAGCGCTGGCTCTTCGGCTTGGAAACTGAGATGAGAACCGCCCCCTAGCGTTGGATTCGACTGGCTTTCGAACAAGGGGAACCTTTTCCTTTACTAATTGCTTCTAACTAGGTATATTCCTAACCTTCCAACCCCAAAAGAGGACGTTTTCATCAGTTGTTTTAAAAGAGCTCCAAAGAGGACAGAAGCCAAAAAAAGAGGACGTGTCCTCTAACAAGAGGGCGTCTGGTAACCCCAGGGTACAGGCACCAAAGCTCTGGAACTCTCTCTCCCCAGTGGAGAGTCAGCTGCCCTTTTCTGTTGTCTTCGGCCAAAGAGTGGAGACTTTCCCCCTGGTGGTCTGACATACCCTGACACGCCAGTCGCAGCCCCTCAACCGCTTCCGACGGAGCCAATTCACACATTCAGCCGCCAACCATCCAGTGCAAAGAGTAAACATGGAAGGCATATTTGTGCAAGCCAGCCGAGGTCCGTACCTGCTTTTTCGCTCACCTTTTAATTCTGCCCATCCGCCACAGAGCTCAGGGCGGAATGCATGGCTCCCCCAGCCTGACAATGACCCTTTAAGGTAGGCTAGGTTGAGAGTGGGTTTTTTGCCCAAGGTCATAAAATGCGCCTCAGTCCTGGGAGGAGAACGTCGGAGCCTGGGATTTGGCTCTCCAGTTGCGCAAATTATACAGTCGGATGCGCGTGGAAAACGCTCCAAAGGCACCCCCTCACACACACCCACGCACACTCACACACGGGCGCACAATGTATGCACGCAACGTCGGCATGAGCCATGCGGCGTGATCGATGCCTGCGGAACGAACGCCCTCGCCTACTCGCCGTGCGCCGGCTTTGGAGCCGAGCGGAGACGCACCTCCGGCCGGTGCCTGTCTGCCTTCCTCCCCGCGGCGGAGCCGGCCTGCTCGGCGGCCGCCCCCCTCCTTTTCTCCCCCTCCCTCCCTCCCGTTGGCGGGTGGGCGGATCTGAGCGCCGCCGCGGCAGGCAGGCAGGCAGGCAGGCGAGCGAGGGCGACAGCAGCCGGAGCAGCCGCCGCCGGGACCGGCACGGGCGGACGAAGCGGGCAGCGCGGCCGGGGCGCGAGGTGAGAGGCCGGGCGGGGCGGGAGACCCGGGACGGGTGCAGAGGGGAGAGCGGGCGGCGGCGCGCTTGCAGGGAGAGGGGGGCTCCCTCCGGCGCGCCAGAAGCAAGCAGCTTTGCAAGGGAAGCGGAGCTGGCCGAGAGCCCGGAGGGGACGCAGCGCCTCGGAGGCCGGCGCACGCCCTCCTCGGCAGCCGCGGGGAGCCGTGCGGCGTGTGCAGAGAGGGTCGTGTGTGCGTGTGAGAGAGCGCGAACGAGCGAGTATTGCGCGGCAGGGAGCAGGAATGAGATGCCCTTCTGCACGGTGCGTGCCTGCATTTGCTTCTGGATAGATGCACAGATAAATGTTGTGCTTTAGCGTGCATGCGTGCGTGGGTAAAGCAGATACCACGCGTCTCTCTCTCTCACATACAAATGTCTCCGAGCAGAGCCGAATGTGCATAAGACTAGCGGACGCAGGCATCTATCGAAGCACAGACGTAGCGCGTTTAATTGCATTTTGCGTGTCTGATTGGATTGGGGGAGGGGGGGGCGGAAGGGTCGGTGTAACGCTAGCCCCCCTCCCTCCCCCCCGCTGCACAGAGATGCACGCAACATGGAATGGATGCAGTCACCTGGGCAGCCAATTCTTTGTTACTGAACCCCGAAGAATCCCTGCTGCCGATTTCTGTATTTTTATTAGAGCATCACAGAGGTTTTGCCCATAAGGGGGGGGAGGGGATAGGTCACAGGGTTATTGGAGGGCCAGTGCTGGACCTTCTCCTCCCTCTGAACTCCTTATGTCTCCCCTCCCCTCCCCCAAGCAAACCAAAACCACCGTTTCGCAGCCTCAGTGTTCCGTCTGTAAAATGGGAGGCTTAGGGCCTTTGGGAAGTGGGCGGATGGGTGGCCGACAGTGTTCCCTCTAAGCTGAGTTAGTGTGAGCCAGCTCACAGCTTTTGAGCCTCCAGCTCACACACTTCTGCCTCAGCTCGGGAAGGTGGGCTCCAGAGCAAACTGATTTTATGCAGCGGCCAAATGGCTCGCTCGCAACTTGAATGCCAGGAGCTCACAAAGTAGGATTTTTGCTCGCAAGACTCCACAGCTTAGAGGGAGCATGGGTGGCCGAAGCTTGCTAGCGGGTGACCAGAGGGGGCTAGAAGTCTGCATCCTTTGTTTCTTTCCGTAAGGGAGTGGGGATGCCCTTGTGGGATCTCCTGAAGCTGCCTTATACTGAATTGGACCACCTGTCCATCAAGGGCAGCGTTGCCTGCTCAGACTGGCAGCGGCTCTCTAGGGTCTCAGGTGGAGGTCCTTCGCATCACCTACAATCTGACCTTTACTGGAGGTGCCGGGGATCGAACCTGGGATCTTCTGCACGCTAAGCAGAGGCTCGACAACTGAGCCATGGCACTTTTGCACCTAGGAGTAAAAGTGACTGCCTTTTCAATGTACTCCTTGTCTTCTGGAATCAGTGGAGAGGGTGCTAGCGGCCTCGGAGCCTGGAAGGCGCTGTGCAGCAGGGTGACTGTCTCCAGGGTCACTGTCATCATAATATCATCATCATTGTTATCATCATCATCGTATGGCGTTGTGTGTAGAATAGCTAGGAGATCCTAAGATTGTCTGGCAGTCCGAAGTTCTAGCTCTTTTAGCATTACGCAACACGAGGCAGCGAGCTAGATTTGTTTTTAAGGCAAGAGACGTTTCCCAGGTGGTTTGACCTTTCCCGCCTCTGCATCGTGACCCAGACCAACCAGGACAAAGTTTGAGTCCAGGGGTACCTTTAAGACCACCAAAGTGTAATTCTGGGTATAAGCTTCCGTATGAATGAACACGTCAGATTCCAGTTCCTCTGGAGGGCCAACCACTGGGCACAGAGGTCGAGGCCTTCCCCTGATGCTGCCTCCTGGCTCTGGGATTCAGAGGATTGGTGCCTCTGGATGTGGAGGTTCCCCTCAGCCACCGTGGCTAGCAGCCACTGATAGACTTGTCCTCCATGAATCTATCTCATCTTCTTTTCAACCTGCTGGTTCCTGCGGCCATCACAACATCCTCTGGCAGGGAATCCCACATTTTAGTCGCTCTGTCTGTATAGTAGTCTGTCCTTTTGTCCACTGTGAACCTACGGCCCATGAGCTTCATGGGATGCTTGTCCCCTGTTGAGAACTGTAGAAGAGCTACCTCTGGCTTGGGAAATTTCTGGAGACTTGGGGACGGGGCGGGAACCTGGGGAGGTTGGCTTCTGTGGGGGAGGGATCTCAGCAGGGTCCAATGCTGTGTAGTCTCCCCTCTGAAACTACCCTTTCCTTCAGGGGAACTAAGCTCTAGAGGCTGGATATCAGTTGTAATTCCAGGAGAATGCCTGGCCCTGCCAGGAGTTGGCAACCCCAGTTGCAAACAGGGATACTGTTGACTTTCACGGCTGTCCGGGCTGAACTGAAAAGTTTTGTCTGATTTGGGGGATCTTTTACAATTGCAGTCAGCTAAACTGCTGAACAGATCTTTGAAATTTCAGTAGCAAAAAACTTCTGTCGGCGTCAGTGTCTGCTTTCTGGTTTTCGTCATTAAAAGGACAGAAGTTGCAGTTTTGGGTTTGAATTACAGGTGGAAAAGGTACTGCCTAGTGGAAGCATCTGCCTAGGGAGGTGGTGAGCTCCCCCTCACTGGCAGTCTTTAAGCAGTGGCAGGATGAACACTTGTCAGGGATGCTCTAGGCCAGGGGTGGGCAAACTTGCTTAACGTAAGAGCCGCATAGAATAAACATCAGATGTTTGAGAGCCACAAGACGTGAACAAATATTACCTGCTTTTATTGGAAAATAAGCAGATTTGCTTTTTATTAACATTACATGAGACTGCCAAAAATAATAACAAAAGGGGTAAAAGCAGATGTTGATAATGATATTAATTTGTCCAATGATATTTGTTTGCTAATGATATCTAGCTTCCCCAGCCGCCCTGCCGGGAGCCACATAATATATGTGAAAGAGCCGCATGCGGCTCCCGAGCCACAGTTTGCCCACCCCTGCTCTAGGCTGATCCTGCATGGAGCAGGGGGTGGGACTAGATGGCCTGTAGGACCCCTTCCAACTATGTGATTTTGTGATTCTAATAAGTTGAATGGCTAGGGAGACCTCTGTTCTATAAAGTTCAGTCACTGAGAGAAATGGCCAGTCGCTTTGAGAAAGGAAGTCCTTCTTCACCCAAAGAGTGATTAACACGTGGGATTCGCTGCCACAGGAGGTGGTAGCAGCTACAAACATGGACGGCTTCAAGAGGGAATTAGAGAAACATACGGAGCAGAGGTCCATCAGTGGCTATTAGCCACAAGGTATAGATAGGATCTCTCAGTCTGGGGCAAGTGATGCTCTGTATTCTTGGTGCTTGGGGGGGGGGGGGCAACAGTGGGAGGGCTTCTAGTGTCCTGGCCCCACTGGCGGACCTCCTGAGGGCACCTGGTGTTTTTGGCCACTGTGTGACACAGAGTGTTGGACTGGATGGGCCACTGGCCTGATCCAACACTGGCTTCTCTTATGCTCTTATGAGAATGTTGATCTTGGGCCAATCCTTACATTCTTTTTACTTTTTCAACCTGCTTTTTGCTTTCCACGTGAGTGCCAACAGCTGGCACCCCATACCTTCTTTGTTGCTTTTTTTTTACAACATGTAATGTCCCTATATTTAGCCTGTTTCCTGTTTTTTTCCAGGGGAGGGGAGGCAAACACAGCACAGATGGCGATTTATTTATTCTCCCCGCCATCATCACCCCATCACTTGCCACAAAGATCCTGTCCTTCCCCCAGTAGAATGTGTATCAGCCATTGCAGGCACTTGGGTGGGAGAAGGGATGTCCCCCCCCCCCCCATTCATAGTAGGCATAGAGACTACTATGGCCAAACTGTGGCTTGGGAGCCACATGTGGCTCTTTCACACATATTGTGTGCCTCCTGGCAGGGCAGCTCAAAAAGGGGAGGCATACATTTCCTTCCTTCCTTCCTTCCTTCCTTCCTCCCTCCCTCCCTCCCTCCCTCCCTCCCATCTATTTGCTGTCTTTGTTTCTCTTTCTCTCTCTTTCTCTCTTTCTTTCCACCTCTTTCATTCTTTCTTTCCATCTGTCTCTCTCTTTTCTCTCTCTCTCTCTTAGACAAATCAATATCATTAGCAAACAAACAAATATCATTATCAATATCTGTTTTTACCCCCTTTTGTCTTTATTTTTGGCAGCCTCATTCAATGTTAATAAAAAGCAAATTTGCATATTAAAAAAATAATAAAAACGTGTGTGTGATATTTGTTTATGGCATGCAGATCTCGAACATCTGGTGTTTATTCTGTGTGGCTCTTACACTGAGCAAGTTTGGCCACCCTTGGACTAGGGGGTTATCTTCCTGGGCATCTGGCAACCCTGGGCATGGTGTCGATTGCATGAGGCGCGGGCTTTCTTGATGATCCTCCGCATCACTGGGAACTCTGGTTACTGGTTCACCGGTTATTCCTTAGCGAGGGACGTGTTGCTTCGCCTAACTCCTCTGCCGCCGTTCTTAAGGGATGCGTTGCTTGAATGTGCTGATGTGGGGGCTGCGAAAGACTCTTCACAATCTGCTGTCCACACAGTGTACTCAGGGTGGGGAGGGGAAAGTAAACACGGCAACCAGACCACGGAAGCCAGCCCCAGGAATCGTGGTTTACTCTGAACTTCTGATTTTCCTGAATTTCTGTGGGGAAAATCAGAGCCTGAACTGCAGTTTCCCTTCCTTCCAAGGTTGTTTCTGGTCCATTCCCTCTTATTTACAAAAATCTGTACCCCATTTTTCTGCCCTTCGGGGCCATTAAGGCAGACAACATGGAGAGTACCTTTCTAGCATGGAGAAAGTTTTTAGGTGGGTTGCCATGCCGGTCTGCAATAGAAGAGCTAGATTGGGGTCCAGGAGCAACAAGACTTCGGGGGAGTAATTTTTTGAGAATCGAAGCTTTCAAAGAACTGATGGAGCTTTGACCCTCGAAAGCTTATAGCCTGGAAATCTGAGAGTCGTAGAATCACGGAGCTGGAAGAGACCTCCAGAGTCATCGAGTCCAACCCCCTGCACAATGCAGGAAATTTATTTATTTATTTATTTATTTAAATGTATTGATCGCCTATCCCCACTGTTGTGGAGCTCTAGGCAATGTAAGGTAACGATAAAGGTTTCCCTTGCTCGAAAGCCAGTCAGATCCGACTCTAGGTATCACTTTGGTGGGAAGGTAACAGCGTTCCGTGCGCCCCGGTGTCTAGTCATGCTGGCCACATGACCACAGAAAAGTCTTCAGACAGCGCGGGCTCTTTGGCTTGGAAACGGAGATGAGCACTACATCCCTAGAGTCGGATTTGACTGGCTTTCGAGGAAGGGAAACTTTCACCTTTTACACCTCCAAACCAACCGCACTAAGTCTTCTCGGTCAGATTACTGGACCTTGCCGAGAAAAGACTCAAGGGTGATACTAAGATGTGTTTGAAAATGGCCCCCACGGGCCTGCAATAATTTGCTTTGGCGTTTGAGGGAAACAAAAAGGGCAATGATTGGCTGCTGGTGTGGGCGCTTCTAATGGGAATGAGTGCTTGTTTCAGCGCAGGCGCCTTCTGGTGCTGAAACGTTTCACTGCTGGCATGCCAATTTTAAAAACAACCACCACTCAAATCTGTGCTTTCCTGGTGGGTTTGGGTAGCAGTTCTCAAGGCAGGGGGGAAATGTTCCCATTCTGAGGAAGAGGGTTTCTTGTGAATTCATTTCACAGTGAAAATAAAAAGTACAGGAGAAACCAGTTTTAAAAGGAAAGCCCGGGGGGGGGGGAGAAGAAGAAGAGATTGGATTTATATCTCGCCCTTCACTCACTTAAGAGTCTCAGAACGGCTTACAAACTCCTTTCCCTCCCCCTCCCCACAACAGACACCCTGGGAGGTAAGTGGGGCTGAGAGAGCTCTTTCCCAAGCTGTCCTTGAGGGAACAGCTGGTACAGAGCTATGGCTTGCCCAAGGTCATCCAGCCAGGTGCAAGTGGAGGAGTGGGGAATCAAACCCGGTTCTCCCAGATTAGAGTCTGCACACTTAGCCACTACACCAAACTGGCTCACCAAACTGGAGAAAGGGGAAGAACTGGGACAGCACTGGGATGTTTATGAAGTCGTCTGGACATGAGAAAAAACCCCAGTAACATCGGGGGATGAAAGTGGAATATTAAGGCAGTCTGGAAAATGCCATAGTCTTGGACCATACCACAGGTACCCTGAGCAAATAGGGCTCTTCTGTTTGAAGAAGAGAAGGGATTAGATTTATACCCTGCACACTGTGAAGATCCTTGTGCTGTAGTGGCAGCTGTTGCCCCTCTGCCCTGTTTGTGGGCGCTGGCCTGATCCAGCAGGGCTCTTCTTGTCTCCTTAGACTGGAGAGCCAGTTTGATGTAGTGGTTAGGGGTGCGGACTCTAGTCTGGGAGAACCGGGTTTGATTCCCCATTCCTCTTCCGTGCAGCTGCTGGTGTGACTTTGGGTCAGTCACAAGTTCTCTCAGAGCTGTTTTCTCAAGGGCAGTTCTTGAGAGAGCTCTCTCAGCCCCACCTACCTTACAGGGTGTCTGTTGTGGGGAGGGGGAGGGAAAGGAGAGTGTAAGCGGCTCTGAGACTCCTTCGAGTAGTGAAGGGCGGCGTATAAATCCAATCTCCTCCTCCTCCTCTTCTTCTTCAGCTGCTGTGTTAGAACTCTTCTGCAGATCAGATACTATCAGACTTGGACTCAATAGGAATGGAGCCCCATTTTTGTGCCTCCCTCCAGGTTCATCTAACCAATTCAGATTCATCCTAGTTTCCTTCTTTAAAAAAAACTGCTGTTTGGCTCAAAAGAAGTGAGCAAGTATTCTGCACCCACAGCTGGGAGCCTGACTTCACTCTGAGTGGATCATTGACTCTTCTTCAAAATTTAATTCATTTGTATCCTGCCTGTCTTCCCAATGGGGACCCAAAATGACTTACATCATTCTTCTCTCCTCCATTTTTTCTTCACAACAACCCTGTGAGGTAGGTTAGGCTGAAAGAGTGTACCTGGCCCAAGGTCACCCAGCCAAAGTCACCCAGGCAGTTTCCAAGGCATGAGTGGGGATTCAGACCCAAGTGGATCTTGTCTCTGTTTGTGTCCTGAAACACACTGTAACACACATTGTCCTGGGAAACTGGCCCTTCTTAATCATACCTCTCCTCTCCTGTACCTCTTTGTGTAGTTTGGTGCGATATGTAAATCTTCCGACTGAACGTATCAAAGCACTTCGTGATCTGATGAAGTGGACTCCAGATAATGGAAAGTTTGTACATTTGTTAAAAGCGCCACAAGATATTCCCATGCGCTTAAATGAGGGATCAATGAATTGCACCTCTGCACTGAGGGCTGCCTATGGAGTTTGCGATGATGCGCATATTGCGAATCGGGATGGCCTGATCAGACCATCCCAATGTCATGAGAGCGTGCTGGAGCAATCAGACATGGGAAAGTCCATCCATGGCCCGTCGCAACCCATTCACTACTGGATTTTCCACGGTGTCCTCGTCGGGTTGCCAACAGCTGCAGGGTGCTTCCCAGACGTTGTTGTCTGATCGCTCCCTTTAAATCCACCCGGTATTCACACCTATGTCGGGTCTAATTGTGCGTATGATTGCAGCCAAAGGCATTGGTCCATTCTGCATTGGCTTTTCCCTCCATCATTTTAGCAAACCCATGTAGGAACAGAAATTCCCCTCTGCATTCCGTGCTGCTTTCACTTCACTTGATCATCAGATTTTTATGGTACCCTCCAGACTGCATGCCAGTTTCCCTTCCTTTGATCATCAGTTTTTATGGCGCTTCTGCATAGATTTATGGCCGTTTTTATGGCTGTTTAGGGGGGACTCTGCAGCCAGTACGGAATTGGCCCGGGGTATCTGAATGTGGTCTTGAGCTGCCTCTTTATCTGTTCCAGTGTGGATTTGGTAAAACAACTGAGTGAATGCTGGATGCAGAATGGGCCATTATTTCTCATTGTCTGTATGACCAGCTGGTGAGACTTTCGTACATGCAAATCTGGGGTTCCTTCCATCTAGGGCAGGGGTGGGCAAACTGTGGCTTGGGAGCCGCATGCGGCTCTTTCACATATATTATGTGGCTCCTGGCAGGGCGGCTGGGGAAGCTAAATATCATTAGCAAACAAATATCACTGGACAAATTAATATCATTATCTGCTTTACCCCTTTTGTTATTATTTTTGGCAGTCTCATTTAATGTTAATAAAAAGCAAACTTGCTTATTTTCCAATAAAAGCAGGTAATATTTGTTCACGTCTTGTGGCTCTCAAACATCTGATGTTTATTCTATGCGGCTCTTACGTTAAGCAAGTTTGGCCACCCCTGTTCTAGGTGGCTCTTACGCTGTTCAAGTTTGCCCACCCCTGATCTAGGGGATGGGCCAAGATTTATTTTTGTCAGCCGAACATCCTGCTACAATAATTAAGCCACAGCCACGCTTGTTTTGATGTTCTCCATGTGAACTTCATTACTATTTTATGCGTCGTTTCATAATATAGGCAGTCACTGATTTTTATTTTTCAAAGGGACTATGGCTCAGAGATACACATGTAGAAAGTCCGTGGTCCAATCCCCGGCATCTCCAGTTAAAAAGATCGGGCAGTTGGTGATGTGAAAGACCTCTCCCTGAGACCCTGGAGAGCAGCTTCCATTCTGAGTAGACAATACTGACCTTAATTGATCAAGGGTCTGATTCAGTATAAGGCAGCCAGGAAGGAGCTGTGGCTGAGTGGTAGAGCCTCTGCTTAGCATGCAGAAGGTCCCAGGGTTCAATCCCTGGCACCTCCAGTTGAAGAAGAACAGGCAGGTGATATGAAAGACCTTTGCCTGAGACCCCTGGAGAGCCACGGCCAGTCTGAGTAGACAGTACAGACCTCAATGGACTGCGGCTTTGGCTCAGTGGTAGAGCATCTTCTTGGCATGCGGTGGTAGGCGTGCAGTGCAGAAGGTCCCAGGTTCAATCCTCAGCATCTCCAGTTAAAGGACCAGGTAGTAAGTGATGTGAAGAACCCCTGCCTGAGGCCATGGAGAGCCTTGGGTTGCTAACCTCCAGATGGGGCCTGGAGACCTCCTGGGATTACAACTGATCTCCAAGCAACAAAGGTCAGTTCCCCTGGAGAAAATGGCTGCTTTAGAGGATGGATTCCATGGCATTATATCCCAATATAATAAGAGCCAGTTTGATGTAGTGGTTGGGAGCGGGGACTCTAATCTGGGAGAACCGGGTTTGATTCCCCACTCCTCCACTTGCAGCTGCTGGTGTAACCTTGGGTCAGTCACAAGTTCTTTCAGCGCTGTTCTCTCAAGGGCAGTCCTCGAAAGAGCTCTCTCTCAGCCCCACCTACCTCACAGGGTGTCTCTTGTGGGGAGGGGAAAGGAAAGGAGATTGTAAGCCGCTCTGAGACTCCTTCGGGTAGTGAAGGGTAGGGTATAAATCCCATCCTTCTTGTTCAATAAGGTCCCTCCCCTCCCTGAACCATGCTTTCCCCAGGCTCCACCCCCTAAATCTCCAGGTTTTCCCCAAGGCAGAGCTGGCAACCATAGGAGAGCAGCTGCTAGTCTGAGTATAGACAGTACTGACCATGATAGACCAAGGGTTTAACTCTGTGTAAGGCAATGTTCCTGTACGCTTTACAACAGGTAACTTACCTCTTTGTCTGTAGAACTGAGATCATCTATTATCTCTGATGTAAAGAGCATTGTTTACAGAAACATCAAAGTAAGAGCATGCAGCTCTCACACACAACAAGCTAGCTCTTTTTACACAACAGTTGCTGGGATGGTTGGTGAAATGTCTGTTTCGTGAAGAAAATTGCTTCAAGTAAGAACGCTTCTTCCCCACCCGCTCGCACGAAACGCAAGGGTGAGAAGCATATGTTTTGCCCGTGCAGAATTTCATTTCAGTTATACAGGTTCACCAAACAAACTATTTTTAGTATTTGTGACACTGGTTCCACATCTTCCCAGTCCTCTGGGTCCGGGATGTTATCATCATCTGAGGCAATATCAAGATGACATTGAGATTCGAAGCTGGATTTGAAGAGGTGATTCGTAGAGGATAAATTTATCAGTGGCTACTAGCCATGGTGACTAAAGGGAACCTCCAAATTTAGAGGCTCTGAGCCTCTGAATCCCAGAGTCAGGAGGTAACATCAGTGGAAGGTCTTGGCTACTGTGCCCTGTTGTTGGCTATCCAGAGGAACTGGTTGGCCACTGTGTGAGACAGGATGCTGGACTAGATGCACCACTGGTCTGATCCAGCAGGGCTCTTCAGATGTTCTAATGAAGGCCTTGGCCTCTGTGCCCTGTTGTTGGCCCTCCAGAGGAACTGGTTGGCCTCTGTGTGAGACAGGATGCTGGACTAGATGGACCACTGGTCTGATGCAGCAGGACTCTTCTTAGGTTCTAATGAAGGCCTCGGCCTCTATGCCCTGTTGTTGGCACCCCAGAGGAACTGGTTGGCCACTGTATGAGACAGGATGCTGGACTAGATGGACCATTGGTCTGATCCAGCAGGGCTCTTCTGATGTTCTAATGAAGGCCTCGACCTCTCCGCTCTGTTGTTGACCCTCCAGGGAAACTGGCTGCCCACTGTGTGAGGCAGGATGCTGGACTAGATGGACCACTGGTCTGAGCTCTTCTTATGTGAATGAAATTGGTGTGGTGTGGGGCGATATATTTATTCCTTTGCGGTCCACCCCTTCCTGTCCATTGTTGCCAAAGGAATACTCTTGTTTTTGTGTTCATTTTTTAAAATTTAGTACATTTTTACCATCGCTTTCCTCCGAGGAGCTCAGGATGTTATCTGTGAGAAATTTTCTGCAGTAGATTTTTCCTCACCAGGCACAAAAGTTTTCTCCTCCTTCCCCTGCATTTTTGGATTCCCCAGTTTTAGCAAGTTCCGAAAACGCAAGATGTGAAGGAGAAAACTTTGGGTTTGCACCAGCTGAGGAATAATCTACTGCAGAAAATTTCACATAACACACAGTTTTAAAAACATCAGTGAGGGGAATTTCACTATTGTGGCAATGGTCTCACTCCCCTCCTCCATTTTATCCTCACAACAACCCTGTGAGGTAGGTTAGGTGAGGCTGAGAAAGAATGATTGGGCCTCCATGGCTGAGTGGAGATTCAAACCTGGGTCTCCCAGATCCTAGTCAAAAACCTCAACTGCTACACCAGGGGTGTCAAACATAAGGTCCGGGGGGCAGAATCCTCCCGTCCACAGCTCTTATGCGGCCTGCGAGCGACTGGTGCAAGGAAGGGGAGTGATTGGAGCCACTCCAATTGTGGCTTCAGCATGGCGGAACAACCTCGACTGCAGCAGTCAAGCAGCGTGGGAGCGTCTTCCCAGTGCTGCACTGCTTACTCTCCGGTCTGCCCATGTGGGTTTTCCTTTGCGCCCCCGCCCAGCCCATGAGGATACACCAGGGGTGGCCAAACTTGCTCGGCATAAGAGCCACGTAGAATAAACGTCAGATGTTTGAGAGCTGCAAGACATAAACACGTATTACACACACATTTGTATTGGAAAATATGCAAATTTGCTTTTTATTGACATTAAATGAGACTGCCAAAAATAAAAAGGGGTAAAAATAGAAATTGGTAATGATATTTATTTGTCCAATGGTATTTGTAGGCTGGGGGAGAGGCTTTGAGAATGCATTTAAAGTTAAAGTTGCTATCTTTCGCTGCTCCCCTCTGCCTCAAGCCTACCCAGAGAGGGGAACACTGACTGGGGAAGGAAGACCAATCGGGGAGGCATGCCTCCCCTTTGCTTCCCCAGCCACCCTGCCGGGAGCCACACAATATGTGTGAAAGAGCCACATGTGGCTCCCGAGCCACAGGTTGGCCACCCCTGTTACACAGCTACTCAGAGCTTATCAGCCCCTGTCCTTTATACAGTTTATATCTCCGGTACCTGGCATTATTTTTATGGCACACATGCTCCAGCCCAAAAAAGTGACATTTATGTCAGATCCAGCCCTCATAACAAATGAGTTTGACACCTCTGTGCTACACTGTTCTGGCAGGAAGGTACTGGCTGGATATCAGGAAAAACTTGTTGACAGTCAGAGTTGTGCCACAGTGGAATCGGCTGCCCGGGGAGGTCGTGAGCTCCCCCTCCCTGGCAGTCTTCAAGCAGCGGCTGGACAAACACTTGTCAGGGGTGCGCTAAGCCAGTGGTGGCAAACCTATGGCACGCGTGCCAGAGGTGGCACTCAGAGCCCTCTCTGTGGGCATGCACGGCATCGCCCGAGCACAGAGTTCGCAAGATTGGACAGCAAAAACCACATTAATTGTTCAAAAGCATGCCAAATGCAAACTTTTACCTTTCAATAAAAAGTTGTTTGTATCATTGAAAGCTCTGTTATTGTGTTTTTCTTTTAAGACAAAAGATGTTAATGTATGAGTTGTTTTTTTCTAAAACGAAAACCTCAGTATTCAGGTTAAATTGCCGTGTTGGCACTTTGCGATAAATGAGTGGGTTTTGGGTTGCAGTTTGGGCACTCGGTCTCTAAAAGGTTCACCATCACTCCACTAGGCTGATCCTGCATCGAGCAGGGGGTTGGACTAGATGGCCTGTGTGGCCCCTTCCAACTCTGTGACTCTGTGATTCCAAGTTGTATAGAACAGAGCTTTAAGTCACAACTGAAAAAGAATGGTCGATTAGGGAAAGCACGTCTGCGGTAGTGGGAAGCTGCAGATATGGCTGGAACGCACTCCGTCCTGCGCCATCAGTACAGTTTTGATTGAGGCTAGGAAGAAGTTGATGGCGATGAGGAGACTGAGACACTTATCTAGTACTGTTAGGGTAACAGAAGGGCCGGGTGCGAATCATACATTCCGAGCTGGGCAGCAGCGCATCCCATGGCAACGTCACAGGTTTGTCTTGCCCATTTGGCGTCTCCCTGTTTTGCAGTGTGTGGATACCCTTTCAAAAGCTTCCAAGGGTACAGCCAACAATGAGAGAGAGAGAGAAGGAGGGAGGGAGAAATAAAAACGTGCTGAGCTAAGAACAGCAAGATTTATTTATGCACAGAACTCATTACAGGGCTTCAAGAATTATGTGTGTCCAGAGTTGTCGCAACATTAACCTACCGCTGTCGAATTTGCAGGCTGGCTCCCTTTTCTGTCAAGCACAAATTCCCATGCATGCATTCTTTATGAAAGAGGGGAAATTAAAATAAATGTACAAGTTTTCATGGGGAGGCGGTGCGTGGAAGAGGCTGGAAGTTCTTGTTCTTTGTCCAGGCACCATCTTTCAACATTTTTCTCCCACGGATCACACAGCAGAGAATATGGTTCTTCCGATCCTCCAAAGCAGAAGGCCGGTCCTGCGTGAGTTATCATTTCAGCCTCAGTCTTAAGAATGTAAGAGGAGCCCTGCTGGGTCAGACCAGCGATCCATCTAGTCCAGCCTCCTGTCTCACACAGTGGCCAACCAGTTCCTCTGGAGGGCCAACAACAGGGCACAGAGGCCAAGGCCTTCCTCTGATTTTTGTCTCCTGGGTCTGGTATTCAGAGGTATGGAGCTTCCCTTCAGTCACCATGGCTAGTAGCCACCGATAGACCTATCCCTGCATGAATCTATTTAATCCATTTTTAAAGGTATCTGTAAGCACATAAGAAGAAGCACTTTTGCACAGGCTGAATAATGCACTTTCAGCTGACTTTCAGTGCACTGTAGCCAGGGGTCATTTCGTAGAAAAAGAGGTGCAGGAGCTCATTACCATAACTCATTTGCATATGTCACACCCCCTAACATATCGGAAGTTTGGTCAGAAGGCAACACCCACCCCTCAGGCTCCACTCCACAGGTGAGTGAAACTGACCTGCTCTTCCTCCATTCCCTTCCCCATCCAATACTTTCTGCAATAAAAATAAGCGTAAAGAACACACCCTCATTCTCTTCCTGCTCCCTTGAAACCACCAGGTTTCAAGTAGACTTGAGATACCCAGGACATGTGCACCACCCATCCCTTTCCCTTCCCCCCCCCCCACAACAAGACACCCTGTGAGGTAGGTAGGGCTGAGAGAGGTCTTTTGAGAACTGCTCATGAGAGAACAGCTCTGAGAGAACTTGTGACTGGCCCAAGGTCACACCAGCAGCTGCATGTGGAGGAGTGGGGAATCAAACCCAGTTCTCCCAGATTAGAGTCCAACTCCTGACCACTACACCAAACTGATGGGGTGGAAGCTGCTGAAGGGTTGGTGAAATTTCTCCAGTACTTATGTGCCATGTGCCCAGATAAAAAATGGTATACTTAGAAAATTTATATGCCACCTTGAGCAAGTCTCTGGAAAAGCAGTACACAGTCATAAAAGGAACAATGATAAAATTATCAATATTAAAACAAAACATTAAAAACAATAAAGACCCTAGCAGGGCTTTCCCCGGGGCGCTGCGCCTCTGCACTGCTCAGGGAAGCTGAGGAGGGGGCGGGGCTTGGTCATCTGCCCGCCCACTGGGCTCCTCACTCCCGGAGCTGCACTCCTGTGCGTTCCCGCTCCAACGGACCCCTGACTGTAGCAATCATTTGCAAGTGGATCTTGCCAGTTCACACAGTAAAATCCAATTGGAAAGTGCACTGAAAGTGGATTGAAAGTGCATTATTCAGTTTGTGTGTGAAAGCGCCCAAGCTGTGGTCACACACACTAAATAATCCACTTTCAATCCACTTCCCAACTGGATTTTGTCAGTTCTCACAGGCCCATTCGGCATCTAGCATTCGCTCCGCTGTCTTACCAAACCCATCTTGGAACAGAAATTCCCCTCTGCATTGCATGCCGCTTTCACTTTCTTTGATTGTCGGATTCTATCGTGGCCTCCACAATGCATGCCACTTTCCCTTCCTTCGATCCCTTATTTTTTATGGTACCTTCTGCACAGATTTATGGCTGTTTTATAGCTGTTCAGGGGTGACTCTGCAGTCAGTACGGTGTTGGCCCTGTGGTATTTGAATGTGGTTTTGAGCCCCATCTTTTTCTGTTCCAGTGTGGGTTTGGTAAAACAACGGAGCAAATGCTAGATGTAGATTGGGCCACAGTAAAATCCAGTTGGAAAGTGCACTGAAAGTATATTGACAGGTTTATAAGATTATGCATGGGATAGAGCAGGTAGAGAAAGAAGTCCTTTTCTCCCTTTCTCACAATACAAGAACTCGTGGGCACTCCATGGAATGGCTGAGCAGTCGGGTTGGCACAGATAAAGGAAGTAGAAGAAGAAGAGATTGGATTTATACCCCGCCCTTCACTTGGAGTCTCAGAGCAGTTTACAATCTCCTTTCCCTTCCCCTCCCCACAACAGACACCCTGTGAGGTAGGTGGGGCTAAGAGAGCTCTTTCCCAAGCTGTCCTTGAGAGAACAGCTGGTACGGAGCTATGGCTTGCCCAAGGTCATCCAGCCAGGTGCAAGTGGAGGAGTGGGGAATCAAACTTGGTTCTCCCAGATTAGTGTCTGCGCACTTAACCACTACACCAAACTGGTGTACTTCTTCACCCAAAGAGTGATTGACATGTGGAATTCACTGCCACAGGAGGTGGTGGTGGCGGCTACAAGCGTGGATGGCTTCAAGAGGGGATTCGATAAACATATGAAGCAGAGGTCCATCAGTGGCTATTAGCCACAATGTATAGATAGGAACCCTCAGTCTGGGGCAAGTGATGCTCTGTATTCTTTGTGCTTGATGGGGGGGGGCAACAGTGGGAGGGCTTCTAGTGTCCTGGCCCCACTGCTGGACCTTCTGAGGGCACCTGGTGTTTTTGGCCACTGTGTGACAGAGTGTTGGACTGGATGGGCCACTGGCCTGATCCAACATTGGCTTCGCTTATGTTCTTATGAAAGTGGATTCTTTAGTGTGTGTGACTGTAGCCATAGTCCTTTGGCTTCTGAGTTTAAAACCACTTGCAAAGGGAAATTTCAAACGCCATACATGGGATTTTTTAATACAGGCTCGAAATATCAGTACAAACAAGGTTGGGCCTTGAGAAACGATAAGGCAGTGGTTGTCCTGCACTGCAGATCTCTCCGTCGCTTTATGAACTGCTTGCCTCTGTATTTGTAGAGATTGTTCGTGCAAACCAACAGCATTCAGGAAGGCATGGACACCCAATGCTGGGCCTCAGAAGATGACCTTAGCAGCCGGGCAAGTTCATATGAGCAGCCTGATATCGTCAGAACTTGGGTGCCAAGCAGGGTATGCCCTGGTTGGTACTTGGATGGGAGACTGCCAAGGAAGGCTGGGCACAGAGAGAGATTAAAGTGCGGAATTTGATGCCAGAGGATGCAGTGATGGCCACTGGAATAAACAGCTTGAAAAGGGGATGAGACAGATTCATGGAGGATAAGTCTATCAATGGCTACTAGCCATGGTGGCTGAGGGGAACCTTCATGTTCAGAGGCATGAAGTCTCTGAATCCCAGAGCCAGGAGGCAACATCAGGGGAAGGCCTCGGTCTCCATATGCCTTGTTGTTGACCCTCCAGAGGGACCGGTTGGCTGCTGTGTGAGACAGAAGAGTGATTCAAATGTGGAATTTGTTGCCAGAGGATGTAGCGATGGCCACAGGAATAAACAGCTTGAAAAGGGGATGAGATAGATTCATGGAGGATAAGTCTATCAATGGCTACTAGCCATGGTAACTGAGGGGAACCTCCACGTTCAGAGGCACTCTTGAGTCCCAGAGCCAGGGGGCAACATCAGGGGAAGGCCTCGACCTCTCTGTCTTGTTGTTGGTCCTCCAGAGGAACTGGTTGGCCACTGAGTGAGGCAAGACGCTGAACTAGATGAACCACCGGTCTGATCCAGCAGGGCTCTTCTTATGTTCTTATTGCTAGTGCAGAGGAAAGCAATGGCAAACTCCATCTTCTCCTCTCTTGCTATGAAAACTCCATGGTCCTGGAGTCCCCATGAGTCAGTTGTGACCTGGTGGCAAACAATCCCTATTAAGTTTCTGCGTGAGAAGACAGTCCTTCAGGTATGCTGGTCCCAAATCCTAAACTTTTGCAACTTTAATTGCATGCAGAGTGGAGAAATGGCTGCTTGCTGGTGCCTGATGGGAGAGGGTGGTTGCAAACAAGGCTTGGTGTTGGGAAGGCAAGAACAGGAAACTGACAGTCCCTCCCTTATCCTTCCTTGCCTTTGAACTCTAAGAACATAAGAGAAGTCAATGTTGGATGAGGCCAGTGGCCCATCCAGTCCAACACTCTGTCACACAGTGGCCAAAAACACCAACTGCCCTCAGGAGGTCCAGCAGTGGGGCCTAGGATTCTAAAGAATGCCTAGTGGAGTGATGGTGAACCTTTTAGAGACCGAGTGCCCAAACTGCAACCCAAAACCCACTTATTTATCAGAAAGTGCCAACACGGCAATTTAACCTGAATACTGAGGTTTTCGTTTTAGAAAAAACAACTCATACATTAACATTTTTTGTCTTAAAAGAAAAACACAATAACAGAGCTTTCAATGATACAAACAACTTTTTATTGAAAGGTAAAAGTTTGCATTTGGCATGCTTTTGAACAATTAATGTGATTTTTGCTGTCCAATCTTGCGAACTCTGTGCTGGGGCGATGGCGTGCGTGCCCACAGAGAGGGCTCTGAGTGCCACCTCTGGCATGCGTGCCATAGGTTTGCCACCACTGGCCTAGGATGATTTGGCTTGAAGGAAGATAAGAGAACCCCTTTCTGTGTGTCTCTCTCACCCGGGGAGGGTGCGCATCTGATCATGAGCAGTTGCCCATCCCACAGCGAGCCTTACTGGGAAGAAATCAAGAGGGTTGTCGTGGAGGAATCCGGCTACCGTTGACCCACCGAGCAGCTGCGATCCCAGTGGAAGTGGATCAAGATGGACTTTTTCATTCAGGGCATCGAGGTGACCAGGAAAGAAGTGGTGGTTGTAGATCGGCCGTTATTCTACAACAAAGTCAGATCAGTTTGGAGGAACTGTCCGCTCACCTGATGCCAAGCAAATGGCAGCTGCCAGGTGAGTAGAGCATGGGTCTACCCAGGCACGGGGGCTGTAATTGTTGAATGCATGTTGTCCACCACCCAAATTTGTGAGTCCTAGGGTTGCCAACCTCCAGGTGGTAAAAACAAAATAAGCTCACCGAAGAAAATCACTGTTCCATGACTTCACTACACTTGGTTGTACTTTTTCTAATGTTGTAATGCAGATTTCTCAGCAATCATCCTCATGTAAAGTGTATGCCATAAACATAGACAAAGACAATAGATAATGGTGTGAGTGCAATACAGAAGCTTGATTCAGATGTTCTTGACACTGTTTAGGCTATATTCCTGAACCGTTTTCTTTTCAAGGCATCTTGATAGAGCTATGAAGTGGGAAAGTAGGCTGGGAAGACATTAGAGAGATGTTGCGTTGATCCATATTATTGTCATTCCTGCAGTGCTCCGTCAAGAGATTGGTGACGAACACTAACAGAGAGATAGAGCTGATAAGGACACTCGAAACCGCTTGCTAATCTTTCTCTCTTGTGTTCCTAGGATCCACATGTTTTTAAAGGAAGGAGTGATAAATGCTCTTCAGGAGCTTGAAAAACAAAGACTTTTCAGTCTTTGGATGGGCCATTGTCCTGATCCAACATGGCGTCTCTTATGTTCTTATGTCTGGGGCAGTGATGCTCTGTATTCTTGGTGCTTGGGGGGGGGGCACAGTGGGAGGGCTTCTGGAGTCCTGGCCCCGCTGGTGGACCTCCGGAGGGCACCTGGGTTTCGGCCTCTGTGTGACACACAGTGTTGGACTAGATGGGCCTCTGGTTTTGGGAACAAGCGGGGTGGAGCTACACAGCCACCGCGCACAACATTTCCCAGCATGCTGAGTCCACAGGAGATGTCATGGGCCAAAGTGACTCTATTGTTGCTCTCGCCGGTAAGCCGGTATCGATTGAGGTGGCGGGGTAAAATACACCTGCTTGGACACAAATGAGAAATTCTAACATATTATCAGCACAGTCCTATGCGAGTTTACCCAATCTGAGCCAGTTAAAATCAATGGGCTTGGACGGGAGTAATTCTGCAGAGAACTGTGCTGTAAGGAATGGAAGCAGCGGCTTTGTCATCCTCGCTTTCTTCCAGCAACAGGAAGCCTGTAACACACAGCAGCCTCTCCATTAGCATTCTAGTGTTCCTTTGAAATAAAATAAAAGCTAATTTATTCCACCTTGTCGCTTCCAGGACAGGGGGAAGCCAATCCTTTATTTACCGTTGCATTTGCTTCCTTTATTGCCCACCTTCTCCCCTGAGACCCAAAGCGGATTACGCAATTAGTAATTTACTTTGCCATGGCTAGGGGCAGGATGCCCTTCCTCCACCCACGAATGGTCGTCTCCAGTTCGTTGGCATTAATAATGCTGTTATTTACAAAGACCATCTGCACTAAGACGAATTGTGCTAAGACACATAGCTTCACCAGCAAAGCTAAATTTGTGCTTTCTCCTCCGAAAACATGTATGCAGGTTTGTCAAGGCGTGTCAACACCATTGTCTTGATGCTGAACCAAATGAATGAAGAGACTGATGCGTAGCTGAAGACCTGGAGGAAATGAAGCAAGAACATCCGGGGATGAAAGAATGAACTTTGCCTGGAAGAGAAGTGTTATTGTTATACTTCTGTGGTGTTTTTTTCTGACCCTTTTGAGGTAGCCAGCAGATTTACACAGATCACAAGTTCTCTAATGTGTTAGATGTTTGCATGATTAAGACCTTTGAATGTACATATTTTTTGACATTCAGTAAAGAATGTTTCTCCAAACTCCAAATTGAGACTAGTCTTATTTATTTGTTCGCTGAATTTATATAGTGGTGATTGCCACTTTGGGGTCAGGAAGCAATTTTTCTCCAGGCCAGTTTGGCCAGGGATCCTAGAGGGTTTTTTTAAACATCTTCTAGGCATGGAACAGGGGTCACTGGGGTTGGGGGGGGAGGTATTTGTGAATTTCCTACATTGTCCCTTCCAACTCTATGATTCTGTGGTTCTGTATCCCGCCCTTCCTGCAAGTGTGCTCTGGGCGGGTAACATCAAAGTTATAAAACATTAAAAATCAGTCTATACATCTAATAGCCAAGGCGCCCCCCTGCGTGCGGATCTCTAAATCCGCAATTCAGGGGCACCTAGGGGCAAAGAGATTTTCCTGCACACTTGGGGGACTCCCCAGGTGTGCAGAAAAATCTGAAAAGTTAAAAAAAATCATTCGGGGGATACTTAAATCCCCCCAAAAGTAAAAGAGCATTCCCTGCACATGTGCAGAGAATGCTCTGGGAACTGTCCGTTGCCGCCACCACCAGGGGGGAGAGAAGGTTTGGCAGGCCGGCCTCCCCCACACTGCTGTTGTGGGGGAGGGAAAAGGGCTCACCTGCTGCCACTTCCTTCTCCTCCAGAGCTCCTCCGGCTCCAGCAGGCCCTGAGCTGTGGGGAATATTTCCCCCCCCCATGCGCGAGGGGGCGGGGGAGAGAGTTTGGCGGCCCTGCAGCTGGGAGCTGCACAGGCCTCGCCGTCTCTGCTGGGGGGCAGGGGGGGAAGAGCTTGGCAGGGGCCAGGCAGGGGCAGGGAAGAAGGCTCACCCCTAGCAGCTTCCTGTGAGACTTCTGCTCAACGTAGTCAAGGATCAGATCTTTGTTGATGAAACACAGTTCTTTATTTCCAATCTCTACATTGGTACAGCTTCTCGGATTATTGTCAGAGATAACACATATGACAGAAGCAGGTCTATTATACCTTTCTAAGCAGTTTGAATTACCCATAGGTAGCCAATCACTACACTGGAAAAACGGCGGGCAAAAAGGGCTCTGGCCGTTTGCTTCCCACAGGAAAGAAAGTGAGGTGTCAAGTTGTAAATTTCCCTTCCCCAAACCAGACCCCTCAGATGTTACCATTTCACATAACAATCAATGGCCTCAAGGCTTTCGCACGTTGATAAGAGATGAGACTCGTCCTCCCTTGGAGTCCCAGCCGGGACGAATGGAATGCGGAGGCAGGAGTGTGAGAGGCCCATTGTTCCCATACTTTGAAGTTGTCATCCTCCCGCTCTGACAGTTACACAGACCAGGCCTGGTCAGGGTCATAAACCTGGGATCACATATTCTACATACATATTGGCCAAAGTTAGGGTTTACCTAAGAGAGGGGCAATTACATGGCAGGTGTTATGGAAGCAGCTATCATACATACATGGTAATATGAATATAGTATGGCATACAGACATGACAGTTAGAAGCATAACAATAAAACAGAAAACATAGCTGTAGGCAATAGAAATGCTTTGTCTGAATCAGCAGATTCTGACACTTCCTCCTCTGTGTGGAGCTCCCCCCCCCCCCCCCCCGGCGAGTATCACGGGTCCCCACTTCTTGTTATTACACTAAATGCTTAAGAACACTTAAAAGATGGTAACTTCTCTGTGGGATTCATCCCCTGGTCTCCTTCTGTGTGGCAAATTAGAAGAATGGATGTCTTTCATTTAGAAATCAATATGGTCTAAAGCAGGGGTACCAAACTCATTGGTTATGGAAGGCCGGATTTGACTTAAATTGGACTTTGTCGGTCCGGGCCATATGTGTCATAAAATGTAATGCTCGGGAGCGGAGATATAAACTTTATAAAGGACACAAACACAAAGATTTTTTTTAACTTAAAATAAAAACATGCCTGAAACATTAGCATTCTTGCGATATTTTGTTTATTTAAAATAGTATCTGATAACTGACACTTCTTGCTCTGAATTATTGCATCAAAATGTCTGTGCTGTAGCAATCTGGGAGGGGGAGGAACCTCAGCCCAGTGCAGGAAGTAGAAGCTTGCCTTTCTATCTCTCCTGAGCGATTGAGAGTCTGGGAAAGCAAGCTATGACACAACAGCAGCAGCAGAACTGGAGGATGAAGCAGGAGACAGCCAGTCCCTTGCGGGCCTGATTGAAGCCCTCTGGGGGCCTGATCCAGCCCCCGGGCAGCATGTTTGACACCCCTGGTCCAAAGGGATACTTTATTTCCCCTGCTGTTGGTGCCAGTGGATATTATATCATGGAGACAGAGTCTCTCCGCTCTGCCCAGAAAGAACATTTCCATGCCATTCTTTTCTTTCTCTCTTTTGTACAAATTGACCCCTTCCTTTTTACAAGCAAACACAATGGAATTGCACGCTGCTTTTAGTATTGGGTGACCTTTGTTTTCCGGAGAGGCATTTACATTGAACAGAATGACCTGATTAACTTTGTTTTAAGTACCAGTTACATTTTGTAGGTAAATGGCAGGCTAAAGGATTTTGTGTTCACCAACAGATTCGTGTTGCCGAATGACATCAACCAATAAGGCAGGATATTTTGGGGCTTCAAAAAAGGGAAGGCTACCAAAGAGGGTTGTGTAAATAAATATCATTATAAATAAATACCATAGGTCATTGCCAGAAAAGTATTGTAGGGAAGAATGACTGCATAATCTCATTTCTAAACTGACATACCTACCTGTCACTGTATACCTCATTACAATAAAATCTTTGCTTTGAGAAACCATTGTCTACATTATGAAACAATTCAATCTGACATATAATGAAACAGAAGAGTTTTGGGGGAGACCACCCAGATCACAAAAGATACCAAGACAGAGGGAACGTTTTAAATAACAAAAGAACAAACAGCCAATTTTAGAAGAAGGGAATGTCACATGGATGTTTGTTTTCCCGTTGAGCTTTGGGAGTCTAACATGTTCGGTGGTTAAGGATCGATCCCACATGAGATCCCCTTTGAAACAACATGTTTGGAATGGAAACAATCGACTTGGGGATTTTTTACATTCTTGTGGTAGAGCGTTATGTAATGTTGTAGACTGGCTTACATAAAAACCATCTCAGAAACCGTGTGAGTGAGCAGAAGCCTTGGCTTAAAAGCATTTCACTCATTCCAAAAGAGAAAACAATTAATGCGAGTTCCCCTCCCCCACCAAGTGCTCACCTAAATTTCCAGTTTTTCCAAAATGTCCTCAGAAGAAGGGGGGACCCTACGATCCCTCCCTCCATGTTCCCCCTCCCAACCTTCTGATCTTTATTTGTGAGTTAAGTCCAAGCTTGTTTAATGGAACAATTCATGTGGTGTGTGAGAGAGGACTTGGCACCACTTTCTGTCAGGGTCTGACGACAGGGGGCAAGATTTGCCCCAAACATGGTGCTTCAGTCTTCCTCACAAGGAGTGAATAGCACAGTTTCACTTACATGAGAGGAAGGGAACAGTCAAAGCTGTACCTGCTCTCTACCTTTCGGTGACCTGGGCAAATCTTTTTCAATCTCAGTCTTTTCTTTTACATGAAAGCTACACAGAATCTGGAAGCTTCCGTGTACAGTCTCTGCTCCGACTGGCAAGGCAGAGGCAGAAATACTGCCTGTTCCTTTGATAGATCCACATCAGTGGAAAATTATTATTTTTTTAACTTAATTTATATCCTGCTTTTCTCCCCAATGGGGACCCAAAGCTTGGCTTCAGAACTTTCTGGAGTTTGGGGGGCAGTACTTGGGGAGGGATTTCCATTTCTCCAAGACTCTGTGGTATACCATAGAGTCTGCTCTCTGCAGCTGCCATTTTCTCCAGGGGAACTGGTCTCTGTAGTCTGGTGATCAGTTTCTGGAAAACGTCAGCCCACGTCTGGAAGTTGGCAACCCTACTTTAAGGGAAATGGTTCCTTAGCCCAATTTCAGACCCCATGTGACTATTCTGCAGCGGCCAACTCTAGACAACGAATGGTGATTCAGTGGACTTGGCTTCCACATGTTCAATAGCCTAGGTCTGAGGGATGTGCGTTCCGAGAGTGCGGTGGACTCCTTTGTTTAATGGAAGAGTGACTAGCTATTGATCACATGACTGTAGCTGATAGGAAGTCCTTTTTAAGGGTACGAAAAAGCACCAACGCACGTGACTGCTTTGCAGATCAATTTAAGAGCCAGCCTTTCTGCTGTGACCTCTTCGTTGCCCCCATCGTGATCCGAACCGGCAGCCCCGGCTGAAAGGCTTCATGCCTATTAACCCACCGATGTACTGAATGGGTTGATCGCATCGGCTTAATGATTCATATTGCAGTTGCCATGGAAAGGCAAAGAGAGGCTATAAATAAGTTTCCCTCGTGCAGTTCAGTTGCTCTTTCGTAAAATACTGCCCTCACTGCCATGTAGAGCGTTTCTAAATAATATTTTTTTTATAATGGGCCTTGGAGAAGCCCCCAATGGGAGGTGCGGAGAGCCGTAGAAAAAGCACATCCGGGGAGTCCTCTTTAGAATCTGAACCAACTGAGCTAGCGCCAATGTTTGTTTATTTGGATGCTTCTTGGGCACACTGTCCTGGAACAGAAGAATGCTGGAGGGAACTGACAAGATTATATGACAGATACCAGTCGCTGAAAGCAAATAAAAATAAGCAGTAAAAATAATAAAAAAGCAGACAAAGCTTTAAAATAGCAACAAAAGCAAACAAAACCTATTATTATGATTGTTATTACTACTACCTCACAGGGTGGGGAGGGGAAGGGGAAGGGATTGTAGGCCACTCTGAGATTCCTTCAGGTAGTGAAGGGCAGGATATAAATCCAATCTCCTCCTCTTCTCATTATTATCATCATCACCATATTAATTTGCTGTTAAGTCCCTGTCTATAAGTTTAGAACCACATCTGCCATTCCATGTATTTGAAAAAATGTGCCTTGCATATGAAAGCTCATACCTTGACAGTGTTCCCTCTAATGAGTGAGTGTGAGCTAGCTCACAGTTTTTTAGCCTCTGGCACACGCATTTTTATCTTAGCTCGGAAAGGATGGCTCCAGAGCAAACTGATTTATGCAGTAGCCAAATCATCTGCTCACAACTTTAATGCCAGTAGCTCACAAAATAGAATTTTTGTTCACAGGACTCCATAGCTTAGAGGGAGCATTGACCTTGAGTAAACCTTTGTTGGTCTTAAAGTTACCACTGAACTTGAAATAGGGACAGTGGCTGACAGGTAACAGAAGATAGAGATAGGGATGATTTCTGGTGAACGGAGACAGTTGGCGTGAATGTGCATGCAGCTCATGATTAAATATGTTTTTTTAAAAAAGCAGTTCAATTCTTTGGAAGATTTATTGTGTGGACACAATTAGCATGTTGCTTTTTCCTCTTGCTTTCTCCCTGCAGATGCCTGCAAAGCTATCCCATCAATGAAGCGCATTGTCATGTTTGATAACGGGAAAGGACACTCGTTGAAAAAGGAACTGAAAGCCCAGAAGAAACAAACAAGGAAGGACAATGGGGAAAATGTCTCAAGCTGGTGGAGGAGCAGAGGCTTTTGAGATGTCTTATTTTGTGGTTTCTCTGAGAGAAAATTCTTGATTAGGAAAGTATACTTATATGAGCAAGTGGGTCTTGTCTCCCGGGGTCCTCCTTAATGGAACAGGGTCAGTTTCTGTTCTGATGTAAAATCTATTTAGAACAGTTAAAGTGCCAAGATACTGATGAAAACCTGTTGCCGTCCCATCAGAGGAGATGATTAAAACTGATGGTCGCAGACCTTGGGGCGGAACCTTTTCAGTAAGATATGGGAGGGGAAAAAAACGACAACCAGCTTTTAAAATGCCTTGTTAAAAAATAAAGAAAAACGGAACACTGATTTTTTTGAAGCCTTTCTGAAGATGTTTTTGTAAGATACTGCTACAAAAGCTTCCAGCTGTTCTCAGATCAAGAAAAGACTTTGCAAAGAGATGGTAGTCAAGTTTTATAAAGGTGTACTTGCACTACAGATATAAATGGGTTTAGACTCCTGGAAACTGTGGTTCCATCAGCAGGAGCTGCCTAATAGAGAATCATCAGTACCTTCAGCAAACTACATTTCCCAGAATTCAGTGGGGGAAGCCATGGCAAGGAAGGTAGTATAAAATGGATATATTTGTGGTATAGATCTGACTCAAGTGTGCCTTTCACCAGAGGAGCAAAGTTTAGTCTTCAGAAACAACAACATAAGCCCAAAACATGGAGAAAACCGCTAAAGAAATTCAGACGGAGGGGATGCAGCCATTGGAAGATCCAAAGAGAGCAAAACCCATCCCCCCAAATGAGAGCCCAACCCAAAAGGCCTCTGTCTTTTGCTTTAAGAGGAGGAAGAAGACCTGTAGGGAGGAAACAGACAAAGACAAGGACCAGAGATCGGAGTCACTAAACTTGAAGTCCACGAACCAGCATTCCAGCACTGTGTTGAACAGTGAAACAGAGGAGTCAAAGCCATCTTGGACATCAGGAGGAGCTTGGTTGGCCTTCAAACGCCTTGTGACGTTGAGAAGGCGGTCCAAATTTGCTCCGAAGAAGGAAGCGCAGTTAGGTTCCCAGGTGCAAGTGGAAAGTAGCGTCGAAGGTTCTAGCTTGTCGCATTTGCCTAAGGAACAGGCTGGCTCTGGACTTAAAATTCCCTGCCTGAGGTTCTCCAGAAGCAAGAAGAAGTCCAGTCATTCTGAAAGGACAGAGGAGCTAGACCAGGGTGAGAAAACAAATGAAACAACAAGTCTTTTGGATAACAAAGCTAACAGTGAGCCCGAGAACATAGCCGTGGACAATCCAGTGAGCCATGTACAGTCCTGTGGCAGAGCTCCTGAAGAGACTGACCGTGGCGTTGAAATTACCCACGGAGACATGATTATCTCCTCAGGAGAGAACACCTTGGCGGTGGAGATGAGGCCAGGGACTGATCAATACACAGATTGCCTCATTCAGTCAGAAATAATCCATTCTGAAACCGTGCTTGAAACGGAACAGGAGAAGCAGATCTTCCAGCTACACCATGGAAGCCTGTACGGAAGTCCTGAAGAAGCAGAGAACAAGACAGTCGACCTCGGTGTCGAGATAGGCCCTCTCACTTCTCAGGACCTGCCAGAAGATGAATCCAGAGTCATCGAAGTACAAGGCACCAATCACGGCCACCCCCAAGAGGTTGAGCTGGAAACATCTGAAAACAACGTTAACGTTGGGAAGGAGAATAAGGAGGCTAAGGAAAGCCATTCAGTGGAGGTCCTCCTCCACTGTAGCCCATCTACACTGGCCAGTGAGGCTTTGAGCGTGCCAAACTGTTTCGCTGAGGAAGCAAAATCTGAAGAGAATAAATTGCCTCAGGGAGCGGGCATCGTTATTACTATCACTGAAGCGGAAGACTACCAGGACGAGGAGGAGACCAACCCGGCCTGTGAACTTTTCCCATTTTCTTATACCAGCAAACAGAAAGGGAACAAAAAATCAGGCAAAGTTATCGATTCTAGGGCAGGGAGTAGCGGTCATAAGAGAGAAGGGAAAACAGCCTCCCAGGTTCCCTCAGCCTTAGGGGTGAATGATCAGGAGGGCCGGACTCCCGAACAACACGAGCTGCTTCTGATCGAAACGGCTGCTTCACTGGTCAAGTCGGCCATTCAGTCGTCCATTGAGCAGCTCGTGAACGAAATGGCTTTGGAGCAGAATAAGCAAAACAGCTTCATGTGATGGCAGAAGTTCCCTGGTCTTCTAGAATGTTCCTGTCACAAGGCAGCTGGAATAATGGCTTCACGCTGAATTCTGAATGCCGATAATTGGAGCAAATGATCTGATACTTCATTTATAAGATTCTTACTGGCGGGGAGGGGATTTTCTGCCTCAGGTGCTAAAACTACTTGGTCTGCTACCCCGCCAGTAATTTAATATGTACGCTGTAAGAAGATTTAGGGAAGTCATGAGGTATTTGAACTTGGCGTGAAAGAGTAGAAACGGCCTTTGGATGCTTGCAGTTTCTCGTCCGTATCTTAATTTTGCATGTTAGTGACCTGTCCCAAAAAAAAAAAAAAAAAAAGAATTTAAGAATGGGGGCACTTTGCTGCATGGTACCACAGGCTAATAGTTTGTTCTGTGTGGTAGATTTAGGAAAGCCAGTCGATTCCTCCGTTCCCCCTCAACCGTCCATTTATTTCACTTGCTGGAGCCAACTCATTTAAACCGTAGGCCGGTCTGTGGAATAAAGTAGTTAGGCGGTCCCAGATCGGAATTGCATGGGTGCTTTTGAGATCAAACATGGACAGTTGGGATTTGAAATCAAGAAGTAACTTCTGCCATTCCTGTATGAAGTGGTACAGAAACATTAGAAGGCCAAAAAGGCGCTGGCACATGTTAGTTCAACAGAACGGCGTTTGGAGAAGTGTGACATTCCAAAGTACTGCTCTTTGCGCTGTAATTGAGCTGTGCCAAAGTGAATAGGAGTTTCTCCAACAGAGAACAAAGACTCTGGTCCAGGAAAAGAGAGTTCTAACCTTTCCATACGCCTCTAGGTGCACCCCCCCCACACACACACACACAGAGCTCAGTGCATTCCCCCCTCAAAAATCTGGTATCACCAGTTGTTTATGCATGACTGACCCACAGCAAGGCCAATGTACTTTGGAGGAAGTCCCTGGACCTTGCTCGGAGCTTAAAGCACTTAATGTCATCCCAAACCACCTGGGCAAGAGAAAGAAACGCTCAAAACGGAGTGTGCCTGCAATTCACCCAGCAGCATGTCCCAAATCGACAACCACATTCCAGTTACATAAACCAGCAGAAGCACTTCGAAATGAAAGTGTTATTCGGTATAAGTTTGTCGAAGAGGATTCTGTGCATGGGGCGGGGATCTGCCTGACATAGGGCCTAGAAGAAAGTGCTTGTGAAATAAGGCCGAGGCTGTTTCTACACCCACCCTGGGGACGGTTAATGTTAACTGGGGTGGGCCAGAGGGGTCCCTGCTGTGGGCACAATGATCATAGAATGTATTGAGAGCTATTAAAGTAACATGGAATGTATGCAGCTGTTTCCTTTTCCTTTTGTAACACCCAGACGTGCTTTCAAAATGGGAGATGAAAAGCCAGCCGTTGACTTGTGCAGAGGCTTAGGGAGGGCAGCAGGCCAGGCAGACTGGTGACTTGGCAGCTTCTCATTGTCCCGGTTAGGGTTGCCAGTCCCCAGGTCCTGGGGGGGCAGTTTTCGGGGCTTCAGCCCACTGCCAGTCAGCTGGCCAGTGGGAGAAAGCCCCACCCCCAAACAGCCATGACCCTGCACTGTGTCCCCAACACAATGACATCACCCAAAAGTGACATTGTCACGTCAGGGATGTCACGTGGGATGCTCTGGTTTGAGGGCAAAACTCTATGGTAAATTGCTGTAAAACCATGGAGTTTTGCCCTCAAACCAGAGTGTTGTTGATGCAATGTTACTTCTGGGTGACATCATCGTGTCAGGGATGTCCCAGAAGACTCCTCCCCCCCACCAATCCCTCCACTGGTGTGGCAATCCTGGTCCTGGTGACAGCAGCCTAACCCAGGAATGCAACTGGAAGACAGATGGTGCGGGAAACAGAAAATATGGCATTTTAGCAGATTCACGACTATTCTGAACTCTTAACCCAGATTTTAGTGATCACTTCTGGAAGTGTCAGTCCTGCGTTAATTCTTTTTCTTAAAAAGCTTTTTTTCCCCACCGACAATCTCCCAGAGGACCCAGACACTTTTCTTCCCTACATGTGTGAGGCCAGGAATGGGGATGTACTTACTAGGGCAGGGGACCTGAAAGTGAGGGCACCCGTGGGTGGAGCCACATGGAGCTTTTGCCCATTAAGGCTGGTGATTGGCCATTGGAGATTTGATTGGCTGTGCGTTTGGAGATTTGATTGGCTGCCACCTGCAGGACACTGATATTCATTGTGCGACTAAAGGTAAGCTGTGGCGGCCATTTTGGGGCTGTGCCCACCACACTGCCAAAATCCCAAAGGGGCCTGCAGGCTGGAAAAGATTGTAGACCCCCGTACAAGGGCATTACTGCTAAAAATAGGTTTAATTCCAGTACGGGCACTAGGACTGCCAGTTCGGATCGACCCAGGGGAGGGGAGGGCCTTTCGGGGAGGGGAGCGCACGATGTGCGCGTGGCATCATGACGTCACACGGACGTGACGGCATCATGTCAGCAACATCGCACGGCGACACTGGTATTTGGGGCAAAACTCAAGGAAATATACTGGCACCATGTAAACTGCTTCTGAGATGGCCAGGTGCTTTCTTGGTTCCCCATCCTCCCCCGTTGCACCTTCTGGTATTGGTGACCAAACTGTTTTTAGTTTCGGTGTGGATTGTGAGTGATGCAATGTTAACCGATGACTGTGTTAATTTACATGCTGCTGTTACCAAGGGAGCCTGAGGAGATGGAAGAGGAATCTGAGGTAATTTCTGCTCCTTCCCCCAGAGTGGTTCACACAAACACCTTCATTCTACAGTGAAAAGAATAAGTGCCTCGTCTCTTCCTTTAGGAGGGCTCAGTACTTCGTGGTCTGGTGGATTAAGGCAAGGGACGGAACATGTCCTCGGCTATTTACCGCGAGGGATAGGGGAAGCTCTGCTTCATAACAGTTACAGTTCCACACACTATAAAGTGCTCAGTCCAAAAATGCATTCAAATGAAATCAGCTCCTGGTTTGTTAGGAGGTTCAGGAACACACGTCTGAGCTGGGCTCGGGGGTCTGCTTATATGTGCCCCTAAACCGCGCCCCTGGCCTCGCCCACACACTCTGATAGGATTACAATTAATACAGTTAAGTCCCCCCAGGTCATTGGCCCCTATTTGCATCCTGGCTGACCAATAGGTCTAAATCACAGTCCGGCCAATCTATTGTGTTCTGGAGCGAAGCTCTGACTCTTCCTGGCCATGTGCTTGCCCCAGACCACATGGCCTGACTGCATGGCGGTCGCCATTAGAACACAACACCCACCCACAGCTTTCCTGAACTGACAGGCTGTCTCTGTTGGAGAGCGAGAAGAAGGAAGAGAATGATTTCACTCGGAACTTCTCTTTGAACCCAAGAATCTCAGCATACTGAAACAGGTTCCGGTGGGGTCGCCATGTTGGTTGGAAGCGGCAGAACAAAGTTTGAGTCCAGTGGCACCTTTAAGACCAACAAAGTTTTATTCGGGGTATAAGCTCTCGGGTGCATGAAGAAGTGTGCATACACACGAAACCCAGAATTAAACTTTGTTGGTCTTGAAGGTGCTGCTGGACTCAAACTTTACTATATGGAAACCGTGTTTGGCTTGTCTCCTGAGATAGTCCCTTCACAAATCTCTCTCCCACTCTTTTCTTGAGGTAACCTGCTCTATTCCTTCCTCTCTTTCAGCCCCTGAGCGGTATTAACCTGTCCTCTAGATCTCTTAAGTTCTTTTTCTTCACTGGGCAAAGCCTAACTACCTAACTAATCTGGTAATTCTCCCTGTTTCTCTGTCACTTCCCCGAGGCCTACACAAGGCAAAACCCCACTTTTTACTCTCCAGCTCTCCTCCCCACTTTCTTCCAGAGGTTCAACAGCCTCTCATTGGCTGATGCTGCTGAGTATTTTGCCTGTAGGCCATGATTTGCTGTGATGGCTGGAGGGTGGACCTAGAGGATGTCCATCACAACTTCCTAGGGAACAACTTTTGAGTCCAGTGGCACCTTTAAGACCAACAAAGTTGAATTCTGCGTATAAGCTTTTGTGTGCAAGCACACTTCTTCATGCACACCCAGAATTCAGCTGTGTTGGTCTTAAAGGTGTCATTGGACTCAAACTTTGTTCTCTTGCTTCAGACCAACGCGGCTACCTATCCACCTGAACCTAGCTTCCTAGAGAATATGTTTTCCTCCTGTGTGACTGCGTTTGAATATATGCACACACAGCAGGGTGTTAGCTCTATGGGGCTCCATCAGAACAGAAGCAATCAAGCAAAGCAAGGAATGGCTAATTTCACACCCATTTGGATAATGCACTTTCAATGCACTTTAGCGATAGTTTGCAAGTAGATTTTTTTCTGTTTCCCACAGGAAAATCCCACTGCAAAGGATCGCTGAAGCACGTTGAAAGTGCATTATCCAGTGTGTGTGAAATACTGACAGTTCAAGGCAATTTTTTTACAGGGCTGATCTCCCTTGGGATGAGAGAGCACTGCTGTTTGTTTTGCAAATGTGGAGGCTGAACAGGCAGAAGCAAGGACACAAGCTGAGAACGTCAGTCCTAGAGCCGCAGCAGCTGTCAAAAGTTCAGATCAGCTCTCTGCCAACCGCATTCAAACTTTTCACTTCTCCTCACACATCAGGCAAAATGGGGTTCAGCCAATGCAAGGGTGTCCCAGTTGAGGTTTGATTAAAGGGCATCCCAATTGCTAGGGGTGTTCATAATATCATAACAATGACTGAGACATGCTAAGTCTAACCCAAAAGCCCCTTTTTTCTGGCTTTCCTATAGAGGATGGTGCGGCAGAGTTGTTTTCTGCTGCCCCAGAAGGTCAGACCAGAACCAACAGGTTGAAATTAAATCAGAAGAGTTTTCTGCTAAACATTAGAAAGAACTTCCTGACAGTTAGAGCAGTTCCTCGGTGGAATAGGCTTCCTCGGGAGGTGGTGGGCTCCCCTTCTTTGGAGGTCTTCAGACAGAAGCTAGATGGCCATCTGACCATAATGCTGTCTGTGAACTTAGGCAGATCATGGGAGAGAAATCTGAACCCAACACATTTCAGGTTGCCTCAGTGCTTAGTTCTCATGGCCCTTTCTTACACGCCCAGGGAAGTGCTGATTGCCACTTTGGGGTCAGGAAGCAATTTTTCTCCAGGCCAGTCTGGCCGGGGATCCTGGAGATTTTTTGTCATCTTCTGAGCAAGGAGCAGGGGTTACTGGGTGTGTGTGGGGGGGGGGAGGTATTTGTGTATTTCCTGCCTTGTGCAGGGGGTTGGACTAGATGACCCTGAAGGTCCCCTCCAACTCTGTTGGATTTTGTGATTCTATGAATGCCCAAGGCCACCTTGTACAGACAACAGGTCCACTGAGCAGATTATTTAACTACAGGCACCCGTGTTTGGACCTGAGACCTTCCGCATACAAAGGAGGTACTCTGCAACTGAGCTGTGGAATTTCCCCTAAAGTAACTAGAACTGAAGTTCAGAATTATACAGATGTGTACAGGGGTTGGGAGTACCTGCTGCTCTAGCTACCTGATGCTAAGCAACCCTTGTGCTGAGACAGCAGAGGGGAATGCGGGAAGCAAATGGGAGTCCATAAGATTTAGTGATGTTGGATCAGACCAGTGGTCCATCTAGTCCAGCATCCCATCTCACACAGGGGCCAGCCACTTCTTCTGGAGGACCAACAACAGGGCAGAGAGGCCGAGGCCTTCATTAGAACATAAGAAGAGCCCTGCTGGATCAGACCAGCGGTCCATCTAGTCCAGCATCCCATCTCACACAGGGGCCAGCCACTTCTTCTGGAGGACCAACAACAGGGCAGAGAGGCCGAGGCCTTCATTAGAACATAAGAAGAGCCCTGCTGGATCAGACCAGTGGTCCATCTAGTCCAGCATCCCATCTCACACACGGGCCAGCACTTCTTCTGGAGGACCAACAACAGGGCAGAGAGGCCGAGGCCTTCATTAGAACACAAGAAGAGCCCTGCTGGATCAGACCAGCGGTCCATCTAGTCCAGCATCCCATCTCACACAGGGGCCAGCCACTTCTTCTGGAGGACCAACAACAGGGCAGAGAGGCCGAGGCCTTCATTAGAACATAAGAAGAGCCCTGCTGGATCAGACCAGCGGTCCATCTAGTCCAGCATCCCATCTCACACAGGGGCCAGCCACTTCTTCTGGAGGACCAACAACAGGGCAGAGAGGCCGAGGCCTTCATTAGAACATAAGAAGAGCCCTGCTGGATCAGACCAGCGGTCCATCTAGTCCAGCATCCCATCTCACAAGGTATGATGGCACAAACCCCACAGTACAGTCCTGTGACTACCACCTTGGGAAAAGGTACTGAAGGGGTGAATTGCGTGTTTGATCTGGTAGTTGCTTAGCCACTTCCCTGCTAGTATAGTTTTTCAAGTGTCGTGAAGTTTGCTTTGTCCTGAGCCTTCGAAAATACCCAGATCTGCATTCTGAATGACACAATCCTAGCCAGGTCAAGATCTCCCAGCTTAAAGGTCTTTTACACGACTGCCCATTCATTCCTTCTTTGTAGAAGCTGGACTGTATACACATCCTTTTAACAAAAATGTTTTAACGAAGGATGGCCATTTTCCATCACTGCTGGTAAAAATGCATTTTTCATTTGAAACAAGTTGGCCATTTGCAAGCTGATTTATTTATGCAATACATATTTTTTAAGTTGCGCCCTCAAGCAGAGAGGTCATTTGCAAAATCAAAACGGGGAAAACGGCAAACAGTCAATAACACTGGACAGAAAATCTCATTACATTTTTGAAGCATGTAATTAAACAACAAAAATTAACAGCAACCAGGGCTATTTTTGGGCAGGAACGCACAGGAACGGAGTTCCGGCTGGCTCCTGAGTTGGCCACACCCAGCAGGAACTCATTAGCATAATAGGCCACACCTAACAGCAGAAACTCATTAGGATTGGCTACATTAGGGGTATGTGGCCTAACATGCAAATTAATTCCTGCCACAAAAAAAGCCCTGGGTTTTGACAACAAACAAGGTAAACAAAATAAGAAGCAAAAGGTCAGTGTGGCTGGATGACCATTCTTCTGGTAACATGAGGGTGTGGCCTAATATGCTAATAAGCTGTGCTGTCAGGGGTGTGGCCCAATATGCTAATGAGTTTTTGCTGTTGGGCGTGGCCTATTATACTAATGAGTTCCTGCTGGGCTTTTTCTACAAAAAAAGGCCCTGACAGCAACACAGAAAAAAACAGTACAGCTGCTTAGGAGTGGCTAAAAAATAAAGTTCTTCTAGCTTTTTTTTTTTTTAATCTTCCTGTTTTGTTTTTTATTGCACTGTATTGGCCACGGTGGCTCAGAGGTTAAGATGCTGAGCTGCAGACCAGAAGGCCGGTAGCTCGGCAGTTCGAGACCCGAGTGCCACGTGACGGAGTGAGCTCCCGTCTCTGGTCCCAGCTCCTGCCAACTAAACAGTTCGAAAGCAAGAAATAGCAAGTAGATAAATATGTACCACTTCGGTGGGAAGGCAACAGTGTTCCGTGCACCTTGGCATTTAGTCATGCCAGCCACATGACCATGGAAAAGTCTTTGGACAGTGCTGGCTCTTCGGCTTGGAAACTGAGATGAACACTGCCCTCTAGAGTCTGATTTGACTGGCCTTCAAGCAAGGGAAACCTTTACCTTTACTATTGGCCTGAAAGAAATGCTGTGCTTTTTAGCTTATTCTAATTTTTCCTCATTACACTGATAGTTATTGCTATGCATGCAGAAGGTCCCAGGTTCAATCCCCGGAATCTTCCCTTTAAAAGATCAGGTAGCGGGTGATATCTGTGAGAAAAACCTGGAGTTCTGCTTCCAGGCAGAATAAAGAATATCCATTTTGATAGACCAGCAGTCTATAAAATACCAAGGAGGAGCTATGGCTCAGCAGTAGAACCTCCTCTTTGCATGCAGAAGGTCCCAGTTAAAAGACTCAAGTTGTAGGTGGTGTGAAAGAGCCGCTTCTGAGCCCATGAAGAGCTGTCAGAATAGGCAATACTGATCTAACTGGACCAAAGGTCTATTATTATTATCATTGTATTGCATTGTGTGTAGTATAGCCAGAAGATCCTAACATTGTCTGGCAGCCAGAAGTTCTAGCTCTTTTTAGCGTTACGTACCACTAGGTGGTGAACTAGTCTTGTTTTTAAGGCAAGAGATGTTTCAGAGGTGGTTTGCCATTGCCTGCCTCTGTGTCACAGCCCTGGTATTCCTTGGATGTCACCGTTCCAAATACTAGCCAAGGCCGACCCTGCTTAGCTCCCAAGATCAGACAAGATCAGGCTAGCCTGAGCTATCCAGGTTAGGGCACCAAAGGCGTGACTTGGTATAAAGAAGCTTCAGGTGCTCCCTTCTTACAGCCTCTTTTTCACATTTAAAGCTCAACATCCAATTTCTTATGGAACTCATTGCCACAAGATAATAATTATGGTTTCTAGCTTAGACATGGATGGCCCAGGATACCCTGATCATTGTCAGAACTCAGAACCTTGGTTCATACTTGGAAGGGAGACCACCAAAGAAGTCCAGGGTTGCTGTGCAGAGGCAGGGGCGTAGAGTTTAAAAACTCCCGGGGGGGCGGGGGCTCTTCCGTGTGCGCGCACAAAGCACGCGTGCCCGCTGGGACCATGTCCCCGCCGCTGCCGCTGACCGCTCCCCCTGCCTCCCCCCCCGCCTGACCGCTCCTGCTTCCTTCCCTCCCTCCCTCCGTCCAGGGGCCAACTGGGCATTTGCTTAGCTGGCCCCTGGACTGACGGAGGGAGGGTCGGAGTGGCCAGGCTGAGGCGGGGGGAGAGAGAGACAGCAGCGGCCCTAGGAAGGGCTGAGGGAGGCGCGGCGGAGGGCGCACCGTTTTCCTGGGGGGGCTCAGTCCCCGGGAATTTTTGGGGGTGGCTCGAGCCCTCGAGCCCCCCGTAGTTGACGCCTATGTGCAGAGGTAGACGGTGGCCAACCACCTCTGTTCATCTCTTGCCTTGAAAACTCTATGGCAGGGGTGTCAAACATGCAGCCCGGGGGCCGGATCAGGCTCACGGAGGGCTTCTATCAGGCCCACACTGGAACTGGCCATCTCCTGCTTCCAGTTCTGTTGCTGCTGCTGCATCATAGCTTGCTTTGCCAGACTCTCTCAATCACTCAGCCATTTCATGTTTTCCCCTGGGTCCTAGACTTCGAACCCTGAGCATGAGGTTTCTGTGGTGAAATGTCAATAAATCAAAAGTAGGTTTGCAGCTTACAGCACAGATGTTTTGATGCAATAATTCGGAGCAAGAGGTGTCAGTTATCAGACTGTTAAATAAACCAAATATTGCAAGACTACTAATGTTTTAAGCATGAAAGTAAAAAAAAAAATCTTTGTGTTTGTGGCCTTTATAAAGTTTATATCTCTGCTACCTGGCATTACATCTTATGACATACATGGTCCGGCCCAACGAGGTCTCATTTATGTCAGATCTGGTCCTCATAACAAATGAGTTCGACACCCCTGCTCTATGGGGTCACCAGAAGTTGGCTGCAACTTGACAGCACTCTCCACCACCTGTTTAGACGGTTTTAGAAGGGGATTAGACAAATTCATGGGAGATAGGTCCACCAGTGGAACCTTCATGTTCAGAGGCAGCCTACCTCCAAATACTGGTTGCTGGGATGGGCGGGGGCTGCAATAAGGAAAGGCTCTTCTCTCCTCACCCTTCCAGGAAACAGGTTGCTGGACTAGGGTTTTATTTATTTATTTGTTAGTTTTCTAGGCCGCTCTTCCTGCTGTTTGCAGGCCCAGAGCGGCTTACAGGACTTGGACTTGCCAAGATTCATAAAACAATAAATACAATGAAGTTAAAAAACAGATTAAAACATTACAAACATAAAATATTCAGTGCTATTCAGTTACATTCAATGGTGAACCGTCTACCCCAACGCTTCCCGGCCCCGAAACAATATCAGGATCCAGTTGATGTTCACCGGGCCCCTTGTTGATGGTAAAAAAAAACAAAAAACATGGTGGAGAGAGACAGGGGTGGCAGCCCCTATTCAAAGGCCTGGCAGAAGAGCTCCGTCTTGCAGGCCCTGCGGAACTGCATCAGGTCCCGCAGGGCCCTGGTCTCCTCCAGGAGCTCATTCCACCAGGAAGGGGCCGCCACCGAGAAGGCTCTCCCCCTAGTGGCAGCGAGCCTGGCTTCTCTAGGACCTGGTACCACAAGGCGATGTTGGGCCCCAGACGGTAAGGCTCTCTGGGGTATATATGGGGAAAGGCGGTCCTGCAGGTAGGTTGGACCCAGACCATTTAGGGCTTTAAAGGCAAGCACCAGCACCTTGAAGCGTATTCAGTACGCTATTGGCAGCCAGTGCAGAGCCACAAGCGCTGGTCAAATGTGCTCCCGTCTCGGGAGATCCATCAGCAGCCTCGCCGCGGCATTCTGCACCAGCTGCAGCCTCCGGATTTGTGACAAGGGCAGCCCCATGTAGAGAGCGTTACAATAGTCTAGCCTCGAGGTGACCGTTGCATGGATCACTGTAGCCAGGTCGGCATGGCTCAGGAAGGGAACCAACTGCCGCGCCAGCTTCAGATGATAAAAGGCCGACTTGGCAGTGGCTGCTACCTGGGCTTCCATAGTCAAAGAAGGATCCAGGAGCACTCCCAAACTCCTAACCACCGGTGCAGGCACCAATGGTGCCCCGTCGAAGGCCAGGAGCGGGAGCCCCAACCATGGTCCGCCCCAACCCAAGCACAGGACCTCCGTCTTTGCCGGGTTCAGCTTCAGCCTGCTCAACCTCAGCCAACCAGCCACGGCGTGCAATGCCCGGCTGAGATCCCCCCAGTGGGGTCAGGGGATCCCCTGATTTTGGGGGTCCCAATCTGCCGCCAGCCAGCTGGTTGATGGGGGAAGCCCACCCCTGAACAGCAGCATCTTGCTGATGCGCTGATGTCACTGGTAGTGATGTCCTCATGCTGGGGCCGTCTCACAGTGACACTCTAGCATTCGGGGGTGGGGGGGAGTGTATCGTTACCATAGAGTTTTTGTCCCGAAAGCTAGAGTGTCACCATGCGATGTCATTGTGTGCGGGGCAGAAAAATCCCAATGAGGAGCCAGGAGCGCCTTGCTGCAGATAAAAAGACACCTGGCCATCACTGGACTTGAGGGACTATTGGCTTGATTCAGCACTGTTCTCCTCTCTACCATCATGCCAAGACCCATTCTGTATCTAGCATTCGCTCCACTGATTTACCAAACCCACACTGCAACAGAAAAAGATGTGGCTCAAAACTACATTAAAATACCCTGGGCCAACGACTGCAAAGTCACCCCTGAACGGCCATGAAACAGCCATAAAACTATGCAGATGGGTACCATAAAACCGAGATATCAAAGGAAGTGAAAGTGGCACGCAGTCTGGACTAGGGTTGCCATCCTCCAGGTGAGGCCTGGGGATCTCCCGCTTTTACAACTGATCTCCAGCTGACAGAGATCAGCTCCCCTGGAGAAAATGGCTGCTTTGAAGGGTGGACTCTATAGCATTGGACCATGCTGAGGCCCCTCCCCTCCCCTCCCCAAACCCCACCTTCTCCTGGCTCCACCCCCAAAGTCCCCAGGTATTTTCCAACCTGGACTTGGCAACCCTAGTCTGGACGCTGCCATAAAATCGACAATGAATCAAAGTGAAAGCGACATGCAAGGCAGAGGGGAATTTCTGTTCCAACGTGTGTTTGATAAAACAACGGAGCGACTGCTAGGTGCAGAATGGGCCTATGGAAAAAAAAGAAATCGGGTTGAGTAGTGCGTGTGTAAATCAACCTAAGGAGCTGTCCCGGAGAAGGAGCTAATAATGAGCCTGTGTAGCTGTTCATCACGGCCTTTTCAACCGAACTGCGAGAGCGTGCTGAATAGCACAGCAGAAAGGAAGCCATGCCGCTCTGAAACCTGCACCAGAGAGCAGTTTATAAAAACCCCTCCCTTCGAAGGAGGCGAAGCCCAGCGGAAGAAAACTGGCCGCCTGCAGTCAACCAATGCTTTGCTTAGTTGGCATCATGAAAGAGTTTTTCGCCTGTTAAGGTTACTGTATTTTGAAAATTAAATAAGAGAACGTATTTCCTGACTGACTCCTTCAAATGAGTGATCACTGTGACAAATCTCATTTTAAATACCTATTGGAGCTGTGAGGATTGCTACTAACTAGGAATATTCCCAGCCTTCAACCCCAAAAGAGGACGTTTTCACCGCGGTTGTTCTTTTAAAAAAAAGAGCCCAGAAGAAGATGGACACACGAAAGAAGAGGCCACGCCCTCTGAAAAGAGGACATCTGGTAACCCTATGCGAGTTTGGTGCAGTGGTTAGGAGCGCGGACTCTGATCTGGGAGAATCAATCCGGGTTTGATTCCCCACTCCTCTCTCAGCCCCACCTACCTCACAGCGCCTCGGTGTCTACTCATGCCAGCCACATGACCATGAAAACGTCTTCAGACAGCGCTGGCTCTTCAGCTTGGACCGCATCCCTAGAGTCGTATTTGACTGGCTTTCGAGCAAGGGAAATCTTTACCTTTACCCAGTTCCTCCACCTGGGGACTGGCAACTGTACCACCCACCTGGAGCTGATAGGTCTGGTGGGCTGAGACCGCCTGGCCCATCTTTTTGGACAATCCAGCAGAAACAGATCACTGAACTCTGAACAGCACACTGAACTCTCCAGGATTTCAGAGAACCAGTCTGGTCTAGTGGTCTGAGGCATGGACTCTAATCTGGAAGAACTGGGTTTGATTCCCCACTTCTCCACAGGCAGCTGCTGGTATGACCTTGGGTCAGTCACAAGTTCTTCCAGGGCAGTTCTCTCAGGGGCAGTTCTCGAGAGAGCTCTCTCAGCCTCACCTCACAGGGTGTCTGTTGTGGGGAGGGGAAGGGAGAGGAGATTGTAAACTGCTCCGAGACTCCTTTGGGAAGTAAAGGGGGGGGGGTATAAATCCAATCTCCTCCTCCTTCTCCATCACCATTCCTTCCCAGCATTTTCAGTCAAAGAAATCCTGGAGTATTGTTCAGCCTCACCCATTTTTTTTGAAAGCCTCTCTTCCCCACCCCCTCTTCACGTTCTTCTGACATGTGCTTTACAAAATCCCTTCAAACTTCGGTGATTCACGCTGGGTCATGGAATGGCACAGAAGACGGTGGGTGGTACAGAGGAGGAAGGAAAAGTGTGGGGGGGGGGAGAACAGCGTAAGGCAAGATTCTGCGTTGTGTAAGCACACCTCTTTGCTTTGGAGGAAGAAAATGATGGAGAGACGCCCTCCCGGTGTTGGCGCAGGTTGTAGCATTCCGCAATGCTTATTCAGTACTGAGATGTACAGCCAGGGCGCATGGGGAACAGAGCGAAGCTATACATGGGGGTGGGGTCTTTGCATGTGTAAAGGGGTACATAGGCAGCAGCTGCCCTATACTGAGTCTACTGCATATAGGGCCCTCTCTCGAGACCAGCATTCTCTTTCATGACTGGCAGCAGCCGCTCTCCAGGATTTCAGGTGGAGGAGGCCTTTCACATCAGCGTCTGTTCCTTTTGATCGGAGATGCCGGGGACTGAACCTGGGACCTTCTGTGTGCCAAGCAGATGCTCTACCACTGAGCCCTTTTCTGTTCCTGGCTGCCTTATACTGAATCAGACTATTACACGGATACACATGAAGCTGCTGGATACTGATTTAGGCCATTGGCCCACCCATGTCAGTGTTGTCCACTCACACTGGCAGCAGCTCTCCAGGGTCTCAGGTCTTTCACATCACCTCCTAACCTGGTCCTTTTAACTGGAGATGCCGGGGATTGAACCTGGGACCTTCTGCATGCCAAGCAGAGGCTCTATCACTGAGCCACAGCCCCTTCCTAGCTGTCTTACACTGACCTTTGGTCTATCAAGATGGATCTTATCTGTCATTCTAACTGCTAGTGGCTCTTCAAGGTTTCAGGTGGAGGTCTGTCAAATCACCTGATCCTTTTAAGTGGAGATGCTGGGGACTGAACCTGGGACTTTCTGCATGCCAGGAAGATGCTCTACCACTGAGCCATAGTCCCTTCCTAGCTGTATTATACTGACCTTTGGTCTATCAAGGTGGGTATTATCCAGGGCTTTTTTTGTAGAAAAAGCCCAGCAGGAACTCATTAGCATGATAGGCCACACCCAAGAGCAGAAAGTCATTAGCACATTAGGCCACATCCCTGACAGCACCGCTTATTAGCATATTAGGCCACACCCCCATGTTACCAGAAGAGTGGTCATCCAGCCACACCCACCTTTTGCTTCTTATTCTGTTTCCCTTGTTTGTTGTCAAAACCCAGGGCTTTTTTTGTAGCAGGAATTAATTTGCATGTTAGGCCACATACCCCTAATGTAGCCAGTCCTAATGAGTTTCTGCTGTTGGGTGTGGCCTATTATGCTAATGAGTTCCTGCTGGGTGTGGCCAACTCAGGAGTCAGCCGGAACTCTGTTCCTGTGCGTTCCTGCCCAAAAATAGCCCTGGTATTATCTATTCTGACTAGCAGCGGCTCTCCAGGGTCTCAGGCTGAGGTCTTTCCCATCACCTCCTGCCTGGTCCTTTTAACTGGAGATGCCGGGGACTGAACCTGGGACCTTCTGCATGCCAAGCAGATGCTCTGTCACCGAGCCACATCCCGTTCCTTGCTGCCTTATCCGTAACCAGACTCTTGGCCCACCAATGTCAGTATTGCCTACTCAGACTAGAAATGGACCTCCAGGATCTCAGGCAGAGGTCTTTCACATCTGCCTGGTCCTTTTCACTGGAGATGAAGAAGAAGAAGAAGAAGAAGAAGAGATTGGATTTATACCCCGCCCTCCACTCCCCAAGGGAGTCTCAGAGCAGCTTACAAACTCCTTTTCCCTTCCCCTCCCCACAACAGACACCCTGTGAGGTAGGTGGGGCTAAGAGAGCTCTTTCCCAAGCTGTCCTTGAGGGAACAGCTGGTCCAGAGCTATGGCTTGCCCAAGGTCATTCAGCCAGGTGCAAGTGGAGGAGTGGGGAATCAAACCCGGTTCTCCCAGATTAGAGTCCGCGCACTTAACCACGACACCAAACTGGCTCTCATGCTGGGGACTGAACCGAGGGGCCTTCTGTGTGCGATGCAGAGGCTCTTCCACTGAGCCACAGCCAGTTCGAATGCCACTCTGCCATGGAAGCTTGCTGGGTGACCCGGGGCCAGTCACACACTCACGGTCTAACCCTCCTCACTGGGGTGGCGGTTGTTGTGAGCAGGGGCGTAGACTTTTTAAATCCCTGGGGGGGCGGGGGCTCTCTTGTGCGCGCGCGCACGTGACCATGTCCCCGCCGCTCCCCCCCCCCGCCCCAGGGAGGCAGGCGCAGTCTCAGCCCCGCGCGCGAGCGGGACCATGTCCTCTCTCTCCCCCCCCCCGCCCCAGGGAGGCAGGAGGGCAGGCCGGGGGTGGGGGGGAAGGAGAGGCGGCGACGGAGCTGGCCGGCGAGCGCTCCTGGCGGGCGCTCCATTTTGCCGGGGGTGGCTGAGCCCCCCCCCGGGAAATTTCGGGGGAGGCTCGAGCCCATAGTTGACGCCCATGGTTGTGAGAATAAAAGGAAGGAGGGGAGATTTTGTAAGCTGTTTAGGGTTCCCCAAGGGGAGAAAAACAGGGTATAAATGTCTAAATAAATAAAACTGCTGCCAGTTTGGTGTAGTGGTTAACAGTGGCAGACTCTAAATGGGAGAACTGGGTTTAATTCCCCACTCCTCCACATGCAGCCAGCTGGGAGACCTTGGATCAGTCACAAGTTCCTTCAGAGCTGTTCTCCCAAGAGCAGTTCTTGAAAGAATTATCTCAGCCCCACCTACCTCACAGGGAGTCTGTCGTTGGGAGAGGAAGGGAAAGGAGATTGTAAGCCACTCTGAGACTCCGAGTGAAGGGCGGGGTATAAATCCAATCTCCTCTCCTCCTTCTTAGACTATCTATCTATTAACAGGTTTCCCTTCCTCCTCACCGAGCATATAGGACTTTTCAAGATGGCTAACAATTCATTCAGCAAAAGACAACAACACTACACACACACACACACACAATAGAATCCGAAAAGGAATTTGTATCACACCTGGTGTGGGAAAGACCAAGTATATGTGCCTTTGCTGCCACCTGCTGGCCAATAAAGTACTAAACCTTTAGCAAAACTACAAAGTTTTATTCCTGGTATAAGCTTTCGTGTGCATGCTCACTTCTTCAGACACATCCATGCACATGAAGGCTTATACCTAGAATAAAACCTTCTTGGTCTTAAAGATGCCACCAGACTCCAACTTTGTTCAGCTGCTTCAAACCAACAGGGCTACCCACCTGACTCTATTTAGCAACGTTGTTGAAGCAGTCCATTTACCACTCTTCTCCACATATGCCATCCATTCAAAGCCACATCAGGTTTTTGTCCAATTCGGAACTTGGGGCAGCATCCAAACACCAGCTTTCCGGCGCACCCCCGCCTCTCAACTGGCTGAGTTAATAGCCCTGTTCACATCATGTTATGATGAACACACGAGCATCCACCCTCTGTACATCTGTTTGCGTGAAAATGCCAACGCACATTTGCATTACAAATGAAACCGGAGGACACATGCCTAGATAAATATGACGGTTAAATCACTCATTCCGGTGTAGATGTGTTGATCATAACATGAGAATTCCTCAAAACATATAAAGAAAAATCAAGTGGATACTATACACAGATGGTATGTACGTTCACTGTAATGCTGTAATGTCAGCCACAACAGCTTCACTCACTGGAGCAGGGCTTTCTGAAGGTCCCAACCTGCAAGTTGGCAGTGTCAACAACTGCCAGTACATGCACATTCTCCATTGTACACCCCCCCCCCCATTGTGAAATGGCATAAGTATCTGAAGGGCTGTCACTTAGAGGAGGGCAGGGAGCTGTTCCTGTTGGCAGCAGAGGAGAGGACTCGCAAGAATGGGTTTAAGTTAAGGGTGGGAAGGTGCCTGCTGGATATTAGGGAAAACTTTTTGACAGTAAGAGTTGTGCCACAGTGGAATGGGCTGCCTAGGGAGGTGGTGAGCTCCCCCTCCTCGGCAGTCTTCAAGCAGCGGCTGGAAAAACTTGTCAGGGATGCTCTAGGCTGATCCCGCGTTGAGCAGGGGGTGGGACTCAGTGGCCCGGGTGGTCCCTTCCAACTCTATGATTCTACCTCTCCTGACTTTCCACAACCTATGCAAAACTGAATCATTCAAGAGGCCTTTTCTACGCTGGCAACAGGGTAGCACTGTACAAAAGGCTTCACAAAGTTACTTGGATCAGTGATTGGAGAATGCGGTCTGTACAGCTGGTTTGCTGCTGGTTGCCTCCCATTGTCTTATCTGGCATCGTTTAATGTGTCATGTTAACACCTACGCTTTGCTCAGGGGACATTTCATAGAAAAAGAGGTGCAGGAGCTCATTAGCATAACTCATTAGCATAGCATATTTGCATATGATACGCCACCTGACAACACCAGAAGTATGTCAGAGAGAGAGAGAGAGAGAGAGAGAGAGAGAGAGAAAGAGACAAAGAAAGAAAGAAAGAAAGAAAGAAAGAAAGAAAGAAAAAGGGGACAGCTACCATTCCAAGCCTCAGAAATACCACTGTTCTGGGAAGATAGCTTCAGTGGTGGCTGAAGCCTTCAGAAGGCTGGTTGGAGGAACAAGGACCTTTCCAGGGGACGGGGTCATTTTGCTGCAGCAGGCATTCCCCCGCGGGGGGGGGGGGGCGCTGGCAGCAACTCCCGGAGCTGCACTCCCCCGAGCTCCTGCTTAAAATGACCCCTGGCTTTGCTTCAGTTCTGTTTTTAGACTTCTGCTTGGTTCTACAACCCCTGGTCTGATTTCATTGTTCACTGGATGTCCCATCCGGCCGATTGCATCGACTCCCTCTGTGTAATCCGCCTGGAGTCCAAGTGAGAAAGGCAGACTATAAATGTGGGTACATAAATAAATAACTTGTGAATGGGGCTAGTGAGAGGTGTCCAGGCCAGGAGAGAAGAGGGGAAGCAGCAGCTTTCTAGAGAGTCGCAGGGCGGCTCTGCTCTCCGGTCACACGTGGACCAGATGCAGAGACAGGCCAAGATCCCCTACCAGTGAAAGAAGACATTTCTACAGGCCCAGATCCGCTTCCCCAGTCGCCCTGCCGGGAGCCGCACAATATGTGTGAAAGATCCTCATGTTACTCCCGAGCGGCAGTTTGGCCATCCCTGGTATAGTAGTTAAGAGCACGGACTCTAATCTGGGAGAAGCGGTTTTGATTCCCCACTCCTCCACATGCAGCCCGCTGGGCGACCTTAGATCAGTTATAAGCGTTCAGAGCTGTTCTCTCAAGAGCTCTCTCTCAGCCCCACCTACCCCACAGGGTGTCTGCTGTGGGGAGGGGAAGGGAAAGGAGATACTAAGCCACTTTGAGACTCCAAGTGAAGGGCAGGGTATAAATCCAATCTTTTTTTTTCTTCTTCTTCTTCTGTAATTCCAGCAGAACACCAGAGCCCACCTGGAGGCTGGCAACCGAAATGCTGGGCCATGAATGTCAGAGGAGTGGAGTGTTACCCATGTCAGACAGGATCCATGGGTATTGTGGCACCCGTCAATGGGTCTCCAGTCAACCATTTCAACAAAGCTTTCCCTCAAATCAAAGAACCATTGCTCATGAGAGCAAGAAGTACATCAGAAGAATCCTGGAGGGTCACCTGTGTGTTTTTCATTTGAAAAAAGCTGCCTCCGTCAGAAGGATGCTTGATTTGGCACCTCACAACACTTTGGTTGGCTCCAGCTCCCACGGCAGCCATGTTGAGATCTTCCTCACATGGCAGCCATTTTGTGATGGGGCCCACATCTAGGAATGCCAGTCTCTAGGTGGGACCTGGGGATCCCCCGCAATTACGGCTCTTCTCCAGACTACAGAGATCAGTTCCCTTGGAGAAAATAGATGTTTTGGAGGGTGGACTCTATGGCATTGTGCCCCACTGAGATCCCTGCCCTCCCCAACCTCCATCCCCAAATCTCCAGGAGTTTCCCAACATGGATCTGACAACCCTATCCCCAATCCAGTGACGGTAGCCAGGAGGACTTGGCAACCCTACGCCACATCCCGTCTCAAAATTCTAAAAGGGCCCCACAGGCTCAACGAGACTGGGGAGTCCCAGACTAGGATCTCACAGAGCCAGGTTTGAATCCCCACTTCTGCCATGAAACTTGCTGGAGGACCCTGTTGCCAGCCGTGCTCATTGAGCCTAACCCACACCCCAGGGTTGTTACAAGGGTAAAATGGAAGGAGAACAACATCCACCACTCTGAAATCTGAGCAGAAACGTTTTTGCTGTGAGATTCAAGATTATGCACAGACGAAGTGAATACTGAAGCAATAAAGGAACTGGTAAAGGTGCCGTCTAGGTCAGATCAAGCCTGAACTCTCCCTAGATACTAAAATAACCCAGACTGAGGGGACTGTACTTTGTTCAAATTATGGGAAGACGAGAGTCACTGGAGAAGACGATAATGCTAGGAAAAGTGGAAGGCAGCAGGAAAAGAGGAAGACTCAACAGGAGATGGATCGACTCCAAGGAAGCTATGGCCCTCAGCTGGCAAGGCCTGAGCGAGGCTGTGAACGAGAGGATGTTTGGGAGGTCATTTATTCATACGGGCGCCCTTGTCAGAAGCAGTGTTCCCTCTAAGCTGAGCGAGTGCGAGCCAGCTCACAGTTTTTTAGCCTCCGGCTCACACATTTTTGTCTCAGCTCAGGCAGGAGGGCTCCAGAGCAAACTAATGTATGCAGCAGCCCAATCGCTCGCTCACAGCTTGAATGCCAGTAGCTCACCAAGTAGAATTTTTGCTCACAAGGCTCCACAGCCTAAAAGGCAGCATTGGTTGGAAGTGATTTGATGAAACAAACGAGAGAACCACAGCAGCCAAATTTAAAGGGACAACAAAACCATGGGGCTGCATGAGACACTACGCTAATATTCCAAAATTATCATATTAACATATTTAATCAATACACAAATTTCAAGATACAAATATGAAACAGACGATCCAATGATCATATAACGACGTTTCCGGGTAGCATGTCGATTTCCAAAGTCTTCATCAGAAAAGAACAAACAGTAACTGTATAAAATATATTAATTAATTGCAAAGTTACAAAAATAGCTTTTTTAATATTCTTATTTTTAACAAGTATTTGCAATTTTTATAAAGTTTCTACCTGCACAAATATACTCTCAGCAGTTACTGTTGGGCCTTTCCTGATGAAGACTTTGGAAATGAACATGCTATCCGGAAACTTTGTTATATGACCACTGGAACTCCTGGAAGTGATTTGATGGCACATAACACACACACACACACAAAGGTGCAATTCTGCTCGCTCACAACTTGAATGCCAGTAGCACACAAAGTAGAATTTTTGCTCACAAGACTCCACAGCTTAAAGGGAGCATTGGTTGGAAGTGATTTGTTGGCACATAACACACACACACTCACACACAAAAGGTGTGATTCCAAATCAGAGATCAATTATAAATTCCAGAAGCCTTCCAAATGTCCACAAAAGCCTGTTTGCTTCCAAGAGTTAAAATAAATGATTGACGATAACTTTAGAGCCAGAAAATGGGGGGGGGGGGGCTCCCATCTCTCTTAGTTTACCCCAAAACTTTCTTCCCTGACATTCAGCCTGTTGTGGCAAGCCAGAGGGTGGCTATCACCAAGTGTGAATCAGGGGTCTATGAAAAGTGGGTGGCCAGACTAGGTAAAGGTAAAGGTTTCCCTTGCTCGAAAGCCAGTCGAATATGACTCTAGGGACTCCATTTCCAAGCCGAAGAGCCAGTGCTGTCTGAAGATGTTTCCGTGGTCATGTGGCCAGCATGACTAGACGCCAAGGCACACAGAATACTGTTACCTTCTCACCTAAGCGGTACCTATTTATCTACTTGCAATTTCTTGCTTTCCAACTGCTGGGTTGGCAGGAGCGGGGGTCAGAGACGGGAGCTCACTCCGTCATGTGGCACTCGGGTCTCGAACTGCCGAGCTACCGGCCTTCCGGTCTGCAGTTCAGTGTCTTAACCACTTGAGCCACTGCAGCCGTTTGGGTGGCCAGACTACCAGGTAGCAAAGTGATGGAAATAATCAGATTTATCATTGCCCACTAACAAATCATTGTGCCGGCCTCATCTGATCATGCCTGTGTGTAGGAAACGCTGTTGGTTCGGTGAGCTGAGCAGCCGTCAGATACCTACGGAAAAGCAAAACGCAGGAATTCGAAGAATGAATACGAAGCACAAAGAGGTCCAATGCAGATTATTTTATTCCTTCATTTTTTTAATGGGGGTAAGGGTACGAACTCAAGACCTCTGGAGGTCGCCGGACGCAAACACGTGCGAAAGAAACCTACACAGATCTAATCAGTGGGTGGGGGACCTACTGTTTTTATGCAACCTTAAGTCTAAAAACTAGAGCTTGCAACTAGCTAATATTAAATAACTGTCCCACACAGGAAACATCGACACACTATCCCTCAACGCAGAGGTTTGCTAAAGGAGTTTCTGTTGAATCAACCTGGTTACGTGTCTCGAGGCTGAACCGATGCACCATCCAGCCTCCATTCCTTTACTCCGCACCCACTAAAGTCCTAACACTGGCCGAAGACAGACGGGCATTTTGGCCCGATATAGGTCTGCTTTTCAAGCGGATTAAGAGAGCCCGTTCAGACAGCTGCACTCACCCGGGTCCTGAAGCGCTTTCATTGTGCTTCAAAAAGGTACCTGGGGAAACCGGTGTCAAGCCGTCGGGTGCACGCTCATCCCACTTCCTGGCAGTGTGGATGGAAATAAGCCACGCATCAAGCGGCGCCGGTAATGTGAACCCGCTAATCCGGCTCCTGCACCCATGCACATACGCACGCCTCGGCAAAACAGACCAAAGCCGCGCACCGCCACCGCAGCGCTGCCCCGCAGTGTGAACACGCCGTTCCGCCTCCTCCCCAGTATGGTCCTACATCAGTCTACGCGGTGCGAACGGTAAGCCCCGCGACAACTTGGCCTGGGTCTTTTTGCTCCACTTCCCTTGCGCTTCATTTTGCCCATCTGTCCTCAGCCACTGACAGGGTAGCATTTATTATCTGGGGAATAACATTCACAAAATTGTGATGACCAAGGACAACCTACGCATTTTATTTTGAGAGAATTGAGACCAGGTTTCCTGGCAAGAACCACTGCTCGTTCTTTGCCACACTTCCAAATTGAATCAGACCCCAGCAGACCTTTAAAACGCCACTCCTCACAGCTGCAGGGAAACAGAGGTGGGTTTCAGGAACCGGGACCCAACTCAGTACAAAACATAACACACAGATTGGCCATTAGGTGTGTACTTTTCTCCTGTACCAAGGAGTGACACCTCCCTCTTACGCATAAAAAGCTTTGCCTTCAGATGGTGTACGGAAAAGCCCTGTACTTTTGGATGACTCGCTGATCTGGATATCCCTTCTTGTTGGAAAGAGGCAACGGCAGAGCAGCGACTCATTTAGGGACGCAACATGCAGCCTCCTCTAAAGGTGCATTAGGCTGCAGTTGCACACCCCAAATAATCCACTTTCAGTCCACTTTCCAACTGGACTTTTGTCAGTTCACACAGTAAAATCCAGTTGGAAAGTGCACTGAAAGTGGATTATTTAGTGTGTGTGATGGGAGGGACTGAGCTCACAGCGTTCTGCAGCTGACGCACATCCCTCCCGCTTGACGTCCATCCCCTCTCCCCATGTGCTAGCCGCATGGTCTTATTTGCTAGTGATTCACAGCACTGCATTTTGACGCCAGTGGAAAAGTACCAAGGTCATACCTTACAGCTGGGGCCCCCGATCTTGTAAAGCCTGCGGGCGCCTTTGGAATTCTGACACCGGGTGGCAGGGGCAGCCATAAAATGCCCAGCAGAGGAGGCAGGGCCAACCACACGACAGGGTGAGGTTACGCACCACCCCAATATTAACGCTTCACAATATTTGAAGTAGAATTTCAGTTTAACAGGGTGCCTTTTAGAATGCACATACTCCCTTAAAATATTTTCTTGCTTTTAGTCACTAGGATTCTTGGCTTGTGGGGCAAAAAAATTTTCTGGTGGGGCTGCCATGATTTGCCATAATGAAGGGAGGGTGGTGGCGCATGCCCGTCCCTCTCCCTCCTGCAAGATTTAAAGGGCCCTCCAGCTGATCGACGGGCCACTTGTTCCCCGCCAAACAGCTGAAGGGAACCTTTAAATCTTGCAGGAGGTGGGAGGGGGCGACATGATAGAGGTTTATAAGGTTATGCATGGGATAGAGCAGGTAGAGAAAGAAGTCCTTTTTTCCCTTTCTCACAATACAAGAACTCGGGGGCACTCCATGAAATGTTGGGTTAGAACAGATAAAAGGAAGTCCTTCTTCACCCAAAGAGTGATTAACACGTGGAATTCACTGCCACGGGAGGTGGTGGCAGCTACAAGCATGGAGGGCTTCAAGAGGGAATCGGATAAACATCTGGAGCAAAGGTCCCTCAGTGGCTATTAGCCACATGGTATAGATAGGAACTCCTGGTCTGGGGCAAGTGATGCACTGTATTCTTTTGAGAGGGCAACAGTGGGAGGGCTTCTGGTGTCCTGGCCCCACTGCTGGACCTCCTGATGGCACCTGGTGTTTTTGGCCACTGTGTGACAGAGTGCTGGACTGGATGGGCCACTGACCTGATCCAACACTGGCTTCTCTTATGTTCTTATGTTCTCAAAAGCATTTAAAGGATCCCTTTAAATGGTTTTGGGACGAAGGGGGCAGAGCCCCGATAGCCCCACAGTGGCTACGGGTCTGCACCCAATGAAGATCCTTGTGCTATGCTGGCAGCGGCTCCCAAAGCAACATTCTAAAAAATCTGCTCAGCCAATGAGAAGCCCTACTGGGCAAAAGTCCCATCTGGCCCCTCCATTTTCTGAAAACCCTTGGCAGGGCCCAAGAAATCTGAGCACCAGATTGGAGACCCTTGCCTTACAATCGACCCATTAAGCCCATGACTCAGAGTGGCAAAGGAGGAAGCCATTTCCCCAGGTGGGCGATAATGCCACATCAGACAGGGGCTTCGGACAGAGCCCTTTCAGAATCCAGAAGAACACGCAGAACAGCTTCGAAACCAGCGTTAAGGGCCATCGAGAAGCATGCAGAGATTCCCAGGCTGAAAACACAGATGAGGATGGGGAAGCTATTCGACCAATATGGTATCAATGTTCTCTTGCGTGAGGTCGGGGTCTAGCGTGTTCTGTGATTCTAAGTGAGCTTGCGGGAGGGCGGTGGCTTTCACCCCGCTCTGCGTCCAACCATCCCCGTAAGGCTGAAACTTGGGGGTCACCGAGCTGCCGACCCTCTGGCACCGGCTGTATTTGAAGTGCTTCCCTTTGTGCAAGTACATGTGCTCTAGCAGCTGGCTCTTCCGGAGGAACTTGTGGCCGCACACCGTGCAGTTGACCTTTCTCTTCCGGGAAAAAGAGAAGTTGCAGTTCAACTCCACAGGCTCCGAGTCCTTGGAGACCAGAGAGAGCTGGCCGATGGGCAAGGCCTCCAAGCTGCCGTGGGAGGGGTGCGCTGACCGGCGCTCGTTGTCTTTCCGGAGGAAGGAGTCGAAACGGTGGCTTTCGGCGGCCTCGCGGTTTTCGCTCAGCGGCTGGCCCTCGCCGAGGTCGCTGCTTTCAAGGATCGAGGCCGGCACCCCGAACGGCAGGGACCCCGAGACGTGAGTGAACAGATGTTCGCGCAAGAGGCCCCGGGATTCGAAACGCTCCCCACAGTACTGACATAAATGGACTTTGACGTTCATTTTCGAGAATGCTGAAACCCCGATATCCGGGGAGGATGCTGTATGGCTCTGAGACACCACTGGTTCTGGGTCGGCTTTCTCCTGTTTGATAGTCACCGATGGCATTGTCAGGTTTTCGGCTGGTTTGGCAGCCCCCTGGACAGGGCCACGAGAAATCTGCTGGTCCAAAGAGCTGTCGTCCAGCCCGATAGCCAGAGAGAGCTGAAGCTGTGGGTGATCGCCCTGGTTAGCGGCTCGGCTACCGAGACCTGCCAGGCTTTCTTTTGTCTGCAGGGTCTCCTTGACGGTCTTGTGGGTGGTGGAGATCTGGATGCCGTAGAGGTTGGAAGACTGCATGGTCTCCGGAGAGAGCATCCGGTTCATTTCGATCGCCATGTGGGACAGATAGTCCGCGTGCAGGAAGCGGATGCCCTCCTCCAGCCGGGTGTGATTGACAGTTTGCTTGGGGCCTTTCCCAGTGTACATGATGTGGAGCAGATAGCTGAAGATATCGGGCTGGATATCCGTCGGCTGGATCTTTATGCATTCGCTGCTTGAAACAAAGACGAAAGTTAAGTAAGCACATCATAGTACTACTGTCTATTTAAAGATGACGGTCATGACACTGAACCATTTAATTCCCCTCCTGGTCACGTTTTAAAAATTCCTGGAAACCTTACTGTGGGCAGCGACAATTGGCTAGCATCTGTGATGTCAAAAATTCACTTTCCACCCTGTCTCTGAACAACCTTTATTAAATCCTCTGGTTTTTTTCTATTTTTCCTAAAAAAGTGAGCAGTGACTCACAAAAGCTCATACCCTACCACAACTTTTTTTAAAAAAAATTTAGTCTTTAGATGTTGAGTTGCAGACCGGAAGATCGGCAGCTCGGCAGTTCGAGACCCGAGTGCCGTGTGATGGAGTGAGCACCTGTCTCTGGCCCCAGCTCCAGCCAACCTAGCCGTTTGAAAGCAAGAAATTGCAAGTAGATAAATAGGTACCACTTCAGTGGGAAGGTAACAGCGTTCCGTGCACCTCGGCGTCTAGTCATGCTGGCTACATGGCCACGGAAATGTCTTCGGACAGCGCTGGCTCTTCGGCTTGGAAATGGAGATGAGCACCCCCCCCAAGAGTCAGATCGCCTTAGCAACCAATTATTAACTGCATTCCATTTAACTCGTGTCATGATTTACACCTGTTAGAGTGGAGAGGGCTAAACTGCAGATAGCCCTACCAGTTCATCTTATTCAGACCCCCTCCAGGTCATATGCCTAGTAGAGAAGACAGAGAAGAACCTGGATTTATCCCCCACCCTTCACTACCCAAAGGAGTCTCAGAGCAGGTTACAATCTCCTTTCCCTTCCCCTGCCCACAACAGACACCCTGTGAGGTAGGTGGGGCTGAGGGAGCTCTTTCGAGAACTGTTTGTGAGAGAACAGCTCTGAAATAGCTTGTAACTGACCCAAGGTCACCCAGCTGGCTGCATGTGGAGGAGTGGGGAATCAAACCCGGTCCTCCCAGTTTAGAGTCCGTGCTCCTAACCACTACACCAAACTGGCTCTCGCTAGTAACAGGGTCACCTCATTACTTGACATCACCAACCAGAGATCTGATTGGTCTATTGAGCCCCAGACCACGTTGGATCTTTGGCGATAAAAGATCAGCGGTAACCATTTGTTAATGGCTTGCTTGCTCACAGCGTACCTTGTGGGCTTGCTTGCTAGAACGGCTGTCTTGTTCACTGGATGCAATATGGAGCTTTGACACCATCTTGACTGCTTACCTGCCCAAGGCTGACTCATAGAATAGAATCACAGAGTTGGAAGGGGCCATCCAGTCCAACCCCTTGCTCAATGCAAGATCAGCTTAGAGCAGGGGTGTCCAATCTGTGGCTCAGGAGCCACATGCGGCTCTTTCACACATATTGTGTGGCTCCCGGCAGGGTGGCTGGGAAAGCAAAGGGGAGGCATGCCTCCCCAATCGATCTTCCCTTCCCCAGCCAGTGTTCCCCTCCCTGGGTAGGCTTGGGGGGTGGGGGGAGCAGAGAAAGAAAGCAACTTTAACTTTAAATGTGTTCTCAAACCTGCCCCCCCCCCCCAGCCTACAAATATCATTGGAAAAATAAATATCATTATCAATATCTGTTTTTACCCCTTTTGTTTTTATTTCTGGCAGTCTCATTCAATGTTAATAAAAAGCAAATTTGCACATTCGATAAAAACGTCTGTGTGATATTTGTTCATGTCTTGTGGTTCTCAAACATCTGACATTTATTCTGTGTGGCTCTTCCATTAAGCCAGTTTGGCCACCGCTGGCCTAGAGCGTCCCTGACAAGTGTTCATTCAGCCTCTGCTTGAAGACTGCCGGTGAGGGGGAGCTCACCACCTCCCCAGGCAGCTGATCCCACTGTCACACAGCTCTTACTGTCAAAAAGTTCTTCCTAATATCCAGCTGGTACCTTCCCGCCCTTAATTTAAAATTGTTATTGTGAGTCCTCTCATCTGCTGCCAACAGGAACAGCTCCCTGCCCTCCTCTAAGTGACAGTCCTTCAGACCCTTCAAGATTGCCATCCTGTCCCCCCTCAACCTCCTCTTCTCCAGACTGAACATTCCCCAGTCCCTCAGCCTTTCCTCACAGGGCCTGGTCTCCAGGGCCCCCCACCCTGAGAGCCAGTTTGGTGTAGTGGTTAAGTGTGCGGACTCTAATCTGGGAGAACCGGGTTTGATTCCCCACTCCTCCACTTGCACCTGGCTGGATGACCTTGGGCAAGCCATAGCTCTGTACCAGCTGTTCTCTCAAGGACAGCTTGGGAAAGAGTTCTCTCAGCCCCACCCACCTCACAGGGTGTCTGTTGTGAGGAGGGGAAGGGAAAGGAGTTTGTAAGCCGCTCTGAGACTCCAAGTGAGTGAAGGGCGGGGTATAAATCTAATCTCTTCTTCTTCTTCTTCTACCCCTGATCATCCTCATTGCTCTCCTCTGCACCCACTCCATTCTGTCCACATTCCTTTTGAAGTGAGGCCTCCAGAACTTCACCCAATACTCCAGGTGCAGCCTGACCGCAGTGTACAGTGGGACTATGACATCTTGCAATCTGGATGTTATACCTCTGTTAATACACCCCAAGATTGCATTAGCCCTTTTTGTCACTGCATCACACCGGCTTACGTTTCTACTGCCTTATGTTGCTTTACTAGGAATCCTTGCTGTTAAGACTCCAATGTTGTTGTCTTATTTTGTAACCTGCTTCGTGACTGACTGACTGATTGACCAACTGAATAGCTCACATTACTAAGAATCCTCCCCGGCAGACTAAAATGTTATCATTCAAACGTTATTATATTTCGTGGTCCGCTCACTGATCGAATGAACAATCCCCTTCCATGGCTGTAATCCGCCTTGAGCCACAGTGACAAAAGGTGGACTGCAAAAGGAAACGAAGAAATAAATAAAACATCTCCTCCCACCCCCAAGGTCTACATTGCCTTACCTTGTCTGGTGGATAAATATCATCTTAAAATAGTTGGAAAAAGCGGCCAAGACGGCTCTGTGCGCTTTGAAGTAGACGTCGCCGATGGCAACAGTGCAGTCGCAGAGAAAGCCAAACTCTCGCTGCATGTTGAGCTGCTGGAGAAGGATCAGGCTGTGGCTGGCCGTGTCCATTGTGGATCTAGGGGATCCAAACGAGATCTCTTACAGGCAGAGCTCATTTCAGGGTCATGATGGGATAAAAACACCGGAAAGGAACACTGAACCTCTCAACTAGTTGCTTGCTAGCACATGGAACACAACGCCCGCCACAAGGGCACACCTCCAAAGCCTGTCTCTCCAGAGATGTTTTATTGCCAAAGCCAACACACACACACACATAAATACATGAAGTTGCCCTGACTAAATCAGACCCTCAGTCCATCAAAATCCCTGCCCAGGAATTCAGATCACAGGGAGAAGGCCTCCTGACTGCCCCATCCACTAAAGACGCTCATTTGGTGAGTACACAAGAGAAGGCCTTTTCAGTGGCAGCCACACAATTGTGGAACAACCTCATAAGAACGTAAGAAGAGCCCTACTGGATCAGACCAATAGTCCATCTAGTTCAGCATCCTGTCTCACACAGTGGCTAACTAGTTCCTCTGGGGGGCATGGAGTGTTGCCTCCCGGCTCTGGGATTCAGAGGATTAGTGCCTCTGGATGTGGAGGTTCCCCTCAGTCACTGTGGCTAGTAGCCAATGACAGACTTATCCTCCCTGAATCTATCTAAACCACTTTTAAAGCTGTTTGTTCCTGTGGCCATCATGACATCCTCTGGCAGTGAATTCCACATTTCAATCACTCTTTGTGTAAAGTGGTATTTCCTTTTGTTCATCCTGAACCCCCTGCCCATCAACTTCATTGGATGCCCCCGAGTTCTAGTCTTTTGGGAGAGGAAGAAAAACTTCTTTTTCAGCTCTCTCCACCCCAATTTTATAAACCTCTATCATGCTATCCCTTACTGGTCTCTTTTCTAAGCTGAAAAGTTCTAGACTCTTCAGCCTGTCCTCATAGGGAAGGTGCCCCAGCCCCCAAATAATCTTGTTCTCGCCCTCCTCTGTACTTTTTCCAGCTCTGCAGTGTCCTTTCTGTGATACAGTGACCAGAGCTGTACGCAGTGTTCCAAATGAAGCCGCACCATAGATCTATACAGGGGCACTATAATATCAGCCGTTTTATTTTCAACCCCTTTCCTAATAATCCCTAAACTCCCCAGGGAGGTGCGCCTGGCCTCCTCATTTTCAATCTTTTAAGAGGCACTTGAAGACAATTTTATTTAGGACTGTATTTGGTTAAAGCTGTCATAAATTGTGATTATAATTTTCTGTTTTTATGTACTCTAATTTATGTGTTTTATTTATGTCTGTCATGATCTGTGCCGGGCTGGAAGACAGACCTAGGCACTGGAGAGATCTGTGCTGGGGGTAGAGGGCTGTCAGCCTACAATTCCCTGATGCGTGGCGGTGGTGTTAGCCAGTGGGAATTTGGGGAATGTGTGGGGAGATGGATCTTTAGCTGTGTAACTGACAAATGGGTTTTTTTTCTCTCTACTGTGGCCTTTCCTGAGACAGAGAGTAAAGCTGAGGGGAAAGTCTGGGCTCGGAGAGAAATCCTTCAGTGGGATGGAATGAGTACAGGCAGGAGGCCTGATATAAGAGGCTTTAGGCCTTAAGTAGTACCAGTTAAAAAAAAACAGTTAGTCGTGTTAGATTCATTTTAGTGTACCTTTTAAACACTGTTACTGATTTGAATGCACCTTGTCTCGTTTTCCCTGCCCCAGTATTGTTTAAATAAACCCTGTTGTTTAAGTGTGCTCTGCCTGGTCATCACGCCTCGTGTTTCTCGGTTAAAAGAGGGCATTCGGTTGGGCTTGGGAGGGTACCCTGGGCCTTCTCAAGGGACCCTAAGTCCAGGATAGTAGTGGCAGAAGGTGGCAACCCCCAAGGGGTCATGACAATTTCATATGCCCTCTTGAGTTCCATAAGGAAGAAAGGTGGCTAATAAATGTTTTAAATATACAAATAAAAGTCAATATTGTTTACTTAGACAAGCAGTAGCTCTCCAGGGTTTTAGGGGGAGGTTTTTTTTACTTCACCTTCTACTTGATCCTCACTGGGGATACCAGGAATTGAACCTGGGACCTTCTGCAATGAAGCAGGTGCTCTACCACTGAGCCACAGCTCCTCTTCTGCGCACGCAAACAAACCTGCTGTAAACTGAGTCAGACCATTCTACAAAGGTCAGTATTGCCTACTCAGACTGTCAGTACCCCTTCGCAAAGGACTTTCATGTTATCTACTACTTGCCTGGGGAATGGTTAATAAAAGCATGAGGGAATTGCCTGGGGAATGGTTAACAAAATCCACATGTTCATTTCTAAAATATTGTTCTCATGTGTCCGCAATGCTCCTCACAGTTTTTTGTGATATTATTGTTCATTTAATGCACACTCCGGCCTTTTCTGGAGTATGCCGAAGGCATTATGACTGGGAAAGGGTAAATAAAAGTGAGAGATTTCTGCGTTTCCATTTCTAAAATACTGTTCTCGAGTGTCTGTAATGCATCCCACTGTTTTTGTGGTACTATTTGTTGTTAGTGGTTCTAGTCTCTGGTTTGTACCATCATAGCTTGTGCCACTATTCTTTGTTTAATGCCCGTTCCAGGGTGTTCCAGTAGCGCTTTTGTTGGGAAAGGGTTAATAAGCACACAAGGGTTCTGTGGGTTCATTTCTAAAATATTGTTCTCACGTGTTTGTACTGCAACCCACCGCTTTGTGCAATACTGGTGTTCATTTCACGCCCATTCCAGGGTGTTCTGGAGGCATTTTGCAGGTAAAAGGTTAATAAAAGCACGAGATGTCTGTGTATTTCTAATATATTGTTCTTCAGTTTCTGCAACACATCCCACTGTTTTTTGTGCGACTATTTTTTTGTTTAGTGCCTGTTCCGGCCTCTTCTGGAGGCGTCTTGGCTGAGAAAGAGTTAATAAAAGCACGAGAGTTCCACATGCTGCTTTCTAAAATATCATTCTTCAGTCTCTGTGCCAGTCTAGCCTCTTCCGGACTGTTCCGGAAGCAGTTTGGCTGGGAAAGGGTTAATAAAAGCACAAATGTTCTGGAGTGTCTGTAACGCATCCATCCCACAGTTCCCCACCCTGTTACGATTTGATAAACCCCTGGATCTGGCTTTTACACCGTCCCAAGGCTCAATGCGGCAGCTGAATTTTTTCATGGCATGGAGGTAAAAGATCTACTGGTAAACGACATCTCATTAACTCCTGATTAAAAGGACACAGCATTTCCCCCAGGGCAGCTGGCATCCCTATCTCCTAGCAAACATCAACCCCCCTAGGCAGGGTTGCCAACCGCGCTGGGACATTCCTGGAGATTTTGGGGGTGGAGCCTGGAGAGGGCAGGGACCTCAATGCCATACAGGCCACTGTCCAAAGCAGCCATGTTCTACAGGGGAACTAAGCTTGGTAGTCAGGAGTTCAGTTGTAACTCCAGGAGAACTGCAGCAGGCCTTGCCTGGAGGTTGGCAACCTGCCCCAAGGGCTGCCAACAACTCCGGGGGGGGGGGGAATGTCCTGTCCTCTTGACAGAGACTTAACATATGTGGAAATGGGCAACTGAAGCTTTCAATGGCAGGGAAGTAACTATCATGACCTGGTAAAATCACTGCCCCCCCCCCCCCAACCCTCCATTAAAGGCACTGGGGTCCGGCAGCAATTTTTCCCGAGGACAGTGATCCTGGAGGCTTTTTTTGCCATCTTCTGGGCGTGGAGCAGGGGTCACTCACTGGGTGGGTAGGTGGAGGAGATAATTGTGGATTTCCTCCACTGTGCAGGGGACTGGACTAGATGACCCTGGAGGAACTTTCCAACTCCAGGATTCCACGAAAGGGACGGGGTGTGTTTTTCTCCAGGCTGCTGGCAACCGTACCCCCACCCCGCCGCCGCTTCTGGAGCATTCTGCGGCTTGAAAACTCCACCAGCTTGCAAGATCCCCCCCCCTCCCCACCCCACGCATGCCCACAAGCCACAGGGCTCGACACAGGCAGGGACAGCCGAGCTTTCAGCCGGCTCCCGGGGCGCCATTCCAGCTGCTTGCGGGGGACGGGGCGGCGCAGGCCTGGCTGGGCAATCAGCAGCCCCGCCTTGCAACGAAGCCAGGCTGAGCTGAGAGACCTCCTTCCCCTTCCGCCCCATTTCCACCTCTTCCCTCCCCACCCCCCCGGGCTCTGCACGCCATGCAAAGCCCAGGTTTGTTCCGGGGCCCGCCTTCCTCCGCCTTGCCCCGGGATCCACGCAGGGGGGGCAACCAGGCACCCCCTCATATCCCCCTGGAGGGATGCGGCTTTGCAAGGGCTGCTTCTGCGCCTTACCCAAGCGGCGGCGGCGGCGGGCCTCTCGGCTCATGCAAACAGCGGACCAGCAGCAGCGGCAGGCTGGGACAGGCGCGTGCACGCCGCCGTGCCGCCGCGCGCGCGCTCTGGGCTTCTCAGCCCGAAGGGGGAGGCCTCTCGCGGGGGGGGGGGGGGGCGACGCTATGGGACCCGTGACGTCACGCGAGGCATGCAAAGTTCTTCTGGCGCTTGTCTCGGTTCGCTAGGCGCAGGGAACCAACTCTCGAGAAGCGTGCGTGCGTGCACAGCAAAGCGCATACCCGGGATTAGACTTTGTTGGTCTTAAAAGTGCCGCTGGGCTCCAGCTTTGCTCCGTGGCTTCAGACCAACACGGCGAAGCCCGCACCGGAATCTATAAACAAACAAATAAATAATAAACCCTCTATATTTTAGTGTCTTTCTTTTTCAGAATCTGATACTAGCATACGGAATGGATGTCTACTGACATTACATCCGGCACAAAATATACTGTCAAGGGCCCGCCACACGCCCTCTAGGCCTGAGAAGAGAGAATGCTGTTACTTCCCACAATTAGAAAAAAAAAACACCTTTAGACATTTATCTGCTATTTTGACATATCGCTTTACAAGGGTTGACCTTTATAACCTTCACTTGCGATTTAGTTTTTCACTTTGCCTCACTTCAGCATCATCATGTTACGTGTTAACTTGCTGTTAAATCCCTGTCTATAAGTTTAGAACCTCATCTGCCATTCCAATGGATTTGGGAAAAGTCTGCCTTGCCCAGGAAGGCTCATACCTTGAGTAAACCTTTGTGGGTCTTAAAGGTGCCACCGCACTCTAAATTTGTTCTACTGCTTCAGAACAACACAGCTGACTACCTGCATCAAGAACAAAATTTGAGTCCTGTGGCATCTTTAAGACCAACAAAGTTTAATTCTGGGTATATGCTTTCGGGTGCAGGTATCACATATAATCTGAAGAAGTGTGCATCCGCACAAAAGCTTATGCCCAGAATTAAACTTGGTCTTAAAGGTGCCGCTGGATTCCCACTTTGTTGCTCCAGACCAAAACGGCTACCCCCACCTGAATCTATCTTGGTCCATCAAAAATAAAAGTTTGAGTCCAGTCACATCTTTAAGACCAACAAAGTTTGATTCTGGGTACATGCTTTTGTGTGCATGCATCAGATATAATCTGAAAAGGTGTGCATGCACACAAAAGCTTATTGTTGTTATATAGTCGTACAGTCGAGTCTGACTCTTCACGAACCCATGGACCGCATCACGCCAGGCCCCCCCCCCCCCCCCCGGTCTTCCACCATCCTCCGGAGTTTGCTCAATTTCATGTTCGTTGCATTTGGCTTTGGCCCAGCCACTCCACTCTTTCTGGGGTTACTTGCCCCCTGCTCTTCCCCAGTAGCAGGGCTCATTTCAAGCGGGAGCTCAGCTCTGAGAGTTGGTGCCAGCCCCCCCACACACACACACGGGGGAATACCTGCTTGTGTCATGGCTGCAGCAAAATGACCCCGTCCCCTAGAAAGGTCCTTGTTCCTCCGACCAGCCTTCTGAAGGCTTCAGCCACCACTGAAGCTATCCTCCCAGAATAGTGGTATTTCTGAGGCTTGGATTAGTAGCTGTCCCCTCTCTGCCAGCTCTCTTTCTCTCCCCTTTCTTTCTTGCCTTCTGACATACTTCCAGTGATGTCAGGTGGTGTAGCATATGCTAATGAGTTATGCTAATGAGCTCCTGCAGCTCTTTTTCTACGAAATGACCCCTACCCAGTAGCATATCGGAGACCTTCCGACCTGAGGGGCTTATCTTCCAGCGTCATATCTTTTAGCCTTTTGTTACTGTCCATGGGGTTTTCTTGGCAAAGATACTGGAGTGGGTTGCCATTTCTTTCTCCAGTGGATTGCGTTTTGTCTGAGTTCTCCTCTGCTGTGGCCTGCCCGTCCTGGGTGGCCCTCCACAGCATAGCCTGCAGCCTCATTGAACCACGCAAGCCCCTTGCTGCGACAAGGCAGCGATCCATGAGAGAGACAAAAGCTTATATCCAGAATTAAACTTTGTTGGTATTAAAAGTGCTGCTGGATCCCAACTTTGCTCTGTTGCTTCAGACCAGCACGGCTACCCCCACCTGAATCTATCTTGTTCCATCCAGAACAAATTCTGAGTCCAGTGGCTCCTTTAAGACCAATTCTGGGTATAAGCTTTTGTGCGCATGCATACTTCTTCAGATATCATGTGAATGCACATAAAAGCTTATTAAACTTTGTTGGTCTTAAAAAGTGCCACCGGCCTCAAACTTTGCTCTGGCAGTTAGAACGCTAGACTACGATTGGCAAAACCCGGGTTCGAAACCCGTCTCTGCCAAAGAAGCTCATTGGATGACTTGGGGCCAGTCACATGCTCTCAGCCTACCCTACCTCGCAGGGTTGTTGTGAGAAGAAAATGGAAGAATGGTGTCAGCTGCTTTGGCGCCCCATTGGGGCAATTCAGCAGGATACAAATGAAGTCAATAAACACTAATCAGACAAAGGGCTGCTCTGGGGCTTGGGTGAGAGAGCTGCAAACCAAACCACAACGCGCTGAGCCTTTTCGAGTCAACCGGCGCTGCAGGAAGCATCTGGGGGAAAGGCAGGTCACAGATGTCTTTTGTCTGGAGCAGAGGAAGCCTTTGAGATGCTGCTGTGTACAGCTGTGCCGGTGCCGGGCATTGTTCTCTATGGGGCTTGGTGGGGATCAACACCGGTTTGTCAAGACCCTGTGGCTCAGGCCTGCAAGGAGCCAAAAGAGCTGGACGGGGGCACCTGAGGTCCACAATCTCTGGACGTGTCCCCAGTGGGTCTCACTGCCCCCAAACTTTCGTACACAGAAGCACATCCGCCTGTTTTGTTAAAAGTACTCGATCAAAGTGGACTCGATCAGTCGATACGTGCTTGTACGCATTAGGATTTTCCAGAAGTTTTTATTTGCTGGAATTGTGAAGAAGCAGTGACGCTCCTTTGGTTTACGCCAAAAGAGGGTCAAAGGCTACCACGTTTTATCGGTTTGGAAATTCAGTGTTCTGTGCTTTTTTAAAGGGTATTTCTGTGCTGCTTCACCAGAGTCGTGCTTGAAGAAGAAGAGATTGGATTTATATCCCGCCCTTCACTCACTTGTAGTCTCAGAGCGGCTTACAAACTCCTTCCCCTCCCCACAACAGACACCCTCTGAGGTAGGTGGGGCTGAGAGAGCTCTGAGACCACTGTCCTTGAGAGAACAGCTGGTACAGAGCTATGGCTTGCCCAAGGTCATCCAGCAGGTGCTAGTGGAGGAGTGGGGAATCAAACTTGGTTCTCCCAGATTAGAGTCCGCGCACTTAACCACTACACCAAACTGGCTCTAATTTAGCCAACTGTCTTGGATATATGACAGTTTTAAATGATTCTGGGGGAAATAGCACATGATCTGCATCAAGGATTTATTTAATTTTTTTACCACAACAGGGTATTTTTTTAAGAACTGAAAGGAATCATGCAGATAAAGGTTTGGGCTGCAATCTGGCCCCACTGAGGTCAACACAAATTAAGAGAGGAAAGCATATAATCCGGGTTCAGGACATGACAGTGCGCAAGTGATGTCCATGCTTTAATGGCGAGTCTGACGTACCTCGCAGGGTTGTTATGAGAGTGAAGGGAGAACCACATATGTTCCCTGGCATAAAAACGTGCCAGGTAAGACTTGCCCTCCTTTAGAAAGTCTCATCCACCATAAAAGGATAAATTTTGTCCAGTACCAGTTTCTGAACATTGTCACACGTCAAAGGCACCAGAGTGCAATATCTTACTCTCCCTGTGACAAAATCCAGAAGGGCAGCCACATTACAACAGCACGGTCTACTCAGAAGGCGGCCCACTAACTCCCAGGAAGGTTAGTATTGCACTTTGAGCTTGCTGAGACATCTTAAAGAGCCAGCTTGGTGTAGTGGTTAAGTACGCGGACTCTAATCTGGGAGGACCGGGTGTGATTCCCCACTCCTCCACTTGCACCTGGCTGGATGACCTTGGGCAAGCCACAGTTCTGTCAGAGCTGTCCTTGAAAGGGCAGTTTCTGTCAGAGCTCTCTCAGCCCCACCTACCTCACAGGACGTCTCTTGTGGGGAGGGAAAGGGAAAAGAGTTTGTAAACTGCTCTGAGACCACAAGTGAAGGGCAGGGTCTCAATCCTATCTCTTTTTCTTCTTAAAGACCAATACGATCGCAGTGTGACGCAAAACAAAGTTACTCGTTTCCAAGCATAAAGAATGAAATGCTGCTTAGGATTGCACTGTTAGGATGCCAGGTCCTCCTACATTAGGGAGAACACCAGCTTTATAGATGCTGATGTGCTCAGGGTTGCCAACCTCCAGGTAACCCCTGGTGATCTAAAATTACAACAGATCTCAATTACGGGTGAAGCCCCTGGAGAAAACAGCTGTTGGGGGGGGAACAACACCACTGCAGTGTTATACGCCGCTGCGTCCCCTCCCAGGCTCCAAGCCCAAATCCCCTGGAATTTCCCATCACCGAGTTGGCAACTCTACCCGCACCCATAAACTAAGAACAACAGGCACGCCTCTGACTGAGTGGGTGCTGGCTGGCCCAAAAGGCCTCTTGCCACCACCTTGAATGTGGCAAAATTTGGGATCAGCTCCTAACGGGGGAAATTTTAGATAAGGTATCCCATTCAGATGAAACCCAGTATCATTCCAAATTCACAGTGACCCAGGTACCCTGTTTGGCAATATATGGCAGGAACAAGATATAATCCTGGTTAACTTGTTTTATAAACAATTCTTACATTTTTAGGTGTATGGGGTAAAGGGGTTAAAGTTTTATTGAATATTATTGCTGAACAAATCTGTTATAAACGTATGGCCAGATTTAGAATTGGTGTTGCCTGTAATGCTGACAGTGGATTATTGTAACGGTTGATGGGTTATTGTGTGTTACTAAATTAGAGTCCGGTGGCACTTCTAAGACCAACAAAGGTTTATTCAAGGAATGAACTTGTGTGTGCACACACACTTTTCCAGATATTTGAAAAAGTGTGCGTGCACACGAAAGTGCATACTTTGAATAAACCTTTGTTGGTCTTAAAGGTACCACTGGACTCTAATTTTGTTGCCCACCAATGCCCCCTCTAAGCTGTGGGGTGAGCAAGAATTCTACTTTGTGAGCTACTGGCATTAAAGTGGTGAGCAAGCGATTTGGCTGCTGCCAAAATTAGTTTTCGCTGAAGCCCGCCTTCCTGAGCTAAGACAAAAACGTGAGAGCCGGAGGCTAAAAAACGGTGAGCTAGCTCACACTCACTCGGGTTAGAGGGAACACTGCTCTGAAGCCATCCTTCCTGAGCTAAGGCGAAAACGTGAGAGCTGGAGGCTAAAAAACGGTGAGCTAGCTCACACTCACTCAGCTAAGAGGGAACACTGCTGACCACCTGGATCTGTTACTGAATAATACCTAATTTTCTTTTCTTTTTTTTAAAGAAAAAGGTCTTGCAGGTGGCGAGAGACTCGGCTCTGCGTTCCTGTTGCTCGCCCGACGCCCGCAGCGCCCCAGCCACAGGCATGCCCAGATCGAGCCCTCTGCACGTCGCGGCGCCAGAATGCCAGCCGTCTCGGGGAGGACGCGGCGGACCCCCAAAGTCCGGGGAAGGGATGGGGTGCCGCGAAGGGCCGGCCCGGCAGCACTCCCCCCTCTCCCCCAGCGGGCCAGCGGCGGCGAGGCCGGCGGGCCCGGGGGCGTGCCATGCCTGTGCATTGGCCGCGGCCGCCCCAGCCGCAGCCAGCAGGGCCAGGCGCCGCTCGCTGGCCGCCCGCCGGGGGGAGGGGTCCGGCTGAGTGCGGTCGCCGCCGAGCCGGAGCTGCTTCTGCTGCTGCAAGAGCAGCAGGCGCGGCCGGGGGCGGAAGTCCTTTGTTGCAGCAGCGGCGGCAGCAGCAGCAGCAGGAGGAGGAGGCGGCGGCCGCGCCGAGCAGAGCGGCTGGGGGGCGCCTCCGCAGCCCTGGCACGGTAAGCGGGGACGCGGGGCTCCGGCGGCGCGGCGCTTCTCCGGGGCGGGTTTGGCGAGGCCTCGGAGGGCGGGCAGCCTCCGTGGCGTAGCGGGTGGAGAGGCCGAGGGACGGGGGAGAGACGCCGCCGAGGCGGCTGGCCTGGGAGAGAGGCCGAGGGACGGGGGAGACCGAGCGGAGAAGCGCCCCGGGGAGCATCGTGGTGGAGAGACCCCCCCCCCCTTCCCCAGCAGCAGCGAGCGCCTCCTCCTCCTCCAGTGCGCGCAGCCCTGTGCGAGGCGCTGGCGAGCTGGCGCCGTCGGTGCGCGCAGGAGAGGGGAAGGCGGCGCCAGCCCGACCGGCCTGGTGGTTGGGCTTCCCGGCAGAGGCCCCTCCTCGCTGCGATCCGGCGCTGCTGCTGCTGCGGGCTCTCCCCTCCCTTGCCTGGCTGCAGCCATGTGGCCCGGGCTCGGCGCCGCCAGCCTCGCTCCAAGAGCGGGGAGGGGGAGGAGGCAGATGGCAGGCAGGGCGTCCCTGGCGGCGCACTTCCCCGTCGGAGGCGGCGCGGGGCAGGGGGAGCGGTGGAAAAAATCCAGGCCGGCCTGCAGTTAGAGGGGAGTCGTGGGAGTGCTGAACGGACGCGTGCAAGGAGTTGCCAGCTTTCGTTAGGACGCGCTTTGGTGGGTTCCAGCGCTTTGGGCTTTGGCTCTGCCGAATCTAGGCGCCGTAATGCTCTCTCCAAGCTGTGGAGTCTTGTAAGCAAAAATCCCACTTTGTGAGCTGCCGGCATTAAAGTTGTGAGCGAGCGATTTGGCTGCTGCAGAAATCAGTTTGCTCTGGAGCCCTCCTCCCTGAGCGAAGATAAAAAAATCTGTGCGCCGGAGGCTAAAAAACGGTGAGCTAGTTCACATTAACTCAGCTTAGAGGGAACATTGGTGTTGATGTATCGCTTTGGATAAGTGTCAGAATGTTACCAAGCCTGGAGTTCCACAGCCCAAAATAATGGATTATTGTTGTTATTACTACTACTTCTACTGTTTTTATTATTGTTTTTTCCCGTGGGGACCTCAAAGCAGCTTGCATTCTGCTTCTCTCCTCCATTTTATCCTCACAATAACCCTGTAAAGTAGATTCAGGTGGGTAGCCATGTTGGTCTGAAGCAATAGAACAAGGTTTTGAGGCCAGGGGCACTTTTAGACGGACAAAGTGTGCACATGAAAGCTGATAACCAGAATTAAACTTCGTTGGTCTTAAAGGTGCCCCTGTACTTAAACTTTGAACTGTAAAGTAAGTTAGGCCGAGGGGGTTACCCAGAAAGGTTACCCAGGAAGCTCATGGAAGAGTGAGGATTCGAACCTGGGGCTCCCTGTTCCTAGTCTGACACGCTCACTGCTGCACCATGCTGGGTCTCGCTAAAGCCCAGCCTGGAAGGATGGGTGTGTTAAGTGCCATCTAGTTGCCTCTGACTTACTGCAATCCAGTGACTTGATGACCTCCAAAACGTCCTGTTGTTAACAGCCTTGCTCTGGTCTTGCAAACATAACAACGTAAGAGAAGCCAATGTCGGATCAGGCCAGTGGCCCATCCAGTCCAACACTCTGTCGTCACACAGTGGCCAGAAACACCAGGTGCAAAGGGGAATGCCATGGCTTCCTTCAGTGAGTCCCTCCATCTCATCTTGGATCTTCCTCTTTTCCTACCGCCTTCCATTTTTCCCCAGCATTCTTGTCTTCTCCAGGGTGTCTTGTCTTCTCACAATGTGACCAGAGTCTCGGTTTAGTCATTTGAGCTTCTAGGGAGAGGTCAGGCTTGATTTGATCTACGCCGGATTTCAGCTGTCCTGTAAGAATAAAGGTAAAGGTTTCCCTTGCTCGGAAGCTAAGCGTATGGCTGTATAAAAATGGGATATGTGGGCACTCACGGTGTGAGTGGGCCCCGGCGAAGCTCTGCATGGGGTGTGGAATCTTCCTCTCCCCTTCTCCCACTTTTCTCCTCCTGCTGCACCCAGTTTGGGCCGTTTCAGAGGGTCATAGAATCATAGAGTTGGAAGGGACCTCCAGCAACCAAAAGGAACAAATGTACAGCGTTCCCCTGGGACTGGTGAACCCCAGGGTTCCTCTGAGCTTGTCTGTTTCACCAGAGCTGCGGGGAAGGAAATGGGAAGTTAGCAATGCTTGCCCTTCACGGTTCTGCGCAGAGAGGGGAGAGTTTAAAATGTGTAACGACAAAACCAGCCCCTGATGCGGAGCTGGATTACAAAAACAAAACAAAACATCCCTGATGTGGAGCTGTATTCAAATCCAGGAGCACTTTAAAGACCAACAAGATTTCCAGGTGATAAGCCTTCAAGAGTCAAAGCTCCCTTCGTCAGATACAAGTAGGAATGGAGCTCCCAGGGCCCTTCTGAAGAGAGCATTGACTCTTGGAAGCTGATACCTTGAAAATCTTGCTGGTCTTTAAGTTGCTACTGGACTTGAATCTTGCTCTTTTATGGCAGATCAACATGGCTGCCCACCAGTGTTCCCTCTTGGCTGGGTTAGTGTGAGCTAACTCACAGTTATTTAGCCTCTAGTTCACACATTTTTGTCTTAGCTCAGGAAGGAATGCCTCAGAGCAAACTAATTTATGCAGCAGCCAAATCGCTCACTCAGTTGCAACTTTAAGGCCAGTAGCTCACAAAGTAGAATTTTTGCTCACCAGACTTCCACAGCTTAGGAGGAGCATTGGCAGTGCCCACCTGAAACAATCCCCAGATGTGCTTATGGGGAAAAAAGGACGAGGAACCAAAAAAATTATATTTTATATTTTCATGTTGCCTGCCTTGCATGAGTATTTTAAATCAATAATAAAAAATGTGTTTCAGATGGTAAATGTTTTAAGGCTGCAATCCCAAGAGCCCTTTCCCTGGGAGCAAGCCCTGTTGACTGAAATAAGACTTAGTTCTGAGTAGACCTGCTCAGGTTTGCTCCTTTAAAAGTAACAGAACATCGAGGGAACAATCTTAAGGGGGGTCTACTCAGATGTAAGTTCTATGCTTTTCAGTAAGGATTACTCCCAGGAAAAGTGCCCTTTGGATTTGCATCCTGAAACGGGCATGTAAATCCACCGTCCTGTGTGGCCATCAGTTGACGTAAAAATCCAGACTCAAGGCATTAATGTTGCATTTTTGTTTTACACATGCATGCACAAACAACTGCAGGGGAGGAGCTCAAAATTGCTTTGAGGGGCACGCATGTGGAATCTGTCTCAGAGTTCCTGGTTGTAGTATAGACCCTGGAAGGGCAGATGGACTTGCAGCTGTGAACTTCCATGGCAGACTGATTTCTCTGTTTCTCAGAATCATAGAATCAAAGATTTGGAAGGGACCTCCAAGGTCATCTAGTCCAACACCCTGCACAGTGCAGGAAAGTCACAAAGACCTCCCCCCCACACCCACCCCACTGATGACTGTTCCACGCCAGCAGATGACAAAAAAACCTCCAGGATCCCTGGTGAAATTGGCCTGGAGAAAAATTGTTTCCTGACCCCAAAGTGGTGATCCCTGCTGTGTCTCCACAAAACCTCACTGGAGAGGCCGAGGTCTCCAAAGTAAAGGAAAATGCATCTTGGAAGGGGCATTCTTCATCTTGGGGTGGGTACTGGGGGATTTAAAAACATAATCATTCATTTATACCCCACCTTTCTCCCCAGTGGGGACCCAGAGAGGTTTACATCATTCTCCTCTTCTCCCATTTTATTCTCACAACATCCCTGTGAGGTATGTTAGGCTGAGAGAGTTTGACTGGCCTAAGGTCACCCAGTGCGTTTCCATGGCATGAGCAGGGACTCAAAACTGTTAGTTTTGAGTCCCTGGTACCTTCCAGATACTAGTCCGACACTCTTACCGGATTTTTGGTTGCTGGAGTGGGTGATGGGAAAGGGCTACAGGTCGCTAATTTATGGCAACCCCCTAGGGTTTTCGGGGTGGGAGCCGTTCAGAGGTGGTTTGCCATCGTGTGCGTCTCCGTAGCAACTCCGTGGTGGTGTCCCATCCAAGTTCTAACCATGGCTTAGCTTCCGAGATCTGATGAGATTGGGTTGGCCTGGGCCGTCCTGGTCAGGGTTCTAGCCCTGGGTTAGCCTAATCTCCTCAGCTCTTGGAAGTTAAGCAGAGTCAGCCCTGGTTAGTACTTGGATGGAAGGCCGACAAGGAAGTCCAGGGTTGCTACACAGAGGCAGGCGATGGCAGACCGCCTTTGAATGTCTCTTGCCTTGAAAACCCTGCGGGGTTGTCGTAATCAGTCGTCGTGACTTGACGACAAAAAAAACAAAAAACACCCTTAACCAAACATCTTTCGTACGACACACTGCCACCACCACCCGTTTGCATCAGGCCTCTTTGTCACTGACACCCAGCCCCATAAGACTGTACTAGGCCACACAGACTTTTCCTCTGTCACCAAAGACCGCCACAGCTTGTTCCAGATTGACTTCAGTCCCCCTCCACTGTCACTGGATGCTCTTGGGTCCCTGGCCGTGTCCCTTTCCTCCACTCCTTACGGAGCAAACTTCACTGCTGGCGCAGCCTGTCTTCCTCAACATTCACAGTGCCTTTTTGTCACCACAACGCGCTCCCTTTCCTCTGCGTGGCCATCTCGCCTAGGCAGAGTACTGTATGCTGGAGGCTGGGATTGGTGAAGGAGGGTTGGGGAAATGAAGAAAGTTAAAATAGGTTGTTGGGAGCAGTGTTCCCTCTAAGCTGAGTTAGTATGAGCTAGCTCACAGGTTTTTAGCCTCCGGCTCACACATTTTTGTCTTAGCTCAGGAAGGGTGGCTCCAGAACCAACTCATTTATGCAGCAGCCAAATCGCTCGCTCACAGCTTGAATGCCAGTAGCTCACAAAGTAGAATTTTTGCTCACAAGACTCCACAGCTTAGAGGGAGCATTGGTTGGGAGTCCAGGCCCTGACCTGGATAGCCCAGGCCAGCCCAATCTTGTCAGAACTGATAAGCTGAGACCCAGTTTGGTGTAGTGGTTAAGAGCACGGACTCTTAATCTGGGAGAACTGGGTTTGATTCCCCATTCCTTCACATGCAGCTGCTGGATGATCTTGGGTCAGTCACAAGTTCTCTCAAGAGCCGTTTCTGTCAGAGCTCTCTCAGCCCCACCTACCTCACAGGGTGTCTGTTGTGGGGAGGGGAAGGGAAAGAAGACTGTAAGCCGCTCTGAGACTCTGAGTGAAGGGCAGGGTACAAATCCAAACTCTTCTTATCCTCCTTGGTCAGTATTTGGATGAGAGACCACCAAGGAAGTCCAGGGTCACGCTGCAGAGCCAGGCAATGGCAAACCGCCTCTGTTCGTCTCTTGCCTTGAAAACCCTAATGGGGTTCCCACGTTAGCTGCGACTTGACAGCATTTTACACCACCACGTACCGCAGCAGAACTGCTAAAGCCGTTGCCATTCAAAGCATCTGGATAGCCGGGGATTATCAGCCGCGGATAAAGCTGCTTTTGTGTCTGTGAGATTTGTTGCCCTGGCCTTTGGTCGTTCTAATTAAGAACGAGACCAGCATCTGTGCAATGCCTTTGATTAGGCCTGATCAAAACGTTATGTAAGCTTTTGAGCTAACCAGAACTTGTGAGGCGAGATGTTGCAAAATTTTAAAAGTAGAAAGGGTGGGGTGCAGATTTCTTAGGCTGTGGTGCTGAGGTCTTGCCGTGCGCGGCATCCACTTTGGGACGGAGGCAGGCAAGTAGCTTGACTTGATTGCGGGGGTGTTGAATTAATCCACTTGAATTGTGTGCTCTTATGGAGCTCTGCCACTGAGCTACAGTCCCTCCTCTGCCATGCCACGTAGCCTCCTTCGAAGGCGGATCTTTCTTTAAATTGTTTTAATTGAGACATAGAGTATGCCATAACTCTCAAATGTTTGTTGCAAAACAAGGGAGCCTATAAGGGAAAACTTGTGCTGACAGTGCTTCTATAAACGGATGGGGTGCCTGCTTTTCCCAGAAGTTCGGTGTAATAAACGCTTTGCCGCACCTGTGTTATGCAGTAACGCTCACGTGGAGAGTTGTCACAATGTCATGTTACAGGGTTGCCAACTTTGCAGCTGATGGTAGTGGCTGTGCTAGTGATTGGTGCCTATCACATGACCTTTCAAGGCATAAGACCGAATCAAGCTGAAACTTTCCTCTGGTGAGTTGCGGCCGTTAGCAGAAAGGATCCACAGTATGAGAGCTAGTTTGGTGTAGTGGTTAAGAGCACGGACTCTAATCTGGGAGAACTGGGTTTGATTCCCCACTCCTCCACTTGCAGTTGCTGGTGTGACCTTGGGTCAGTCGCAAGTTCTCTCAGAGCAGAGCAGTTCCTATGAGAGCTTTCTCAGCCCCACCTACCTCACCGGATGTCTGTTGTGGGGAGAGGAAGGGATTCTAAGCCGCCTTGAGACTCCTTTGGGTAGTGAAGGGCAGGGTATAAATTCAATCTCCTCCTCCTCCTTTCCATCCAATGCAACGTAACTGTGATAGGAGTACAGCAAAATAATATTGCGTTTGTTGTGATTCTGGATCCTGTTGGAATGCCTTTATAAAAATAACAGGAAGACCTCAGGTAGGTCAGTCGATTCAAACTCTTGGGGTAGGGTGAGTGTCCCCAGCCGTTTTGAGCCTGCAGGGAGCTTTGCAATTCTTAAAACTGTTTGGTGGGTGGAGCCACAAAATGGCAGCCACACAGCGGCTGCTGAAGGAAGTGGGGCCAGCCATAAAATGGCTGCTGCAGCTTCTGTCCCACAGTGAAGATCTTGTATTTTTCATATGTGTGTTTGGGAGTGTGTGCGCACCTGGAAGTCATGGCGACCTCTTGTGACTGACCCCTACTGTGGGCCTGGAGGATATTCTGAGGGGTGGCTGAATAAAGCCTGCCCCTGCCTCTGGTATTCCAAGGAGGTCTCTCATCCAAGCGCTTGCCAGAGTTGGCCCTGCTTAACTTCTGAGATCTGACGAGATTGGGCTCGCCTGGGCTATCCAAATCAGGGCACCCATTGAAGATCTTGTGCTGCAGTGGAAGCTGCCGCCAAAGTAGTGTTTTTTAAAAATCTGCACTGCCTTTCAAATCCCCAATAGCCAACCGAAAGCCTAGCTGGGCCCATTTGGCTCCTCCTACTTTCTAGAAACCCGTGGCGGCCCCAGAAACTATGTTGGTGAGAGCCATGGAGAGCTGACTTATCCATTAGGCACAGTGCCTAGGGGCCACGATACTTTTAATTTTTTTTTTCAGATCGGGAAAAAAAATTGAAATGTTTTGGGTCCACAGAAATCTATTAAGTTTTGCCTAAAATGGGGGGTAAAAATGCTGAAGAGGTATTTAAAGTTATCATCAAAAATAAATTTTAATATTGGTATTATTACAGTGGGAGGGGCCCACGAAGGCAAAAGTGCCCGGGGCCCATAAAAGTCATGCGGCCGAGGTGCCTATGGGCACCCCGTTGGGGATTCCCTGGGCTAAAAGAGAAGCTTGGTGTCACAGGCTGGGCTTGGCTGAGGGGCAGAAGTCAAATCTGGTCCCAGAGGTTGTTGCCAGGAGAGTCAGAGCGAAAGCTGAATCGCGGGTCTGAAAGGGGGGTCGTCCGAAGCAGGCGTCAGGAAGCCAGGAAGCCGAGCCAGAGTGGGGGTCTGAGAACAGGCACCGAAGGTGGATGTGAGGCACACACGGAGGCAACTCGTTGCTTCCACGAGAGCCCAGTCCCGAGTGGGAGTTATGTAGGCCTCCAGCCGGGCTTCCTGTGGTGCCGCCGCCACTCCTGCTAGTACTCAGGACTCTGTGCTCACCTTCCCTGCTAGCGTGCGTCTCGGCGTTGGGTGGCTAAGTCTCTGCGGAGCCACTCCCTCAGCTGAACCACTCACGGAGGTGAGTCAGGTGGGCTCCCCGGTTTTTGGGCTCAGGCGCTGGCGGCAGCAAGCGGTCAGCTCCCAAGGAGTCAGAGGGGCCGGCTTCTGGCTCTGGCAATGCCAGCGCCTCTGGCTGCGGTGCCAACTCAGGCAAGGACTCAGTGCCATCTTCGTCACCCATAACACTTGGCTGCACTGACCGGAGAGAAAGGCGGCAGAAAGATTTTTTAAATGAAAATAAAGAGATAAAAACTCCACTCAACCAAGGTGCCTCGTTGGAAAGACAAGTTCTTTGTGAAGGTCCACCTGAGACGGCAGGTCCATCTGAGAACAGGCATTCCTTTGTTGCCCCTGCCCACGCCGGAGTGGCGCTTCTCAAATGGTACTTGCTGCAGTGCATACTTTGAAATGACTGCATGCAAATGCATGCAAATTTACTCAAGCAGCTAATATAGCACAATCAGTACAGTCCTTTTTAATTTTTTTTTTGAGGTTATTACAACATATCTACAAAACAAGAACACCTCAGTATCGTACAACCTTGTGTTATGTAAGATATCGAGCCAGTCTGGTGTAGTGGTTAAGTGCGCGGACTCTAATCTGGGAGAACCAGGTTTGATTCCCCACTCCTCCACTTGCACCTGGCTGGATGACCTTGGGCAAGCCATAGCTCTGTACCAGCTGTTCCCTCAAGGACAGCTTGGGAAAGAGTTCTCTCAGCCCCACCTACCTCACAGGGTGCCTGTTGTGGGGAGGGGAAGGGAAAAGGAGTTTGTAAGCCGCTCTGAGACTCTTCAGTGAGTGAAGGGCGGGATATAAATCCAATCTCTTCTTCTTCTTCTTCTTATATAAGATGCATAGAACGTCCTACAAAAACGCTTATCTATTATGTTGCATTAGAGAAGTGGATCGCAACACTGGATTTAAATCAACCAACTACCAAACATATCGTACGACCTTTTCAATGTCAGATATCAAGCAAGTCCATAGGAACCGATTTTTTAAAAACCACGTTGTGAGAAGCCAAATAATCTAATACAGGAAAGCGCTTTACTACATATTTGGAGTACATATCTGTATCCATATTTCTTTATTTGATCAGTGATTCCCCTCCCCCATTATATGTAGATTCCTTATCTTGTTAAGCCGCACATTAATGGAAGGCCTTGCCTCTCCATTTAGTTGGTCTAGCTGTTTCTGCTGCAATCAATAATGTGGCTATTAATTCTTTAGTAGATTTTGGTCTTTCTTTCTTTTCTTTCTTTCTTTCTTTCTTTCTTTCTTTCTTTCTTTCTTTCTTTCTTTCTTTCTTTCTTTCTTTCTTTCTTTCTTTCTTTCTTTCTTTCTTTCTTTCTCCTGCCTTGCCGGGCAGGCTGGCTCAAGGCGGCGTACAACAATTAAAATGCGATAAAACAATAAAATACAATAAAATCCACATAAACAATTGACATAGTGCTAGTAAGTACAGATGGCAGTTTCTGTAAATAGTCTGATGACAGAAGGCAATATCCAACGTTGTAACATAGGCCTGTAGAATGAATCGAATGCCTGGTGGAAGAGCTCTGTTTTATAGGCCCTGCAGAACTGTAAGAGGTCCCGCAGGGCCCTGATGTCTTCCGAGAGCTCATTCCACCAGTGTGGAGCCGCCACTGAAAAGGCCCTAGCTCTGGTGGTGGCCAATCTGGCGTCTTTCGGACCAGGGAGAGTCAGGCGATTTTGCGACCCTGACCTCAGTGCTCTCTGGGAGAGATCTGACCAGTAGTTTAGAAATAAGAGTTCTGGTTCCATAGGTGTATTGAAACCAGTCATAATATAAATCCTAAGGGGAGGGACGTAACTCTGTTTCAGGATCACACTGTCAATCAGCTATTAGGGCGAATTTTCTAGTTTTGGGGTGGGGGGGAGACCGACGATAGAAGTCTCTCCATAATTCAGCTTCGGCGGAACTTTGGCATCTCTTGCGACCGCCCTTTGGACAGCCGCTCAGTTCAGAACGACCCCCCTGTTTACACACCAGGGAGTGACCCCGTGCCAAAAAGAGTCTGCCCCAGCTGGAAGTCAATATTAGATTTTGAAATAGGCCGTGAGGGTCCATTCGGTCGTCCGGAGAGCATTGTGGGCAGGAGAGAGGCTACGAGAGGAGAATGTGCTACGTTGGTTAGAAACTAGTGCGGGGGGTCCCCAAAGTGGTGCCGACATCTTTCCTGGCTCCCACGGAGTGTTTTTAGAAAGCGGGCAGGAACAGGTGGGGCTTCTGCCCAGCAAGGCTTCTGACTGGTTGTTGGAGATTTGATGGGCTGTGCAGACTTTCAAAGCATTACTTTGGCAGCAGCTGCCACCACAGAACATGCATTGTCTCTGAGGGAATGAAGGTAAGCTGTGGCGGCCATTGTGTGGCTGGCCCCGCCTCCCGTGGCAGCCATTTTGTGGCTGTAACCACCATGCTGTTTCAGAATTCCAGAGGCGCCCACAGGCTTGAAGAAGAGTTGGGTTTATACCCCGCCCTTCACACGGAGTCTCAGGGCGTGTTACAATCTCCTTCCCCTCCTTTCCCTACAACAGACCCTCTGTGTGAGGTAGGTGGAGCTGAGTGAGCTCTGAGACAACTGCTGTTGAGAGAACTGGGACTGGCCCAAGGTCACCCAGCTGGCTGCATGTGGAGGAGTGGGGAACCCCAACCCAGTTCTCTCGATTAGAGTCCGCCGCTCTTAACCAGTACACCAGACTGGTTTAAGAGGTGCGGGTCCTCGAACTAGCAGACGAGAGAGCCTTAAATTGGCTATCGGAACGTATGTTTTCTCCTCCTGACTTGTGACTTCTGCCTTGGCCTTCTCTTTCTCCGTATCTTCTCATTTTTTTCTCGCTCTTCACGGTCTCTGGGTTTTTTTAGCACGTGTGCTCCGGGCCTTCCTGGTCCAGCCGAGCTTCGAGGCCATCCTGCCGTAACGGTAGTTTGCTTGTTGGGTAGAAAGTGTTGAAGCCTGACGTTCTGAGGTTTGTCTGCATTCAAATTGTGAGTGGCAGGTGGCAGTAACCTTTCTTTCGAGCTGTTACTAACGGGTGGTTTCTGAAGCAAAGCTGCGGGGGACGTGGGTGTTTTCATTGCATAAGGCAGAAGAACCCCGTCGGCAGCTTTCGCCGGTGATCTTTCGTTTGCAGGTTTGACTTGGCGTTGAGTTTTCGGCACACCACGAGCCTGTGAAGCTCCTGTGAATGCCTGAGATCTCCGTTGGACAGCCGGTCTGCCTCGAGGTCTCTCCCTCTGCAAAGCCTGAGTTTGTAGATAGATTGGCGGACTAGCGGAGGCTGCAAGCATTCACAGAAGAAGAAGAGCCGGTTTTTATACCCTCGCTTTTCTCTATGAAGAAGAGATTGGATTTATACCCTGTCCTTCACTACCCGAGGGAGTCTCAGAGCGGCTTACAATCCCTTTCCCTCCCCCCTCCCCACAACAGACACCCTGTGAGGTAGGTGGGGCTGAGAGAGCTCTTTCCAGAATTGTCCTTGAGAGAACAAGTCTGAGAGAACTTGTGACTGACCCAAGGTCACACCAGCAGCTGCATTATATGGAGGAGTGGGGGAATCAAACCCGGTTCCCCCAGATTCTCATGGGGTTCTGAAGGCAAGAGATGAACAGAGGTGAGTTGCCATCGCCTGCCTCTGCGTAGCAACCCCGGGCTTCCTTGGTGATTTCCCATCCAAGTACTAACCAGGGCTAGGGTTTCCAGGGCTGGGTTGGAAAATATCTGGAGACTTTGGGGGCGGATGTGGGAGAGGGCGGGGTTTGGGGAAGGGAGGGGCCTCAGCGGAGTCCAGCCTTCAAAGAAGCCATTTTCTCCAGGGAGCTGATCTCTCTCAGCTGATCAGTTGTAAAAGCGGGAGATCCCCAGGCCCTGCCTGGAGGTTGGCAACTCTAACTAGGGCTGACCCTGCTTAGCTTCCCTGCGCTGATGAGCTCAAGCTAGCCTGGACTATCCAGGTCAGGGTGGGAGATGCTTAGTCCTTTTCTGTTGGTACCTCCATTTCATCCCCTTGATGGATGCCTGAGACTCAGGACTTGAATGCCATTTGGGTATGTCCAACATGTGCCATTCTTGACCTGGGTTAAAAGCAGTGTTCGAAAACGATCCTAGTGTTCATCTACTGAAGGTTTGCCGTAACAAAGTTGTGGTGGAGTGCGCCGTCAGATCACACCGGTCTTATGGCAGGCCCCCTTGAGATTTTCAAGGCAAGAGGCATACAGAGGTGGTTTTGTCCTTGCCTCCTTTTCTGCATAGCAACCCTGGACTTCCTAGGTGTTCTCCCATCCAAGTAATGACCAGGGCTGATCCTGTTTGACCAGTTTGGTGTAGTGGTTAGGAGCACAGACTCTAATCCGGGAGAACCGGGTTAAGAACATAAGAGAAGACAGTGTTGAATCAGGCCAGTGGCCCATCCAGTCCAAAACTCTGTCACACAGTGACCAAAAACACCAGGTGCCCTCAGAAGGTCCAGCAGTGGGGCCAGGACACTAGAAGCCCTCCCACTGCTGCCTCCCCAAGCACCAAGAATACAGAGCATCACTTCCCCCAGACCGAGAGTTCCTATCTATCCCTTGTGCCTAATAGCCACTGATGGACCTCTGCTCCATATGTTTATCCAATTCCCTCTTGAAGCCATCCTTGCTTGTCCCCAATCCTCCACATGCATCTGCCGAATGACCTTGGGTCAGTCATAAGTTCTCTCAGAGCTGTTCTCTCAAGGGCAGCTCTTGGGAGAGCTCTCTCAGCCCCACTTACCTCACAGGGTGTTTGTTGTGGGGAGGGGAAGGGACAAGGAGAGTGTAAGCCGCTCTGAGACACCTTCGGGTAGTGAAGGGAGGGGTATAAATCCAATCTCTTTTTTTCTCTCCTGAGATCTGATCATGGACTAGTCTGGGCTATTCAAGTTGCTAAAACTGTAGCTAAATTGGCAAGTTTATTAATTATGTATTTACTTTGTTTGTACCCGGCTTTTCTCCCCTCGGGGGACCCGGAAAAGAATGTAAAATTCAGCTGACCGATATGTTTATTGCCCAAATCTGCAAAGAACAGAAAGCCGGGAGAGGGGGAGATGGTTACATAAGAGTGGCCAGCAAGCTCAGTTTCTCATGGTATGGGTGTGTGGCATTTGATAGCACTGCACAGATAAAACAAGATGCAACCAAAAAGGTAATTGATCCACTCAGATTGGTCGGGGACCACTCCCAACTGCTGATGGGTGGGTCGGCCAAGGAGAAAGAACTCCCAGATAGTTTACAAGGCTTTCTTGGCCTCCGGATACAAGCCTTCTGGCCCCAGCCCCGGAATTCGTCGCACACGCACCCATGTGGTGCTTAAAAACATGATGTGCAGCGTGCCATAGGCGGCACACACCGTTTGTGCAATCTCTCCTCCCCTAGTTTGAGGGTTGTGCAAATTGTGTCTGTGTGCAGCCAAGTCATGTCACGTTGCAGGCAGGGAGGGTGTGTGCATTCACGACACCACACGGATCTATGCCAGAAAGTGAGAACCAACCCAAAGGCAACATGGGAAAGAGTGTTAAGGAGCTACTCTGTTAAGGTGCTATGAGAGAACTGCCGCTGTGTCATGCGAAACTTAATTCACTGGGGAATGTATAATGTCTCCTGGGAGCCCACGTGTCCACACAGAGGAGGCTGCCCGTTGCATCTCTGAATGATTCACAGCTCTGGCTTGCCCTCTTTACAGTCAGCCTCCGATGTGGGCTGTTGCTTTGCTGTTCTTCTGCAGTAGGTGTGAATGGATTCATTCAGTCCCAAAGGGAGAGACACTCTGGAATTCCATTTCCTAAAAGGAGACATGCCCAGAATGGTGATTCACGGGGAAGCACGACTCCTTTGAGGACCAGCACTTTAATTTCTAACACATTTTTATCATACCCTTCCTCCAAGAAACAGGGGTCATCAGGGATCAATTTTGAGCCGGAGCGCACAGGAATGCCGTTCTGGGAATAACAAGGCCAGGAGCGGGCACAGATGGTGATGCGCTGTGGGAAAAAATAAAAGCAGACTAACTTGATCTGCATTTTCATGCTTCTTGTAGGGTAGCTTCCCTGCAAGAACAAAGGAAACCTAAAGTGTCTTCAGTCAAAGTGTCAAGCTGGCTCACCAGCTCTGAGTTGGGAAATACCTGGAGATTTTTGGGGTGGAGCCTGAGCGGTGGGTGTTGCCTTCTGGTTATGTCAGGGGGTGTGGCATATGCTAATGAGCTCCTGCACCTCTTTTTCTACAAAATGACCCCTGGGGGTCATACATGACTCTCCCTTTCAAATCCGATCAAATCCCCAGCGGTCAATTATTTTATTTTGCTTCCCACTCACCCCCTCCTCAAAATCCAAATCAATCTGACAAGATCGGAGGGCCCTTGCAGTATCATGCACTCTCAGACTGTATCCCAAACGTCTCTTTATCGTCTCTGTCTTGGCAATCTCTGAGTGTTTACAAGCACTGGTGCTTCTCTATGAAAAAAACCCCTGGTCTGTGAATTCCAACATCACGACAAGCCACGACGATGGTCATGAAACCCTGCTTTGGTGCCAAACAGTGAACCCTGGTTTATTGGCCAGTTTGCATACCAACATGGTGTAGTGGTGATTGTGTTGGACTACAGTCTGAGAGACCCGGGTTTGAATCCCCACTCTGTCATGGAAGCGCACTGAATGTCCTTAGGCCAGCCACATGGTCTCCGCCTAACCTTCCTCACAGGGTCATTGTGAGGACAGAATGGAGGAAAGGAGAATGATGCTTTGCCCAATGGGGAGAAAGGTGGTGTATAAATTAAATAAGTAAGTAACTGGGGTTTGCACATACTGAAGCTTTGGTGCATCCTCATTTGGAATGCTGCATGCAATTCTGGTCGCCACACCTCAGAAAGGACATTATAGCATTGGAAAAAGTGCAGAAAAGGGCAACTAGAATGATAAAAGGGTTGGAACACTTTCTCTATGAAGAAAGGTTAAAGCGCTTGGGGCTCTTGAGCTTGGAGAAAAGATGGCTGAGGGGTGACATGATCGAGGTTTACAAGATTATGCATGAGATAGAGCAGGTAGAGAAAGACGTACTTTTCTCCCTCTCTCCCAATACAAGAACTCATGGGCATGCCATGAAATGGCTGAGCAGTCAGGTTAGAACAGATAAAAGGAAGTACTTCTTCCCCCAAAGAGTGATTAACACGTGGAATTCACTGCCACAGGAGGTGGCGGCGGCTACAAGCATGGACAGCTTCAAAAGGGGATTGGATAAGGGATCAGGGGTCCATCAGTGGCTATTAGCCACAAGGTATAGATAGGAACTCTCGGTCTGGGGCAAGTGATGCTCTGTTTTCTTGGTGCTTGACAGGGGGGGCAACAGTGGGGGGGCTTCTAGTGTCCTGGTCCCACTGGTGGACTTCCTGAGGGCACCTGGAGTTTTTGGCCACTGTGTGACAGAGTGTTGGACTGGATGGGCATTGGCCTGATCCGACACTGGCTCCTCTTATGTTCTTCTGTTTGGATTGAACCTGGGTTTATAAATCACCCTTGGTTACACTGACTGAACGTAGCCTGAACGAGAGGCAGGGAGGGTGGGATATAAGTTTAATAAAATAAATAAATAACTAAACTGAAGCAATGGAGTCTCTCCTCCTCTCCCCCTCCCACCCTCCTCGGCGATCGCATCTGTGTGCTCTCCCTTCAGAATTACTCATGACTTCATTTCCCTAACATTTTGCAGAGATTGGCCTCTGGCCTGTCTTCCAGTCTTCGGGGAGAATTCAAGCCTGGGAAATGGCTCTCCGCGATTGCCTCAGTGCATTAGGCCAATCAAAGCCATAATGCTGCTGAGAGGGAATGCTGTAAATAGCCTGGCAGGGTTCCATCTCCTGAAACGGTCTTGCGTAAGTGGGTGGGAATGGGCCAGGGTGGCAGAAGTGGGAAGAGAAAGCGCCCGGCTGCAGGGCCAAGCTGGAACTTGCACGGAGATCGCCTGCATCTCCTGGCTAAGTTTCGCCCAGTAGGCGCCACGTCCCCCACGTTTGGCGTCCTTGCGTGTTTGGATGTGCCTGTTGCAAGGTCCTCATCGATTTGCTGTTTCCCTGAACCGTCGCCGACCGATATAGCAGGTGATGTTGTCATGAACAGCCTGGGAAGAGGAGCCCCTGCTTTGGCACCTGGTGTGCACGGGAGGGTATCTCCGTTGCTTTCCAGAGCTGCCGCCTCGAGCTCTTCTCCTCGTCGCCTGTTTCTTGCGCATTAACTGGAGCATCGCGCCTGATGCTTGGGAGGCAGAAGCCACAGAAGCTGCTCAGCGCATGCATGGAAGGATGCGGTCGGGTCGGAAAGGATTCGAGAGCGACCGGCAAGGATAATATCCCGGCTGAGAGGGAGGGTTGCGCGAGGCGAGGTGGTGGGAACAAGGTACGTGGTCTGGGTGGGTCGTTTTCCAAAAGGTCCCTGCGAACATGTGGCACCAGGCAGCCTGGCGCATTTGCTTCACTTGAGGCACACACCAAGGGAGACGGGAGTTAATCTCGAGGCGGGTTGCTGCGGAGGGTGGGTGCAGGTCGACGCATGGAGGATGAATTAGATGCTCAGCTGGCACGGTGCAGCAAATCAAGAGAGTGGAGCGTGAACTGGGAATCTCACATCTGCTCACAAACTCATTGTACTAAACCGGTCTCTCTCTCTCTCTCTCTCTCTCTCTCTCTCTCTGCACCCGCTTTGCAGTATGCAGCTAATAATACTGACCTGCATTACAAGGTAGTTGTTCAGACTGCAGCAAAATAGTACCTAGGAAGTGAATGCATGATGGAGATACCTTCCTTCAGGATTCAGTGCCTCTCGCCGATGCCGCCCTTCCACTGACACGTCGGCCTGGTTCCAAATCCAGGGCTTGTTTTCCCAGTTTGGTGTACCAGTGTAGAGCCAGTTTGGTGTAGTGGTTAAGACAGAGAGCGGACTCTAATCTGGGAGAACCGGGTTTGAGTCCCCACTCCTTCACATGCAGCTAACTGGGTGACCTTGGGTCAGTCACAGTTCTCTCAGAGCTGTTCTCTCACGAGCAGTCCTCGAAAGAGCTGTCTCAGCCTCACCTACCTCACAGGGTGTCTGTTGTGGGGAGGGGAAGGTGATTGTAAGCTGCTCTGATACTCTTGAGTGAAGGGCAGGAAATAAACCGAACTCTTCTTCCTCCTCCCCCAAACTTTAGACAGGACTTTAGCTTTTAAACCGCCCCCCCCAACGGCTGGCATATTGTCCTCCCCCACCCCCACCCCATTCTGCACAGTTTAAGAATCAATTTGCTAAAAAAATTTTTACTGTATTTTTATCCCACCTTTCTTTTCAGATGATGCTGGCCAGATGAATTTTTTTACAACTGCTTATATTACAAACATTTTGGGGGGGGGGGGGGGGGCGGTAATTGTCTGGATGTGCCTTTGTAGCCAAAAAGCTTTTCAGGCAATTCATTGAGCTAATGAATTGACTGAACATTGCTGCACTAATTACTCTGATGATGCTCTCAAAGCCAAAAGGGGGAAGACCCACTGAAATTGGGAGTGGCATTGTCACGAATCTCCAGTGGCTGTGGGTGCAGACGATACCTCTGGGGGGAGTTGGCTGAAAGGTTGTGGGAATTCAGGAGAACCATTGTGGTTGTTAGATTGTGGAGTCTGGCTGTAGGAACTCCGTGCTGGAATTCCCATTCTGCTTGGAAGCTCACTCGATGGGTGTCTGTCATCCCTCTTGCCTTGCCTAATCTACCTAATGCATCTCTTTGCACAGATGTTAGATGTGGAGGCCAGTGTGGGACGCGGGCAGAAGAAACCTGGGTACAGATCCCCACTCAGCTTTGAAATTCCCAGAGTGGTCTTGGGGAAGTTCACACTTTCTCAGCCTAACCAGGGCCCTAGAGAAGAGGAGATTGGATTTATACCTCGCCCTTCACTACCCGAAGGCGTCTCAGAGCGGCTTACAATCTCCTTTCCCTCCCCCTCCCCACAACAGACATCCTGTGAGGGAGGTGGGGCTGAGTGAGAGCTCTTTCGAGGACTGCTCCTGAGAACAGCTCTGAAACAACTTGTGACTGACCCAAGGTCACACCAGCAGCTGCATGTGGAGGTGTGGGAATAAAACCCCATTCTCCCAGATTAGAGTCCACGCACTTAACCATTTTACCAAACTGGGTGTCTTTAGAGAATTCCTAGGCTTCTTTAGAGAATAAATGCCAGGAATCCTCAAACTCTTTGGAGAAAAGAATGGGTCTGAATCTGATAACTGTTTCTAAGAGCGAAAAAAGTCACTTTGCTAAACACAAGAAGCAATTTAGCTGAGAAAAACTGTCACAACTTCAGAGGTAATTTTAAAATTGGCAAATAGATTCTAAAGGCCACAGTACTGACTAAAAGGATGCGTGGAATTCTCACCATGGTTAAGACAATGGGAAGAACCTTTAGGGTTGCCAACTCAGTGTTGGGAAATACCTGAAGATTTTGGGGTTGTAGCCTGGGGAGAGGAGAGACCCCAGCAGGTTACAATGCCACAGAGTTCACCCTCCAAAGCAGTCGTTTTATCCAGGGGAACTGGTCTCAGTTGTCTGGAGAGCAATCGTAATAGTAGAAGGTCTCCAGGTGCCACCTAGAGGTTGGCAATCTTACCTCTCCTTTCTGCACACAAATTCCCCCCTTCCCCAGGTAACCGTGGTTACCTTTTGGTAGGTGTGCCGGTGTTAAACATCATCACAGTTAGTTCAAGCCCAAATTTGCAAGCTCTGTTCTACCCATGGCTCTACACTGGTGTGTAGCTAAGAGAAGGGAAGGAAGGAGATTTTGCGTGAGAGGGAAGGAAGGAGCAGGCAGAAACATGTGGGTTGCCTTGGTGCTCCTCTTATCCTAACTATGTTAAGAAGATTGGGTAGTGTTATGACTTCAGCAGGCCAAAGTATGAAATTCATCATTACCAAGCCATGGTGGCTTAGACAAGTAGCATCGCCAAGGAAAATGGTAGCTAGCTAACAAACTTCGGACTTGTCTAGTGGCTGACATCGGACGATCAGTCCTTGGTACAACGAAAGCCCATGTAGTTATGTGCGGAAGAGATTTCGGATCCTGAGCAAAGGATTGTCAGGCGGAGGAGATTGGATTTATATCCCACCCTTCACTACCCAAAGGAACCTCGGGGCTGTTTACAATACCTTCTCCTTCCCCTCCCCACAACAGACACCCTGTGAGGTAGGTGAGTGAGCTCTCTCGAGAACTGCCCTTGAGAGAACAGCTCTGAGAGAACTTATGACTGACCCAAGGTCACGCTAGCAGCTGCATGTGGAAGAATGAGGAGTCAAACCCGGTTCTCCCAGATTAGAGTCCATGCTCTTAACCAATACACCAGCCTGATAGGACTTTGTGTTCAGAAATGACACAAGACGCTCTGTTGAGGGACCATATGTTGTTCAGAACTGCACAAAGTCTAGATCTACTGGCTGTTAAAATATCAGTGATGGCCATAATATTGCAATTTGCAGGGGTGGAAACCTAAGAACCACTTGTGAGGAGAACCTATTGGAGCCCAAAGGTCTGATTGAATAAGAGGTGAAAATTGCCTCAGACAGGGCTTTTGAGTATTTCTGGTCACCACAAAATGGTTCTTGGGGGGGGGGGGGGGTTTCAAGATGGCGCCAGCCACATGGAAAGTTCTCAGGCTGCCCCACACCTGGCAGAGCTACTGACTTCTCAGAGGTCTGATTCTAGTTGAGGGTCAAACCAAGATTGCTTTTGTAACACTGTTAAGTAGGCAAAGTGTTTCGGGACTGGAGCCAGGCTGAACACCCTCCCCTTGCATCAGGGCTAATAAAAGTCTGGCCAGTAGGTTAGAGGTACATCTTCCACAAACTCATCCATTCCCCAGATTTAGACGGAAGTGTATTAAGAAGACAGAACTTGATAGTGTGTCTAATACTGCCAACACAGTGGAGACACGTGGCAAATTGGGAGTGGGGATGATATGGAAATCCCACCTTGTCCCCCAAATTCTCCCTCTAGGGTTTAATCTCCCCCCCTTCTCCCCCCCCCCCCCCCCCCAAGCAGTCTCTCCCTCCTAAAATATCTTCAAGTTCTCAGATTGCTTTTTAAGGGCTTTCTCCATTTCCCCCGCATTGAGTTAATTTCTAGTTTTCTGCTTACCTGGGAAGATTCCACCCCCCCCCCCTCAAGTCGATTGAGATGACAGGGTAGGAGCTTTCGTGAGTCACTGCTAACTTCTTCAGATACAACTGGAATGGGAGTTCATCTGTCCTATTTATTGGAAAGGGGGATGATTTCAGAGCAGTGACTCACGAAAGCTCCTACCCTGCCACATATTTTGTTAGTATTTAAAGGTGCTACTGGACTCTTGCTCTTTTCTGCTGCTACAGACAGACTAACATGGCTGCCCATCTTAACAAAATCTACGGCAGGGTAGGAGCTTTTGTGAATCACGGCTCACTTCTTCAGGTACACTTCAGAGGTATCTGAAGAAGTGAGCGGCGACTCACGAAAGCTCCTACCCTGCCACAAATTCTGTCAGTCTGTAAAGTGCTCCTGGACTCTTGCACGTTTTTTCTGTCATTAATCTAGACTATCTGTTCCGTTCAGGAATCCCCGAAGCTGGTGTAGAGGTGAGAGAGTAGGACTAAGCTCTGAAACACCCAGGTTCAAATCCCCACTCTGGTGTGAAGGTCGCTGAGTGACTTTTGAACCGTCTCACTCTGCTGCCCCTACCTTGCAGTGTTGTTGTGAGGATAAAATGGAGGAGAAGAGAATGATGTGTGCTGTCCCAATGTCCTTGGAGGACGGGTGGGGTTAAAATGTATTTAATAAATAAAAAGGACAAATTCTTCTCCAGATAACCATAGGTCTTCTGTGGCTCACAGGCCTAGACCCAACGTAAGGAATTGTTTACAACACAGTTGTAATAGAACCTTCCCCTTTTTTGCTGGCACCCCTGGCAAAGAGGGAAGGGCTGTGGTTCAGTGGTAGAAGCATCTGCTCGAGACTCAGAAGGTCGTAGCATCAGGGCGTGCCTTGCATCGCCCAGGACATGCCTGGCATCCTAGGGTATGCCTGGTATTCAATCCTTGGCATCTCCAATTAAAAGGGACCAAGCAGTAGGTGATGTGAAAGACCTCCGTCTGAGAGCTACTGCCAGCCTGAGTGGACAATACTGACCTGGATGGACACATGGTCAGATTGAGTGTAAGGCAGCCTCATGTGTGTATTCAAAGAGGAGGGAGGTAACAGAAGAAGAAGAGGAGGAGGAGATGATGATGATGATGACGAAGACTGGATTTATACCCCGCCCTTCACTACCTGAGAGGGTCTCAGAGTGGCTTACATCTCTTTCCCCTCCCCACAACAGACACCCTGTGAGGTAGGTGGGGCTGAGAGAGCTCTCCTGAGAACTGCTCTTGAGAGAACAGCTCTGAGAGAACTTGTGGTTGACCCAAGGTCATGCCAGCGGCTGCATGTGGAGGAGGAGTGGGGAATCAAGCCCAGTTCTCCCAGATTAGCATCCACGCTCCTAACCACTGCACCAAATTGGTGTAGAATCGCCACATTAGTCCTGTAAGAACAGAAGAGAAGCCAATGTTGGATCAGGCCAGTGGCCCGTCCAGTCCAACACTCTGTCACACAGTGGCCAAAAACACCAGGTGCCCTCAGGAGGTCCAGCAGTGGGGCCAGGACACTAGAAGCCCTCCTACTGTTGCCCCCCCCAAGCACCCCTCAAGCACTGTGTTTGACTCCTAAATATTTCTGGGTCAAGTAGCCACGCTGATGCCCATTTCCAAAGCCTCTACTTGTACCGGAGTCCGCAGTGTTGGTGTGTGCGACGAATGTTGCTTGTGTTGTCCGACATCTGCACCGCTAAATTGGTTATTATCCTAAAATTGGCTGCAGTATGAGGCGCTCTCTGTATTGTGGATCTAGAGATCCCACTTAATAGAAAACAGGCTTTCCACCCACTCCCCTCCACAGCAAAGAGCTTCTTCCGTGGTTAAGTGTTCCCAGCTATGGGGTAATTAGAAACAAAACCAGCCGGCCATTTAGCCAGAAAAACAGGCTGGTCACAAATCTCTGTCATAACCCCGGACTTCAAGTATGCGGGCATGCTTCCCTTGAGATGAACTGGCACAAGCCACTGCGCCCTAGTTTTACTGTTTGAATTATGTCTAGAAGTGTCTCCGTTGCTTTAGGGGTTGTACATAAATTAAGCACGCACCGGTACAGGCGGTACAGTGCACACAAACCTGAGATGCCTGGACTGTGTGCGTTCACGCCATAGGAAGGAACACGGAGGCGGAATATTCACCTTTAAGACTGGGAGGCAATACAAGACAGTTGCATTGGCCAGGCCGGATGTTACATAATTCACCAGGTGTAATCGGTTGCCTCCTGAGACCCAGTGTGGTGTAGTGGTTAGGAGTGCGGACTCTAATCTGGGAGAACCAGGTTTGATTCCCCACTCTTCCACATGCAGCTGCTGGTGTGACCTTGGGTCAGTCACAGTTCTCTCAGAGCTGTTCTCCCATGAGCAGTTGAAAGAGCCCTGTCAGCCTCACCTACCTCACAGGCAGTGTTCCCTAAGCTGAGTCAGTGTGAGCTAGCTCAGTTTTTAAGCCTCCAGCTCCCACATTTTTGTCCTAGCTCAGGAAAGATGGCTCCAGAGCAAACCAGTTTATGTAGTAGCCAAATCGCTTGCTCACAACTTTAATGCCAGTAGCTCAAAAAGCAGAAATTTTGTTCACAAGACTTAGAGGGAACATTGCAGTCACAGGATGTCTGTTGTGGGGAGGGGAGTAAGCAGTGAAGTGGCTAAATTTGCCGATGACATGAAATTGTTCAGGGTGGTGAGGACCAGGGAGGATTGTGAGGCACTCCAAAGGGATCTGTCGAGGATGGGCGAGTGGGCGTCAACGTGGCAAATGGGGTTCAGTGTGGCCAAGTGCAAAGTGATGCACATTGGGGCCAAAAATCCTAACTATAAAAGGTGAAGGGAAAGGAGATTGTAAGCTGCTCTGAGACTCCTTCGGGTAGTGAAGGGAGTGGTATACATCCAGTCTCTTCTCTCTTTTCCCCCAGGCCTAGGCTATAATAATGCTTTAATGCATTCTAATTCTGAGCATATTTCCTTGGAAGTAAGAACCTATCTACATGTTTCTCACCAAGTGAAAAATAGCCGTGTGTGGCCAGGCTCTGTTTCTTGTGCACAGGGGCAGTCGTAGTGATTCTGTGGCCTTGGGCAAAAGTCCAGGATGGGGCCCCAGAATCATTGCCATCCCCCCATTGGAGCCAAGTGAGGTGGGCAGGAGCTGCCGCCACCAGAAGCCCCAGACGGGGGTTGGCATAAGTGGCAGCAGGAGCCTGGCTTTGAGGGGGAACCATAGGTGCCCAGGGCCCCTCCCAGTATGGGGCCTGAGGCAGCTGCCCTGTTGCCCATTGGTTAAGACCGTCCCTGCTCATGAAACCAGAAATCTTTGCCTGGAGACGAAGGAAAAGCGAATGTGTAGGTAAAGATTTTTATTTATTTATTTTATAGCAGGCTCAGGGCGGGCTCCATCAACCCAGTATGGTGTAGTGGTTAAGAGCGCGGACTCTAATCTGGGAAAACCGGGTTTGATTCCCCATTCCTCCACTTGCAGCTGCTGGTATGACCTTGGGTCAGTCGCAAGTTCTCTCAGAGCTGTTCTCTCAAGGGCAGTCCTCAAAAGAGCTCTTTCAGCCCCACCTACCTCACGGGGTGTCTGTTGTGGGGAGGGGAAGGGAAAGGGATTGTAAGCCGCTCTGAGACTCCTTCGGGTAGTGAAGGGCAGGGTATAAATCCAATCTCTTCTCTCTCATCTTCAGTTACCACATACAAAAACTTAAATACAATTAAAATACATTAGGTTAAAAACACAACAATATCCGTATGTGCTGATCAGTGCCTCAGCAGATGAGGTTATTCAGATTGGGGTTCAGAGATGGTAAACGTAGATCTGACCCACTTAAGGGGAGGCCTAATAGAGGCGGAGGACACCCGCTGCCTCAACTGAAAGCCTGGTGGAAGAGCTCTGTCTTGCAGGCCCTGCGGAAATGTAAACGATCCCGCAGGGCCCTGATCTCATATGGGCAGGGCTGGCTCTATCACTAGGCCAACTAGGCCGCCTAGGGGCGCAGCTGGCGAACAGGGTGGCGGAGAGACTGAGAGAGACTCAAACCAAAAGATAATGTGCTTTATGCAAATTATGATTTACCATTATGTCTGAATGCAGCTTTCCATTCAGGCTAAGAACCAAACTAAGCCTTGGGCCGATGCAGATAAGATTTATAGGTACTGAGGCCAGCTGGTGCAGGTGGCTGCTGGCAGGGCTGGAGAGCTCCTGAGCCCGGGCAGGCGGGCGGGCACCGGACCCGGGGGGTGTCCCTTGCGGGCGGGTCTCCAGCAGTGGAGAGGGCGGCTCTGCAGTGGTGGTGGGGCACTACAAGGCAGCCTCACCTGGGGGGTGCCACAAGGCAGCCTCGCCCAGTGCGCAAAAAACCCTGGGGCCGGCCCTGCATATGGGAGCTCATTCCACCTGGTAGGTAGGGACCAAGGCTGAAAAAGCCCTGACCCTAATTGAGGCCTCCCTGGGGCCGAGGACAACCAGCAGATTCTGGTTGGCAGATCGTAAAGCCCTTCTGGGATGATAGGTGGGGAGAGGCAGTCACGCAGATATGCAGGCCCGTGGCCGCATCAGGATGCTGTAAAGGTGCCTGTGATGGTTTTAGGGTTGCCGGGCTCACTTTGGCCACCAGCAGGAGATGAAGGGATAGGGTTGGCAGATTCAGGTTGGGAAACTCCTGATGGTTTGGGGATGTAGCCGAGGGAGGACAGGGACCTCAGTGGGGTACAATGCCATGGAGTCCGCCCTCCAAAGCATCTATTTTCTCCCGGGAACTGATCTCTAGTGTCTGGAGATGAGCTGTAATTCCAAGGGAACCCCAGGTCCCACCTGGAAACTGGCATCTCTAGATGGTTTCTCTCTGCTTACAGGCTAATCTTCCCTGTACCTCCCCCCCTTCCAACTTCTAAAGAAAAAAGGAGTTACTAAACAAAGAGAAATGATAGAGGGAGCCAAGGAGCCAAGAAAGGCCTCCTGTTTCTCTGCATGGTTACCTGAGCTCCCCCCCCCCCCCCCAGCCAGGTATGGACTTCAGACACCAGCAGAAGCAGGTAGGCTCCCAGAGATAATACGAGGATGTTGCAATCCATCTATCGCAATCCAGGTTAGCGCGAGGTACCAGAAGCGCAGAACGAGGATTAGAAATATGCCCAGAGATGATAAATTGAATGCTGTGTGCTTATAACCTTCTGAGTAAAATGATATTTTAAAACCTTGACAGTGAAACTTCATAAAACATTTTCTCTTGTTTTCTGTTAACTTATTCGCAAGCAAAAGGCTAACCAAGTCTTTAAGAGAATGAGGTAAACTGGGACCGCGTGTTTGAGTAGAATTAAGTAGGCCAGGCATGCCCTGGATTGTTGCCCGGCTTTCGACTGATCCTCTTCTCCAATGAAATTCTCAATAGAGCATGCCTGTCTGTGGCTCTCTTTCCCCACAGGGCAAGTTCCATGTATCGCTCATGCGACGGTGCCTCTCTTTTATTTTGTGTGGTTAGGCATGATGTGGGTTTAAATTTCTTGCTGTTTCTTTCTCTCACTCAGTGTATGTGATGCTGCCACCAGGAATATACTTCCAGTCTTTAATTAACCTTTCCCGCAGTATTGTGCCCGAGCTCTAAGGCTCCTTCGTTGGACTATGTGGCTCTGAGGATAAGACTCTGGGTTAACAATAAACAAGATAGAACTTTATTGGTAAAAGAAGCGTATTGGTTACAGGATGTTTTGTTAAGTTGCTTTGTAGAATCTACTCAGGTCTCTGTCAGTCTTTCCCCCTCACACTCTTAATATACTCTGACTATATTAGATGTTGCCTAATATGCCCCCTTAAGTATATTTTCTTCTTCCTTTAGAATCTTAATGCCTTTCACAGCACTTCTATACATCTAATATCCAAGTGCCCCCGTGCATGCGGATATCTAAATCCGCACATTGGGGGCGCTTGGGGGACAGAGAGATTTACCTGCACACTTGGGGGACTCCCCAGGTGTGCAGAAAAATCCTAAAAGTTTTAAAAACTATGCGGGGGATATTGGCCTCATCCAATATTGGCTTCTCTTATGTTCTTATTTTAAGGTGCATGAGTGCCTGATGGTTCCAGATGGACCCTGGGAAAATTACCATTCCTGTTTGGGAGTTAGGGTGGAGCAAAATAGTCCAGTGGAAGCAATGTTGGGCCCAATTTAAACAAGACGGTGTCTTTGTGGCCATGATGAAGATGCCGCCGCCATTTTAAAGACATTTTAAATGCCATGAGGGACCAATCCTCATTGAGACTGCAGCATGGCCCTTTTGTTTCCTCCCGCCCCATGCTTTTCCAAGTGCCAAAACAGCCACCCAGGGGCTTGTCACTCCCTTGTGGCTGTTTTGGCACTTGAAGAGGCATGGGGAGGGCAGACAAGAGTGCTGAACGCAGGGCCTGTTTAGGATTGGGCCCTTGCAGCACATTAAAGTGTCTTTTAAATGGTGGCAGCGTCCTCTTGGCAGCCAAATAGGTGCAATCATATTTTAATTTGGCTTTTAGATAAAAGAAGCACATGTATCAAGTAGATGGGCAGGCAAGGATGGGAGTCATTTTGTGGCAAGGTTTAGTGCTGGTTCTTTTAGTTCTCCAAACAAAGCTGATGACTGATTGTTGGGCTTCCCCCTCCTTTCCTCTTTATGCAGGGCAGGGATTCGAGCCCAAGATGGCAAGAACGAGCCACAGCAACTATGTCCTACAGCAACTCAACAACCAAAGAGAGTGGGGATTCCTGTGCGACTGCTGCATCGCCATCGACGACATCTACTTCCAGGCTCACAAAGCGGTCCTGGCCGCTTGCAGCTCTTACTTCCGGATGTTTTTCATGAGCCATCAGCACAGCATGGCCCAGCTGAATCTGAGCAACATGAAGATCACAGCCGAGTGCTTCGATCTCATTTTACAATTTATGTATCTAGGGAAAATCCTGACGGCCCCGGCCAACTTTGAGCAGTTCAAGCTGGCAATGAGCTCCCTGCAGCTCTACAATGTGCCGGAATGTCTAGAAGACATCCAAGACACCCACTCGTCGGGCTTGCGGTGCTCCTCTTCGGCTTCCAGCTCTCAAAATAGCAAGATGATCTTCGGCGTGCGGATGTACGAAGACACGCCGGCTAGAAACGAGAGCGAAGAGAACAGGTGGGGTGTGGAGCCGCCAAGTTCGACGGTGAGCACATCCCATGGCAGGGAGGTAGACGAGGAGGCTTTGCAGCTGAGCGGTTTCCCTGAGCAGCTCTTGGACGGTTGGAAAAGGAGTGCTGTGCCCAAGCTGTCAAGCACCAAAGACCGAGTGTCCAACTCGCGGCGCTTTGGAAGGAGTTTCACCTGCGACGGTTGCGGGTTCAGTTTCAGCTGCGAGAGACTACTGGATGAGCACATTATGTCTTGCACTAACAGGCATTCCTATCAGAGTGCCAGATATTACGGAGCTGAAAAGAATGACTTGAAAGAGGGAGAGCCCACTTCTAAAATGCTGTCTTCCCAATCAGACAGACATAAAGGAAATACAAGCCTAGTTGAGGACGGGTCTTCATCACCAGCCTCCAACGCAGCCAGCCAAAAAGGCAGTGCCATGTCGTCGGAGCCGTCGGGCGAAGAGCGGAGCAGAGCCTCTGAGAGGAAAAGGATCGTTGTCAAGATGGAGCCGTCCGACAAACCTGTCGATGACCTGAAGGAGTTTAATGTCATTAAAGTGACGGACGGGAACGAGTCCACCGACAATGATGAGCTGGACGACGACGAGACGGTGTACAGGTACTACATCGAGGAAGAAGTCAACGAAAACAGGAGGGTAAGAAAAGCTCTCCTGAAAGCCCAAGTGCCTATGGATGAAGATGACAGGAAATACCTGAAAAACATGAGGGTCCTGAACAGCAAAGTCAGCGCAGATAAGGAGGACTCGGAAAACGCATCCTGCGAGTTGTGCGGGCTGACAATCACAGAAGAAGACCTCTCTTCGCATTACTTGTCCAAACACATCGAGAACATATGTGCCTGTGGGAAGTGTGGCCAGATATTGGTCAAAGGTCGGCAATTGCAGGATCACGCACAGTCATGCGGGGAGCCCCAGGACCTGACAACAAACAGCCTAAGGAACGAAGAGGAGAAACTGGACTTGGAAGAGAACTCGGAGGAGCAATCCGAAATGCGAGAGATGATGTATGCGGAAATGCTGGATGAGTTTGGGGATGGCCATTTCCAGATGAACAGCCTTCCAAAGAAGCAGCTGTACAGAGATTCGGCCTGCCCTTTCCGGTGTCCTAACTGTGGCCAGCGATTTGAAACAGAAAACTTAGTGGTCGAGCACATGTCCAGCTGCCTGGAACACGATCTGTTCAAGGGTGCCATGATGGAGGAGAACGACAGGGATCACCGCCGCAAACATTTCTGCAGCCTTTGTGGGAAAGGGTTTTATCAGCGCTGTCACTTGCGGGAACACTATACCGTGCACACCAAGGAAAAACAGTTTGTCTGCCAGACATGCGGGAAGCAGTTTCTACGGGAACGCCAGCTCCGCCTTCACAACGACATGCACAAAGGCATGGCCCGGTACGTCTGCTCGATTTGCGACCAAGGAAACTTCCGGAAACACGATCACGTGCGGCACATGATATCCCATCTGTCCGCTGGAGAGACTATCTGCCAGGTCTGTTTTCAGATTTTCCCCAGTAACGAACAGCTGGAACAGCACATGGATGTTCACCTGTATACCTGTGGTGTTTGCGGAGCCAAATTTAACCTGAGGAAGGATATGAGATCTCACTATAACGCCAAGCATTTGAAACGAACATGAGCGCAGGACAAAACAGTGAGCGCAAAAGAGAGCAGCACCAAAGCAAGCCACCAATAGCATGGAAATGAAATTATATGCCCCCCGTTTGAAAACGCCTGATTACTTTTTTAAAAAAACATGTGCATCGTCATTTAGCATCTTTAAAGTACTTGACATTGAAAAGCGCCAATTTTTTTTTAAAGGATTGCATTTTCACTCTTTGCCTCATGTCAGTTTATTCCCCCCCTTCCTGCTTTCAAATCAAATCATTCTTTTTTTAAAAAACTCTACATTTTAAAGGCCTCACTGTAGTGGTTACTCCTTCACTAGCTTCTATTAAACAGGTTTTCAGTCCCACTGATGTAGGACGCTTTGTTTTCATCTCTGTGTGTCTTTTTCTTCATGGGAAAAGCTCAGGTTTTAATTAAAGTGCAGGGGTAGCAGTGTGCTAAGAAATAACCACTGACCACAGTCCCAGAAGCTTAGAACTAAACTACACACTACGGGTGGGGCTGGCATTTTAGATGATAATCTAGCAGTTTAAAAATTGCCTTGAGGGCCTGTGGTGAGCAGCCACCATTCTGGTATGGCTCTCCTCAGGAGGGCCCAGAGTCCCCACCTTATCCCTTTAAGCACTCCTTTTCCAGTTGTTGTTCAGTCGCACAGTCGAGTCCAACTCTTGGTGACCCCATGGACCACATCACGCCAGGCCCTCCTGTACTCCGGAGTTTGCTCAACTTCATATTCGTTGCATCGATAACACGGTCCAACCATCTCATCCTTTGCCGTCTCCTTCTTGTTTGACCGTCAGTCTTTCCCAGCCTCAGGGTCTTCTCCAGGGAATGCTCCCTTCTCATTTGGTGACCAAAGTATTTGAGCTTCAGCTTCCGTATCTGGCCTTCCAGGGAACAGTCAGGGTTGATTTCTATTAGGATTGACTGATTTGATCTCCCTGCAATCCAAGGGACTCTCAAGAGTCTTCTCCAGCACCATAATTCAAAAGCATCTATTCTTTGGCTCTCGACTTCCGTCACGGTACAATAGGTGTCCCCTTATAAGTGACCAAATGAGGCACGAGGACCCAGGCAGAGTAACAAACTATTTCTGCTGAAGAGATTTAACAATATCTGTGATTCAGTAACGTGTAGGAAAAATGTGCACAGTAAAGGTAGGCAGACCAGCAAAATAAGAAACCCAAACACGTCTGACTATACTATTCCTAGCTTTCTCTGGGTATTTGGCCTCCAGCTGACGCACCCCTTTTGGATGAGGGATCCCTCCTTCTGCAGCAGCTTCACACCAGCTCTGCTTCCTGGGAGTGAACCACCTCCCACTTTGGGCAAAGCCTTTTATCCCTTGTTCCCAGGCATCACCCTCTACTATTCTACTGGTGAAACTTTTCCCTCCAAATCCCCTGTTAACCAATCACAGGGTCCAGAGGGGACCTAGGAAATGTAGGCCCTGATAGCTACTTTAGTAAAGGCCTCCTGAGAGCCTGTAGGCCGCACTACTATAGGCTTAGGATCATGACAGGGCCTGTTCCTGTTTGGGCATATGGTGTAGTGACAACATGCAATTTCGTTCCCCCCCAATGCCTTTTCAAGCACCAAAATAGTGGTGGGGGGCTGTTTTGGCACTTGAAAAGGGGTGTGGGGGGGGGGGACAAGATATCATGGTGCCAGTGTGCATGGACCAGATCAGGAATTGGTCCTTCCAGCTATTTTTAATCTGTTCAATTCTTGTCTAAGATGGCGTTGGTAGCCACGGATTGCCTGTACCACACTGTAACATGTAGTTCGGCTCTCTGGCCTGCTGAAATCAATGTGGATTTGTTTATTTTTACTTCTCTTTTACGCATTGCCATCTTGGTATCGTTCACATATACATTTTTGCAGAACAGCGCATGAATCCATTTAATTCCGCAAGCCTAACTCGGGAAGAACATGAGGAGGAAGGGGACCAGACATCCGTGGGAATCTTTGACTACACAGCCACTAGACATGGTTTCTAGTGTAGTGTATTTTTATGTCGCTTCTGTATAATAGTGGGAACTAGTGTGGCATAGTGGTTAAGAGTGACTGACTCTAATCTGGAGAACCGGGTTCAATTTTGCACTCCTCCACATGAACCCAGCCGGGTGACCTTGGATCAGTCACAGAGCTCTCTCAGCCCCCCAAAATGAGTCTAGCTTGCCACCTAGTGGTGCATAACACTAAAAGAGCTAGACCTTTTGGCTGCCAGACAATCTTAGGATCTCCTGGCTATACTATACACAATGCCGTACGATAATAATAATTATTAGTATAACAGTGAATTGTCTGCCCCCTGAGTGGATATTGTAAGCAGCACAAGGCTACCGCCATTAGTTAGGAATCTACCCTGCTTGGAGGACTCCCTAAGTATGCAGGAAAATATCCTCAAAAAGCATCCTCCAGGAAAAGCATCCTCAGGGCAGTGGAGTGTCAGTGAAAAGGTAAATGGGGAGGGGCAGAATTAAAAAGATTATATTTAGAAGAAGAAGAGAAGAGATTGGATTTATATCCCACCCTTCACTTGTAGTCTCAGAGTGGCTTCCTTTCCCTTCCCCTCCCCACAACAGACACCCTGTGAGGTAGGTGGGGCTGAGAGAGCTCTGAGACAACTGTCCTTGAGAGAACAGCTGGTACAGAGCTATGGCTTGCCCAAGGTCATCCAACAGGTGCAAGTGGAGGCGTGAGGAATCAAAACCGGTTCTCCCAGATTAGAGTCCGCGCACTTAACCACTACACCAAACTGGCTATCCCCCGTCCTTCACTACCTGCAGGAATCTCAGAGCAGCTTACAATCATCTTTCCCTTCCACTCCCCACAACAGACACCCTGTGAGGTAGGTGGGGCTGAGAGAGGTCTTTTGAGGACTGCTTGTGAGAGAACACTTCTGAAACAACTTGTAACTGACCCAACGTCACACCAGCAGCTGCATTATATGGAGGAATGGGAAATCGAACCCGATTCCCTCATATTTAACCCACCAAAGCCTCCAAGAATTTAATGAATGCTGAAGGGAGGGATATTGAAAAGTGCAATAGGATTCCCTAATTGTTCCCCTTGTGGACCTTCAGCTTATCATTATGCCTAAAAGTGGGTGATCACAAGAATTTGCTATATATTGAGTCCAACAAAGTCAGTATTGGCTACTCAGACTGGTGGCAGCTCTCGGGTCTCAGGCAGGGCTCTTTCACATCACCCACTGCCTGGGCCTTTTAACTGAAGGTGCCAGGGATCGAACCTGGGGCCGTTGGCATGCCAAGCAGATTCTGTACCACTAAGCCACAGCCTCTTGAGGCTCATCCCAATCGTGAAAGCAGCTGAACCACTGAAGAGGTGGGCTTTCTCTACGTACTTCAGTGATTCCCCAGGTGTGCAGAAAAACAGGACTTGTTCAGCTAAGAAGAAGATCTAAAAAAACTACCAGCTGAGGAATGAGCGTACACCGGAGGTACAGAATGAGAGAGACAGACAGATGGGAAATCAGCTTGCTCAAGTCCCTGAAAACCCTGGAGGGGGAAATTTAGGTTGTGGGCTAGGATTTCCAAACCACTTACCCTCGTGCCAGTACTCATGCCGCCTCCCCATTCGGTAAACTGAATACCAGAGCTAGCAGACAACACTAAGGGAAGGCCTCAGTCTCTCTGCCATGTTGTTTGGCCCTCCATGGTAGCGAGATGCTGGATTAGCTGGGCCACTAGTCTGATCCAGCAAGGGCTCTTCTTACTTTCTTACCTCTTAATAGTTAAGTGGTTGGGTCCTGTGCTAAGCAGTAGAGGGGCTCAAGAAAGTTTCTCGTGAAGAGAAAGAAGGGAGCCCCCCCCCCCCCCCCACTCCAAGGATGTAGAAAAATCTGAGCTGCCCCTTCACGCTAAAAGGAAAAGTCAGATAGGTCCCAGCAAGAAGTTCAGGCTCAATACAGAACACACACAAAAGACAACCAGTGCAAACCCATCTAAGATGGCAACCAGACAGACACATGTATCACATTTCCTTTATGGGTCTCACAGTCTTGGAATATCCATTGTATCTTCTGTTTACAATTTGTTTACTGTCCCAGAACATCCCACGCTTGGTTGACTTGGCAAAAGAAGTTTCTGTTTCTTAAGCAGAAATAACTGATTTTCATTATTTTGGGGTGGGGGGGAAGCCCCACCTGGAAATGCAGCTGCTCTGTCTCAGGGAACCCTGGCTGCCGTCCTGCCCCCCACTGTTGATTTCCTGGGGCAGATTATGTAAAAATTCTAGTTCTGGAGGCAGCCTGAGAGTCAGGATGCAAAATAAGTTCTTCATGTACCAGCAAGAGGCTCTTTTGTCTTTAAGAAGAGAAACAGATGACAAACCGCCCTTGATTTTATATGTTAACAGAAGCAGTGGTGTTAAAAGCCTTCCTTATTACAATGTTTGGAAGAGGTGGACGAGCGCCACCTGGCGGCTGATTTGAAACAGGCATACTTCTGCTTGTACCAACAATTGGACCGGTTTGGAGAGTGCAAATTCAGCTCCTAGGGAAGGGTAAAGCGTCTTCCTGGAATAACTTCTCTTCTTAGCAATAATGAGCAGCTTTGCAGATGGAATTGGGACATTGCTTGAAACGCCAGTCAGTGTCTGAATGGTGGAAGAAGTCGATGGCGGAAGTACTTAGGGTGGCCAACCTCCAAGTGGGGCCTGGAGACCTCCCAGGATCACAACTGATCTCCAGGAAGGAAATGGCTGCTTTGAAAAGTGAACTCTGGGGCATTGTACCCCACTGAGGTTCTTCTGCTCCACAAATCCTCCCCTCCCTAACACCCCTCCCCCCCATCTCCCGGAATCCATCTTCTTGGAGGTGGCAATGCTAGGAAGAACTGGTGTCCTCTCTGATGCAGGAAGTCCATATGGATGAAGTGTACTCCCCCTTTTTTTGAGAGGGAAGAATTGCTCTAACCAGGCAGTGCCCAGAACTCCTGCGTCATCCAAGACATTGCCATTCTCCTGAAGACAAGGATTCTAAGGATGCCACCTTCCAGGTGGCACCTGGGGATCCCCCGAATCACAGCTCATCTCCAGACTGCATAGATCAGTTCCCCTGGAGAAAATGGCTGCTTTGGATGGAGGACTCTGTGGCATTGTACCCCACTGGGGTCCCTGTCCTTCCCAGACTCCATCCCCAAATTCCCAGGAGTTTCCCAACCTGGATCTGGCAATCCTACCCCTCCATCCCCTGATGGGTGGCCAGGGGGGACCTGGTAGCCCTAGTTTCTACCATGTAAAGTTACTGGCCAGCCCAGTAAAGGAATCTTCCAAGCCTCTGTGACTTAATATTTATTTTCATTGTTTATTTACCTTCATTTATCATCCTCTCACTGAGACACAAGGCAGATTGCACAGTGAAGTCAAATGCAGCCAAGGAGATGGGGCATCCGATAAAACAGCGCCGTAGGTTTCGAGTTGCGGAAATCTGACTGCAAGCAGAAAGCTAAAAAACAAAATAAGTATTTACATAATAGGCTATTTATATACTAGGATATTTACATAAGCATTTACATAATAGGAGTATACTTAAAGCAACAGACGGAACATAGTTGTATGGTCCCATCTTGTGGAAAGGCCTGCCCGAGGTCAGGAGAGCTCCCCCTCGCCTGGCTTTCCATGAACTATGCAAAGCTGAATTATTCAAGAGAGCTTTTCTACACAAGGATCTAGACTTGTACTGCACTAAATGATTCACAGAGTTACTTAGAAAAATTATTAGGGGTTGTGGTCTACAGTACTACTCTATAATTATATATTTATGGTATTTTATGTTGTAAGATGCTCTGAGCCCACCATGGGATAGGGCGGGATATAAGTAAAATACATACATACATACATACATAACACACATACATACACACGCATACATACTGTGTATAGCTTGTTGAAACTAAGATCCTACTGTGGAATTCTGCACCATTTAATGTGTCATGCCTTGGTTCTTTTTTTGAAAAGACTTCTGGTTGGTTCTGCAGCCCTAACCCTATCGTATTGTTTTTTGAATGCCCCATCCTGTCAATTGTATTGACTCGCTCTGTGTAATCCACTTTGAGCCCAAGGGAGGAAGAGGAGGAGGAGGAGAAGAAGAAGAGACTGGATTTATATCTCGCCCTTCACTACCCAAAGGAGTCTCAGAGCAGCTTACAATCTCCTTTCCCCTCCCCTCCCCACACCAGACACCCTGATGCTCCCTCTAAGCTCTGGAGTCTGGTGAGCAAAAATTCTACTTTGTGAGCTACTGGCCTTAAAGTTGTGAGTGAGTGTTTTGGCTACTGCATAAATTAGTTTGCTCTGGAGCCATTTTTCCTGAACTAGGACAAAAATGTGTGAGCTGGAGGCTAAAAACGGTGAGCTAGCTCACACTATCTCAGCTTAGCCTTAGAGGGAAGGTAGGCTGAGAGAGCTCTTTCAAGGACTGCTCTTGAGAGAACAACTCTGAGAGAACTTGTGACTGACCCAAGGTCACACCAGCAGGTGCACATGGAGGGAATCAAATCCAGTTATCCCAAATTCAAGTCCATGCTCCTAACCACTACACCAAACTGGAGAAAGGTGGACTATAAATAACACAAATATATAAATAAGTATAATCTGCAGTTCCTATCCTTTTACCTAAGCATCGTTCTGAACCACTTTATTACAGTACAGCCCTATTTCCTGTGGCAAAAAGCCCTCCATGAAGACTGAAGGTCTTTATACCAGTAGTTTCAGGTTTGCACATCCTGAGCAGCCCATCGAGTGCTTGAGAGCATACGAATATATGACACTTACATTTAGGGTTGCCAAATCACTTACCCTTCCTGGCGGGGGAGTCCTGGTCCTGGTCTGGGGCCCTTGTGCACGCGCACCACGATGATGTCACCTGGAAGTGATGTCATCATGATGGGCACGTCAATGGGTGACGCTCTGGTAATCACCCTAAAAACTCTATGGTACCATAGAATTTTCAGGGCGATTACTAGAGCGTCACTCTGCAACGTGCCCAGCGTGATGATGTCACTTCTGGGCAATGTCATCGCGCCGGGCACGTTGGCCTGATGTGGTCATTTCAGGGGGGGTGTTCCCCCCGCCAGCCAAATCCGGACTAGCGGATTGGGGGCCTCTTTAGCGGGGGAATCCCCCCCCCCCCCGGGGGGACTTGGCAGCTCTACTTACATTAGATCATTGTATTGGTCAGTATTGTCTACTCAGACTGGCAGCGGCTCTCTGGGGTCTCAGGCAGAGGTCTTTCATACCACCTACACATTATTTAACAGGGGATGCCAGGGATTGAATCCAGGACCTTTGGCATACCAAGCAGATGCTCTGCCACTGAGCCAGGGATCCTCACAAGTATCTAGCTTGCTGCTAACCTGGTCTGTGAAAACTGGCTACACGGTTGTCAGGTTGAATTTGGCTTGGTATGTCACAGGTTGTGTATGTCTGATGTACAGCAGGATATCAGCAACCGGCAGTCCCCAGACCAAATCTGACCCGCACCCAAATACTAACCCGAGAAGCAAAGTGAGTTTGGGAGGCGCGGTATGAGGTCTTGGCTGGAGTGGAGGGCTTGGCTTGAAGGTTGCCAAGTTTCCAATCCGCTTCTGCCTTTAAATAGCAACTTGATACACAGATGTTATCTGGCGACCTGAAAAGCTTCACCAGATGATGTCTAGAGATCCAGTGGGAGCAAACGTCAGCAATTTCTGATCCCAAAAAGCCTCCATTGCCCTGAAGTTCTTCCTAATTTCCATTATAGCTATTCCTGGGACCGAGTTGGTCTTTCTCTTACATGGTGTTCTTCCGGGAAGAGAGGAGGCAGAAACTCCAAGTGGTCATTGGCCAATAGTAGGAGCTAGATTACACCATCCTTCTCCTAATGTATAGTTACAGGACTTCTGAAATGATCCCTACAGGATATGGCTGGGGCACTTTAAAAAAAAAAATCTTGAGAGATCTTTTCCTGTAGTGTCCTGGCTGCTGAGGAAACCCCAAGCGAATACCTCAGAACCCTTGCCGGCAGCAGAGGATTTGGGGGCACCCCATGAGTTCATACTGCACCAAGGAGGAGTTTATGGCTCCAACATCCCTCCAGTGTGGTGCAGCGGTTAAGAGCGTCGGGCTCTAATCTGGAGAACTGGGTTTGATTCCCCATTCATCTTCCACATGAAGCCAGCTGGGAATAGTTACGGTTCTGTCAGAACTCTCTCAGGCCCACCTACCACACAGGGGGTGCGTTCAGACGTGCCCTTTGATCCGGTTTCGTTACTCTTCAAGAACAGATTTTATGAGCGCATTCAGACAGCAACAGCTCTCTCCTGTTCCCAGCAGCTGGTTTCCGGTTCACCCCCCCTTTAAACTGGACTATTTTGTTACCAGGTCCCAAGTGGTGTTTTCTCAGTTCTTTGGGTTAAAGCCGTAGCTTCCTCTGTGTGATCACTCCTCTGGTGTCAAGCCACTTCCGAGTCTTTAACCCCCCGCCCCCACCATGGAAGCCAGAGGCTTCTGCTGTCGGCCCGCCATTTTTGTTTTTGTAGCGGTGATATGCGCATAAGTGCTGCTCTGCTCCCGCGTCTATATAAAAAAAAGTATAAATGGCCACTAGTTTTGAGTTTGGGATCCCAAGGAGGCCAGTTTCAGGCGAAAAGTTTGAAGGGACGTTTTCTGTCATGGCAGTGAAATCACGGTGCTTGTGGAACTCTGACAGGATTTGCTCTACTGCTTTTGCGCATGTGCAAGGGTGTAGTTTTTCAGATCTCCAGATGAATGGCTATGTGCATGTGCAAGCTTAGAAAAAAACAAACCAACCCCCCCCCCCCCCCCCGACATACACTCCTGTGTGATCGCGATTATCCGGAGTAAAAAAACCTGCAATGGAGCAGGGCCATTTAAACTGTCGCCAGCACACCATCTGAACACACCCATTGTGTCTGTTGTGAGGAGAGGAAGGGAAGGCAATTGTAAGCTGCTCCTGTCTCACACAGTGGCTAACCAGTTCCAACAACAGGGCATAGAGGCCTTCTCCTGATGTTGCCTCCTGGCAGATTCAGAGGATTAGTGCCTCTGAACGTGGAGGTTCCCCTCAGTCACCATGGCTAGTAGCCATTGATAGACTTATCCTCCATGAATCTATCTAATCCCCTTTTAAAGCTGTCTATTCCTGTGGCCCTTATTATATATTCTGGCAGCAAATTCCACATTTTAATCCCTCTCTGTGTAAAGTAGTATTCCCTTTTGTCCGTCCTGAACCTACTGCCCATCAGCTTCATTGGATGCCCTCCAGTTCTAGTCTTTTGGGAGGGGGAGAAAAAGTTCTCTTTGTCAACTCTCTCCACCCCGTGCATAATATTATAAACCTCTACCCTGTCCCCCCTTAGTCATCTCTTTTCTAAACGGAAAAGTTCCAGACTCTTCAGCCTTTCTTCATACGGAAGGTGCTTTAACCCCCTAATCATCTTGGTTGCCCTCCCCTCTATTTTTCCCAGCTTTGGAAATTCTGGCAGCCATGAAAGTATTAAATGTCTGGAGAGAAGGTAATAGCCATAGTCTTGGCGTATCCCATGCCTGTTCATAAACAGAGAGATTCTTCCAATGTGAACGACTGTGGTCTTTATTGAAACAAATGATGTTTGTTTCTGCCAGTAGAGCCGTTTGATTGCGCTCAAGAGGAAACTGGCAGCACACACATCAATCTGAGTAGCTTTGCTTTAATGATCGCTTTAAAGCTCCCTGGGCTGTTTTCAGGGCACAGCTGCTTGGTTGCAGTTTTGAAGAATATACTTTTTAAGTCCACGCTGCCAATGGAGACTCCTCCTTACCTTGGTTCTTGCGTCTTACCGCAGGGCAGAGGGGCCAAGGTAAAAACGGAGCCTTGCTTGTTTTGCAGTCAGACCACAGCAACAAGGAAGGCAGCGACTGCATTGGCCTGTTCTCCCCCTTTATCAGGACTTGGAAAGGTAAATATGGCTGCAATCATACTCACAATTAGCTCCGACATAGGCAAGAATGCCGGGTGGATTTAATGTGTGCGATCAGACCCGAACATCTGGGAAGTGTCCCGTAGCCGACAGCAACCCGTGTTGCTCCGCCGCAGAAGCAGAGTAAACAGTCACCGGGGAAAGTCGGGTAGCAAATGGGTTGTGATGGGCCGTAGGCGGACTTTCCCCCATCTGATCACTCCAGCACGCTCTCATGGCATCTGGATGGTCTGATCAGGCCATCCCTACTCTGTGCTGTTGTTTTTTCCCACTTCTCAGTATGTGCATCAACGCACACTCCATAGGGAGCCCTCAGTGCAGAGGTGTGATTCATCGATCCCTCATTTAAGCGCATCAGAAACAAATGGTAAAAAATACCACCCCAACTTGCCCCCGGTTGCATTTGATCATGCAGTGGTGGGCTGCGCCCGCAGCTTCAAAAGACTGTGATTGTGCAACTGTGGGTCAACTTCTGCTGGAGGATATAGCCTCTCTCTCTCCCCCACTTTATCTCACACGTGTGACTGCAACCCAGGTGTTTTCTGGGATCTGACCAGTGGTCCATCTAGTCCAGCATCCTATCTCATGCAATGGCCAGCCAGTTCCTCTGGAGGGTAAACAACAGGGCAGAGAGGCCGAAGCCTTTCATTAGAACATCAGAAGAGCCCTGCTGGATCAGACCAATAGTCCATCTAGTCCAGCATCGTGTCTCACACAGTGGCCAGCCAGTTCCTCTGGACAGCCAACAACAGGGCATTTAGAGGCCAAGGCCTTCCCCTGATGTTGCCTCCATCCTGGCTCTGAGATTCGGAGGCTTAGTGCCTCTGAATATGGAGGTTCCTCTCAGTCACCATGGCTAGTAGCTACTGATAGACTTCTCCCCCATGAATCTATCTAATCCTCTTTTAAAGCTATTTATTCCCATGGCCATCACGACATCCTCTGGCAGCAAACACCCGTGAATAGGAATCGCCTAGGCGAAATCTAATCCGTAAGCATTTTATGGCATTTGATTTCTGTTGTGAACCCAGTGTAAGAACTTATTTTCATGTTTTAGAGAAACTCCTGCCATATTCCCACTGCTACCACATGGTGTCAGCCCTGCTCATGTACAATGCTCATTAACCATGCAATCCTATGCCAAGTTACTCCAGTCTAAACCCATTCATTACAATTGAATGACAGGAATAACAAAATTGCAGTTATTAGGGAACCTTGAAAGTGTATGTTCTTCTGAAGTTTCATACCTAGCCAGGTGACAGCAATGTTCCATAAGGGGTGATGGTGGGCATATAGTTACTCACAAAACGCATCTGTGGTTTGTTGTAACATGCTTTGGGATAAATGCCATGATAGGGAATGGTACACAAACAAAATTATGTACAAGGGTTTTTCTTTTCCTTTGGACAATGCACAAAGAACCCATTGAAGAAAGTGCCCTTTGCATATCACTGGAACCAAACAGCACAGCAGGGTTTGTAGAAACAAGCTGCATATTAATACCAGTAAGAGGAATATTCACCAAGAATAACAGGTATTAAACTGAGAATATACGGACATGATAATTGCCTTGCTGGGTCAGACCAAGATCTATTTAGTATAGCATTCTGATTCCAGCAGGAAACTAGACGAAGAAGAAGAAGAGTTGGATTTATACCCTGCCCTTCATGACCCAAAGGAGTCTCAGAGCAGTTTACAGTCTCCTTTCCCTTCCCTTCCCTTCCCTTCCCTTCCCTTCCCTTCCCTTCCCTTCCTGACAATAGACACCCTGTGAGGTAGGTGGGGCTGAGAGAGCTCTTTTGAGAACTGCTCTTGAGAGAACAGCTCTGACAGAACTTGTAGCTGACCCAAGGTCACACCAGCTGCTGCATGTGGAGAAATGGGGAATCAAACCCGGTTCTCCCAGATTAGAGTCCACACTCCTAACAAACACATGAAAACCTCACTTTGTTTATCCCCAGCATCTGGCATTCAGAGGTATACTGCTTCTAAACATGGAGGCTCTTGTTAGTCATCATGGGCAATAACTGTCGGTATCCTTGATGTATTTGTGCAATCTCCCTTTCTTTGAAAAAGTCCATCTAGACTAGTACTTATTGCCAGGACTAATTATAATTCATGATTTCTGCTACTTGGGAGTTTGAAGAAAACTTCTTGGAATGATTAAGATTATTAGAACAGGGACTCCTTTGTTATTTGTTGCAAAATGGAACAAATTTTAGTTAGGGGGAAGCATTTTTAATCTCTTCATATGCTTTGAGAAACAGCATGGTATAGATGTGTGGTGAATTTGTTCACAAAGTACTGTGCTAATAAATGATTTAATGTCTTGGGAAGGGAACCGGTTAGGGTTTCCAACTTCCAGGTGGGACCTGGGGATCCCCTCGAATTACATCTCATCTCCAGACTACAGAGGTCTGTTCCCCTGGAGAAAATGGCTGCTTTGGAGGGTGGACTCTGTGGCACTGTACCCAGTGAGGTCCCTGCCCTCCCCAAGCTCCATCACCAAATCTCCAAGAAATTCCCAATCTGGATCATAAGCAGGGCCTTTTTTGTAGAAAAAGCCCAGCAGGAACTCATTAGCATAATAGGCCACACCCAACAGCAGAAACTCATTAGCATATTAGGCCACACCTCTGATAGCACAGCTTATTAGCATATTAGGCCACACCCCCATGTTACCAGAAGAGTGGTCATCCAGCCACACCCACCTTTTGCTTCTTATTCTGTTTCCCTTGTTTGTTGTCAAAACCCAGGGCTTTTTTTGTAGCAGGAATTAATTTGCATGTTAGGCCACATACCCCTAATGTAGCCAATCCTAATGAGTTCCTGCTGTTGGGTGTGGCCTATTATGCTAATGAGTTCCTGCTGGGTGGGGCCAACTCAGGAGCCAGCCGGAACTCCGTTCCTGTGCGTTCCTGCCCAAAAATAGCCCTGATCATAAGAATGTAAGAACATAAGAGAAACCAATGCTGGATCAGGCCAGTGGCCCAGCCAGGCCAACACTCTGTCACACAGTGGCCAAAAATACCAGGTGCCCTCAGGAGATCCACCAGTGGGGCCAGGACACTAGAAGTCCTCCCACTGTTACCCCCCCCAAGCACCAAGAATACAGAGCATCACTTGTCCCAGACCCAGAGTTCCTATCTATACCTTGTGGCTAATAGCCACTGAGGGACCTTTGCTCCAGATGTTTATCCGATTCCCTCTTGAAGCCCTCCATGCTTGTAGCCGCCACCACCTCCTGTGGCAGTGAATTCCATGTGTTAATCACTCTTTGGGTGAAGAAGGGCTTCCTTTTGTCTTTTCCAACCCGACTGCTCAGCCATTTCATGGAGTGCCCACGAGTTCTTGTATTGTGAGAAAGGGAGAAAAGGACTTCTTTCTCCACCTGCTCTATCTGGCAGCCGTACGTCCCCATCCGCCACCGATGGACAGGGGGGATCTGGCAACTTTAGCAACCGGTTAGCTGTGAAAAAGTATGTAGATCTAGTGCTGATTTGTGAACACTGATTAAAAGCCATGAACGTTCCCTGGGAGACGTCAGTTCACATGTTATCCTGATTTCCTGTGAGTGTTTGGGTCGTAGTACATAAGTGAATTGATGCCAGGTTTTCACAGGGATTTTCTGCTGAAGTATTTGTTTAACTGTTTTGCTTAATCATAAGTTAACAGTACCGTTCCAAGCAAGGTTACACCCTTTTAAGCCCATTGAAGTCCTTAAGCTTAGACTCAGTTTAGAAGGATGCTGTGTATGTTGCTTTTCGTATCAGCAGAATAGACAAGGACCTGGAATGACTCCAAGTCCAGTGTGTTTATAAAAATACACAACCTCAAGGCTCCTCGGACCCAAGCCTGAATCCTGAATCCCCATGTCGGCGAGGCAGTGGGTCAGCAACTGATGGTTGACCGTGTCAAACGTGGCCGACAGATCTAACAGCAACAGTACCACTGAACCGCCCCGATCCAGATGCCTCCGGAGGTCATCCGTCAGAGCAACCAAGGCCGTCTCTGTTCTGTACCCCGGGCGGAAGCTGGACTGGAAGGGATCTAATACGGAAGTGTCATCCATAAAGCCCTGTAGTTGTATCGCCACCACCCTCTCAATTAATTTGCCCAAATAGGGCAAATTGGAAACCGGCTGGTAGTTGGCCAATTCGTCCGGATCCAAAGATGGTTTTTTCAAGAGAGGGCGGACCATCGCTTCCTTGAGTGCCCCTGGGAACTGCCCCTTGACGAGGGACTTGTTGATAATTTCCATTAGGGCACCTCGAAACCCTTCATGGCCAGCTTTAATAAGCCAGGAAGAGCACAGATCCAGGCTGCACGTGGTTGGGTGTACAGCTACGAGCAATCTGTCGACCTCCTCCAGGCTGAGCAGGCTGAAATGATCCAAACCCAAAGGCGAGGACGTGCAAGGGGCCTCAAGTTTGCTCACTGTTTCAACTGTGGCGGGGAGGTTGTGGTGGAGCGTCAGGACTTTATCTGCGAAATAGCTCGCAAATGGTCATTGACTACATTTCTTTCACTGTCCCCAAGACATCCTTCCCTGGTTGTTTCTCTACCCAACATTCATGATGTGTCTTCCAAATAGGGTTGCCAAGTCTTACCGGCTTAGGAGCGGGGGGAGTCCATCGTCTTCCAGGAAGTGACGTCATCACGTCGGGGATGTTGGGGGCGGGACCTCAGTAATTTGAGGGAAAACCATAGAGTTTTCCCTCAAATTACAGAGAGTCCCCCCGAAACGAGCCCGACACGATGACGTCACCACCGGGTGACATCATTACGCCGGGCACGTCCCCTCAGCCCAACAATTTGGGGTGGGGTTCCCCCCGGCGGCCTGATCCCGACTGGCAGGCAACAGGCCGCTGGAGCGGGGGGTTCCCTGCCCCCTGGGGGGACTTGGCAAGCCTACTTCGAAAACACACTGTTTTCCAGATGACCCATCCTACTCTCTCTGACTAGGCCCACTTCCTATTGTTACCCCAACCTAAGGGTAGGCACATTTTTCAGCCTGAAGGCACTCTGAGATTTGGCCTGCTTTGCAGGCCTCTGAGTTGGACCCTGGCCTAAGTCCCAGGAGCTGGCAGGGACTCAGAGGTATTCTTAATAGCTTCCCAGTCCCATAGGCAGTGTTGCACTCTACTGGGCTGGTGTTCCTGGCAAATCATTAAATGGCTTGAGGGCTGGAGGGAAAACAGTCATAAAGTTGCCAACTCTGAGTGGGGGAACTCCTGGAGATTGGGGGGCACTTGGAGAGGGCAGGGTTGGCTCAGTGGTAGAGTGTCTGCTGGGCATGCAGAAGGTCCCAGGTTTAGTTTGGTGTAGTGATTAAGAGCATGGACTCTAATCTGGGAGAACCGGGTTTGATTTCCCACTTTTCCACATGCAGCTGCTTGGGTCAGTTACAAGTTCTTTCTGAGCCGTTCTCTCAGGAGCAGTTCTGGAAAGAGCTCTCTCAGGCCCACCTATCTCATAGGGTACCTGTTGTGGGGAGAGGAAGAGTAGAAGATTATAAGCCACTTTGAGACTCTGAGTGAAGGGCATGGTATAAATCCAACTCCTCCTCCTCCTTCTCCTCCTCCTCCTCTTCCTCCTCCTCCTCCTCTGGTATTTCCAGTTAAATGATCAGGCAGTAGGTGATGTGAAAAACCTTTACCCTGGAGAGCCGCTGGCAGTCTGAGTAGACAGTACTGACTTTGAGGGACCAGTGGTCTGGTTCAGTAGAGGGCAGTTTCACGTGTGTTTCATATAATGCCATAGAGTCCACCCTCCAAAGCTGCCATTTGTTCCAGGACAACTGACCTCTGCAGTCTGGGGATCAGTTGTGATTGTGGCAGAGCTCCAGGCCTCACTTGGAGGCTGGCGACCCTATGAATTGGGCTGTCAGCATCACTACTGTCTACTTAGACTGGCAGCAGCTCTCCAGGGTCATTCCAGGTCGTTCACAACATCCTTTTAACTGGAGATGTCGGGGACTGAACCTGGGGGCCTGGGTACGCAAAGCAGAGGCTCTTCCACTGAGCCACAGCGTCCCCCTCTGATCTTCAGGAATAAACAATCCCTTTTCTGTCTGTAATGTGAGTTTTCCTCTGCTGAAAGAAGATATTAGAGAGACGCATAAGATTCTGTACTGTCTGGCTGTGGATTTTTACTTCACGCTCCTTTGGCTGAATTATTTCCTCCACACAAAATCCCAACAAGCCGCAGCAGCAGGACTAAGCCCGTTTCCGTTCAGTTTCCTCGGCAGGGGTGTGTGAGGGAATTCTTGCGTCGCGACCAAAAAAGGTTAAATTCCTCTGCAGCTCTTTGCTTACTCGAGTGCGGTATTTGACATTTAGCTGAATTTACATAACTTGCAAACAGTAGCGTGCCAGCTGAAAATGCAAGCTTAAACCCAAACTGAAACGCTCTCCCTCATGCAGCTTCTCTTTCAATTTGCCAGCTACTTAGGCCGGTAGTTATGGCAGGGCTTTTGGGGGCTCCGCCCCCTTCCTTAAAGGCACAGCCCCACAAGAATTTATCCTGTAAATGCTTTTTTCAGTCATTTTAAAATGTTCTTTTAAAGGCATGTGCTCCTTTAAGCAGAGTGGGGTACTGCAATTGACTAATTCCTGCACTGAGTAAGGGGGTTGGAGTAGGTGACCTCTAGGAAATTGGTCTCCTTTAAGAGAGTTTTTCTGCTTGAGTGTTAGCTTTCTTGATTAGAATTCATCACGCCCTCCTGCCGGCTTGTTAGCAGAATTGTTGCTTAGGCTGGCAGAAGTGGTTAACTTGCAGCAGCTGAGAACTGTCCACTAAAGTGACTGACAGCATGCAATTTAGAAATCTATCCTGGTAACAGTTTTCTATTGGCTAAATGGCTTTTCTTTCTGCACTGAAAACTTCAGCCTCAACACACCACATAGGCCACAAAATCCTGGTTATGGGGTTGCACCAGTTTGGTGTAGTGGTTAAGTGCACGGACTCTAATCTGGGAGAACCAGGTTTGATTCTCCACTCCTCCACTTGCAGCTGCTGGTGTGACCTTGGGCAAGCCATAGTTCTGTCAGAGCTGTTCTCTCAAGGACAGATTTGGAAAGAGCTCTCTCAGCCCCACCTACCTCACAGGCAGTGTTCCCTCTAAGATGAGTTCATGTGAGCTAGCTCACAGTTTTTTAGCCTCCAGCTCACACATTTTTGCCTTAGCTCAGGAAGGACGACTCCAGAGCAAACTAATTGATGCAGCAGCCAAATCACCCGCCCACAACTTGAATGCCAGTAGCTCGCAAAGTAGAATTTTTGCTCACAAGACTTCATAGCTTAGAGGGAGCATTGCTCACAGAGTGTCTGTTTTGGGGAGGGGAGGAGATGGGAAAGGAGTTTGTAAGCCGCTCTGAGACACCTTCAGGTAGCGAAGGGTGGAGTATAAATCCAATCTCCTTCTCCTCCTCCTCCTCCTCCTCCTCCTCTTCTGCTACTCCTTTTGTCTCAGACGTTCATCTCACTGTGACCCCCTTTCCCTTTTCACTGTGTGCATTCCTCCCCTTTAGACCTTTCAGATTCGACTTCACACATTCCCCCTTCATCACCAAGTCTGCTGTCCAAAATGCTGGCATGACGTTGTCAGGGGATAGTTGGGCAAGGGAAGGCCGTTTCAGAAACCTAACATGCCTTGTTTTGAAAATTCATAGTTCCCATGAAAACATTTTAAAGCAAGCAAGAAAGCTTTTATTTCTATGCCAAATAAGATGTTTGGACAAGTCAACCGCCATTACATTCCCTATTACTATGTATGGGTGTGAAAGTTGGGCAGTGATGAAAGCTGACAGGAAGAAAGTTGATTCGTTTGAAACGTGGTGCTGAAGAAAAGTTTTATGGAGACCCTGGACCACCAAAATGACAAATCAGTGGTGGGTTCTAGATCAAATGATGCCAAACTAAACTGAGGCTATCGTAGTCTGGTCCCATTATGAGAAGAGTCACTGGAAATGACAATAATGATAGGAGGAGGAGGAGGAGGAGGAGGAGGAGGTTGGATTTATACCCCACCCTTCACTTGGAGTCTCAGAGAGGCTTACAATCTCCTTTCCCTTCCCCTCCCCACAACAGACACCCTGTGAGGTAGGTGGGGCTGAGAGAGCTCTCTCAAGGACTGCTATTGAGAGAACAGCTCTAAGAACTTGTGACTGACCCAAGGTCACACCAGCAGTTGCAGGTGGAGGAGTGGGGAATCAAACCCGGTTCTCCCAGATTAGAGTCCGTGCTCTTGACCACTACACCAAATCAACAGAACAAATTTAAATTGCAGTCTAGTCTTTTAGGGGAACTACCTTGGGGGTTTCTCTGCATTGAAACCCAGGGCTGAAATCAAAGCAATCAATTACTGAGCAGTTGTCAGAGGCTTGGTGTGCTTGTCTGGAGCACTGCATTCAAATCCCTGCTCATCTATGAAGCTCAGAGGTTGGCCTTGGGTCTTTTGCTACCTCAGAGCCTAACTCATGGGGTTGTTGTGAGAATGATAGAGAGGCCAGGAACTTTATTAAGGCTGCCCTGAGCAGCTTTGCCAGAAGCGTGGGGTGAAAAAAACGGGACAGCCAGTTTCGAGAAATCCTTGTTCCTAATTGCATGTCTGCAGGGGGCAACTATGATGGTTGTGTTTGTTTTTAATGAATGTCATAGGTAGAAGCCAATCAATGTATTTCACAGAGAAGTATGCAGAGCCCAAACTGGGTCAGAATTCTTCGTCAGGAGAATTTGTTCAACAGTTAGACAGAAACATTCTCGGACATGACTATAAGATGAAGATTTTGGAACACATCAAGAACTTTCTGTTCAATAATTCTGTATTTAGAATTCCATTTAAATCGCTGCCCTGTTCCCCGCTACCAACTGTCACCAGAAAAGAGGCTCCTTTCCGTCCTGTATGGATCAAGTCTTCACTAAAATTATATTTGAATACTATCACAATTTTATGCTGTCCTTTTTTCAAGGAGTATGTTGTAGCATACACGTTTCTCCGCCCCCCCCCCATTTGTTCCTCCCAGCAACCCTGTGAGGTAGGTTATGCTGAGAGCAGTTGACTCCACATCTTCCAGTCAGCATCATGATTGAGAGGAGATCTGAACTCAGATCTGTCTAGTTTGGCATTCTAACCACTACAGTGCTGGAAACTGCTTTGGGCACTGCTTGTTGTGGGGGTGAAAAGTTATTTAATAGAGGTGTCTCCATTGCCGCCCAGTTACAAAATCTTCATCAGGTTGATTTGTTCAACAGTTAGAGACTTTCTGATAAACGAGAGATGGCGAGGGGGCAGTTTAGGGTTGCCAACATCCAGATGAGGCCTGGAGACCTTCCAGAATAGAGAGATCAGTTCCCCTGGAGAAAACTGCTGCTTTGGAAGTGATGGCGTTAAACCCTCCTGCGGTATCTCCCCTCCCCTAATCCTGCCTTCCCCGGGGCTCCGTCCCTCAAAATATCCTTGCATTTACCAACCCAGAGTTGGCAACCCTCTTGCAGAGATAATAAATAATTCCAGAGAAGAATTATCTGATGTTTTTCCTGCACAGGTGGTCAGTCACTAGTTCACAAAAGCTTATACAAGAACTTTTGTTTAAAGTAGATTCAGGAGGGCAGCCATGTTGGTCTGAATCAATAGAACAAAGTTTTGAGTCCAGTGGAACCGTTAAGAAAAACACAGTTTTATTCTGGGTATAAGCTTCTGTGTGCATGTAGAAGAAAGCTTACACCCAGAATTAAACTTTGTGGGACTTAAAGGAGCCACTGGACTCAAATTTTGTTTGTTTTAAATGTTCATTCTGCCAGAGGACTGCTGTTTTTTTGATAAATTCCAAACAGGGTAGCCCTATCCATCCGCAGCAGTCAAAAGGAGCCTCGTGGTCCCTTACTGACACATTTATTATGGCTGTTTTTGAGCCACAGTCCACTTTAACAGACGCATGAAATGTTAGCACCTCTCTCTCTAGAAATCTCCGAATGTCCTGTGTCCATGCCCCTCTGTGTGATTTCTTGAAACAACTTTTCAGTCAACTGGCTTTCTTGAGTTCTGTTACCTGCCCTCTATTATCTCTCCCCCTCCCCTAATAAATTTGGGTTTTTAGGTAGGGCACACAGAACCAGCACCGACTGGTTAAAGTGAAAGACTAAACTATGGCAGACCCTGTTTCGAATCCTTATTCTACCATTGAAGGTGGACGAGTGACCTTGTGCCGCACATGCTGCCCACCTTATAGGGTTGCTGTGAGGATAAAAATGCAACAGAACGTAAGCTGCTTTGGGGAGAAACATGGGGGGGGGGGTGTAAATGCAGGAGGTAATTTATTTATTAACATAGATTCAGGTGGGTTGCCATGTTGTTGGCCTGAAGCAACAGAACAAAGTTTGAGTCCAATGGCACCTTAAGACCAACTAAATTTAATTCTGGGTTGCAGCTTCTTCTGAAGTGTGCTTCCACACGGCAGTGTATACCCAGAATTAAGCTTGGTTGGTCTTTGAAAGGTGCCACTGGACTCAAACTTTGGGTCTAAGCTTCTTCTGAAAAAGTGTGCTTTGCACATGAAAACTTACACTTGGAATGACATTCTGTTGGTCTTAAAGGTGTCAATGGACTAAAAACTTTTATTTTATATATTAATAGCCGTTTTCGTGGCCAGGCACTCTGCACACGCTCAAGGGCTGCCTGCCCAGTCCGCTGAGGTAATAATGAATCGTTCCCTTCACCTGAGCCAACCACGTCACCCCCACCCCCCACCCCGTTGGAATCTTCCAGCTGCCGTTGGAAGCAAGTAGAAGGCGCTCGAGCCTCAAAGGAAATAAACCTGACGAGGAGGCCGAATGGCGCTATTTTGCATAACGGCCGCCCAGAAGGCGTCCCTCGGCCGCCCACCCGCCCGCCCACCTCGCGGCCCCTGCGAACCCCATTGGCTAGCAACGACATCAATCCTTCTCCTCCCTGCTCGTCTCCTCTGGAAGTTTCTGGCCGGGACGGGGAGAAGAGGCGCGGCCGTACGCGAAGCGCGCGGAGACGATTGGCCGGCGGCCTGACAGAGACGACGCGATTGGACGGGCGCGTTCTGGCAGGTTCCAGAAGCGGGCGGCGCCGCGGCTATAAAACCTGGCCCGCTGCGGACGCCGAGGCAGATCGGCGAGCGACTTTCCGTCAGGAGGAGCGGTCGGCGGAGAGCAGCGGCCGGGCGGAGCGCGAGGGAGACGGTTTTGCGAGCGCGGCTTCCGAGAGGCTATTCCCCCCTCCCCCCCGGATCGCGTAGCAGCAGCAGCAGCAGCAATGTCGGGCAAAGCGCCTGCCATCGGCATCGACCTGGGCACCACGTACTCCTGCGTGGGGGTCTTCCAGCACGGGAAGGTGGAGATCATCGCCAACGACCAAGGCAACCGCACCACCCCCAGCTACGTCGCCTTCACCGACACGGAGCGCCTCATCGGCGACGCAGCCAAGAACCAGGTGGCCATGAACCCCAACAACACCATCTTCGACGCCAAGCGCCTCATCGGGCGCAAGTTCGACGACGCCACCGTCCAGTCGGACATGAAGCACTGGCCTTTCCGCGTGGTGAGCGAGGCGGGCAAGCCCAAGGTGCAGGTGGAGTACAAGGGCGAGCTGAAGACCTTCTTCCCGGAGGAGATCTCCTCCATGGTCCTGACCAAGATGAAGGAGATCGCTGAGGCGTACCTGGGCCGCAAGGTCCAGAGCGCCGTCATCACCGTGCCGGCCTACTTCAACGACTCCCAGCGCCAGGCCACCAAGGACGCCGGCACCATCACCGGCCTCAACGTCCTGCGCATCATCAACGAGCCCACGGCGGCCGCCATCGCCTACGGCTTGGACAAGAAGGGCAGTGGGGCCGGGGAGAAGAACGTGCTCATTTTTGACCTGGGCGGGGGCACCTTTGACGTCTCCATCTTGACCATCGAGGACGGCATCTTCGAGGTGAAGTCGACGGCCGGGGACACCCACCTGGGCGGCGAGGACTTCGACAACCGGATGGTGAGCCACTTTGTGGAGGAGTTCAAGCGCAAGCACAAGCGGGACATTGCCGGCAACAAGCGGGCCGTCCGGCGGCTCCGCACGGCCTGCGAGAGGGCCAAGCGCACCCTCAGCTCCTCCACCCAAGCCTCCATCGAGATCGACTCGTTGTTCGACGGGATTGACTTCTACACCTCCATCACCCGGGCTCGCTTTGAGGAGCTCAACGCTGACCTCTTCCGGGGCACCCTCGAGCCGGTGGAGAAGGCTTTGCGCGATGCCAAGCTGGACAAAGGACAGATCAACGAGATTGTGCTGGTGGGAGGCTCCACTCGGATCCCCAAGATCCAGAAGCTGCTGCAGGACTTCTTTAACGGCAAAGAGCTCAACAAGAGCATCAACCCTGATGAAGCTGTGGCCTATGGGGCTGCTGTGCAGGCGGCCATCCTGATGGGTGACAAGTCCGAGAATGTGCAAGACCTCCTGCTGCTGGATGTGGCACCTCTCTCACTGGGCATTGAGACCGCCGGAGGGGTGATGACGGCTTTGATCAAGCGCAACACCACCATCCCCACCAAGCAGACGCAGACCTTCACCACCTATTCTGACAACCAGAACAGCGTGCTGGTGCAGGTGTATGAGGGCGAGCGGGCCATGACCAAGGACAACAACCTCCTGGGCAAGTTTGACCTGACGGGGATCCCACCAGCTCCCCGTGGCGTGCCCCAGATTGAGGTCACCTTTGACATTGATGCCAACGGCATCCTCAATGTCACGGCCGTGGACAAGAGCACCGGCAAAGAGAACAAGATCACCATCACCAACGACAAGGGCCGCCTCAGCAAAGACGACATCGACCGCATGGTGCAGGAAGCCGAGCAGTACAAGGCTGAAGACGAGTCCAACCGGGAGCGGGTGGTGGCCAAGAACTCCCTCGAGTCCTACGCGTACAACATCAAGCAGACGGTGGAAGACGAGAAGCTGAAAGGCAAGATCGCCGAGCAGGACAAGCAGAGGGTCCTGGAGAAATGCCAGGAACTGATCAGCTGGCTGGATCGCAACCAGATGGCTGAGAAGGAGGAGTTTGAGCACAAGCAGAAGGAACTGGAGAAGCTCTGCAACCCCATCATGACCAAATTGTACCAGGGAGCCGGAGCAGCCGGGGCTGCGGGGGGTGGGCCCACCATTGAAGAAGTGGACTAGATTTCTTTGGACTGGACTATGGGAGCAATTTCAGCCTGCTCTTCTGTAGCCTCTATTCAGTCAGTGCCATTACTGGAGGGGTTTTTTCCCCCTGCGGGAGGGTGTGGGAGCAGGTCCTAAGTTGCTCTCTGCTGTACCTGGGAATGCACAGCGAGCTTAAGTTTGTTGCCAAGAGTTTGTTTGGCTATTCAGATACCCGTGCTTTTTGGTGGATTTCTGTTTCTTCTGTTCACTGTTTCATATGTGCACTTGAGCATTTTGATTGAGAGAAAAAAAGAGAAACATTTCAAGAGAGCATGGAAAATGTTATACGCATACCAAAAAAAAAAAAATTCTTTTTAAAACTGTTGGAAACTCTTGGTCCTGGTTATTTTGAAATTTTGGTAATAAAAGTTACTTGAAACTGAACCAAGCTCTCTTATTTTTAGAAATAAGTTTACAATCAATGGGGATGGTTGAGTAGAGGTTATGGGGTTAGTAGTGCTAAAAGTTGTGGGAAATGGGGTCAAGGGTTTGAACTTCTGCTGTCGAATAATTGCCGGCATCTCTTACAACTCATGAAATGTTGGCCTTTTCATAGATAAAGCCACCTGTGTTTATAATCTAGTTTAGTAAAGCGTGCTGGTTACCAACAGGAGGCTTCCTGAAAAGGGAAAATGGGGTTGTAGAATTGGATTTTTCATCTAAAGTTTTTTTTCCTGAGCCAGTAGGCAAAAACTGCTATTCTCTGGGACACTTTGCTTGAGAATTGCATGTCCTGCGAATTGAAAGGCATAAGAGTACTCAGGAAAAACGTGGCAAAATTAAACCAGGAATGGACTTTGCACAGGGTTTTTTAAGAGAAGCAGATTAGTAGTCTTGAAAGCAATTAGGACTAGGAGAGGTTTTCCAGTTTTAAAATGGTCATCGCCTTCCCAAAGCTGCAATTAAGTTGGCTGTGGGTGGGGCAGAGACAGTGCTGAGCAAGACAGGCAGGGAGAAGCAGACTTGCCAACTAGCCTGGAGAAAAATGTCCTGTCTCTCTAATAAATGCTTAATGGTACGTTTACCTGAGTGCAGCGAACAGCTTCAGCCGGCCCTTCCCCCCCACCCATGAAGCCTCTATCAAAGGGGTGGGACACTAGACTCCAGGCTTGGTGGCAACTCTGAAAGCTGTAGAAGCGGATCAAAAAAGATGCCAGTGCAGGCTGTCAACGGTTACTTGCAAAAAAGGGTGGGGGCAGAAGCTCAGCTGTGACTAACTTGGGGGATTTTCCTGCCAGTCTTTCCAGAGCCCTGGCTTGAAGCTGCTAGTTTTGACAGCTGTAGAGCTCCCAGCAGCCCTGGACAAAAAATATCCTGTCCCTTCAACAGAGGCTTTATGTGAGGGAATGGGCAGTTGAGTCCCGTTTAAGTGGGGAAGGGCGGTCAAGAAATCTAATTAAATCAATAAAAGCTTTTCATAGCATGGAGGTAAATAACACCCTGTTAAGCATAGGAGAAACATCCTGCTTAAAGAGAAAAGGCCAGTTTGTTCCTCCGGGTCTGCTGGGCAACTTTAGGGGGAAAGGGAAACACCAGAAAACACCTGATTCGAGCATGAGAGTGGCCCTAATGGTAGCTGGCCCACATTGTGTCTTATTTGGCCCTTTGCTGTGAGTCGCCTTCGTCAACTAGCTTTAAAACCAGGCACTTTTGGGGTAGAATGTAAAACTGCTATTGAGCCACAAAAGATCCCGATAATGATCTGAATTTTGCTTTTGTTTCAGAGCCTGTGACTAGATTCAGAAAGGCAGGGGAGCCAAAACAACTTCATTACCAACAGGATTTCAGCTGGTGGCCCTCCTTTGTAATTAGGTAGGCTGTATAATTAAGCCAGTTCTATAAGCTGACACCAGCAGAAAAAGCACTTTGGGAGGGCCGGGCAGATGTCAGCACCCTGGCCTGGTCTCTTCATCTGCCCATGCAAATAGGATCGGATCAGCATAAGCAAACCCCAGCTTTATCACTGTCGAGAAAAAATGTCTTTTAGGGTGATTTTAATTATGAGGGCAATAACTTCAGGGCAACGATCACAGGCACACCCAGGGTTCTTGCAAAATAATAACTGTCTGAAAATTAAGTGCTGCACGCATCAAGGCATTCTAATTTTTGCTTGGATGGAGGCCCTGTGGCATGTTTGGAGGCGAACAGTCCCACTGAATTCCAGCGGGCTTACTCTGGTGCAAGTGAACAGGGGCAGCTGCCTTAACAGCTGTTCTGTGTCATCTTGCACTGATCTACCTCCTCCTTGCTTGGGAGTGTAATTGCTCTTCATATCTAACACATTTGTGTGGGGGGCAGGAAATGCAAGCAACTGAAATTGTCATGAGGTCCTAGTGGGATGTTTCAGCTGTGGGCAACCCTTTAGAAAACAAAAAGCCGAAACTCTGGATCTTACAGCAAGGTTTGGGAAGCCTAGTTGCTTTCTCCTGTAACAATAGATCCACAAGAGTTGGGTGTGTTAGTCTGTTGCTGCAAAACAGTAAAAAGCCCAGTAGCACCTTTAAGACTTAACAAACTTAATTGTAGCGTAAGCTTTTGAGAAACACAGCTCTCTTTGTCAGATGCATGGTATTTGATGAAGAGCGTTGTTCTCAAAAGCTTACGCTACAATAAAGAGCTTTAGTCTTAAAGGTAGCTGCTGGGCTTTTAACTGTTCTGCAGCAATGGTGCCAAGAAGGGGTCTTATTTTTTTAAAAAAAACATGCTTTCTAAGTGAGGAGAGTGTGATTGTGCCGCTGTTGCAGTGGGGATGGGGTTAATGGCTAAAATGAAAGGGCAAAACGACACTGAAAGTGTGCCATCAGGTCACATCTAATGTATGTCAATGGCACTCTGAAGTCGTCAAGGCAAGAGAGAGCGCCTTCCTCGATGTATAGACCCTGGACTTCCTTGGTGGTCTCCCAACCAAATACTAACCAGGGCAGACCCCGCGTAGCTTTCAGGCTCTAATGAGACCAGGCTAGCCTGGGCGATTTAACCTGCTGACACTGAATTGACTGCTTCTAAAGTGGTCAAACACAGTCCTGCCACTTGAGTCTGGGCCTAGAAGCCTAGGTGAGTGACTTAAGAATAACATGATAATGTATACTGGAGACTGAACTGTTGAGAAAAAGAGCCAAGATGCAAGATGGGGGGGGGGGGACTGCTAGGATTATATCTCCTCCCTTAAAATCTAACCGGATCAGTGATCCCTCCCCCCATCGCACAAATATCGATTGAGATATACCCTGCTAAGATTTTCCATGGCACTTCTATGTTTTAATTAAAAGGGGTACGGCTGTAGCCTAGATCATAATTACTAGCTAAGCACCTCGGATGGAGTTGAGAGCAAACGTCAAAGCATGTGTGCAGAATATTTTCCGATTCCTTTCTTCTTGGAGGGCTATTGGACAGAACAGGTTTCCTGTCTCCTTGGAGGGGGTTGTCTGTACGGTTGGAGGAAGCTGCACTTGACAGAATTCACTCCTGCTATAAAATATACCAGAATTCTGCCTGTTTTTATGTGGAGACCTTAATAATGATGGTGGAACTGAAGGAGGGCATGAAATATTACTCCTCATGCCAGGGTTGCCAGCTCTGGGTTGGGAAATACCTGGAGATTTTGGGGGCAAAGCCTGGAGACGGGAGGGTGGGTTTGGGGAAGGGAGGGACCCCAGCAGGGTATAGTGCCATAGAGTCCACCCTCCAAAGCAGCCGTTTTCTCCAGGAGACCTAATCCCTGTAGTCTGGAGATCTCCAGGTGCTACCTGGAGGTTGGCAACTGAAACCCCACCACCTGCTTGTTTCTAATCCCCCTTGTGTTGAATCTTATGAGGGCTCCAGCTACTGTCTGGAAAGAGACCCATTTTAAGCTCAGCCGGAAGTATGGTATATATGGAGGACGTTGCAGAGATTCTCCGGAGACTCCTACTACACATCGAAAGATACTGGCTTCGCCCACTTGGGTGGTGGGAGCAGCATCCCCTGCAACGTTTCCCAGTCTGGCTTGAGATTTTTAAGCAGTTAGAAGTGGGAGAAAGTCACGTGAGGTTTCAGCCTACAAATGCCAAAACGTCCCTATTGAAAGCAAAGCACCTGCACTTCTCCCATGGAAAGGGGAGAGTGTGCAGTTCTAGAGGGCCCCCATTCCAGCAGCAACATGGGGCTGTCTTGCTGGTTACACAGGGCCGGCCTTGGATTTGCCAAAGGGTTGTGTTCAGAAACGGTGCTTGAAAGTGTACAGTTAAAAGAAAACCTGTAATGTTTGAAGTGATACATAGAGTTGCTGTATTTGCATGAAACCGAGCCTGGCTGTTAACGACTGGCCTAAGATCACTGAGAAGGCTTCCATGGCACAGTGGGATTTGAACCTGGATCTACCAGATCCTAATTTTAGATTCTAACCACTACCCCATACTAGCCAATCTGACCTTGTGCAAAGAACACGCCAATAACGCCCCCCCCCCAATCTCTCCTGGTTGGAGCTGGGGTGCTTTCGAGAATCAACCCCCCCCCCCCTTCCCAGTCTTTCTGTACCTAGCACATTCTCCCACTGATTCAGCCTCAGAACAGAACATCCCTGTGAAAACATTGTGTGTGTCTGTCAGTTGCTCACCTGAGCAGCAAAGACATTTAGTTATCATCTCTGTGCCCCTACTTGGGGGGGGTCTGGTTGGCTACTGCAGGAAGAAGAAGAAGAGATTGGATTTATACCCCGCCCTTCACTTGGTATCTCAGAGTGGTTTACAATCTCCTTCCCTTCCTCTCCCCAGAACAGACACCCTGTGAGGTAGGTGGGGCTGAGAGAGCTCTCTCAAGGACTGCTCCTGAGAGAACAGCTCTGAGAGAACTTGTGACTGATCCAAGGTCCCCCAGCAGCTGCCTGTGGAGGCATGGGGGAATCAAACCCAGTTCTTCCAGATTAGAGTCCGCTGCTCTTAACCACTACACCAAACTGGAAATGCGATGGTGTCTTAGATTAGGGGTCCCCCACCTTTTTGAGCTTGCGGGCACCTTTGGAGTTCTGGCACAGTGTGGTGGGCGCAGCCACAAAACAGATGCCACAAGAGACTGTGGCAAAATGGCTGCCGCAGGCCCGCAACTTGCCTTCAGTCACTCAGCGGAGATCCTTATGCTGCAAAACAACATTTTAAAAAACCTGCGTAGCCAATCAAATCTCCAATGGCTGCAGCCCCTTTCTAAAAGCACTCTGTGGGCACCAGGAAAGCCTTTGGCAGGTACCAAGGTGCCTATGGGCACCATGTTGGGGACCCTTTTAGATGATTACTCTCATCTGACAGGACTCTGTGGCTGGTGGTACTAGGCGCAGCCACCATTCTCCCCTCTCCAAAAGACCTGGGACCAAATTAGGAAGGAAGGGCGAGTGTACCTTTGTGCACGAAATTGCACATGGAAGAGTTTTCATGTGGACATACCTGTTTGTTTTTGGTCCATTTATATAATTTCCCCACATTTGGCAACACCGCTGTTAGCTCAAGCCTGAAAAGTGTGTGTTAGGAAGTAAACTTCCTAAACTGGGAGTCAGTTTGGTGTAGTGGTTAAGTGCATGGACTCTAATCTGGGAGAACCAGGTTTGGTTCCCTATGTCTCCACATGCAGCTGCTGGTGTGACCTTAGGTCAGTCAAGTTCTTTCAGAGCTTTTCTCTCAAGGACAGGTCTGGAAAGAGCTCTCTCAGCCCCACCTACCTTATAGGGTGCCTGTTGTGGGGAGGGGAAGGGAAAGGAGTTTGTGAGCCACTCTGAGTGAAGGGTGGGATGTAAATCCAATCTCTTCTTTCTCTCATTTCGTGTGGCTTGCTTCCAAGTCAGTGGGCTGGGGATTATGGCCCGGTGTGAGCAGCACAAGATGTAAGTTCTTAATGCTAAGATTTTGAGGGCAGCACACCCAGGGTTTTTTTCTGGAAAAAGAGGTGCTGGAAATCTCAAGAGTGAAATGAAGGAGAAACACGTGGGATTCTTTGAAATCCTTGTTTAAATCTTATTTTTAAAATTTTTAATTTTGGGGGGATGTCACAAGTGATGTCACGCTCTCCCGGTTGCCCCTCAAGAACTTTTAAACATTTTGGGGGGGAGGTTCAAAAGAGGTTCAAAAACTCCGTTCTGGCGCGTTCCTCCTGGAAAAAAAGCCAGGGGCACACCTGAAACGACTCGAGAACAGGCAAAGACATGCCTTTTCTGAGTATTATCTGAAAAGGAGGTTTCTGTTGGCTTGCAAGGCAGAAAAAAGTCCTTGGGGCTGTCTATAGCAAAAACTTTTTTTGAAAATTTCAAGAGTAAGAAATGGGATTCCAGCTGCCAAAAAACTTCCATTGTTGAGCCAAATCTGTCACACAGTTCCTTTAAGAAGGTGGTGAAACAGCCCCGAGGAGATGACACAAATTCTTTAAATAATTCTGAGAGAACGTCTACCCATTCCTGCATTTGCGTTGTTGTTCTGGTAAAACTCAGAAACGTTCTGACATTTCAGAAAGGCCTTTTGGCGGAGGAGAGTGATAAATGACCAAAGCATTAAGTCATAGAGATAGGATTCCTGTTTAACTAGAGTATCTCTTTTATTTGCTATTGAGGAAATCATTTTTTAAAATTCAAAATACTTCTATCCTGCCTTATTGCCTTGAATTTAAGGTGGCTAATCATGAAGAACTATTGATTGCTATGAAGCATCTATTTTATTTGCTAATGAGGAAATCATTTTTTAAAATTCAAAATACTTCTATCCTGCCTTATTGCCTTGGGTTTAAGGTGGCTAATCATGAAGAATTATTGATTGCTATGAAGCATCTATTTTATTTGCTAATGAGGAAATCATTTTTTTAAATTCAAAATACTTCTATCTTGCCTTATTGCCTTAGGTTTAAGGTGGCTAATCATGAAGAATTGTTTGCTTATCTGTTATGCGCCACCCCATTACCACAAGTTTATGCTGTAAAACTGTGGTAGATAGTGCCGTCGCATCGCATGCCACTCCTGATGACCGCTCATAGAGTAGTTTGCCGTTACCTGCCTCTGCGTAGCAACCCTAAATTTCTTTTGCAGTCCCATTCAAATTCCAGAGATCTGACAAGATCGGGTGAGCCTGGGTCATCCAGATCACAGTTGTATAACTATAGGGCCTCTTAATCTAGTGAAAAGGGCCACGGCAGAATTTTAGACCTGGCGAACAATCAGGGAGAGGGAAAGAGAGCGCTTTTTCACCACCTACGTATTTATCCCTTTTATAACTGGAATCTCTTTTAATAGCCTTTTCAAAAATAAATGGTGACGTACTCCTGTATCTCTCCTTCAGTCAGGCAGCGCTGCCAAGCCGTGTGAAATGAAATTCTTCTCAAATTCCAAATTCGGAGGGAGGGACCAGAAACAAATCTTACTTAGGCAATGAATTAGGTCGCATGCGGCCAGGTTTTTTCACTCCATACTACAGACCGGTCCCACGTGGCTTTGGTCCACGCAGGTCCCATGATTTCCCAGCATAACTTTTAGGGTGGATAGTCCTTTTTTTCAACAGTGGCAAAACTGGCTGCATTGTAGAAGAAGAGAAGAGATTGGATTTATATCCTGTCTTTCACTACCTGAAGGAGTCTCAGAGTGGCTTACAATCACCAAACTGGCCAGGTCCCCCGTGGCTACCATCGGGATGGGGGGTAAAGTTGCCAGATCCATGTTAGGAAACTCCTGGAGATTTGGGGATGAAGCTTGGGGAAGGCCTCAGTGGGGTACAATGTCACAGAGTCCACCCTCCAAAGCATCTATTTTCTCCAGGGGGTACTGTAGTCTGGAGATGCGCTGTAATTCCAGGGGATCCCCAGGTCCCACCTGGAGGCTGGCATCCCCAACGGGGCCCTGGCCTGGCTGGCCCAAGCTAGCCCAATCTCGCCACAACTTGGAAGCTAAGTAGCATTGGCCTTGGTTAGTATGTGGATGGGAGACCACCAGGAACTCATTAGCATAATAGGTCACACCCAACAGCAGAAACTCATTAGCATATTAGGCCACACCCCTGAGAGTGCAGCTGCCTCCCAGGATCGGCTTCCCCAGGGAAGGAAGGCAGCTTCTGAATCGGCATCACCAGACGCCTGGGGAACCCGAGGGGGGGAGGCAGTTTAAACTACCTTCCCTCTCTGGATCGGCTTGGCTTCCCCAGGCACCCCGCAGCTTGCGAGACACCTTGGGAACCCGAGGGGGGGGGGGGAGGCTGTAGGCGTGGCCAACTCGGAAGCCAGCTGCAACTCTGTTCCTGCCCCAAAATAGCCCAGGAGACCACCAAGGAAGTCCAGGGTTGCTATGGGGTTACCATAAGTTGGCTGCATCATAATGGTAGTTTCCACCATGTCATTGGGATGTGTTGACGGTACTTCTCCAGTTCATCAGTTCAATTGGTGGTACCACAGAGGCCTAGTTTTTGAACCATCCCTGTAAATGTGCAGATGTCCTTTGTCTGGTGCCTTTGATTCTTTCCAAATCTAGGATTTTTATTCCCCCTCCCCCAGATAGCATGCTTGTTAGCACTGCAGATCCTATTAACTTCCCAGTTTGGTGTAGTGGTTAGGATTGTGGACACTAATCTGAGAGTCCTGGGTTTGATTCCCCACTCCGCCACATGCAGCTACTGGTGTGACCTTGGGTGAGTTACAAGTTCTGTCCGAGCTGTTCTCTCAAGGGCAGTTTTCTCAGAGCTTTCTCAGCCCCACCTACCTCACAGGCAGTGTTCCCTCTAAGCTGAATTAGTGTGAGCTAGCTCACAGGTTTTTAGCCTCCAGCTCACACACTTTTGTCTTAGCTCAGGAAGGATGGCTCCAGAGCAAACGAATTTGGCAGTGGCCAAATTGCTCACTCACAGCTTTAATTTAGCCCACAAAGTAGAATTTTTGCTCACAAGACTCCACATCTTAGAGGGAGCATTGCTCACAGGTTGTCTTTTGTGCGCAGGGGAAAGGAAAGGAGATTATAAACTGCTCTGAGACTCCCTTGGGTAGTGAAGGGCAGGGTATAAATCCAATCTCTTCTTCCACCATTGTGTTGGGTTGCAGTTTGCAAAACGTGAACAGAACCGAGATTATGAGCGCTTTGTAGGTGTGGTTGCCAAGCGGCACGTAACGATTCAGTTTCGCCCGGTGGGCACCTGTAAGTTATACGAACGCTGGCATAATGGAGACTTTATTATCTCTCTCTTTGATGTTCTTTCTGAAATAGAAACATAAAAAGGACGGCAGAATAACCTCGGAATTAAAGGCTGCGATCTCATAGGAGTATTGTTGGCAATTAATACGGGGCTTTGAGCTATGCTCTTTCATTTCAAAGGGGCCAGTGCAACAGAAGCGTCTGGGAAACTGGCACTCCTCTTGAGGCAAAGAGAAACGTTGACAACTTCACATTCTGCATGGTTGATTTCTGAGAACTGTGAGTTTTGGGGGCATGCAAGGACTGAAGCCCATGTGGTTCAGTAGGCAGAGTGTTGGATAAGACCTGGGGAGAGCCATTTTTTAAAATAATTTCACCCTTCCTCACACCACACCCCCCATCCCTACTCAGAGCTAAAGCAGACAGGTCAAGGTTTTTTTTAAAAAAAACCACTGGCAGTTCCAAACAGAATTTTAGGCCCGTTTGGTTTGGTCCTCAGCCTTGAAGGGTGATCTTTACAGAAGGGAAGCAGAAAAAGACAGATTCCATCTACAATTATTTCTTTATTTTATTTATACCCCACCTTTCTCCCCAGTGGGGGATCCGGAACATCTTCCCTCCCTCTGCTCTCCTCCATTTTTATCCTCACAACAGCCTTGTCAGGTTGGTTAGTCTGACAGTGACTGCGATCACACACACACTAAACCAGGGGTGGGCAAATGGCGGCCCGGGGGCCACATGCGGCCCGCCACAGAGTTTTTTGCGGCCCGCCAAGACAGTTGGCCACTGTCAGCACCTGAGGAGCTGCAGTTTGAACTTATTTACATGCAGTCAGATCACACTGTGAAAGAAATGTTTAATGCTGTGACATTAGTTGACTTTTACAAATCTTTGTCTGCTGAAAAGTTTTCATGTATGAAGAAATTTGCTGGGAAAATGTTCTCTATATTTGGGTCTACATGTATTTGTGAGCAAAGTTTTTCTTGCATGAAGATCAACAAGGGTAAATATAGACATTAACAGACATTTGACAGACATTAACTTGCAGGCTGTGATGAGAATCTCAACAAGCAATCTCACTGCTGATTTCAAAAAAAATGTAGAAAAGTGTGATAGGGTACATTTGTCTCATTAAACTGATTCTAAAATTAAATGTGCTTGCAACTATAGATGATATGAAATTAGCACAATAAATAAATTGAATAAAACTACCACTATTTTATTTAATTTATATTTATTGATTTTTATGATACAATTTATACTTTTTCTGAAATGCAAAGTTAACTAATGAATGCAATCATTTTAAAAGGTGTGGCCCTCCGCTAACCTCCGCTCCCACAAAGCGGCCCCCGAGCCAAAACAATTGCCCACCCCTGCACTAAACAATTGCTCTTTCAATCCACTTCCATTGTGCTTTCCAACTGGATTTTATTTTGGCCCAGTCTGCCTCTAGCATTTGCTCTGCTGTTTTACCAAAACCCACACTGGAACAGAAAAAGATGCGGCTCAAAACCACATTCAAATACCCCAGGCCAATGCTGTACTGACTGCAGGGTCACCCCTGAATGGCCATAAAACAGCCATGAATCTATACAGACGGCTACCATCAAACCGAGAGATCAAACGAAGTTAAAGCGGCATGCAGTCTGGACGCTGCCGTAAAATCTGACAATCTATCAAAGTGAAAATGCCATGCGATGCAGAGGGGAATTTCTGTTCCAGTGTGGGTTTGGTAAGACAGTGGAGCAAAAGCTAGATGCAGAATGGGCCTTTAGCTGGCAAGATCCAGTTTGAAAGTGGATTATTTGGTGTGTGTGGCTGTAGCCGGTATGATTGGCCCAAATTTACCCAACAAGCTTCAGTGGTAAGAATGGAGGTTCTAACCATCATAGTCTGGTGTTTTAACCACCTTTCCATGGCCCCGATCACACACAGAATTAGCCGAGTGATAGGCACGAATGCCATGTGGATTTTAAGGGCGCGATCACACCAGAACATCTGGCAAGCGTCCCACACCTGTCAGCAACCCGTTTCTCTCCGCTGAAGAAGCGGAATTAAAAGATCCTAGGGAAAGTCCAGTATCAAACAGGTTTGCTATGGGCCACAGATGGACTTTCCCTGTATGATCGGTCCAGCGCGTGCACTCATGGCATCGGGGATAGTGTGATCAGAACTGTGTGATCGTGTTATAAAATGATGTATAGATGGTATATGACACCTACGAAAATTGCAATTATTAGTCAGCATGTATCTAATAAGTGTTGGAAATGTAAACAAAAAGAAGGTTCCTTTTATCATATGTGGTGGACCTGTGAGAAAGCGAGGGACTATTGGTCAATGATACATGATGAAATAGAAAAAAATTTGAAATGTACTTTTAAAAAAACACCAGAATTGTTTTTGCTAGGTCTTAAATTAGAAGATATAGATGTCAGTAAACGGACAATGATATGGTATATGGTGACAACCGCAAGAATGGTTTATGCACAAAATTGGAAGAATGAAAGAATTCCAGAACTTTGGGACTGGCTCAGAAAATTAGTATTTTTGGCTGAAATGGACAAATGGACTAAGAAACTGAACAATAAAGATTCTATGACAGTTTTAGAAGAATGGAAGGACCTGCAAGAATATACAGAAAAGTGTACAGAATTAAAAGGAAACATATTTACATTTTCTAACAATTGAAAAATTTGTAGTAACTGTATATTTATCTAACATTTTCAGGAACAGAATAATATATAAAAACATTAGAGGTACATATGTTATAGAAAAAGAGCTAAATACTTGATCTTTTTAATTAGTAATTTACCTGTTAATCTAAGTTTAAGTACAGGTAGGGGCCCTGCTGGAAGCCTAAAAGGGGGGAGGAGGTGGAAAATAAAAAGAGGTCGGTAAAAAATAAGATGAATGTATTGTTTAATGAAAATTGTGACTTCAATAAAAAATCTTTTCAAAAAAAAAAAAAAGAACTTTGTGATTGTGCAACTGTGGGTCAAATTACTCCGGAGCAAATAGCCTCATTCCCCCCCCACCCCCGGATTATCTCGCTCGTTTGACCGGGACCCATCCTAGAAAATTGGAGAGGCAGAGTAGGGAAGACACAATGAGAACAACTGCTTATACTGCACTGAGGATTAGGGAATGAAGCCTAGAACTTCATGGGTGAGGTGATCTATTTTAATAGAAAGACAAGGAACCTGGCAACCTGAATAGCCCAGACTGGCCTCAGGTCATCCGAGGCTGTAAGTTAGGCAGGGTTGGATACATGGTAGTATTTGGATGGAAGACCGCCAAGGAAGATCACGGCTGCTATGCAGAGGAAGGCAGTGGCAAACCACCTCCACTCCTCTCTTGCCCTGAAAATCCTGTGAGGGGTTGCCTTGAGTCAGTTGGGACTTAACAGCACAGTTGTTATTAGGGATCGATAATGAAATTGGGGTAGCTGTTGTCTTTGGTTTCTGCAAGCTTTGCTCCTTTTTGTCTTGCGTGCAATCAGAAACCTGTGCGCAGGGACTTGCAAGTGGGAACCCAAGAGTCCTGGAATCAGCTGAGCGGTGTGTTCTTTCAGTGGTTCGGAGCCAAGTTGCTGTGCTTTGACCTTAGCTCTGTAAAATGGGATTAAAAATTTCTAAAAAAGATGTAAGGGCTCGAATGAGGATTCCAAATACCCAAAGAGCTGTGGACATGTAAATGCTGACGACTCTCCAAAGCTGTGGGTAAACAAGCTGAGTCGCACATATGCACGGGGTGGATTTTAATAATGCCTCCTCGTGGCACGTTATTAACCAAAGAACGGCCACAGAGCAAATTCCCAGCAACATCGAAATAGCTGGCACCACCTGAAATTAAAGAAAATATAATCATCAGCAGCAATGCAGCAGATAGACAGACTTTCATTAGTGTCAGCCGCTGGGTCTTCATATGTCCTAAATTGAAGCTTCCCTTCCCTAAATGACACCAGGCAGTAATTGGACGCGCCGACTTTTCTGCTCCGAGGGCCTCCAAATGTTTCCATTGGCCACCGACTTCAGCCTGGGGGGATTCTACAGACCCCCTGGCTGTGTTTTGATGTCGCTTGTATGTCTTCCTCGTTCCCTGAAGTTCTATAACCAACGTGTAGAAGCTGCCTCACATGCGACACTCCTCTTAGGTCGTGCCTACAGGCCGGTAAACCCTTCTGACAGCAAACACAGTAGGAAAATGAAGGCTGCTATTCCCACTGGTATGAAACAGTATCGGGGGGTGGGGGGGGGTGTTCAGTTGCAGAAGGAACACGGGAAGCAGCATTTTATTTATTTATTTACTTACTTACTTCACTTATATCTAGGGTTGTCGACCTTCATCTGGGGCCTGGAGACCTCCCGCTTTTACCGTTGATATCCAGGCAAGAGAGATCCGTTTCCCTGGAGAAAATGGCTGCTTTGGAGGGTGGACTGAATGGCATTGTGTCCTGCTGCAGTCTCTCCCTTCCTCAAACTCCACCCTCCTCAGGCTCCACCCCCAAAATTGCCAGGTATTTCCCAACCCAAAGCTGGCAATCCTACTTATATCCCACCGCTATCCCTCGTTTGGTGTAGTCACCAAACTGGTGTAGTTTAGTGAAGGCAAATAGCTGATTTTGCTGCTACCAAAAGGGTTGAGGTAAGGTTCTTTCTGATATGTGGGACTGTGGCATCCGGCCAGTAGTTCAAAAACAACCTTTCCGGAGGAAAAGGCACCACATAACCAGTAATTAGGGATATTTGAGACAACACTGCCTGCCAAAATTGTTTAATTTTTGCACATTGCCACCAGCAATGTGCATAAGTCCCTACCTGCCCACATTTCTTCCAACAGAAAGGTGAGTACGATGCTAAGACATGCAAGTTTTAGTGGTGTGTAGTACCAGTGGATCAAGATTGCAAGTAGATAAATAAGTACCGCTTCAGTGGGAAGGTAACAGTGTTCAGTGCGCCTCAGTGTCCAGTCATGCCAGCCACATGACCATGGTAATGTCTTCGGACAGTGCTGGCTCATCGGCTTGGAAACGGAGATGAGCACCGCAACCCTAGAGGTGTGTAGTACCAGTGGATCAAGATTGCAAGTAGATAAATAAGTACTGCTTCAGTGGGAAGGTAACAGCGTTCAGTGCGCCTCAGTGTCCAGTCATGCCAGCCACATGACCATGGTAATGTCTTCGGACAGTGCTGGCTCATCGGCTTGGAAATGATGAGCACCGCAACCCTAGAGTCGGATTCGACTGGCTTTCGAGCAAGGGAAACCTTTACCTTTATCTTTTTAGTACCAGTGGATTAAGATTTTAAACGTTTGGATTTCCACACTTATTAAGAAGAAAAAATAGACAAACTCCAGACTGGTGACCAGCTATTATCTGACAGTGTTGAGTCACAATCAAGCTGCCATAGTTTCTGATAAGACAAAGGTTTTCTGTTTTCTATATTAAGCAAAATTTTATAGATTTTACAAATCAAGTTATGATTATTAGTTATGGAGTCCTGAAGAATGTACTCAAATTTAGTTAAAGGAGTAGGCAAGACATGGCCAGTTTTTAAACAATCACAAAGACTACATCGCTGTAAATAAAGAAGCCATGGTACCGGTTTATCAAACTTGTCTTCAAATCTGGCTTTGTCAAGAATACCATATTTAGAAGTGATGTTCCCTCTAAGTTGTGGAGTCTTGTGAGCAAAAATTCTACTTTGTGAGCAACTGGCATTAAAGTTGTGAGCGAGCAATTTGGCTACTGCATAAATGAGTTTGCTCTGGAGCCTTCCTTCCTGAGCGAAGACAAAAATGTGCGAGCCGCAGGCTAAAAAATCCTGTGAGCTAGCTCACACTAACTCATCTTAGAGGGAACACTGCTGGCAACTCATCTAGTAAAATTGCACTGTCGCCATGGTTTAAAGAGGTTATGTTCCTGTCCCAGTAAGAACCAGTCCTGATCCAGAAATGAGGAGAAGCGTGATACGGATGGTAGCATTTTCTTTCTCTTGGAGTTCCAAATGCATAAAATAGAGGAAAGAAATTGATTATTATGAACTTGCTGAGGCCTAACTTGTAGCTTATTCCAAATTATGTCAGAAATATTTTTAGGATAAGTGAGAAGTATTGGAGTCGGGAGTCCATGGAACAGTGAAACAGCTAGATCTTTATTGCTGGTCCGGATGAACCATACAATCCAGGGCTCCGAGCCCTCCTTTTATGCTGGTCAGGGATAATCCCCTGACCTCGCCCAACTGGCCTGATAGGCTATTATCAGTCTATTTACATCTCATAGGTTCCCTGGGAGAAACCTAGGTACATGATTGGTGGCTGGTTAGAATCCACCTGGCCTTTGTTCTACCTGGCTGAAGCTCAGGTAGTTTCTTGGCCATGTGCTCTGGCCACATGGCGGTCGCCATTGCTGGAGCACATGGCGACCGCATGGTCAATACATAACACCAAGTGTATTCAGATTGAATTGTGACCCAAACTCTAGGGGATTCTCTCTTCTCAACAGCTTTATAATAGATAGATATCAAAAATGTAATGTATCTCCAGACTAGAGTTCAGTTCTTCAGAAGGAAATGATAGTATCAGAGGTTGGACTCTGGACATCACAGCCCTGGTGCTGGGATCTCTCCCCTCCTTAATTTTTCTCTCTCCTCCATTTCATTCCAAAATATCCTCCTTAAAAACAGTAGGATTACCGGCTCCTTGTTCAGAAACATCTGGAGATTTTGGGAGTGTAGTAGTCTGAAGAGGGCGGGGTCTGGAGAGCGGAGAGACTTCAGTGTGGAATACTGCTATAGAGTCCACCTTCCAATGGAGCCATTTTCCCCAGGAGAATTGATCTCTGTCGTCTGGAGATCAGTTGTAACCAGTATTCCCTCTAAGCTGAGTTAGCATGTGCTAGCTCACAGTTTTTTAGCCTCCGGCTCACACATTTTCGTCTTAGCTCAGGAAGGAGGGCTCCAGAGCAAACTAATTTATGCAGCAGCCAAGTTGCTCCCTCACAATGTTAATGCCAGTAGCTCACAAAGTAGAATTTTTGCTCACAAGACTACACAGCTTAGAGCAGTGGTGGCAAACCTATGGCACGCGTGCCAGAGGTGGCACTCAGAGCCCTCTCTGTGGGCACGCACGGCATCGCCCCAGCACAGAGTTCACAAGATTGGACAGCAAAAATCACATTAATTGTTCAAAAGCATGCCAAATGCAAACTTTTACCTTTCAATAAAAAGTTGTTTGTATCATTGAAAGCTCTGTTATTGTGTTTTTCTTTTAAGACAAAAGATGTTAATGTATGAGTTGCTTTTTCTAAAACGAAAACCTCAGTATTCAGGTTAAATTGTCGTGTTGGCACTTTGCGATAATTAAGTGGGTTTTGGGTTGCAGTTTGGGCACTCGGTCTCTAAAAGGTTCACCATCACTGGCTTAGAGGGAGCATTGGTTGTAACAGTGGGAGATCTCCAGCCACCACCTGAAAGTTTTTTTTTTTTTAAATTAGATCTTTAAACTTTAAACAAATTAGAGCTAAGGGAGTAATTCCCCCACGCTTATAACAATTAATTTGTGCTTATATTATTAGGTGTACTGCACCTAACTATACAATTGATTCCTAATCTACACTTTATCATTTCATGTAGTCTTGAATCCAACTGTAGAATCTTGACCACGTAGCTCTGACCACGTGGCACCTCATCTTTTCCTTGAATCAATAGAGATAATTTGTCCATTTCTGCAGTTTCCATCCACTTACATATTATATCCTCTTTTGATGGAATTTCTTCATTTTTCCAATATTTTGCATAGGTTATTCTAGCTGTGGTTATAACACGCATAAGAAGGTAGCAATCCATTCTTTTATAATGATCTGGAACTATATTTAACAGAAATGATTCAGGAAGGAAAGAGATATCAATTTCTAACATTTTTAAAAAGTATTTCATAAATTCACACCCAATAATTGTGAAGTAACTTTTTCCTGCATCTTCAGTCTGTCTAGACTTTCATGTTGACCTATAACCCTCTGGGGCAAACACTGTACTTTTGAAAAAAATATTCTTGAATGTCTTGTATGTAATTTACTTTGCAATTATTGTGATGGTGTAATATTAAATTAGCATTATGGATACCAATACATTGAACGAAAAAACCCTTTTTAAAAGTTGATTTAAGATTACATTATTGTTTATTACCCAATGCTTTAGTGTTAATATTTTCTACCACCTGAAAGTTGGCAACCCTAGAGAACAGGGGCCTTTCCTCTATCATAATTATCTGGCAATATCTTTTGTTTCTGGGCTAGTCTCCTCTGGACTACATGGTGCTAAACAGCTTGCTGTGCCATGTAAACTCAGGCCAAAGGAACAGCATGGCATTTGAGTCACAGAGATGTGAGGAACAACCCAGGGACTTTTAATCCAGCCCGGGACGTTCCTCTTTAAGCCAAACCTGTCTGTCTTCCTCCTACCGAAAAAGCAAAACACCGCAGAGGGAATACTGGCTTCAGTGGAAAAGTACAGGAGAGCCAATCCGGATCCACCCTGTACAGGATGCCCTTCATTTCTATTCCTACGGGATGGGACTGCTCACACGCAACAGAGGGAGGGATTTGGCAGGAGAAAGGCCGGGCCCAGAAATAAAACAAATAGCAGCTGCCGTGCTGGGAGTGAATTCGGCCTTGCCAAGGACAGGGTAAAGGTAGCAGTGTGCTCCTATACTAGGATTCCCCAGTGTTTTTGAGCCTGCGGGCACCTTTGGAATTCTGACATGCTGTGGCAGGCTCAGGCAGAAAATGGCTGCCACAACATGTCTGCCGCAGAAGGCGGAACCAGCCACAAAATGGCTGCCCTGGTTTGCCTTCAGTCACGGAGTGAAGAGCCATGTGTTGCGGTGGCAGCTGCTGCCAAAACAGGTTTTTTAAAAACCTGCACAGCGAATCAAATTTCCAGTGACTAGTCAGAATCCTTGCTGGGCAAAAGCCCTACCTGGCCGTGCCCACTTTCTAGAAACTCTTGACTTTCAAGTAATTCTCAGAATCCAAGACGCTGATTCAAAATACCACTCGAAAGCCATTTCTCGGTGTCCTGCCTTCTCCCACAAGAACACATGAAGCTGCCTTATACTGATTCAGACCATTGGTCTATGTTGTCTAGAGCGTGGACTCTAATCTGGGAGAACTGGGTTTGATTCCCCAGTCCTCCACATGCAGCTGCTTGTGTGACCTTGGGTCAGTTACAAGTTCTTTCAGAGCTGTTCTCTCAGGAGCAGTTCTTGAAAGAGCTCTCTCAGCCCCACCTGCCTCACAGGGTGTCTAATGTGGGGAGGGGAAGAGAAAGGAGATTGTAAATTGCTCTGAGACTCCTTCGGGTAGTGAAGGGCGGGGTATAAATCCAATCTCCTCTCCTCTTCTCCTCCTCCTCCTCCTCCTCAGAATGGCAATGGCTGTCCAAGGGCTCAGGCAGATAAGGGTCTTTCACATCACCTAGCACCTGTTCCTTTTAACTGGGATTGAATCTGGGACCTTCTGCATGCCAAGCAGATGCTCCATTGCTGAGCCACAGCCCCTCCCTATATGGGACTCTGGGTATGGGGTGGTCTCCTATCCAAGACCACATTGGCTGGGCTTCAGTATTCTTTCAGGTTTGGGACGAAGGAAGGCGGCGGCAGGAAGGAGGGAGGGAGCAGGGCCAAGAAAGCTGGGTTGCAACCCTATTGTTATCGCAGATCCTGTGGCACAAGCTCTGAAGATCCCAAGGAGACAGGAAAGACACGTTTATTTGCTCTTTGCGGGAGGCAACCTGGCCCTCCTTTGCTAGCCAGTCGGAAGAAAAACTGGTTGCGGTGCCTTTGGGCAAGTGACTAATTATCTCCATTCTCCTCCACCCGTGAAATAGCAAGATTACTTTTCTCTCTTGGCAAAATCTGAGTCAGCACTAGGTTTGCCAACATCCAGGTGGGGCCTGGAGACCAACTGATCCCCAGACTACATTCCCCTGGAGAAAATGCAAGGTGTGTAAGGTGAACTCTCTGGCCTTATACCCACTGAGGTCCCTCCCCTTCCCAAACCCCACATTCTTTCCAGATTGCACCCCCAAATCTCCAGGAATTTCCCGACCTAGAGATGGTAACCCTAGCCAGTGCTCAGAGCTAAGAAACCATCTTGTCCAGTTTAGTGTAGTGGTTAGGAGCACGGACTCTAATCTGGGAGAACCGGGTTTAATTTCCCACTCCTCCACATGCAGCTGCTGGGGTGACCTTGGGTCAGTTACAAGTTCTTTCAGAGCTGTTCTTTCAGGACCAGTTCTTGAGAGAGCTCTCTCAGCCCCACCTACCTCACAGGGTGTCTGTTGTGGGGAGTGAGAGGGAAAGCCGCTCTGAGACTCTTTTGGATAGTGAAGGGCAGGATATAAATCCAATCTCCTCCTCCTCCTCTCTTCATCTACTTCTCCTCTTCCAGCCTTTGCTCAAATGCACAAGAATACTCTTAGGCATGTATAGAGTGCCTTTCCATCAGCATTATCAAAAATTGGGCACTGCATTACTGGGACTTAGGGTCGTTCTTACATACAGGTCGGTCCTTATCTCTTAATGCTGTCATCAGCTACTGTCAGAGGCAGTAGGGCGCAAGAGTTACAGTCTTGAGTTGGGAGACCCATGTTCAGATCCCCACTTAGCTGTGAAGCTCCCTGGGGGATATTGAGCCAGTCACTGTCTCCCTCAGCCTCACCAGCAACAGGGCTGTTGTGAAGAGGAAACTGTGTGCAGTGAACTCCTAGGAGGGAGGCTGAGAATGCAAATGCCATGAATAATATTAATAAACACTAATTAGCATTTATATTAATACTGCCCTTGTGAGACACCACCGCAGACAGACCTTTTGTTTCACCTTGTCTTATCCTTAATGCGATGCTCTTTTGTTGAGAAAGCTTACGGCCCACTGCTGGATTCACTCATTACAGAGTTCACAGTCTGTGTAACAGTGATTTGTGGGTTCTCTTCAGTTCCCATGTGTGTGGTGCCAATCCACCAGGTGTAGAGTAATCAAGGGAAGGCATACGTGGAGCAGTGATGCTCTGTATTCTTGGTGCTTAGGGGCAACAGTGGGACGGCTTCTGAAGTTCTGGCCCTGCTGATAAACCTACTGATGGCCCTTGGGTTTTGGCCACTGTGTGACACAGAGTGTTATACTGGGTGGGCCATTGGCCTGATCCAACATGGCTTCTCTTATGTTCTTATGTCTGGGGCAGTGATTGTGAGAGTTCTGCTCAAAGTAGTCAAGGATCAGATCTTGGTTGGTTAACCAAAGTTCTTTATTTCCAATTTCTACATTAGTACAGCTTCTCGGATTATTGTCAGAGATGAGACAGATAATACAAGCAGGTCTATTATACCATTCCAAGGAGTTTGAATTACCCATAGGTAGCCAATCACTATAGGGGAAAATTGGCGGGCAAAAAGGAGTTCTGACCGTTTGGTTCTCACAGGAAAGAAAGTAAGGTGTCAAGCTGTAAATTTCCTTTCCCAAACCAGACCCCTCAGATGTTACCAGTTCACATAACAATCAATGGCCTCAAGGTTTTTGCATGTGATAAGAGATGAGAGGTATCCTCCCTTGAAGTCTCAGCCGGGGCAGCTGGAATGCGGAGGCAGGGATGTGAGAGGCCTCCTTATTCTCATACATTACAGATGTCACCCTCCCGCTTCATTTGCTACAAACTCCAGGCCTGGTCAAGCAGTAGAACAGTAGAACATGGCAGTTACAAGCAGAGAATAAAACATAGGGTAACATAAAGGGTACAGGCATGATTACTATGATGTCTGAATTAGCAGATTCTGACAGTGATGCTCTGTATTCTTGGTGCTTGGGGGGGCAAGAGTGGAAGGGCCTCTGGAGTTCTGGCCCCACTGGTGGACCTCCTGATGGCACCTGGGTTTTGGCCACTGTGTGACACAGTGTGTTGGACTGGGTGGGCCACTGGCCTGATCCAACATGGCTTCTCTTATGTTCTTATGTCTGGGGCAGTGATGCTCTGTATTCTTGGTGCTTGGGGGGCAACAGTGGGAGAGCTTCTGGAGTTCTGGCCCCGCATGTGTACCTCCTGAGGGCACCTAAATTTTAGTCACTGTGCGACACAGAATGTTGGACTGGATGGGCCACTGGCCTGATCCAGCATGGCTTCTCTTATGCTCTTATCTCTTCCTTAGAAACCAGGACTCGCAAGCCGGTCTAGCCCTCCTCTCTCTCATTTTACAAAATGGCGCCCTGGACTTTTCTGAGAAGGAATGCGAGAAGGGAATATTGTTACCTGTTTCTGAAATGCCACATCTATGAAGCAAATTATCTAGAATGCAACCCCCCCAGAAGCATAAATTGATGATGGCGCATCTATCTCAGCTCTGCCATTTCTCTTATCTTGTTTAGGGTCTTCTTGTATTTGGAATCTCTGACTCCGCAGTGCCAACCTAGTTTCCAAATCAGTTTCTCTTCTTGTTCTTGATAAATATGCAGCTTCCCTGCCAAACCACCAGAATATCCTTGGCACGCTTGTGTAATAGCAACGGCAGACAAAACATACGCAGTGCTATTGTCAAAAAAGGTCACAGAGCGCAAGCCAAGAAACAGGCAGGCCTCGGAGTCGCCCTGGCAGTGACATAGATCTGAAGAACCAGCTCTCTTTTCATTTATTTACTTTATTTATACCTTGCCTTTCTCCCAAGTGGGGACACAATGTGGCTTACATCATTCTCCTCTCCTCCATTTTATCTTCACAACAACCCTGTGAGAGAGGCCAGGCTGAAAATGTGTGACTGGCCCAAGGTCACCCAGCAAGCTTCCTTGGCAAGGCAGGGATTTGAATTTGCGTCTCCTAGATATCTGACACTGGCTCTGAGTCTTTTTCAACAGAGAGGCCTGTGGCGAGGAGAGGGCTGTGATGACCAGTCCCACAGGCCTCACTTCAAAAAGGATGTGGACAGAATGGAGTGGGTGCAGAAGAGAGCGATGAGGATGATTCGAGGGCCTGGAGACCAAGCCCTGTGAGGAAAGGCTGAGGGACTGGGGAATGTTCAGTCTGGAGAAGAGGCGGTTGAGGGGGGACACAATTGCTCTCCTGAAGGATCTGGAGGGCTGTCCCTTAGAGGAGGGCAGGGAGCTGTTCCTGTTGGCAGCAGAGAAGAAGACTCGCAAGAATGGGTTTCAGTTAAGGGCGGGAAGGTACTGGCTGGATCTTAGGAAAAACTTTTTGACAGTAAGAGTTGTGCAACAGTGGAATCGGCTGCCTAGGGAGGTGGTGAGCTTCCTCTCCCTGGCAGTCTTTAAACAGTGGCTGGACAAACCCTTGTCAGGGATGCTCTAGGCTGATCCTGCATTGAGCAGGGGGTTGGACTAGATGGCTTGTATGGCCCCTTCCGACTCTGTGATTCTATGATTCTATATTTAATTTAGAAAAAATTCTACCCAACCTTCCAGCATACCAGCAAGGATCTAAGAGGCCAGGTTCAAATCCCCTCGCTGCCATGGAAGCCTGCTGGGTGACCTTGGGCCAGTCACATGCTCTCTGCTTAACCTACCCCACAGGGTCGTTGTGGGGATGAAATGGAAAAGGGAAGAATATTGTCGGCCACTTTGGGGTCCATCTTGGGGAGAAAAGTGGGGTGCAAACGAAGGGCACAAATAAATAGCAGCAAATCCTTCCTGCAGTGCAGGAAGTCTTTTTTCCCATGGAAGAGGCATGCTTTGTTGGGGGGAAGTCCCCTTGCACCAAAAGGAGGCTTGGCAAATGACTGAGTAAAGTCACAGGATCCAACCTGTAAACCTGCATTAAAGAAGTCAGCCAGCATTGGATGCATTTAACAACTGCTTTGATTGTGCTTTGGGGTGTTTAATGCAGGTTTAAATGGCAGTTAGGCCATGTCACAGACAGCTAGTGTGATGTCTTGGTTAGAGCATCAAACTAGGGCTGATTCCGCATTGGCTTTTCCCTCTGTTGTTTTACAAAACCCACCCTGGAACAGAAGTCCCCCTCTACATCGCATGCCACTTTCACTTTCTTTGATTATCGGATTTTATGGAAGCTTCCACACTCCATGCTGCTTTCACTGTCTTTGATCGTTGGGCTTTATGTTCACTTCTGCATAGAATTATGGCTGTTTTATGGCCGTTTGGCGTTGCCCTGAGGTGTTTGAATGTGGTTTTGAGCTGCACTTTTCCCTCCCAGTTGAGAAAATGTGGAGCAAATGCGAGATGCAGAATCGCGCTAGGACCAGGGAGGCCTGAGGTTCAGATCTCCAAATGCCATGAAACTGGGTGACCTCAAGCCCAGGTAAGCCCTCTGTCTAACCCACCTCACAGGGCTGTTGAGAGCATAAAATAGAGGAGGGGGAGATCAATATAGGGTGCCCTGGGCTCCCTGGAAGAAGGGCGAGAATAAAAATGCAATGAATATATAAAACAAATCTAGATAAAGGCCTCAACAGATCAGCTGTTGTGACTCCTGCCTCTGTTTCAGGGGTAGTATCTATTTTTTGGTGTAGCCAGTTTGGTGTAGTGGTTAAGTGCGGGGACTCTAATCTGGGAGAACTGGATTTGATTCCCCACTCCTCCACTTGCAGCTGCTGGATGACCCTGGGCAAACCATAGTTCTCTCAGTGCTGTTCTCTCACGAGCTCTCTCAGCCCCACCTACCCCACAGGGTGTCTGTTGTGGGGAGGAGAAAGGAAAGGAGTTTGTAAGCCACTCTGCAACTCCAAGTGAAGGGCGGTGTATAAATCCAATCTCTTCCTCCTCTTCCTCCTCCTCCTCTTCTAGATTTTCCCAGTAGCATTTTACCTCCTTGCTCCATATATATACTGTAACCAAGCTGGTGCATGAAGGAGGAAAGGCTGATTTGTATACATGCAAAGAATACATATGCCTCCGTGCGCCAGTGCAAGCACATGTGTGAGACAAAAACACATACCTGTGTCCTAGGAAACATGCAAAAATGAGAAGGTACCTGCCCATTCTTGGGTGCAGCCACCACACCAGCTGGTTTCAAAACCACAGCCCCAGATGAAAGAGGTTCCCCACTTTTGCCCTGCATGTCTTTTACTAGGGGTATAGTATCTATTTTTGGGGGGCTGCGGTGGCTCAGAGGTTAAGATGCTGAGCTGCAGACTGGAAGGTCGGTAGCTCGGCAGTTCGAGACCCGAGTGCTGCATGACGGCGTGAGCTCCCATCTCTGGCCCCAACTCCCGCCAACCTAGCAGTTGGAAAGCAAGAAATTGCAAGTAGATAAATAGGTACCGCTTCGGTGGGAAGGTAACAGCGTTCCATGCGCCTCGGCGTCTAGTCATGCTGGCCACATGACCACGGAGAAGTCTTCGGACAGCGCTGGTTCTTCGGCTTGGAGAAAGAGATAAGCACTGCCCCCTAGAGTCAGATTCGACTGGCTTTCGAGCAAGGGAAACCTTTACTTTTATCTATTTTTATCTGAAACACTTTCCCTGTTGTTTAGGGTTACCATATTCCGAAAAGCAAACAAGAGGACATCTTTCCTGATTTGACTAATTCAAAGAAGTGATCACTAGGACAAATCTCATTTTAAGGACCCCAACTATTTAAGCTGTGATAACTGCTACTGATTAGGAATATTCCTAACCTTCCAACCCCCAAAGGGGAAGGGTGGGGGGTGTTTTTTGCATTTCATTTACGTCTGGGGTGGTGGTTGGGGTGTGTGTGTTTGTGCTGCATTTAATTTAATTATTTATTAGTATTATTGTCTTTATTATTACTCAGAAGTACAGTCGTTTAGAGACCGACAAAAAAATAACGGCAGCCCCACCAGAAATCTTTTTGCCTCACAAGCCACAAAATATCTTTCGTCTGTAGTTGCTATTACCCAGGCTTTTGGTCAAGCTGCCAGTCACATCCTCACAGCCTAACCTACTTCACAGGACTGTTGTGAGGATAAAATGCAGAAGACAAGGCTGTTGTGGTAAGCAGCATCGGAGGGGCATCAGTGAGGTAAGAGTAAATAAATAATTTTCAGCATCTCACTCGCCTGTTAACAAACAGGTGATGGAAGATGAAATTTAATTCAGATGAAATATTTATTTCAGATTTACTGCGGATGGAATAAACACAAGCTATAATATTTGCTGGACGGAGAAGGAGGAGACAAGCGGTGATCCATGCAGAACGGATGGGGCTTGGGGGGAGATAGCAACACTGGCCAGTGATGGGGGGTGAGAGGGTAGAGTTGCCAGATCCAGGTTGGGAAACACCTGGGGATTTGGGGATGGAGCCTGGGGAGGTCAGGGACCTCAGTGGGGTACAATGCCATAGAGTCCACCCCCCAAAGCAGCCATTTTCTCCAGGGGAACTGATCTCTGTAGTCCGCAGATGAGCTGTAACTCCTGGGGATTCCCAGGTCCCATCTGGAGGTAGGCATCCCTACGCTGGATATATCAGTCATAGAATCATAGAATTGGAAGGGACCTCCAGAGTCATCTAGTCCAACCCCTGCACAATGCAGGAAATTCACAAAGACCCCCCCACACACACTCCCGGTGACCCCTGCGCCGTGCCCAGATGACAAAAAACCTCCAGGATCTCCAGCCCAACTGGCCTAGAGAAAAACTGCATCCATTCCTGAGTCCAAAGTGACGATCGGTATTTCCCCTGGGCGTGTAAGAAAGGGCCACGAGAACGAAGCACCGAGGCAACCCTTCGTGCCCTCCCTCTCATGATCTGCCTAAATCCCTGTTGTGCATTTAATAAGCGTGTTCGTTTAATATTCGTGCAAAAGGAGGCATTTGGGAAAGCGCAACTTTTCTCACCGCTGAATTGGAGAAGCTACTCCGGCTGCAAAAAAACCTCCCCAGATGTAACACTGCCCAAGAGTCAGTAGCCCGGTCATCTAAACAGAAAGAAGTCTGCTGCACTGCATGATGGGACTTGTAGTCTCTTGCGGGGGACCCGCCGTTCTAGTCAAATACGAAAGACTGGTTGCTCGGATACCGCCAGTAAACAATGCTTCATCATGTCGCAGTATATTTTTTTCGAATTGCCCAAGGGGCCTCCGGTTCCCGTAAGTCTCCGTTGCTGGACATGCAATTGCCTTAAAGGCTGAGCTTAGCAGAGGCTGCTCTTTTGCAGTGGTGGTGATATTCCTCAATAGGCCAGAAAAAGGTGGATGGAGGGTTGCCAGCTCCGGGTTGGAAAATACATGGAGATTTGGGAGTTGGAGCCTGGATAGGGCAAGGTTTGGGGTGGGGAAATGGCCTCATCCGGGTATTGAAACTATAGAGTCCACCCTCCAGAACAGCCATTCCCCCCCCCCCCGCCCCGCCCCGGGAACTTTTCTCTAGTCCGGAGATTAGTTGAAAAATAGGGTTGCCAGCCAGGTCTGGGTTGGCTGGAAACTTTGGGGGTGGATCCGGGAGAAAGGGGGGGGGGTTTGCAGTGTTCCCTCTAAGCTGAGTTAGTGTGAGCTCGCTCAGTTTTTTTAGCCTCCAGCTCCCACATTTTTGTCTCAGCTCAGGAAGGATGGCTCCAGAGCAAACTAATTTATGCAGCAGCCAAATCACTCGCTCACAACTTTAATGCCAGTAGCTCCCAAAGTAGAAGTTTTGTGCACAAGACTCCACAGCTTAGAGGGAGCATTGCTGAGCATGGTATAATGCCACCCTCCAAAGCAGCCATTTTCTCCAGGGGAGCCAACCTCTGTCAGCTGGAGATCAGTTGTAAAAGCGGGAGATCTCCAGGCTCCACCTGGAGGCTGGCAACCCTATTGGGGAAAAACAGATCTCCTGGCCCCACCTGGAGGTTGGCTAGGGATTGCCCCAAAGGCTCTTGGAAGTAACAAATTTTAGTTTTCTGGTGGATGAATGATGGGGTGGATTTTAATGAATTAAATCTCAATATAAGGATACAACAGGCTTTTGGTTGTATAGGCCCTGAGGGGATTATTCAAAAGGTATTTTCACATTTAGGGGGCCTTGCTGTTGTTAATAATGCTATAATCGTACATTGTACCATTGCCCGGACATGGATGGTCCAGGCTAGCCCGATCTTGGCAGCTCTCGGAACCCGTAGCCCAGGGGCGTAGACTTCTGGTTTCGGGGGGGGGGCAGGGGCTCCTTCCTTCCTTCCTTCCTCTCTCGCCCTCCCTCCCTCCCTCCCTCCCTCCCCCCCCCTCTCTCTTTCTTGCCTTCTGACATGCTTCTGGTGATATCAGGTGGTGTAGCATATGCAAATAAGTTATGCTAATGAGTTATGCTAATGAGCTCCTGCGCCTCTTTTTCTATGAAATCTGCTGTTGGAAAGGAAAGCGAGGTGAAAGCTGGGGATTCAGGAGCACAAGGTGTCCTGGTGTGACAGGGGAGGAATGGGACATAGGGTAACGGCTCGCTGGGGCAATGTTCTCCCCCCCCCGGGAAACTGCCGCGCCTCACCGGGCCCTTCTGAGGCCCGCCAGCCGCTGCTGCCAGTGCCTCTCCCCCCCCCCTCTCCCTCTCCAGCAGTGGCGGCTGGGCCTCGGAAGGACCCGGGGAGGCGCGGCAGCAGGCGTTCCGTTTTGCCGGGGGTGGCTGAGCCCCCCTGGGAAATTTCGGGGGTGGCTCGAGCCCTTGAGCTCCCCCGTACTCTACACCTATGCCGTAGCCCTGGTCTGAAGAAGTGAGCAGTGACTCATGAAAGGTCATCCGCTGCCACAAATTTTGTTAGTCTTTGAGGTGCTCCTGGACTCCTGGTCTGTCCTCTCCCTGAGACTCTGGAGAACTGCTACCATTAAGAGCAGACAAGACCAATCTGGATGGATTGCTGGACTGTCTGTGTAGAAAGTAGCTTCATTTATTGTGCCTTTTTGGGGGGGAGGGGAGAGATCCATCAATCATCACCACAGACTTCTGATCTCACTCGAGTTTCAACCTTCAGATCTAATATAGAAACTGTAGGCTTAAATTGGTGTCTTAAAGATTGTGTCTTTTAAACATTCGCAGTTGACAAAAGCTTCCCCTGGCTTGTGGTACTGGAAAGAGGACACCAAATCTCTCGACTTTGCTGGGTGAGTGTTGAGCAGCATCTGTCTCTCTGCCTTTCTAGATGTGCAAAGGTGACACACTTGGTGAAAACCAGGGGTCCTTTCGAGCAGGAGCTCGGGGGAGCGCAGCTCCGGAAGTTGGTGCCAGCCCCCCCCCCCCCCCGGCGGGGGAATGCCTGCTCGTGTCATGGCTGCAGCAAAATGACCTCATCCCCTGGAAAGGTCCTTGTTCCTCTGACCGGCCTTCTGAAGGCTTCAGCCATCACTGAAGCTATCCTCCCAGAATAGTGGTATTTCTGAGGCTTAGATTAGTAGCAGTCCCCTCTCTGCCAGCTTTCTTTCTTTCTTTCTCTCTCTCTCTCTCTCTCTCTGTCTCTCTTCTTTCTTTCTTGTCTTCTGACATACTTCTGGTGATGTCAGGGGGTGTGGCATATGCAAATAAGTTATGCTAATGAGTTTTGCTAATGAGCTCCTGGACCTCTTTTTCTACGAAATGACCCCTGGTGAAAACTGTTCGTCTCACTTTCCATGCCATCATTCCAATGGTGTCCATTCCTCTCCAGGGTCAAGCTTGTGAGCAGCGGGGGGGGGGGGGGGTGCTTCTACAAGCAGAAGATTGTCCTGTAGAGTGCTGATTGGCTGACCTTCTGTGATGTCACCAGGAAACCTGCCTAATCCTGATGGATTAATCGATGAACTCTCAAACGCACCTGAAGTGTGCTCTGCCTAAACCATAACAAGGAAGTGTCCTAGAGTTTAAATAATGTTTTGAGGGGCCTTTATTAGCCAGAGTTAATTGATTGTACTATTTACTAGCCAATGCTTTCATGTTAATGTGGGTAAATAGCACCTTTTCGGGCAGTAAATGCATAGCAGAGCATCATTCATAGACCAACAAAAAAGCTGTATTTCCAACTGCTATTTTTTAAAATATTGTAGTGCCTTCCCTACTCCAGAGCCCAAGGAGAAAGTGAAGAAGGGCAAAATCATCCATTTCCAGGAACCTGGTGCTAAACCACCCGATAGGTATGTAGGTTTTGTTTCTCTTTCATTTATTTGCTTACTGCTCTGCATCTGATTCAGGAGGGTCCCCAAGGCAGCTTAACATAAAATTAATTTGAGGAGGGGTCTCTCTCCTTGGACACTGATATTTCTGGGTGGCATTCCGTGGCCAGGGCGGAAGCCAGATTGGAATGGGTCTGGAGCCGATGTGTCCTCTAGGAAAGTCTGGAGCGACTCTGCCACCACTCTCTCAGCTACCCAGGAATGAAAGATTTGATACGGGGCGGTAATTGGCCAGATCCGTAGGCTCCAAAGATGGTTTCTTGAAGAGCGGTATTACCACTGCCTCCTTTACTCTCCCCGGGGTAGATACCCGAACATAGGGACAGATTTATAATGTCCACCAGGGGACTTGTATTCCATCACCACTTGCTTTTACCAGCCATGATGGACAAGGGTCTAAGAGGCAAGTGGCGGGCTTACCAGCATCCATGAATTCATGGCTTAGCGTGCAGACCAATTTAGGCCCTCTCCCCACTTCTCCCCCAAGGCATGGGGCCTTGGGAGGAAGTTGGGGGGGCCAGGCCCTGGGAGGTCCCACCGTGGCTACAGGCCTGCCTATCCCCATGCCAAAGATCAAATCCAGGGTGTGGCCTGCTTGATGTGTGGAAACTGATACAATCTGGGGGAGAGTCCCAGCACTGCCACGGAGTCTTCCTTTTCTTACATTTTGGGTGTCCCAGATAGGGAACCAGCCTCCCATAGGTCAGCCCCAGAACTGTTCCTCTAAAGAAATGGGATTTTAAAGGATTTCCTAACCCCCTCCCCCACTATGTGCAGACAGACTCCGAGTGTCTTCCGAGAAATGCTGGCTTCCCGAACTGGTCTCCGGGAGGATAAAGCTCTTCGTCCTCCGAAGCGAGGGCAGCACGAGTTGATCACACTGGAAGATGTGAAGTGTGAGTAAGCGCAAGTGTCGTCTGTGCTGGAGTCGCAGAATCGTGTGCACCGCTGAGGCTTTGTTGATAACATGGGACATACCTGAGATTGTTGCAGAGGTTGCTGATTCAGAGTTATACAGAACCCACACCTTCCCCCTTTGCTGTTCCGAGGCGCACGGCCCTCTCCGTCCCCTCCTGCAAGATTTAAAGGGTCCTTCAGTTGATCAGCAGGGAGCATGTGGTCTGTCGATCAGCTGGAGGGCCCTTTAAATTCTGCAGGAGGGGAGGGAGAGGGGCGTGTGCCACCCCCCCCACTTCTTTTCAAAAGCATTTAAAGGATCTCTTTAAATGCTCCTGAGAAGAAGAGTGGGGGGCCTTTAAGAAGTGTGGGGGCCTTTAAGGAAGGGGACAGAATCCCCTGTAGCCCCACTGTAGCTACGGGCCAGACACCCCAAGAACACCCTGCATGTGGAAAGCTAGTATGTCAGGCAGAAGGGTCCTAGCCTTTTCCCTGATGTTCTATCTATGGATGCTACCCCTTGTCCAAAACTCACTGGACATGGAAGCAGATGTGGTTCTGATCCTTAAGGAATCTCCTCTCCCTACGCTGACCTTTCCCTGATAATCGCTACCCCCATGGCTGCTTTCGATCCATTTTGAAAAAAATAATGGGAAATCTTTAAAGGTATCACCCATAACTGAGCTTGCAGTCCCTTCTGATCACTTAAGATGGGAATGAATGTGCAGGAGAGGAGATTCTGGGGGGATTCTTTAGGGGGACGATTCATTGAAACACCATTAAATTAATTAAAACAACCCTGTTGCAGTCATAATGGCTTGAGCCAAGCAAAAACTGAAGAAGTGCGTGTGTCATTTTTTATCCTGTTTTCGTACTTTCTGGGCACGATGCACTGCAGAGAGATTGCAGGCTCAGGTAAATACTGACTTTTCAATTGTTTAAGTTTAGTTCACTTTGGCTGTTTCCAGATGCTGCAATGTTTCTGGCCCATGATGACGAGTCACCTGACATCCCTTCTTTCTCAGTAGTTTTGAGGTAAGCAGTCTGGTGTTGATCTTTAAAGCCCTATATGGTCTGGGGCCTGCCTACCTGAGGGATCGCCTTTCCCCATATGTGCCCCAGAGGGCACTGAGGTCAAGCTCACAACATTGCTTGACTCTCCCCGGTCTGAAAGAAATCCGGCTGGCCAGTACTAGAACCAGGGCCTTCTCGGTGGCAGCCCCATACTGGTGGAATGAGCTCCCGGACAACATCAGGGCCCAGCAGGACTTATTACAGTTCTGCAGGGCCTGCAAGACGGAGCTCTTCTGCCAGGCTTTCGATTAGGAGCTGCCACCAGGGGATTAAGGACAACTCGCCCTGGGACTTGCTGGCCGAGCCCTTGCCGGAGACGGCTTACTTTGGCTGCCGCCTTTTTTTTCACCGTGTGACTCTGTTGGCCGCCAGTTTTTGTTGGTTTATATGTAAATTATGTTTATGGTTTTCAATTTGTAAACCATTATTTTTATGGTATTTTAAATGTTGGAAGCTGCCTTGAGCCAGCTTGTCTGGAAAGGCAGGGTAGAAATGCAAATATGTTCCTGGATCTTGGACTGTACAGTTCTCGATGTCTGAAAAAAGTGAAGAACATCCTACAGGATTTATCACATCCTGCATATTCCTTGTTTGAACTGCTGCCTTCGGGCAGAAGATATAGGACAATCAAAACAAGGACAAATAAACTAAAAAACAGTTTTTACTCGAGAGCTATTATTGTCCTGAATGCTGCATGAGACCGAAATCTGGGGGAAACAGTGGTTTGGTTGCTATGTAAATCACAAGGGAGAAGCAGTCGTGAATGTCTGTGTGAGTGCGCATGATTATATGTTGCGAGTCACTGAATGATGGCACTTTTTAATTTCATTGTACTATGTACAATGACAATAAAGTATATATATATAATAAATAAATTAGCGCACCCTCTTTGTACTGATGACAGTGGAGAAGCCAGCGCGCTTCTGTCTGTTAGAGGGATCCTGATGTGCAGGGCTGAACAAGCGACAACCCCCATCCCTGGAGCAAGTGCTCTGTTGTGACGTTCACCCGTCCAGCATTGTGAGATTTTAAAATTTCGCCCTAGGTGCAAGCAGCTGGATGATTTCCTCATGGCTCTGCTCTACTACATCAACTTTTTTTTGGAGAAACTCACCCTGGAGAACAAGCCGAAATATTTTATAGGGTATGTTAAATGGCCTTTCAGACGCAGTGTGTTTCGAGGCAGATGTACGCACGGTTACGCTCGTCGCGGATTTATCTGCTTCATTCATAGCCTGCCTTTCTCATAGAGACTCAAGGCAGATTACACAATGTAAAAACGGTGCAGTCGGTGGTAGAGCATCTGCCGCTTGTATGGAAGGTCCCAGGTTCAATCCCCGACATCTCCAGTTAAAAGGATCATTCCGAAGGTGATATGAAAGACCTCTGCCTGAGACCCTGGAGAGCTGCTGCCAGTCTGAGTAGACAATAGTGATCTTGATGGGCCAGTGGTCTCGCTCAGCAAAAGCTAGCTTCATGTATGTGTGAAAGTCCTACCCCCTCCTGGACCCTCCCAAACCATTCCATTTGACTGCAGCCACGTTTCCTTCACAAAACTGCCTTCCTGGCCCTGACCTGGATAGCCCAGGCAAGCCCGATCTCATTAGATCTCGGGAGCTAAACAGGGCCGACCCTGGAAAGTACTTGGATAGGAGACCTCCAAGGAACACCAGAGGCAGGAGGCGGGGGCAGGCTTTATTCAGCCACCTCTCTGAAAATCCTCCAGGCCCCCAGTAGGGGTCAGTCACCAGAGGTTGCCATGACTTCCAGGTGCGCTCTCTCTCTCTCTCTCTCTCTCTCACACACACACACATTTGACTTTCTCATCTGCACAAGAAAACCCAGTTGTGAATGACGCGTTTATTACAGTGTTCAGCAGCATGCGGTAGGAGTCCTGTTCAGTGTTCCCTCTAAGCTGAGTTAGTACTTCTGCTTCTTCCCCCAGTTGCCCTTTTTGTAGCCTATTTCACGACTTTGGAGCACAATTTGATTTCTTGCTGGTAGCCAGTACCATCCCATCAAACCGGCTAACCTGTTTGTGATAGCCTGGGTATAGTCTGTAAGTAAATATTAATCAGGCGATTGAATGGAGCATTACCAGAAAATTGGGGGCGTGCCACTCCACTCCTGTGCTATTATTGTCTAATCAAACCTTTGTGGGTTTTATCTGACAGCCATTCCGCCAGTGGAAGAGGGAGGAGGGGCAGTCTCACATGGTTTCTGCCTCCAGGAGGCAGCATCAGGGGAAGGCCTCGGCCTCTGTGCCCTGTTGTTGGTTCTCCAGAGGAACTGGTTGGCCACTGTGTGAGACAGGATGCTGGACTAGATGGACCACTGGTCTGATCCAGCAGGGCTCTTCTGATGTTCTTACCAGGGGAAGGACTCCACCTCTATGCCCTGTTGTTGGTTTTCCAGAGGAACTGGTTGGCCACTGTGTGAGACAGGATGCTGGACTAGACGGAACACTGGTCTGATCCAGCAGGGCTCTTCTTACATTCTTATGAAGGCCTCGGCCTCTCTGCCCTGTTGTTGGCCCTCCAGAGGAACTGATTGGTCCCTGTGTGAGACAGGATGCTGGACTAGATGGACCACTGGTCTGATCCAGCAGAGCTCTTCTGATGTTCTTATTAGGGGAAGGACTCCGCCTCTATGCCCTGTTGTTGGTTCTCCAGAGGAACTGGTTGGCCACTGTGTGAGGCAGGATGCTGGACTAGACAGACCACTGGACTAGACAGACCTTTTATTCTTATGAAGGCCTCGGCCTCTCTGCCCTGTTGTTGGCCCTCCAGAGGAACTGATTGGCCACTGTGGAACTGGTTGGCCACTGTGAGGCAGAACGCTTGACTAGATGAACCACTGGTCTGATCCAGCAGGGTTCTTCTTACATTCTTTTGACGAATCTTTTCCTGATACATTAGTTTCCCAATCTCAGTTTCCCTCCCACCCTGCTATTTGGGGTGGGTGGGTAGGTGAGGTGGACATTCAGGTACCATACAGCTGTTTTGATCGTGATTTAAAAAAGCACTTCAGTGATTCTGGTCTTAGATTTCCTGCAGCTGCAATGGATGTGAAACTGGGTAGGTTTTAAGGTGGAAGCCAAGCCTCTGAATCCCAGTGATTCCAGTTGAGGATTTAGGCGTGCCTTGTATTGTACACTGAGCATTTGCCAGACAAGGAGTTCTGCAGCTAGGCGTATCTCTTGCCCGGCCGCACCTAATTGTGCAAGTGGCATTATGCAAACAAGCGCCCATCAGTCACCATCTTTCTTGGGCTGCTGAATCAGCAGCTGGCAGGATTGCAGGGTGGTTGTTGAGTCTGCGGCAGGTCCCACACAGCTTCTGTTCACCCACAAACGGCCTTGCACCTAAAGGGTTTGTGACTGTGGTTCCTGGCAGTGTTTCCCTCTAAGCTGAGTTAGTGTGAGCTAGCTCACAGATTTTTAGCCCCTGGCTCACACATTTTTGTCTCAGCTCAGGAAGGATGGCTCCAGAGCAAACTCATTTATGCGGCAGCCAGATCGCTCGCTCACAACTTTAATGCATAAATTGGCTCCTGCATAAATGAGTTTGCTCTGGAGCCATCCTTCCTGAGCTGAGACAAAAATGTGTGAGCCAGGGGCTAAAAACTGTGAGCTAGCTCACACTAACTCAGCTTAGAGGGAAACACTGGAGACTGGCCCAAGATCATCCAGCAAGCTTCCATGGCACGGGTGGGGATTTAAAACGGCATTTCCTTGATTTTGGTGTGACATTCTAAAAGTTATATAATGTTTTTGGATGTACAGTTTAGAATTTTTGTTGTTGTTGTTAAAGAATTACACTTTATTAAAAAAAACTTGTCTGGACTAACCTTCCTGTTCCCTTAACAATGTACTTTTTGTTACATGCTAAGTGGGCAGCCCAGTGCCCTAGAAAAGCAAGAAATGATGGAGAACCAACAGAAGATGGAGGTGACCAAAAAACACCTCGCCGAAGTGTACTGCGTCCTCATCCTGGGCCTCGGAATGGCTGATCGGCATCACATGGCTTGTGGAAAGTAAGGAAAGTAACACAATGTTCCCAATGTTCCCAATTCGCAGCTTGGAACCCTGGCTGCCCGTTCAGTGGAGAAAATGCTTTAGAGCAGGGGTCCCCAACCTTAAGAACATAAGAGAACCCATGTTGGATCAGGCCAGTGGCCCACCCAGTCCAATACTCTGTGTCATAAAGTGGACAAAACCCAGGTGCCACCGGGAGGTCCACTAGCAGGGCCAGAACTCCAGAAGCCCTCCCACTGTTGCCCCCTCCCAACCACCAAGAATACCTTATACTCTGAGAGCCAGTTTGGTGTAGTGGTTAGGAGTGTGGACTCTAATCTGGGAGAACCGGGTTTGATTCCCGACTCCTCCACAGGCAGCTGCTGGTGTGACCTTGGGTCAGTCATAAGTTCTTTCAGAGCTGTTCTCTCAAGGACAGTTCTCGGGAGAGCTGTCTCAGCCCCACTTACCTCACAGGGTGTCTGTTGTGGACAGGGGAAGGGAAAGGAGACCGTAAGCTGCTCTGAGACTCCTTTGGGTAATGAAGGGCGGGGCTTAAATCCAATCCCCTCCTCCTGCTTCTTCCTCCTTCTTCCTCCTCTTCCTCTTCTTCTTGAATTTGAGAATGAGAACAGGCAGTGGGCACCACCGCAAAATGGCTGCCATGGGGGCTAGTCAAAGCCCGTACCAAAATGGCTGCCCTAGAAGGTTGGGGACGATACCAAAATGGCTGCCACAGAAACCAGGACCTGTGTAAGTAAGTTTGCCAACAAGTCTGAAGAAAAATGTCATGCCCCTTTAATGGAGTCTGAATGTGTGGGAAAGGGCAGTTTTGGAGATAACTAACATGCTCTGGTGGGACGGAAGGTGGCATGGTATAGCCTTGTCAGCTCTGAGAAGCTAAGCATGGTCAGAATTTGGAGGGAAGACTACTGAGGAAAACTCTTCTGAGGAAAGCCATGGCCAACCACCTCTGCTTCTCACTCGCCTTGAAAGTCCCTTGCTGGGGTTGCTATAAGTCAGCTGTGACTTGATGGCTCGTATATACATAGGGTTGCCAACTCTGGGTTGGGCAATACCTGGAGGTTTTGGGGGTTGCGCCTGAGGAGGTGGGACGGGGGGGGGATCTCAGCAGGGTATAATGCAATAGAGTCTACCCTCCAAAGCAGCCATTTTCTCTAGGGGAACTGATCTGGGGTTACCTGGAGATCCGTTGTTATAGCAAGATATCTCCAGTTGCCTCCTGGAGGTTGACAACCCTGACTTAACAGGACCTGGTAGGCAAGATATCAGATTGCCTAAAGGGTACTGTATTGTACTGAATAGTAGAGTGATTTTTTTTATAGCGTGTGTGGTCTGTTGGTTATTTTGTTGCACTTAATGGATGATCAAAACTCATTTTTAGTTTTGTTTTTCATTTATGTGTGTTTCTGAGGCCTGTTTACTTAACCCTTCTGGTTATCTGATCTGTTTTCGGGAGGCATTGAGTCCCCCCCCCCCCATTTTGTTTTTCACCCTATATTGTTCTCTGGTAAATAATATCCTATTTGAAAAGTGCTGAGGTCTGGAGGCCGGTGGAGTGAGTTTCAGCATGATCAAGTTTATTGTAGGTCAGGAACAAGCATACTTGAGGTGGCCCAGGGGTCAGTTTATATGCACAGAAAAGCCTCGCCCCCTTCCACACCCACACTGCGGGATAGCTTAATCTTCCCACCCGAGATTACATTGGTTCATTTGAATATGCTAAGCCCCTGATAGGTGGATCTTTAGGAGCCTGGGTGCTACTGTTCTTTTCCCTCAAGCGTATACCTTTTCCAGGCCATGCGGTCAGACCGCATGGCTGGCGCCATTCCATGTTTGGTCACATCAAAGAATCATACAAGAGTACACATAGAGAATCTCAGCCTGGTTGTCTGTGGAATTGCGTCCAGGACATAACACTATTAAACCTCTGTTAAAGGGACAGGAGGAATTTTTTTTTGCCAGCCTTTCGGCAACCTGAGGCCCATACCAAAATGGCTGCCCTGGAGGGCCAGGGCCAATCACAGTGAGGCAGTGATGGCGTGGAGATTTTTGGGGGGCAGAACCTGGGGAAAACATGGTTTGAGGAGGTGAGGGACTTCAATGGGGTATTATGTAGGGTTGCCACTCTCCAGGTGGGACCTAGAGATCCCCCCCCACTTTTACAGCTGATCTCCATACACCAGAGATCAGTTCCATTAGAGAAAATGGCCGCTCCGGAGGGTGGAGTCTAGGGTATTTTACCCTGCTGAGGTCCCTTCCCTCCTTCAGCCCCGCCTTTTCCAAGCTCCACTCCCAAAATCTCCAGGTATTTCCCAATCCGGAGCTAGTAACCTTAGTGTAATGCTATAGAGACCACCTTCCAAAGCAGCCATTTTCTCCAGGTGAACTGATTTCTGTCGCCTGGAGATCAGTTGTAATCCCAGGAGATCTCAAGCCACCACCAGCCAGTTTGATGTAGCAGAGCCAGTTTGGTGTAGTGGTTAGGAGTGCGGACTCCAATCTGGGAGAACCAGGTTTGATTCCCCACTCCTCCACAAGCAGCTGCTGGTGTGACCTTGGGTCAATTACAGTTCTTTCAGAGCTGTTCTCTCAAGGGCAGTTCTCGAGAGAGCTCTCTGAGCCCCACCTACCTCACAGGGTGTCTGTTGTGGGGAGGGGAGGGGAGGGGAGGGGAGGGGAAGGGAAAGGAGATTGTAAGCCGCTCTGAGACTCCCCCTTCGGGTATTGAAGGTTGGGGTATGAATCCAATCTCTAGAGGTTAACAACCCAAACGCTGGAAGAAAGAAAAACGAGGTCAAGGTGAAAAGATTTATGGATGTTTCCTAGATACCTACACGTTTCGCTCTAGGCTTTGTCAGGGGATCTGTTATCAGATAACATAAAAACATGATGTGTAACAATTGAGTCATAAAATTGTAAACATTATTAAGATATAATGCATAGATACCCACCCAAGCATGTTACAGGTTTGCCTTAAGAAGTTACTTTAACAGTATCTGAAACTACAAGAATTTGTTATTTCCAAAATGAAAGGAACACAAAAATATTTACACAATTAATTCAAAATAGAGTGATCCACAGCACTGACATGACAACATACCTTCTATGGAGTTTTTCAATTTCCACCTTGAACAATCAAATGAGTAAGGCAGAGCCACCTGTTTGGTGTAGTGGTTTAGAGTGGTTTGGTGTACTGGTGTAGAGCCAGTTTGGTGTAGTGGTTAAGAACATGGACTCTAATCTGGGAGAACCAGGTTTGACTCCCCACTTCTCCACATGCAGCTGCTGGTGTGTCTGTGGGTCAATTACAAGTTATTTCAGAGCTGTTCTCTCACAAGCAGTTCTCGAGAGAGCTCTCTCAGCCCCACCTACCTTACAGGGTGTCTGTTGTGAGGAGGGGAAGGGAAAGGAGATTGTAAGCAGCTCTGAGACTCCTTCGGGTAGTGAAGGGAGGGGTATATATTCAATCTCTTCTTCTTCATCTTCTTCATCTTATAGCTGGGTATGTTGTAACGCTGGGCCAGTGACAAAATATTGGGAGGCTGCACGCCAATGTCTTCATGTGATGAAAGCAACTGTTTTTGAATGTGCAAATACTAACTTGAGGTCTCCTGGGCTCTTCTCAAAACACTTCCTGTTCTGGTGATGTGGACGAAAGCCAGGACAAGTGCTTTTGCTTTGGGGAAGAGATGCGTAAACAGTCAACAGGCTCTGGGAAGCTTGCTGGCAGGCACCATGCATTAGACATCGCTGCCTGAGGGAGTGAAGAAAGGAAGGTAAACAGTGGTTTCTGGGCAGTTAGCCTGGACCACACTGGCCCACGCCATTTCAAAATCCTTGGCTGAAAGACGAGGAACGTTGCCAATAGCAATTGTTGCTATGATGAATGGTCTCTGTGCCACCTTGCCACGCGCTTCCTGTGTTTCATGGCTCCTCCACCCCTTTGAGTACAACTTTCTTTTCTCCATAATCTTGTTTAGAAATGTCTGCCTACCCTAGGGTTGCTAACCTCCAGGTGGCACCTGGAGATCTCCCACTATTACAATTGATCTCCAGACTGATCTCCAGATAACCAAGATCAGTTCTCCTGGAGATAATGGCCGCTTTGGAGGGTGGACTCTGTGGCACTGTACCCTGCCACAGGTCCCTGTCCCCCCAAACTCTGCCCTCCCTAGGCTCCCCCCAAATCTCCAGGTATTTCCTAACCCAGAACTGGAAACCCTAGCCTACCTAAATGCTCTAGTCCATGAAAACGTACGCTGGAATACAAAAGGGCCACAAGATTCCTGCTTACACAGCTGGATTCTGTGTTTACTTTCAGAGGGTAAACCCTGCAAACAAAAGTACACCAAAAAAGAGACCATCAAACATTATACAGCTCTCTGTTAAACATGAATTACACAACACAATAACTTTCATCACGTATCATGTAGAAGCATTCAGTGCATTCATATAAATGTATACACGCTCGAGCAACATCCGTGGTCAAGTAATATGCATTAAGCTAAAAGTTTCCTCAGCTCAATGCTACAGACAAGGTAGCCCTAGAATTGCAAACATTCGTTACAAAACTTTTAAAGCAATGACTTCTTTTTTTCTGAACCGTAGAAGAAGATCTCTTCTAAATTGCTTGCATCCATTAGACACGTATGTACGGATGAAACAGGGAATAGTTCCAAAGACTGATATATAAAACAGCAGCGATACTTCCACTGATGGATTTACGAGACAGCAGGACGCACCCCTCCGGATGGAAGGCGGTTTCGTTTAATGACTTCTTCAGCTTGCTTCCAACAGCGAGTATACTTCCAACAATTCTTGTTCGGGACTGTTATATGGATTATAATACCAGAAGCTTATTATAACAATATGCTAACAATAAACTCTCTTTACTCTTTATGAATAAAAATAGGATACAAAATAATTACAACATAATTACGACATGTAACTCACCCCAGTGTGAATGAGCAAAACTTCACTAAGGCGCTCTTATATGAACATCAGGTGTTAGCAAAGGGCTGGAGTACGCATAGTTGATCTGTTTCAAGGCATTCTTAAAGCTATATACAGAAAAATGTACACTAGTATTAAATCCAAATGGAGCAAATGTCCATAATTTATGTATCCAATAGCTTTCTTGGTGTAATAAAATCTTAGCCACATCTTCCCTAATATAGGGTGTGGTTGATGTTTGTATATGCCAGTTTTTTAAAACGCCTGTATGAATTGCTGCATTTCTTTAAAGTGTAATACCATTGGGGCATCTAGCACTTCATGCCTAAATCTCAAACGGTGCTGTAGCACCCTGGTCTTCAATGTTCTTAAAGACATAAAGGTAAAGGTTTCCCTTGCTTGAAAGCCAGTCGAAATCCAACTCTAGGGGCCGGTGCTCATCTCCATTTCCAAGCCAAAGAGCCAGCCCGAGCAGCACTGGGGAAAGCCTCTCTCTCCCTGAGAACTCGGAGAGCTGCTGCCAGTCGGATCACAGCCCCAAAGCAGAAGGTCAGACTTGATACTGGCAGGGTTACATTTCCATATGTCATTAAAATCCTATTTAGTTGTTACCATTTTGGAAATCCAACTGTTCCTAATGGGGAGGATTGCGCTACATGCAATCCTTCCAATAAGCTCGGTTGCCATTGTGTGTGAACAGGGTAGTAGACCCATTTTCCAGCATGGGTACATGCAATCGGAAGCCTAGATTTCCGGGGAAACTCATTTGTGTGTATGGAGGCTAGAAAACACTCGCCTGACCCTGTGCACACAAAATGGCAGCTGCGTATATCTGGAAGATCGTGGGTAGCGTGTTTGGGAGAGTGTTTGTTTGTTTTGGCTGGCTTTTATCTTGCCCTCCCCTGCAAGCAGACGAAAGGCGGGTCATAGGGTTGCCAGACCCCCAGCTGGGGTGGGTTTCCCCCCAATTTTGGGGCTTCAATTCACCACCGGCCAGCTGGCCGGCAGGGGAAACCCCATCCCAAAAGGCCCCCTCCCACGCTGATGTGGATGGCACGATGACATCACCCGGAAGTGACATCATCTCACCGGGCACGTTGATGTGTCAACACTCTAGCATTGTGGTTGAAACTCTATGGTTACCATAGAGTTTTGGGGCACAATGCTAGTGTTGATGCATCAACATGTGTGGCATGATGATGTCACTTCCAGGTGATTTCATTGTACCACACACACGTTGCGCACGCTCAGAAGACTCCAGGATGGACCCAGGAGGGCCCCCCCCCCCCGCTAAAAGAGAGGTAAGACCTGGCAACCCTGGCGGCTCACAACATTCTTAAAACTGTACAAAATTTAAAACAAAATACAATCCTAAAAACAATGATAAACATTTTGTATGTATAAAAAACTTAAAGAGGTGCCAGTTAAGCAATCTACCGAACAGGATGAGGTTCTAGTTTCAACGTAGCTGCAGACCTAAGCCGTTCAGGAAGAGCAAGTAAGTGAGTAGAAGAAGAAGAGAAGAAGAGATTGGATTTATACCCCGCCCTCCACTCCCCAAGGGAGTCTCAGAGCGGCTTACAAACTCCTTTTCCCTTCCCCTCCGCACAACAAACACCCTGTGAGGTAGGTGGGGCTGAGAGAGCTCTTTCCCAAGCTGTCCCTGAGGGAACAGCTGGTACAGAGCGATGGCTTGCCCAAGGTCATCCAGCCAGGTGCAAGTGGAGGAGTGGGGAATCAAACCCGGTTCTCCCAGATTAGAGTCCGCGCACTTAACCACTACACCAGACTGGCAGCTGAGATGGACAGTAGTGCTGCTGGGCATGGCTGAGCTAAGCAGGGCAGGGCAGAAGGTCCCAGGTTCAATCCCTGGTGTTTCCAGTGAAAAGGACCATGTGAAAAACGTCTGCCTGAGACCCTGGAGAGCCACCGCCTGGTCTGACTAAAAGACAATACTGACTGTGATGGACTGATGGTCTGATTCAGTATAAAGCAGCTTCCTGTGTGTTCATGCATGCACAAATCCCAAAGAGAGAGTCGGCGCCTTCTGGGTTCCCTTAGAAGGGAAGGTTGCCACCTCCTTTGCTGGCCTTGATGCCAGGCTTCTAGTAGAGAGCCAGTCTGGTGTAGTGGTTAAGTGCGCGGACTCTAATCTGGGAGAACCGGGTTTGATTCCCCACTCCTCCACTTGCACCTGGCTGGATGACCTTGGGCAAGCCATAGTTCTGTACCAGCTGTTCCCTCAAGGACAGCTTGGGAAAGAGTTCTCTCAGCCCCACCTACCTCACAGGGTGTCTGTTGTGGGGAGGGGAAGGGAAAAGGAGTTTGTAAGCCGCTCTGAGACTCTTAAGTGAGTGAAGGGCAGGATATAAATCCAATCTCTTCTTCTCTTCTTCTAGAAGCACTGAGTTGGTGGGAGAAGCTTCACTGGAGACGGTTCTGCAACCTCAAGATGTGGCTTAAAAGGCATGGGAACAGGAGTGGGAAAGAAGGCAGCAGCCCTGCCTGAATGACCCCGCTCTCCGTTGGCAGCAAAGCCGGTCGCTGCAGGGATTTCTGGACGGTTCTGAGATCAGCTGGCCAGAGGCAAACGACGGTGAGGCGATGGCACCTCAGAGAGTTCATTTTATTGATTTGCGCTCCACCTTTCTCTCAGAGAGTCCTTTGACCTGCCCTCCTCACCTGTAAAGAGGACTCCTGGTGCCCACCTGTTGGAATTCCAGCAGGTGCGCCCCTCTCTCCTCCTCCCCCACCCATGGGCTGCACCTGCCAAAATCCTCTGGCCCTTCTCATTTCGCCTGGAGCCTTTCTGTCCTAAAGGAGAACAAAAAACATGAAGATATATATATATATTTTCATGTTCAAGGCACCCTGAACGCTCCGGTCTGCGTTTTGCTTTGCTTGTGCATTTCAGTTTCAGCCAAACGGGCCGCGCCTTTGTTTAAATTAGTTACGGCCGAATCAACAGTGCTTGCTTACTTAGGGGTAAACTGCTTTGAAGGCAGAAGAAGCCAACTAACCTGCAGACCAGCTGAGCTCTTTTATCTGGCCACACACCTCTGGCAGATTTCTGTCTTGCGTCTTTACATTTGCCAGTAACGCTGGTAGGGAAACGTCAAGGAAGTTACCAGGATTACATTGCAACGCTTTGGATCGGTAGTCTTTGACTCTTCGGACTGAAGATCCGTATCACAGAAATGGCCTAGAGCTCGAGCACTGTGTGGCTTTGGGTGTGTCGTCTGCTGTCAAGTCACTTCCGAATTGTGGCAACGCTGTGAATTAACGACCTCCAAAACATTCTGTCATCGGCAGCCTGGCTCAGATCTTGCAGGCTGAAGGCCGTGGCTTCCTTGATGGAGTCCATCCATCTCATCTCAGGTCTTCCTCTTTTCCTGCTGCCTTCGACTTTTCCTAGCATTATTGTCTTTCCCAGTGAGTCTTGTCTCCTCATGATGTGACCAAAGCACAATAGCCACAGCTTAGTCATTTTAAGCTTCTAGGGAGAGTTCGGGCTTGATTTGATCTAGAGCCCACTTATTTGTCTTTTTGGCAGTCTACGGTATCTGTAAAACTCTCCTCCAACACCAGGCGAAACCCATTGGTTTTGCAGGTCTTAGGCTGGAGTAACTCTGCATAAGACCGGGATATCTGTCCCATACTGAACCAGCAGGTGGAACAGCTTGTTACGAAAGAGGAGGAGAGGACCAGAGAGAAGAGAAGAAGAAGAAGTGATTGGATTTATACCCTGTTCTTCACTACCCGAAGGAGTCTCAGAGCCGCTTACAATCTCCTTTCCCTTCCCCTCCCCACAACAGACATCCTGTGAGGTAGGTGGGGCTGAGAGAGCTCTCTCAAGGACTGCTTGTGAGAGAACAGCTCTGAGAGAACTTGTGACTGACCCAAGGTCACGCCAGCAGCTGCATGTGGAGGAGGAGTGGGGAATCAAATCTGGTTCTCCCAGATTAGGGTCTGTGCTCGTAACCACTACACCAAGCTGGGTAGAAGTGGAGAGCCACCCGCCACCTTGTGATCCAGTGAGGAATGTTAGATTTACAGCGGAGTTCTCCACATTGTCAACTGGCAAGCCCTACTGGCAACTGGCAACCCACTATTAATATTTTGCTGTACATCTCTGTCGTTTTCCATCTTTCTCTCTGCTTCCCTTTTTTTTTGGCTTCTGTCAATGATTTAATCATACTGCTTTGGGTTTGATTCCCTTTCTGGAACCAGGGACGGTTGCGGCAACACTGGAATTCAAAAGCGGGCCCCAGAAATGTATACAGTCAGTATGACGGGTGTCTTTTGGCGAAGGCTCGGTCGACTGCCTGGTGTGTAACGTTGAAGTTGTCGGTGTGGATTTAAAAGTTATTTGGTTGACACTCGCAAGTTTATTCTGAGAAACATCCTCCCCTTGTACGGGTGTGGAGAGAGACCTATGTACCATTCCAGATCTCTGCTTCCCTCCTACACCCCCAGTGACAAGCCTGGATATCCCCTTCCCATGCCAACTGTTTGGCAGGCATAATAGTTGGAGAGTCGAATGCGGATAGATGGTTTCAAAGGGTGGCCATGTTGGCTTGCTGCAGAACAGATACCTGAGGAGCGCTGTTCCCTCTAAGCTGAGTTAGTGTGAGCTAGTTCCCAGTTCTTCTAGCCTCCGGCGCACACATTTTTCTCTTAGCTCGGGAGGGGTGGCTCTCTAGAGCACACTAATTTATGCAGTAGCCCAAATGGCTCGCTCACAACTTCAATGCCCGTAGCTGACAAAGCAGAACTTTTGCTCGCAAGACTCCACGGCTTAGAGGGAGCATTGCTGACGAAGTATCTGGTATCTGACAAATGGAGCTCTGACTCTCAGGAGCTCGTACCCTGAAGATCCGGTTGCTCTCTAAGGTGCTACTGGACTTGAATCTAGCTGAAAGACTCATAGTCTTGTCTTTCCTTCTGTGCTTCAGGGCCTTTAATGTTTTATCTGATGAACACATGAATGCACACGAAGCTGCCTTCTGCTGAATCAGACTCTGGGTCCATTCAGACTGGCAGCAGCTCTCCAGGGTCTCAGATGGAGGTCTATCACCTACTTAAACCTGTAGCGACGGTGGGGCATTTAGGGGCTACGCCCCCTTTCTTAAAGGCACAGCCCCAGAAGAATTTCTCCTGTAAATGCTTTTATCGATCGTTTTAAAAATTTTTTAAAGGCGTGCGCTTCTTTAAGCAGTATGAGGTGCTGTAGCTAACTAATCCCTGCACTGAGCAAGGGGGTTGGAGTAGGTGACCTTTAGGATCCCTTCTAACTCTGTGTCGAGAAACTGGTCTCCTTTAAGAGAGTTTTTCCACCTAAGTGTTAGCTGTCTTGACTATAGAAGTCATCACTCCCATTTGCTGGCTTGTGATCAGAACTGTTGCTTAGGCTGGCAGAAGTGATTAACTGAGAACTGAGAACTGTCATCTAAAGTGACCGACAGCTTGCAATTTAGGGATCTAGCCTGGTAACAGCTTTCTATTGGCTAAATGGCTTTTCTTTCTGCACTGAGAACTTCAGCCCCACCAGAAAATTCTGCCCCACAAGCCACAAAATCCTGGCTATGGGCCTGCACCTACTGCCTGGTCTTTTGGACTGGAGATGATGGGGATTGAACCTGGGACCCTCTGCATGTCTAGCTGATCCTCTACCACTGAGCCCCTCCCAAAGTGCTGCATATGCTTTTATCCAATTAAATCTATACTGGACTACGCTTTTCTTTAGTGAAGGGCAGGGGAGACAATCTTTTAAATGTTGAAAAACTTCAGAGGGAATGTGAGCTAGTGAAGTCGGTAGTTCCCAGACACCATGCGTGGGAACTTCTGCTGCAAAGTGGCAGAATTATTTCCCCCAGAGCTTAATTCCCTTGGGAGAAGAAAGTGGCTTGGTTAAGCACAATGGGTTGGATCCCGTGGATCTGTTTGACTAGTGGATGTACTTTCATCTGTCAGAAGGAGCCTTCCCCTGATGCGTCGGGTGAGGGCTCTTTCCCACTGAAGGAGCCATGTCCACTTATGGAACTAATCTGTGGAATCCAGTGCAGTTTTTGGACTTCCACACAGGAAACTGATTGCTAAATTGAAGAGCATCTGGATGGAGACGGAGACTGCAGCAACTGGAAAGAGTCCAAGCAAAGCCTTCCATGGTTGTAGAACAAGTTTGGGGAGGGGCTGTGGCTCACTGGAAGAGCCTCTGCTTTGCATGCGGAAGGTCCCAGGTTCATTTCCTGGCATCTCCAACAGAAAAATAAGTAGGTGATATGAAACACGTCTGACTGAGATCCTGGAGAGCTGCTGCCAGTTTGAGTACACAGTACTGACCCTGATGGACCAAGGGGCTGATTCGGTATAAGGCAGCTTCATGTGTGTAGACGGGAGGTACTGTTTTGTATCCCCGTAACGACAAGTGTTTTTACCAAGTTTTTTCTCTCATTTAATATATTTACTCAAATGCAAGACTAATTTGTTTTTTTTTTCCAAACAGGCCATCAAAAAAAAGAGGGGATTGTCCTACAATCATGTACATACTACAGTTATGTCCAGTCATAAATTCTTTTGGGGGTATAAATATTTTGTGTTGGGGGGGATCTTGTTTTATACGCAAGGTTGTGACATCATCACGCCAGGGGATGTTGTGTGGTGATGCGCTAGCATTTTGGCCCAAACTCTATGGTAACCGTAGAGTTTTGGCTAAAATGCTAGAGTGTTGCCACGTAATGTCCCCAGCATGATGATGTCACTTCTGCATAAAATCATTGCACTGGTGATGTCACCCCCCCTCCTGGAAGGCTCCCTTCTACCCCCCGCCAGCAGAACAATTGGACCTGGCAACCCTACCTGATCTTGGTTGCCAGCGACACATCTTTACCCTTAAGGATCTTTTCTAGCTCTTTCATGGCTGCCCTTCTCTCAACCTCCTTCTGATTTCTTGGTTGCAGTCTCTCTTTTGGTTGATGATGGAGCCAAGGCAGTGTTCCCCCTAAGATGAGTTAGTGTGATGTTTTTTAGCCTCCAGCTCACACATTTTTGTCTTAACTCAGGAAAGATGGCACCAGAGAAAACTAATTTATGTAGTAGCCAAATTGCTTACTCACAACTTTAATTCCAGTAGCTCACAAGGGAGAATTTTTGCTCACAAGACTCCACAGCTTAGAGGGAGCATTGAGCCAAGTACTAGAAATTCTTGAACAATTTCAATTTCTTCTAATCCAGCTTTCCTTATGATATGATTTCCATATAAACTGAAGGGATAGGGAGATAAAATACATCATTGTCTGACACCTTTGCCAACTGGAAACCATTCGGTTTCTCCATATTCTCTCCTAACTGTAGCCACTTGTCCAGAGTACAGGTTGCACGTCAAAACAGTCAGATGCTGTTTCTTTTAAAACCCACCATAGCTTTTCATTATCCACACAGTGGAGGGTGGACCGTACAGCATTATACCCTGCTGAGGTCCCTCTCCTTCCTAAACTCCACTCTCCCTGGGCTCCACCCTCAAAATCTCCAGGTATTTCCCAATCCAGAGCAGGCAACCCTATAAAGTCTGTCCTACTGGAGGACTCAGAAAGTCCCTGAGGACGATGAAGGAATGGATCTGGGCGAATGGAAGCCCCAAGCCTTCGGTAATGTCACTATTGTGTACTGGGTTCGTTGCATTGAAGAGGCAGACTACGACGTAACGATCAGCATCCTTTATTAGGTATACAACTAAGCAAGCATTACTGGCCGCGAGGGCCAACTATATACAGTCCCTAGACCGCACCCCAAGGCCCATTGGCGAGTTTGAATCTCCCGCCTGAGTTCTTATTGGAGGGCTAGTGTGGGTCCAGGATCCTTGGCTCCTATTGTTTCCACAGCCAAGCTCAAGCCTTATGTTGCTGCCGCCCTGTGATCATCAGCGGACATAACACGCCTTCTTTTATTCCCACTTTTGATTTAGTTTTACAACCAAGATCCAATCCAAAGCTCCCTGTTCAGACATGCCCTGGGCTGGCAGCTTCCTTTGAGCACATACCTGTCATCTCTTCTCCCCACGGGGAGACGAGCCAGACAGGAAACATCACTGAGAGCAACCCTGGGGGAAGAATGGAGGGCAATCAGGTCGTGCTGTTGCTGAGACCAGGCCGGAGGCCCAAAAAGTTAGAGAAGAATGGGGTGAGGCTGGGGAGGGGAGAGATGCAAACAGAGAGGGAACACCAGAGGGGAAGAATCAAGGGAACTTTACGGTGTGGATCAAGATGGGTAGCTGTGTTCGTCCGCATGTAGCAGTAGAAAAGAGCAAGAGTCCAGGAGCACCTGAAAGACTAACAAAATGTGTGGCAGGGGAGGAGCTTTCCTGAGTCACTACTGAAGAAGTGACCGAAAGAGGAAGGGGCAGGCCATGTTGGTGACATCACACAGGAAGTGACGTCATCACACTGCAACGTTGCTGCGACACTCTGCTATTTGGGCAAAAACTCAATGGCAAAAATGGCTTCTGCCACAGAGTTTTTGTCCAAATGCCAGAGCATTGCCTGGACATCAGTGGCATGATGATATCACTTCCCACGCGACGCTGGGAACTCTGGCCCCTTCGGCACTCCCCTTCTAATCCATGTTCACTTCAGTGTCCTCCAAGCAATTCTGCATTAAAAATGAATTCAGGCTTCTTTTAAATCCATTTTTCCCCCTCCATTCTGCACAAAAAAGAGTTGAACCTTCTTTTTATTCCAGGTTCTTTCCCCCATTCTGCATGACATTTCCTCCCTTCAGTGGTCAGCCCGGTTTCAGCCTGTTGTTGTCTCAGGTTATTTGGATGCTATTTTGCCCTGGACTTAAATTGCCTTGACTCAAACACTGAGAAAATCCAGAGTGGCAGTTAAATGCAGAAAGGACATATTTCTCCGGGTAAGACCCCCCCCTCCCGCTGGCCAGCTGATTGGTGGCTGGGGGTACAGGGCCTGGCAGGGGAGGGGACCCCTGCCACCATCAGGGGTCTGCAAGAACAAAAAACAAAACCGTGAATAAATTACTGTGGACCAAATGAGCCAGTTTGGTGTAGTGGATAAGTGCACGGACTCTAATCTGGGAGAACCAGGTTTGATTCCCCACTCCCCCACTTGCAGCTGCTGGATGACCTTGGGTCAGTCATAAGTTCTTTCAGAGCTGTTCTCTCAAGGGCAGTCCTTGAGAGAGCTCTCTCAGCCCCGCCTACCTCACAGGGTGTCTCTTGTGGGGAGGGGAAGGGAGTTTGTAAGCTGCTCTGAAACTCCGAGTGAAGGGCGAGGTATAAATCCAATCTCCTCCTCCTCCTCCTCCTCCTTGTATTACAATTAATAAAGATACTCTTGTGCACAATCTACATTCAATATATACAGCAATCAGATCCTAACGCATACATACTCAGCCCATAAGCCTTTCCAGTCTCATAAACTTCCTTAATGGAGTGAAGCGCTTGTTTCAAATAAATGTTTCCAGTTTGCTAATTTCAAAGCACAAAGGCCTGGACCTAGGAGAAGGTGGGGGGGAGGGCGTAGGTGTCCTGTGAGTTCCCAACTACAGAGCCCTTTCTCACTTTCTGCCTCTGTAGCAATGCGAGTCTCTGCGTGGGTAGAACTCCGTCACCCACAGGCCCTTGGGTGGCTGTAAGTTCAGCAACGACGCCCTCCCTGCAGCTCAGGGCAGAGAAGCTGCTTTCCTTCTCGCATTGATTTGGCAGGGAGATCAGGTCACGCCAACCTTGGTTTTAATCGTAGGCTGAGTGCACTTTACCGGCGACCCCGCCCAAAGTGCTGCAGGTGCAAGATCTGACATGAGCAAAATTGCTCAGCAACCCAACCGGAACGCCTCGCTTTGAAGGATGGATTCTCTGTATCTTGCCTCACACATGCACCCACTCTGGCAGTATTTCAGGTTAACAGCTTTTGCTGTGCTTTTAACAGCTGCCTATCAGGTAGAAGATCAAAGCAGCAGCTTTCTTCCCGGTTGCATTTCAGCCCTGGGGAAAACAGCACCGGGTGCAATGCTGCCTGCCCGTTCTGCAGCTCAGAAATGTGATAAAAGGGCAGCCTGAATTGGTGTCAGCAAAGGCCTGCTGTTCGTTACGGGCTGCCCCTTCTGCATCCGTACCGGGGTTCCAAATCTTTATAAGAAATCCCTGTGTCGCTGTCCCTTCAGTTTTTAATTAGAAGATGGAGGATACAAAATAAACTTCTCTTTAGCTTTTGGAACAAGGAGAGGAAGAAGTGATTGGATTTATACCCCGCCCTTCACTTGGAGTCTCACAGCAGCTTACAATCTCCTTTCCCTTCCCCTCTGCACCACAGACACCTTGTCAGGTGGGTGGGGCTGAGAGCTCTTTCGAGGACTGCTCGAGGACTGACCCAAGGTCACCCAGCTGGCTCCTTGTGGAAGAGTGGGGAATCAGACCCGGTTCTCTGAGATTAGAGCTTGCACTCCTAACCACTACACCAAACTGGCTCTCTTTAAAGGTTGCCAAAGATGCTTATTCAATACTTTTATTTATTTATTTTTAAATCCAGACCCTCTCCCCCAAGTACTAAGAGGCAAAGAGCTTGGTTAGCATACCCAAAGCACGAGACAGGAAACTGGAGGGTGAAGCCACCATTTATTCATTTATTTTGTTTATACCCCGCCATTCTCCCCAAAGCGGCTTACCTCATTCTCCTCTCCTCCATTTTATCCGCACGATAACCCCTGTAAGGTAGTTTCTGGTGGGTAGCTGACCATTTCCTCAGTAGTGAAATTCCCCACATTGACGTTTTAAAAACTGCGTGTTATGTGATATTTTCCACTGGAGATTTTCCCTCAACGGGCGCAAACCCAAAGTTTTCTCCTTCATATCCTGTGTTTTTGGAACTCGCTAAAATGGCGGGATTCCGAGAATGCGAGGTAAGAAGGAGAAAACTTCAGATTTGTGCCTGGTGAGGGAAAAAAACCTGCGGAAAATTTCACGCAAGGCGCAGCTTTAAAAATGTCAACGTGGGGAATTTCACTACTGCTGAAATGGTTGCGGTGTTGGCCTGAAGCAATAGAACAAAGCTGGAGTCCGGTGGCACCTTTTAAGACCAACCAAGTTAAATTCCGTGTGGAAGCTTTTGTGTGCATACAAACTTTTTCAGACACCTGTGTGGTAGGTTAGGTTGAGATAGTGTGACTGGCCCAAGGACACCCAGCGAGTTTTCACGGCACGAGCGCAGATTTGAACCTGGGTTTCCCAAATCCCGGTCCGGCACTCTTAACCACTAGACCACACTGTAAAGTTCCCTTGATTCTTCCTCTCTGGTGTTCCCTCTCTGCTTGCATCTCCCCACCCCCCAGCCTCACCCCATTCTTCTCTATCTTTTTGGGCCTCCAGCCAGGCCCCAACGATGGCACGACCTGATTGCCCTCCATTCTTCCCTCAGGACTGCTCGCAGAGTGGTGTTTCCTGTCTGGCTTGTCTCCCTGTGGGGAAAAGAGACAGGAATGCACTCAAAGGAAGCTGCCAGGCCAGGGCATGTCTGAACAGGGAGCTTTGGATTGGAGCTTCCATACCAAGAGTGGGATTTCGAACTCAGGTCCTCCAAATACTAGTCTGACACTCCTGACCATCACACCATGCTAGCACTCAGTTTGATATTTGAAAATTAAACGCTGTTGCCCTGATCTGGATATCCTCGTCAGATCCTGACCTTGTCAGATCTCGGAAGCTAAGCAGGGCCGACCCTGGCAAAGTGCGTGGATGGGAGACCTCCAAGGAATGCCAGGGCCGGGAGGTGGTGGCAGGTGGTGGCAAGAAACGTCCATGCCCCACGAGGGGTCGCCAGAAGTCACCGTGACTTCCAGGCATGTAAGCACATAGACACACAGAGATGCATGCAAAAAATACTCACCAAAAAAGAAAAGAAAGAAAAGTAAACGCTGTTTATTGTGGCATTTTAAGCAGTGGTTAGTGTGCAGAAAATTTACCAAAACTGTGGGGGGGGGGGGGGATACAAATAGAGAAGAAAAACATCTGGTGTATCTGGGGTCAGGTGGCATTCCATGCTTATTGATAAATAGTTCTGTGATCATCACTTAAGCCATGTTTTCTCCACCTGGGAGACAGAGTCGGGGTTCAGTCCTCCTTGTTTAAAAAGGGGGAGGTATAATTGAAAGGGACACAGGAATGGTTTTGGAGGGGGGCACTTGTTTGCCCATGCTTCCTCTTAAGTCGATTTGCCCTGATAGCCTCCCTCCCTGTCTCATAAAACGTAGGCCTCTGATAGGAAGACCACATGTCAGCAGGGCTCTGAAGGATCTCCCCACCTAAGACACTAAAAAGCAACTGCTCGTCAAATCATGTTAGACTACCATAACACATTCTGCACGGGGCTGCCCTTGGAGACTGTTCAGAAGCAGCAGCTGCTCTTCTAGTGCAGACTGATCTCTGGTGTTAGATGCAGGGAGCATCAAATGATGCAAATCAGTGAGGCCCAGTGTTTAACAAGATGCCTTGAAGTTGTGGTGTTTACTTTCAAAGGCCTTCACAGTGTTGGCAATCCAAAGGGGTGTGTGTGTGTGCCTTCTCCCATGTGTGGCTTCTGAAACCCAGAGGAGTCTTTGTTAGCAGCCGCTGTTCGTGGCTCCCAAATTTCAGGACCACTTTCCTGCTCCAATTATATATCATTAAAAAAAAAATCCTGTCCTTTCTCCAAAGTGCTCAAGGGTTTCTCCCACTGCCACTTTATTCTCACAACCCTATGAGATAGATGAGACCGAGAGGATATGACTGACCCAGTATCACCCAGTGAGCTTTGTGGCGAAGTGGGGATTTGAACTTGCATCTACCAGGCCCTAGTCTGACATAGTTACTTATTCACTACCCTGGCTCCCTGTGAGGGAACATACCCACATTGTACAGAATCACAAAGTTGGAAGGGGCCCTACAGGCCATCTAGTCCAACCCTCCTGCTCAATGCAGGATCAGCCTAGGGCAGGGGTGGGCAATTGTTTTGGCTCGGGGGCCACTTTGTGGGAGCGGAGGTTAGCGGAGGGCCGCACCTTTTAATGATTGCATTCATTACTTAACTTTGCATTTCAGAAAAGGTATGAATTGTATCATAAAAATCTGTAAATATAAATTAAATAAAATAGTCGTAGTTTTATTCAATTTATTTATTGTGCTAATTTCGTATCATCTATAGCTGCAAGCACATTTAATTTTAGAATCAGTTTAATGAGACAAATGTACCCTAGCACACTTTTCTACAATTTTTTTGAAATCAGGAGTGAGATTGCTTGTTGAGATTCTCATCTCAGCCTGCAAGTTAATGTCTGTCAAAGAGCATCTATATCTACTCTTGTTAATCTTCATGTCTTGGCGGGCTGCAAAAAACTCTGTGGCGGGCCGCATGTGGCCCGCGGGCCGCCATTTGCCCACCCCTGGCCTAGGGTATCCCTGGCAAGGGTTTGTCCAGCCGCTGCTTGAAGACTGCCAGGGAGGGGGAGCTCACCACCTCCCAGGGCGGTTGATTCCACTGTGGCACAACTCTGACTGTCAAAAAAGTTTTCCTGGTACCTTCCCGCCCTTAATTTAAACCCATTCTTGTGAGTCCTCTCCTCTGCTGCCAACAGGAACAGCTCCCTGCCCTCCTCTAAAGTGACAGCAGCCCTTCAAATGCTTCAGAGAGAGCCATCCTGTCCCCCCTCAGCCTCCTCTTCTCCAGACTGAACGTTCCCAAGTCCCTCAGCCTTTCCTCACAGGGCTTCTTGGTCTTCAGGCCCTCCGGTCATCCTCGTCGCTGTCTCTGCACCCGCTCCATTCTGTCCACATCCTTTCTGAAGTGAGGCCTCCAGAACTCACTCTGTGTTTTTATAGGAATAAACAGTCCTAAAAGGGGATTAGATAGATTAATGGAGGATAAGTCTATCAGTGGCTACTAGCCATGGAGACGGAGGGAAACCTCCGCATTCAGAGGAACTAATCTTCTGAATCCCAGAGCCAGGAGGCAACATCAGGGGAAGGCCTCGGCCTCTATGCCCTGTTGTTGGCCCTCCAGAGGAACTGGTTGGCCCCTGTGTGAGACAGGATGCTGGAGCAGATGGACCATTGATCTGATCCAGCAGGGCTCTCCTGATGTTCTTACAGTACCGGTCCATTATACAAGCAGGGGTTCAGGATCTTGGCCCAATTTAAATGGGCTGTGAAACACATCAGTTTATGCTAACTGGCTTTCTGTGGCCAACGTGCTCTGGCTGAACTTGTTTTGGACTGTGGCATAATCCTGGCTTCTCTCTTCCAGTCGTGTTTACATTGGCTGATATTCTTGATGCTACGTTTATTTTGTTTGAAGAGCCCTTCAAGTCCCTTTGAGAGCTTGTGTTGATGAAAAGTGAGAAACTCGCCCCATAAACATGTTAGGAAATGTGGACTTCTGCTCTAAAGCAGTGGTCTCCCACGCATGAATCTAGAGTTGCCAACAACTAGTAGAAAAAAAAGTCAATCCCCTTTAAATAGCAGCTCAATGCCTGGAAATTAGAGTTGCCAGCTCTGGGTTGGGAAATACCTGGAGATTTGGGGTGTGGCGCTTGAGGAGGGCAGGGTTTAGGCATTACCTTTACGTAGGGCCTGCAAGGCAGAGATGTTCTGCCAGGCCTTAGACTGAGGACAGCGAAGTTTGGCACTCGCATACCCTTCTAACCCTGCCCTCTACACCCCTTCACCCAGGGGGCTGGTGGGAACAGAAATTTTTCGCCATTGCAGATAATGAAATTGTTCTGTTCAGAATATATTGTTTTTAGTAGGTTTTAAAGTTATTTAATAAAGTATTATTATGTTGGTTTTGGTGTAAGTCGACTCATACCTTGACCAACCTTTGTTGGTCCACTGGACTCTACATTCGTTCTCCTGCTTTAGAAGAGAAGAAGAAGAGAAGAAATTGGATTTATACCCCGCCCTCCACTCCCCAAGGGAGTCTCAGAGCGGCTTACAAACTCCTTTTCCCTTCCCCTCCCCACAACAGACACCCTGGGAGGTAGGTGGGGCTGAGAGAGCTCTTTCCCAAGCTGTCCCTGAGGGAACAGCTGGTACAGAGCTATGGCTTGCCCAAGGTCATCCAGCCAGGTGCAAGTGGAGGAGTGGGGAATCAAACCCGGTTCTCCCAGATTAGAGTCCGCGCACTTAACCACTACACCAAACTGGCTCTCAGCCAGTTTAGACCAACACGGCTGACCATCTGGATCAGATAGAGCCAGTCTCCTCTGACCCGCTCGCTGTTTTTTTTCTTTTCTTCAAGCCTGCCCCTTTTTGTCAGATGGTGCCTCAGACTTCGAGGAAGGAACCAGGCGGGGTCTGGCTCTGGGAGAGGTTATATAATGCTGAAGAGTGCCAGTTTCCTTCGGGGCATTTTGACATAAGGAGGGAAAATCGCATTGTCTTCTCACAGCTGCGTACAGGAAACGTATGCAGATTGCCAGATTTCAGACCATGTTAAGGGAGACCTCCCACAAACCAGGATATTCACAGCTCACGACAATGGGAGAACAGCCTGCAGTGGAGGAAGGAGGTGGGGTTGCCAACTGGCCCAAACGAAAACGCCTGCCCAGCTCTTGTGCCTTGAAGAGTTTGGGGTGCAGAAATCCACCCCCAAACAGTGATGTTGCATGGCGATGTCCTCAGCATGATGATGTCACACTGATGTGATGTCATCACGTTGGGGACGTCGCCCGGTGATGCTCTGGTTTTTTGGCAAGACTCTATGGTTTGAGGGCAACTTTACCATAGAGTTTTGCCCTCAAACCAGAGTGTTGCTGCGTGACATCCTAGATGTGATGACATCATTTCCGTGTGATGTCATTGCATCAGGCATGTCGCTGTGCTATTTTGCTGTTCCGGGGGTGGTACGCCGCCCCACTTCTAAAAGGCTCCCTCCCACCGGCGCGTCGTGAAGACCTGGCAACCAATGCTCCCTCTAAGCTGCGGAGTCTAGTGAGCAAAAATTCCACTTTGTGAGCTACTGGCATAAAGTTGTGAGCGAGCGATTTGGCTACGGCATAAATTAGTTTGCTCTGGAGCCCTCCTTCCTGAACTGAGACAAAAATGTGTGAGCCAGAGGCTAAAAAAATGTGAGCTAGCTCACACTAACTCAGCTTAGAGGGAACACTGCTGGCAATCCTACTGTAGGGTATTGTTCCAACCTCGCATTTTCACACGCCCCACCAGAGTGAGGGTGGACAATGGGGCGTAGGCGGGTTTCACCATCGAGTTTTGAGTGAACGCTAGAATGTCTGGTCTTACAGTGATGTCACTTCCAGTTGTGCAGCCGGAAATGACGTAATGACATTGCGAGGCACCGTTACGGTGAGTCTCCGCCCTTCAGAGTCTTGCAGAGGTTACCAGCTGAGGACGGGGGACCCCACTCTGCCTTTCTCAGTGTATGTGCGAGGCAAGGCAAGGCATAGTTGCTCTCTGGTGCATGAGTATCGATGGCATGTCATTCCCAAAAGCAGCAAAAAAGGAAGCCACACTCTACAGGATCTCTGAGACCCACTCCTGTTAGGGTTGCCAGGTATGGGTTGGAAGATACCTGGAGACTTTGGAGGTGGCTCCAGGAGAGGGTGGGGGTTGGGGAGAGGATAGGGTTGCCAGCCTCCAGGTGGGGCCTGGAGATCCCCCCCCTTTACAACTGATCTCCAGCTGTCAGAGGTCAGCTCCCCTGGAGAAAATGGCTGCTTTGAAGGGTGGACTCTATGGCATTACACCATGCTGAGGGGGCCCTCCTCTCCCCAAACCCCGCCCTCTCCCGGATCCACCCCCAAAGTCTCTGGAAAGTATTGGAGTCGGGAGGCGAGTGGTAGTGATTTCATAGTAAAGCTCTTTATTGAGGGTCAGATGGAACATGGGGAACCCCGGGCTCAGAGCCCTCTTTTATGCCGGCCGGAGACAATGCCCCGACCTCGCCCCCAGGTCTGATAGGACCTTAAGTCCGTGGTTGTAGTTCATAGGTCCCCCAGCGGGAGACCTAGGCTCGTAATTGGTGGGTACTCAGGATCCAACTGGCTATTATTCTACCTGGCTGAAGCTCAGGTAGATTCTGACCATGTGCGCTGACCACATGGCGGTCGCCATTACGGGAGACCATGCGATCGTGGTCCTAGTACACAACAGTCTCCCAACCCAGACCTGGCAACCCTAGGAGGGGAGGGGCCTCAGCATGGTACAATGCCATAGAGTCCACCCTTCAGAGCAGCCATTTTCTCCAGGGGATCAGCCATTTTCTCTGTCAGCTGGGGATCAGTTGTAAAAGCGGGAGATCCCCAGGCTCCGCCTGGAGGCTGGCAACCCTAGCTCCTGTGCCGCTTCTGCACTGTGTTCAGTGAGTCTTACTCCTGAGTAAGGCTGCCTGGATCAGCAATGCTGACTTTGAAGTGAGCCCAGAGACGGACGCCTCCTTGGCGCTCTGCCCCCAGCGGAAGAACTCCTTCCCTGATTCATCGAGGTCCATCCAGGAGGCATAAATTTAAGCCAGTATATAACGAGAGTTTCCTATTTAGCGATTTCATTTGGAGCTGGGAAAGGATATGAGTCCATCTGGCGTGATGCTAAAAGTGCTGGATTAGGACAGAAGACAGGGGTTCAGATCCTCACTCTGCCATGAAGCTCGCTTGGGTGAATGTTCAGGCTGGAGAAGAGGCGGTTGAGGGGGGGGACCATGATGGCTCCCTTTAAGTATCTGAAGGGCTGCTGTCACTTACAGGAGGGCAGGGAGCTGTTCCTGTTGGCAGCAGAGGAGAGGACTCGCAATCATGGGTTTAAATGGAGGGCGGGAAAGTACCGGCTGGATAGTAGGGAAAACTTGTTGGCAGTCAGAGTTGTGCTGTGGTGGAATCAGCTGCCTGAGGAGGTGGTGGTGAGCTCCCCCTCCCTGGCAGTCTTCAAGCAGCGGCTGGACAAACCCTTGTCAGGGATGCTCTAGGACAGGGGTGGGCAAATTGCGGCCCGGGGGCCACATGCGGCCCGTCACAGAGTTTTTTGCGGCCCACCAAGAAGATTTCAGGACTTCAAGAAAATTGAGCCTAAATTCAATTTGCTCTCTTATCCCATCACTGCTGATATTGATACAGCACCTGAGGAGCTGCAGCTTGAACTTATTGACATGCAGTCAGATCACACTGTGAAAGAAATGTTTAATGCTGTGACATTAGTTGACTTTTACAAATCTTTGTCTGCTGAAAAAATGTCCATGTATGAAGGAATTTGCTGGGAAAATGTTCTCTATATTTGGGTCTACATGTATTTGTGAGCAAAGTTTTTCTTGCATGAAGATCAACAAGAGTAAATATAGATGCTCTTTGACAGACATTAACTTGCAGGCTGTGATGAGAATCTCAACAAGCCATCTCACTCCTGATTTCAAAAAAATTGTAGAAAAGTGTGCTAGGGTACACTTGTCTCATTAAACTGATTCTAAAATTAAATGTGCTTGCAGCTATAGATGATATGAAATTAGCACAATAATTAAATTGAATAAAACTACCACTATTTTATTTAATTTATATTTATTGATTTTTATGATACAATTTATACCTTTTCTGAAATGCAAAGTTAACTAATGAATGCAATCATTTTAAAAGGTGCGTCCCTCCGCTAACCTCCGCTCCCACAAAGTGGCCCCCGAGCCAAAACAATTGCCCACCCCTGCTCTAGGCTGATCCTGCATTGAGCAGGGGGTGGGACTCAATGGCCTGCATGGCCCCTTCCAACTCTGTGATTCTAGGATTCTAGTCCATTTGCTAATAGATTCAGCAAAAGCAAAAGTGGGACAGAATAAGAAGACGAAAGGGAAGGATCCCTGATCTAAGTATCTAAGATGGATGGAAGGAGCCAAAGTTTCTAAGGCCCCCCCCCACCTTTGAGAATGAGCCATTTTCTCCTTCCCTGCTGGGCCACAGAGCTCTAATCCTCCCTGTTGTTGTTCCTCGGTTGTTGACCGTTCTGCCAACAGTCTCTTGTGCTGCGTGCGTCCTTTGCGGCCCCACCGGCATTTTCCACATTGGCTCGTCTGTCTGTGAGTCCTGTGGCTTGTTAAGAAGAGGAAACTATTCGCTTGGGAGCCAGCGGTTCTAGAACAAAAGTGTTTGTTTAGTTTTGGCGCTGGGAAAAATCCCGCCCTCAGGCGCCCGTCCGTTGGTTGATGCCCCACCTTCCCCTTCTATTGATTGAGTACATTCTTCTTTTATCCTTCCTTCAAAGAGCTTAGAGTCAAATACGGGGTCCTCCCTCTCTCCCTCACAATAACCCTGTGAGGCAAGATCCAGGTGGGCAAGTTAGATCCTGTGAGGAAAGTTAGGCTGAGAGAGAGTGACTGGCAAGTTTTGTGGTTGAACGTGGATTAGAAGAAGACGAAGAAGAATCATAGAGTTGGAAGGGACCTCCAGGGTCATCTAGTCCAACCCCCTGCACAAGGCAGGAAATTCACAAATACCTCCCCTGCCCCAACCCCAGTGACCACTGTTCCATGCCCAGAAGATGGCAAAAAACCTCCAGGATCTCCAGCCAAACTGGCCTGGGAAAAAATTGCTTCCTGACTCCAAAGTGGCGACCAGCATTTCCCTGGGCTTGTAAGAAAGGGCCACGTGAACTAAGCACTGAGGCAACCCTTCCTGCCCTCCCTCTCGTGATCTGCCTAAGTTCACAGAATCAGCAGTCAAATGGCATCTAGCCTCTGTTTGAAAACCTCCCAAGGAGACCCCACCACCTCCCGAGGAAGCCTCTTCCACTGAGGAACTACTCTGTCAAGGGCAGATGATGATGAAGAAGAAAATATTGGATTTATGCCTCCCCCTTCACTACCTGAAGGCTTACAATCTCCTTTCCCTTCCCCTCCCCACAACAGACACCCTGTGAGGTAGGTGGGGCTGAGAGAGCTCTCTCGAGAACTGCCCTTGAGGGAACAGCTCTGAGAGAACTTGTGACTGACCCAAGGTCACCCAGCTGGGCGCATGTGGAGAAGTGGGGAATCAATCCGGGTTCTCCCAGATTAGACTCTGCGCTCTTAACCACTGCACCAAACTGGCCCCAACCACTGCACCAAACTGGCTCTTCCTTCCATCAAGGAACTCAAGGTGATAGATGCGGGTTCCCCCAGAGGTCTCCAGGCACTGAGCGGACTGGATGTCCTCCAGCCATAGTGGTGGGAAGCGCCCTCAAGTCGCAGCCGACTCACAGTGACCTTGTAGGGTTTTCAAGGGAGGAGACAAACAGAGGAGGTTTTGCCATTGCCTGCCTCTGCGTAGCAACCCCTGGACTTCCAGGGCCAGTTTGGTGTAGTGGTTAGGAGTGGCAGACTCTAATCGGGGGGAGCTGCTCTGAGACTCTGAGCGAAGGGCAGGGTGGAAATCCAGTCTCCTCCTCCTCCTCCTCCTCTACCACCTCTTCTCCTCCTCTTCTTCTTCTCCTTCTCCTCCATCTCTTCCTTCTCCTCCTCCTGCTTCCATCCAAAGTACTAACCAGGGCTGACCCTGCTTAGTTTCTGAGATATGACAAGAAGCACTGGCCAGCCACATCAGGGCCCTCTGGCCATATGCTAGGAACAGGGGTCATTTTGAGCAGGAGCTCGGGGGAGCGCAGCTCCGGGAATTGGTGCCAGCCGCCCCCCCCCCCCCACGGGGGAATGCCTGCTTGTGTCATGGCTGCAGCAAAATGACCCCGTCCCCTGGAAAGGTCCTTGTTCCTCCGACCAGCCTTCTGAAGGCTTCAGCCACCACTGAAGCTCTCCTCCCAGAATAGTGGTATTTCTGAGGCTTGGATTAGTAGCGGTCCCCTCTCTGCCAGCTCTCCCTCCCTCCCTTCTCTGATGATGTCAGGTGGTGTAGCCTATGCAAATAAGTTATGCTAATGAGTTATGTTAATGAGCTCCTGCACCTCTTTTTCTACGCAATGACCCCTGGCCAGGAGTGTTTTGTTTCAGTGGAAAGATGGGTTCACACCCTCCATGGCCCTACTATGGCTCAGGTTTGGAACAATCCGTCTTCCGAATCCTCTGGGGTTTGGAGGCAGGGTGATGTCTCATTCCATGGAACAAGCCCTGCCAGTGTTCAGGAGCTTTTGGGGCAGGGCTGTGGCTCAGCGAAGGAAGACATGCCTCCAGAAACCCTCGTGATGGACAGGATGAGTGCAAGGGGGGAGGCTTATCTGTTGCAAGGGCTACTCTGGGGTGCAGGGCCCCCCCCCCGGGGGGTGGAAGAAAGGTTTAACCTGCACTGAAATAACTGCACCCAAACACAGTTTCCCTTTTAGAGCCAGTTTGGTGTAGAGGTTAGGAGCGTGGACTCTACTCTGCGAGAACCCAGATTGATTCCCCACTCCTCCACATGCGCCCAGCTGGGTGACCTTGGGTCAGTCACAAGTTCTCTCAGAGCTGTTCCCTCAAGGGCAGTTCTCGAGAGAGCTCTCTCAGCCCCACCTACCTCACAGGGTGTCTGTTGTGGGGAGGGGGAGGGAAAGCAGATGGTAAGCCGCTCTGAGACTCCTCTGGGTAGTGAAGGGTGGGGTAGAAATCTCTTCTTGTTCTCGTCTTCTCTTCTGCCTGCAAGCGGATGGATCGGCAGCCGTTTGCTTGGCTTGAAGGATATAAAGCAAGGAACCTGGGGGCACTAATGGTGACCCTGTCGAGTTTTCAAGGCGAGAGACGTTCAGAGGCGGTTTGCCATTGCCTGCCTCTGTGTCGCAGCCCCCGGATGTCCTTGGAGGTCTCCTGTCTAAATGGTAACCAGGACCAGCCCCTGCCTGGCTTCCGAGATCTGACGAGACCAGATCAGCCTGGGCTATCCAGGTAACACCCCATAATTGAAACTCAAGCCCGTTCCTCTTTGCATAGCTCCAGCCTCATACCCGATTGTCTAGTTGGTTGGTCCCTCTACCCGGTGACGGAGGGTCTAAAGCTGGCTTCTGTAACACAGAGAATTTCTCAGTTCTGTTTCTTGCTTTTCCCACTGTAGGAGGAAAACATCAGCAGCGCAGAAGGACAGGGACTTCTTTGAGGTGAGGAGGATGCCGGCAGGAGAAGGCCTGTCTCCCTCTGAATATTAGACGAGCCAGCAGGATTGGCGGAATCAGACCACAGTGCCTCGCCATGATCACTGAGAGAGTGGAGTGGTCGTGGCTCAGTGCTGGAGCAGAAATCCCAGGGTTCAGTCCCCGGCATCTTCAGTCCAAAGGCCAGGCAGCAGGTGATGTGAAAGGCCTCTGCTGGTTGGCTGCAACTCAGGAGCCAGTTTGGTGTGGTGGTTAGGAGCACGGACTCTAATCTGGGAGAACGGGGTTTGATTCCCCACTCCTCCACTTGTACCTGCTGGTGTGACCTTGGGTCAGTCACAAGTTCTCTCAGAGCAGTTCTCTCACAAACAGTTCTCAAGAGAGCTCTCTCAGCCTCACCTACCTCACAGGGTGTCTTGTGGAGAGGGGAAGGGAAGGTGATCGTAAACCAGTTTGGAGACGGAGGAGGAGGAGATTGGATTTATATCCAGCCCTTCACTCACTTGGAGCCTCCGAGTGGCTTACAAACTCCTTTCCCTCCCCTTTCCCACAACAGACACCCTGTGAGGTGGGTGGGGCTGAGAGAACTCTTTCCCAAGCTGTCCTTGAGAGCACAGCTGGTACAGAGCTATGGCTTGCCCAAGGTCATCCAGCCAGGTGCAAGTGGAGGAGTGGGGAATCAAACCCGGTTCTCCCAGATTAGAGTCCGCGCACTTAACCACTACACCAAACTGGCTCTACAATGTTTGGTGTAGTGGTTAAGTGCGCGGACTCTAATTTGGAAGAACCGGGTTTGATTCCCCACTCCTCCACTTGCACCTGCTGGATGATCTTGGGCAAGCCATAGTTCTGTCAGAGCAGTTTCTGTCACAGCTCTCTCAGCCCCACCTACCTCTCAGGGTGTCTGTTGTGGGGAGGGGGAGGGAAAGGAGTTTGTGAGCCGCTCTGAGACTCCTTTGGGTAGTGAAGGGCAGGGTATAAATCCAATCTTCTTCTCTTCTAAACCGCTCTGAGACTCCTTCGGGTAGTGAAGGGTGGTGTATAAATCCAATCTCCTCCTCCTCCTCTTTTCTGAGACCCTGGAGAACTGCTGCTAGCCTGAGGAGGCAATACTGACCTTGTTGGACCACAGGTCTGGTTTACAAGACGGCAGCTTCGTGGATGTGCGATGCAAGAACGGAAGACTGCACAAAAGGAGATCGCTGTTTCTCAAAGCGATGGGAACGGGTGGAGCTCACAGGTGGAGTGCATGCTTTGCATGGATAAGGACACGGGTTCAGTTCCCTGGCAGCGTTCCCTCTAAGCTGTGTGCGAGAGCTCATTAACACAGGAAGCCCCGCTCAGCAGCAGTCTGGAGCCCCGCCGGGTCTTGCGCTGCCCATCGCCCATCTCAAGATGACAGCGGTTCTATTCTGCTCAGGACGTGAACTGCCCTGCTCGGGGGTGGGGGGAGAGATATCAGAAGGAGCCTTGCTCCCTGGTATCTCCAGCCAAAAACAGGATCTTGGGGAGTGGAGCTGGAAAAGACCTTTCTCTGCCTGGGACCCGGGAGAGCTGCTGATGGTACCGAGCAGGGCTTTTTTTTCTCTTTCTGAAAGAGAAGTGTCGGAACTCTCAAGGGGGAAATGAAGTTTCCAGTCTTTGTACTGAAAACTCCTGAACTTTTAAACATTTAAAAAAAAATGTTGTCGAAGAGGTTCCAAACATGGGCATGCTCTCGAGTAAAGGGAAACCTTTCCAGCTGCTTGGTGCTGTCATCTTTTACCTAAACGGCATGCCGTTTTCACGAACGATGGCTCATAGAAGCACAGAAACGCAGAGTCAGAAGGGGGCCACACAGGCCATCTAGTCCAGCTGGTGCTTAAAGACTGCCAGGGAAGGGGAGCTCACCACCTCCCTAGGCAGCTGATTCCACTGTGGCATAGGGCTGCCAAGTCCAACTTGGGAAATATCTGGGGTCTTTGGGGGTGGAGCCAGGAGACTTTGGGGGTGGAGCCAGGAGAAAGGAAGTGACATCATTTTGTGATGTCACATCCTGTGATGTTGCTTCCACATGCTGACACATGAACTCATGAAGTTTCCTAATACTGGATCAGGCCATTGGTCCATCAAGGTCAGTATTGACTACTCAGACTGGTAGTGGCTCTCCAGGGTCTCAGGCTGAGATCTTTAATGTCACCTATTACCTGATCCTTTTTTAGCTGAAGAGGCTGATACCTCCTGCATGTCAAGCAGATGCTCTATCACTGAGCAACGGCCCCACTGAATCCTTCCTCATCTCGGCAGAATATGAAGCCCTAAGTGCTACACAAGTGCTAAATATGATTTTCATATCATAAGAACAGGAGAGAAGCCACAGTGGATCGGCCCATCCAGTACAGCCCATCCAGTACAACACTCTGTGTCACAACAGTGGCCAAAAATACCAGGTGCCCTCAGGAGGTCCAGCAGCGGGGCCAGAACTCCAGAAGCCCTCCCACTGTTGCCCCCCAAGCACCAAGAATGCAGAGCATCATTGCCCCAGACAAAGGGTTCCATTTAGACCTTGTGGCTATAATAGCCACTGATAGACCTCTGCTGGATGGGGACAGAGAGAGAGACAGACAGACAGAAAAAAGAAAGAAAGGGGGAGGGGGAGAGAAGGGGAAAAAACTGGCAGAGGCACTTACTTCCATTTAGACCTTGTGGCTATAATAGCCACTGATAGACCTCTGCTGGATGGGGACAGAGAGAGAGAGAGAGACAGACAGACAGAAAAAAGAAAGAAAGGGGGAGGGGGAGAGAAGGGGAAAAAACTGGCAGAGGCACTTACTTCCATTTAGACCTTGTGGCTATAATAGCCACTGATAGACCTCTGCTGGATGGGGACAGAGAGAGAGAGAGAGACAGACAGACAGAAAAAAGAAAGAAAGGGGGAGGGGGAGAGAAGGGGAAAAAACTGGCAGAGGCACTTACTTCCATTTAGACCTTGTGGCTATAATAGCCACTGATAGACCTCTGCTGGATGGGGACAGAGAGAGAGACAGACAGACAGACAGACAGAAAAAAGAAAGGGAGAGAGAATGAAAAGAGCTGGAAGAGAAACTCACCTTGCAAGCCACATGCAAAAGCAGCTCCTTCAGTCCCTCCTTAATCTCTGGGCGGGGCTCTCTTGCTGTGGAAGAAGCTCTCTTGCTGACTTCTTAAAGGGGAAATGTCTGGCGAGGCTTTTTACTGCAGGGCAGGCTCTCTGCAGACATTTCCCTTTTAAGGCAGCCATTTTGTCCCCCCGGTGGCCATCTTTGGAAAAGCGGGAGGTAAGCTCTAAAAATCGGTGTTTCCCCCGCCCAAGCGGGGGACTTGGCAGCCCTACTGTGGCACAACTCTGACTGTAAAAAAACTCTTTCCTAAGATCCAGCCAGTACCTTCCCGCCCTTAACTGAAACCCGTTCTTGCGAGTCCTCTCCTCTGCTGCCAACAGGAAACAGCTCCCTGCCCTCCTCTAAGGGACAGCCCTTCAGTTTTGCAGGGCCTACAAGAGGGAGCTCTTCCACCAAGCTTTCCATTAGGAGCCGCCACCATGTTAACAGCTTAAATTATAGCCCTGGCCCTTGGTTTCTGACATCTAGCCGGCGGCGCCCGTTAGGAAGATCGTGAGCAGAATAATAGAGAGACCTTGGGTACGCTCTTAGGTATCCCATCTTATGACAACTAATTATTATTATGCAGCACTTTATAAATTATGACTGTTGTAATTGAACTGTTTTAGGTGATTTTAATTGTATTGTATCAACTAGCGTAAGCCGCCCGGAGCCTGCTGTAAAGCGGGGAGGGCGGGGTATAAATCAGTTAACTAACTAACTAACTAACTAACTAAACAAATAAATACTTCAAGAGAGCCACCCCGTCCCCCCTCAACCGCCTCTTCTCCAGGCTGAACATTCCCACGACCCTCAGCCTTTCCTCACAGGGCTTCTTGGTCTCCGGGCCCCCGACCATCTTTGCGTCTCTGTGGTCCATTGCATTTCTTCTGACTGCTGACGGACCCCTGAACCTAGAAGTGGCACAGAGCCAGTGCCGGCTCCAGTCCGTATTCCGACCCCCTCCCCGGATTGGTGTAGTGGTTGGGAGCCAGTTTGGTGTAGTGGTTAAGTGCACGGACTCTAATCTGGGAGAACCCCACTCCTCCACTTGCACCTGCTGGATGACCTTGGGCAAGCCATAGTTGTGTCAGAGCTGTTCTTGAAAAAGAGCAGTTTCTGTCAGAGCTCTCTCAGCCCCGCCTACCTCACAGGGTGTCTGTTGTGGGGAGGGGAAGGGAAAGGAGTTTGTAAGCCGCTCTGAGACTCCCTCGGGTAGTGAAGGGTGCGGTATAAATCCAATTTCCTCCTCCTCTTCTCCTCCTCCTCCTTCCTTCTTCTTCTTTCTTCTTCTCCCTGTCCTCCCTATTATGAATGCCAGACAGTCTTGTCAAATGACTCTCTTCCTGTCTTCTGGTGCTGCTTTGGTTTGCATCACAGGGCTTGTACAACTTCAGTTCCTACGTGGCATTCGTGGCCTTCAAGCACAGGAACCTCAAGGAGATCCAGCAGGAAGTTGGGCGCCTCCTCCGCACAAACATCTTCAATCCCGCTCTGAGAGAGAGGGTCAATCAGGTGATCAAGACGGATGTTACCCAGGAGCTGAAGAGCCCTTCCCCCTACCGCAAGTACGGCTTTGTTCCCTCTCTAATACAAAAGCAATACATACTGTGAGATGGCAGCCGATATACACAGACACTTCTTTAAAGTTACTTTTGAATAATACAGCGGTGCTCAGTGTAACTTATATGATCTTTGTTATTTGTTCTCTCTCTGCCTTCTGCTCCGCACCCTGGTTTGAAAGGTAGTTTCCGCTGCATAGCCGTGTTGGGCTGCAGCTAAGGAGCAATGCTCGAGTCCGGGAGCACCTTCGGCCCTTTCTGCACCTGTATTTAAAAAGCCAGAGAGAGCATAAGAAGTGTAGGACAAACAATGGGTTTCTCCCTTTCTCACAATACGAGAACTTGTGGGCGCTCCATGAAATTGCTGAGCAGTTGGGTTAGAACAGATAAAAGGAAGTACTTTTTCACCCATAGAGTGATTAATGCATGGAATTCGCTGCCACAGGAGGTGGTGGCAGTGGCTACAAGCATGGACGGCTTCAAGAGGGAACTGGATCAACATATGGAGCAGAGGTCCATCAGTGGCTATGAGCCACAAGGTATAGATAGGATCTCTCAGTCTGGGGCAAGGGATGCCCTGTATTCTTGGTGCTTGGGGGGGGGGCAACAGTGGGAGGGCTTCTAGTGTCCTGGCCCCACTGCTGGACCTCCTGAGGGCACCTGGTGTTCTTGGCCACTGTGTGACAGAGTGTTGGACTGGATGGGCCATTGGCCTGATCCAACACTGGCTTCTCTTATGTTCTTATGATTTGTGAATGTGATTTCTGATATTTCCCTCCTCACATATACACTGACAACTGTTATTGGGCCTTCCTAGGAGTCTGACCATAGTAAATTCAGATCCTAGCATTCCGCCCAGACAGAAGAGAGTTAGAATAGAAAATATACATATATGTTTTAGGGTTTTACTTCTCTTTAGAAGAAGCAGAATTGCTTACAGCATTATTTATTCTTAAAGGCCTTAAGATGGTCTTAGAAAAAAACAGAACGGAATGTATGTTCTGGAGCTATGGGCTCCCCGGCTGAGGGACATCCGAAAGAAAAACTATGGGATGGGCAGATTGGGAACGTTCTCAAAACGGTATCTTCCTTTGTGAAGCAAATAAGCATCTGGCCCCAGGAAGTCTGCCGAGAGCGAAGTTTCATGCATCTGATCAGGAAACCCCCCAATTTCAGGCTGAAGCGAATAAGCCAGGAATGATGCCAGAAGAACATCCTGCTGTTTCCTGGGTGTTCTCCGTTGTTCCAGGACCAGATAAACGGACGTAATTACTGACACTTATGATCGACCTAGGGGCCTGCCAATAACGACGTGCCAGCTCAAATGATGCGCTGGTGATGAGACCTGTGGGACACCAATTAGAGATTTCTTAATGTATAAACTATCGTGATGTCATGGGGGGGTATAAGACCTATTGCCCTTCCTGGCTGGGACAGAATACAAACTCAGTGTCACTGGGCGCTAAGGTATCCAGTCCTGTGTTTCCTGTTAATTGCAGTAAACAGACATTCATCTAACTCGTTGGACTACGACTGTGTGTTCCTGATTCGGCCTCGGGAGCACACGGGGCACAGATTTGTGCATCAGAAGGAATCAGGAAATATGAAGGACGAGGGGATCCCCTGCTCTCAAATGTGTCCGTCTTGCATGCGCGGGCCTGGATGTCCCCTTCCCTCCCCGTCCCTCTTGCAGAATCAGGGAGAGAGGGAGGGGCCGGCAGCCAGTTTTGCTTGTAGATGTGGGTTTTGCTTGTAGATGCAGACTGCATACAGAATACACAAATAAATAAACCCGGGGGGGGGGGGGGGGGGGAGGTCGGAAACCCCAGTGCAGAGGGAATGCGTGCAACTGCAAAGTCAACCCTGAAGGCTTGACTCCTCAGATACTCCGGAGCAAGCTGCCAATGCAGAAAAGCAAGATGCAAGATTTCCAGGGCATATGTTTTCAAGCGTCAAAGCTACTGTCTGATGAAGGGAGCTCTGACCTTCAAGAGCTTATGCTCTGGAAATCTTTAAGGTTCTACTGGACTCGGATCTCACTGTCCCCAGATTCCGTGGCACACTGTTGCACTGCCGGCAGATCCCTCCTCATCGGCTGCAGAACTTGCTCACCTGGGGTGTAAGGAAGTCTCGGGTAAAACTGTTTTCTTCTGAAACTGCCCCATCGTCCTCTGGAAATGCTACTAGAAGTCATTCTTAGCTGGGTTTCATAAAACAGCATCTTCGTAAACGAGTCCCCTGCAGTTGAGGGCTTTTGATGGATCAGGGGCTTTTAAAGCGGTATTTAATTTATATATCGACGTCATTTGAAGTCTGCCTTTCTTGCTGAGACTCAAGATGGATTTCAAGGAAAGGCAATGCGGGAAAGGCGGTATAATACATACAGCCCACGAAATTAGAGAACGCAGTAATGAAAAAACAAAACAGAACATTACAATGCAGACAGGACAGCAAAAATTACAAGATGGGGAAAGAATGCAATAGGCCAGTCCCCAGGTCAGGGTGGGGGTTCCTGCCCCCAAGTAGGGACATCCTGGCGCGATGTGATGACATCACCCGCTAGTGACATCATCATGTTGGGGACACCGCGGGGGACACTCTGGTTTGAGGGCAACACTCTATGGTATTATTCTATTTTGTATTGTGATTTGTTATATTTATGTGTGTTATAAAGCTGTATTGTATTGGTAGGCGTTTGTGTTTTATATATATTTTAACCCTTTTAATGTAAGCTGCCCTGAGCCTGCCTTGGCAGGGAGGGCGGGATAAAAATCAAATAAATAAATAAATAATTTGCCTACAAACTATAGATTTCCCCCTCAAACTAGAGCATCACCGGCATGATGACATCACTTCTGGGTGACATCATCGTGTTGGGGACATCCCGGAACTCCCCCAACTCCCCCCCCCCCCACTAGAGCAACTAGGGGACCGGGCAACCTTATAATGCAATGAAACATCACATACAATAAACGGAGTATTAAAGCTGGATTATAAACTTAGAGAACAATGCAAAAACAACCCCCCCCCCCCAACATTAAAATCACAGAATCACAGAACTGGAAGGGGTCCTACAGGCCATCTAGTCCCACCCCCTGCTCAATGCAGGATCAGCCCCAGAGCATCCCTGAGAAGCGTTTGTCCAGCCGCTGCTTGAAGACTGCCAGGGAGGGGGAGCTCGCCAGTTCCCCAGGGAGCCGATTCCACAGCTGAACTGGAGTCTAATGTATAATGAAAAGACTACGTTAAATTCCATGGACGTACCAGCTGCCCCCTGATTCACTTTATAAGGAAGACTTTATAAGAAAGACCGGGGCTTTTTTTTGTTGACAAAGCCCAGCAGGAACTCATTAGCATAATAGGCCACACCCAACAGCGGCAACTCATTAGCATATTAGGCCACACCCCTGACAGCACAGTTCCCTCCCAGGATCGGCTTCCCCAGGTGCCCCTCAACTTGCAGGGCCCCTGGGGGACCCGAGGGAAGGAAGGCAGTTTCTGGATCGGCTTCCCCAGGCACCCCACAGCTGCAGGGCACGTGGGGAACCCGAGGAGAGGAGGCAGTTTCAACTGCCTTCCCTCCCTTGATCGGCTTGGCTTCCCCAGGCGCCCCATGGCTTGCGAGGCACCTGGAGAACCAGATGGGGGGGGGGAAGGCAGTTTAAACTCCCCTTCCTGGATTAGTTTGATTTCCCCAGGTGCCCCAGGGCTTCTGAGTCACCTGGGGAATGGGGGGGGGGGGAACTGTAGGTGTTGCCAACTCAGAAGCCAGCTGGAACTCCATTCCTGTGCGTTCCTGCCTAAAAATAGCCCTGAAAGACTCTCCTGAATGCTTCCGTTTCACACGTTCTGTGGAATGACAGGAGCACTGGAGCCTTCCCAACCTCCGCAGGCAAGCCGTTCTACCAGGTGAGCGCCCCCGCTGGAAAGGTGCATGTACGGACAGCTGCAGGGTCTGACCCTTTTGCAGGGCGGCATCTTTGGAAGAAGGCTTTGCTCAGATGAGTCGCTTTTAGTGGGAGAGGCAGCCCTGCAGGGATGCGGGCAGAAGGCCATCTGTGGCTTTGCAGGTGATAACTAGAGCCTTGGACTGAACCCAGGAACTAAGCACTAACAGGCACAGCGAGGGCAGAATAGGTGCAATGTGTGTACTTTGTAGCATGTAGAGTGGGGGGAATATGTGCTGTCAACTTGCAGCTGATTTATGGCGGCCGTCTAGGGTTTTCGAGGCACAGGGCGTTCAGAGGTGGTTTGCCATCGCCGGCCTCTGCACAGCAACCCTGGAGTCTGTGAACTTAGGCAGATCATGAGAGGGAGGGCAGGAAGGGCTGCCTCAGTGCTTAGTTCTCGTGGCCCTTTCTGACACGCTTCCAGGGAAAGGCTGATTGCCACTTTGGGGTCAGGATGCAATTTTCTCCAGGCAGGCCAGTTTGGCCAGGGATCATGGAGGGTTTTTTTTGTCATCTTCTGTGTAACCGGGGGTGTGGAGGGGGGGAGGTATTTGTGAATTTCCTGCATTGTGCAGGGGGTTGGACTCGATGATTCTGGAGGTCCCTTCCAACTTGATGGTTCTGTGGTCTGTCTGACTGTGTTTTAACACCCCTCCCTTACTCCCTTTAAGGAGCACGGGTGTCAGGCAACCGGCCATCAGGAGCGTCTTGGACAAGCGGTCGCCGGTGCTGAGCACATTGCTGCCAATGGCGAAAGACAGCGCTCAGTATCTTTTCCAAGACCATTACCTGCATCCCAGCAGAACTCCCCGGAGCTCGTTCCCTGAAGAGCTGCCGGCCTTGTCTTCGATCGTGACAGAGTCCAAGTAAGGAGTACGGGCCTGTTCTGCACAGTCCGGGGCAACTAGCTGGGATAGCCATCTAGCGCGCCCTTGGCAATGAACCCGCGTGCAGATTCTCTGACCAAGACCCTTGCACCCGTTGCATTTCACATGCATGCCTAAAATGTGCGTGGAGATCTCTTGGACCGATTTCACATAGGCCGCTGGTCTGCCCCCGCTCTTCCCTTCCCCCCCAACTGCATGTGTCAATTTCCCATTATGTGCTCTGCGGCCGCTTTTTGACCCGCAGCTTCGCCCAATCTCCTCCGCATCTTCCAGATCCTCAAAAAATAGGATCGCGAAGATGCGGAGGAAATCGGGTGAAGCTGCGGGTCAAAATGCGGCCGAAGAGCAAATAATGGGAAATTGATGCATGCAAATGGGGGAAAGGGAAGAGCGGGGGTGGAGCAGCAGCTTGTGTGAAATCAGTCTTGGTTGCTTTTAGGAGTCTCCGTTCACCAGGGATGGAAGCAAATTTCACATTTTCACTAGGATTGCATACACAATGCCAGCTCGGTGTAGTGGTTAAGAGTGACAGACTCTAATCCGGGAGAAGTGGGTTTGATTCCCCATTCCTCCACATGTGGCCAGCCGGGTGACATTGAGTCAGTCACAAGTTCTCTCAGAGCTGTTCTCTCAAGGACAGTTGTCTCAGAGCTCTCTCAGCCCTACCTACCTCACAGGGTGTCTGTTGCGGGGAGGGGAAGAGAAGGAGATTGGAAGCTGCTCTGAGACTCCCTTGGGTAGTGAAGGGTGGGGTATAAATCCAATCTCCTCTTCTCAACTCAGACCCTTGGACTGTTGAGGTCAGCAATGTCTGCTTTGTCCGGCACCTTCCTGGGTTTCCAGATAAAGGTCTCTCACAGGGTACAGGTCTTACAGCTGGGTGCTTTTAATTGGAGGTGCTGGGGATCAGTGTTCCCTCTAAACTGAGTTAGTGTGAGCTAGCTCACAGTTTTTCAGCCTCTAGCTCACACATTTTTGTTTTAGCTCAGGAAGGATGGCTCCAGAGCAAACTAACTTATGCAGTATCCAAATCGCTCGCTCACAGCTTAAATGCCAGCAGCTCACAAAGTAGAATTCTTGCTCACAAGACTCCACAACTTAGAGGGCGCATTGCTGGGGATTAAACCTGGGACCTTCTGCATGCAAAGCAGACGCTCCACCCAATAACACTAAGCTGCCTTCCAATGAGTCAGACCCTTGGTCTGTCAAGGTTGGTATTGTCTACTCAGACTGGCAGCAGCTCTCCAGGGTCTCAGGCAGAGGTCTTTCCCATCATCTACTGCCTGGACTTGTGAACTGGAGATGCCGGGGACTGAACCTGGGACCTTCTGCATACAAAGCAGACGCTCTGCTTCTGAGCCATGGCCCCACTCCATAACATAATACTGCTCTCTACTGATTCAGACCCTTGGTCTGTCCAGGTTAGTTGTCTACTCTGACTGGCAGCAGCTCTCCAGAGTCTTCTTACCATCACCTCTGCCTGGACCTCTGAACTGGAGATGCAGGAACCGAACCTGGGACCTTCTGTGCACAAAGCAGAATGCTTTCCCTATGAGCGGCGGCTATTCCCGTTCTTCTGTAATCTCCCCCCTCTGCTTGAAAAGCCTTTTTATGTGATTGCTTCATCCCCTGATGTCCCGCTCTCCTTCTCCAACAGAATCGGTATCATTGGAGCTCCCCGCAGCAAGTTCAGCCCCCACACGCTCCTGCCCATCCGTACGGAGGAGGAAGAGGAGGAGGAGGAGGATCAAGAAAACCTGAGGACCAGCTCCTCTGAGCTCATCGCCCAGGAACTGCTCAGCACCCCCAGGGGCAACCAGGGCAGCCCCACCGACGCCCCTTCCAGGGCTACGACGGAAGCGGGCTATGCAGAGAATCCCCAGTAGGGGTCCGGCTAGCGCTAGGATGAAGTTTTTCACACATTAAACTTTTTTCGGAACCCGCAGCTTGTCCGGGGTCTGGATTTTCATCCTCCTGTTGTTCAAGAGTGAGGGAACGATGAGCAGATCCAGCAAGATCAATGAATCTACCAAGTGATTGGAAGAACAGAGCTGCTTTGCAAACCTGGAATAAAGTTTGAGTCCAGCAGCACCTTGAAGACCAACAAGTTTAATCCTGGGTATTAGCAGGGGTCCGTTGGAGCAGGAGCGCACAGGAGCGCATCTCCGGGAGTGAGGAGCCCAGGGGGCGGGCACATGACCAAGCCCTGCCCCCTCCTCAGCTTCCCCGAGCAGTGCAGAGGCGCAGCGCCCCGGGGAAAGCCCTGCTAGGGTCTTTATTGTTTTTAATGTTTTGTTTTAATATTGATAATTTTATCATTTTTCCTTTTATGACTGTGTGTTGCTTTTCCAGAGACTTGCTCAAGGTGGCCTATAAATTTTCTAAGTATACAATTTTTTATCTGGGCACATAAGTACTGGAGAAATGTCACCAACCCTTCAGCAGCTTCCACCCCATCAGTTTGGTGTAGTGGTCAGGAGTTGGACTCTAATCTGGGAGAACCGGGTTTGATTCCCCACTCCTCCCCATGCAGCTGCTCGGGTGACTTTGGGCCAGTCACAAGTTCTCTCAGAGCTGTTCTCTCATGAGCAGTTCTCAAAAGACCTCTCTCAGCCCCACCTACCTCACAGGGTGTCTTGTTGTGGGGAGGGGAAGGGATGGGTGGTGCACATGTCCTGGGTATCTCAAGTCTACTTGAAACCTGGTGGTTTCAAGGGAGCAGGAAGAGAAATGAGGGTGTGTTTTTTACACCTATTTTTATTGCACAAAGTAGTGGATGGGGAAGGGAATACCCATACAATTTACTGTACTGCTGGGCCCATACAATTTACTGTACTGCTGGGCCAGGGAGAGCGAGGGGGAGGGAGAGGTAGCGGGTCTGTATGGACATGAGTTCTCCTGACCTCATCCATTTGCTCTCCATCTTGCAGACCCTTTGGAATTGTACCAAATCCCGCAGACCTCTGATCTCAGCTGGGAGCGCATCCCGCCAAGCTGGAGCCACCACTGAAAAGGCTCTGTCTGTGGTCGGCGCCAGGCGGGTAACTCCTCAGTCCTGGGATTGTCAGTGTGTTATTAGAAGAGTGTAGTGGTCTGGGGGGCGGGATATGGTCTTGATGCAGGCAGCCATGAAATTTTATCAGCTGGCTGACTGGTTATTTTTAATGTATAAATTTCCTTCCACTTCTCTGAAGTCCCAAGTAAACCTATCTGACAAAGGAACTTGGAGTCTCCAAGGCTTATACCCCCAAAACCTTGTTGGTCTCTAAGGTGCGACTGAGCTCGAATGTAGTTGTTCCGCTGCAGACCAACAGGGCTATACTTTGAAACACACACACGTATAGACAGACACATCCCAAAGCGGAGCCGGTTCCAGGTTCTGTGGGGCTCCGGACAGAGTGTGGTCAGGGCCCACCTCCTCTCCTCTGAGCACCCCCCCCAGCTCACACCTCCTCTCCTGCCTCCCAGGTGCCCCCCTCCTGCCTGGGTACCCTTCCCCCTCCCTTCTGGGGACACTTCCCGCTACCCACATATGGGGATATTTGGTTAATGTAGCAGAGTTTGCCTGGTCATAGAAGCGTGTTGTTGAGTGCGGTAAATTGAGAGCCAGTTTGGTATAGTGGTTAAGTGCGCGGACTCTAATCTGGGAGAACCGGGTTTGATTCCCCACTCCTCCACTTGCACCTGCTGGATGACCTTGGGCAAGCCATAGTTCTGGTCAGAGCTGTTCTCTCAAGGGCAGTCCTGCAAAGAGCTCTCTCAGCCCCACCTACCTCACAGGGTGTGTGTCATGAGGAGGGGAAGGGAAAAGGAGTTTGTAAGCCGCTCTGAGACTACAAGTGAGTGAAGGGTTGGATATAAATCCAATCTCTTCTTCTAAATCAAAATCCCAAGACGTATACTGCAAAAAAAAGGTAAACTGACATTTTTTGAAGTAGATCTAGTTCACATTCAGCTTGCAGTTGGAAGGAGAGAGAGAAACCTTTAAACCTAAGGAGCCTTTTCCCTGTCACAAATGGCAGAGAGAGAGAGAGCCCAAAATGACACTGTACTTGTCTTTGGAATCTTTTGCTGAAAATGCCCTATTTATTCCCTCCCCCCCCCAACCCCAACCCCAAATCATTTTGAGCGCTAACAATTCCGATACCTAAAGGACTGCTGTTTGGAGGTTGGGGCTGATATGTTCCTGAGTCATATTGGACAACAGGACTCAGATTAATGGATATAAAATGCAGCACAGGAGGCTTTGGTTAAATTTGAGCAAGAATTTCCTGACAGCGCAGAGCGTTCCGCACGAAACAGTCTCCCTCGTGACGTGGATTCATTATCGGAGGCAATTCCAGTATCGACTGGATACTCGTTTGTCAGGTTTCAGGAGGGCAGCCGTGCCGGTGTGCGGTCGAAGAGCTGGGATCGAGTCCTGCACTGTCGAGACCAATACGATTTTCAGGGGGTGAGCTGTTGTGAGCCAAATGTTCCTTCATCAGATTACAATGCTCCCTCTAAGCTGTGGAGTCTTGTGAGCAAAAATTCTACTTTGTGAGCTACTGCGGGCATTAAAGCTGTGGGCGAGCGTTTTGGCTATGGCATCAGTCTGGAGCCATCCTTCCCGGGCTAAGACAAAAGTGTGTGAGCCGGAGGCTAAAAAACTGTGAGCTAGTTCACAGTAACTCAGCTTAGAGGGAACACTGGATATAAGTAGGAACCTTTCTCCCACCACAATCTTGTTGAGCCCTAAGATGCTACTGAACTTGAATCTAGCCCATTTGTTGGGGATATTCTAGTCATAGTACCTGCGCTGGGAAGTGATTGGTCTAGATAACCCTGGCGGTCCCTTCCAGCTGATAGATCAAGATGGGGAGCCATGTTGGTCTGCCTGCAGCAGCAAAGAGCAAGAGTCCAGGAGCACCTTTTAGACCTTGTGGCAGGGCAGGAGCTTTCCTGAGTCACGGCTCACTTCTGCGACGGGTAGCCCTGTTAGTCTGTCTGCAGCAACAGAAAAGAGCGAGAGTCCAGAAGCACCTTAGAGGCTAACAAAATTCGCGGCAGGGCAGGAGCTTTTTCCGATACAGCTGAGATTAAATAAAACAGATCATGAGCCCAACAAGGTTTTTGCGGCCTCCCTTGCCACGTCTGACGGTTTGCCTCAGCTTGCCCGCACCCAAGGCCAGGCCCCGCTGGAAGCCTCCTCTTCCCAGCCCTGAAAACGGCCCCGTGGAGGAGAGAAGCGCCTGCAAGTTCCTCGCCAAGGGGGATTAGAGCAGATGAGGACGTTGTTGGCCGGCTCTCAAGATTTCCCCGGAGGAACGAGAGCTTTGTTCGACGTCAGGCCAGGCTCTGGCTGGCCCATCTTTGGGGGAAGTTCTGGGTTGGCTCCCCGGCCCTCACGCAGCGTGCAGAAACATGTAACCTGCCGCCAACTCGGTTCCACATGAGGGTGAATCATCCTTCCAGCCGGAGAAAGTGAGTCACAGGGAAAGCTCTCTGCCGAATCTCATTACGTGCCCGTCGCCTGGCTCTTTCGCCCAGGAGTGGAATATCCACTCTCGAAAATGACACGGTACAGACGGGAATAATTAAAAAAAAGAAAACAGAAAAAGAACCGGCCTCTCCCTGCCAGGGCACTCCCACCCCATCCCTGGCGGGCTTCCCTTGTCGTTTGGCACTCGGGTGTGGCTGATCCGGCTGAGAAGAAATGGAAAGGCTTAGGTTTTTGGTGGATTATACTTCTAAGCAGGGCTTTTTTTGCAGAAAAAGCCCAGCAGGAACTCATTAGCATAATAGGCCACACCTAGCAGCAGGAACTCATTAGCATATTAGGCCACACCACTGACTGCACAGCTTATTAGCATATTAGGCCTCACCCCCGTGTTGCCAGAAGAGTGGTCATCCAGCCGCACCCACCTTTTGCTTCTTATTCTGTTTCCCTTGTTTGTTGTCAAAACCCAGGGCTTTTTTTGTAGCAGGAATTAATTTGCATGTTAGGCCACATACCTCTAATGTAGCCAATCCTAATGAGTTTCTGCTGTTGGGTGTGGCCTATTGTGCTAATGAGTTCCTGCTGGGTGGGGCCAACTCAGGAGCCAGCCGGAACTCCGTTCCTGTGCGTTCCTGCCCCAAAATAGCCCTGCTTCTAAGTAAGGCATCCACCGCCTCGGTAAGGGTCTCAACGGTTGTCATTTTAAAAATCAACTGAATCGCCTTGCGAAAGACCGACCGGAGTGATCCGGCAGGAAGGGTCTTGAAACTAGAGATTGGACCTGAGCTTGGCCTTGGGATCCCAAGATGGCCTCTGCCTCTTGCTTTAAAACGCTGGTTCTGCTTTGAACCTGGTTTCATGGAAGGAAAGGCCTGCTTTTAGGGTTGCCAACCTCCAGGTGGTGGCTGGTGATCTCCTGGGATTACAACTGATCTCCGGGTGACAGCTGCTGGTGTGACCTTGGGTCAGTTACAAATTCTTTCAGAGCTATTCTCTCACGAGCAGTCCTCGAAAGAGCTCTCTCAGCCCCACCTATCTCACAGGGTGTCTGTTGTAGGGAGAGGAAGAGAAAGGAGACTGTAAGCCACTCTGAGACTCTTTCAGGTAGTAAAGAACAGAGTATAAATCCAATCTCTTCCTCCTCCTCTTTTTCTTCTTCTTTGCTGGGACTTTTCAGTTGAGAAAAGAAACAACTAAGGGGGGGACATGATGGAGGTTTATAAAATGATGCATGGGTGGAGAGCTGACAAAGAGAATTCCCCCCCCTCCCAAAATACCAGAACTCGAGGGCATCCAGTGAAGCTGATGGGCAGTAGGTTCAGGACGGAGAAAAGGAAACACTACTTTACACAGAGAGACATTAAAATATGGAATTTGCTGCCAGAGGATGTAGTGATGGCCACGGGAATAAAATGTATCTGCATCACAGATATAAGCTTCATGCATCTGACGAAGGGAGCTCTCTGACTCACAAAAGCTTCAACCGAAACCAAAGGGAGGTGGCTGTAGCTCAGTGGAAGAGCCCCTGTTTTGCACGCAGAAGGCCCCCAGTTCAATCCCTGGCATTTCCAGGGGAAAAGATCAGACAATCGGTGATGCGAAAGAGCGCTGCCTGAGACCCTGGAGAGTGGCTGCCAGTCTGAGTAGACAAGACTGACTTTGATGGACCGATGGTCTGATTCAGTACAAGGCAGCTTCAGACACGTTGAAACTTTGTTCGTCTTGAAGGTGCCACTGGGTTAATTTGAGTTTACAGTTTGAAGAGGTGTGGCCTCTCTCCTTCTCTGGCGGTGAAGCTTCTGGGCATGGCTCGCTTGGCGGCTGAAGGGTTGTGTGTGTTGAACAGCTCCACCTGCTGGCCACCGGGAGAAGAGCTGTGGCTGGAGGAGGGGGGGCGGTATCTGCCATGCTATGTATGCAGATTGTCCCTGGTTCAGTCCCCAGCATCTCCAATTGAAAAAGATCAGGAGACAGACTACGTGAAAGGCCTTGGCCTTGAGTCTTTAGAAAGCTGCTGCCAATCTGAGGAGACAATTCTGACCACGACGAACCAATGATCTGGCTCAGTATACAGCAGCGTTGTGTATACGTTCAGTGGTGGAGCGTCGGCACGGCCTGTAGAAGGTCCCAGGTTCAGTCACAAGCAACTCCAGTTAGAAGGAAGGGGCTGTGGCTCAGAGGCAGAGCCTCTGCTTGGCACGCAAAAGGTCCCAGGTTCAGTCCTTGGCATCTCCGGTTGAAAGGATCGGGCAGTTGGTGATGGGAAAGACCTCAGTCTGAGACCATCTGAGGAGCTACTGAGTAGACAATACTGACCCTGATGGACCAAGAATCTGATTCAGCGTAAGGCAGCTCCCTGTGTGTAAGCAGGGTGGCCGGTCTTGAGGTGGTGGCTGGAGATCTCATAGACTCACAGAACTGGAAGGGGCCATAGAGGCCATCCAGTCCCACCCCCTGCTCAATGCAGGATCACCCTAGAGCAGGGGTGGGCAATTGTTTTGACTCGAGGGCTACTTTGTGGAAGTGGAGGTTAGCGGAGGGCCGCACCTTTTAAAATGATTGCATTCATTAGTTAACTTTGCATTTCAGAAAAGGTATAAATTGTATCATAAAAATCAATAAATGTAAATTACATAAAATAGTGGTAGTTTTATTTAATTTATTTATTGTGCTACTTTCATATCATCTATAGCTGCAAGCGCATTTAATTATAGAATCAGTTTAATGAGACAAATGTACCCTATCTCACTTTTCTACAATTTTTTTGAAATCAGGAGATTGCTTGCTGAGATTCTCATCACAGCCTGCAAGTTAATGTCTGTGAAAGAGCATCTATAATAATAACAATGCTTCTCTCTGCTCCGGGCTTCTCTGCGCTCCGGGTCCAACGGAGGCCTGACTGAAACCATGTGGCCAACTGTCTTGGCGGGCCGCAAAAAACTCTGTGGTGGGCCACATGTGGCCAACGGGCTGCAATTTGCCCACCCCAGCCCTAGAGCATCCCTGACAAGTGTCTGTCCAGCCGCTGCTTCAAGACTGCCAGGGAGGGGGAAGCTCACCACCTCCCAGGGCGGTTGATTCCACTGTGGCACAACTCTGACTGTAAGGAAGTTTTTCCTAAGATCCAGCTGGGACCTTCCCGCCCTTAACTGAAACCCATTCTTGCGAGTCCTCTCCGCAGCTGCCAATAGGAACAGCTCCCTGCCCTCCTCTAAGGGACAGCCCTTCAGATACTTCAAGAGAGTCATCGGGTCCCCCCTCAGCCTCCTCTTCTCCAGACTGAATGTTCCCAAGTCCCTCAGCCTTTCCTCACAGGGCTTCTTGGTCTCCAGGCCCCCGGTCATCCTCGTCGCTCCCCTCAGCACCTGCTCCACTCTGTCCACATCCCTTTTCCAGTGAGGCCTCCAGAACTGCACACGATACTCCAGGTGTGGCCTGACTAATGCAGTGTACAGTGGAACGATGGAACCTCATGCAATTACAACCGGTCTCCGGAGGAAGGGGATCGTTTCCCCTGGAGAAAATGGCTGTTTCAGAAGGTGGACCATATGGCATTAGAACCCCTCTCCAAACCCCGCCCTCCTCAAGCTCCGCCCCCAAATCTCCAGGCATTTCCCCACCCAGAGCTGGCAACCTGCTTAGGAGGCTCATGCAGTAAATGGCACAGAGGACCTCTCCTTGAGACTGGAGAGCCCCTGCCAGTCAGAATAGACAAATATGGCCTTGACAGACTGATGGTTCGGTTCAGGACACGACAGCTTCACGACGCAGCAAGGCTCCGCTCCCGTGAGTGGGTACACGGGCTTGAACTGAAACAATGGTGAGACATTTGTGAGACTTCAGTAGGGGGTGTAATACCATAATATAGGACCTTCCATCCCACACTTGGACTAGTTTCCCTTCAGTTGCTCACAGGCTGGATGATAATTATAATTATCTTACGGCAATGTGTGTAGTATAGCCAGGAGATCCTAAGATTGTCTGGCAGCCTGAGGCTCTAGCTCTTTTTAGGCGGTGAGCTAGACTTGTTTTTTTGGGGGCTGAGAGAGCTCTGAAAGAGCCGTGACTGACCCAAGGTCACCCAGCTGGCTTCACGTGGAGGAGTGGGGAATTGAGCCCGGTTCTCCAGATTAGAGTTTGTCACTCTTAACCACTACATGTCTGCCACAGAACAAAACCCCAAGAGTAGGTTTGCCAGCTCCAGGGTGTGTGGAGCCCAAGGACGGCAGGATTTGGGGAGGTGAGGGACTTCAGTGGGGTATAATTTCCAAAGCAGCCATTTTCTCCAGGGGAACTGATCTCTGTCGGCTGGAGGTTGGTTGTAATCCCAGGAGATCTCCAGGCTCCACCTGGAAGTTGGCAACCCTCCCTGAGAGGCAGGACTGGTCCAAGTTCAATCCCCACAGCAGAGTCGGGATTCAAACTCTGAATCCCCTCAGCCCACCCTCTGACTCCTCTGCCGTCCTGGCTCTAGTGCTGCTAGCGCTGCTGATGCAGGAAAAATAAAATCAAAATATAACCACATTCATGTCAACAGAGAATCTAGGTCAGGAATGGGTCTTGCCAGCAGGCAAAAGAAGAAATACCTCTTTTGCTGTGCATTCTTGAGACCCGGGCTGATGCAAGGCCATCTGTCAGGGCCATTTATCGTCTCTGGCATCTGAGGCAGCCCACTGGGCCTCTGTGATCCATCAGAAACACAGCGGACAGTCCCCGCTTTGTGGGCTTCTGGTTGCCAAGGCACGTTCCCTAACCTTCCTCTTCCAAACTAAAACCCAAAGCACAGCTGACTTTGGGGCCCAAAGGGCATGGCAGGGTTGCCGCCCAGGAGGGGTCTGGGGTTCTTCCAGAATTACAACTGACTTCCAGACTAGACACTGGTTAATAAGAACGTAAGAGAAGCCATGTTGGAGGCTAAAAAACTGTGAGCTAACTCACATTAACTTAGAGGGAACACTGCCCAGGGTTGCCACCTTTCTCATGGGGGATACTTCTGTGCTTTCCCTATCCCTTTTACATCTGTGTCCCCCCCCCCCCCCCCGCAAAGTATACCACAAAAGGTGGCAACTATACCAATACCAGTTTACACAGGGTTTCGGCAAAGTCTCCCATTCAGGCGCTGACCAACATAGCTTCACCCTTTGCCCTCCACTGACTCTGAGAGAACACAATTCCAAGAACCTCAAAAAGATGCTTTCTAACAGAAGTGCGTGTGTTAAGTGCCATCAGTTTCTTCCTATGAATTAGTGTCCTCCAAAATGTCCTATTGTTAATTTCCTGCTGCTTTCCACTTTTCCTAGCATTATTGTCTTTTCCAGTGATTCTTGCCTTCTCATTAGGACCGATGTCCCACTACCGCTGCCCCGGCGTTCTTCCCCCGTTTGCCCCAGTGCTGTGCTTGAATTTCACACTATTTGCCGCGGGACGCTTTTTGACCCGCGGCTCCACCCAATTTTCCCCGCGGTTCCAGTGATCCTGTTTTTTTAGTATGATAGCCTCAGTTTAGCCATTTCAGCTTCTAGGGAGAGTTCAGGCTCGAGTTGCTCTAGAACCCTCCTATTTGTCTTTTCGGCGGTCCACAGTGTTCCTAAAACTCTTCTCCAAGCCCACATTCCAAAGGAATCAACTTTCCTCCTGTCAGTTTTCTTCATTGCCGAACTTTCACACACACCCTACAGTAGGGCCCGCGCAGTAATGTGGAATACTAGGTATGAATTAAAGTGCCTCTCAGTAAAGAAGAGTAGAGTTTTGGCTCCCTCTGCTGTTTGCTTCCTACTATTACAGAAAATAGTGGAGGGACCATTGTTTGTAAAGCCAACGGTTTTTAATTGGCTGGGGATTTCATCAACAGGAGCTAATGGCAGAACAGCTACATTTCCAAAGAACTACAAATGCTAAAATGTACACACACAATTAACACTTGTCGATCTTTAATTCTTTGTAACCTCTTTGAAAATAGGAGTAAGTTGATCTTCAAAAGCCTGATAAAACTCTATGGGTAACCCATCAGGTCCTGGCGCCTTCTTTTTTGTCTTTTAAATGTCTCCACAATTTTGCGCAGAGAAATCGGTTCATTCAACAACTTTTTCTGAGTACCTGTACATTTGTTGATTATTCTATGATTTTGAAAATATTCTTTAATTTGGTCCTCATTTACCTCCCCTTTTTTATATAATCTACTATAACTCTCTACTATTTCTTTTAATTCAGATGTAAGATATTTAGTTTCTCCCTTATCATTTTTTTAAAGCAATTATAGATCTTTTAGCTCTCTCTTTCCTCAGTTTATATGCCAGCCACCTAGATGGCCTATTGGCATTCTCAAAGAAATGTAGTTTATTATATTCAATTTTTTTGCAATTTTTTAATTTAACAATAAGTTTATTTTATGTTGAATCTTTAATATGAGCTTTTAAAATTCTGTACATGACATGATGAACGTGCAAAGCTGCCTAATAGTGACTCAGACCCCGGGTACATCAAGGTTAGTCTTGTCTGCTCAGACGGGCAGTGGCTCTTGAAACAATAAGAAAAATTAATCAATAATTATGCTGAATAAAACTCTGCATATTGCTTAGTAAGTTAGAAGCTTTGAAATGCAAGGTCAATGAAACAAGATTTTTTGCTGTTACATGGAACACTAACAACATCTAGCTAACAGTCTTACATTGTTTAGTGGGCAACATTATTGCTCTTAGGCTGGGCTAAAGAACCATGGGAACGGCAAGCAATTAGCAACATTTAGATAGAAACATTCCTAACACTTGAGCAGCTAGTTAGGCGGAGTTATATCGTATGATTTGTTAACAAATATGATGCTGTATGACACTGTCCCCTTCCTTTCTGTGCGTCCCCACCCCTGGTATAAAACGCCAAGCCTCAGTAAAATCTGGGCTCGGTAGCTTTAATGGATTACCATTGCCGAGACTGACGTCATAAAAATAAAGGCTTTCTTCTCTACCTGATGTTCGGGCCTTAGGATCATTGGGAAATCTCTATTCTTGGTTTATAGTGCTTCACTCTCCAGGGTCTCAGGCGGAGGTCTTTCACGTCACCTACTGCCTGGTTCTTTTAGCTGGAGATGCCGGAGATTGAACTGGGGACTTTCTACACGCAAAGTTAGCCAGTTTGGTGTAGAGGTTAGGAGCGCAGACTCTAATCTGGGAGAACCGGGTTTGATTCCCCACTCCTCCACTTGCACTTGCTGGATGACCTTGGGCAAGCCGTAGTCCTGGCACAGCTGTTCTTGAAAAAGGGCAGTTTCTGTCAGAGCTCTCTCAGCCCCACCTACCTCACAGGGTGTCTGCTGTGGGGAGGGGAAGGGAAAGGAGTTTGTAAGCCGCTCTGAGACTCCAAGTGAAAGGCGGGGTATAAATCCAATCCCTTCTTCTTCTTCTCTGCTCTACCAGTAAGCCATGGCCCCTCAAGATCTCCACAGAATAGCACACAAAGTTGTACAAATATACCTAGAGTTTTTATGATGATTTAAAAAGTCTTCCAGGAGAATGAAGAATTTCCTTCTCAGAACAGGATGGCTATTGGATTCCTGTGACTTGTTTGATGTATTTGTATGCTGTGGTGGCTCAGTGGTTAACATGCTGAACTGCAGACCAGAAGACTGGTAGGTCGGCAGTTCAAGACCTGACTGCCGCCTGACGGAGTGAACTCCCGTCTCTGGCCCCAGCTCCTGCCAACCTAGCAGTTCGAAAGCAAGAAACTGGAAATAAATAGGTACCGCTTAGGTGGGAAGGTAACAGCATTCTGTGTGCCTTGGGGTCTAGTCACGCCAGCCACATGACCACAGAAACATCTTTGGACAGCGTTGGCTCTTTGGCTTGGAAACGGAGATGAGCACTGTCCCCTAGAGTCGGATTCGACTGGCTTTCGAGTAGGGGAAACCTTTACCTTTACCCACTTTTATAAGGACAGTTTCCAAGGGTAGTCATTTTGGTTTGCAGTAGAACAGTTAGATTCAAATCCAGGACCACCTCAGGGACCAAGAAGATTTTGGGGGTACGAGTCTAGTGGTAACTTTAAGACTAAAAAAGTTTAATTCTGGGTTGTAAGCTTTCGTGTGCATGCATACCTCTTCAGATATCTGAACATGCACACGAAAGCTTACGCCCAGAATTAAAGATTGGTGGTCTTAAAGGCGCCACTGGACTCAAACTTTGTTCTAATTGCTTCAGACCAACACGGCTACCATACCTGAATCTACCCCCCAAATGTTGCTGATCTCTAAGGTGCTACTGAATCTAACTACTCTAAGGAAATACTAACATTTGGAGTCGTAGAAGGATCGCTAGACTGAATGACACGGAGAGTAATTGGCTGAGAACACTTCGGGACTGATTCGCGGCATGGATGTCGCTGGTATGGTTTTGCCCCTACTGTGCGGGACCATCTGTTTTAGGGGGAAAGGAAATGCAGCAAAGCATCTCTGGAATACTATGGGATTTAACTGGCAAGTCTCGACCTCTCTCTAACCTCTATAATCTAGCGAAGTATTCCAATTTCTCACTCTTCTTTTTCTGTACACGTTAACAGGGCAGAAATTAAATACATACAATGTATGTATGAAAGGTTATTATGGGGTTGATTATTTAAGATATTCATATCACATATATATATTTTTTTACCTCTCATGTCCCCGAAGGTGGCTTGCATGTTATAACACTAAAGTCTACACTGTAATAAAGAGAATTAAAGCAACCGGTAGCAAATCAGCAAGATCTGAGTTCTCCATAAAGAGTCCATTGCAGAGAACAGGGATTGCTGTAACTACCAACACAGACAAAAGAATTCCCTTTGCAACAAGAATTTCAGGTAACGGATAGAGGCAAAGAACCCTGTCCTAGATGGCCCAGGATAGCCCGATCTAAGCAGGCTCAGCCATGGTGAGTAATTGGAAGAGAGACCACCAATGAAGTCCAGGGTTGCTGTGCAGAGGCAGGCAATGGCAGACCACCAATGTTCCCTCTGAGCTGAGTTAGTAGGGTTGCCAGCCTCCAGGTGAGGCCTGGGGATCTCCCGCTTTCACAACTGATCCCCAGCTGATAGAGATCAGCTCCCCTGGAGGAAATGGCTGCTTTGAAGGGTGGACTCTGTGGCACTGAACCATGCTGAGGCTTCTCCCCTCGCCAAACCCCGCCCTCTCCTGGCTCCACCCCCAAAGTCCCCAGGTATTTTCCAACCCAGACTTGGCAACCCTGAGTCAATGTGAGCGACCTCCCAGTTTTTCAGTCTCCGGCTCACACATTTCCGTCTCAGCTTGGGAAGGATGGGGCTCCAGTAGGGTTGCCAGCCTCCAGGTGGGACCTGGGGATCTCCCGCTTTCACAGCTGATCCCCAGCTGAGAGAGATCAGCTCCCCTGGAGAAAATGGCCGCTTTGAAGGGTGGACTCTGTGGTATTGTACTATGCTGAAGCCCCTCCCCTCCACAAACCCCACCCACTCCTGGACCCACCCCCAAAGTCCCCAGGTATTTTCCAACCCAGACTTGGCAACCCTATGAGTCAATGTGAGCGACCTCCCAGTTTTTCAGCCTCCAGCTTACACATTTCCATCTCAGCTTGGGAAGGATGGGGCTCCAGTAGGGTTGCCAGCCTCCAGATGGGACCTGGGGATCTCCCCCTTTCACAACTGATCTCCAGCTGACAGAGATCAGCTCCCCTGGAGGAAATGGCTGCTCTGAAGGGTGGCCTCTATGGCATTGCACCATGCTGAGGCCCCTCCCCTCCCCAAACCCCGCCTTCTCCTGGACCCACCCCCAAAGTCCCCAGGTATCTCCCAACCCAGACTTGGCAACCTTAGGCTCCGGAGCAAACTGATTTATGCAGCAGCCACGTCGCCGGCTCACAGCTTTAACGCCAGAGGTTCAGAAAGTGGGATTTTTTGCTCCCAGGACTCCACCACCGCTCAGAGGGAGCCTCGGCTGTCTGCCGGGCTTCACGTGACACACACAGAGTCACATCACAGAGGCTTAATATCGGGAACGGACCACTCCGGACCAGCCTCCCCTCGCCCTTTCCCCCGGGGCCCGGCCACCCCCCGCAGGCGGGCCTCGGAAGCGCGGCTAGGCCTCGACCAGGCCTCGCGAGAGGGGGCGGCGACCGAAGCCGGCCGTGGCTCCTCCTCCGCCGCCTCCGTCCCGGCGAGGCCTGCGTGTGGGGAGGCCGGGAGGGCGAGGAGGAGGAGGCGGCAGCGGAGGGAGCGGGGCTGCTGCCGGCGTCTTCCTTCCTCCCTTCCTTCCTCCCTTCCTCGAGGGGGCCGGCACCATGCCGGGGGGCGGCGGTGGCGGCGGTGCTGGCCTGGGCGCCGGGGCCCCCCGGGTGTGCGCGGCGTGCGGCGGCTGCGAGATCGAGGTGGACTCGGCGCGGGGCGACGCGGTGTGCACGGGCTGCGGGTCGGTGCTGGAGGACAACATCATCGTCTCCGAGGTGCAGTTCGTGGAGAACAGCGGCGGGGGATCCTCGGCCGTCGGGCAGTTCGTCTCCCTCGACGGTGAGAGGAGGGGAAGGGGGTCTGGTCTGGGGGGTGGGGGGGGGGGGAAGGGGGCTCGCGGTGGGGTTGCCAGCCTCCCGGGGGGACCTGGGGATGGGTAACCCCCCCACCCCCCCCATTCCCGGAATCATAGCCCATCTCCAGACTGCAGAGACCGGTTCCCCTGGAGGAAAGGGATGCGCTTTGGAAGGGGGGGACTCTGTATGGCATGGAGCCCCACTGAAGTCCCTGTCTTCCCCAGGCTCCACCCCCAAATCCCCAGGAGTTTCCCAACCAAGGAGCTGGTAACCTTACCCCCCCCCCATGTCCTACGGGGGGGGGACTGGCAACCCCAGGACTTGAACCTGAGCTAGGGCTACCAGCCTCCAGGTGGGGCCTGGGGACCCCTCCCGGAATCAGCCCATCTCCAGGCTGCAGAGACCAGTTCCCCTGGAGGAAAGGGGTCCTTTGGAGGGTGGACCTCTGTATGGCATGGAGCCCCACTGAGGTCTCTGTCCTCCCCAGGCTCCACCCCCAAATCCCCAGGAGTTTCCCAACCTGGAGCTGGCAACCCTACCCCCCCCCCCCAATCCCCAGCCAGTGGCCGGGGTGGGTGGTGGGGGCAGAAATCTGGCAACCCTAGATTCGAACCTGAACTAGGGCTGCCAGCCTCCAGGTGGGACCTGGGGACCTCCTGGAATTACAGCTCATCTCCAGACTACAGAGACCAGTTCCCTGGGAGAAAAAAGGATGCTCTAGAAGCGTGGACTCTTATGGCATTGCACCCCACTGAGGTCCCTGGCTACCCCAGGCTCCATCCCCAAATCCCCAGGAGTTTCCCAACATGAACCCTACCTGAGTCCCCCATCCCCTGCCGATGGCCAGGAGGGACCTGGCAACCCTAGTTGCGTGGGGGTGGGAGGGTGAAAATGATACTGAATGCGAATGAGCCTTGTGTGGAGCTGAGCTGCAGAGGTGGAGGTCCAGCGTGGGAAATGCTGTTTATTGGGTGCATTAAAAAAGGAACCCACCTTCCTGGAAGCTGCATTTTTTGCATGAGCTCTCTCCTCTGTTGGAACCGCACAACAGCCCTGTAAGGTAGGGGAGGCTGGTGGGGAGGGAGTGAGGCTCTGTCTTCTTGGTGCTTGGGCGGCAAGAGTGGGAGGGCTTCTGGAGTTGTGGCCCTGCTGGTGGACCTCCTGAGGGCACCTGGTATTTTTGGCCACTGTGTGACACGAAGTGTTGGTCTGATCCAACATGGCTTCTCTTATGTTCTTATGAGGAGAGGGCTGAAAATCACCCAGGACATTTGAACAGACATGGAGCAGGGGTCACTGAGTGTGTGTGTGTGTGTGTGAGGAGGCATTTGTGAATTTCCTGCATTGTGCAGGGGGTTGGACTAGATGACCCTGGAGGTCCCTTCCAACTCTATGATTCTATGAACCTGGGCCTTTGGCACCCTAGGGTAGATTGTTAACCAGTATGCTGCACTGACCCATCCTTGGTAGCCCAGGTTAGCTTGATCTCATCAGAAGATAAGCAGGGTTGGGCCTAGTTAGCATTTGAATGGTAGACCACCAAGGAAGTCCAGGGTCGCTACACAGAGGCAGGCAATGGCAAACCACCTCAGAATGCCTCTTGCCTTGAAAACCCTACTGGGGGGGGGGAGGGAAGAGAACACCATAAGTCAGCTGCGACTTGAGCCAGTTTGGTGTAGTGGTTAAGTGTGCGGACTTTAATCTGGGAGAACCGGGTTTGATTCCCCACTCCTCCACTTGCAGCTGCTGGATGACCTTGGGCAAGCCATAGCTCTGTACCAGCTGTTCTCTCAAGAGCAGTTGTCTCAGGGCTCTCTCAGCCCCGCCTACCTCACAGGTGTCTGTTGTGGGGAGGGGAAGGGAAAGGAGATTTTAGGCTGCTCTGAGACACCTTCAGGTAGTGAAGGGCGGGGTATAAATCCAATCTCCTCTTCTCTGTTCTCTTCACATGTTTTAGATCTTGCTCTCCCCAGTACTCACTTGTGAGCCCTGGGAACTTTAATGCATGAAGCTGTCTTAAAGTGAGCTGGACCCTTGGGCTGGCAAGCGCAGTCTTGCCTACTCTGGCTGGCATCCCCTTTTAATGGAAGATGGCCAGGACTGAACCTGGGACATTCTGCATTTGAAGCAGATGCTCTCCCACTGAGCCTGGGTCCCTTCCTAACGGCCTTATACCTGAGGCAGGCCATTGGTCTACGGCTGTCATTGTCTGTCCTGAGCAGTAGTGGCTCTCCAGGGTCTCAAGCGGAAGACTTTCCTCAGCTACTAACTGATTCTTTTAATTGGCAAAGCCGTGTGTTGGCCATATGAAGCTGCCTTCTACCATCAGTCCATCAAGCTCAGTATTTGTCCACTCAGACTGGCAGCGGCTCTCCAGGGTCTCAGGCCGAGGTCTTTCACATCACCTGCTGCCTGGTCCTTTTAACTGGAGACGCCGGGGATTGAACCTGGGACCTTCTGGGTGCAAGGCAGCTGCTCTGCCATTGAGCCATGGAATTTTATTTTATTTATTTATTTAATTTAATTTATATCCCGCCTTGCCAGCAAGGCCGGCTCAAGGCGGCTAACAATACATGAATGAAAGTAGCCTTCTCCTGTTTACTCTCTAATAGCTTTGTGGCCTGCAAAATAGTAATGGAAAGGAGGCTGCCTAGGGCACTGGGGATGAGACACACCTACCCCACAGGGTGTCTGTTGTGGGGAGGGGAAGGGAAAGGAGACTGTAAGCAGCTTGGAGCCTCCGAGTGAAGGGTGGGGTATGAATCCAATCTCCTCCTTTTCTTCTCTCCTCCTTTTTATCCTCACAGCAACCCTGTGAGGTAGACTAGGCAGTGACACTGTGGCTGGTCTAAGGTCACCTAGCGAGCTTCCAGGATTTGAACCTGGGTCTCTCCAATACTAGCCCAGCACTCTTAACCACTACACTGCACTGGCTCTTAGTTTATATTTGGTTATTATATATTTGATTTTTATATTTGTTTCCTGTCCTGGATATGTGGGCTGTGTTGTTCTCTCCCCCTCCCACCGATCCTTACAATGGTCTTGCGAGGTTGGTTCAACTGCATGAAAGAGAGTGGTGGATGGTCAGCCACCAAGGTTCATGGCGGAATGAGAGGTTTTGAACCCAACTCTCCCTAATGGGAATCTGGGACATTAATATGTTTTATTTAATTATTTTATTCGATTTATAACCCACTCTCCCCGAAACTGACTCAGACCTGATGACAACAATTTATAAAAAGAAGAGATTGGATTTTTACCCTGCCCTTCGCTACCCGAAAGAGTCTCAGAGCTGCTTACAAACTCCTTTCCCTTCCCCTCTCCACAACAGACATCCTGTGAGGTAGGTGGGGCTGAGAGAGCTCTTTTGAGAACTGCCCTTGAGAGAACAGCTCTGAGAGAACTTGTAACTGACCCAAGGTCACAGCAGCAGATGCATGTGAAAGAGTGGGGAATCAAACCCGGTTCTCCTGGGTTAAGAGTCCGTGCTCCAAACCACTACCCCAAACATAAATACATTTTGCAAATCTTCCAAAATACAAAATAGAATTAATCAGTTCAATAAATACAATAAAATCAGTTAAACAGCTGTTATACAATTTAAGATGGCATAAAATTCCTATGGAGGGGGGGCATCTAATGGCATCTAATAAGAGGGGGGGAAAGGGGGTGGGAAGGAGGGGGAGGCTAAAACTAGCTGTAGACTATTGGCTAGGGGCCTGATAATGCCCTCAGCCATAGGCCCGGCGGAACAACTCTGTTTTGCAGGCCCCGCAGAACTGTACCAGGCAATGCTGCCTCTAAGCTGCGGAGTCCTGTGACCAAAAATCCTACTTTGTGAGCAACTGGCATTAAAGTTGTGAGCAGGTGATTTGGCTACTGCATAAATTAGTTTGCTCTGGAGTCATCCTTCCTGAGCTAAGACAAAAATGTGTACACCGGAGGCTAAGAAACTGTGAGCTAGCTCACACTAACTCAGCTTAGAGGGAACACTGGTACCAGGTCCTGCAGGGCCCTGATCTCTCATGGAAGAGTGTTCCACCAGGCCGAAGCTAGGACCAAAAGGGCCCTGGCCGAGGCCAATTGGACACTCTTTGGGCTGGGGGCCACCAGCAGATTCTGATTACTCAAGTGTGATGCTCTACGGGGGACATACCAGGACAGACAGTCCCGGAGGTATGATGGTCCCTGACAGTTAAGTAGTTGGGTTTTTTTGCGATTTGAATTATGTCATTTCTATTATTATAAACGTTTATTTGTTAATTTTTTACAGTTTAACACAACAATCCAAAATTCCATACAGTTGAGCCACTTATAAACTATCTATCCAATTATAAAATACTGGCCTTATTTCCCAAAATAAAGTTTTATCTTTCTCCTTAATTGTGTGACTTAATTTATCAATTTCTGCCAGATCCAATAATTTAAATATTAAATCATTTAATTGGGGTATTTTATCCGACTTCCAAACCTTTGCCAACAAATTCTAGCCGCAGTCAAAATATATACAATTAAGGTCATTTTACTTCTATCTAATCCTTCCGGCAACAAATTTAATAAGAAGGATTCAGGAACTAAAGATAAGTTAACTCCTGTTAATTCCATAATTAAATTTCTAACAAGACACCAGAAAGAACGTGTTTTCTTGCACTGCCACCACATATGATAATATGATCCCACATTTCTACCGCATTTCCAACAGAGATTTGACGTACCTACATAACATCTTGCTAATCTCCCAGGGTCCCAGTGCCATCGATAAAACATCAGTTAAGTGCTTTGACGGTCAGCACCAGAACCTTGAACTTGATCCGGGTTCTCAGTATGGAGCCAGTGCAGCTGATAGAGCACCGGTTGGATGTGTGCTCTAGAGGGTGCTCCTGTCAGAACCCTCGCAGCTGCATTCTGGACCAGGTGGATTTTCCGGATTGACCTCAAGGGAAGCCCTGCGTAGAGCGAGTTACAGTCATCCAGCCTGGAGTACACCGTTGCATGGATCACCGTGGCTAGGTCAGAGGGCGACAGGTATGGGGGCCGACTGTTTAACCTGGTGAAGATGGTAAAACACCAGCTTAACCACCTTTGTTGAGATGGAGGCATTCAGGATCACTCCCAATTTCCAGGCTCTGGACATATGGCCCAGCTAGTAATGGCGCCCCGTGCACGTTGCCTTTTCATTGAGTCAGACCATGGCTTTATCAGCATCAGTCTTGTCTGCCCTGACTGGCAGAGGCCTTCCAGGGTCTCAGGTAGAGGTTTAATATATCACTTACTACCTGGTCGTTTCGACTGGAGATGCTGGGGACTGAACCTGAAACCTTCTGCATGCACAAGCAGGTATGAGTGAATAGTTTGCTTATATTGTGCCTTTGAACTGAAAGTCCCCGAGAAGTTTGCAAAACAGCAAAATATAACAGCGCCCAATGAGGAGCCATTAAAATGTAGTAATGAGTCAGTTAAAAACAGTAAAATTAATGTGCCATTTTTTTTTTTTGGCCCTCGAGTAGTAGCCAAATTACGGTGACCCCACAAGGTTATCAGAGCAAGAGACAAACAGAGATGGTTTGCCATTGCCTGCCTTTGTGTAGCAACCCTAGACTTCCTTGGTGGGGATTCCATTTTTCTGAGTGTTGTAATAACTTGCAGCTCAGCAATTTCCCCTTCTAGTCTGGTCCTGAACTTCTGTTGCAATAAAACAGCTACTTTGAGGTCACCCATTGAATGTCGTAGAACGTTGAAGTGTTCTGCTACGGGTTTCTCCGTCTTGATGTCAGATTTGTGTCCATTTATCCTTTGCCTTAGGGTTTGACCTATTTGCCCTACGTGGGGAACCGAAGGGCATTGGTGACTCTTAATGTCATATGCAGTGTTAGAAGATGAGCACGTGAATAAGCTTGAGATGGTGTAGTTGACGTTGTTAGGTCCAGTGATTGTGCTGTCTGGGTGTATGTGGCAGCAACATTGGCATCTGGATTTATTGCAAGCTGTCCAGTGTCCATATTCAAATTAGATGTTATGTTATTGTGGGTGAGGAATCCCCAGGACTTAACAGGGATACTGGATTCTTATCTCACTACATATGCAAACCTCATTCAGTCCTTCCATCTGTATTCTCCCCAGTCCCCCAGAAGGGCCATACATCCGCTTTATTTTATTTCTTATTTGGAATGGTAGATGAGAATAGTAGATGGTAATGTAATGAGTAGTAGAATGTGTAATTTGGAAGGGTAGATTGGAATGTATTTCTCTGGTCTGGGGACAGGGGAGATAACTCCACACAGTCATCCACCCTGCTTCAAAGAAAAAGATGCTGTTAAGGTTGCCTCCATGCTTGAGAGGAGATGGATAGAGCATAATGACAGGATCTCAGTAAATGACTCTCCGCATTCCACAATTAAGAAGATGTGCCCCTCAATCTCCAATTTTGACATACTCATATCCTTTACTATGTGTGTCCCTTCCCCCCCCCCGCCCCCGGAATTAAACCTAAACAAATGGTAACCCTATATTGTTATTCCTATTTGGTCCTTGAATCTGTTAAGTAACTTCATTAAGCTGTATGCTAATTTACTGCTCACGCTCTACCTACACGTGTGGACTGGTGACTTCCATTTCGTTGTATCTGAAGAAGTGTGCATGCACAGGAAAGCTTATGGCTTGAATGAAACTCTGTTGGTCTTAAAGGTGCCCCCGGACTCGAACTTTGTTCTGCTGCTTCAGACCGAACGCAGCTACCCCACCTGTTCTCCTGCTGCCCTCTAAAACTGTAATGCGCCACTCACCAGAGATACCATTTCTTATTCAATCAATCGATAAGATTTATTGTATTAACCGTAGGCCATAACAAAGCTACATAGCATTAAAATACAGAAAATACGTAAGGAATAAGACCTAAAATCACATGCGTGAGCTATAAAATTATACAGTAGAATGGGTTAAAAAGAGAGCCAGTTTGGTAGAGTGGTTAAGCGCGTGGACTCTAATCTGGGAGAACCGGGTTTGATTCCCCACTCGTTCACTTGCACCTGCTGGATGACCTTGGGCAAGCCATTGTTCTGGCACAGCTGTTCACTACCCAAGGGAGTCTCAGAGTGGCTTACAAACACCTTTCCCTTCCCCTCCCCACAACAGACACCCTGTGAGGTAGGTGGGGCTGAGAGAGTTCTGACAGAAACTGCCCTTTTTCCCAATAAAAGCAGGTAATATTTGTTCATGTCTTGTGGCTCTCAAACATCTGATGTTTATTCTGTGCGGCTCTTACGTTAAGCAAGTTTGGCCACCCCTGTTCTAAGTGGCTCTTACGCTGAGCAAGTTTGCGCACCCCTGCCCTAAGAGAAGGAAGTCCTGTTTCCGCTTGCATTAGGGACCATTTCTTACTGCTCAGACTCAAAGGCCTTCCAGAAAAGGAAGCTGTTTTCCTGAAGTCCTTCAGGGATGTTGCTAGCTGCAGATTTTTTGGGAGGGAGTTCCAAATCCAGAGGACAGTGAAAAAGCCCTCCCTGGATTCCCGCCAGCCAGTGCTTGATTCAGGTTGATTTCTAAAGGAAAGATTCCTGGGGTGATCTCAGATCTCATGTCTGTTGATATGGGTGCAGGTGATCCTTGGTACTCAGGGCCTAAGCCATTTAAGGCAGGAGCCATTTAGGGTCAGAAGCTGCAAAAACTGGGGAGGCGAAGGGAAGAGAGTCCCTGGGTCCTCTACTTTGCCCCGCCCTCTTGTCGGCTCCTCCCCATTGGCTCCGGCTCCCCTGTAACTCCTGACCTGGGTAGCCCAGGCTAGCATGATCTCATCAGATCTCAGAAGCTAAGCAGCATCGGCCTTGGTCAGTATTTGGATGGGAGACCAGCAAGAAATCCAGGGTCACTGCGCAGAGGCAGGCGGTGGCAAACCACCTCGGAACATCTCTTGCCTTGAAAACCCCACGCAGGGTTTTCCGTAAGTCAGTCATGCCTTGATGTCGCTTTCCGCCAGCACGCCTGTCTCTCCCTGCTTGTCTGTTCCAGTGCCTCAACCCCCTCCGTCTTGCCTTCTTCCCTTCTAACCCACGTTCAGCTTTGGCAGGAGGAACATACGAAACTGCCTTATACTGAATCAGACCCTTGGCTAAGCGAAGTCCACGTTGACTTCTCTGCCTGGCAGTGGCTCTCCGGGGTCTCCGGGTGAGGTTTTTTCCATCACCTGCTCATTATATTTATTATTTACTTATATTTATTTCATTCAATTTCTAGGCCGCTCTCCCCGCACAGCAGGCGCAGAGCGGCTTACACATTGTCGTGGACCAAGTCCACAATAAAACAGTAACCAATAAGCATTAAAACTTTCATCATTAAAACAATACAATATAAACAATTATTAAAGTGCTCACATTTTCAATGGCGTACGGTCAGCTGTTGGGCGCGCGCTGGGTCGTGGCCAGCTAGATGGTATTACCAGGGCGCACGTCGATAGTTGCTGGTAGCGAGGGTACATGGAGGTGATGCATGGAGGTGGCGGCCCCTATTCAAATGCCTGGTGGAAGAGCTCCATCTTACAGGCTCTGCGGAACTGCATCAGGTCCCGCAGGGCGCTGATCTCCTCTGGGAGCTCATTCCACCAGCAAGGGGCCGCCACCGAGAAAGTCCTCCCCCTAGTGGCAGTGAGCCTGACTTCTTTCAGGCCCGGTATGGCCAGGCGGTGTTGGGCCCCGGACCGAAGTGCTCTCTGGGGTATGTATGGGGAAAGGCGGTCCCTTAGGTAGGTCGGACCTAGGCCATTTATGAATTTAGGCAGATTGTGAGAGGGAGGACAGGAAGGGATGAGCCAGTGCTTTGGTCTCGTGGCCTTTTCTTGCACGCCCAGGGTAATGCCAGTCGCCAGTTCGGAGTCAGGAAGGAATTTTCCTCCAGGCCAGATTAGCCCAGAAGGTTTTTTTTGCCTTCCTCTGTGCATAGAGCAGAGGGCACTGCCTTATACTGAATCAGGCTCTTGGTCCATCAGCACCAGTTTTGTCTACTCAGACTGGCAGCGGCTCTCCAGTCTCAGGCCGAGGTCTTTCACATCACCTACCGCCTGGTCCTTTTTTAACTGGAGTTGCCAGGCATTGAACCCGGGACCTTCTGGATGCAGAACAGGTGCTCTGCCACTGAGCCACAGCCCTTAATTTCTGCCGAAGCTGGAAAGGAGCCGCCTAGAGCAAAGAAATGGCAGGTGCAGAGACCTTTAAGTACCCTTCACCTCCCGGGGTCACTTCTCTGCTCAAATAGCTGCATCTTGCTGCAGAACTAGAGCTGGACTGAGCATCGGTCCTCTGCTAAACCTCCAGTACAGCTCTGGTACTTCAATTTCTGTGGCAGTTAGCGTCTATAGTTGAATCTGTGGTTCTGTTTCCCGGGAGGCTTCAGGACTCTGCTAAGTGCTGTGGCCTTCAGGAAAACCCTGTACATGACTTATATGAACACGCAGATCCCTGTGCCGTGGTGTCCGCTGCTACCAAAGCAACATCTTTAAAAAATCCGCACAGCCTGTCAAATCTCCAGTGGCCTATCAGAAACCTTGCTGGGGAAAAGCCACACATCGCCCCACGCACTTTCTTAAAACACTTGGCAGGTGCCGGGAAAGGTATCAGCGGGTGGCAATTGCTGCCCTAGATAAATGGCTGTCAGCTTTGTTTAAGTTTCCCTGGCTTTTTCTTCACATCTGGTTGTTGAGAAAGTGTAAAAATAAATAACACACACAGTTTTGACTGATGATTCAGGAACCAGTGGAGATCTTGGGGGGTGGGGGGAGACGGGGGCAAATTTCAGCCAATCTGCCCTGCTACCCGTTGCTTCCCAAGGCTCTGTAGCCATTTTCCGGCACTCTGTTTTGCTCTCAGTTGCTCACTGCCTGCTTGGACCTTTGCCTTGGGTGTCCCTGCTGAGCATTCTATGGCATTTATTTATTTAATTCATTTAGACCCTATCTTTCTCGCCAGTGGGGTCCCAAAGCGGCTTACATTGTTCTCCTCTCCTCCGTTTTATCCTCATGACAATCTTGTGAGGTAGATTAGGCCGATGCCGTATGACTGGCCCAAGGTCATCCTGTGAGCTTCCACGGCATGAGTAGGAATTTGAACCTGGGTCTACCAGATACTAGTTTGACAGTCTTAACTCTTTATAGCTTCAAGAGGGGATTGGATAAACACATGGAGCAGATGTCCCTGAGTGGTAGCCACAAGGGCAGTGATGCTTTCTCTTCTTGATGCTTGGGGGGGGGGGGGACAGTGGGAGGGCTTCTGGAGTTCTGGCCCCGCTGGTGGACCTCCTGATGGCACCTGGGTTTTGGCCACTGTGTGACACAGAGTGTTGGACTGGATGGGCCATTGGCCTGATCCCACATGGCTTCTCCTATGTTCCTATGCTCTTAACCACCGTACCACAGTAGGTCTCAGTACCTTGTTGTCTCAAAGAAACCTGGCTCATGGGCTTCCGAGTACATTTCCTCCTTAGCGGTATACTTTAAAATTACATCTTGCCTGTTATTTGCATGTTTGCTTCCTGTTTGTTCATAAGCACCGTATGGTCATCATTATGCTTTTGCCTTCGGTCTTGCGTTTGCTTGCTGTTCTTTTCTTTTCTTTTCTTTGTCAGACAGGGTTTTTTTAGTTTAAAGGTCTGGGGAATGATCGTCCAATGCAGATGTCGAACTAGACAGCCAATAGGTGTGTGTCTACTGCTTTTCTGAGCCAGGTTTTGACGCTGTTGTGCCGACGCCCTTTAACAAAGAGTTGTCATACACATTTTAATCATAAAAGCGAATAAACGAAGCTGTGTAAGACGCTTATAAAGTGAATACAATTCAGTGAAATTAAAGCACATAATATTGAACAAGCACATCAATTTAAGAAAACAAGCATATTAATTTAAAGAGACAACATTGATTTAAAGAGGTGATGAGGAGTTTCTCCGGAATGTTGTTCTCGTTTCGTTGGTAGACTTCATCCAAATCGAAACAATCTTAAAGACAATATATGGATAAATAAGTACACTACTTAGTACAAAGTTACAATAAACGAAAAACAGGGAGAAGTTATACACTCACATTAATATAAATACACATTTTAATGCCAGCTGTGTTTCTCCGAGGTTCCATTTTGGTTTCCTTCCGAAAGCAAGGGTGGCTGTGCAGAAAATGCTCCCATTTGTGGTCCGTTGTTGCAGAATTCTAGTGTATAGATTCCCCACTGTCTGCCGTAAGACGGGTAACAGCTGTCTAATCTGTGGCCCCTCTTAGGGTTGAACCTGTCCCATCACTTCATCTGTGCTTTATCTGCCTGCAGCATGTTTTAAACGTCGATTGTGTAGTTCGGAGTCCACAGCATGGTGCCTATGGGCGCGAGGGTATCCACCAGCACCTTTCCTGGTATCCATCAGGTGTGGGGCCAAGTGGGGCTTTTGCCCAGCAAGGCTTCTGATTGGCCACTGGAGATTTGATGAGCTGTGCAGATTTTTTTAAAACACTGCTTTGGCAGCAGCTGCCACTGCAGCACAAGGATCTTCACTGGGTGACCAAAGGTAAGCTGCGGCAGCCATTTTGTGGCTGGCTCCACCTCGTGTGGCATCTGTCTTGTGGCAGCCATTTTATGGCTGTGCCCATCGCGCTGTGTCAGAATTCCCAAGGTTCTTGTGGGCTCAAAATGGTTGGGGACCCCTGGCGTAAGTACTGGGTGTGTACAGCATAGATACTCCCAAATAATGAAGGATTTCAGACAGCCTATCTATTCCATTTCAGGAACTGGTTAGTAACGTTTTTCCCCCCCGTCATTTCAGACAGACCTGTTTTAGTAACCAGCTGTTAGTGGAATATATTTACCTGTTCATACAATGCCGGTTGTCTCCCGTTTGGGAAGTGTGTCTGAGGCATTGATGAAAACTGCTTCCCTCAGGTCTTCAATCCCTTCTTCCGGATCTGAATCGCTACAGTGGGCTGTGTAAAATGCCCCATAGCGCTTCCTCCAGTGATGGGGTTTTTGCGCCCTTTTCCCCTGGCGTGCAATCCCTCCTCTCTCTCTTTTTTAAAAAAAAAGTTCTACTGGGAGCGCTGTAATGCTACAACAGGATGTCAAATCAGCATCATAGCGCTCTGAATAAAATGTTTTTAAAAACCTCTCAGAGAGACTGTGCGTGTGGAGGAAAATGGCGGGAAAAGAAAGCGGCGCAGTTTGAAATGGCCGCAGCGCTTCAGAGATGGCTCCTTACCGGAAGGGAAATGCTGTGTGAAACAGTCCTCTATGACTGGTTAGTAACAGAAACCATGCTGTTTAAAAAGGTAATGTGAAATCAACCAATGTGAGGAAGAATTTTGTCTGGGAGAATCCATAATGTACAAATTCAGGTCGGTAGCCACGTTGGTCTGAAGCCACAGAACAAAATGTGAGTCCAGTGGCACCTTTAAGACCAACAAAGTTTAATTCTGGGCATAAGCTTTTGTGTGCATGCACACTTTTTCAGATACATCTGATCTGGTCCATATCTGAAGAAGTGTGCGTGCACACAAAAGCGTATACCCAGAATTAAACTTTGTTGGTCCTAAAGATGCCACTGGACTCAAACTTTGTTCTGTATAAATACCAATGAGTTATCTGTGTTAGCAGGAACGACCAAAGAAGAGTTCTTGTGGCTCCTTGAAAACTAGATAGTAAGCACAAAAGCTGGCCCTTGATAGTTTTTAAGGTGCTGCAGAACTCTTTCACTTTTGTCCGAGTTCTTAAAAATAACTTCAGCAGCCCGGATTTTCCAGAATCTCCTGAGCTCCTCAGAACCTGCAAACTGAGCATCGTCAGCTCTGGTTGTTACTTGGATGGCAGTCCTCCCAAAGAAAGACCAGGGTAGCTGTGCAGAGGCAGGCAATGGCAAACCACCTCTGCTCATCTTCGGCCCTGAAAACTCCATGAGGGGTTGCCAAGAGTCAGTTGTAACTTGACGGCACTTTGGACAGAGTCTGAATCCGGTGGCAAACTTTGTTCCGTTGCTTCAGATCAACGTGGCCACCCATCTGAATTTATCCTGACGGCGCTGTGTTGTTGTTATAAAAGTGCCTTTCACTGCTGTCTCTCTCCCGGCCTCCTCCAGGTGGCACTCTCGTCTCACGCTTCAAGGTTAAGATGCTTCCTGGCATCCTTTCCTTTTCTGTGCAGCTTTCTTGCGATGGCAGCAAAGGCACTCTTGAAACGCTGCAGAGGGTACTCTGGCAGCTATGAAAATGCTGAATCCTGCACTCGGTGGCCGGGGGCCAGCATTGATCCCCCCCCCCCCCCCCAACTCTTGCCGGTTTTTGTAGATCTGTATTTCATCCAGATGGGAATCTCGGAAAAGCAGAAGGCGGCTTGACTCCCTGTGGGGTGACACCTGGAAACTGGAAGAGCTCCTGTTGTGTGTGTCTGGGGGTGGGGGAGAGCAGAGTGCGTGGGCTTGACCAAACTTGTCAGTGACAGGGGCTCTTCATCGCTGTTCACTTATCTGTAAAATTGGGTAAGGCCAGAACCCTAGAACAGCGATAGGCTTTTATTGCAGGCGGAACATTAAAGGAAAACACCAGCAGACCTTTGAATTCGGTGCCCCGAATGGCAGGAAACGAATGATTTGTGCCGCTCCCAGTCTAGCTGACAAAATCCAGGTTATCTCATTATTGGTCAGAAACTGTCTCTGCTCTTGGCAAGTTGTGTCCTGAATGTCTGTTTTGTGGCTCCCACCCCGCCCTGGTGACGTCTCCCCGTTTTCCTAAATGTACAGACTGCATTTAGTCCTCAGAGTTACGCTGTAGTAAAGGAGTCACAAAGTACTAAAGGATTCACACAGAGAGTGATGAAAAATATGGAGTTCACTGCCAGAAGTTTTGTAGTGGTGGCCACAGGCATAAACGGGGATTAGACAGATACATGAAGGAGAGGTCTATTAGTGGCTACCATCCATGGTGACTGAGGGGAACCTCCACATTCAGAGGCACTAATCCTCTGAATCCCAGAACCAGGAGGCAACATCGGGGGAAGGCCTCAGCCTTTCTATGCCCAGTTGTTGGCCCTCCAGAGGAACTGGTTGGCCACTGTGTGAGACAGGACGCTGGACTAGATGGACTATTTGTCTGATCCAGAAGGGCTCTTCTTATGTTCTTATAGTGAGATTCATGGAAGATAAGTCTATCAATGGCTACTAGCCATGGTGACTGAGGGGAAGTTCTATGTGAAGAGGCAGACAGCCTCTGAATCCCAGAGCCAGGAGGCAGCATCAGGGGAAGGCCTCGGCCTCCATGCCTTGTTGTTGGCCCTCCAGAGGAACTGGTTGGCCACTGTGTGAGACAGGGTGCCGGACTAGATGGACCACTGATCTAGCAGGGCCTTTCTGATGTTCTTAGATACCCCTTGTTTTGTCCCAGAAGAGGACTTGGAGCGCTGACGTTCCTGAGAGTACCCAGCATCGAAACAACAGGTTCTGAAGCAGTAGAAAAGCTAGATTCAAGTCCAGTAGCACCATAGAAACCAAAAAGATTTCCATGCTCTGATCCAGCAGGGCTCTTCTGATTTTCTTCTGTTCTTATTTGTAAAAATTATTAGGGACTGTGGTCCATTCTACTGTGTATAGCTTGCTGAAACTAGGATCTTACTATGGAGGTTTGCTTCATTTAACTCTGTACAAGTTAATGTTGATGCTTTGTCCTGTTTTTAGACTTCTGGTTGGTTCTTCAACCCTGATTGTTTACTGAATATCACATCTGTCAATTTTATTGATTTGCTCTGTGTAATATTGCCTTGAGTCCAAGTGAGAAAGGTGGACTACAAAGAATGGAAAAAATAAATAGAATGAATATTACAGTTCATGTTGAGAAGAAGCCTGTAAGTCCTCGTACCCAGATCGGAGACTTTCTTTCCTGGTTGCAAACTGCAGTTTGTTGTTGACATCCAGACCTGGCAGCTGAATGTTGTTACTTGTCTACAACCCGGGCTTTTAACCCGGGAGTCAGCTGTGGTGAGAGTCCAGGCATGCAAGCAAGAAAACGACTTCCCGTGTGTTAAAGCCACCAGTTTTGGATGCCGTGACGAATAACAAAAGAAGTTTTCAGTTTTGACACGGCGCGTGAAAACGTGAGTGCAGCACGACAGGAACCTGGTGGCGGCGCATGTTCGTCACAAACAAACCACAATTTGTGCACGACGTGCAAGCCCAGAGATGGGATTTCAAATGCTTCTGAAGCCCACGAGCTCTTTTGTTCAAGAAAATTTCATGCCTGCCATCGTTACTCCCACGTCATCAGTTTCAGGGGCTTAAATAATTCAGAAAAAAATGAAGTACTTGTCAGCCAAAGTTATTCTGTTGTGAAATGGGAGATAGTTGAAAAGTTAAGATGCAAGTAGTTTTCAAAGCTCCTGACCTAGCCCAGCCTCATTAGATCTCAGAAGCTAGACAGGGTCAGCTCTGGTTTGTACTTGGATGGGAGTCCACCAAGGAAGTCCAGGGTTGCTGTGCAGAGGCAGGCAATGGGAAACCACCTGTGCTCGTCTCTTGCCTTGAAAACCCTGCAGGGTCACCATAATTCAGCTGCAAGTGGATGGCCAAAACCAAATCCAAATGAGCGTGTGGACGAAGTCCTGTCTTGGCATTTTCATGTGCACAAGGAAGGTAAATGGCCTGAAATGCCTAAAATGCCAAGGAACGAAGTACATTCCCCTTGGGCCCAGTTCTGATGATCTTCAAGCAACTTGCGTGAATGACCAGTTTAGTAAGAGTATTTAACTTCTCTGTTGGGCGTGCTGAAAGAGCCTTCTCGCAAATCCTGTGCTTTGAATTTGGAGCGCAAGTTATATTTCGTTGTAGGGATGCTGCATAGACTGTGAACCCGCATAACACCCCCCCCCCCTTGGCATCCTTAAAAATGAACATACGCCATGCAACCTCCCTTTTCTGGGTTCTGTCACATGACGTCTCAGCTCTTCTGGTGTCCTGCACAGTCTTGTGCTCTAGGGGGTGCCGGCACACTGTCACTGGCTTCTGCTGGAGGGCAGCCGGTCACTCCTGTGGCTGGAAGGAAAGCTCTGCTCTCAAGACACCCTCTAGGTGGGTGCCAAACCCTTGCAGACCATGGATAAGCAGCGATGGGGGGGGCACCGTGCGCATTTGCTTCACTTGACCGAGCCGTGTCCTTAGATGTGCTTTCCTATTTTTCTTAGAAACTGTTGTTTCAAGCTTTTGTCTTTATTTGTCAAATTTATACCGCACCCTCCTTGGGGGGGGGGGGAGGGAAGTAGGCCGTATGCAATTTTCTGTAGCCAGAATTTAGCAGCAGAATGTCTGTCTGTTGTCTGTCATCTGTGTCATCCTCTGTCTGTCTCTCTTTCTCTCTCACCCTCTTACTATGTCTCTTTCTCTTTCTGTCTCTCTGTTTCTCATTCTCTGTTTCTCTCTCTCTTTGTCTCTGTCTGTCCTTAGGCGTCAACTACGAGGGGGCTCGAGGGCTCGAGCCACCCCCGAAATTTCCCGGGGGGACTAAGCCCCCCCTGGGAAAACGGTGTGCCCTCCGCCGCGCCTCCCTTGGCTCTTCGTAGGGCCGCTGCCGCCTCTCTCCCCCCGCCTGGCCACTCCGACCCTCCCTCCGTCCGTCCAGGGGCCAGCTAAGCAAATGCCCAGCTGGCCCCTGGAGGGACGGAAGCAGGAGTGGTCAGGCGGGGGGGGGGAGGCGGCGGCGGGGACATGGTCCCGGCGCGCGCGCACAGAAGAGCCCCCCTCCCTGGGAGTTTTTAAACTCTACACCCCTGTGTCTGTCTGTCTGTCTATCTATCTATTCCCCTCCCCTCCCTCCCTCCCTCCTTGTATTTTACTATTCTGTGTGTTAGTAAATGGAAAACTTGGAAGCACAGGTATCTTTCTAAGTGGTTTTAGGGAAAACCAGCCGAACGTATTGCCATTCTTGCTCATGGTCAGCTGGTGGAATGGCGCAACCAAAACCCACCCCCTGGCTATTTTTGCTTTTCAAGTAGATAGCAGTGCTGACCTGGACGGCCCAGGCCAGCCCAGCCTCTTCAGATCTCGGAAGCTGAGCAGGGTCGGCCCTGCTCAGTGCTTGGATGGGAGACCCCCAAGGAAGTCCAGGGTTGCTCTGCAGAGGAAGGCAGTGGCAACCCACCTCTGTTGATCCCTTGTCTTGAAAACCGTACTGGCTCATGATGAGACGGCTGCAGGCAGTGACGAGACGCCTCTTTCCACCTCTGGCCTTAAAAACCCCGTGGGGTCACCATAAGCTTTCTGCAGCTTGAGGGCAATTTCCACCACCAGCGCAGAGCACGCTGGAACTTTTTGTGCTGCCGTAGCAAAAAAATGACAGAACTTTGCATTGGCTCCGTTCCAGTGTCGAACGCTTAGTGGTCAAAGTTATTTCAGAGCCTGGTGAAACAGGAAACAAAGAGCATGTAGGAATCAGTTTGTGCATTCCTTGAGGTGTGTGGATCATTTTGGTTGTCTGAATCAACCCCTCAGGAAGAAAGAACGCTTGATGCAGGAGTTCTGGTGAATATAATCACTAATGAAAAATGCAAGGACACCATAACTGGCAGCCCGGCATGTCAGGCTGGGAATGAGTGGGAGGACTTGGAGTGGGGTGGGGGGAATGAATGAGACAGACAGGCAGAACTGAATAACGGACTTTCAGTCCTTTGAAAGCCAGTTTGGTGTAGTGGTCAGGAGCGCGGACTCTGATCTCGAAGAAACAGGTTTCATTCCCTGCTCCTCCACCTGCAGCTGCTGGGGTGACCTTGGGTCAGTCACAAGTTATTTCAGAACTTTTCTCTCACGAACAGTTCTCTCAGAGCTCTCTCAGCCCCACCTACCTCACAGGGTGTCTTTTGTGAGGAGGGGATGGGAAAGGAGATGGTAAGCCGCTTGAAGACTCCTTCGGGTAGAGAATGGCGGGGTATAAATCCAATCTCCTCCTCCTCTTCACTGCATCTGGATTTTACTGTGTGAAACAGCAAAATCCTCTTGCAAACAGTCTCCAAAGTGGATCGAAAGTGCACCACTTAGCATGTGTGAAAGCACCCTTAACCCTTTGTTTCAGAATTGAAATAGCCCCTCTGAAGCTGAAGGACTGGCCAGGGTGCAAAACCAGCCTTCTTCCTGCAGCGAGGTGGTTTAAATTGTTGAATAGGCATGGGAGGAAAGGGTTAAATGCTCCCTTCCCCAGAGTGGTCCCTTATCTTCAAAGCAGACTTCCTGGGATTCTCGTTATCTGTGGTGGGTCACTCTGGGCAGTGATTTCACTGTCCCTTTTCTTTCTGTCTTTTTGGGTTTGCATCAGTCAGGTTTCAAGCTGCTTTATCTTTAGTGGTTCAGCCCGGCATTTTGACTGAGCACGCGACTGGCAGTCTCTGGACAAACAACAGTTCCCTCTGGCCAATCTGATGCAATTGAGAACAGTTTTTAGTGCAGGGGTGGGCAATGGTTTCGGCTCGGGGGCCCACTTTGTGGGAGCGGAGGTTAGCGGAGGGCCGCACCTTTTAAAATGATTGCATTCATTCGTTAACTTTGCATTTCAGAAAAGGTATAAATTGTGGCATAGAAATCAATAAATATAAATTAAATAAAATAGGGGTAGTTTTATTCAATTTATTTATTGTGCTAATTTCATATCGTCTATAGCTGCAAGCACATTTAATTTTAGAATCTGTTTAATGAGACAAATGTACCCTATCACACTTTTCTACAATTTTTTTGAAACCAGGAGTGAGACTGCTTGTTGAGATTCTCATCACAGCCTGCAAGTTAATGTCTGTCAAAGAGCATCTATATTTACTCTTGTTAATCTTCATGTCTTGGCGGGCCTCAAAGAACTCTGTGGCGGGCTGCATGTGGCCCGCGGGCCGCCATTTGCCCACCCCTGGTGTAGTGGTTAAGTGTGTGGACTCTGATCTGGGAGAACCAGGTTTGTAAGCCGCTCTGAGAGTTCTTTGGGTAGTGAAGGGCGGGGCATAAATCTAATCTCCTCCCCCTCCTTCCTCTTCCTTTGCCCCCCTCCCCCTCCTCCTCCTTCTTGCCATGGGGCTAGAGCCAGTGTTCACGTTAAACAGTATCCTGCTGTGGAAGCCATTTGTGCTGAGTTCTCATTTTCCCTTCTAGCAAGTAACTCTTGTTGGTAATGTTTAGTTTTCAGGGAAAGTAAGGGCGTCTCATGGTTCCTTAGACCATTTTGGCTCTTGGTATCCCGACTAACATGTTGGGGTTTGACTGGCGTGACCTTGGTTCGCATCCCCACCTGCTTGGCCTACCTCACAGGGTTATTAGGAGGAAAAGTGTCGTATCCCCCATATATGCTGCCTTGGCAGGGAGAGCGGTGTATAAATCCAAATAAATTAATAGACAGGCTGCCTGCCTCTAGAGGCTGTTCGCAGTAGGCATCCCACTGTTCGGAATAGGGTGGGGTTGAGAGCTTGTGGTTTGCCTGGGGCCATCAGGAGAGAACATGAGAACATAAGAAAAGCCAGTGTTGGATCAGGCCAGTGGCCCATCCAGTCCAACACACTTGTGTCACACAGTGGCCAAAAACACCAGGTGCTCTCAGAAGGTTCACCAGTGGGGCCAGGACACTAGAGCAGGGGTGGCCAAACTGTGGCTCGGGAGCCACATGTGGTTCTTTCATACATATTGTGTGGTTCTGGCAGGGCAGCTGGGGAAGTGAAAGGCTGCCTCCCCGATCGGTCTTCCCTTCCCCAGCCAGTGTTCCCCTCCCTGGGTAAGTTTGGGGGGGGGGGGGGGCAGAGAAAGAAAGCAACTTCAACTGTGTTCTCAAAGGGGCCCCCCCCCAAGCCTACAAATATCATTGGACAAATAAATATCATTATCAATATCTGTTTTTACCCCTTTTGCTTTTATTTTTGGCAGTCTTATTTAATGTTAATGAAAAGCAAATCTGCATATTTTTCAATAAAAACATGTGCGTAATATTTGTTCATGTCTTGCAGCTCTCAAATATCTGACAGTTATTCTATGTGGCTCTTATGTTAAGCAAGTTTGGCCACCCCTGCACTAGAGGCCCTCCCACTGTCCGTCCCTCTCAAGCACCAAGAATACAGAGCATCGCTTGCCCCAGACTGAGAGTTCCTATTTATATCTTGTGGCTAATAGCCACTGATGGACCTCTGCTCCATATGTTTATCTAATTCCCTCTTGAAGCCATCCATGCTTGTAGCCGCCGCCACCTCCTGTGGCAGTGAATTCCACGTGTTAATCACTTTTTAGGTGAAGAAGTACTTCCTTTTATCCGTTCTAACCAGACTGCTCAGCCATTTCATGGAGTGCCCACGAGTTCTTGTATTGTGAGAAAGGGAGAAAACCACTTCTTTCTCCACCTGCTCTATCCCATGCATCATCTTATAAATCTCAATCATGTCACCCCTCAGCCGTCGTTTCTCCAAGCTGAAGAGCCCCAAGCGTTTCAACCTTGCTTGTGGCCATGATCCAGAAAATGGATTATTTAGTGTGTTTGACTGCTGCATGGAGCAGGTATCGGCGCTTGAGCAGTCGGGTTAGAACAAATAAAAGGAAGTACTTCTTCACCCAAAGGGTGATTAATATGTGGAATTCACTGCCACAGGAGGTGGTGGCGGCTACAAGCATAGGCGGCTTTGAAGAGGGAGTTGGATAAACATATGGAGCAGAGGTCCATCAGTGGCTATTAGCCACAAAGTATAGATAGGAACTCTCAGTCTGGGGCAAGTGATGGGCCACTGCAGTTTTTGTCAGGCGACTGCAAGATTTATTGCAGCACTTCCATTAATACCGTTGCATTTGACAAGTTGTTTTTTTCTCTCCTCCTCCTTCCAGCGGCAGGGAAATCACAAACTGTTGGAGGATTTCACGTCAACTTGGGAAAGGAATCGCGGGCGCAGACTCTGCAAAATGGTAAGTTGCAGTAATTTTTTTGTTAAATTTAATCTCAGGGCTGGAAGGGTCAGCTAGTCCAATCCCCTGCCGGTGCAGGAACTACAACAGTAACATCCCCAACAAGTAGGTATCCATTTGATATTTAAAAACCTCAAAAGGGAAAGAATTCTCCAGCTCATGAGGGAGACTGTTCCAGTGTCCTTTGAAGAAAGACTTAATGATTGATCCACAGCTGCTCCCCACTGAGTGTGCAACGTGGTCGTGGGCTTCCCCCAAGCAAAAAATTAGGGAGTAAAAACTGCACTCCAGATAAGGCATTTCTTTATGTATGAGATGTAGGTATAGATATACAGGGCTCATTTCGCAGTAGGAGCTTCTCTGCATATTAGGCCACACACCCCTAATGTAGCCAATCCTCCGAGAGCTTACAGAGCTCTTCTTACAGGGGCTACTGTAAGCTCTTGGAGGATTGGCTACATCAGGGGTGTGTGGCCTACTATGCAGAGAAGCTCCTGCTACAAAATGAGCCCTGTGTGTGTGTGTATGTGTGTGTGTGTATATATATATATATATCTATATATCCTGAATTATTTGAGAGTTTTTCTGTGCAGGCAATAGAAATAGAATAGTGCCTGCAAAGCAGAGCTGTTCCACCAGGCCTTTGGCTGATGTGGCAGGCATTCCCTCTAAGCAGAGTTAGTGTGAGCTAGCTCACAGGTTTTTTAGCCCCTTGCTCACAGATTTTTGTCTTAGCTCAGGAAGGATGTCTCCAGAGCAAACTAATTTATGCAGTAGCCAAGTCGCTTGCTCACAGCTGTAATGCCGGTAGCTCGCAAAGTAGAATTTTTGCTCACAAGACTCCACAGCTTAGAGGAAGCATTGGCAGGCATCCAATAAAATCTCAGCTCCCCCCCCCCCCCCGAAGCTGAAGCTGCCGTCTCACGTGGCCCAGGTTAAGAAGTTCGAGAGACTAGTGGCACCAGCAGGAAACCTCTGTATGAGGATAAACAGTGCGCTTAGTTTTAATTTATGTTGTTTTTAATTGTCTCAGTTGTTTATATTTATACTTTATATGTTTGACGTTTTTGATATGTGTTGATATTGTGCTGTGATCTGCCCTGAACCTGCTTGCGGGGGGGCGGAATATGAATTTGTATCATAAAATAAAATAATAAAGTAAGTTATTAGGGACCGTGGTCTATACCGGTATGTACAGCTTGCTGTAGCTAGGATCCCATGGCGGAGCTGTGCATCATTTACGGTGCAATCCTAAACAGAGTTACTCCAGTCGAAGCCCACTGAAATCAATGGGCTTAGTCTGGAGTAACTTTTCTTAGGATTGCACTGATGATGTATCACGTTAATACTTATGCTCTGCTTCAGTTCTGTTTTTGGCCTCCTGATTGGGTCTACCACACTAATTCCTATTGCATTGTCTATGAAACTTCCCCTCCGTCGATTGTATTGACCTCACTCCGTGTCATAAGCCTTGAGTCCAACTGAGAAAGGTAGACCATAGATCTGAAGTGTCGAACTCATTCGTTACGAGGGCTGGATCTGGCATGAATGTCATGCCCAGGTACTGGAGATATAAACTGTATTAAGGGGCAGCAGCTGGTAAGCTCCGAGTTGTTGTATCTTCACTGCAAGGCCTCGTGGGCTGGGAGGGGGGGTAGAGGAAAACTCACATGGGTGGACCGGAGAGCCAGCGGTGCGGCACTGGGCAGATGCTCCCACGTTGCTTGACTGCTGCAGACGAGGTTGTTCCACCAAGCTGAAGTCCCCCCAAGCAGTCTCCTTTCCCCTCCCTTGCACTAGTTGCTCGCGGGCCGCATAAGAGCCCTGAATGGGCTGATTCCGGCCCTTGGGCCTTATGTTTTATGCCCCTGCTATAGATCATGTAAGTAAATAAATATGTATTAATGCTCCCAAGCAGGGCTCATTTTGTAGCAGGAGCTCCTTTGCATATTAGGCCACGCACCCCTGATGTAGCCAATCCTCCAAGAGCTTACAGGAGCCCCTGTAAGAAGAGCTCTGTAAGCTCTTGGTGGATTGGCTACATTAGGGGTGTGCGGCCTAATATGCAAAGGAGCTCCTGCTACGAAATGAGCCTTGCTGCTGAGTAATAAGTATGTATGCATATAGTGCCCTTTAAGATTTGTAGATGGCTTCTGGGGTGTGTGTGTGGGAGCGGGCAGGGATAAGGGCCCCTTTACTAATCGCTGGCCTATAGCTTGTCTGATACTGATTTTTATCAGGTGCTCTTGGAAGGGATTCCATTCTGCCGCTCCCTGGCGTAGTGCTTTGTGTCGGAGGAAGTTTTAATCTGTGAAATGGCGTCTGGCTGTGGTCAGCAACATGCGCTGGTGGGGGATCCAGTTGGCCCTTGCTTTCATTGAGGTGGTAAACTTAGTCCTGTGTTGTCCCACTTCAAACGAGAGGTGATGGCTGACGTGGCTGAAAAAGTGTCAGATGGCTAGAAAGCTGCATGGGAGCTAGGTAGTAGGACCTGTCTATCTGATGTGCATTTTTTCTACTTGGTAAAATAGAAAATGCTCAGCAATAGAGCATCTGCTTGGTATACAGAAGGTCCCAGGTTCAATCCCGAGCGTCTCCAGTGAAAAGGACCAGGCAGTAGGTGATGTGAAAGACCTCTGCCTGAGACCCTGGAGAGCCACTGCCAGTCTGAATAGAGAATCCCCCAATTATAGCACCAGATCCGCGTAGAACAAATCAGTTTCCCCCCCTGCTCTTCTCCGAGCAGATTGCTGTAAATAAATTACTGCCAAGGCGGCAAGATTTTGTGCTTGGGGTATTTTAATAGGGCAGAGGGAATTTCTTAATACTTATATTGTGCGTGTCTGGATGTTACCAATGGGTATCTTGTACGTTTGGTTTTAATTCTGATCTTGAATCGTTAAACGAATGGACTGAACTGAGTAGATGCTGCTGACCTTGATGGACCAGGAGGCTAATTCGGTATAAGGCAGCGTCATGTGTACATGCAGGGAATTCTGTGTGCAGGGAATACGGATGATGTGCCTGTAGAGAGAGATGGGGGGCAGAGCTTTTACCCGCTGCTCTCCCCGTCCCCTCCAGCCCTCCAGGCTTAAAGGAAGCTGCCTCTTGGAAGAGAAGAAGCGCTTAGACCAGTTTCCCATGAGGTGCTGCTCTGGCGTCATTCTTCCCTTTGACCCCGTTGCATGCTTGGATTTCCTACTACTTGCCCTGTGCTGCATTTTGACCCGCGGCTTCGCCCGAATTCCCCCGCGGCTTCAGTGATCCTCAGAAAACCAGCGAGGGCTTGCTTCTGCTGAACCTGGATCCGAGTTCTGTAGTACGGCCATTGGACCTCTCGTGATCTCTGTGAGGCTGGCCTGAGAGCAGCTGCCCTCAATAGTACTACGATGGTGTAAAAGGATATTTTCAAGTTCGCGAGGCCACCCATGTCTCTGTGTTTTGAGTTTCTGGAATCCCCAGAAACATTAACGGCTGCATTATCTAGTCCAAACCCCATAATTAGTGCTTGTATTTTCTTTAAATCGGTGGAGATGTCCTCCAACAACAAGCTGTGTGCTGTGAGAAGGGGGGGGGGGGGGGGAACCCACAACAAAGCAAGAATTGATTGCCCAAACTTCAAAGCCACTGTGAAGTCAAAGATCAGCTGTGTGGGAAGTTCAGTCTGCCAAGCGTTGCCTTTGTCTGACGGCCACTCGCTGCAGTTGAACTTGTAGCATAAGCGCAGGAACCTGGGCTGTGGGAACATAACCTCGTTCTGGAGAGAGAGACCAACTTGGGATTGTCCATGTTGAAATGCTTCGAGTTGGCAAGCCGGACTCTGAAGTGCAGCACTGGGAAGTTATTGCCTTGTTGTCTGGCAAAGGAAGAAGGCCCCGGGTTCTAGTCTTGACTCCAGGCCTCACCAGTCCTAAGGCTTCACACTACCTGCCGCTCACAGAGGCTGATGCGTCACTGGAACTTGGGGGAATCCAATGAAGCTGATGGGCAGTAGATTCAAGGTGGACAAAAGGAAATACTTCTATACACGGCGAGTGATTGAAACGTGGAATCCTCTGCCAGGCTAGACAGCTCTAAAAGAGGATTAGACAGATTGATGGAGAGTAGACCTATCAGTTGCTATTGGCCCTGGTGACCGAGGGTAACTTCCAGCCTCAGCCTCTATGCCCTGTTGTTGGTCCTTCAGAGGAACTGGTTGGCCCCTGTGTGGGATGGGATGCTGGACTAGATGGACCACTGGTCTGATCCAGCAGGGCTCTTCTGATGTTCTAATGAAGGCCTCGGCCTCTGTGCCCTGTTGTTGGCCCTCCAGAGGAACTGGTTGGCCCCTGTGTGAGACAGGATGCTGGACTAGATGGACCACTGGTCTGATCCAGCTGGGCTCTTGTTTTCTAATGAAGGCCTCGGCCTTTATGCCCTGTTGTTTGGCCCTCCAGAGGAACTGGCTGGCCACTGCGTGAGATGGGAGAGTGATTAAAATGTGGAATTCACTGCCAGAGGATGTCGTGATGGCCACAGGAATAAACAGCTTTGAAAGGGGATTGGATTGGTTCATAGAGGCTAAGTCTATTAGTGGCTATCAGCCATGGTGGCTGAGAAGAACCTCCACGTTCAGAGGCACTAAACCTCTGAGTCCCAGAACCAGGAGGTGACATCAGGGGAAGGCTGGACAGGATGCTGGACTGGATGGACCACTGGTCTGATCCAGCAGGGCTCTTCTGATGTTCTAAGGAAGGCCTCGGCCTCTCTGCCCTGTTGTTGGCCCTCCAGAGGAACTGGTTGGCCCCTGTGTGAGACAGGATGCTGGACTAGATGGTTCACTGGTTTGATCTAGCAGGGCTCTTCTAATGTTCTTAGACACCCCTTGTTTTGACCCAGAAGAGAATTTGGAGCTTTGATGTTCCTGATAGTACGCAGCATTGAAACAACAGGTTTTGAAGCAGCAGAAAAGCTGGATTTGAGTCCAGTAGCACCTTTGAGACCAACAAGATTTTCAGGCTGTGAGGTTTTGAGCGTCCGGAACTGTCTTGAAGCAGCAGTGTTTGATAGACAGGACCTGTTCAGACTTCCTTTTTAATGCACCCTGTAGGTATAGTCCTAATAATTATATTTCAAAGCCAGTCCTGTTATAGAAAGTGAATATTTGATGTTGTGTTTACTTCTCATTTCCTCTGAACGTTCCCTATTTATTTTAAGCTTTGTTTAGAGGGTTTTTTGGGGGGGAGGGCTTTGCTCTTAATAATATAGAGACTCGCTGCTTGTTTTATTGAAGAAGTAGTTGATTCCTTGCCAAGGTGTCCTGTTAGGCCGTCTCTCTGCCCTCTCAGAAGGAGGGGGTTCTTTGTGTTGTGTATGTTATTGTGCTCTGGTAAGTTGGGCTCATAGCAAACAGATGACACTGAATCCGACGATTAGTCCATCTACTCTGACTGGCAGCTGCTCTCCATTAAGGAAGAGGTTTTTCCTATCACCAACTTCCTGGTCCTTTTTTTAACTGGGGACGCCCGGGATTGAACCCGGGACCTTCTTCATGCAGAGCAAGAGGCTCTTCCCCTGAGCCACGGCTCCTCCCCAAGAGAAGCTGCTCTGAAACCAGGGCATTAATGAATCTGAGCGAAGGTAGCAAGAGCCAGTCCAAAGCAGTCGAGTGAAAGCTTCAGTCTCTGCCGTGTTCCCTTCCCACCTTTGTCAAAGTAGCACATAAAAAGGATACTTTGGGTGCAATTCTATGCAGAGTTGTTTTCCTTCTCCCTCCTGTGCCTTTTCAAGGGCCAAAAGAGTCGCTGGACGTCTTTCAGCACTTAAAAAGGCACCGGGCCGGGGGGGGGGGGCAAGGTCCATGATGCCACTGATCAAGCGTGGGCCCTTGTGGCAGTTTTTGAACTACCAGTTTGGTGTTGTGGTTAGGAGCACGGACTCTAATCTGGGAGAACCGGGTTTGATTCCCCACTCCTCCACATGCAGCTGCTGGCGTGACCTTGGGCCAGTCACAAGTTCTCTCAGAGCTGTTCTCTGAAGAGCAGTCCTGGAAAGAGCTCTCTCAGCCCCACCTACCTCACGGGCAATGCTCCCTCTAAGCTGTGGAGCCTTGTGAGCAAAAATTCTGCTTTGTGAGCTGCTGGCATTAAAGTTGTGAGCGAGCGATTTCGCTGCTGCATAAATTAGTTTGCTCTGGAGCCGTTCTTCCTGAGCTAAGACAAAAATGTGTGAGCCGGAGGCTAAAAAACTGAGCTAGCTCACACTAACTCAGCTTAGAGGGAACACTGCTCACAGGGTGTCTGTTGTGGGGAGGGGAAGGGAAAGGAGATTGTACCCCACTCCGAGACTCCGAGTGAAGGGTGGGGTATAAATCCAATCTCCTCCTCTTCTTCTCCTCATCTAAAAGGGTGTCCAGGGCCACAGATTGTCCCGTGCCCGATGGTAACATGAAATTTGGCTCGTAGTTGTGTGGATCTTCCCCCCCCCTCCCTATGAATCTTATTCCAACTGCATAGAAACAGTTTATGGAGAAGTGGGGCCCCCGCCTTTATCTCAAAGGTCCTTTTCGTTCCCCCATCAAAGACTTCTAGCCCGACTGAAGGAAATCTTGACCGTGAGTTTTGATTTTCTCCTACCTAATTCACAACACAGTTCCACTGGAGTATTTTGGGCCTGAGCCAGTTTACTCTCAGTGGAGCGAAAACATACACACAAAACCCCAACGCCCCTGCCCCCAGTTCAGCCTTCGAAAGTGAAAGGCTCGACTGAGCTGTTGTTAAGGAGAAAGAAGACGATGGCTCTCCAAATTGCATTCTTCTGTGGTTTATCTGGGGACGCCTTACTGTCAAGGCATGGTGGGTATTCTCTTTCACTCAGTAGAAAGGAATGCAGACTTTAATCTGTCTAACAAGCTCTCTTCTGGCTCCCTGCCGCGCTCTTTCTCTCTCGGAGAAACTCCTTGCCAGCGCTCCCAGTATGTATTGGCGGAATCCCCAGGTGCTGAAAGAACAGCATGGATTAACATACACAGTATTGGGGTGGATGAAGACATCTCTTGGCTTCTGTCTGAAAAGGGGACAGTGGGATAGTTTATATATATGTGTGCACGTGTCTCCTGATCTTAATGGTGGTAGCGGATTCCTGTCTTGTCATTTTGAAGGAGCTGAGTTGGTCATTTTTGCCTGTTTGGTGTAGTGGTTAAGAGCGCGGACTCTAATCTGGAAGAGGCAGGTTTGATTCCCCTCTCCTCCACATGCAGCTGCTGGTGGGACCTTGGGTCAGTCACAAGTTCTCTCAGAGCAATCCTCGAAAGAGCGCTCTCAGCCCCACCTACCTCACAGGGTGTCTCTTGTGGGGAGGGGAAGGGAAAGGAGAATGTAAGCCACTCTGAGTGAAGGGCAGGGTATAAATCCAATTTCTTCTTCATCCTCTTCTGAGGTTTTTTTTTTACACTAAAATTCACTAGGCATTTTAGAACAATTACGCCCAGCCTGGTGTTAAAGTATTTTTAAAAAATCACTTGTCCGCCCTGTTGTAACTAGACAGACCTTGGGAATATTGGTTACTGCTAACTAGTCACTTTCCAAACTTTGTTCTGGGGTTCTTTGAAAGCTTATCAAGATTGTTCTGTAAGACGATTGTTCATCACGAACAAGCGTTCCTGAAAGCTGCATGCCCGCCGATCCGATAGGGATTCCTTGCCGTTCAGAGCTGAAGAGGATTGTTTGTTGAGTTCTTAAGCTCAGCCATGAGACCGAACGCAGCATTGTGGTGCTCCTATCCTTTTGTGACGCGAGTGGGGTTTTGAACCCAGGTCTTCCAGATACCAATCTGACAGTCTTAACCACTTTACCGCACTGGCTCTTCTGTAAGATGACCATCCATCGTGAACAAGCTTTCCTGAAGACATCTTGCCCACCGATACTGAGGCTAATGTGCAGTTCAGAGTTGAAGAGGAAAATCTGATGGATTCTAAAGCCCATTCTCCATTCATGTGGGCGACCATGAGGCCAAACACAGCCCTTTTTTTGATGCCCTCTATCTTCTTGCAAACTGTGTCATAGAATATGCCTCCCTAGCATACACGGGGCCCCACAGCAGATGTTCAAGGGTTCCTTGGCAGGTGGAGGGGAAAAGGTTTCTCAAAGGCAAAGTGTTGGACAACCATCACTATCTGTGATGAGGGTTTTCCGGGAAAGTTTGAATCAGAAAAAAAAAATCTGATTTGTTTTTAAATATTTTCAGGGGGGCAGCTGTGTCGGCCTGCAGTGGATGAGCTAGGAGTCGATTCCAGTGACACCAACGAGATCTTGAGAGTATCAGCTTTCGAGAGTCAAGCTCCTTTCATCAGATAAAATAATGTTAGCGAGGGGAAGGCAAATACACATGTACAAGCACTGAGGGTTTGTCTGTGCTTCATATCCTGCATTTAGTCCACCTGACACAACTGATCTGCAGCACAACCACACTGAAAACGATAGATGAACAGAGAATATATATGTGGAGCAGAATTTCTTTCTGCAGAAAAATACGGCATTGGGAGGTTTTCTGGAAAAGTTTCTGCCCCTTGTCACTGATTGCTTAAAGCCAGCCACGATCCAGTGAAGTCTCGCTTCCTAGGAAAGGGACTATGTTTGTACAGTCTAGGGCAGAGGTGTCAAACTCATTTGTTATGAGGGCCACATCTTACATAAATGTCACTTTGTTGGGCCGGTATAACAAATATCTATATATAGCAGTAATCAACAATATAGAAAATAAGAACGTCACCAGAATGCAATAATAAAGGTATGCAGAACAAAATTATTACTGTGCATTATTACAAATCTCCACCATACAGTAAAGGTGAAATATACTCATAACAATAATAACATGCCAGAGAAACATTCATAACAACAGTGGCTAATATATACAATCAGTAGTCATCAGTTTCGAATTATATAATCAATAGTAATAAGTGATCAAGACAACAGTCCTTATCAGTGATCAAAACGACAGTCCAGCGAGGGCTCCGGATTACATGCTCCATTTCAATTGGATCTTTATCAGAAGACTAATACGTGATTCATAGACTAGTACATGTTCAGACTGACAGAATTCACATAGGAGGAGATGGCGTCATCATGTGTCAGGTTCATAAACTAGTACATGTTCAGTTCACAAAATTCACAAAGAGGAAATGACTTCCTCTAAAAGAGGAAATTCCAAGACAGGCTGCCGATTCTACTGACGGAACTATTCTCAATTAGCCGGCATGCTTAAAGCCAGCCATGATCCAGTGAAGTCTCATTTTCTAGGAAAGAGACTATGTTTGTACAGTCTAGGGCAGAGGTGTTGAACTCATTTGTTACAAGGGCCAGATCTGACATAAATGTCATTTTGTCAGGCCGGGACATGTGTGCCATACAATGTAATGCCGGGTTCCAGAGATATAAACTGTATTAAGGGATAGCAGCTGGTAAGCTCTGAGTTGTTGTATCCTCACCGCAAGGCCCCATGGGCTGGGAGGTGGATGCAAAGGAAGACCCATATGGGTGGACTGGAGAGCAAGTGGTGCGGCACTGGGCAGACGTTCCCACGCTGCTTGACTGCTGCAGATGAGGTTGTTCTACGGTGCTGAAGTCCCCTCCAAGCAGTCTCCTTTCCCCTCCCTTGCACTAGTTGCTTGCGGGCTGCTTGGGTGGGCCAGTTCCGGCCCTCGGGCCTTATGTTCTACACCCCTGGTCTAGGGCTCTTCCATGCCGCCTTTTACAGCCCCCGGATTCCTTCCGTAAATGGTGGGGAAAGACAGAGAGAGGCTTCAGAGATGGCACAGATAAATTTTGCCAAGTTTAATTGGAGAATTCCACTTTCATCGGACCGAGATGGGGCAAGTGTCAAAGCATGCCCTACAGATTCGTATATTCCACGGTATCACCAAATCACACAAGGAAGCTTTTAAGTTGCCTATGAAAATGACATACATGAGCTTGCAGGAAGCAATCAATCAGTTCAAGGTACTGTGAGTGGCGCATAATCTTGATTAGCACGCTCTTGAGCAAGAAGCACAGGCAACTTTAAATTGAAACAGAATTCCAGTGTGGGGAAACACCTTTCTCCGCTGCGCTAATTAATTCAGTGGGTAGCAATGTCTGAGATCAGTAGTTTCTCCGGAAATGTTCTGATTTCTCAACCAGAAGTTTCAGTGCTCATTGCCAGGCAAACGATGTTCCTGGAAGCCATGTGAGTAAAGTGCCGTCAAGTTGCCGCTGACTTCTAGCAACCCCGTAGGGTTTTCAAGGCAAGAGACGTTCAGAGGTGGTTTGCCAGTGCCTGCCTCTGCGTAGCAACCCCGGACTTCCTTGTTGGTCTCCTACCCAAATACTAACCAGGGCTGACTCTGCTCACCTTCTGAGATCTGACAAGATCGGGCTCGCCTGGACCATCCAAGTCTGGCTCTTGGAAGCCATAGGGTGATACTCCTAACCCACGGTGTCTCCACCTCGAAAACAAACTTTGGTTTTATTAAACAATAGACCTTTGTGCGCTGTCGTAAGCACCAGTTTCCTCTAAGCCTGTCTTGACACGTGGGTGCTTGGTTTTAGGTCAAACTCAGGACAGCCAAGTCAGGAAAACGGAGGCCCCGATGTCAGATGGAATATTACTGTATGGCAGAGGGCTATAAATCCCGACCCACGCTCCTCCATCTTTAACATTTCTTATACTGCATTTCCAAATGATGCATTGATCTAACCACATAAACCAGATGATTATTTCCTACTCAGAAAAACATGTTCCGTGATAGTAGATACTGGAATTCCTCATTTAATTTAGGTATCTCCCCCCCCCCCCAGCTTTAATTTGCACCTCACTTGTTATACTACTCTAGGAGAAGCCAATTTGTAGAAATGACAATTGAGATTTAATCCTTGTCTTGCATTTAGAGGTTGGTAATTTAACAGTTAATTTAGCAGTTAATCCACCATACCTTCTGTTCCACCTTCTCTCCCACCCACCCTTTTGTAGCAGGATACCTGGAATTTTTCAGCTGTTGTTTCTCTATGGGTATCCTTATGGACAAATAATTTTAACCCGTTTCCATCCTTCAGTGAAGTTCTTTTTCCTGGCTTGCTTCTCTTCAAATTCAAGCACGTTTTGATAGATGAACCTTTGGCACAGATTCCCTTGGATGTGTCAAACTTCTTTTGCTGGAACGCATCAAAACGAAACATCAATATTCACTTCCCTATCCTTCATCTGAGATCTGGGTTTATTTCATTTGGACCAGTCTTGGACCCTTGTGGCCAATCTTGTTCTTGAGGCTAAAAGAATAAACCTGACTGGTGTTTCTCTGTGTAAATATTTTGTTTAGTTTTATTTCTGTGTTTTAATGTAGGGTTTTGCCTTAGTTTAAAATTCATGTCTCTAGAGTGACAGAAAGGGTTGGAGGGGTGATTTACGTGTGTTATGATTGGATTGAAGCTGTTTGGTGTGCGAGCCAGTTTGGTGTAGTGGCTAGGAGCGCAGACTCTAATCTGGGAGAATCGGGTTTGATTCCCCACTCCTCCACGTGCAGCTGCCGGTGTGACCTTGGGTCAGTTACAAGTTTTTTCAGAGCTGTTCTCAAGCGTAGCTCTAGAAAGAGATCTTTCAGCCCTGCCTACCTCACAGGGTGTCTGTTGTGGGGAGGGGAAGGGAAAGGAGTTTGTAAGCTACTCTGAGACTCCTTCAGGTAGTGAAGGGTGGAATATAAATCCAATCTCTTCTCTTCTACCCTAGAAGTCAGAGTTGACGGGTTGTTCAGAGGGTGTGTGAGAGCGGGGAGATGAGAGTTGAGTGGGTGAAGAGATTAAGTGAGGTGCTATGGAAAGTAAGAGAAATGTGTTCTTTCTGGAAGTTCATTTGCCGAAGTGGCAAATGTGGGAAATAAGCCTGGGTGGCTAGGTTCGATTTAGAGAAAGAAGAACATAGAGAAAGAAGAACTGTACCCATCTGAAACCATTACGTTTATGAACCATACCGAAACCACTGCATTGTTATATTTGTAAATAAAGTGGCTTGTGCCTTCTAAACTAGCCAATTAGTGACTGACTTGGTCAGATACACTCTCTTCCCATGAGGCAGCAGGGCAGACACAGACAATGTCAAGTCTGCAGTGGGTTGCTGAGGTAATGTAAGACACTGCATACCAAATGGGGAAAATGGCAGTTTTATCGTCATCTTATTTGGTTATAGGTTCATATTGCGTACCAATGTAAATTATGAATTTTATTTTTTAACTGCAACTGTTTTTATTGATGTACACCGCCCTGAATCCTGTTCTATAAGGGAGGGCAGTTTAAAAGTCCAATCAGTCAATCAATCAATCAGTAAATAAGGTGAGTGTCTTCCTCCAGGCAAGAAGATTGGCGACGGTGAGCTGTTAGCCACTGATGGACCTATCCTCCATACATTTGCCTCAGCACCCTTTTAAAGCCATCCAGGATAGTGGCCATCACTTTGTCATATGGCAGATGGTTGAATGCCATTAGCTAATTACGCCCTGTATGAAGAAGTGTTTTCTTTTTTCCTGTCCAGCTTGAATCTTTGACTCTTCTGCCATACCCAGCTCCACATTTTACATAGCAAGCATGATTACTGTGTGTACACTGGTGTTATACTGGTGTTTCCACATAAAGTATAAGAACATAAGAGCCCTGCTGGATCAGGCCAGTGGTCCATCTAGTCCAGCATCCTGTCTTACATAGTGGCCAACCAGAGCATAGAGGCCGAGGCCTTCCTATGACAAGAAGAAGAGCCCTGCTGGATCATACCATTGGACCATCTAGTCCAGCACCCTGTCTCACACAGTGGCCAGCTGGATCCTCTGGAGGGCATGGAGGCCGAGGCCGTCCCCTGATTTTGCCTCCTGACTCTGGGATTCAAAGGCTCAGAGCCTCTGAATGTGGAGATTCTCCTCAAGTCACCCATGGCTAGTCACCATTGATAGACATCCTCCATGAATCTGTCTAATCCTCTCTTAAAGCTTTCTATTCCTGTGGTCATCACTACATCCTCTGGCAGGGAATTCCACATTTTAATCACTCTCTGTGTGAAGATGTTATTTCCTTTTGCCCGTCCTGAACCTACTGCCTGTCGACTTCATTGGATGCCCTCCAGTTCTAGTCTTTTGGGGGAGGGAGAAGAAGTCCTCTTTGTCAACTCTCCCCCAGCCCATGCCTAGTTTTGTAAACCTCCATCATGTCTCTCCCTCAGTTGTCTCAGTCTTAGTCAACAGACATAAGCCGGCTTGTGCACGACGGAAAGCCCTGGTTCATTTCAGGTACCCAGATGCATAGTATGAGCGTGTGCCATACTGGACAAGTCTGTACTGGGAAGCTCCGGGTTGATGTATTGCAAGATGGAGTGATAAATCCCTTTGATAGTGATGTCTTTGATAAACACCCGGCGAGGGTCCTCTGCCTGGGATATCTGTGAGCTCCCAAAACTGTCAGAAATGGAATCTGATGAAAAACTTCCACTGATCTCTTGGAGGGGGAGGAATACCAGGCTTTGAAGCTGGGATTGGCAGCGGATGAAGTGGGCTGTAGCCTATGAAGGCTCATTAGGGGAAAATATATTTTGGTGTTGGAGGTGCCTTAAGACTCCTTTTGGATGAGGCGTCTGACTCAGCCCACCAGCTCTGTTTTCTTCCTCCCCTAATTATCCTCACTGGGAAGGCAAGAGAGACAGATTGGCTGCTCAGAGGTGGACTTCAAGGGGGCCACTGTAGTTAGGGAAATCTGGGTTTGCTGGGAGTGGTTGCTTAAAAGAAGCTTTAGATGTTGCATCAGTCTATCGTGGTGATTTTGATCTCGTTTCACAGCAGGCGAAGAGCCTTGGATGGTCCAGGCTAGCCTGATCTTGTCAGATCTCAGAAGCTAAGCAGGGCCGGCCTTGGTTAGTACTCGGATGGGAGACCTCCAAGGAAGACTGGGGTTCCTCTGCAGAGGCAGGCTGGTGGTCCTCCAGATGGCACCTGGGTTTTGGCCACTGTGTGACACAGAGTGTTGGACTGGATGGGCCATTAGCCCGATCCAACATGGCTTCTCTTATGTTTTTAAGAGCAGAGGTCCATGAGTGGCTATTAGCCACAAGGTCTAGATGGGACACTCTGTCTGGAACAGGGATACTGTGTCTTCTTGGTGCTTTGGGGGGGGCAAAGTAGGAGGGCTTCTGGAGTTCTGGCCCCACTGGTGGACCTCCTGATGGCACCTGGTGTTTTTGGCCACTCTGTGACACAGGGTGTTTGACTGGACGGGCCATTGGCCTGGTCCAACATGGCTTCTCTTATGTTCTTATCTTCAGGCAATGGCAAACCATCTCTATTCATCTCTTGCCTCACAAACCCTATGGGGTCTCTATAAGTCAGCTGTGACTTGATGGCAGAAGGGGGGGGGAGTACAGAGGGAGGGAGCACCCAGCCCTGAATGTACCAGACTGGCAGGACCAAAAGCTAGTACATCTGTATAGCACTGTAGACAGTTGGGTTAGAGCCACAGTTTGGTGGTAGAGTGACTCTTACCATATGGATCTGGTTCACCAGCTGCAACCTTTCCTGAAGAAAACTGACCTGTCAAGCACCGGGGTACTATCCAGGCTTGACTACTGTAAGATGCTGTACATGAGGCCACCCTTGAAGACTACTGTAAGATGCTGTACACGAGGCCGCCCTTGAAGACAGCTCACAACATTCAACTGGTTCAAAAGACAGCAGCTAGGGTCCTTACAGGCACCCTACAGAGCGACCATATAAAACCAAGTCCCTGTGTATTTTCGCTTGTGGCATCGATGTTTCTGTCAATCTCCAGAAGTTGGCTGCGACTTGCTGACACTTTCCACCACCGAGAATTAGTATGTGTATGAAGGGAGGGTTCAGTTCCCCCAAATGTCATCCATCACCAGCTAACTCTTTTGTTGCATGAGGATCCAAAAAGCACCCTTGGTGTCGCTGCCGTCATCACTGCCGCCGTGCCGTTCCAGTTCGTACCCTATATTGTGTGCGCGGTGCTCTTTTCTTGTATTATGCATGAAGTTAAAGCTGAGAGTCATAAAGCAATTTCTAAAGCCCATTACAGTGAGAGCTTTTTTCCCTGCGGAGAATTAGACGCGCAGTCTCCGTGTTGGCAAATTTAGTGGTAAATGGGGTTTGGTGGAAAACTGTATTTAAAAACAGAGTTAGCAGTGTTTAAAAACTCCTGGAGGGAGCTGAGTGCTGCACGTGACCTTGGAATTTCTAGTGGGTGTAAAATATTGACTCTGTACGAGCACGCCTGGCCTTTGTTTGGAAGCAACTTGTTACCTGAATGGCTGAATTATGGAATGTTTTCTTCATTCAGCTGGGCTGAATTCGCCTGAGTCATAGAAGGTCCTGTCTGTGAAGTCTTAGCACATGCATTTCCAGGGCCCGTGCTGGAGACAGTGATTGCAAATAAGGCCTGTTCCATACATTTTCCATGCTTTTTCTTTGTTAATGTTATTGTTCGTGAAGAATAAGTTGTAACGTATCAGGTTTTCAGGTATTAATTCTTGTAATGGGATCTGTCTTTGCCCTTTGGTTCTTGTGTCTTAATTGGACAGTCTTCTCGACTGACTTGATAAAAATCGTCAGATCTTGGAAGCTAAGCAAGGTTGGTTCTGGCTAGTATTTGGATGGGAGACCTCCAAGGAATACCAAGGACGTGAAGGCAGCCAGTGGCAAACCACTGCGGAACATCTCTTGCCTTGAAAACCTCGCGGGATCACCATAAGTCAGCTAAGACTTGATGGCACTGAGGAACTGGTTGGCTACTGTGTGGGACAGGATGCTGCACTAGATGGACCACTGGTCTGATCCAGCTGGGCTCTTCTGATGTTCTTATGAAGGCCTCGGCCTCTGCGCCCTGTTGTTGGCCCTCCGGAGGACCTGGTTGGCCATTTGTGTGAGACAGGATGCTGCACTAGATGGACCACTGGTCTGATCCAGCAGGGCTCTTCTTGTGTTGTAATGAAGGCCTCGGCCTCTCTGCCCTGTTGTTGGCCCTCCAGAGGAACTGGCTGGCCACTGTATTAGATAGGATGCTGGACTAGATGGACCACTGGTCTGATCCAGCAGGGCTCTTCTTGTGTTGTAATGAAGGCCTCGGCCTCTCTGCCCTGTTGTTGGCCCTCCAGAGGAACTGGTTGCCCATTGTGTGAGACGGGATGCTGGACTAGATGGACCACTGGCCTGATCCAGTAGGGCCATTCTTATGTCCTTAAGTCATTTCCAGTCTTAGCTCAGCACACAGATTACTAAACCATTTGGCTGCCGCTGAGTTATGGTACAACAGGAGCACTACTTAAATTCCTAGATGGGCTTCCTGTGTTTTGTGTTTGATTACTTGTATCTGTAACAGCAGGCAAGCTGGTGAGGCTGGTGTGGGTGCTGGGATGCATGAAGTGACTCCTTTTTTCCAACTAGGTTTTTGCATTTAATGTGTCCCATTGAGATGGTGAATGGGCTTGGTGTAGTGGTTAAGAGCGCGGACTCTGATCTGGGAGAACCGGGTTTGATTCCGCACTCCTCCACATGCAGCTGCTGGAGTGCTCCTGGGCAAGCCACAGTTCTCTCAGAGCTGTTCTCTCAAGAGCAGTCCTCAAAAGAGCTCTCTCAGCTCCACGTACCTCACAGGGTGTCTGTTATGGGGAGAGGAAGGGAAGGAGATTGTAAATGGCTCTGAGACTCCGAGGGAAGGGTGGGGTATCAATCCAGTCTCCTGTTTCTTCTTCTGATGTGCCCCATTGAGATGGTGAATGGATATGATGAAGGGTGTCAGTTGTGGCAGCCAATGTAGGTTCCCAGCTCTGGGTTGGGAAATACCTGGAGATTTGGGGGGTGGGGTTTGAGGAGAGTGGGGTTTGGGAAGGGGAAGGACTTCAGTGGGGTGTAATGCCATACAATTCTCCTTCTTCTAAAGCAGCCATTTTCTCCAGGTGAGTGGATCTTTGTCGCCTGGTGATCAGTTGTAATCCCAGGAGATCTCCAGCCACCACCTGGAGGTTGGCATCCTGTGCTCCCTTCAAGCCGTGGAGTCCTGTGAGCAAAAATTCTACTTGGTGAACTACTGGCATTAACGTTGTAAGCGAGCAATTTGATTTGGCTGCTGCCTAAATCAGTTTGCCCTGGAGCCCTCCTTCCTGAGCTGAGATAAAAATGGGTGAGCCGAAGGCTAAAAAACTGTGAGCTAGCTCACACTAACTCAGCTTAGAGGGAACACTGTTGGCAGTGCTGCTTTAAAGTTCATCTTCTGCAGTTCTGTGGGAACCCGGTGTATCAACTGAACGCCGGAGAATCCCTTTAGTTTACGGGTGGAGGGGAAGGAAGCTTCTAGTTGAGGTTGGAGGGAGGCTGCTGGCGGGGCCTGAGCAGACTTGGCTTTTGCTCGGTGTCAGCACAATTCTCAAAGGAGCGTGAAGCTCTTGGTCTGGGCTTGCAGAAGCAAGCTTAATTTACTCCGCCTGGCGCGAGGAGGGTTTCCAGCTTCGGCCAAGAGTAGCCGTAATGTATATTGCTTCCAAGGGGCGGATGTGTGTGAGAATTAAGCTGACCATACACAGTAGCTCTCTTTTGGGAGCTAATTTAATGGCAACGGGGACTAACAGAGTTATGCAATAGGCTGCCTGCGATTCAGACGCAGGGCAGCCAAGAACGTTACAGTTCTTGCCAAAACAGCCGGCGCAGTGGGGTTGCACTAGTGACTGCCATGTGAGTGCCGGTGCTCCTTCGCGCACCGGTTTTTTAAACCCAGAGTGGAGAGGCAGGGTGCAGAGGAAGGGTGTAATTGTGCATTTGCCCCTCTGTTTCCACTCAAGAGAGACCCTGGTGCCAAAATGGCGTGTTTTGTCTGTTTAAGCGCGAGCTGTTTCCTCTCACGCTAGCTGCACTTTTCCCTCTTCATTATGTTGGCAGTCGACAAAATAAAATATGGATTTTGTCAGCATATCCCTGGAAGGAACGTTGCTTGCATTCCGCGGCTAGAATCATCGGCTTGCTGTTCCCAAGGTGTATGAGCGGGTGTGTGTGTGTGTGTGTGCGCGAGCAAGTGAGCGAGCGAGAAATCAGAAAACAGATCACAGCCGCAGTCTTTTCCGATCTTTTCCACTTGGAGCCGACGCAGGTGTTTTGTGCTCTGTTCTTTTGGCTTGGGTTCACGGGAGTGGGTGGATTTGCAGAAATGTTCTGTTCGTTGGCTCTTTCCAGCAGAGTGGGAGACGCCGTTTCGGTTTAAAGCGAGGCAGGCACGCTTAGTGTTGTTGGTTTTTTTGCTGTGAAAAGCTGTGCGGGGAACTATCTGAGAACAGGACCCGTTTTCCGGTGTGACATTGATTATAAAACAAAACAGTGCGGCTAGGCTCTCCTGCGCCTTTGAAATCACACGCAGTCGCTTTGGAACGTATGTTGACATCTGGGCCTGACCTGGAAAGCACAGGGTCACCCGATCTCACCAGCTCTTGGAATATAAGCATAGAATCGTAGAATGTTGGAGGTCATCTAGTCCAACCCCCTGCACTCTGTAGGAGCATAGCCGAAAGATAGCCCTACAACAGGGGTGGGCAATTGTTTTGGCTCGAGGGCCGCTTTGTGGGAGCGGAGGTTAGCGGAGGGCCGCACCTTTTAAAATGATTGCATTCATTAGTTAACTTTGCATTTCAGAAAAGGTATAAATTGTATCATAAAAATCAATAAATATAAATTAAATAAAATAGTGGTAGTTTTATGCAATTTATTTATTGTGCTAATTTCATCTCATCTATAGCTGCAAGCACATTTAATTTTAGAATCAGTTCAATGAGACTAATGTACCCTAGCACACTTTTCTACAATTTTTTTAAAAATCAGGAGTGAGATTGCTTGTTGAGATTCTCATCACAGCCTGCAAGTTAATGTCTGTCAAATGTCTGTTAAATGTCTATATTTACTCTTGTTGATCTTCATGCAGGAAAAACTTTGCTCACAAATATATGTAGACCCAAATACAGAGAACATTTTCCCAGCAAATTTCTTCATACATGGAAACTTTTCAGCAGACAAAGATTTGTAAAAGTCAACTAATGTCACAGCGTTAAACATTTCTTTCACTGTGTGATCTGACTGCATGTAAATAAATTCAAGCTGCAGCTCCTCAGGTGCTGACAGTGGCCAACTGTGTTGGCGGGCCGCAAAAAACTCTGTGGCGGGCCGCGTGTGGCCCCCGGGCTGCCATTTGCCCACCCCTGCCCTACAACATTCTTGAAAGATGGTTGTCCAGCCTCCACTTGAAAATGTCCAGCAAAGGAGCATGGACCACCACCTCCCAAGGCGGCCTGTTCCACTGCTCAACCACTCTTACAGCTAGGAAGCTTCCCCTGATATTTAGCCGGTGTCGACTCCCTTGTAATTTCCACCCATCAGATCTAGACTTGCAGTCCAGAGCAAGAGAGAATAGATCTGCTCCATCTTCTACTGCAATGATGCCCCCTCTAAGCCGTCTCTTTCCCAGGCTGATCATACCCAACTCTTTCAGCCTTTCCTCATAAGACTTGGATTCCAACCCTCTCACCATTCTTGTTGCCCTCTTCTGGGCACGCTCGAGCTTGTCCACATCCTTCCTAAAATGTGGTGCCCAAAACTGGACACAATACTCCAGGTGAGGCCTGACCATAGCAGAACAGAGCGGAATTACCACCTCCCATGATCCAGACACAAAGCAGGCTCGGCCTTGGTCAGTATTTGGATGGGAGGCTGCCAAGGAAGCCCAGGGTCAGTACGCAGAAGCTGGCAATGAGAAACCACCTCTGATGGTCTCGTGCTTAGAACACCCCATAAGGGGGTCATCATAAATGGACAGCAGCTCGACAGCGGAATAAATAGACGTCTGAATTAAAGGTTCATCCTGAGCAACTTGAAACAGCTGCTTGAGTGCCTCCAGTTCTGTTGGAGCGGGGTCCCCATCCACTTTTTGGTCTGTTTCCCGGGACTGAGCTAGGTTGCACGCAAACACATGTCATAAAATCCTGGCGTCTCTTAAACAAAGCAAGTTCAGCATTTGGTCGGCATGGTAGCATCTGAAATCCGGCTCCTGGGTGTGTTTAATGGGAGAAAAGTTATGCATCTCCCCTGCTGCTTGAGAGCAGCCAAGAGTCCAGCATCCCGCTTCATGTGGCAGCCAATTGGATGCTCCCAGAAGGTCTGCCAGCAGGGCATGAAGGCCCAAAGACACCGCCCCCCCCCCCGGCTGGTGTGTCCAGGATTGTGGTGGTGGGGAGGGTCCTCAAGTCACAGCCAATTTGTGGTGACCCCAGAGGGTTCTCAAGGTGAGGGACCTTCAGAAGTGGTTTGCCATTGCCTGCCTCTGCATAGAAGAAGAAGAAGAGATTGGATTTATACCCCGCCCTCTACTCCCCAAGGGAGTCTCAGGGCGGCTTACAAACTCCTTTCACTTCCTCTCCCCACAACAGACACCCTGTGAGGTAGGTGGGGCTGAGAGAGCACTTTCCCAAACTGTCCTTGAGGGAACAGCTGGTACAGAGCTACGACTTGCCCAAGGTCATCCAGCCAGGTGCAAGTGGAGGAGTGGGGAATCAAACCCGGTTCTCCCAGATTAGAGTCTGCGCACTTAACCACTACACCAAACTGGCTTTCAGCAACCCCAGAGTTCCTTGGTGGTCTCCCCTCCAAATACTAACCAAGGCTGGACCCTGTTTAGCTTCTGAGATCTGATGAGATTGGGCCAGCCTGGGCCATCTAGAGAAGAGAGAGAGAAGAGATTGGGTTTATACCCCACCCTTCCCTACCCAAAGGAGTCTCAGAGTCTCTTTATAAACTCCTTTCCCTTCCCCTCCCCACAACAGACACCCTCTGTGAGGCAGGTGGGGCTGAGAGAGCTCTTTCGAGGACTGCCCTTGAGAGAACAGCTCTGAAAGAACTTGTCACTGACCCAAGGTCACACCAGCAGCTGCATGTGGAGGAGTGGGGGATCAAGCCCAGTTCTCCCAGATTAGAGCCTGCGCTCCTAACCACTACACCAAACTGCTTATGAATATGGAAATTCCATTTAGCTCCCAAACCTGCCCTGGGGAGAGAGCTTTTATTCTACAAGTTTGTATGTCTCGTGTATTTAACCCCCGCCAGGGGCAAATTATGAAGGTGAATGTGGGATTACTTTTTTGGGGGGGGGGGTGTCATTTGAAAGATCCCTTTTGTTCCACGGTGCCTGCGCCTTTTCAGTTTAAGACATTTTTTTTTAAAAAATGAAGAACTTTCCATTTTTCCAAACGTTTTCAGCCTAGGGAATCTTTTGTGCTGGAACAAAAGGAAGAAAAATGCAGGATGGGGGGATGCCTATAAAAGGGAGATTAACTGGCATCGAATGCAACAAAGCAGCGGGCTAATTATAGTCAAATCAGTTGATTTCCTTGAGGTGCTGCGCCGTGCTAATGAAGCTTGTGAATTGCTTTCATAACCCTCCCCCCCAATGCAGGTGGGGGGGGGGGACCCTGTACAATTAAACCATAGGGGCCCTATTAACACTAGGTGGTTGATGTTGCACCTAACCAGCTAAAGTTTAAAGACACACAAGGCAGGAACAAAGGTATAGCGTAGACTGGGGGAGGGGGGCAAGAATGAACCCCAAGCATAGGGATTTGCCGTCAGAGAAAGAACCGGATGTCACAGTTCCTTGGCTTTTCACAAATGGCTGTATGATTCAGCCATGTGCTGTAGCACCAGACTTTCGATTACTTCTCTCTGCATGCACATCTTGTAGACCAGGGGTCCAATGCGCCCTCTAAGCTGTGGAGTCTTATGAGCAAAAATTCTGCTTTGTGAGCTGCTGGCATTAAAGTTGTGAGCGAGCCATTTGGCTGCTGCATAAATGAGTTTGCTCTGGAGCCCTCCTTCCTGAGCTGAGACAAAAATGTGTGAGCCGGAGGCTGAAAAACTGTGAGCTAGCTCACACTAACTCAGCTTAGAGGGAACACTGCAGGGGTCCCCAACCTTTTTGAGCCTGTGGGCACCTTTGGAATGTTGAGAGATGAGCATCATCCTAAAATGGCTGCAGCAGGAGGCGGAGTCAGACCCCAACATGGCTACCACAGGAGGCAGAGCCATGTTGTCTTGAACTTGCTGTCTTCCTCAGCACTATTGGGGAAAATCTGAATGAGAGCGGCTAATACCAAGCCCCACCCGTGGGCACCACATTGGGGGACCCTGCTGTAGACTGACAAAAGTGTCATGCTTGCCTTCAGCAAGGTGTATTAGTTGAAGCAGATAAATTTTTACTGGGGGAAAAAAAAATAGAAGTAAAAAATTGGACCATTAAAGCATAGGCCAACCAGGTCCTTGGTCCATATTTAGTTATTGAAAACTTGGGGTGAGAAGATAGAAATACTTGATACACTTTTGGAAAAGTCATTGGTGGATTGAGTTACCTGTTGAGAGTGATTCAGGTGGGCAGCCATGTTGGTTTGAAGCAGCAGAACAAAGTTTGAGTCCAGTGGCACCTTTTAAGACCAACAAAGTTTTATTCGAGGTGTGGCAGAACGGGCCCCGCTCTGCCCACCCCTTCTTTGCCTGACCTGGCACCTGAAGGGGCAGTTTTTCCTCCACTGCCTCCAGGTACTGCTGCCACCACTGTCCCCGTCTTGGGCTCTGGTTAGGGGGGCACCCTCCTAACCTCCATCTGGTGTCACTAGGGACCCATCTCAGGGTTTCCTGGCAATCTTTGGGGCTCCCATGGAGAGTTGGCTGTTTTTCACCTGTTCTCCGTAGGGATTCCCCGGCCCACCCTAGCGTGTCCAAGCGGCTGGGGGAACTACGCAGTACAGAGGGACTTCTTGCCATCAACGGTTAAAGCTCAACTATTTACCGGCTTATCAAACACGAACAGAAGAAACAAAATGAAAGTGACAAAACCGCTGCATCTCTCTCCCTTCTCTACACTCATGCCCTCTCTAGATGGTCTGCAGGTCTTCTCTAGATGGTCTTCATTTCATTGGCGCAAGTTGGGTCAGCATTTCTCCCAAGATGGCCTCTGCCTCCTGCAGACTCCAGCCGACTGTCCGATTGGGTTCGGACTTCTCCCTGCTGGCTCAAGAGCTTCCCACCCCAAACTCCACTATATCAAACAGCCATTCCCACTCAAGAACTGGCTCTCCCTCCTGCGGCATTCTGGGGCAGATCTGCTCACCGGCCTGATGGGCCTCCTGTCCTCTCTCCGGGGTGGCCGTCAGACTCCTGGTTGGAGACAGGAGGGGAGGGGGGAAGGAGGAGTTGGCTAGGCCCAAACCTACTTCAGGTTTGACGGTCTCCTCCTATCCAGCCCACGCCAACTTAAACCCATACCCAAAATGGCGTTTCTCCACACAAGGCATAAGCTTTCATGTGCACACACATTTCTTCAGATACAATGAAATGGAAATAACCAGTTGAGAGTGAACATAAGAACATAAGAGAAGCCAATGTTGGATCAGGCCAGTGGCCCATCCAATCAAACACTCTGTGTCACACAGTGGCCAAAAACACCAGGTGCCCTCAGGAGGTCCAGCAGTGAGTAGTTCAGTGTTCATGAACTGGAATGAAGGGAGTATTGTTGGAAGTTTGGACTTTGTGTAAGGGCACAGGCCCTCTGTGATTGAAATAGGAGTTTTGTGGCCCTGAAATCCTGGGGAATTTGGAGAAAATGAAAGCATAAATTCTGCAGGAAAGAGTACTCTTACCCATGCATAGTAGAAGATCAAGAAGAGACCCTGCATTGATCTCTATTCTCTTCCTTTCCCTAGCCTTTCCCTCCCCTTCCTTTTGGGGCATTCACAATTGGTTTACATTGTCATGGATGAGAGCAAGAGAAAACTCATTTTGTTTAAGGAAGGGCTGACATTTATAGAGATGAACTGGTCTTTGTGGAGATAGTAAGGCTGGGGGAGACCTCGTTTCTCCCACACCAAGACGTTTTCACTTCCTGGAAGGAAAATAACGGATCACAAAGTGTGTAGTCCATGGTGATGTGAGTTTTGGGGGGGAAAATGTGCGTTAGAAAAATTTCCAGAAACTTTTGACTTACCTTTCACTAAATAAAACTTAAAAGAAACCACCCCCATGTTAATGTCCCTAAAGCAATAAACAGTTGAACTTGAATACTCGATTTTGCGGGGGGAAATTAAGTGCTGTTTAAATGCTATGTACAATCCCACCGCCCCAAGCTTTACACGGAAATCATTTTGATTGGAATAATCCTCGTATAAATTCCATTTTGATTGGAATAATCCTTGTTTGAATTCAAAGGGATTATAGCATGTTATTTACTTTTAAGGGGAAAAACCCAAAGCCACTGAAAATGGTTGATGTACTAATTTTAGCACACACCAAAGAAATGTGTGCACGTAGTTTTCCGCTCATCTCTTTCAGCAGAATTCTACATTTTTTTTTGCCAGATGTCACTGAGGCACTTAAGTTTCACTGTCACTTGTCCCCGGAAGTGGGTACAGGAGTGAGAAGGCACTGCAGCGGTGTTAGTTGGGTCAGCGAGCAGAAAGTGAGGAGGGAACCGTAGAGGCCAAGGCCTTCTCCTGATGTTGCCTCCTGGCACTGAGATTCAGAGGCTGGCTGCCTCTGAACTTGGCGGCTTCCCCTCAGCCACCATAGCTAGTAGCCCCTGATAGACCTATCCTCCATGAATCTATCTGATCCCCTTTTAAAACCTGTGGCCATCACTATATCCTCTGGCAGCGAATTCCACATTTTAATCACTCTCGGAGTAAAGGAGTAATGAACCAGGCAGGTGAGGGGGGAGCTGGAGCTGCTGGTATTGCTGCCCCCCCCCCCCCGAGCCACATTGGTGGTGGCATGACAAGTGGGTGACCCAGCGAGGGAAGGAAGGATAATGATGAAGAAGAAGAGATTGGATTTATACCCCGCCCTTCACTTGAAGTCTCAGAGCGGCTTACAAATTCCCTTCCCCTCCCCACCACAGACACCCTGGGAGGTAGGTGGGGCTGAGAGAGCTCTTTCCAGAACTGCTCTTTCCAGAACAGCTCTGAAAGAACTACAGCTTGCCCAAGGTCCTCCAGCAGCAGCAAGTGGAGAAGTGGGGAATCAAACCCGGTTCTTCCAGATTAGAGTCCCCGCACTTAACCACTACACCAAACTGAGATGCCCCCCTCCGAGTTTCATGGGTCTCCCGCTTGTCAGCATGAATTCTGGCATTTGATTTGATCTGTGCGTCTCATCAGGCAAATTCATAACAGTTTTTTTTGTTTGGATTACCATATGTATTTGTGCCTCCCCCCTCAGATTTACAAAACAATTAAACATACATGTGCATTTTCTCTCTCACACATATAATTTACCTGGGGGGAAAAATTAATTACTGCTTTGAAACTGCCAAGCTTGCCTGATATTGTATTGGCGATGGCCTCCGTCTGTTGCCATTAACTTTACGGAACAAGGAATCTTTAGGAATGGAAAAATTTCTTCAGGAAAAAAACAAAACAAAACACTGTCACACATCTGTGGCGGTCCCCTCTCACTTTTTCATCTCCAGACCTCGTGCTGAGCTTTGGGGTCTTTTAGAAAGAAGCAAAAAGGCTTGTCTCCCTCCCTCCCCGCCACGGCATCCAAACCTCAGTGTGAGACTAAAATACACTCTCGTTGCTGATGTTGTGGACCACTGGTTAGGGACAAGTGAGAAAGAACAAAATGACTGGCCTGGGTCCAACACAAAAAGCCACCTTCCAGCTCTTTTACCTTATCAAACAATATTTTCCTCTCCTGAGAGAGAGTCAGAGCGGCAGATTTCTTCTGAGAAATTGATTTCTTCTGAGAAAAGCCCAGCAAAGTGATTTTGCTGAAAGATGCTGACTGGCGACCCCGTGAGGAAGAAGGCACTCGGAAGGGACATCAGCAGGTGGCCAGGGATGCCGTAGCATTCTGCTGAAACTCTGTGGCCGTACGGACTTTTGTTGGCAGGGTGATGTCTCCTTTTTATCATGCTGTCTAGATTTGCCATCGCTTTCCTCCCAAGGAGTAGACGTCTTTTAATTTCATGGCTGCAGTCACCGTCTGCAGTGATGTTGGATCCCAGGAAGATGAAGTCTGTCACTGCTTCCACGACTTCCCCTTCTGTTTGCCAAGGAGTGATGGGGCCAGATGCCATGACCTTAGCTTTTAGTTTCAAGCCAACTTTTTAGGAAGGCCAAGTGCCATAGATGCTTTTGAATTACAGTGTTGGAAAAGACTCTTGAGAGTCCCTTGGACTGCAAAGAGATCCAATCAATCCTAAAAGAAATCAACCCTGACTCTTCCCTGGAAGGCCAGGTACTGAAACGGAAGCTCAAATACTTTGGCCACCCTATGAGAAGGGAGCACTCCCTGGAGAAGACCCTGATGCTGGGAAAGACTGACGGCCAAATAAGAAGGGGACGGCAAAGGATGAGATGGTTGGACAGTGTTATCAATGCAACAACCAGGGCTTTTTTTGTAGAAGAAGCCCAGCGGGAACTCATTAGCATAATAGGCCACACCCAACAGCAGAAATGCATCAGCATACTAGGCCACACCCCCGACAGCACAGTTCCCTCCCAGAATTGGCTTCCCCAGGTGCCCTATGGCTTGCGGGGCGCATGGGGAACCCGAGGAGGGGAGAGGCCGTTTAAACTGCCTTCCCTCCCTGGATTGGCTTGGCTTGCCCAGGCGCCCTGCAGCTTGTGAAGCGCCTGGAGAACCGAAGGCGGGGGGGAGGCTAAAGGCGTGGCCACTTTGGAAGCCAGCCGGAACTCCGTTCCTGTGCATTCCTGCCCAAAAATAGCCCTGGCAACAACACATGGAATTAAGCAAACTCCGGATCACGATGGAAGACAGGAGGGTCCATGGGGTCGTGAGAAGTCGGACTCGACTGTGCGACTGAACAACATCAACAACGAAAGAGTGTTCTGTGTCATTTCCTTTCCTCTCTCTCTGAGGCTCCCCCCCCCGCTTCTGCGGTCAATGCCTGAGGCACTAGTGGTCATCCAAGGGTAATTACTGGGAGACCTCGTGCCATATTACGAGGCCTGGCAACCCTATTGGTGTCTGACCACCAGTCTTCCTGATGCTAAATCCAGTGCTATACCCCCCGAGTCCTCAACCTTTCGGAGCCTATGGACACTCTTGGAATTTAAGGAAGTGTAGCGGCACCAGCATAAACTTGTGTCTGTAGGGCTGCAAAATGGCTGCCACGGGATGGGGTCTGTTGCAAGGTGTTGGGAGGGTCTGAGTGAAGAGTCTTCCTGTGACAGAGGGGTCTACCTCTGAATGGACATTCCCTACAGATGCAAAAACAGCGTCTCCTGGTTTCTTCGGAAGTGCTTCCTGCTCCAAGATAGAAGCCGTGTTGGCTGTTTGGTTAAGAGAACATAAGAAGCTGCCTTATACCGAAACAGGCCATTGGTCCATCAAGGTCAGTATTGCCTACTCAGATCGGCAGCAGCTCTCCAGGGTCTCAGGCTGAGGTCTTTCACATCACCTCCTGCTTGGTCCTTTTTAACTGGAGACGGTGGGGATTGAACTTGGGACCTTCTACATGCCGAGCAGATGCCCCACCATTGTGCCACAGAGCCTCCCCTGAAGAAATGATGGTGTTTGGTTTTGGTTTCCAAAGAAAGGGGAGGGATACTCATTTTATAAGATCGGTGCAAGGAGAATGTGCAAGCCTGGGGACATAAGCAAGTCCATGTCTGCGGCCAAGTGGAAGACACATGACTCTAATGTGCAGGAATGCGCTCAGCCCTTTGGTGGTCATTTGGCTGGTCGGGAGTGTCCCAAAGCACCAATCCTCCTCCACCACCATTCCATTCAAGACCCTTTGGGTTTTATCCCTCAGGATTTTAGAACCAAGCAGGCACCGGGATACATATTGGCAATCCAGCTTTGAGACCCCGACCCTATGGCTTGGGATTCATTGTGTTGCATCATGTCGGTGTTTTCACGGCCTTTGAAGATGAAACTTCCTTAAAATTTGTGCTGCCTTTCCTAATTTTATGGGCTTTCATATTGTTTCTGAGCATTCCTCTGCTCTGGAGCCGAGTCTGAAAAGAGAAACTTTGATCTTCTGCGTTTCAAGCGCTTGATAGATTTGCATTTGTTTGGTCTTCGCTGCTCTCCCCTTTCCTGAATTGTAGCAAACTGATATTTTCTAGGTTGCGCAAAGGACAGTGCATTAGTCATGTGAGAAATGTTTCTGTTCACCCTCTGTCAATACTCCCTCTAAGCTGTGTAGTCTTGTGAGCAAAAACTCTACTTGTGAGCTACTGGCATTAAAGTTGTGAGCAAGCGATTTGGCTAACTGCATAAATTGAGTTTGCTCTGGATCCATCCTTCCTGAGCTAAGACAAAGATGTGTGAGCTGGAGGCTAAAAAACTGTGAGCTAGCTTACACTAACTCAGCTTAGAGGGAACACTGCACTCAGTAGGGAATCTGATGGTTTGGACATCATCTCTAAACCAAGCAGTGTAGCATTAAGACAGTCCTCAAAGTCTGTTCTCCTGTTGTATTTGTTTTGGAAATATAGAGGACGTATGTTCCTTGAACAAGCAGAATATGGACTCTTGTTTATCCAGCCTGGTGTAGTGATTAGGGTGTTGGACTAGGATCCAGGAGATCCGAGTTCAAATCTTCACCCTGCCACAGAAGTTAGCTGGGTGACCCTGGGACAGTCACAGACTCCCAGCCTAATCTGTACAGGATCTCATGAGGATAAAATGGAAAGAGCAGAGAATGAGGCAAGCCACTTGGAGTCCCCATAAAGAGGGAAGTCCAGGGCATAAATGAAGTCAGCACATAAATAAACAAGTAATTTATTATTCTCTCCGTTTGCTGAGCTCATTCCTGCACATTGGAGCCATGTGCCGCCTTCTTGGCCGCAGACATGGGCTTTCTTATGTCCCTAGGTTTGCAAGTTCTCCTCGCGCCTATCTATACAAGGAGTATCCCTCCCATTTGGAAACCAAAGCCAAACACCCTCATTCCTTCAGGGGCGGGAATGTGGCTGAATGGCAGGGCATCTGCTTGGCATGTAGAAGGTCTCGAATCCTTACTGGTCTGGAATCTTCGCCGATGGCTCTCAGCGTACTTCCGGTAATTACATAAGAACATAAGAGAAGCCAATGTTGGATCAGGCCAGTGGCCCATCCAGTCCAACACTCTGTCACACAGTGGCCAAAAACACCAGGTGCCATCAGGAAGTCCACTAGTTGGGCCAGGACACTAGAAGCCCTCCCGCTGTTGCTCCCCCCCCCCCCAAGCACTGTTCAGTTTACAGATCGTTTGTGGATGATGCAGGCCCGCAAGTGTTCTTCAGACAGATAAAAATTACTTTCCTCTTGCTTTGATTACTAAAGGAAGTGCTCTTCCTTTAAAGGGGCAGAGGTGGGGATTCAGGAAGCTTCAGTTCCTTGAAAAAGGAATCAACTGGCTCTGCGCAAGAGTTGGAGATGAACATTCCCCATGTGATGATCAGGAGTCCAGATGTCCAGGCTCTTGGGTCTCATCCAGCCTTGCTTATTTGGTCTGGCGTAAGGCAAGGTTGGGAAAACATTCCCACTTTTCCAGGTGTCTGCTTCGCACCTGCCCCGCTCCAACCGCAAAGGAAGCGATTGAAAAACAAAGAGCCGTCTTTCAGAAAGTGGAATTATTTTCTGAATGAGGCTATGCACACAAAATCTGCCAAATTTAGGGGATGGAGGTTGTGGCCAACACTCCCTCTAAGCTGTAGAGTCTTGTGAGCAGAAATTCTACTTTGTGAGCTACTGGCATTAAAGTTGTGAGCGAGCGATTTGGCTGCTGCATAAATTAGTTTGCTCTGGAGCCCTCCTTCCTGAGCGAAGACAAAAAATCTGTGAGCTTGGGGGCTAAAAAAATGTGAGCCAGCTCACACTCACTCAGCTTAGAGGAAACACTGGTTGTGGCTCAGGGGCAGGGCAGATGCTTTAGTTAGCCAGTCAGTCTTTATCACAGCCCACAAGCCATGCAGAAGCGGAACAAACAACGTTAATTAATTGCCTAAAATTATATCTCTACATATATCAGTTAACCTAATGCATCAGACAGTGAGAAAAGTTACAGGTCATCAGAGTAAATTATACCCGAGACACAATCTCCAGCCTGTATTTTCATAACACAGAACAGAAATTCGGCTGCTTATAAGGTGATTCTTTGGGCCACCCTGGCCAATAAAGTTTTAAGAGTCTTTTGCGGGATTTTGATTTGTTCTTTACATTTAGATGGTCCTAGTGTTAAATTCTGGCACTTCTGATTAAAGGATCTCTGATGGGAAGCATTGGTGACACCTTCCTTTTGCCAAGAACGGCTGCCGATCAGAATAGATGGCACTGAGCCAAGGGTCTGGCTCAGTAGCGAGGGACCCTGGCTCAGTGGAAGAGCATCTGCTTGGCCTGCAGAAGGTCCCAGGTTCAATCCCTGGTTTCTCCAACTGAAAGGACCAGGTAGTAGTAGGGGATGTGAAAGACCTCCACCTGAGACCCTGGAGAGCTGCTGCCAGTCTAAGTAGAGAATACTGATCTTGACAGACTAAGGGAAGGGCAGTGGCTCAATGCTGGAGCGTCTGCTTGGCCTGCAGAAGGCCCCAGGTTCAATCCCCAGCATCTTCAGTTGAAAGGACCAGGTATAAGATGATGTGAAAGACCTCTGCCTGAGACCCTGGAGGGCTGGTGCCAGTCTGAGCATACAATACTGACTTTGATGGACTGAGCTGTGGCTCGGTGGTAGAACAACTGCTTGGCATGCAGAAGGTCCCAGGTTCAGTCTATTGGTATCTCCAGTTGAAAGATCTGATGTGAAAGAGCCCTGCCTGAAACCCAGGAGGACCACTGCCAGAGTTTGAGGCCCAAAGTTCTGATTCGGTAGTGTAAGCTAGGTGTTGCCATCCATAGGAAATGGTTCTTGCAGTGTATACAGCAGAGTTATTTATTTAGGAATTATAGTTGTTTATATTATTATTTTTTATCTTTCAATGAGTGCGAATGGTGTGACTTTCAGTAAGAAACCCAGACCTCCTATAAGAAACAGAAGAAGAAGAGCCCTGCTCTGCCCAGAGTCTCAGAGTGGCTTATCATCTCCTTTCCCTTCCCCTCCCCACAACAGACACCCTGTGAGGTAGGTGGGGCTGAGAGAGCTCTGTTGAGGACTGCCCTTGAGAGAACAGCTCTGAGAGAACTTGTGACCGGCCCAAGGTCACACCAGCAGCTGCATGTGAAGGAGTGGGGAATGAAACCCGGTTCTCCCAGATTAGAGTCTGTGGTTTACAATCTCCTTCCCTTCCCCTCCCCACAGCAGACACCTTGTGAGGTAGGTGGGGCTGAGAGAGCTTCAAGACAACTGCTTCTGAGAGAACAGCTCTGAGAGAACATTCAGAGGCACTAACCTTCTGAATCCCAGAGCCAGGAGGTGACATCAGGGGAAGGCCTCGGCCTCTCTGCCCTGTTGTTGGCCCTCCAGAGGAACTGGTTGGCCACTGTGTGAGACAGGATGCTGGACTAGATGGTCCGCTGGTCTGATCCAGCAGAGCTCTTGATATGTTTATGGCGTATCATTAGTGTAGTGCTATGTTACGGTATTTGTGATTTCTCTTAAAATCGAAAAGAGGGGTTCTCAGGTAGTCCATCTAGTTCAGTATCTTCTTTTGCACGCCAGCCCTGGAAGGCCAGCTACTCACAGGGTCTAGCGGCCAAGGCCCTGATGTTACCTCCTGTGAGCCAAACACTACAAAAAGCCTCCACTGAGTGAAAACACTCCTTCAACTTGAACAATCATCCACTCTGTGTACAGGATCTAGCATGATGGTCCTGTGTACAATTATTTGTGCTGATTTGTACACCAGTGTTTGCTTGCTGGGAAGCTGCAGCTGGTTACAGCTTTCCAGCATGCGTGTACGTTGCAAAATAATTGAAGCCAAGTTAAAATCCATGCACAGGGTACTTGCTGATTTCAACTCAGAACTGCTTTCCGGGTAGTAATTTGAAACAGCCATAAAAGAGGCAGGCGCATTTATGGCCTGCAGAACCGACTTATTTTCATGGGGGTTAAGATCAGAGAGCAGATTATCTTCGTTAAAGAGGCTTAGGAATTAGAAGTATTGGTGAGTGCACTATGCTCCTTTGTGGGGAAATTAAAATGTAATTGTTGATTAACCCCCGTATGCCCCCATCTTAATTGCAATTGGACACAGACTCTTCAGGTTTGTCGATATATCACCAGGGTTACAGAGCAACATGATGCGCCAGGCGGTATCTGTGAGATTAATTTAATTAGCTCAAACCGTGGTAGATCGGCCATTTGGCGAGCGTCGTTTCGGGCTGGCACAGTTGTGAGCTGCGGTCTTGCTGGAAGGATGGCTCAGATGGTGTTTTCTGCCCTCAGTTTTCCTGACTCACCATCTTCTCAGGATGTTCCTACGAAAAGAAACACGTATGGACAAGCAGGCTGAAGTGTACGGGTGGCTTCAGCCAAAGCAGTTTATGGCGGAGGAGGAGCTCTCATGAAGAGTTTCCCCGAGTCTCTGGCACCAGAGTTGTGCCTTGCGTTGAAGTACATGAGTAATCTTTCCGATTGCGTGTTAGAATGACATGGAGACGCTTACAGGAAGCGAGCAATTCAAGCAAACAATGATTAGCAGGTATTATTGACTGACTAGTGTGCTCTTGAGCAAGAATGGTATGCTGTGAGGTGTTGACCAAGTAATCTTTAAATCAAAACACTGTTGGGTTAATTCAGGGTTCAAAAGATGAGATGCCTCTCTCTTGGCATTGTCGGTAACAATGGAGGTGTGGTCTTCCAGGCAGTTTCTGGATGAGTGGCTCTACTTTCGGTGGCCAATAGAGAAATACCCCTGGGAAGTCCTAGAGTAATCTCTCTTAGTGAACTGTGTCTACCATTTAAAGCCTACTTTGTTTGTGATGGACAATAAGCTCTTGGGTTGGATCCAGAGGTGTAGTTTCAGCTGGCGTAATGGCCGATACCACTGAACTGTACTTACAGTGGCAGTGGTGGTTTTTTGCTGACCGGTGTTGGCTATGAGGATCCCTTCCCCTGCAGGGGCTTAATTTCAGGGAGCTGAATGTTGGACTAGATGGACCTCTGGTCTGATCCAGCCGGGCTCTTCTTAAATTCTTGTGTGTGAGACAGGATGCTGGACTAGATGGACCTCTGGTGTGATCCAGCAGGGCTCTTTTTAAGTTCTTGTGTGTGAGACAGGATGCTGGACTAGATGGACCACTGGTGTGATCCAGCAAGGCTCTTTTTAAGTTCTTATGTGTGAGGCAGGATGCTGGACTAGATGGACCTCTGGTGTGATCCAGAAGGGCTCTTTTTAATTTCTTGTGTGTGAGATAGGATGCTGGACTAGATGGACCTCTGGTGTGATCCAGCAGGGCTCTTTTTAAGTTCTTGTGTGTGAGACAGGATGCTGGACTACATGGACCTCTGGTGTGATCCAGCAGGGCTCTTTTTAAGTTCTTGTGTGTGAGACAGGATGCTGGACTACATGGACCTCTGGTGTGATCCAGCAGGGCTCTTTTTAAGTTCTTGTGTGTGAGACAGGATGCTGGACTACATGGACCTCTGGTGTGATCCAGCAGGGCTCTTTTTAACTTCTTGTGTGTGAGACAGGATGCTGGACTAGATGGACCATTGGTCTGATCCAGCAGGACTCTTCTGATGACCTAATGAAGGCCTCAGCCTCTGCCCTGTTTTTGGCTCTCTAGAGGAACTGGTTGGCCACTGTGTGAAACAGGATAGTGATTCATATGTGGAATTTGCTGCCAGAGAATGTAGTGATGGCTGCAGGAATAAACAACTTTAAAAGTGGATTCCATTCATGGAAGAGAGGCCTATCAGTAGCTGCTAGCCATGGTGACTGAGGGAGACCTCCACATTCAGAGGCACAGATTCTCTGAATCCCAGAGCCAGGAGGCAACATCAGGGGGAGGCCTCGGCCTCTGTGCCCTGTTGTTGGACCTCCAGAGGAACTGGCTGGCCACTGTGTGAGACAGGATGCTGGACTAGATGGACCACTGGTCTGATCCAGCAGGGCTTTCCTTATGTTCTAATGAAGGCCTCGGCCTCTGTGACCTGTTGCTGGCCCTCCAGAGGAACTGGTTGGGGCCACTGTGTGAGACAGGATGCTGGACTAGATGGACCACTGGTCTGATCCAGCAGGGCTCTCCTTGTGTTCTGATGAAGGCCTCGGCCTCTCTGCCCTGTTGTTGGCCCTCCGGAGGAACTGGTTGGCTACTGTGTGAGACAGGATGCTGGACTAGATGGACCACTGGTCTGATCCAGCAAGGCCCTTCAGATGTTCTTGTGACTGCCACAATGGATATTTGTTTAGGAGACACGGGATGCCCCTAAAGCAGCCTTAGCGGGAGCTCACTGGCCAGATATTAAGCCACCCCTCAGCACAGTATTACTGATCCTTCCTACTGATGTAGGAAGTCTTTAAATAACAGGGAGCGCACAGTCATGCGCCTAGACCCAGTGTTTTAATTTTTCAGGCAAGCGCTGGCGTTGTCATCACACGCCTCAGTTGCAGCCGTGAAACAAGCCACATGGAGATGCTTGTCGGCTTCTGATATCCCTGTGGAAATGTTTGGGCTCTGCGTGTTTCCTCTAACAGCACATGGTCGAAACATCTTTCTCACACGTTGGCTCTGCGCTCAGTTCCTTGGCTTCTCCAGAAACGCAGCGCTGGCTGTGTCCTGTTCTTTTACGGCTCCCCTTCCCCTTGCCTCTGGTCTTGCCAGTTTCCTGCTCCCAAAGCCCTTCTTGGTGCTCCCGGGCTCTCCACGAGTGCCTCGCCAGCTGTGTCATATCCTCTTATGAGTCATTGAAAGGGCTTAGAGCAAAGGCAAGGAGGGGCCTCCATTTTCTTCAAGCCGCAGCTTCTAATCTATGTAATCTGGCAGCCTGATCTGTCCGCTGGTAGGAAGGAAGCACTTCCCCAGCGACGAGGAGCTCCAAGCGTACGGCTCTTTCTGTGGCCAGATTCGCTCAGTTGTGGTTTTGTTTCGTTTTGTGGTTAGAGGCCCTGCATATGCAGAGATTGTGCTTTGCCAGGTTTCTGGAGAACTGCAATAAAACATGCTCTCTTTGCTTCCAAGTCAGCGTGGGGAGAGGTTCTGTTTAATGTTCTGAGGGGTGTGCACCCCTAAATCAGGGATGGAGAGAGATGCAAAATCCTAGCCCCCCTCTCTTGGGGGTAGTTCAGTCATTCGGCAGGTCTGTTCATACTACTTTTAAGCAAACCTTTAGTTGACCTTTAACCTTGTGGCTGTTGTGAATGGTACTGAGTTGTTCCATGGGCAGGTCATAGGAATACAGGGAAGAAGGAGAAGAGAAAATTGGATTTATACCCCGCCCTTCACTACTCGAGGGAGTCTCAGAGCGGTTTATAATCCCTTTCCCTTCCACTCCCCACAACAATAGATCAAGGTGGACAGCTGTATTGGTCTGAAGCAATAGGACAAAGTTAGAGTCCAACAAAGTTGTATTCAAGGTGTGAGCTTTCATGTGCATGCACACCCCGCAACAGACACCCTGTGAGGTAAGTGGGGCTGAGAGTGCTCTTTCAAAAACAGCTCATGAGAGAATAGCTCTGAAAGAACTTGTAACTGATCTAAGGTCACACCAGCAGCTGCCTGTGGAGGAGTGGGGAATCAAACCCAGTTCTCCCAGATCAGAGTCCGTGCTCCTAATGGCTACACCAAACTGGCTGTCTTGTGTTAAAATGAATACAAGCCAGGGGACCCGCGATACTCACGGGGGGGGGGAGGTGAGCCTCTCTCCCCTCCCTCCCCCTGCCGTGTGCCGAGCCTCTCCCCCCCCTCTGAAATTGGCAGACACAGAAATTGCTGCTCCTCCCCCCCCGCCCTTCTCCCCCCGCCGATCCTCCTCCTCCTCCACACACACCCCTCCCTTCTCCGCGGCCCAAGTGGCTTGCAGCCACTCGGGCCGCTGCTCTTCCGGCTCACCCTTCTCCGCTCTCTCCCCCTCCTGCCTCCAGATTGCCTCGACGAAGCCTAGAGCCTCACCGCTTCCCCCCTCCTGCCCCCGGATTGCCTCGGCGAGGCCCGGAGCTGCTGGGCCTCGCTGTTCCCCCCCACCCCTGGATTGCCTCAGCAAGGCCCGGTAGCCTCGCCGCTCCCCCCTCCTGCCCCCACGTTGGCCCGGCAAGGCCCACGGGGCACACAGTCGCTGGGCTTCGCTGCTCTCTCCTCCCCCCCCCCCCCCCGGCTCCAGCAGCGAGGCTTAGATGCCTCTCAACTGCCGGGCTGTCCCAGTTCCCTGAGCATTCCCTGCGCATGTGCAGGGAATGTTTTTACTTTTCGGGGGATTTAAATATCCCCCCCAAAATTTTCTTAACTTTTCGGATTTTTCTGCTCACAAGGGGAGTGCCCCCTGTGTGTAGGAAAACCTCCCCCCCCAATGCCCCCCTGCACGGATTTAGCTATCCGCACGGGGGGGGGGGCACTTGGCTATTAGTATATAGATTGTGTTACAATGGATATTCTTAATCAGTCCCAGAAGCAAAGTGACCTCTGGCCTACCTTGGACTCTCCATTACTGCTGTGTTAGGATCTGTAGCAAGGTAGTGGCCCAGGTGGGAACATCTTTGTGCCTGCAGGCTGGGAAATAACAGGGGCTCCACATTCCCCGTAACCTCTTCTGCAGGCCAGAGTAGGAATTTCTGCTGGAATCTTGAAATCCCTTGTGAAGTTACTGTCGATACTGTGAGTGGGGCAGTCACCTGGATCTGTTTATAAAAGTGGTTGACCGAAGAGTAAATTCTCTTGTGTTTGTGGCAAGGTAACCCTGCTGTGGAAGGGGTTGAAGGTCAGGAAGCAGTCGTTCCATAGCCTCAGTGCAATGGCTTCTTTGGAGGGAAATGGCTTCCTCTGGCCTAAGAATGATTTGTGAGAAATAAGGTCTCACTTGATACTCCCAGCTATAAGAAAAGCCCTGCTGGATCAGACCAGTGGTCTATCTAGTCCAGCAGCCTGTTTCACACAGTGGCCAACCAGTTCCTCTGGAGGGCCCACAACAGGGCACAGAGGCCGAGGCCTTCATTAGAACACCAGAAGAGCCCTGCTGGATCAGACCAGTGGTCCATCTAGTCCAGCATCCTGCCTCACATAGTGGCCAACCAGTTCCTCTGGAGGGCCAAGAACAGGGCACAGGAGCCGAGGCCTTCATTAGAACATCAGAAGAGCCCTGCTGGATCAGACCAGTGGTCCATCTAGTCCAGCATCCTGCCTCACACAGTGGCCAACCAGTTCCTCTGGAGGACCAACAACAGGACAGGGAGGCCAAGGCCTTCCCTTGATGCCGCCTCCTAGCGCTGAGTTCCAGAGTTTTCCTGCTTCTGAATATGGAGATTCCCTCTACTTGCCATGGCTAGTAGCCCTTGATGGGGCTATCCTCCATAAATTTCTGCATGTCATATTGGGTGCATATCAATGATCAAATACTGTTTGCAGATCTGTATAACATCTGGAAAGACAGGGGTCCAAAAGGCATCCTTAGCGTAACCTGGGGTCTTCAGCCCTTTTCAGCATGCAGGCACCTTTGGAATTCTGACACCATGTGGTGGGCGCAGTGACAAAATTCACAAGTGGAGTTTTTCCACAAGCAATTTGTAATAAATTCAAAAAAGTCCTTGAACTGTAAGTATGTTGTAGTGTCCCTGCCAGCTGACTCAACAGACCCCCGATACTAAATCTGTTTCAGTATTACCCCCCCCCCCCCAGAATCATGCTGTATTCAACATTTCAAAGATACATGTAGACATCCGTAAGTCATATTCAAATACGGCAATCCTCAGTGATTCTCAATGCAGAATCTAACATTTCATTGAACCTCCCTTCAAAATTCTGAAGCATTTCACCATTTTTATTAGAGGGAAAGGTGAATTTCTACCTGTGATTAACTTTACCAGTGAATTTCTACCTGTTGTTTATGGAAAATTTGTTCTATGCCTTACTATTATTAAATTTATTGATCATTAATGTTAAAACTTGGGCACATGCATTTTTTTCTTGTTTTCATATATTGCTGTGCCACTGCCTTTCATCTTGTATTCTAAAAAACACTTGGCAGGCACCGGGAAAGGTCAACACCATGGCACCCACAGGCACCGCACTGGGGACCCGCGGCTCAACCTATCTTGTTTTAAAACAAGCCCACTGTTCTCTCAAGTGTAGCATTTTGCCATTCAGGTGTCTTGAGTTAAGCTGACTTCAATTTATTGTGCATGCGTCCTATAAAATGCTAAAATTGTGAACGGAAGTGACCTCTCTCTCTCTCTCTCTCTCTCTCTCTCTCTCATTTTTAAAGGGAAACGTCAGATCCATCATCTTGGAAACCAGCTCCAGCTGAACCAGCATTGCCTTGATACTGCCTTTAACTTTTTCAAGATGGCGGTGAGCAAGCACTTGACCCGGGGGCGGAAGATGACCCACGTAATCGCTGCGTGTCTCTACTTGGTGTGCAGGACTGAAGGAACTCCACGTATCCTTTCACTCTTTGAAGAAGGCCTTTAAAAAAAGGGTTGGATGTTGTGTCCCCCTGACCTCTTATCTTTCCTGGAACTTTTTTGGTGCTATTTTTAGAACCATTTTTCTGTGTGATTCACTGTTTATCCTAACCTGGTTTATTGTCTCTTGTTAAGAAAATACCAGGAAACCTTTGGGACAAGTAAACGCAGACAGCAAAATTGGTGGGAAGGGAGAAATCTAATCTAGAGTGGAATCTGGTCCTTTAACCTGCTTGGGTATCGGTAGAGCGTTGAGAGACGGCTGCCCTCCCCTATTAGTTCGTGTCATGTTTAATTATTTGTCACAAAAACCATCATGCTAGATCTGTACAATGAATAGTTATTGTTATGAGCAATTACACGGCCCTGTTTTATTAGCTATGCATGCCAAAGGCACAAATCAATCTCTCTGACTCTCTTCTATGAATGATGGAACCGGGTTGATAGTTACGAAGTGTGAAATGTAACCCCCCCCGCAAATGTTCTTTGAATTGTGAGAATGTGGTTTGTTTTGTCTTTGGGCCTTGCCTTTGAGGCATGCTGCTGTCTAGTGAAATCTTCTTTTCCTTCCAGGTGAGTTCAGCTTGTATTTTTGGTACCCTCTAGCCTCCACCCAAATTCCAGGCTCCTGCTGTTACTTCCTTGTGTACCACGCACCGTAGAACTCTTTTCATGGGCGCCTGCCTGTGCTGGTAGATGGTTGCCATTGTTATTACATCATCCACGCACAGAGCACATTCGGCCATTGTGGAACACACTGGTGGCATGTAGATGTCACAAAAGACTTCTGTTTGCCTGTGATGGGTGCGTGTTTCTTGCTGCGTCCATGCTCCCCTTTGTGTGGGAAGCATGATGGGCGTCTTCAGTCAAGCGCCCGACTTGCCATCATGTCTTGAGTGCAGATGCTTGGGCCAGCTGGAGTCTTGTTTCTTCCATGCGAATTAGGATTGTGTACCAGGATCCCCACTCCTCCACATGTAGCTGCTGGTAGGACCTTGGGTCAGTTACAAGTTCTGTCAGAGCTGTTCTCCCAAGGGCAGTCCTTGAAAGAGCTCTCTCAGCCCCAGGGCTCATTTTGTAGCAAGTGCTCCTTTGCATATTAGGCCACACACCCCTAATGTAACCAATCCTCCAAGAGCTTACAGGGGCTACTGTAAGCTCTTGGAGGATTGGCTACATCAGGGGTGTGTGGCCTAATATGCAGAGAAGCTCCTGCTACGAAATGAGCCCCGGAAGAATCATCTACTTCCCAGGATGTCTGTTGTGGGGAGGCGAAGGGGAAGGAGATTGTAAGCTGCTCTGAGACTCCAATCTCCTCTTCTTCTAAGCTGTGGCTGAGAATCGTGTTCGGAAGACACACATACTGATTTGTGCGTGGCCTTCGAATCTGACGGTCAGAACAGTTTCAAAACTAGGAGTTCTTTTAGTTGCTTTCTGGCTCGAAGGAGACGGAAAGGGGGATGAAGGAGGGAGCGCGGGAGCATGACACCCAGTCGTGTTTGTGTTTGTCGCAGAGATTTGATGTACTCTTTGAATGCAGGAAGGATCTTTAACTCATCAGCTGGGACCTTTAGGTGGATCACAGAACTCTGCCTGCAGGCTCGCAGGCCCCTACAGAGCTGCTGGTTGCTTTTTTGAACAATGCATTTTGAAAGGGTGTACAGCCAGGGTGCATGTGCAGAGAGCAAGGGTACCACCCTGTCTCGTTTTGCGTGGACACTGAGGAGCAGGAGGCTGTCAAGATGGAGTTCTCTCGTTGATGGTAAAGGTTCTTCCGTGGGTTTTTTTCCATGGATAAAAGGAAGTACTTCTTCCCCCAAAGAGTGATTAACATGTGGAATTCACTGGCACAGGAGGTGGTGGCTGCTACACGCATGGACAGCTTCAAGAGGGAATTGGATAGACATATGGAACAGAGGTCCATCAGTGGCTATTAGCCACAAGGTATAGATAGGAACTCTCAGTCTGGGGCAAGTGATGCTCTGTATTCTTGGTGCTTGTTGGAGGGGGGCAACAGTGGGAGGGCTTCTAGTGTCCTGCCCCCACTGGTGGACCTCCTAAGGCAGGGGTGGGCAAACTTGCTCAGCGTAAGAGCCACCTAGAACAGGGGTGGGCAAACTTGCTTAACGTAAGAGCCGCATAGAATAAACATCAGATGTTTGAGAGCCATAAGACATGAACAAATATTACCTGCTTTTATTGGAAAATAAGCAAATTTGCTTTGAGACTGCCAAAAATAATAACAAAAGGGGTAAAAGCAGATATTGATAGTGATATTAATTTGTCCAATGATATTTGTTTGCTAATGATATTTAGCTTTCCCAGCCGCCCTGCCAGGAGCCACATAATATATGTGAAAGAGCCGCATGCGGCTCCTGAGCGACAGTTTGCCCACCCCTGTCCTAAGGGCACCTGGTACTTTTGGCCACTGTGTGACACAGAATGTTGGACTGGATGGGCCATTGGCCTGATCCAACACTGGTTTCTCTTATGTTCTTATGTTATGCTTAAGGCTTGTGTTCCTTGTCTCTAGCTGTCTTGGTCTGAATCCCAGTCCTAAGATTGAAGAAGAAGAGGAAGAGAAGAAGAGATTGGATTTATACCCTGCCCTTCACTACCCAAGAGAGTCTCAGAGCGGCTTACAATCTCCTTTCCCTCCCCCTCCCCACAACAGACACTCTGTGAGGTAGGTGGGGCTGAGAGAGCTCTGACAGAAACTACTCTTTTCAAGAACAGCTGTGCCAGAGCTATGGCTTGCCCAAGGTCATCCAGCAGGTGCAAGTGGAGGAGTGGGGAATCAAACCCAGTTCACCCAGATTAGAGTCTGCGCGCTTAATCACTACACCAAACTGGCTCTCATACCAAACTGGCTCTGAAACTGAAAGTAGTTAGGTCATAATTGTGGCTCCTCCTCTTCCTGTTGCATGATCCCATCACATGACTTCCTATCCTGTGCCTGCCATTCAGCAGTTACATTGTTCAGTGGATCTTAGGTCTGGAAAAGGTGAATACTATTGCTCCAACCCACAATTCAGAGGGTTGTGAGTGAGTTTCAAGCTCACATGCTCTCTCTCCTTCCCCCTCGCACAGAGCTTTGCTTTACACTCTGTCTATTTAGCATAAGGCACAGTTCGATTCTGACCTGGTGAACTGTAGTTAGCATTTTCCCCCTCCCCCCCAAACCAGAGTTGGTAATCACAATTTGATAATGATTTGGGATGGTGGCTTTGAAGACAAACACAAGCCACAGGTGCCAGCTTGGATATCATAGGAAACTATGGTGAAGGGCGGGGAAAGAAGGGATCGTGTAAGTTTGTGGCTTGTTTTCGGATTGTCTGAACCAGGCGGTCCCATCAGAAGGTTCCCTGAGAAGTTCAGACTTCATGGAGGAAACATATCTGTCTGTCAAGGTTATAGGAAGCGATGTGTGGAAAATTATGATAAATAACGCCAAACGATTGGAAGCAAGGGAACGGCAAAAAAACCCCAAAGCTCAAAACAGACGGATTTCTATGGCAGCGTGTCTGGTATTTTCAACAGCTGAATCAATTTCCTTTCACATCCGAAAGTTTGCGGCTTGAATATTCGAAGCTTAAAGGCAAAGGTAAAGGTTTCCCTTGCTTCTAAGCCAGTCGAATCTGACTCTAGGGGGCGGTGCTCATCTCCGTTTCCAAGCCGAAGAGCCAGCGCTGTCTGAAGATGTTTCCGTGGTCATGTGGCCGGCATGACTAAACGCTGAGGCACATGGGACGCTGTTATCTTCCCACTGAAGTGGTACCTATTTATCTACTTGCAATTTCCTGCTTTCGAATTGCTAGGTTGGCAGGAGCTGGGGCCAGAGACGGGAGCTCACTCCATCACGCGGCACTCGGGTCTCGAACTGCTGAGCTACCGACCTTCCAGTCTGCAGCTCAGCGTCATAACCTCAGCAAATTTTGCTTAATTGGTCTCTGATAGAAATTTATTTAAAAACAAGGAAATGCCATGCCAGTGACACGCGACCAGATCTGCAAATGAGCTGTAACCTCTCTGGATAATTCTGTTGGAGGACAGGACACTGAGCGGGGAGCCTGGCTGTTCTAGCGGAATCTTGCTGGTAATGAGCTGCCGTGATAATGGTTGGAAGCGTTGGCAAAGAGACCTTTAACAGGAAGACGGTTCAGCGTTTTTGAATCTTTTGTGTGCAAAATGAGGCGGCCGTTCTCTAACTGGTTTGGTGAGGGGGTAGTGACAAGGGATGTTACGGGGCAATACTAGGGTTTTTTTTGGGTTTTTTAAAAAATTGTTTCATCAGTCAAATAGCTTCAGCTTTCTCCTTGCAGTTACCTTGACATCCAAGCCCCCAGGAAATAGTGGTATGTGTAAGAGGCCATCTGGCTCAGATCTATGTGGGTCTGTTACATAAGCTCCAGCAGTAACTGGAGTGGATAACTAATTCTGCTTGAATCGAGAATCTGGCTGCGTTAGAGTGGTTTTGTTTCGGTGGCGGTTCGCTTAAAATTCCCCACCTGCCCCTCACCGGCTTCTAATGTGCCCTCCTTTTGGTAAACAGGAACCTTGAGCAGGAATAGATGGGAGAAGGTGGTCCTTCAGATATCCCAGTAAAAGGCCATGTAGAGCTTTAAGTTCTTACATGCCCAGGGAAATGCTGATTGCCACCTTGGGGACAGGAAGCAATTTTTCTCTAGGCCAGTTTGGCCGGGGATCCTGGAGGTTTTTTGTCATCTTCTGGGCAAGGAGCAGGGGTCACTGTGTGTGTGTGTGTGTGTGGGGGGGAGGTAGTTGTGAATTTCCTGCATTGTGCAGGGGGTTGGACTAGATGACCTTGGAGGTGCCTTCCAGGTTTATGATTCTGTGATTTGAGCAGAAAAATCTCTAGGGTGAACTGTAGGTTTTAAAAATCTTTTTCTTCCCTAAATACTTAAGGCACGATCTATCCCTTCCTGCGTTAGCAAAATTACAAAGGGAGCAAAAGTGCAAAGGTTAGCAAAATTACAAAGGGAGCAAAAGTGCAAAGGTTAGCAAAATTACAAAGGGAGCAAAAGTGCAAAGGTATCTCCCTACTCTACATTGCAGGCCACTCTGCCTTTAGTGGATCAGGTGATGCTCTGTATTCTTGGTGCTTGGGGGGGGGGGCAACAGAGGGAGGGCTTCTAAGAGTTCTGGCCCTGCTGGTAGATTTCCTGATGGCACCTGGGTTTTGGTCACTGTTTGACACAGAGTGTTTGACTGGATGGGCCATTGACCTGCTCCAACATGGCTTCTCTGATGTTCTTACATATTTTAAATTCTTCCACTCCTCCACATGCAGCCAGCCGGGTGACCTTGGGTCAGTCACAGTTCTCTCAGAGCTGTTCTCTTAGAGCTCTCTCAGCCCCACCTGCCTCACAGGGTGTCTGTTGTGGGGAGAGGAAGGGAAGGAGATTGTAAACTGCTCTGAGACTCTTGAGTGAAGGGCGGGATATAACCCCCCCCCCCCCCTCTAAAAGTTCTACTCTAAATTGAAAGCTCATCCCAGGCTGCTAATAGGAAGGGTGACTTGCTGATCTCTCTCTGATCCCCAAGCTTTTATGCCTTCTGCGTCCTTTGGACGGATGACATGCAAGAACTTGTACTGTATAACCTTGGCAGGAAAGTAGTTTGATCCTGTTGTTGTAACATTAGGAAAACTGCATGAAAGAGTCTGTGTGGTTTAAAACTTCCAAAGTAAATTGAGACTGGAACAACCGGTTATTCTGCTTCAAGGCCCCCAAATTAGGGAGGGCTGTTTGAAGTTGCTGAAGCTTAGCGTGTTCCATCAATTTGCCCCCCCCCCCCCCCCAATTTGCAGTTTGGTCAGGCAACAGTCCTCAATTGTGCTTAATCTAAACGTTTTGAGAGAAAAAAAAGCTTTTCCACCCTTTTACATATATACATATATATGTATAGCTGGATAGAAACAAAGAACTGTTCAGTGGCTTTTCCAGTTCCCGGGAGACGAGAGTGCCATGGAGCGGATGAATGTAGTTTTTGACCAGTTTAACTGGCTAGTCTGTGATATGTGGCTGACCTCAAACGTTGCTCAATAAAACAATATTTGGCTTTGATAGTATTTTCCAGGTGGAATACTGAAATGTTTATTTTTAATAAATGGGAACTGAATGGAAAGTGTGTGTGGGGCGCTGGTGGGGGTTATTGTGAGAAAGCCGGTTTTTGTACAAAGCATTCTCTGTGGATTTTTTCCAGTTTTATCATCCCTGTTTTTCCCATGCTGGGTGAAACAATGCGGCGGTATTTGCTTTGTTGCCCCCTTGAGCCCTTGGAATTGTATATGGATGTGCTAACCTAGGGGCTCGCGACAGAACTTTGGCTGTAATTTTTTGGATCCCCTGTAGACCCGCTTAAAAAAAAAAATCAATGTAACGTTTGCAAGTTTCCAGTCCTCCAGGACAGAAGCTGGTTTAATTTTACTTTATTTTATATTATATTTCATTTATTTAGAAGAAGGAGGTTTTTATACCCCACTTTTCTCTACCTTAAGGAGCCTCAAAGCAGCCTACAATCTCCTTTCCCTTCCTCTCCCCACATCGGGCACCTTGTGAGGCAGGTGGGGCTGAGAGGGGTCTGAGGGAACTGTGACTGGCCCAAGGTCAACCAGCAGGCTTCATGTGGAAGAAGAAGGAGGAGCTGGTTTTTTATACCCCACTTTTCTCTACCCAAAGGAGTCTCAGAGCGGCTTACAGTCTCCTTCCCTCCCTCTCCCCACAACAGACACCCTGTGAGGCGGGTGGGGCTGGCCCAACTGTGATTGGTTTCATGGGGAGGAGGAGTGAGGAATCAAACCTGGTTGTCCTGATTAGAGCCTGTCACTGTTAATCACTACATCATGCTGGCTTTCCCCACAACAGACCCCTTGTGAGGCAGGTGGGGCTAAGAGAGTTTTGAGAGAACTGTGACTGGCCCAAGGTCACCCAGCAGGCTTCCTGTGGAGAAGGAGTGGGGAATCAAACCTGGTTCTCCAGATTAGAGTCTACTGCTCTTAACCACGACACCATGCTGGCTGTCATTTGTTAGCCGCCTTTCTTCCTCATAGAGCTTAAGGCATCTTACACAGAAAAAACATAGAATAAAATATATTAAAACGTAAAGCCAAACTTGCTATTAAACTTAATCAAATGCAGCCCTAAATAAAACAGAGGAACATAAGAGAAGCCGTACTGGATCAGGCCAGTGGCCCATGCAGTCCAACGTTCTGGCCCTTTTCACTTGACTGTTGTAAACCAAATGTTATTCATTGTTAAGTTAACCCGATTTTGAATTAAGCGATACAGGGACGGGGGTCTCATACAACGAATTTGATTCAGTTAATGAGCTGTCTCTGAAGGAGCATGGTCATTTCAAAAAGTGCCAGTTATTTTCCCACGCACAGTCTTCCTTGCCTTTAAAGAAAAATGCTCCAAGTTGAGCGCTATAGTTCAATACACCCCCCCCCCCAGAACACTTTTTAAAAAGGGTTAGGAAGGTCGTGCAGCAAAAAAGGGTGGGGGGGGGGAAAGCGGAATTGTAGGAAGCATTATGGACATTTTAAACAGCACACTACAGCAATTCAGAAGCGCATAGGAGAGGTGAAAACGGAAGAATGCCGTTTACCTCAAAAATGGCTCAGCCATGCTTTGCTAACCCGACGCAAGTGGCTTTGAATGAACAAGGAAATAAATTCCGTTAGCAGCCAGTTACTAAAACGGGTCTGTCTGAAATGACAGAAAAAAAAATCCGTGAGCAACCGGCTACTAAGACAGAATACAAAGCCCGTTTGAAAAGGGCCTCTCTGTTTGTAGTCATGAAGGAGGATAAGCTGTTATGTGGCATACCTGACCACTGTAAAATAGTGTTTAGCCGCTACTCTGGATTCTGGGACTTCAGGAGAGATTGTTCACTTGCATTCCAGAGCACTGGGTAACTTTGACTCCCACACAAGTCGGTTCCTTTTTTAAAAAGTCCAAAGCTAAACCCTGACTTTAAGGTTGCCAGTTCTGGGTCGGGAAATACCTGGAGGTTTTGGGGGATGTAGCATGGAAAGGGTGGGGTTTGGGGAATGGAGGGACGTCCGTGGGGTATAATGCCGTACAGTCCACCTCAGCGAGTACTGGTTTGTTCAGGAAGAAGGTGGTCTTCTAACTATTTCAAATTTTTAAAAAAATATAAAAATATTTTGACGTCCCCCTTTGTGGGATGTTGACGAGGTAGGAGCTGCTCTTTGGTGATGTGATTATCTATACATTTAAATAATAATTTATTTTTTAAAACGGCCGGGAAAGTAATGTGGCCTTGTACTTGAGAGCTTGTGCTTTGTGATGGGGAAACTAGAAATCTGCCGAAGGGAATTGGATTTTTTCAAAGGATGTGTATTTCCTCAGTCAGAAGTTGGGTTGCCCGGTCCCCCTTGGCCAACAGCGGGGGATGGGGGGCCATAGGATGGCCAGATCTATGTTGGGAAACTCCTGGAGATTTAGGGACTGGAGTCTGGGGACGACAGGGACCTCAGTGGGGTACAGTGCCATCGAACCCACCCTCCAAAGCATCCGTTTTCTCCAGGGGAGCTGATTTCTGTCAGCTGGAGAGGATCTGTAATTCCCGGGAACCCCAGGTTCCACCTGGAGGCAGACATCGCTAATCAGAAGTCTAGCACTACTGCTTGTGTTTGGAGGAGATACAGCGTATATGTTGCTTTGTGTATACAACAATAAGAAGTACATGTAAGCCGCTGTGGGCATGGTATTTCCACACGTCCGGTCATACAGGCCTCACAGTTACTGAAACTTCAGTAGCCCTTCCTCAGCAAACGAGAAACCCCCGTCGCTTTAAAAACGGAGCCTTTTGAAAGGTGATCCGTTGCCATTTTCATAATTAACAACTCGCGGACCTTTCAGTCCTGGGAATTCGAGAACATGAGCTTGCCGTTGTTGTTGAAAACCGTGAGGCCTTACACGAAAATTAAAACTGAAAACAAGACCTGCCGGCGAACGCTCACCATCTAATTTAAGAACAGACCCATTAGGGAGGGAATTCAAGGGTGTTGGGAAGCACTTCTGAGTCTGACCGTGGAAGATCACACAGAATTGTATCTGATAGGGTTTACCCACCATCTGGTTCACCGTGGGGGACTTTCTGTTGACGGTAGTTGCTGCAGCTGGATGAAAGAAAACATGGGTCTCCAGTACCTTTGAAAAACTAGCTGTAATTTTCCTCTCCACATAGGCTGGAATCTGCCACTGTATTGGAAACTGAGCATCAAATCAGAATCTTGTTCCCATCTCAAAGCAGAAGGGAGCGGTTCTAGCTAATGGAAGCAGGATACAGGTGTGGCATATGTTGTGGTGTGTTAACATCCCGTGTGTATCAGTTAGCTCCACTTCTTCCATGGGGAGAACAAAATGTGGAAAAATATTACATACAAATTAGGAAAATGTACAAATTGGGGAGGTACATGAGGTAGATATTTCAGATGTTTCTCTGCAAATCCAAAATCCATTCATGGCCTGTGGACAGTTTCAACTGAAATGCTAGTTTCTCAATAACTGCAGTCCCCAGGTATTGTGGGTTGATGTCTGAGGAAACTGTAGAATTCCATTACATATTTTCCAGGCTTGCCAACCTCCAGGTGGCAACTGGAGAGCTCTGAGAATTACACCTGAGCGCCAGACTACAGAGATCAGTTGCCCTGGAGAAAATGGCTGCTTTGGAAGTTGGTCTCTCTGGCATTTACTCTACGTTTGTCAGCTCCGTGTTGGGAAATACCTGGAGATTTTGGGGGTGGAGCCTGAGGAGGGTGGGGTTTGAGGAGGGGAGGGATTTCAGTGGGGTGTGATGCCATAGAGTCCACTTTCCAGAATGGCCACTTTCTCCAGGGGAACTGATCTCTGTTGCCCGGAGATCAGTTGTTACCAATGCTCCCTCTGAGCGGTGGAGTCTTGTGAGCAAAAATTCTAGTTTGTGAGCTATTGGCATTAAAGTTGTGAGCGAGCGATTTGGCTGCTGCATAAATTAACTTGCTCTGGAGCCATCCTTCCTGAGCTAAGACAAAAATTTGTGAGCTGGAGGCTAAAAAACTGAGCTAGCTCACACTAACTTAGCTTAGAGGGAACACTGGTTGTAACCCCAAGAGATCTCCAGCCACCACCTGGAGGTTGGCAACCCTACATTGCACACTGCTGAGATTGCCACACTCCCAACTCTCCGGGAATTTGCCGACTTGGAGTTGGCAACCCTACTGTTTCCATCTTAGCAGCTGAAAAATCTCCTAAAAATATCCCCCTGAAAGCAGGATGGCAGGATAAGATATGCTAGTTTTCTTTTCACTCGCAGGGAATAATTTTATGTGGGGGAGCTGTCAGAGATGTAGGCCCCCCCCCCTTCTCCCTAGCTTTAAGTGGCACCGGCCCCAATTACCACCTCAGGATTTTACCTCATTCTGCTTTTTTGAATCGGCTAGGCCTGGAGCTTTCGTGACTGGCAGTGAGAAGAAAACGGAGCCTTCAGCCCAGAGCTGGAGAAACGTAGCCTTTGTGGAGCCCAGCGGTTTCTTTCCCGGAGCCAAGCTCGCATCCAAACAGATTGCAATCTTTGTGCTGCGAGTGTTACGTGAAGCTATACTGCCAGATCGCCGTCCGGCCCACTACAACAGCATATTGTCCTAAGGGAACCTGACTTCGTGCTTCCCAGCGTATCGTTGGCAACGATTACTTTACCAGAGGCAAATCGTATGTACATCAGAGCATTTTGTCTCGTGAAGAGCGCCAGTAAACCAAGATGTGTTTACATCATCTTTTTTTTAAAAAGAGAGAGAGAGAAAAACACCCCACCACCCTGATAATGAAAAGAGCTCTCTTCTGTACTGCAAATGAGACGGAGCGATTAAGAGCTCGCTATCTTCAGAGGATTAGGAGGCATAGAAGTTCAGGGGTGACGCTTCCAAGAAAGTATTCTTCTGTTGTTGATTAACTCTTTTTTAAAAAAACCGAAAATGTAGTTGTAATTGGGAAAAAGAAATCTTGACACTTGCAAATTTAAACAGAAACTGAAGGGATTTGCCGGATGACATAGGGAAGCTCTGGATGTATTGGTGGTGGTGGTAGAGACCCGTTTACAGAAAGCCCATAGGGTTTTCAAGGCAATGGATTTTCAGAGGTGTCTGCGACCCTGACATTCTTTGGTGGTCTCCCATCTAAGTACAAATCAGCACCAACCCTGCTTGGCTTCCAAGATCTAATGAAATCGGATCAGCCCGGGCCATCTGGGTTAGGGCCTGAATGTTTTAATGAGCAGCTGAATATTAACTTATCACATCAAAACCCCTGTCTGAGTCTTCAGAGGTAGAAGAGCAAGTAGCACCCTAAAAACAGGGATGATTTCCAGGGTATAAGGTTTCGAGAGTCAAAGCTTTGTGTCTGATAAAGGGAGTGTTCCCTCTAAGCTGAGTTAGTGTGAGCCAGCTCACATTTATTTAGCCTCCGGCTCACACATTTTTGTCTCAGCTCAGGAAGGAGGGCTCCAGAGCAAACTGATTTAGGCAGCTAGCCAGATCGCTCGCTCACAGCTTTAATGCCAGTAGCTCGCAAAGTAGAATTGTTGCTCACAAGACTCCACAGCTTAGAGGGAGCATTAAAGCTTATCACCTGGAAATCACGTTGGTCTTCAGGGTGCTGCTGGACTCCGATCTTGTTCTTCGACGGCAGACCAACATGGCTACCCATCTGAAGCTATCCTCAGAGGTGGACAATCCCTTTGAAATGGCAGATGAAAGCTTCCGTGTTTCCTTTCCTAGAACGCCTTCCTTCCTGTGCTTTCCACGTTGCTTCCTTGGGATCTTGTGAACGGTGTGTCTGTCTGTCTGTCTGCATATGTGCTTCTGGTTGTGCCACATCACTTCCCCGCATCTCCAAAGACTTCTTCGTGAATTTAGAGAGATCATCCAAAACAGAGAGTTGCCCATCCACAAAGGCACCGCTGACACAGGCTTACCCAGTCTAAGGCCCCGACGCCCAGCAATAACAAATCCTACAATCACAAAATTTCAATCTAGGGAATGAATGGCTGCAAACGTGGATGCAGTCAGTTCCTCCCAATATCCTTGACCCGATTAAACACCAACGAGAGGTCCTCAGGATTTGACTTGTCACGTAATGTATGGAAGATGGCTAATAGAATACGAACTGGCTTTGGCAGTTGTGCAGACCTGGTATTGATAGCGGCCAGATACCAGGACCCGAATGCGATTGTGGTGCAGCCCACTAAACTGCTTTCCATCTGTCACAGGAATGTGAGTGTCGTGCTTTCCAGGGAGATGTGATGGAGCTCTTTGAACTCTCCCCAGTTGCGACTGAGTGGATTGAATTGCCCAATCAGTCTGCATACCTGACGTATCAACTTGGTTACGTATTTTGTATTATTACATGCTTCCTGTTTGTAACTCTGGCATACAATAAATAATAAATAATAATCTTGTTCTTCTAATACGTGGACAGAATTTGGTCTGCAAACTGCCCAAATTACTTTTAATATCTTGTACAAGCCTTTTGGAGTAAATCAGGATGGGTAGCCATGTTAGTCTGTCTGTAGCACTGGGAAAGAACTAGAGTCCAGTAGCACTTTAAAGACGAACACAATTTGTGGCAGGGTAGGAGCTTTTGTGAGTCACTGTTCGCTTCTTCAGGTACTTTCTTCATATCTGAAGAAGTGAGCAATGACTCACGAAAGCTCCTACCCTGCCACGAATTTTGTTAGTCTTTAAGGTGCTACCGGACTCTCGCTCGTTTCTCCTGCAACAGGCCTTTTGGAATGTAAGAGAGTTTCTGGCGTCACAACTTACGATCGACTGAATCCTCTTTGTTTCTAACTTTATGTTCTGCTGTGAAAAGGTTTGGGTGGAGCGGGAGAAACGTGTTCCACTCTGCCCAGGCTCTGGAACGGCCTGCGGAATCCAGAATAGATTTCATAATCCAGTTTGGGCGTGCACAGAAGAGACCGAGTGCATCGCTGCCTGCTTGGGGCTCCTCAGGCTTTCGAGCATGTGCAAGTCCAGCATGACCCAAGGATGGCTTGACTTGCATTGTCCCTCAGTTTGTACGCTCCGTGGTCTCTTGTGCAACAGCAATATCATCGTTCCCTTGAACAGGCAGAAGGCTTCCGGCCATAGGAAGTAAACATAGTGTGAATCGATATTCCTGGCTATGGCAATGCTCTCTCATATGTATGGGGAAAAACAGGGTCTGTTCTAGAATGGCTTTCGGTGGTTGGAAGTGCTGTCAAGGCACAGCTGCCTGGTGGTGACCCCGTAGGGTTTCCAAGGCAAGACACGTTAAGAGATGGTTTGCCGTTCCCTGCCTCTGCATAGCGACCCTGGACTTCTTGGTGGTCTCCCATCCAAGGGCTAACCGGGACCGACCCTGTTTAGCTTCTGAGAACTGATGAAATCAGGCTGGCTTTGACTATCTGGGCCAGGGCAAGAGTAGCTTTTACCTCAGTGTTCAGCTGACAGCCAGTTTGGTCGAGAGCCAGTTTGGTGTAGTGGTTAAGTGCGCGGACTCTAATCTGGGAGTACCGGGTTTGATTCCCCACTCCTCCACTTGCACCTGCTGGATGACCTTGGGCAAGCCATAGTTCTGTCAGAGCTGTTCATGAAAAGAGCAGTTTCTGTCAGAGCTCTCTCAGCCCCACCCACCTCACAGGGTGTCTGTTGTGGGGAGGGGAAGGGACAGGAGACTGTAAGCTGCTCTGAGACGCCGAGTGAAGGGTGGGGTGTAAATCCAATCTCCTCCTCCTCTTCTTCCTCCTCTTTTTTTTCTTCCTCTTCTTCCTCCTCCTCTTCTTTTCCTTCCTTTTTTCCCTCCTCCTCCTCATCTTCTTCTTCATCGTCTTCGTCTTCTTCTTCCCAGATTCAGGTTGGTGATGAATTCTGTGCTGTTACTATTTTAAACCGTGGATATTGGAATGACCGTTTAGCCTAGGAGATGGTTCCTGTTGCTATGGCCCCTTTCAAGCAGCCTTTGTTAACCATTTTAGTAGCCGGTCGCTAACAGATTTTGTGTGTCATTTCAGACACAACCGTTTTAGCAGTCACCAGCCGCTAATGGATTTTATTTACCTTTTCATACAGAGCTGCTCGCTTCCAGTTCGCAAAGCGGGTTCGAACCGTTTTGAGGTAGACTGCTTTCTTCTGTTTTCACCTCCTCGTTGTGCTTCTGAATTGCTGCAGTCTGCTGCTTAAAATGTCTGCAGCGCTTCTAATAGTGCCATTATTTATTTATTTATTTATTTATTTATCCATCTATCCATCCATCCATCCTGGCTTTCCGGCAAGAGGGCTCAAGGCGGGTTACAACAATAAAGCACAATCAGTAAGCAATTAAAAATAAATATTAAGCAATAAAAACAGTTAAAACAGTTAAAAGATGGACATAGCAGCAATTACATATTTAGTAAGCGTAAACTGGGAATAATTGGGCTGCAGTTGAGCTATAAAGATCTTATCAGTCTATCAGTAGCAGAAACTGCCACAGGGAGGCCAATTAATGGATGTCCAACTACCAGTTTGGTGTAGTGGTTACGAGTGCGGATTCTAAACTGGGAGCGTGGACTCTGATCTGGGAGATTCCCCACTCCTCCACATGTAGCTGCTGTGTGACCTTGGGTCAGTTACAAGTTCTTTCAGAACTGTTCTCTGAAGAGCAGTCCTAAGAGAGCTCTCTCAGCCCCACCTACCTCACAGGGTGTCTGTTTTGGGGAGGGGATGGGAAAGGAGATTGTAAGCCGCTCTGAGACTCCTTTGGGTAGTGAAGGGCGGGGTATAAATCCAGTCTTTTCTTCCTCACCTGAAGGCTTGGCAGAACAGCAAAACTGTACTAGGTCTCGCAGGTCCCTGATTTTTCTGCATGGTCTTTCTTGCAGGGTTTTTTTTTTGGATCCTTCTACGTTGAGCGCTATAGCACTAGACCAAAATAGCACTTCAGTACTGTAACAGGATCATTGAGATGTCTTTGGGCTATTTTGGTCTAGTGCCGTAGTGTTCAACTGAAAACAATTTTTAAAAAAAGTTTGAGGAAGGCCGTGTGGTGAAAAGGGGCGGGAGAAAAATGCCGCGCTGTTTGAAATGGTCAGAGCGCTTCAGAGACGGCTCATTAACGGAATGAAATCCACTGTATGAAACCCCCGTCCCTGTATCGCTTTACTTGGAACCGGGCCAACGACGGATAACATCCAGTTTAGAATGGTAATGTGAAAGGGGCCTGAATGACTTGCTCAAACTGTATTTCTGTGAAATATACCTGTGCGAAGTGTACTTTTTTGTGTTGGTGTTATTTGGCCTGATGTGTTATACTTATGACGCAGTCTTGGCTGCAGGTGAATTGATAGGGATTCTTATTGTCAGCACCCAAGGTGTTCACATACCCCTCGTAGGGTTTTCAAGACGAGACTTTCTGAAGTGGTTTGCCATTGCCTGCCTCTGCGTAGTAACCCTGGACTTCCTTGGTGGTCTCCCATCCAGATACTAACAAGGGCCGACCCTGCTTAGCTTCTGAGATCTGACAAGATCGGGCTAGCCTGGGCCATCCGAAGTCAGGGTATCATGCTGAATAGGAAAATGGTACATTAAAATATGCCCAAGGAAAAGGGTGGATTGAAGTGGATATCCAAAATCCTCTTAGCATTGGCATGCTAACTGAAGCCCTGGCTTTTCCTTCGTATGACTGAAGGTTCACCAGTACACATTTAGGGTGTTCTTCAGCGTTCCCTGAAGGCTTAGCTGTTCTTGAACACTGTGGTTGAAATAAATGTTCTTTTATTGCAGCCAAAGTCTTGTGTTCTAACTGGAGATTAGGCAATGCTTTACATGGCCGTGATGTAAAAAGATGTGATTGTCGTTACGTTTCTGTAACTTTGCTAGCTGTATGATAAGCTTGGGTTTTGTATTATGGCACGTTGCAAATTTCTTGGAAAGCAAAGAAGTATTAGCAGGCTCATAAGAGCATAGCCACTCATGTTCACCGTTGACTAGTTTATTCGTTCACCCATTGTGTGATTTGTGGCACTACCGTTATTCAGTGTCTCGGATTCTTCTTTCATTTAATACCTGAGGCCTGATTCGGGTTATTATGATGGACGGTTGACTCCTGCTCACGTAGCATCCTTTTTCTTTGAGCGCCAGAATGTTGTGTTCCCCTAACTGTAGCCATTGGTCTGCACCATGAGAAAAGCAGCTATCCCGGGCTGTGAACAGCTGTATCTGTATCTGCATGGAAAGGGGCTATGGCTCAGTGGTAAAACATCTGCTTTGCGTGTAGAATGTTCCAGGTTAAGTTACTGGCATCTCTAGTTAAAAGATCTGGCAGTAGGTGATCTGAAAGATGTCCTCCTGTGACCCTGGAGATCTGCTACCAGTCTGAGCTGACTTTGATGTACCGAAGGTCTGATTCAGTATAAAGCCAGCTTCATGTGTTCACGCACTCCAGATGTGGGGTGATTGTGTTCGCCAACCCAGAAGTTAGTGGCTGGTGCCAGAGCCTGAAGTATACGGGGCAGAAAGCCCAGCTGTGTTGACCAGGAAAGGGACAGGAAGATGATTTTGTAATATTCATATTATCGGTTAGAGTCCTTGACACTCAGTGAGTGAGATGATACCTTGGCTTGGACCAGTGGGCCTTTAGAAAGAGGGGAAATTAACTTTGGTGCCACATGCGCTTTGTCCGGCTGACGGGATTGGTGTGAAGCTAGGAGACGGGGAGCTTAATCCAGTTGACAGGAGTGCTTTTAAAAACAAAGGAGTCAGAAAGCTAGAGCAGGGTCTGTATTGGCAGGATAAGAACTAGTCTGGCTGTGCTTGGAGGAATAAGCTTAACCCTTCTAAGTATCCCAAGACAGAGTGAGTGAAAATGCAACAAAATTATGGATAAAGTTATCTCTGGCACAGTCTAGCACCGTCATTGTGTGTAGTGCTTTTTATGGGCCTTTGGAAAAAAAGCTTTGATTATTGATCTACGGCTGGAAGATTTTTTAAAAAATACAGCCTAATGTACTTACCTTTTGTCACCTCTGAGGTAGATCTGGGTATCGGCAGAACCCCTATAGCTTTCCCCATAAAATTTCCAGTGGTTCCTAGAGCTACCCTTTGTTACTTCTGGTAAGAACTTCTGGTAAGTACAGGTGTTGTTAGCCATGCAGTCGTGTCCGGCTCTTGGCGATTCTGTGGGCCAGCTCTCTCCACATTTTCCGATCTTGCACTGTTTCTTTGAGTCATTCCATGCTCAGGCTGGTGTCGACTTTTATGGTGTCTGGCCTCCCTGTTCTTTGGCGACCCGGTTTCCTTTTGCCACTAGCATAATTGCTTTTTCTAGTGAGTTCGTCTGCATGACATGGCCAAAATAAGTCAGTTGCAGTTTTGAAGTACAGGAGGCTGCATTAAAAGAAATATATCTTGGGACACTGGCCCCCCAATTCTAGGGGGACAGCTGCCCGACAACCCTGTGGCAATCTCTTCTTGAAAAGTTATGGCAGTTATGAAATGTTGCAGTGTTACTCTCTCCTTTTGACATGACTGTCTTCATGGAGGGTGTGGAAGAAGGTAGGTGTATAGATTATGTGCACGAGTCCAGATGTGTGAAAGGCATTTAAAGATCATAAGATTCCAAAGAAGGGTAGCTGTGTTGGTAATATTTCTGGGCTCACAGATAAGACTGACCAGAATGAAGAACGGCTTGGAACGGCTTTAATACAAATATCAGCTAAAGCGTTTTTTACAACAGCTTCTTAAGCCTTGTTCCAGAACAAATTAAGGTCATCTGATCTTAGAACTAGTCCTCAAATCAGGAACTTCTTAACATGTAACATATAAGGGAACGTCTCTAAAAGCCATAAATTCCATACCTACAGTGTTAGTCTGCTTCAAAAACATAGAGGAGTCCTGGTGGTATTGTGATTATCTTTGAAATTTAATTTAATTTAATTTAAAACATTTAAGAACATAAGAGGCTTGCTGGATCAGACCAGTGGTCCGTCTAGTCCAGCATCCTGCTTCACACAGTGACCAACCTGGAGGGCCAACAACAGGACACAGAGACAGAGGTCTTCATTAGAACACAAGAAGAGCCCTGCTGGATCAGACCAGTGGTCCATCCTGTCTCTCACAGTGGCCAGCCAGTTCCTCTGGAGGGCCAACAACAGGGCACAGAGACCGAGGCCTTCATTAAAACACAAGAAGAGCCTTGCTGGATCAGACCAGTGGTCCATCTAGTCCAGCATCCTGCTTCACACAGTGACCAACCTGGAGGGCCAACAACAGGACAGAGACTGAGGCTCAGCCGCCCTGAGCCCGTTTGCGGGGAGGGCGGAATATAAATCTCAAAAATAAATAAATAAATAAAAATTCATTAGAACACAAGAAGAGCCCTGCTGGATCAGACCAGTGGTCCATCTAGTCCAGCATCCTGTCTCACACAGTGGCCAGCCAGTTCCTCTGGAGGGCCAACCACAGGGCAGAGAGGCTGAGGCCTTCCCCTGATAAGAACCTCAGAAGGGCTGAGAATGGGGCATAGAGGCCAAGGCCTTCATTAGAACATCAGAAGAGCCTTGCTGGATCTGACCAGTGGTCCATCTAGTCCAGCATCCTGTCTCACACAGTGGCCAGCCAGTTCCTCTGGAGGGCCAACAACAGGGCAGAGAGGCCGAGGCCTTCCCCTCATGTGGCCTCTGTTTCTATGCTGTTTTCCCACCTAAATCGGTTCCCCAAGTCTAATATGGACCAAGTACCATTTCTCTGCATTGACACACCCGCTTCCCTCCTTCCCTCCTCCTCCTGCATTAACACTTGGCTTCCTCCTTTTGGCGTGCATTTGATGAAGTGGGCTTTAGCCAGCAAAAATTTGTGACACGATACACCTTTTTGGTTTTTTAGGATGCCATGAGGCTACTTTGACACCGAGGCAGGAGGCTCTGCATCTTGTCTTGAGATCAGAAAAGCCCCTTAGAGCAAGCCGGCCTCCAAACAAGATGATCTCTTTCAATCTTTATTCTTAAAGGAGCTCTTAATCCTCCTAAACTAGATCTTGGGCTACACCCTCTTAACAAACAAGGATGTCTTCCAGTGAAGAGAAAAACAAATAAAATCGCCCTGTAGTGCAAACTGAGGTAGAAACCTTATGGCTCTGCCAGTTAGGACGTTCAAGTGCAGTTTTTATACCAGGCAGATGATGGGGTGATTTGGTGGTCATTTGGGGGTATCGTTTGGTTGTCATTTGGGAACTGGCCTGGAGAAAAATTGCTTCCTGACCCCAACACATGGCGATCAGCATTTCCCCGGGCGTGTAAGAAAGGGCCACAAGAACTAAGCACTGAGGCAACCCTTCCTGCCCTCCCTCTCGTGATCTGCCTAAGTTCACAGAACCTGCATTGCTGTCAGATGGCCATCTAGCCTCTGTTTGAAAACCTCCAAAGAAGGAGAGCCCACCACCTCCCGAGGAAGCCTGTTCCCCTGAGGAACCGCTCTAACATCAGGAAGTTCTTTCTAATGTTGAGCTGAAAACTCTTCTGGTTTAATTTTAACCCATTGGCTCTGGTCTGACCTTTTGGGGTAACAGAAAACAACTCCCTACCATCCTCTATATGACAGTCCTTCAAGTATTTGAAGATGGTTATCCTGTCACCTCTCCGTCGTCTCTTCTCCAGGCTAAACATATCCAGCTCCTTCAACCTTTCCTCATAGGACTTGGTCTCCAGACCCTTCACCATCTTCATTCCCCTCTGGACACGTTTCAGCTCGTCTATATCTTTCTTAATTTGTGCCCAAAACTGAACATAATACTTCAGGTGAGGTCTAACCAGAGCAGAGAAGAGCGGTACGATCACTTTGCGTGATCTGGACACTATACTTCTGTTGATACTGCCCAAAATCACATTTGCCTTTTTAGCAACCGCATCACACTGCTGACTCATGTTCAGTGTATGGTCTACGAAGACCCCTAGATCCTTTTTGCACATACATTCTTTCTCTATAGCATCTCTGTAATTCAGTCCAGAGTTTTATGCCTCTTCAGTCTCCCTGTACTGCTTCCTTCCAGAAAGCACAGGGTAATTTTTTTTTTTGGCCCGAGGTTTTCCTGTAAAAAATACAGTGAAGCCACAAAAGCAAAAAAAGAGAGAGGGTGTGTGTTCATGTGCGCGAAAGCAGTCTACAGGGAGCAAAGCAAAAAATGGGTTGAATTTTGTGTTTTTTAAAGTGCACCCATTTTGACGGATGCTGCACTTCAAGCCTACAAATGAAATCCCATTTGAACTAAAAAAACAACAATGGCAACTAAAACCATACTTATACATTATATGTCATTTTAAGACATTTAAATGTTTGTAGAACTTCATATGGCGAATAATAATTTGTTTATAAAATACATTTCTAATATATTTATTTCTTAGCAATGAGAAGAGGGATGTACTTAAAAACAGACACACAAAAACCACGCTCTCCTGTCTAGATGTCACACTAAGTGTCGCATCGATTTGAAAAACTTTCACTTTGGATTGGGAAGAGAAGCAACTGCATTTTGCTTAAAAGCATATAATTACAGCCTTTGAAGTTTGATGGAAGAATTACAAAAAGATAATGTATGCGACACACCTGGAACACTTGAAAGCACTGTACAAATGCTTGTTATTATTATCATCATTATTAATATTATTACAATGCTTCGTAATGAAGCACTTACATAAGGATTTTGAATGGAAGCCTTATAGGGGAGAACAAAGTAAATGACTGATGTCAAATAATTTTTCAAAGTTATGCATCAGATCTGAACTTGAGCACTTTTGAAGCTGCCTTATACTGAATCAGACCTTTGGCCCTTCCAGGCCAGTATTGTCTACTCAGACTGGCAGCTGCTGTCCTGTTAGCAGTCAAACCCCTCCCCCCGCAGAGGGGCAGTTTAAGCAGTTAGAGAGAGAAAGGCATAAAAACCTTTCATGAAGTATCACCTCAGAAATAATAAATGTACACTGCCTGTCCCAAAATGACACAAAATGGATGCCAGCCAGAGAGAAGCCTGGGGAAAATATTTTTGAAGGTGAGTCGGAAACGGTTGACTAACAAACCTCTCTACACTCTGAGGAAATGCATAATTTTAGGAACAATGGATCTCCCAAGAAACGATCACCTCACATTGGACTAATCCCAAGAACTCCAGCCTCACTTCCCCCTTACCCATTTAGCAAACACTTAACGGTATTCACCAGACCTGGTAGTCTTCCCATCTGGTACTTGGTGGGTCATCAAAAACCATTTACACCTATAGTGCACCTCAGGAAATATAATCAAATCATTGTTTTGAGGGCAAACACATCAGACTACCCCAGGGTGCATTTTGCCCTATAATTGCAAGCACGCTGCATCATAGCAGTGTGTGTATGTGTTCCTGGTACCAACAGCATGCACCCCCACTATGTGAATTTCCCCCTGTGAAACACTGGCCTTTTTGCTACTGTTTCCATGGACCTCTACAATACCTGGTAATTATAGCCCCTTTCCCCTCAACTATTCTTGCTCCTCCCAGTTTTTCTTTTAGCTAGCTTGTATTTATTTAAGTGTGTTTGTGTGTGTGTGTTGCTTTTTTCTATTTTAATAAAAAGCCTTTTTGGTTGAACATCTGCCTGGTTTATTTGAGAGTTCTCTTAAAGGGGAAAAAATCCTGGTATACAGTAGTGGCGATTCCAGTTACTGGCCTCTCATGCTGTCTTTTTAAGCTAATTCCCCCAATTAAATAGGAGACTGCCTATTTGAGTAACAGTTCAAGGTCAGAGGCAGAGAGGTCTTTCATATCACATGCTACCTGGTCCTTTAATTGGAGATGCCAGGGATTGAACCTGGGACCTTCTGCATGCCAAGCAGATACTCTACCACTGATCTACGACCCCAACCCCCCAGTATGAATCTGACTTACACTGAATGAGACCATAGGTCTGTCAGGGCCAGTCATGTTTTCCAGTGTCTCAGGCAGAGGGCTTTCATGTCACCTGCCATCAGATCTTTTTCACTGGCGATACGAGGGATTGAACCTGGATTTTTCTGCATGCAAAGCAGAGGCTCTACCACTGAGCCACAGCCCCTCCCCAGCAGAGGTCACAGCCGTAGAGTGAGCAGCATCCCTGATAGGTGGCTGTTCATGCTCTATTTGGAGAACTCCAGCAGAGTACCAACAGCATGCTACAAGAGGGGACTGGATAAACATACGGAGCAGAGGTCCATCAGTGGCTATTAGCCAAAAGGTATAGATAGGAACTCTCGGTCTGGGGCAAGTGATGCCATGTGTTCTTGATGTTTGGGGGGGGGGACAGTGGGAGGGCTTCTCGTGTCCTGGCCCCACTGGTAGAAATCCTGATGGCACCTGCTATTTTTGGCCACTGTATGACAGAGTGTTGGACTGGATGGGTCATTGGCCTGATCCAACATTGGCTTTTCTTATGTTCTTAAGGTATTTATTATTTATTTATTACTTTCAATTTATATCCCGCCTTGCCGGATGAGCTGGCTCAAGGCTGCATAACTGGTTCCGTTGCTGAACCTTTGCTTACCAAAAGAACAACTTTATCTGCTGTTTATCTGTGCTGTTTATTCCATTGTCAGTCACTGTTGAGCAGAAGTGTTGACCCAAAACTTTTACCATGGGGCCCAAGAAGCTGCTTTTCTGTTTAACGTACATTTGGGGAGGGGTCCTGGCTCAGTGGTAGAGCCTCTGTTTGGCATGCAGAAGGTCCCAGGTTCAATCCCTGGTATCTCCAGCTAAACGGATCAGGTAGGAGGGGATGTGAAAGACCTCTGCTTGAGAACTTGGAGAGCTGCTGCCAATCTAAGTAGACAGTACTGACTTTGATGGACCCAGGGCCTGATTCAGTATAAGGCAGTGCCATATGCTCACTAAATTCTCATGGTTTGTCTTAGTATAAATTCTCATGGTTTGTCTTAGTATAAGGCAGTGCCATGTGCTCACTAAATTCTCATGGTTTGTCTTAGAGTTGCTTACAAGTTAAAGTATGTTAATTTTAATTTTGTTTGTGTGTTTGTGTAACTTCTTTTGGATGGGAGGTAGGCTCTTACGTTTAGGGTCAATTTCCTTTCGGGTAAATACAGGGACTTAAAAGGGACTTGCTTTCCCAAACTCTTTCAAATGCTGCCTGCATAAAATCCTGGATTTGTTCCGTCCTCATTAACACTGTAAGGCGAGAAATGAGTTTGCTCTGTAGCCATCCTTCCTGAGTGAAGATAAAAATGTGTGAGCCAGAGGCTAAAAAACAGTGAGCTAGTGCACACTGACTCAGCTTAGAAGGGACACTGCTGACAACTGAGGACACTTCATACATCTGATGAAGGGGGTTCTGCGCCACAAAATCTTATAATAAATTGGCGGCTAAGGTGCCACAGCTCTCTTTCTTACCTGCTCCCTCCCAAGTGCTGTTTTTGCTTTTTCAAGAGCCATCCAGTTGGCTGCTGTGTGTGTGTGGGGGGGGGGGGAGGAGATGCTAGACTAGATTAGGGTTGTCAATGTCTAGGTGGGGCCTGGAGTACTTCTGGAGTAATAATGGGTCTGCAGATTACAGAGATCAGTTCCGCTAGAGGAAATGGCAGCTTTCGAGGGTGGCCTCTATGGTATCACATCCACACTGAACTCTTTTCCTCTCCTTAAACTCTGCCATCCCTGGGCACTGCCCCCAAATCATCCCCAAATCAAGATGGCTTCTCAGTCCGGTCTGCTCCAAGTTCCTCAAGGCCAGTATGTTTTTCCCTTTTCTATGTTTGCATCCTAGTTTCCCCAACTGTTCACTTTCTCTTCCTTGACATGAAGCTGTTTGTGTGCTTAAGTATTTTCTTCTGTTTTTTGTTTTTTTAAAGTACTACCCCCCACACACATATTATATCCTGTCTTTGTAATAGCCCAGAAAATGGACGCTTACTTGGTAAAGCCTTTTTTTTTTTTGGGTGTGCGCGACACGTAAACAAGTCTCTGCAGTGAATTAATCTGAAACGGAGTCTAAATGTCATTGTAACATTATCTGCATTTTCTGTCTGATTATTTTTATTGTTCAGTCGCACCACACGCTTAGGTATTGATGTAGACGAAGACAGCGATGCTTAATGAGCCTAATTAAATAATTGCATAGTTGTACATCAGCTGTAATAGCTTTATGTAATTATTGGGGGGGTGGGGGGGGAGTTCTGGTTCTGTTAGGAATGGTATTAATCTGTCCCTGCTGGATTTTTTTTGAATGTGCTTGTAGAATCGAGGTGAGCAATGAGGCATCATTCTTTAAAATGGTGATAGGGGAGCAGGGTAAGAATCTAGATGACAGCTGTCCCCCAAGTGTGCAGTGAATCTCTTTTACATTGTGGCTGGAATTAACAGGATATTAAACAAGGAGAGTGCCATGGAATTATTGTGTAGAAGAAGAAGAGTATACCCCGATTTTCTCTACCGTAAGGAGTCTTAGAGCGCTTGCAATCACCTTCCCTTCCTCTCCCCACAACAGGCACCTTGTGAGGTAGGTGGGGCTGAGAGAGTTCTGAGAGAACTGGGACTGGCCAGAGGTCACCCAGCAGGCTCCAGGTGGAAGAGTGGGGCATCAAACCTGGTTCTGCAGATGAGAGCCCACCACTCTTAACTACTACACCACACTGTCTTTCAGAAGGGAAGCAGGGTCAGTACATAGATAAGAGGAAGGCAGTGGCAAACCACCTCTGCTTCTCACATGCCTCGAAAGCCCCCTGCTGGGGTCACCATAAATCGGTTGCATCTTGATGGCACATATGTACATAAACAGGGGGAGCAACAGTTGTTGAGTTGCACGATGCATCTGTTGCTTTCTGAAGATCCCTGGTTCAGTTCCCATCATTTCCATCTAAAAGGAGTTTTGGGTAGGAGGGTGGAGAAGACCCCTTTCTTCCTGGGAGCTTGAAATACTGCTTTCGATCAGAGTAGACAATATTGTGCTTGCTGATCCAACTCTATCTAGGGCAATTTTATAATAGCTCAGTCTAGGCTAAGCTGGTCAGATCTTGGAAGCTAAGCACAGTTGGCCATGGTTAGTACTTGGATGAGAGACTACCAGGGAAGACGGGCTGCTATGCAGAGGAATACAATGGCAGACCACCTCTGAACATTCCTGTTGGGACCCCGTAAGTGATTTGCAGCTTGACGGCACCTAATTATTATAAAAGGGCTTCAGTGGCTCAAGTGGTTAAGACACTGAACTGCAGACCAGAAGGTCAGTAGTTCAGCAGTTCGAGACCCTAGTGCTGCATGATGGAGTGAGCTCCTGTCTCTGGCCCCATCTCCTGCCAACCTAGCAGTTCGAAAGCAAGAAATTGCAAGTAGATAAATAGGTACCACTGTGGTGGGAAGGTAACAGCGTTCTGTGTACCTTGGCGTCTAGTCATGCCGGCCACATGACTACGGAAACGTCTTTGGACAGCGCTGGCTCTTTGGCTTGGAAACGGAGATGGGCACTGCATCCCTAGAGTCGTATTCAACTGGCTTTCGAGCAAGGGAAACCTTTACCTTTACCTTTAATTATTATATAATCGCATGCTTGATCTGGTTGGTCTATCTGGTAGTGTTGTGGGTTTGGAGATTCATAGATGCTTTGAAGAAATTTGGCGTATGTAACAGGACCTCTCTGCTTTTTTGGCAAAGGAGGCCATCTATACACTGTGTCAGGGGCTGCTCCTGACATTCCCTGGAATTTCAGGTGTGGCATAGTAGTTTTGTAGGTGTGGAGAAGGAGAGCTCCAATTGGAGATAACCAAACCTTTTTGGAAGTGGATCTTTGGATCCTAACCAATGTTCCCTCTGATTTTCCCCACCTTCTGAGCAGGGCAGTTCACATCCTGAGCAGAATTTAACCGCTGAGATCTTAAAATGGGCAATGGGCAATGCAAGACCCTTAAGCGGCTCCAGGTTGTTGCTGAGAAGGGCTTCCTGTGTTAATGAACGGCTGCTCACGTGCACAGCTTAGAGGGAACAGTGATCCTAACTGTAGAGCTGGGCCATCTCTGGGTATTCAGTTTCCTCATCTTCTGGTCACAGTTGGCTTCATCAAGGCAGCCATTGGCAGACTCTTTACCTCTGCCAGGAAGTGCCCAGTTTAGACTTTAAGCCGGGAAAATCCTGAAATCTCCCCTGTTACGTCTCTTGCCTGTCACAGATGGGTAGAATGAAAGTAAAAGACAGCTGCCAGATCAAAGTTCAATGAGAAATGCTGGGTTTAGCTCCCTAATGAGTAACTATATTTTATATTCCTTACAATAAAATATATTTCTTATGAAACTTTAAATGCTCTTTTTTTGCTGTCACAAATTGGTGCCATTGTGCTTGCAATACCTACCAACAGTTTCACAGACCGGTGCTCCAGGTGCTGAAATATAAAAATGTCAAGTATTTTAAGAAATTTTGTGAGGTAAAAGTTTGGTCAAACTGTCTCCTGAGTGAGTAAAAGCTCATGAGGGGGACTTTTCATCATGGGCATATTCTGCCTGCCTTTGTTTGAATTCATGCCGTCGCTTTCTGACGCAAACAGACACAGGAGTGTGAGAGAATCTTGTGGGTTGTGTCGCTGCTCTTGTATCCCGTTAGACATTTACAGCGAGGATAGAGCGTCTGCTGTATGTCCCGGTCCCCCGCTCTTTGTGCAGTTCCTTTTGTGAACGGTATTAAACGTCTGCCTATAAATAGCTTAACAAAATGGCATCACCAAAAGGGATAACATTGCAAACAATGGGGCTTGACTATGTGTGGTTGACTTAACATTCGTGCGGGTTATGCTGGACTGGGTACTACCAAAGGGGACAGATGTTGGTTTGCGTTTGTGTTTCATAAAAACCTTAGATACGCTCACTTCACCCTTCTGGCCTTGGAATGAGGTCACTGTTTCTGTGATTCACCGTCTCCCAAACTTTCGTATTCTTTCTCTTAAAGAAAAAAGAAAAAAGGCTGGAAAACAAAAGGGTGTTTTCACAACTGCTTCCTACTGATAATGGCTCTCACAGTGTGCCCCAAATGACGCATATTTCCCATTTGTTTGGCAGCCAGGCACCAGATATCCCTGTAGGCTGGGCTACGAAGTTGCAGTCTGAACTTTTTCCTCAGTCTTCAGTTAGACCTCTGAAGCCCCTCCATCCCAAAAAACAAGGGGACATTAATGTCAGCTGTATCGCTACCGCCTTGCTCTTCAGACGCTCTTGTGTCAAACTATTGTTAAGTTCTTTCATAGTTTTCTTAATTTGGGTGTGTGTGGGTGAGGCGTGCTTGCTTAAGGATTGCCAAGATCGAGTACATGATGCACTTTGAACGCTCCAAAGTAGTAAATAATCGCTGCGTATTAATATTACTGGTAGCAAAAATGTCCCTCGTTAGACTGGGTGGAATTTGTGCAGAGGGAGGGCTTATTTTTTAAAAAAAATTTTTTTTACTTCATGTATACCTTGCTTTCTCCCCCCAGTGGGGGACTCAAAGCAGATTATATCATTCTCCTCTCCTGCATTGTTTCCTCACAGTAACCCTCTGAGGCACTGTTTCAGAGGGCAGCCATTTTGGTCTGCAGAAGAGCAGTTCAATTTTGGTCCAGTCGCACCCTAGAGACCAACAAGATTTTCGGGGTATAAGCTTTCGAGAGTCAAAGCTCCCTTCCTCAGACCTGATTAATCATGTCTGAGGAAGGGAGCTTTGACTCTTGAAAACTTATACTATGAAACTCTTTTTGGCCTCTAAGGGGCTACCGGACCGGAATCGAACTGTTCTACTGCAGACCAAAATGGCTGCCCTCTGAAACAGTGCCTCAGAGGGTCATTGTGAGGAAAAAAATTGACGAGCACACTTCCATGGCAGAGTGAGGGTCTGAGCCTGCATCTCGTGTAGAGCCAGTTTGGTGTGGTGGTTAGGATCATGGACTCTAATCTGGGAGAACAGGGTTTGATTCCCCACTCCTCCGTGTGCAGCTGCTGGTATGACCTTGGGTCACTTGCAAGTTCTTTCAGAGATGTTCTCTCAAGGCCAGTTCTCGGGAGAGCTCTCTCAGCCCCACCTACACCTCACAGGGTGTCTGTTGTGGGGAGGGAAAGGGATTATAAACTGCTCTGAGACTCCTTTGGGTAGTGAAGGGTGAGGTATAAATCCAGTCTCCTCCTCATTGTCGTCGTCTTCTTCCTCTTTTTTCTGGATCCTAACTAATATCTACACTAACATCTGCACCAGATTTGTGCATGGTTTGGGCCCCTGGGATTGCTCATAAGAACAGAAGAAGAGCCCTGCTGGATCAGACGAGTGGTCCGTCTAGTCCAGTATCCTGTCTCACACAGTGGACAGTCAGTTCCTCTGGAGGGCCAACAACAGGGCATAGAGTCCGAGGCCTTCCCCTGATGTTGCCTCCTGGCTCTGGGATTCAGAGGCTGACTGCCTCCAAATGTGGAGGTCTCAGCTCCAGCTGAATCCTTGTGAGGCCAAGCCCCTTGCTGTCACTGGTAGAAGGCGGGGTTTTTCCCTTCCTTGAAACTCTTGTCCACAAACACAACATGGATGAATTGTGTCCCTTTCCCTTCTGTGGAAGAAAACTGGGGGACATATTATAATATCGGCATTATACTATTGGAGGATAGATCGTTCAGTGGCGACTAGCCATGATGACAATGGGGAAGCTCCACATTCAGAGGCACGAAACCTCTGAATCCCAGAGTCAGGAGGCAACATCAGGGGAAGGCCTCGGCCTCTGTGTCCTATTGTTCACCCTCCAGAGGAACTGGTTGGCCACTGTGTGAGATGGGTTGCTGGATTAGATGGACCACTGATCTGATCCAGCTGGGCTCTTCTTATGTTCTTACGACAGGCTCAGAAACCATTTGGGTAGACTTTAAATCTTCCTTCTTTCCAGTGACCTCCAGCTACAGATTCTTCTCTGATCTGTTAAAAGAAATTTACAAGCTATAAACTAGCTCCCAATGTCATGTCGTGCTGTAGCGTGACCGGGAAATAGTAGCCAAGATGGGTCTATCCCCTTATTTGGCAGAAAGCACTGTCCCTGGTTCTGTTTTTTAGTCACAGTAAAGTGTGACATTGGGAGTTGTTTTAGGTCTTGTAAAAAAATTTTTTATAGTGACCTCTTACAGAGTTGACTGGAAGAAGACAGGGGCCTGAGTTATTTTTATTTCTGTGTATTCTGAAAACAGTCATAAAACCTCACCCTGTTTTTCCAGTGAACGCCACAGTTGTCTAGAGAGACATCTAACTTGGGGCTTCCATTAGAGGCTAGATTTATTTGCAGGGTCTTCAGCTTCTCTGCTCCCTTCCTCCCTGTTCTTTCGGGTACAGCAGGAGATGGCTGTGGTTCAGAAAGAAATTTTGCTCTGTATTTAAGAAATGCTCTCCAAGAAGCATGGATACTGGGAGGCACCCCCCCTCCCAATGTTTGCTTTTTACCTACTTTCTCACTGGGGAAAGTTATTGATTCCGAGAGTCATCTTCCCTATATGGATGGTCCATACTTGAAAACTCCCTCAAGGGAGTCCCTCTAGGGATCCAGTCCCATGATGTCTGCCTCTTCACAGATGTGTCACTCACAGGTTTTAAAGGTAAAAGGAGCATGGCCTGAGAAAGAATCCACTTTACTCTTTAATTTACTTGAGCGGAGAGCTGTCAGACTTACTCTCGCTTGTTTTACACTCTTTTGGTGCTCATTGGGAGCTAGTTTTGGTGTAGTAGTTAAGTGTGCGGACTCTAATCTGGGAGAACCAGGTTTGATTCCCCACTCCTCCACTTGCACCTGCTGGATGACCTTGGGCAAGCCATAGCTCTGGACCAGCTGTTCTCTTGACAGTTGTCTCAGAGCTCCCTCAGCCCCACCTACCTCACAGGGTGTCTGTTGTGGGGAGGGGAAGGGACAGGAGTTTGTAAGCCGCTCTGAGACTCCCAAGTGAGTGAAGGGTGTCATATAAATCCAATCTCCTCTTCTCCTCCTCCTCCTCCTCCTCCTTCTTCTTTCAGAGATCGTCAGAGAAAGACACGTTCTGATAGAAACAGACAACTCACAGCAAAGTTTTATTTGAACAAGCAGCGAGGCACAGGTTCCATCGGCCTGTGCAGATTAGCCATGCTCATTTTTCAATGGGGCAATAAAACACAAGATCCTACTGACAGCTGTTCACATAGCAGGTCTAAACAATACAGTAGCAGACACTTTAAGCAGAGACACAAATGTAGAGCAAGAGTGGTCCATCTCAGACCAATATCTGGCTGTGATCTTCGAGACATGGGAAGTACCTGAGGTAGACCTGTTGGCACCAGCAGAAAACAAGAAATGCCACCATTTCTGCTCCAGAGCAGTTCTGGGCATGGGCTCTTTGGGGGATGACTTCCAGTGGCAATGACAATGGGCACCTGTTTTATGTGTTTCCCCCATGGGTATCCTCCACAAGGTAATCCCCAAGATAATGGCAGACCGGTCATCATGCATCCTTCTAGCCCCGTTCTGGCCCAGGAGAGTATAGTTCCCCACACTATGGAAACTTGCCAAAGGGTGACGCATGACATTACCCCCAAGGCAAGACCATCTTGACATAGGGCCTGTTTATCACTCTCAGGTAGGGGTGCAACATCTGACCCCCCCCCCCCGACTAATCCTGCAGTAGAGGGTTTTTCTCAGAAGGTAGAATAGGTTATAACTTGTAAACCTTCGACAAGGTAGTCATATAATTACGAACGGAAAAGATTTGTACGCTGGAGTAAAGAGCGGGGCTGTGACCCACAGTTGTGTAGTCTGAGCGAAAGCTGTGATTATTTACTGGAACTACAGGAAGGAGGTCTTTTGACCTCATCTATAAAGGCGCACCTAGCTGCTATCTCGGCGTTTCATGCCCCAATCAAGGGACAACAGTTTTTTTCCATGCTGGAGTCCAAAAACTTTCTCTAAAGGGTTGTTTAATATGTTCCCACCTATTGTCCCCCCAGTTGCCCAGTGGAGTTTGTTTTTAGTCCTTGCAAAGTTGATTTATAAACATTTTTGAACCCATGACCAATGCTGATGTGTCTTTTGTATCATACAAAAGAAGAAGAGGAGAAGAGATTGGATTTATACTCCGTTCTTCACCTGGAGTCTTAGAGCAGCTTACAAACTGTAATAGCTTCTGTTTTCCCCCTGCCCTCAATCTCTGCACGCACCCCACCACACACTACACCCAGGTTTGAATATGAGCATGATAAACAAGAAGAGAAGAGATTGGATTTATACCCCGCCCTTCACTCGGAGTCTCAGAGCGGCTTACAAACTCCTTTCCTTTCCCCTCCCCACAGCAGACACCCTGTGAGGTAGGTGGGGCTGAGAGAGCTCTTTCGAGAACCGCTCTTTCAAGAACAGCTCTGACAGAACTATGGCTTGCCCACGGTCACCCAGCAGCTGCAAGGGGAGGAGTGGGGAACCAAACCCGGTTCTCCCAGATTAGAGTCTGTGCACTTAACCACTACTCCAACAAGCTCAGAATGTTCATATTCAGGGAGTTACTTTCTGGACGTTATCTCAGCCACATAATTAAAGCTGCCAAATTTAAGATGTTGGTGGATTCCCCCTCCCTTAAATATCAATGTGTCGTATGATTTATTTAAAAACTCGATAAAGGGATATTGCTGCAATCTGCTAAACTATACGGAGGGAATTTTACAGTTCTTTCTTTCTTTTTCTTTCTTTCTTTCTTTCTTTCTTTCTTTTTTACCAAATTGAGCATTGGATTGTTTTTTTCCTACAAAATCATCATCTTTTTTTGTCGTTTAATCCACAATATTTAAGCTGAAATGTTGCTGGCTAAGATCAACTTCAGTCTTTTTTTTTATGAAGTTGAAAGGAGGATTATAATTATGAAAAAAAGCCAGCTTTGATTTTTAAAAAAAGCATCAAAGCATTCAAGCCTTCTAAAGCTTGATACAACTTGGCACGAGCGAAGAAAACGTTTGGAAAGGGCATCCGTGCCCTGAAATATTTGCATGAAGGAGCTGTTTAATGTGCTACTTGAGTTCATTGTATAGTGTTGTGTTTTGAGTCGCTTGGTTCTAAAGGCCTCTGCTTTTAAAAAGATCGTCTGAAGTTTTAGGGCATGGAAAGCCTTCCTGTCACAGGCTGGGGTGAATACAAATTATCTTCGGATGATTTTCAGGTGGGTAATCATCATGTGGGTCTGCGACGGAACAGCTAGATGCAAGTCCTGTAGAGTGTGAGAGACCAGCGAGATTTTCAGGGTATGAGCTTTCGAAAGTCAGAGTTCTGACCAAGAGAACTTGAAAGCTCCTACTCTGAAAACCTTGATCTCTAAGGTGCCACAAGACTCAATTCTAACCCTTCCAATCTGCAGGTGACGAGCCTCTGGCATTGGTAATGTAGGCAGGTAATGTAGGCAGGTAATGTAGGGTAAAAATGAAAGTGCCTTGTACTGAGTCAGACCCTTGGTCCATCAAAGTCAGTATTGTCTGCGCTGACCGGCAGCAGCTCTCCAGGGTCTCAGGCAGAGGTCTTTTACGTCACCTACTGCCGGATCTTTTAACTGGAGACACCAGGGATTGAACCTGGGGCCTTCTGCATGCCAAGCAGATGCTCTTCCAGTGAATCACATCCCCTCCAGTACCAAGATCTTCAAAACTGTATAAAGGTATGTACCATGACCCAAAACTTACGCACTATATCACATGTCCACCACATATGGTAAAACGTATTGGTCAACTTGACTATTTCACTTGATGGAAGTGACACACATCCTGATGAATGGGACATTTGATACCAGACTAATTTGGAGAATTTGTGCAACTACCACAGGCTTATAATGCCCCTGAATAAATCGATGGTGCGACCTCATTTGGAGTACTGTGCACAGTTCTGGTCACCACACCTCAAGAAAGATATTATAGCATTGGAAAAAGTGCAGAAAAGGGCAACTAGAATGATAAAAGGGTTGGAACACTTTTCCTATGAAGAAAGGTTGAAGCTCTTGAGGCTCTTCAGCTTGGAGAAACGATGGCTGAGGGGTGACATGATCGAGGTTTATAAGATTATGCAAGGGATAGAGCAGGCAGAGAAAGAAGTCCATTTCTCCCTTTCTCACAATACAAGAACTCGTGGGCACTCCATGAAATTGCTGAGCAGTCGGGTTTGAACAGATAAAAAGAACTACTTCTTCACCCAAAGAGTGATTAACACATGGAATTCACTGCCACAGGAGGTGGTGGTGGCTACAAGCATGGATGGCTTCAAGAGGGAATTAGATAAACATATGGAGCAGAAGTCCATCAGTGGCTATTAGCCACAAAGTATAGACAGGGACTCTCAGTCTAGGGTAAGTGATGCTCTGTAATCTTGGTGTTTGGAGGGGGCAACAGTGGGAGGGCTTCCTGCCCCCACTGCTGGACCTTCTGAGGGCACCTGATGTTTTTGGCCACTGTGTGAGAAAGTGTTGGACTGGATGGGCCATTGGCCTGATCCAATATTGGCTTTTCTTATGTTCTTATTTTACTAGTTGTAGCAAATATATAGCATTCAAGACAGCAACACCTGGTCTCATTTATATATGTATATTCAAAATTCTGAATGCATATATTTTTGGATATGTGTCACTTTATAATAAGGACTATTGACCACTGAGGAAGGCCTATTGGGGCCGAAATGCGTATGGTCCTTAGGTCAAAAGTTTTATCCATCAGTTTGATATGCATTGCAATTAGTTCTTTATGAACCTAGTTTAGAGTCTGATACTTGGACTGTCTCTTTTAATTTTCTTTTGTTTTATTTATGTGTACACCCTAATAAATGTCTATATTTTCCATAGTAATTATTTTGTTAGCTTGATCCTCTCGGTTCGCAATCATTGGACTCAAACTTTGCTCTGATTGCTGCCCTGTTAGTGAAGTCACCTTCAGGTTAGGGCAATCTCATGATTAAATGTTTCCTCCTGTTAGATTTTCCTGTAGAGAAAGAGGGCTTCTGATGGGCCATTGGAGATAGGATTGACTGAGCAGGTTTCTTGAAAGTTACTTTGGCAGCAGCTGCCACTACAGCACGAGAATCTTCACTATAGGACTGAGAGTAAGCTGTGTGTACACAAGAAAATACTTTTAAACAATATGATGATTTTAAAAGGCAACCTGTTAAACGCAGCTTCAGCCAGAAATGTTGAAGGCTTTCTATTGGAGTTACGCCTGCTCTCAACTCCCTGGCTTTTGTGTGCTTGGCTCTATGTCCTATGGCAGCCATTTTGTGGTTGGCTCTGCCTGTTGTGGCAGCCATTTTGTAGTTGCACCCACCACCAATTGGGCACAATTCCAAAGGTGCACAGAGGCTCAAAAAGGTTGGGTATTAATGGGAAGGTATGAAGCTACCTTTCAATTGAAGAAAAAGCAAATTCCTAAATGCTTACCGTTCGTGTTTGTTTGACGTTCCCTCATCCTGTGTCCGTGCGCTTTCCGAATTAAGTAATTTTGTTTCTCTTCCCAGTTGCCAGCCCGCTGGCTCTACACCAGGCCCACGTATACGCTTAAGTTCCTTAACCTCGACCACAGACATGCTCCTTGACCTCAGCGACCTCCTTCAGGTGTGTATCTCCTTCTAGGTTTAAATAAATTCTGTTTGAATGTATTAACCCTTGCAAACAAGTCCATGGCACGGGTGCTGTTCAGGAGGCCTTAATTATCTCTTTGGTTTTAGCAGTGCTGGACAGGAAAATCACAGGGATTGCAAATCGGAGATGATTGTTCTGTGCAATTAGAGATCAAGTGTTTGCACGCTCTCTCTCTCGCTCCCTTCTACAAAATAACAAATCAACAGTTAGTATAGTTTCGATGGTAATTATTGTGCCTTCAATGCAATGTCATAAGGTCAAATTTTCTATATAGTTCAAGCTAATCCCCCTACTTCTCTGTATTTTCTTTAAATGCAGATAAAGGGTTGCTGTTCAGAGTGGGGAGAAAATGCTACCAGAGGCTTCTTTGGTTGGTCTGAATGCGAGAATTATAGTGGGAACTGTACAAAATGGATGTGCATGGTGCCTGTTGTCTTTCTTTGTGGGCTCTGAGAGCCAGTTTGGTGTAGTGGTTAAGAACACAGGCTCTAATCTGGGAGAACCAGGTTTGATTCCCCACTCCACGTGCAGCCAGCTGGGTGAACCTTGGGTCAGTCACAAGTTCTCTCAGAGCTATTCTCTCAAGAGCAGTCCTCGAAAGAACTCTCTCAGCCCTACCAACCTCACAGGGTGTCTGTTGTGGGGAGAGGAAGGGAAAGGAGATTGTAAGCCGCTCTGAGACTCCGAGTTAAGGGTGGGGTATAAATCCAACCTCTCTCCTCTCCTCTCCTCCTTCTCTTCATTTAAATATTTATTTAAAACATTTATTAGCTGCCTTTCTACCTTGTAGAATAAAACATGTCTTAACTGTGTTAATAAAACAACAACGATAAAGAAACACCTAAAAGACCACAATTGAAAATTTCAGATAGGACTGCCAGTAAATAAAAACTAAATCAGTCAAATGCAGACCTAAATAAAGGGAGCATTAAGCTGCGATCCTTGGTGTGCATGGCCACGCAACCCTTTCAACTGAAATGTGCAAGTCAGCATGTGTACTAGTACACAAAGGTTTCTCAAAAAGCTATTTCCTGCCCTATATCGAAACATGTTCTATATACAACTCCAGTGTGGAGGTTATTTTTGTCCTTCCCAGCTGTCTCTGGTAACCGGCATCCCCCTGTTGGCTGTGTGGTACTTCAAAGAATATTCTGGAATTGCAGTAATTTAACAAATTTTTAGACTTTAAAGGGACTAGCAATTCTAAAAATACCCTCCATGCTAACAGTGTGCCAGAAGTAATAGATGTAATGTAATAGATGGCGGCAGGGGGTAGGGAGGCGGGTGGAGAGCAAGATTTCCTTTTAGCCACTGCTGGTTTTTATTATATGAACCACTGTTAAAATGTACAGGGCCTAGTAGGTACTGGTGTGTCTTCCAAAGGCTGAGTTTAGCTGTCTTGGGTGTTACTGGATTGGGGTCAAAATTCATCCCCCCCCCCCCTCCGCATTGCTAGCCCTTCAACCTTTTCCAAACACAGGATCCACTATTAACATGAATTGCAAAGTAGGATGCATTTTAATTTTTTTTTTTACTGTGCCTATCTATCTTTGGGAGGGAAAGCAGCACATTATAGCCCTATCTTATCAGATCTCAGAAGTTACGCAGGATCAGTACTTGGAAGGGAGACCACCAAGGGAGGCTCTGCAGAGGAAGGCAATGCCAAAACCCCCTCTGCTTCTCGCTTGCTTTGAAAGCCCTTTGCTGGGGTTTCCATAATTCAGCTGTGGCTGCACGGCTTGTATGTACATAACAGCCTCTGAAAAAGAGAGAAAACAATTTTGGGATCTCGAGGTAGTTGGTCACATAGACCAACCAGTGACAAAATGTTTTCCAGAAAGGTTTGAAACTGGAAAGTCTTCTGGTGTTCTAAAGCTATTCGAGTCTGATACACCATAGCTGACTTTCATTTAATCAGCACAATTAAACCAGTCACTGTAGTTTTCTGTGCTATATGAATACGTATATAAAATGTTTTTTTTTTTCCTGACAGCCAGACACTGAGCTGAAATAATTGACTGGGGTGGGGGTGGGGGTGGGGGGAATCAATAAGCACATTAGTAGTGCTGTCCTTAACAGAGTTACACCCTTTGAAGCCCTTTGGGGGGGGTGTAAGTCTGTTTAGGATTGCCCTACTGATGTTGTTCTGGTGTGAATGTGTGTATAAGAACATAAGAGAAGCCAGTGTTGGATCAGGTCAGTGGCCCATCCAGTCCAACACTCTGTCACACAGTGGCCAAAAATAGCAGGTGCCCTGAGGAGGTCCACCAGTGGGGCCAGGACACTAGAAACTCTCCCACTGTTGCCCCCCTTTATGCACCAAGAATACAGAGCATCGTTTGCCCCAGACTGAGAGATCCTATCAATACCTTGCGGCTAACAGCCCCTGATGGACCTCTGCTCCATATGTTTATCGAATTCCCTCTTGAAGCCGTCCATGCTTGTAGCCGCCACCACTTCCTGTGGCAGTGCATTCCATGCATTAATCACTCTTTTGGTGAAGAAGTTTCTGAAACACCTGCTCAGTTTGACTGCCATAGTGTTCATCGTGTTACAAATTAACTTTCTGAAGGAATGACCTTTTTTTTTAAAAAAGTAAAATTTTCTTTGAAAAGGCACAAAGGAAGTTTTGCAGAACGCTTTCTGCAGCACCTTAGTTTGAAGCACTGCCCATTTATCTGAAGACGGTTGCTCCGCACCGTGTAACAAAGCAGCATATTGCAGCTCTGGGCAGCACAAGGAGAGATTGAGAATTTCTGTGTAGGAGGTGTGAAAATAACCAAAGCGTGCACAGCTGCTACACACATATTGTCTAAGGGCAGGTGGAAATACCTGATAGAAGCCTGCAGGTTTTCATTTGTTTCGGTGGCCACGCTCATCTGCAGGTTCAAGGCCAGTAGCTCCCTAAAGCTTTGACTCTTGGAAGCTTAGAGTCGGGAAATTTTGTTGGTCTTTAAGGTGCTGTTCTCTCCGGAGCAGTCCTCTCAGAGCTCTCTTAGCCTCACCTGCCTCACAAGGTGTCTTTTGTGGGGAGAGGAAGGGAAAGGAGTTTGTAATCCATTCCAAGACTTCGAGTGAAGGGCGGGGTATAAATCCAACTCTTCCAGTTTGGTGTAGTGGTTAAGTGCGCAGACTCTAATCTGGGAGGACCAGGTTTGATTCCCCACTCTTCCCCATGCAGCTGCTGGTGTGACCTTTGGTCAGTCACAAGTTCTCTCAGAGCTGTCCTCTCAAGAGCAGTTCTCTCAGATCTCTCTCTGCCCCACCTACCTCACAGGGTGTCTGTTGTGGGGAGGGGAGGGGAAGGGAAAGGAGTTTTTAAGCCTCTCTGAGACTTCTTCGGGTAGGGAAGGGCGGGGTATAAATCCAATCTCCTCCTCCTCCTCCTCCTCTTCGTTTTTAAAGGGAGTCTGTCCCCTGACCTTTAAGGCCCAAGCTAGCCCAATCTAATCAGATCTCAGAAGCTAAGAAGGGTCAGCCAGGGTCAGCACTTAGACAGGAGACCACCAAGGTAGTCCAGACAGAGTTGCCATGAAGAAGCAAGCGATGGCTAACCACCTTTGTTCATCTCTTGCCTGACCCAGATGGCTATGCCCTGTTCTCGTCAGATCTTTGAAGCTAAGCAGGGTCGGCCCTGGTTATTGCTTGGACTGGAGACCACCAGGAAGGAACGCGTCAGGGTCTCCAGGCCAGCAGGGGCAAACCACCTCTCTTGGTCTTGCCTTGAAAACCCTACGGGGTCGCCACAAGTCAACTGTGGCAGTGGCCCTTTCTGCCACCAGTTTCAGAGTCAGACCAATCACGAGAGGAGCAGCCAAAAAGTGAAATTCGCGTATGTAATTTAAAAAACAAACAAACCTAAACTGTTTGTGAAAGGGGAAGCGCTGTCGACAGAAGCGCACGACCAAAATGGATGGAGCCCTTAACGTGCTATTACATTTGAAGTGCGCTTGAGCAGCGGATAGGTGCTTTGCGAAAGATCGACAACAAAGCCCCATAAATTGACATAATGCAGCAATACATTCCTGTTATTGATTCACTTGAGTGCTGTGTGGTGATGTAAAGGGAAAAAAAAATCATTTTCTGTATTCTCTGAGAGGAAAAGAAATGCCTCGGCTCTAGCTCATAAATATTTGAGAGGTCCAAAACGAAGTGTTGCGTTCCCCCCCCCCTCCCCCCAACTCAAAGCATCAGTAACGTTCGCTTGCCAAGGGAGTCGAAACCAATTTCTTGTTGCTGACTTTCTGGGATGGCTTTTTGCTCTGGCATTAAACATGCATGAGCTGTGTGGAGAAACCCATTCTAGTGGCTGGCGGAAAACTGCGGGGTGGAAGGACTTCCTCTCGCGATTGATGATTTAAAAAATACACCAAGCATTGGACTCGCTTACGCTAGAAATTCCCCAGCGCCCTTGATCTTGAATGTTTTTGTGTATAGCTAAGCTGTCTGCATTGGGCTGTGCTGCATATGGAGGGGACGGAGTTGGTCAGAGACAGTTGTATTTTCCCCCCTAGAATGTCAAAGGTGAGGTATCAAAAGTGAGGCGACGGAGCTGCAGTGTGTGTGCTCGTCCTGTCTCCTCTCTGCTCGCTCTTTGCCAAGAGATGATAGGGGAGTCAAGTCTGAAATGTATTCCATAGCATCAGTGGCTCTATTAAAACCACTTTCCATTCTGGAGACCCGGTTTGGTGTCGTGGTCAGGAGCGTGGACTCTAATCTGGGAGAACTGGGTTTCATTCCCCCTCCTCCACATGCAGTGGCTGGTGTGACTTTGGGTCAGTCAGAAGTTCTCTCAGAGCTCTCTCTCTTAGCCCCACCCTACCTCACAGGCAATGCTCCCTCTAAGCTGTGGGGTCTTGTGAGCAAAAATTCTACTCTACTGGCATTAAAATTGTGAGTGAGCGACGGGGCTACCACATAAATCAGTTTGCTTTGAAGCCGTCCTTCCTGAGCGAAGACAAAAATGTGTGAGCCGGAGGCTAAAAAAACTGTGAAGCTAGCTCACACTAACTCAGCTTAGAGGGAACACTGCTCACAGGGTGTCTGTTGTGGGGAGGGGAAGGGAAGGAGATTGTAAACTGCTCTGAGACTCCCTTGGGTAGTGAAGGGTGGGGTATAAATTCAGTCTTGTTGATTTTTACGGTTTAACACCATGGTTCTCAGTCTTTTGTATCTTACGTCCCATCAGTCCCTTGGGAAGGGGCCATGGTTCAGTGGTTAGAGCATCTTACTTGGCATGCAGAAGGTCCCAGGTTCAATCCCCGGTGTCTCTATTTAAAAGGACCAGGTAGTGGGTGATGTGAAGGACCTCTGCCCGAGACCCTGGAGAGCCACTGCCAGTCTGAGTAGACAATAGTGGCCTTGATGGACCGATGGTCTGATTCTGTATGAGAGAAGACAAGGGGGGAACCTCAGTGTATAGTATGCAGTAAGGGAGAAAACGCTAAGGAAAAGCCATCAACAGTATGAATGTATTCTGCACTAAAATAAAAACAAATTTATTAAGCAATAGTCTGTTGCATACTCCTATTTCACACTAATGCGTTAATTCTGTATTGAGGTTGGTGGCCACAACCAGCATAGGTGTAGAGTACGGGGGGGCTCGAGCCACCCCCGAAATTTCCTGGGGGGGTTCAGCCCCCCCTCCGGCAAAATGGAGCGCCTGCTGCCGTGCCTCCCCGGGTCCTTCCGAGGCCCAGCTGTCGCTGCTGGAGAGGGAGAGGGAAGGGGTGGCGGGGGGGGGGGGGAGAGGCACTGGCAGCAGCAGCTGGCGGGCCTCGGAAGGGCCCGGGGAGGCGTGGTGGTTTCCGAGGGGAGGAGAGCCCCCCCCCAGAATTTCCAAAAGTCTACGCCCCTGACAATCAGTGTTCCCTCTAAGCTGAGTTAGTGTGAGCTAGCTCAGTTTTTTAGCCTCCGGTTCACACATTTTTGTCTTAGCTCAAGAAGGATGGCTCCGGAGCAAAACTTATTTATGCAGCAGCCAAATCGCTCACTCGCAGTTTTAATGCTCGTAGCTCACAAAGGAGCCTTTCTGCTCATCAGACTCCACAGCTTAGAGGGAGCATTGGCCACATCCCAGCGGTTACTGTCTATAATGTTAGTATGCTCCAGGCACTACTTCACAACAATAATTCCTCTTGAACCTGACACATTACATACGTATGGATATTACACCACACCCTCAGATGGCATACAGAAAGCGTCCGTAGACCTCCCGTGACAAAATGATGTCACTGATGTAAGGCGGAGATTTCCTATGCAGCCGTGTGCAGCCAGTGTACAGCCGGAGGTGTCTCCCAGGTATGCCCGCGTTTCAGTATATCTTCCTCTCAGTTCAAAGTGGCTGTGCGTTTAACTTGGAACCAGGTTTCACAGAACATATTCACAAAATTATTGCAGACCAGCTGTCCTCAGCTTTTGTGGACTCAAGAGGTTCTCAGAATGTATTACGTGAAATCTGGTTGCAAATACTGCATGGGGCTTCGGTTGGTTTTGAGAATCTCCAGATTCTGCACAAGTCGAGAACGGTTGGCCTGCAATAATTCTGTGAATACGTTCTGTGAAATCTGGTTTCAAGTTATACGCCCAGGTCCTTTGATCTGAGAGGAAGACAGATTGAAACACGGGCATACTTGAGAAATGCGTACGGCTGCATAGGAACTTTCCGCCTTACATCAGCGACCTCATTTTGTCACCGAAGGTCTATGGACACTTTTTGTATGTCGTCTGAGGGGCACAGTGTAACATCCATAGGTATGTACTGTGTCACGTTCAAGAGCTATTGTGGAGTAGTACCTGGGAGCGTACTAACATTATAAACAGTAAATGTTGGGTTGTGGCCACCAACCTCAATATATAATTAACACATTAGTGTGAAATAGCAATATGCAACAGACTATTGCTTAATAAGTTTGTTTTTATTTTAGTACAGAATACATTCATATTGTTGATAGTTTTTCCTTAGCGTTTCTTCCTATGTTTGCTCTGCCCCACCGTCTCAAACACAAAAATCCACTTTTCCCCCTTGAAGGGCGTTTATATGCCTACAGACCTTCTTTGATGTTACTAGGAGCAGGACAAACGGTCACAGATGTATAATCCGTGGCAGGTAGGGGCGACAGATGTGGCATCACACTTGCAGATGGACATGGGGATCAAGGAAGAGCAAGTCATTAGTGATTGTTACGAAAACCCTGCATCCCACCCGTGCTTTGTGTACCCCTGGCTGAGAACCACTTGTTTAACAGGCATCTGGTACGAACGCATGAAAGTTGTTACCCAGGCTAACAGGTCAGGAAATCGCTGAAGGACAAATTTAGGAAGTGAGCGAGAGACCATAAACGGACAACTTTTGGTCAGCTTTGTGGAGAATACAGTTTTTTTCAGGGTGGGTTTTTCCGGCCTATAAGAGTGGTAAACATTCGGCTCTATCAGAGGATGAATTTTTGGTTCTGAAAAAAAAAGTGTGGGTGAACTGTCCCTGTGCTTGAATTACAGTTGAAGATGAAGCTCAAGACAATGCATGCACCTGGACTGAATCGAGACCTAGGTTTCTTGTCTCATGACCAGTGCTGATTTCTCCATGCCTGTTACCCCTCTGCATATCACACCTAATCCAGTCTCACCTGCTATTGTCATTTGCCTGCTAATGTCATTCGGCATCTGAAATCACTTTTCAATAAATAGGACAGATGGACTCCCATTCTAGCTGTATCTGAGCATGAAAGCTCCTACCCTGCCACAAATTTTGTTAGTCTTTAAGGTGCTACTGGACTCTTGCTCTTTTCTACTGTCCCTATGAAAAAAGGCTATGGAGTTTGACGCATGTTAAGTTTGGAAAAAAGACAACCGGGGGGGGGTGGGGGCGGGCATGGCTGGGTTTATACAGTAAACGAAGGGATGAAGAAAGTGGATAAAGCAGAGCAAGGTTTGAGTCCAGTAGCTCTTTAGAGGCGACCAAGATTTTCAGTGTATCAGCTTTCAAGAGTTAGAACATAAGGGAAGCCAATGCTGGACCAGGCCAGTGGCCCATCCAGCCCAATACTCTGTGTCACACAGTGGCCAAAAACACCAGGTGCCCTCAGGAGGTCCAGCAGTGGGGCCCGGACACTCGAAGCCCTCCCGCTGTTGCCCGCCCCTCAAGCACTAAGAATACAAGCACCAAGAATACAAGTTAAAGCTTCCTTCATCTGATACTCTGACCAAGGGGGGCTTTGACTCTTGAACTCTTATAACTCCAAAATCTAGTTGGTCTCTAAAGTGCTACTAGACTTGAATCTTACTCTTTTTAGGGTTATTTTTGCATGTGTGTGTGTGTGTGTGTGTGTGTGTGTGTGTGTGTCTGCCCATGCCTGGAAGTCATGGTGACCTCTGGCGACTCCTCCTGGGGCATGGAGGATGTTCAGAGAAGGGGCTTGATAGCCTGCCTCTGCCTCCTGGTATTCCAAGGAGGTCTCCCATCCAAATACTTGCCAGGATCAGCCCTGCTTAGCTTCTGAGATCTGGTGAGATTGGGCTAGCCTGGGCTATGCAGATCAGGGTGAATTTTACTCTTCTACTGCAGACCAACATGGCTATCCACCTGACTCAGGTATCCAGTGATGTTGATGGGCAGTACATTCAGGACAGGTAAAAGGAAGTACTTCACTCAGAGTGTGATTGGCTTGTGGAATTCACAGGATTCAGGAGTGGTCCAGCTAGCTTTAAAGGAGGATTGCACAGTTTTATGGTGGCTGTTAGACAAGATGACTAAATGGAACCTCCATATTCACGAGTAACCTTCTGAACTCCAGTGCTGGGGGGGGGGGGGGGGGAGGCTTTGGTCTTTTGTGTTCCGTTTGTAGGCCTTCTGGGAGCATGTTACTTCTTCACCTAGAGAGTCATTAACACGTGGAATTCTTTGCTGCAGGAAGTGGTGGTGGCTACAAGCATATAGACAGCTTCGAGAGGGGATTGGATAAACATATGGAGTAGAGGTCCATGAGTGGCTATTAGCTACAAGGTATAGATGGAACACTCTGTCTGGGGCAGTGAAGCCCTATTCTTGGTGCTTGGGGGGCAAGGATGGGAGGGCTTCTGGAGTTCTGGCCCCACTGGTGGACCTCCTGATGGCACCTGGGTTTTGGCCACTGTGTGACACAGAGGGCTGGACTGGATGGGCCATTGGCCTGATCCAGCATGGCTTCTCTTATGTACTTATTTAGTTAGCTATTGTGTGAAAAAGGATGCTAGACTAGATGGGCCATTGGTCTGATGGAGGATACAGTTGTTCAAAAATGAGAGTAAAATTTAACTCCCCCCCCCCTTTCTTCTTGTACAGGTGAATGTCTACGTGCTAGGAAAAACTTTCCTCTTGTTGGCCAGAGAGCTCTGCATAAACGCTCCTGCTATAGGTAAATTATTTTTTTTTAATAAGTAAGAGTTGGCTTTTAGTTATGTGGGTTATGCTTGTGGCCGTAATTTCCTGGCAGACTTCTTGCAGCTGAAACATTTACATAATGCATTTAAGCATATATTATGAAGGCATTTCAAAATTAAATCCAGATGAGCCCAGAGGTGAAAGCTGCCAGTCAGATTGGAGCAGAAAAACGTTGCCGTGGATTCTCTTGTCATCCAGCACGAACAAGATATGCCATGGCCGTGATCACACACGTTAAATAATCTACTTTCAATCCACCTTTAATGCCCTTTCCTACTGGATTTTAGTGTGTGAACCGGCAAAATCCAGTTGGAAAGTGGAACGAAAGTGGATTATTTAGTGTGTGTGATCGCAGCCATGGTTTCCTCTTCTGGTTACTTCTGTCTGTTTGTTTTTTAAGTATCGGTAAAAAAGAATGGCTTCACTTTAGCCTGAGTGTGCAGTTCTTGATTTCAGAGTCCGCAGAAATAGATCGAACGGAAACGTTTACAAATGCTGAAAATTAACGACTTGTGGAACTGACTAGTGGTGGCTCATGATGAATGTTTGAAAACTTTAGCAACAGGTTTGCTTGAAGTTGGAGCCCTGTACTGGAAGGAGCATCCCCAGTGTGGCTGTGCATTCTTGACCAATAGGAGGCTCAGCCCACGTGGGTAGGGGCTGTACCGCATATGGGGAGGGGCTGTGGCTCAGTGGTAGAGTACCTGCTTGACATGCATGATGTCCCAGGTTCAGTCCCTGAACACTTCCAGTTAAAAGGATTGGGTAGTTGGCGATGTGAAAGACCTCTGTCTGAGACCCTGGAGAGCAGCTTCCATTCTGAGTAGACAATATTCTTAATGGGCCGAGGGTCTGATTTAGTATAAGGCTGCTTTGTGTGCGCTCGTGTGAGTTGTCTGGAACTGCCCTGTAACATGGAAGGAGAGTTGTGTGGGAGGATGAATTCTCTCTCCAAGGGTGGGTGAATGCATTTTTAATACGTTTTTGTGTATGGGAAAGGGTCGTTTAAAGATTCTAGGTCATGAAAACGAAAGCAAAATTACTGTCAGGTTTGTTCTGAAACAAGCGGTCTTTTACTGTAGGCACAGGCCGACTGCTATTTTGATGGTTGTGGTCATCTTTTTAGTAGCCTGAATAGCCCAGGTGAGGCCAAACTTACAGAGCTCTTCTTACAGGGACTACTGTAAGCTCTTGCGGGATTGGCTACATCAGGGGTGTGTGGCCTAATATGCAGAGGAGCTCCTGCTGTGAAACTAGCCCTGCATAACAGCCAGTTGTTGACAACCATTGTAACACTAGTGAATGTTTCCCTGGCCTGAGACTAGCCTAGGCAGAACAGGTGTGTTTTGATGACCAAGGACCAGTGTGGCACACTGGTAAAGCATCTGTTTTCCATGAGGAAGGTCCCAGGTTCAATCCCTGACTTCTCCCATGTGAAAGGACCGGGTGGTAGGTGATGCGAAAGACCTCCACTCGAAACCCCGGAGAGTCGCTACCAGTCACAGTAGACCATTCGGACTTCGACGGGCCAAGGACCTGACTCAATAGCTGGCAGATCTATGTATATGCTCTTAAACAATGCTAGGAAATAGCATTATATAGTCAACCCAGCAGTGACCTTTCACTTCTGATGTGTCTGCAATTAGCAACGGTACCCGCTTGGATGCTCTGATGGACTGTCTTGTTCCCCAAGTGTACTGATCGTTGTAAATGTCACAAAATGGGTAATTGCATATAGGCACGTAATGTTTCCAAGCAGAAAATGCCAGGGGGTTCCAAAATTGATCACAAAGTGTCAAAAGCCTCCACTTACCCTTGACTAACGACCAAAATTTTAGCCACAGTTAACAGAAATGGAAGGCAGTGGCCGAGAGAGTGGCTTTCTGCATGGAGAGGACATAGGAGGCTCGACATGAGAACTGGGGGCTTGCCGAAAGTCTCCTAGCCATTCCAGATGCCATTGGCCTAACTTGTTTTTCAGGCTGGAATGTGTGGCTACTTGGGATGTCTTGCAGAATGTCCATTTATAAGAGCACAATTGTGGCCACCAAACATGGCTGCAGTCTGGCTGATTTAAGGCAGTGCCACTCGCTCTGCAGCTTGGAGACAGCCACACTCACAGTTATCATCAGCCAAAAAAGCTTATTTTCATATCTGGCATAAGGCCTGCACAGCCAGGAGGCTCACAGCTTACCATTTCCTTCGACAGTGGCTGTTTCAAGGCGGGAACCACTTGCCAACCAGAAGCCCCGTTGGACAAGGGCCTTCCCGCTTTCCTGAAATGTAGGGTAAACGCCATGTTGGGAAGTGGTGCTCAGAAGAACCACAGGTGGAATGTCAAAAGAGCCACACATGGCTCCTGAACTGCCGAATATCACTGAACCATAACACCATGCCGTCTATTTGGCATGACTGGGTTGTAAGAACCGTTATACAATGGATACATCAAGGAGGATTTGTACCGAGTGGTCCAAAGTTGTTTGGCTACTTTCTTTTGTCCCTTCGTTCGTGGTAATCATGTAGCATGGCTCCTCTAGAATAGCCAAAAATAGTGTTCAGGATCTAAAGAGTAAATTCACAGAATCGCAGAGTCGGAAGGGGCCACACAGGCCATCTAGTCCCACCCCCTGCTCGATGCAGGATCAGCCTCGAGCATCCCTGACAAGTTTGTCCAGCCGCTGCTTAAAGACTGCCAGGGAGGGGGAGCTCACCACCTCCCTAGGCAGCCCATTCCACTATCACACAACTTTGACTATAAAAAAGTCTTTCCTTTAATTTAAACCCACTATTGCAGGTCCTCTCCTCTGCTGCCCACAGGAACAGCTCCCCACCCTCCTCTAAGTGACAGCCCTTCAAATTCTTCAAGAGAGCCATCCTGTCCCCCCTCAACCTCCTCTTCTCCAGACAACTTTCCCAAGTCCCTCAGCCTTTCCTCTCCAGCCCCCCCACCCTCGTCCTCGTCGCTCTCCTCTGTCCCCGCTCCATTCTGTCCCCATCCCTTTTGAAGTGAGGCCTCCAGAACTGCTCACAATAAAATCAGGGCACTGTGTATGTCTACTTTTTTTTGACTGCATCGCTGGCTCTCATGCCACATTGCAAGGTATTTCTGAAATTCGCCCTTTCAGTTTCAAAAGCAATCAATCGACCTTGCGGCAATGGAAGGTCAGCAAATTGGGAAGCCGCACATCCAACCCCCCTCCACCCCACCTTTCCCCCTGGGCACATCAACCTCCTTGCACTATTCTTTGTATCCGAGCAAGTATGTTATTAGGCCAGTTGCACACGCTCGCCTTCGTAGTCTGTCCTAATTCAGGATAATCCAGTATCGGTATTTTGCCTGCAGTATCTGATTTTGTAAGAACAATGATAAGTAGACCGGGCAGTATAAACTTACGCAACCCATTTTTCCCTAGGTCACTCTAGAGGCACGAGTTGTAGCAAACTGTACCTCAAAGAAAGACTGCAAGAGCACAGGTGTCAAAACTATTCGGGGAAAAAGATTTGAAAAGTATATGGTAAAGTCTCAGTCTTTAACTGGGTCTAGATCCAGGTGGTTAGCCTTGTTGGTCCGAATTAATAGAAAAGAGTCAGAGTCCAGTGGCACCTTTAAGACCCAACAAGGGTTTATTCAAGGTATGCGCTTTCGTGTGTGTGCACTTTTTCAAATGCATTTTTCCCAATATATTTGAAAAAGCATGCATGCACACGAAAGCACATACCCTGAATAAAACTTGGTTGTTGAAGAAGAGGAGATTGGATTTATACCCCGCCCTTCACTCCCCAAGGGAGTCTCAGAGCAGCTCACAATCTCCTTCCCCTTCTCCTCCCCACAACAGACACCCTGTGAGGGAGGTGGGGCTGAGAGAGCTCTGACAGAAACTGCTCTTTTTCAAGAACAGCTCTGACAGAACTACAGCTTGCCCAACGTCACACCAGCAGCTGCAAGTGGGTTTATTATTATTTCGTTTGTACCCTTCTTTTCCCCCCAATGGGGACCCAAAGCAGTTTACATCGTTCTTCTCCCTTTTATTCTCACAACAGTCCTGTGATGTAGGTTAGGTTGAATATGTGTGACTGGCTCATGATCACACAGCAATCTTCCATGGCAGAGTAGAGATTTGAACCTGGGTCTCCCATAGCCTAGTCTGAGACCCTTACCACTACACCATGCTGACCGGGGTGGGACGTGAGGTCCAGTGTTCCCTCTAAGCTGAGTTAGTGTGAGCTAGCTCACAGTTCTTTAGCCTCCAGCTCACAGATTTTTGTCTTAGCTCAGGAAGGATGGCTCCAGAGCAAACTAGGTTATGCAGCAGCCAAATCGCTCGCTTACAACTTTAATGCCAGTAGCTCAAAGTAGAATTTTTGCTCACAAGACTCCACAGCTTAGATGGGAGCGTTGGTGAGGTCCACCAGTCGCATTTTTGTTGCCTGCGTTCGACTATTCTGCATAGGTATAAATGGATGAACCGATAGAATAGCACTCTCCTGGAGACTGCTGCATTGTAAAAATCAGATTTTTGTTAATTAGCAAGGATTATGTAGCTGGCCTTCTTTCCTCCCGCAAAGTGGGGAGGGACGCTCAGAGCATCTGCTATGCATGCAGAAGGTCCCAGGTGCCATCCCCAGCATCTCCAGTTAAAAAAGGACCCGGTAGTAGGTGATGTGAAAGACCTCTCTCTGCCCGATATCCTAGAGAGCCAGTCACAGTAGACAACAGCAATCTTGATGGGCCATTGGTCTGGCTCTGTACATGGTAGCTAGGAAGGGGTTGTAGCTCAGTGGCAGAGTATCTGCTTGGCACACAGAAGGCTGCAGGTTCAAGCCCCGGCATCTCCAGTTAAAAGGATCATGCAGTGGGCGATGTGAAAGACCTCCACCTGAGACCCTGGTGAGCTGCTGCCAGTCTAAGCAGACGAGACTGACCCTCAATGGAGCAGAGGTCTGATTCAGTATAAGGCAGATTTTTGTGTGTTCTACCACATCACAAGGGCTTGGAATCTGTGGGCATTCCACTGAATGAAGGGGGAGGAGGAGCAACTTTGGTTGATTTCCCTTCTCATCACAACCTGTGTGATGCTTTGTCTGCTAGGGTCTACTTGGCCCCGTCTTTTGGGGTCATGGGGCAGAGGAAGACAAAGAGGAAAAGCCACTTATGCCACCTGAATGTACAAAGGATCTAGCTCTCAGTGTTGTTATCTTTTTGGAAAGCAGATGCCTGAGTACTTACGAAGGCAAATACATCATGCACAAACCTGGATGGGTTTGGGGGGGGGGGGGGTTTGCCCCTTTTAGCCCATCTAACATGACTGATTTGCAGCACAGCAACTCTAGCAACCTATAAACAGAATGTATTTGCGCATGTAGGGTGGAAAAATAACACATTGAGGAATTTTCCACCCCACGTCACTGCTTGAGGAGGGCGAGGACTCTTGTTACCTGTTACTGCTGAATCCCGCCTATTTTGGGCTACTGCAAAACCCTTGGTAAATAACACAATAAATGTTCCTTATGCAGTACTGTCATACAGGCGTTTATGGGAGTTCAGCTCTCATTGTCACCAGAGGAATTTAAGTTTGCATAAATAGGTACAGGACTGCAGCCGTGCATTTATCCTCGCGTTTTAAAGGCAAGCCACACTAATGCAGAAGCAAGCGGTGGAGAGGGACCACTAATCAACAAAGCACACCAGGTTTTAAGGACAAGTAAAAATGGTTTTATATCCAACATTCTCAAACCGCTCTACTTTAGAACATTCCGTTTGAGTCAGCTGCGAGTTAGTTTTGCCTATATACAAAATAAAACGCACGGTGTGTGCAAAATTTTAGACCTTTTCCTCTTCCGCCCTCCCCCTTTTCTCCCTGCATGGCGTGGTTTAATAATTAAGTCAAATAGCTTAGGAATAAATAAAATAAGATTAAATTCAAGAGCATCCTTCACTTAGTTGGATAGCCTGATGGTAAGTAGATAAGTTCAGTAACATTCCGTACTGCGGTTTGCAGTGAAATTAAAAGAGTATCCCTTCCAGCATGCGTAGCAGCACCGGAATACAACCTAAGTGAAATGCATCATGCATAGAAAATGAGTTCTGGAATTTGCCCCCCCTGTACTCCTGTGCCGTTGGTGCTGTCCGAAGAGCACTGGAACTGGAATGTCACTTTGCCACACTGCACTTCAGTCATCCCCTCTTGGCCAAAATAACTGAGCTCGTTGCCGTCCAGGATGGCACTGACGTTGTAAAAAGTGTCCTGCTCCACCTGCACGGGGTGCTCGAACCACACCGAGAAAGTGTTACTAGATCCGTCAGAGGTAAACTTTGTCAGGTTCTGGGCGAGAACGGCCCCCAGCCGCTTCAGTTCGATTTTGACGCTGTATTCGGCTTTCCCCGAACTGGACCCGTACAACCCCAGTCCGGCTATAAATATCCGTTTGTCGACAGCAAACTGGATGCTGTCGCAGCGACCCCGGTACCTCCACTGGTTGCTGCGGTAGGCGGAGGACTGGAACCGGTGGCACCTCTGGGGCACGAGTCCTTTCCTTTTCGTCAGCGGGAACTCGAGCTTGGGCTTGTTGGCGGCGGTATACCACAGGAAAATGTTGTGCCTCTCCTCCAGTGTGAGGATGTCGGACTGAGCCGCTCCGTTGGCGAACTCCTCCAGAGTCATGGTTGGAATCCGGACCAAGTATAAAGCTTTCCCCAATACATTCCGCTTGTTCCTGGGCGTGACTGGCAGGCCCCGCCTCTTACATTCGGCCTCAGCCCAGTTCAGAACGGCCTCGAAGACCACCACCTCCTTCGTGTTCAGCGCCTCCCGGGTGATGATGATCTCGAGCGTCTGCGGGTCTATTTCGCAGAAGCCCTCCGATTTCAGCGCCATCTCGGCTTGAGCGTCGATGACTTCCCAGCAGCGCTGCGTCAGCTCCGGTTCCTCAAAGAGCCTGCTCTGAGACAGCAGGACGCAAGCGTTCTTGGCCTCCAGGCTGGTCTCTAGAAAATTGACGCAAGCCTTTGCCAGTGCAGGGACGATGTATTTCTTGGCAGCGTAGAGAGTCGCGAGCACTGTGTCTGCTTCCAGGTCGATTTCATCGCTGTACATATACCTATTGATAACAAAAACGGCCCTTTAAGTAAAAAGTCCTAAATTCTGCACCTAGCATGAATTCCACATCCTATCAGGCACTTAAACGCATTTCCCCCCCACACCGCTGAATGACGTAGGAGAAAAAACAAGGCACGATTGACATGAGTCATCCCCAATCTGTCTTGACTTGCTACTTACTTTAATAAGATTAGAAAAGCTGCCGGTTCCACATCTGGTATATGGATTTCAGATTTGACCTCTGCGAGATCTCCATAAAACATAGCATAGAAGACAGAGCTACCAACTGCCAAAACGTACTGTGTAAAACAAACAAACAAAATGTTCCCAAGTCAGCTACAGTAGGCTGGCAGCTCTGTGGAGAAGAAGACGGCAGAGAGAGGTCTGCAGCCAGTGAACACTAAAGGGCAGGAAATCCCCCCCCCCCCGCCATCATTTCAGCTATAAATAGGCTTAGACTGGGATGTATTAATGCAGGTTTGTTCAGTCTAAAAGATGTTCAGTGCATGGCGCATCCAAACAACATTACCTCCTGCCTGTTTTCAGCATGCACTATTTCCCTAGATTTTTGCGGTTAGAATACCGTTTCACTGCATTTTGTACGATACTGTTGCATTTTGTGCAATATTGTTTTCCAGGGGTCCTGGAAAAGAGGGAGCTTGGGGTTGCGTTGGCAGGAACCAGGGACTTATGGGGGTGGGGTTCAAGCATCTTCTGATAAACCTGCTCTGAGTGCCCCTGGGTTGGATTCCTGTCGCGTTACTGGGAAAAGGGGGAAAATCCCACCACAAACCTTGTGAGCCGGAACTTTCTTGGCCGCCCCCACGGGGCCCACAATAAAATGCACGTCAGCCATCAGTTCGTTATTGAACATGAGCGCGTTCCTGCGGATTTACAGGAGGAGGGGGAGGGAAGAAAGGGCCCAGTCAACAAAACAGCAGTCACTGACCCCAGTCCCATTTCACAGCTCTGCAAGTTGTTCATCCTTTTGCATTTCTCTCTTTCTTGGAGCTGCCTGGTCTGCCCTCCCCGGTCTTGGTACCAGTCAGTGTTGCCAACCCCATCTTGGAAAACACCGGAAACTTTGGGGATGGAACCTGGGGAGGACATGGGACCCCATGCCCATCGAGTCCACCCTCTCAAAGCATCCATGTTCTCCATTACTGGATCTCTGTCATTCCAGGAGACCCCCCCCCCCAGCCCCCCAGCTGGCTTCCCTGGCCACCAGTAGTGGGCAACAACTCTTCCCCATTGGCGTCTGTTTTTCCCCAAAGGTGGGCAGGGGGACAGTAACCAAGGCAGGTAGTAAGGCCTCTGGGGCAGCCAAGTTCGCCTGCGGCTCTCATCCAACTTCCCTGCGCATCCCGGCTAGTTGGCCGGCCCCGGGGGTGCGCGCAAGCGAGCCTTGACGCGCGGCTGCAGCGGGCATGAGCGGGGGGGGGGGGTCACCCTGCCGGGGGCGTTGCGTGCGTGTTTGCGCCCTGTCTGCTGGGGGAGGCTGCTCCGCGGCTCCTGGTCCGGCCGCCCGGGCCTTACCTCTCCCGCAGGGTCGGGTGGAAGGACTGCCAGTTGGCGCTCTCCAAGTTGTTATTGTTGAGGTTGGGCAGGGGCGGCGGCGGCGGGGGCTGTGCGGTCTGCTGGAGCTGCAGGGCGTTCTTCTTGCTGTTGGCGGCGTTGGCGTTGCTGTTGGCGAGGTTGGTGTTGTTGGCGCTGGCCGGGTAAAGTTCCGCAGCCATCTTCTTCTGGAGGGCGAGGGGGCCCCCGACCTCATAGCATGCTGGCCCCCTGCCGGCCCGCACGCTCTTTTTGGACTTCTTTAAGGTCTCTGGAAGCAGAAGAAAGAAAGTCAAACACTTCATGATCCGGCCTCGGAAGCAACCATGGTCCGGGGGCATCGGCTGGGGGGGTGGGTAGGGAGAGGGACCCTCCCCCCGGCTACGGCTGCCACATCAGCGCACAGTCCCGACGGCCACAAAGAACCCGGAACACCGGGGGAAAAAAAAATCTGCTTTTAAGGCCAGGAGGCCGGTTCGCTTCGCTGCCGGAGGAGCTCAACCCAAGGACTTTGCAGTAAATATTTTTGGGAGCTCTTTTGTGTTGCTGGAGGAGGCGTTGGAAGAGGAGGAGGGATGATGCCCTAATGACTCATCGGCAGCGGCTCACCTGGCCGGGAAGAGGAGCGGCGGCGGCGGCGATGGGGGTTGTCCCAATCCTAATCCGGAGCCAAGGCTCCCCCCGAATCCGGATCAGACGCGTTCCAGCCGCGCGTCGGCTTTCCCCGCAGGACGCGGCAGCTCCCCCCGAGCCCCGCCGAACTTCTGCCCGGGGAGGGCGATCAGGAGAAACTCGGCTGGTTTCGTTTCTCAGCGGCTCATCCGCGAAGACGCTCTCTCGCCTTTTCCAGATTCCCTCTCTCTGCTGCTGCAAACGGGCCGCAAGCGCCGCGCACTCGAGGCGACAGCCCTCCGTCGGGTTTTTTTTTTAAAAAACGCCAAATCCCAGCGGCGGGCTCGAGCGTGCAAGGGCGGAGATCCAAGTTTTGCAAAGGGACGCCTCCTTCGCAACAAGCCGCAGATGGCTGCGTTGGTGCGCGGGGGGTGGGTGGTTAATCCTGCTCAGGCAGGCAGGCAGGCGGAGCTCCCTTCTGTATCCACGGAGGGCTGCCCTCCCCGGCCCTCTGCGTCGCCCTTCCCAGCCTCGTCGCCTTCTGCAACCGCTTCTCTCTCTCTCTCTCTCTCTCTTTTTTTTGCAAAGGCTCCAGCACCCGTGCTCGTCCGCGTGTGCACGCGTCTTAACGTGTTATGTGCCTCCCGGCCCGTCTCCTTCGCCCTGTCGGCGGCGGCGGCTGCTACCTACGCCTCCTCCTCCCTCTTGCCTCAAATAGCCAGCAGCGGCTCCGCGCGTCACCGGCGCCTGCTCCAATGGGGAAGCCGGGGAGGGCAGGGGGGGAAAAGAGGGCCGGCCTCCCTCCCTCCCGCCGCCCCTCCCTCGCCAGACAATATGTCATTCTCTCCCCGCTCCCTCGCCGCCCGCCCGCCCACCCCTTTGCTCTCTCGCGCTCCCCTCCGCCGCCCTGCTGCTCGCGCTCTCGCCAGTCCCCTCCTCCGTTTGGGAAATTTACAGGAAACCCAAATGCACCCTCCTGTTGGAAAGGGAGCAGGGGGAGGAGGAGAGAGAGAGCGAAGCTTTGCAGGAGGAGCAAAACGCCGAGCGCCGTTCCCGGGTGCAGGCAAGGGCCGTTGCAAGTTCGCTTCGGCTGCAGAAGGCAATGCCCGCCTCTTGCCAAAAGGAGGTTTGTTTTGGAGAGGAAAACGAGGAGGGGGAAAGTTTGGTGCCTTTTAGTATTTTGTCCGTTTTCTCTCTCTCTCTCTCTCTCCCCCCACGTTCCCACACTGGCTTGCACGGGAATCTCCCCCCATCCCCCGCTCCAAGCACATCTACCCGCCTGAGCTTGCTTTGGCGGCGGCGGCGGCGGCGGCGGTTGCTGCCTAGCCCGAAGGGGCTCCAAGGAGTCAACAAGCGGAGGCCGGCCTGGGCTTCCCCCGGCCAAAGCAGGCTCTCCCTCCGCAGCCCGATTGCAAAAGGGACGCCTCGGCCGACGTTTCCCGAAGCCGCAGCCCGCGACGGCGAGCGAGAGCGCAGCCCTGGCACTTGGCGAACTCGGCGGCGGCGCCCTGGAGACGCTGCAGCTCGGCTCCAGCCTCTCCCCCGCCCCGACCGCCGACCGATTAAAAGCGCCCCCCCCCCAATCGCCCCGCACCCACCCCGGCTGCGTCTCCTCTCCTTACCAGGCGCCTCTCGGGCTCGATCCAGCCGGGAAAGTTTGCGCGGCGGGTTGAGCCGAGGAGTCCGAAGCCATGATCCGAGCCTGGGGAAGGCACCGCGGCGGCTGCAGCAGCAGCAGCAGCAGGAGCAGCATCAGGCGGGCGGGAGGGGCTGGCTCGCCGAGCCCGGCGGTGTGCGACAGCGGAGGACCCGGGCTGGCTCCTTGCGGGCCGGGCCGGGCGAGGGCGCCCCTGCTCCTTCTGCGCCGCGCTGGCCGCCTTTGCCAGGCGCCTTTCTTTCCTTCCTTCCCTGCTGGCTTTGAGCAGAGACCCGCCTGGGGGGGGGGGGGGGGGAGGGGGAGAGATTCAATAATCCCGAGCTTTTAAACTTCTTTTTTTGGCGGGGAGATGTTGGAGGCAAAGCAGGGTTGGTCTCTGGGGCCGGTCAGCCCGGCCAGAGGTTTGGAGCCGATTCTCTGTTTGCAAAGGAGTTGAGCTTCATGCCAAGTCGAGGGAAAAGGTGCAGATCCCTGGAAACTGTGTGGCCCAGCAGCTGTAGAGGTCTTTCTAGTTTTCAGGAATCTCCTACAGTAGGTTGCCATTACATGTAAACCAAATATGTAGGGCGTTGGGTGTCTCTGTTCATACTGGACAGGGTGTTTCGACTTGAAGACACTTAACGCTCACATGTATCCTTCGTTACCTTTTATGGATGTGAAAGTTGGACAGTGAAGAAAGCTGACAGGAAGAAAGTGGATTCGTTTGAAATGTGGTGCTGGAAGAGAGTTTTGCGAAGTACCGTGGACTGCCAAAAAGACAAATCAGTGGGCTCTAGGTCAAACCAAGGCCGAACTCCTTCCTAGAAGCTTAAAATGGCCAAACGGAGGCAGTTGTAGGAAGACAAGAGTCGCTGGAAAAGACATGAATTCTAGCAGAAGTCGAAGGCAGCAGGAGAAGAGGATGACCCGACACAAGATGGACGGACTCAGTAGAGGAGGCCACAAAGGCCCTCTGTTTGCAAGACCTGAAAATGGCTGTTCATGATAGCACATTTCAGAACCTGTTAATTCATGAGGACTTCATAAGCTGGAAGTGATGGCACTTAATGTGCACACAGGTTTCTGTAACCGGTAAGGTGTTTTAAGCTGGGAGACCCAGGTTCAAATCACTCTGCCATGGAAGTTTGCTGGGTGACTTTGGGCCTCTAGTCTGGAGAAGAAGAAAAAGAGGAGGAGATTGGATTTGTACTCCACCCTTCACTACCCGAAGGAGTCTCAGAGTGACTTACAAACTTCCCCTCCCCACAACAGACACCCTGTGAGGTAGGTGGGGCTGGGAGAGCTCTTTGAGGACTGCTCCTGAGAGAACAGCTCTGAGAGAACTGTGACTGACCCGAGGTCATCCAGCAGGTGCAAGTGGAAGCTTGGGGAATCAAGCCCAGTTCTCCCAGATTAGAGTCCGTGCACTTAACCACTACACCAAAGTGGTGTAGATTTGATTCCCCACTCTTTTACGTGAAGCCAGCTGGGTGAATTTGGGTCAGTCACATTTCTCTCAGAGCTCTCTCAGCCCCACTTACCTCACAGGACGTTTGTTGTGGGTAGAGGAAGGAAAGGCGATTGTATGAGACTCCTTTGGGTAGCAAAGATCGAGGTATAAAGCCAACTCTTCTTCAATGTAGCGTACCTCACAGGATTGTTGTGGTGAGAAAATGGAGAAGAGGGCAATGTAAACTGCTTTGGGGTACCCAATGGGGAGACAGGTGGGTTATAATGGATTAAATAAAAATAAACAAACTTGCATTTATGGTATACATAATACAGTGGTAAACTGTGGCTTTCCAGAGTGTGTACCCCTCTTCAGTAGCACACAGATGTGTGATTTCCGTTGTTACTGCTGCTGTCCTTTTGGGCAGACTTAATATCTAAAGCCTTGTGTTTGTGCGGGAGGATTAGATGAATGGGCTCGTGCAGCTGTGGGTTACCAACTTCCAGATGGGGCCTGGAGTTCTCCTGGAAGTACAACTGCTCACCACACTACAGGAATGAGTTCCCTGGAGAAAATGGCATATTTGGAGGGCAGGCTCCATGGCGTCACATCTCATGCCGTCGCTCCATCCTCTCCAGGCACTGCTCCCAAATCTCTAAATTTTTTCCCCAAGCATTCCTAGTGCTACCTTACACATGAGGTAGGCAACCTTTTTTGGCCGGATCGCTGGAAAAGAAGTATATTTGCCTCTGAATACGGGGAGGAGCTGTGGCTCAGTGGCACAACATCAGCTTTGCGTGCGAAAGGTCCTAGGCTAAATTCCCGGCATGTCCATTTAAAAGAGTAAACTAGAACAGAGGTGTCAGACTCATTTGTTACGAGGGCCGGATATGACATAAATGTCACTTCATTGGGCTGGGCCGTGTGTGCCATATAACCATTGCTCCCTCTAAGCTGAGTTAGTGTGAGCTAATTCACAGATTTTTTTAGCCTCTGGTTCACCCATTTTTGCCTTAGCTCAGGAAGGATGGCTCCAGAGCAAACTCATTCATGCAGCGGCCAAAGCGCTCGCTCACAGCTTTAATGCCAGAAGCTCACAAAGTGGAATTTTTGCTCACAAGATTCCACGGCTTAGAGAGAGCATTGCATATAACATAATGCCAAGTACCGGAAATACTTTATAAAGGACACAGGAAAACCCAATTAACAATATTATTTTTTAATCAAAATGCAAACAAAAGCAATTGGTTCCTAGCAGTGAAAGCAGCTGATTTACAGGAGAACACCCAAAAGCTCCAATAAATGATCTTTTGCAAGGCTAGGTTTTTTCCAAGGGATATCATAAAAAGGGAGTACTTGACGTTTCTATACATAACAGTTGCTTGCGGGCCGATTAAGAGCCTTGGATGGGCCAGTTCTGGCCCCCGGCCCCTATATTTGACACCCCTGAACTAGAAGGGGATGGGAAGAACCTGAGACCCTGGAGAACCGCTGCCAGGCAGAGTAGACAATACTGACTGTGATTGACCAAGGGCCTGAATTCAATATAAGGCATTTTCACGTGTTCAAGTACCTTTCTTCTTAGTTCCATGTGGTTCACAGCAGTAAGCAAAACATTACAAAGTAAAAAACCCTGATGCCTCCCCATCCTTAAAAGATGCCTGCTGCTGAAGCAGCCCTGGGAAACGAGTAAGGCTTTCAGTACCTTCTGAAGACGTGATTCAACCGAAGGGCACTTCTCACTTTTCCAGGGGACGTTTCACAGAGAGGGAGATGCGGTTAAAGGGGTCCAGGCTCTGAATGGGGGGGACAGCCAACAGAGGGCAGCCTGAAGACCGTAGCCTGCGTATGAGAACATATGAAGGGAGATGGTCTTGGTGGACCAAGGCTGTTGCTCATGGCAGAGCATCTGCTTGGCATTCAGAAGGTCCCAGGTTCAATCCCCGGCATCTCCAGTTAAAAGGATCAGGTAGGAGATGTTGTGAAAGACCTCAGCCAGAGACCCTGGAGAGCTGCTGCTAGTCTGAGTTGACAATACTGACCCTGATGGACCAAGGGTCTGATTCAGCATAAGGCAACACCATATGGTCCTTCAAATATGCGGGCCCCAGGTCATGGAGGGCTTTGAAGGTCATAACCAGCACCTTGAATTGAACTTGGGAACAGACTGGCAGCCGATGTAGCTTTTTCAAACTGTGCAATATCTGTACCCGGCAGCTAGCCCCTGAAAGTAGTTGGGCTGCCACATTCTGGACCAGTTGTAGTTTCTGGGATGTCTTCAAGGGCAGCTCTATATAGAGCACTTTGGAGTAGTCAAACTGTGAGGTTACAGAAGCATGGATCAGCGTGTCCAAGATTGGCTGAGTCTAGGTAACAACAGAGTTGGCAAACCAGATGCCGCTGATAGAAAGTGCTCCTGGTTGCCATGCCAACCTGCTTTTCCAACGGCAAGGCAGGGTCCGATGAGCACTCCCTAAGCTCTTGACCTGCTCTGAAAGAGCCGGCGTCAATCCATCTAGGACAAGTGGATTCAATCCCTCTAGAGTATCAGCTGTCTCAACCAGCAGTACTTCTCTGGATTCAGATTCAGCGTGTTTGGCCTTAGCCACCTCAAAGCTCTGGCTCAGAACCCAGAAGAAAAACAACACACACATATAAAACTGTTAAAAAATAAGCCAGTAGAAGGATCAATATGTAAATTCCAAATGGTCCGTGTGGCAGAACATGCCTACTCTGGCCTGCAGGCCCCGTTCCGTCCTGCCCTCCTAGAGTTTGCCAACTTCCTGGAGGGTCTTTTCCTTTACCCTCAAGTAGCTGTTACCACCACCTGATCAATTTAGGGATTTCCCAATGGGATGATCAGGAACCCCAGCCCTCCTCTCAGTTCTGAGGCCTTGCCTCTGTGTTTCCCGCTTGCCCAACACCTGGCTACCGTGGGGATGGTTTGATGCCTTGGCCGCCCTTGAAGGAACAGCTGCTTGCCAACCTCCCCCCCTCCCCTGAGCCCCTTTTAAAATAGTGTGTCTGAAACAGAGGTCCATGTGGTACAGAGAATCACCCCCAGCACCAACAGTTAGAAGTATCTATTAACAAGAAAATGTTTACAAGCATACTTTTAGTGCAGCACCAGATTTGTACTATACATGCCCTAGCTCAGGGGTGGCCAAACTGTGGCTCGGGAGCCACGTGGCCCTTTCACACATATTGTGTGGCTCCTGGCAGGGCAGCTGGGGAAGCGATTGGGAGCCCTTCCCAAGCCAGTGTTCCCCTCTCTGGGTAAGCTTGAGGCAGGGGGGAGCACAGAAAGGGTTGCTAGGTCCCCACTGGCTACCACTGGGGGCAAGGGGTAGGGTTGCCAATTCCATGTTGGGAAGCTCTTGGAGATTGGGGATGGAGCCTGGGGAGGGCAGGGGCCACAGTTGGGGTACAAGACCACAGAGTCCACCCTCCAAAGCATCCCTTTTCTCCAGGGGAACTGATCTCCATAGTCTGCAGATGAGCTGTAATTCCATGGGATTTGCAGGACCCACCTGGAGGCTGGCATCCCAAGTTAACTGCAATATATGTCTTGCTTTTCCTCTAAAACTACTATTAAACTTCGCAGTTCAAGGGAAAGGATTATTTAACTCCTTTTTAAAAAAATTAAAAAGCCCTTTCCTGTTGACACATGGAAACCTTATAGCGTATGAAGTACTGTTGTTCTTGTTGATCCAGTGAGCATGCACAATCATGTTTTCTCGCAGCCCAAGTAAATTGAAATAGTGCCATTATGCCATAGCAGCACCGGTTTTATTAATTGCAAGAACTCTTGAATCAAATCGAGGTGGGTAGCGTGTCGGTCGGAAGCAGTAGAACGAAGTTTTGAGTCCAGTGGCACCTTTAAGACCAACAAAGTTTCATTCAAAGTATAAGTTTCCGTGTGCAAGCACACTTCTTCAGATACAGTGAAACAGAATTTCCTCCGCCATTACATATAGAAGGGCGGGGTTTAGTTGCCAGGAAGGGCCAATTAGAGTCAAGACAGAGACAGAAACAAAATGTACCAGTTCGTACATCTAGGTAGAGGGTGTGAGCAGTAAATTATCATACAGCATAATGAAGATGTTTAACAGATACAGGGATCAAACAGGAATAATGAGCTTGGTTTATATGGTAACCACTTGTTTGGGTTCAATTCTGGGGCAAAAACAATGGAGGAAATAAATATGTCAAAACTGAAAATTGATGTATCCTTAATTGTAGAAGGCTGAGGATAATTGAGACCCAGCTTTGTTCTTGAAACAAATATTTTTTTAAGCAACGCCTCATATTTATCAGCAGAGGAGCTCGGTCAGGGCATCGGCTAAGGAAATCGCCAGTAAGAGTTAACAATTTACCTGGCAGGAAATGAGAAAAACTGTTCTCTTTCTCACTCCAGAAGAGCATATAAAAGTGCAGAACAAAGCTTTTGAGAAGATTTGCTTGATTAGAAATTGTCCCCCTGAAAGAGGCACTGTTTATATAACTCTTTTCATTTGGAACGGGAAATATCCAATAGAAAATTACTTCAATACAGCTGTTTCGCGGCACCTTTTTTATTGCTTGTTTGTGCAGTGGTGGTCCGGAGACTGCAGTGTTCGGTTTAGGCGGAAGAACAAATGAGTGTACGGATTTTAATTGTATTGCATACTGAAAATGGAGTTATGAATGAGGAATTGTGAGTAGCTAAACAGCCGTCGATACAAATGAATCGATGGGCTTTGGGCTTTTAACTATGCCGGTCTTATTGTTCTGCCTTGCTCAGCTGCTCTTTTTATGGGAGCGGAATATTATACACACGGGGCTGCCTTAATCGTGAATCAGACCCTCAGTCCATCAAGGTCAGTATCGTCTACTCAGACTGGCAGCTGCTCTCCAGGGTCCCAGGGAGAGGTCTTTCCTTTCACCTATCCCCTGATCCTTTTCACTGGACATGCCGGGGATTGAACCTGGAACCTTCTGCACACCAAGCAGATGCTCTTCCACTAAGCCACAGCGCCTTCCCAAATCCCGAGGCACTCCAAAGAGCAAAAAGCTCGGTCTGTGTCCTGTTGCTCCAAAACGGATTTCTGGAGATTGCTTCTTCTACCCACCTCTGGAGACTTCTTCTGCCCACCTCTTCTACCCACTTCATCTTCTACCCACCTCTTCCTCTACCCACCTCTTCTACCTGTGGGGCTGACAATGGAAAGGGCCAGCAGATGCTTTGGGGGAGGCCGAACAGATTTGGGACCAGTGTTCCCTCTAAGCTGAGTTAGTGTGAGCTAGCTCACAGTTTCTTAGCCTCCGACTCTCACATTTTTGTCTCAGCTCAGGAAGGATGGCTCCAGAGCACGTTGATTTATGCAGTAGTCAAATTGCTCACTCACAACTTTAATGCCATTAGCTCAGAAAGTAGAATTTTTGCTCACAAGGCTCCACAGCTTAGAGGGAGCGTTGTTTGGGACCCCCAGTTGATGATCCTTGGAGCCAAACAAGACGAAACATTGAAAGTTCTGTTTGTGTGATTGGTGAGTTGCTGTACCCAGGGTTGCCAACTTCAAGCTGGGAAATTCCTGGTGATTTTAAGGGTGAAGCCTTGGAAGGGCAGGGTTTGGGAAGGGAAATTCCTGGAGGTTTTAGGGGCAGGGTTTGGGGAGGGAAGGGACTTCAACAGGATATAATGCCATGCAGTCTACACTCCAAAAGCTGCCGCTTTCTCCTGGAGAACTGATTTATGTTATCCGGAGATCAGTTGAAATTCTGGGAGATCTCCAGGTGCCACCTAGAGTTTGGCAACCCTGGCTGTACCTGTGAGTTTCCGCCAAGAAGGCAGCCAACTTCCCAGGGCAATTTCAGTCGGGAGAATGCTATGGGCGAGAAGGCTTAAAGCCCTGCTCCCTAGGTGCCACGGCCCTGATCCAAATGGTGAACCTTGCACATCCAGTAACCGCACATCGAAGGCAAGCTGGACATTCCTATCACATAAGAACATCAGAGAAGCCAATGTTGGATCAGGCCAGTGGCCCCTCCAGTCCAACACTCTGTCACACAGTGGCCCAAAATACCAGGTGCCATCAGGAGGTCCACCAGGGGGGCCAGGACACTAGAGGCCCTCCCACTGTTGCCCCTGCCCTCCAAGCACCAAGAATACAGAGCACCACTTGCCCCAGACTGAGAGTTCCTATCTATACCTTGTGGCTGATAGCCACGGTTGGTTGGGTTCACCCCTCCATGGTACTGCCTGTCACAGGCTGGATGCCAGTAGGTCAGGAGCCAAGTCAAAGTCCGAGACAGTCCAAGGTCAAGTCAAATCAGGAACAAATTACCAAGTCCAAAACACAAGCCGAAAGCAGTCCAAGCCGAGGTCAGAGAAGGAAACTCATGAGCAAACCAGTCCAAGGAGTCAACCAAAAGCCGAAGTCAGACAGAGCCGAAGTCACGAGCCAGAAGGTCCAGAATCAGGTTTAGCTGATGCGAGCCGAGTGGGTGCAGAGCTTAGCCAGAATGACTTGTTGCTAGCACAAGTTGTTGGTCTTTGTGCTGTGCCTAAATACCCAGCCACTTCCTGTGCTTGTTAACAGCTGGCATTGAGGTCCCAGCTCCCTCTAAAACTCAGGGCTGAGTGATCTGCGACTACACATGCCTGCCTCTTTTCTCCTAGACCTAGCAGCTTAAGTCTTGCCTGGATCATGACCTTAGCCGTTCCACCCGAGGAGGTGAATCAGGTGGGCTTGAGCTTGGCTGTGGCTCAGCTGCTGCTGGGGTAATGCTCCGAGAGATGCTTGCTTGAGCCTCCTCTGGTTCAGGTGGAGGCTCCTCTGGAGCTGGGGACCGATCCTCCACCGTACTTAGGTCCGCAGGAGGCAGGTCTCCGGAGGCACTCCTGACGCTGCCTTCCCGTCCCTGTTCGGGCCATCTCTTCCGCTTACCTGTACGCTCTGTGGCCAAAAGACAAAGGCGGATAGAATTTATCGAGGATCATGTTTTAAAAACTATGAATTGAAATGGATTGTATCAAAATTCTTTTAACTCAAAAGTGAGACAAAAAATGTTCTTTGGTGGATAGCTGGAAAACATTTGACTCCCGCCCCCCCCCCCCCCGCCCCGCCCCCCCAAACAAGAGAACATCTGATAGGAAAAGTCTCCTGATATCGGAAGGCTCACAGGCAGAATATTCCCTGTGGCCATACTTTACAAGAATAGTTCCACCTCCAGCCGCTCTCTGTTCCCGGTCCAAGCTGCCCACCGCGTCCCTGCAGACCTCCCGGCAATATCTTTTACTGCCCCGGTTATTGCAAGTATTCATCACAGTCCGGGGCAGTTGGAACCTCGTGGCCTTTCTTTGTGTACTGCAGTAACTTTGAAATTGTGTTTCTATACATCCTTGAGAAACCGTTAACGTAGAATTGTTATCTGAGATAATGGCCAGAACACCCAGCATGAGAATGGGATTGGGGGGGTGGGGGGTGTTCCAGTGTTTCTCTTGCAGCCTAAAAGCCCAGGCCAGCTTTATCTGATCAGAGCTTGGACGCTGAGGAGAGTCAGCCCCTGGTTGTTAATACATGGACGGGAGACCACCAGGGAAACCAGGGTTGCAGTGCAGAGAAAGGCAATGACAAAACATCTTTGCCAGTTTGGTGCAGTGGTTAGGAACATGGACTCTAGTCTGGGAGAATCGGGTTTGATTCCCCCACTCCTCCACGTGCAGCTGCTGCGGTGACCTTGAGTCAGTCACAAGTAATGCTCCCTCTAAACTGTGGAGTCTTGTGAGCAAAAATTCTGCTTTGTGAGCTACTGGCATTAAAGTTGTGAGCAAGCGATTTGGCTGCTGGGTAAATTAGTGTGCTCTGGAGCCATCCTTCCTGAGCTAAGACAAAAGTGTGTGAGCCGGAGGCTAGACAACTGTGAGCTAGCTCACACTAGCTTAGAGGGAACACTGGTCACAAGTTCTCTCAGAGCTGTTCTCTCAAGAGCAGTCTCTGTCAGAGCTCTTTCAGCCCCACCTACCACATAGGGTGTCTATTGTGGGGAGGGGAAGGAGAAGGCGATTGTAAGCCGCTCTGAGACTCCTTTGGGTAATGAAGGGCAGGGTATAAATCCCTCCTCTTCCTCCTTGTCTCTTGCCTTGAAAACCCTATGCGGGGTTGCTGAAAGTGGTTTTCGGGACTTGATAGCACATGATTATTACATTAATGGCATCACAGCTTACAGGACTGTATTTGTTCCTGTAGGCATTGAAGCCCTCCCCAAGGGGCAGAGGGCGTGGGTTGGAAAACAGGGACGCAGGCTTCTCATACTTGTGGGAATAGATCGGTGTTAATGCCGTCATGGGCTCAACATCCAGGTAAATATGTTGGGTTGGATCTGGTAATAGATTTCTGCTAATGGGGGGGGGGGCTTGCTCGTCCCCCCTCGCACTGCATCCCCCCCAAGCTGTTCTAGTGGGGAATCGCTGTCTCCCAGGAGTAACGTTTTGGGTTGCAGCGGGATGGGGGGGGGAGTGAGAAACTCCTGTTCTGCTGACGAGAATCCCTTCTGCAAGTGGAAACCAGCGCTGGGTCCGATCCATTGTGTGCTGAGTGGGTGGAGGCTCCTACTACCCAGGGGTATAACAAGAGATAAAATGTTCATTGATTTTTTTCCAGCCTTGCCTTCCCACCATGTACGGCCTTCCAGGTGTAGGGTTGCCAGCTCTGGATTGGGAATTGCATGGAGATTTTTGAGGTGGAGCCTGGGGGGGGGGTTGGGGAGGGGGGGACCTCGGCAGAGTATAATGCCATAGCGTCCATCCTCCAAAGCGGCCATTTTCCTTCAGGGCATTGACCTCGGTCATCTGAATATCAATTGTAAGAACGGGAGATCTCCAGGCCTCACCTGGAGTTGGCAACCCTATCCAGGATGCTTGCCCCACCACTGCCCATCCAAATATGACCAATTAGTAGCAGGCAGACACAGCTGGCGGACAGATGTTTCAGCGCCCACTCCCCAATGCTCAAAGTCTTCCTTTCCCCGTCTGCTATGGATATGCTGCTGTCCCTAAGGGAATGGCATGAAACCTGGTTGTTAAGACAGAGGAGTTTTCCGGGCTGGCAGAAATAGGTTGCACTTGTTTCCCCTCTGGATTTTTAGCAGTGCGGCGGCAGCAGCAGTCGCAGCCGCTTCCACCAAGAAAGCTTTGCACAGGGGAAGTAAAGGTCAAATTAGACATTGCCCAGGAGATGCCTGGAACAAGTCTCCCCATGTGTGTGGCTACCTTCATGCATGTTAGATAATGCACTTTCGGTGGGCTTTAGTACCAGCTCTGGCTTGGGAAATTTAGGAGATTTGGGAGGGCAGAGCCCGGGGAAGGCATCATTTGGGGAGGAGAGGGGGTTCAGCAGGGATACGACTCCATAGAATCTATCCTCCAAAGCTGCCGTTTCCTCCAGGGGGACTGGCGTCTGTTGCCTGGAGATCAGCTCTGATTCCGGCAGATCTTCAGCCACCACCTGGAAGTTGGCAGCCCTAGCTTTAGTAGTCATTTGCAGCACAGGATAATCCCTTTGTAACATGGAATAAACGATTCTTAAAGTGGGTTGAGGGTGCATTGAAAGTATGTTATCCAGCTTGTGTGAAAGCAGCTAGCTAGAATGAAAGGTAGCAATTGGAGGATCAATTCTCAAACCAAGAAATGGCAAGGAGGGAGGGGGTGGTTTACGTCTGCCCCTTCCCACCGTAAACACCAGTTGTTTGTTTGGCATACCGCATGAACACATGAATTTGCCTTATATTGAATCTGTCCATGGGTCCATCAAGATCAGTATGATCTACTCAGATTTGCGGTGGCTCTCCAGAGTCTCAGGCAGGGGTCTTTCACATCACCTACAGCCTGGACCTTTTAGACTGGAGATGGTGGAGATTGAACCTGGGATCTTCTGCATGCCAAACAGATGTTCTACCGTGGAGCCACATCCTCTCCGCTATCACACTCAAAGAGTGATTAAAATGTGGAATTTGCTGCCAGAGGATGTTGTGATGGCTACAGGAATAGATGGCTTTAAAAAGGGATTAGGTAGATTCATGGAGGATAGGTGGCTACTAGCCATGGTGACTGAGGGGAACCTCCATGTTCAGAGGCACTAAACCTCTGAATCCCAGAGCCAGGAGGCGACAACAGGGGACGGCCTCGGCCTCTGTGCCCTGTGGTTGGCTCTCCAGAGCAACTGGTAGGCCACTGAGAGATGGGCTGATGGACTAGACCAGTGGTGGGCAAACTGTGGCTCGGGAGCCGTATGCGGCTCTTTCACATATATTATGTGGCTCCCCGCAGGGTGGCTGGGGAAGCTAAATATCATTAGCAAACAAATATCATTGGACAAATTAATATCATTATCAATATCTGCTTTTACTCCTTTTGTTATTATTTTTGGCAGTCTCATTTAATGTTAATAAAAAGCAAATTTGCTTATTTTCCAATAAAGGCAGGTAATATTTGTTCATGTCTTGTGGCTCTCAAACACCTGATGTTTATTCTATGCGGCTCTTACGTTAAGCAAGTTTGGCCACCCCTGTTCTAGGTGGCTCTTATGCTGAGCAAGTTTGCCCACCCCTGGACTAGACGGACCACTGGTCTGATCCAGCAGGGCTCTTCTTATGTTCTTATGAGGGGAAGGCATCGACCTTTCCTGCTGGACCTCCAGAGGAACTAGTTGGCCACTGTGAGAGACAGGATGCTGGACTGGATGTTCTTATGAGGGGAAGGCATCGACCTTTGCTGCTGGACCTCCAGAGGAACTAGTTGGCCACTGTGAGAGACAGGATGCTGGACTGGATGGACCACTGCTCTGATCCAGCAGGGTTCTTCTTATGTTCTTATCAGGAAAAGAAACTCTTGAAGTTGTTTTTTAATTTAAAAAAAAATTCCAGCCAGGAGACTGATTGACACATCTCCCATGTCAACCTAGTTTGGCCCTTAGCCTTGGTTTTCAAGGGGATCTGTTCTATCAGAATACATTAAACAGAGGAAGAATAAGGTAGCCACCCTCCAGGTGCGGCCTGGGAAGCGCTTGGAATTACATCTGATCTCCAGACTGCAGAGGTCAGTTCCCCCACAGAAAATGGCTCCTTTGGTCCTGACCTGGAGAGCCCAGGGAAGCCCAATCACGTCAGATCTTGGAGGCTAAACAGGTTTGACTTTTTATTTATTTATTTATTTATTTTTCGCATTTATATCCCGCCCTCCCCGCAAGCGGGCTCAGGGCGGCTTACATGGGCCTCAGGCCTGATCGATACATTGACCTATAAAATCATTTAAAAACATTACCATAAATAACATTAACCACATAAATAATCATAAAAGCTTCCATAAAACAGCGTTCGATGGCAACCAAGTGGCAGGTCTGCCCCCCCCCCCCCCATGGCCATCGCCGAGACCGTGTTGGCAAGTACCTGGATGGGAGACCTTCTTGGAATATCAGAGGTGGGAGGGCAGGGGCAGGCTTTATTCAGCCACCTCTCTGAATATTCTCCAGGCCCTCAGTAGGGGCCAGTCACCAGAGATCCTTGACTTTCAGGTGCGCACGCGCGCACACACACACACACACGAAAAATACACCCCCCCCCCCGAAAATGGCTCCTTTGGAGTATAGAGTCTATGGCACTATATCCAACTGAGGCCAGTCCCCTCCCCAAAACCCACCCTTCCCAGGCTCCACTCCACATGTCCAGAAATTTTCTAACCCGGAGTTGGTAACCTAAGTAAGAGGTGTGAGAAACCACAGTTGTTTAAACAGTGTTTTATCAAGTGACATAGAGAGGCACGTTTAGAAAGATAAAGGCCTGGAAAGGGTATAACAAGACTCTTGTTCTGTTGCAGATCCGTGCTTATATATCCCTCGTTTTGCGCATATGCTGGAGTTTGGGGATAAGAACCATGAGGTCTCCATGACGGCCCTGAGGCTGCTGCAGCAGATGAAGAGGGACTGGATGCACACGGGGCGCCGGCCGTCGGGCCTTTGTGGAGCAGGTACTGCAGAACTGGCTCAAACTGTTCAAGGCACTGAGCGGTGGCTGTCACACAGAAACTCTGCTTTGGACGCAGTGCCGTTTTCGTATTTCGTTTTGCAAAAGAAGAGTGGACCACACACTCTCGCTTGTAGAATTTCATGCCTTTGGGCTAAATTTGTATACAGAGATCTTAAAAATATCAAACTGAAGGGAGTGGGAAAGGAGCTTCGAGGTTAGCATCGTTCAGTCCCTGGCGTTGTGCCTGGATAACATGCATACTTCTAGCAGATGAATCCATGTGCCAGAATTCCCAGAAGTGCAGAGCACAAGATTCCCAAGTGTATCACATTAGAGAGTTCTGTAGGAAACAGAGCCAAATGATTATCTCAGTTTTAAGAAGGGTTCTGCTGGACTGACTAAAGCGGGGACATGATAGAGCTTTATAAAGTTACGTATGGGGTGGAGAGAGCTGACAAAGCGAATTTCCCCCCCTCTCCCTAAATACTAGAACTCAAGGGTATCCAATGAAGCTGATGGGTAGTAGGTTCAGGATGGACAAAAGGAAATAACGTCTTCACACAGAGAGCGATTAAAATGTGGAATTCACTGCCAGAGGATGTAGTGATGGCCACAGGCATAAACAGCTCTAAAAGGGGATTAGATAGATTCATGGAGGAGAAGTCCAGGGGGTCCTTTGGGGGCGGAGTGAGGCGGAGAGCAGCTCCGCCAGCTCAGGAGGAGCAGTAGGGCAGCCACGGGCCGAACCAGATTCTCTGATCTGATTCGGCCCGCCGCTGAATTGCCAATATTCGGCAGCAACTTTTAAAGCGACTGTAGGGTAGGGGGTTTGAGGCAGAGGCTCCAAACTTGCAGAGTAGCTTCTGGGACCTCTCCCACAAATGCCTACCAAGTTTCAAGAAGATTGGACTAGGGGGTCCAATTCTACGGGCCTCCAAACGGGTTGCCCCCATTCCCTCCATTGTTCTCTATGGTGGGAAAAAAGTAACATTTTTTCCTACCATAGAGAACAATGGAGGGGATGGCGCAACCTGTTTGGGGGCCCATAGAATTGGACCCCGTGGTCCAATCTTCTTGAAACTTGGTGGATATTTCAAGGAGAGGCCCCAGCAGCTATCCTGCAAGTTTGGAGCCTCTCCCTCAAACCCCCTTTCCTCCAGCCCCTCATATACCCTATGAGTTTTTACCATTGATTTCAATGGTCCATAGGGTATAATGGGGCTGAAACTGACATTCCCTTTCTGACACACTTCCAGTGATGTCAGGGGACGTGGCATATGCTAATGAGTTATGCTAATGAGCTCCTGCACCTCTTTTTCTACGAAAGGACCCCTGGAGAAGTCTATCAATGGCTGCTAGCCCTGGTGGCTGAGGGGAAACTCCGCATTCAGAGGCACTAAACCTCTGAATCCCAGAGCCTGGAGGCAACATCAGGGGATGGCCTCGGCCTCTATGCCTTATTTTTGGCCCCCCCAGAGGAACTGGTTGGCCACAGTGTGAGACAGGATGCTGAATTAGACAGACCACTGGTCTGATCTAGCAGGGCTCTTCTTATGTTCCTATTGGACTGGGATCACTCAAGTCCAGTGTTCTGTTTCCAAAATATCCTGGCTGACAAGCCGAGCACACAGGTAACAGTCAGTGTTTTATAATGGTTAGAAGGTTGGACTGTGATCTGAGAGACCCAGGTTTGAGCCTCTTCCACCCCACCCCCACCCCCGGGGCACACACTCTCAGCCCAACCTACATCACAAGGTTGTTGTGAGGATAAAATGGAGGAGGGGAGAATGTAAGCCATTTTGGGGTCCCCACTGGTGAGAAAAGTGGGCTATGAATTGGGTTGCCAACTTCCAGGCAGTGGCTGGAGACTTCCCGGAATTGCAACTGGTCTCTCGGCAACAGAGATCAGTTCTTCTGGAAAAAATAACTACTTTGGCAGGCAGACTTCATGGCATTATACCTTGCTGAGATCCCTCCTCTCCAAAACTCCACCCTCCCCAGGCTCCACCCCCAAAATGCCCAGGTATTTTCCAACCCACACCTGTCAATCCTAGCTATAAATGGATTAAATAATAACCTTTACAATGCTGATAATCCACAGTACCATGTATTTAGAGAGGTATACTACCTCTGAACATGGAATTTCTGTTTAGCTACTGTGGCTCACGGCCATCGATAGTCTCATTTTCTGTGGGATCGTCTTAATCAATTTTTAAAAGTATTATCCAGCTGGCAGCAGGATATTAAATAGAAACCTTGGAGTTAAAGCACATTTTTCTCTGTCTTGGGAGAAGAGAAGGGGGGGAAACGGTTGGGGAAATATAATCTCCCAAGCAGGAGATTCTTGTTTTAAAGTCTGTCGTCCAAATGCATGTAACACAGAAATGCATAGAGAAAAACCCCTACAAGCTGCGCATGGCGAACTGTAGGAAGCACGATCCTTGCTGGTCCCAATGGGTCCTGGATCAGACGTATCAAATTAAAACATGCATATTACCTCTCAGATATGCCACATTTTTTTTTTTAAAGGAGGATCTTTAAACCTTGGTCTGATTTTTAAATAAGTGTGATCTTGACTGAACCACTTTTTCCTGAGGCAGATGGAGATGGTAGGTTATATAAACAAGGAAACAAGGCCAAACATGTGACAGATATATGCAAAAGGTAAATTTGGGGACACTGTTTGATGGGAGAGGAACCCTTTTTTCTGCCTTGGTGACAACAAAGCCTACCTTCTTATTTATAGCTCCCCATCTCTGTAGCTACTTACTTTCAGCACCAGATTTCATTCGCCATTTGCTAGGTCAGGGTTTCCGACCTTTCTGAGCCTGTGGGCACCTTTAGAATTCTCATGGGCACAGCCACAACATGGCTGCCACAGGCGGTGGAACTGACTACAAAATGGCTGCCACAGGTTGCAGAACCAGTTACAAAATGGCTGCCACAGGATGCAGAGCCAACTACAAAATGGCTGCCACAGGAGGCAGAGCCAATGACAAAATGGCTGCTACAGGAGGCAGAACCAGTTACAAACTGGCTGCCACAAGATGCAGAGCCAACTACAAAATGGCTGCCACAGGAGGCAGAGCCAGCCACACAATGTCAGGCAGTGAGGCGATGCATAATTCTAACAGTTAACTCTTCAACAATAGATTTCCAGTGGCCAGTCAGAAGCTCTGCTGGGCAAAAGCTCACTTTTGCTCTGCTCACTTTCTGAAAACACGTGACAGGCACCAGGAAAAGTGTTGGTGGGTGCCATGGCACCCGTGGGCACCATGTTGGAGACCTCTGTTCTAGGTTAATTGCCCGGATTGTTGGGGTGAGGCAAATGTTTCGGATAGCTGGTTTCCCCCCTCCTCGTCAAGCAGAACCCTTTCCTAGCTATCAGTTGCCCTGAGATTGCAGAGGTTGATGAGATGGACATCTTGGCCTTTGATACTGGCCAGGGGACTAGTTTCTGGTGGGGTAGCCGTGTTGGTCTGCAGTAGAAGAGCAAGATTTTAGTCCAGTAGACCTTAAAGACTAACAGGGTTTCCAGGATATCAGCTTTCAAGGATCACAGTTCCCTTCCCCAGATACCGGCCTCGACTCTCAAGACCATATACCCTGAAAATCTTGTCAGTCTAAGGTGCTGACGGGATTTGAGTCTGGCCAGAGGACTAACAGGCATTCTTACTTGGATCCAGTAATCAAGGCGGATCAGCCTCTTGCCAGAGGATATAAATCCTGTTTGTCAAACTGATCTCTTCCCCCTCGAAAGAGCTCTCTCAGCCCCACCTTCCTCACAGGTTGTCTGTTGTGAGGAGGGGAAGGGAAGGAGATTGTAAGCTGCTCTGAGTGAAGAGCTGGGTATACATCCAGTCTCCTCTTCCTCCTCCTCCTGACTCCAGAGTATTGATCAGTATTACCCTGGGCATGTAAGAAAGGGCCACAAGAGCCACACAGTGGCTCATCCCTATCCCTTCCTGCTCTCTCTTCTTGTGGTCTGCCTAAATCCACAGAATCAGCATTGCTGTCAGATGGCCATCTAGCCTCTGCCTAAAAACATCCAGAGGAGAGCCCCAGAGAAGTCACCCAGAGAGCTTCCATAGCAGATTGGGGATTTGACTCCCAAAAGGGGGGACGGGGACTAAACCAACCGAGGAAAAACCTCCCAAGGAAGTTGATTGATTGATTGATTGATTGATTGATTAGTTTCGATTTATATCCCTTCTTGCCCACCTAGGCAGGCTCAAGGCAGCATTTAGAAAACTTATTGAGGGCCAAAAGTGAAAAACACAAGTAAGTATAGACAAAAGGGTATTTATTTCAAAGACATATAAAAACCTTGTTAGGGGCCCAAGTAGAGCCTCAAAAAATGTTCAAAGTGACAAATGCACAAAAAAAGAACAGCATATGCTGGCGCGTTTTGGCTCCCAAGAGCCTTCTTCAGAATGAAATGTTCATCCAATCTGGAATTGAATGACACACCAAAAGATTTCTATTTGGGGCCACAAATATATCTGGTCTGGTGTCAGAAGTTGTTGCTTATACTGGAAATAACATCAGTACCAGTATGTACCTCCCAGTTGAGGTCCTAAGAGTGCAAGTAAAATTGCCTTATCAGGGACAATGTGATGTATTGGAACATTCCATTTTTGGTCCTATATTATTAATTGTTTATTGCCTTACATGTGTTTCAGGGACTTTGTTGCTTGGTGTATTTTATCCTCTGTACTATTTGACCTCTGAAGAAGGCTCTTGTGAGCCGAAACATGTCGGGTCATACACTGTTCTTCTTTGTGCATTTTGTCGCTTTTAACATTTTATGAGGCTTTACCTGGGCCCCCACAAGGTTTTTTGATGTCTTTGAAATAAACACTCTCTTGTCTATACAGATTGGGGATTTGAACCTGGATTTTCCAGATCCTAGGCAGACACTTTAACCACTCCACTATACTAACTCTCAACGAGTAGTTCTCTTGGGGATCTCCCTGCCCCCTCCCCCAACAGCCCCCTCCTCTTGACATGAGCCGCTTTGGAGACCACTGTCTGAACACCAGCATATAAATATAATAAATGTTGGTTTGCAGAATGATCTTTTTCCGAACGGCTTAATTTGACTACAAAAGTAACTTTTGAACCAAAGTTTGGTTTAATCATTTTGCATTCAAGCCTAGAGCTAATTATAAATATTTTACGCTTAATATGAAGATCAGAAATCCCAGCGGGGTTTATGATTCACTATATTTTTCTGGCCTCCTCCGATTGAACTGCCTTTTGATGTAGACCTTTCCCCGTTCTGTGCTCTAGCTCTGCTGGTTGCGGCAAGGATGCACGATTTCCGGCGCACTGTTAAAGAAGTCATCCGGGTGGTTAAAGTTGGCGAGTCTACATTAAGGAAAAGGTAGGTCACGTTGCGGCACTCTCTCCCCCCCCCCCCCCCGGCGCGCCCCCGCTTATGATTCAGAGTGATGCAGAGGTTTGGCGTTTGCTGCTGTGATAATGATTCTTCCCTCTTTCTAGAAAGGAATCATTTGCAAGTAAGGTCATGGTGTTTTTTGCATAAAGTGCTGCCGCAGCTGCGTGACAGGCGGAGGGAGTGAACGGTGGTGTATGTCAGGGCTGTGAGTGGTTCCGCACAAATCTAGAATTGGGAAAAGACTCAGGCTGCGGCCACACACACTCAGCAACCCACTTTCGATCCACTTTCAGTGCACTTCCCAACTGGATTTTGCCAGTTCACACAGTAAAATCCAGCTGGAAAATGGATCGAAAGTGGATTATTGAGTGTGTGCGACTGCAGCCTGGTCCGGTGGCACCAACAGAATTCCAACAGAAGATCAACAAAGTGAGCTTTGGCTCACACAACCTTATTGTTGTTCTTATTGCCTTTGAGTCGCGGCTGACTGATGGCGACCCCACAGGGTTTACAAGGCAAGAGGCCTTCAGAGGTGGTTTGCCATTGCCTGCCTCTGTGTGGCTGCTCTGGACTTCCTTGGTGGCCTCTCACCTATGTACTAACCAAGGCTGAGCCTGCTTAGCTTATGAGATCGGGCTAACCGTGGCCTCCAGGCAAGAGATGTTCAGAGGTGGTTTGCCATTGGCTGCTTCTGCATGGCAACCCTGGACTTCCTTCGTGGTCACCTATCCAAATGCTAACCAGGGCTTACCCTCCTTAGCTTCCAAGATCTGACCAGATCTGGCTAGCCTGGGCCATCCAGGTCAGGTCCGTAAAACCTTACACCCTGGAGACTTTTGTTGGTCTTTAAGGGGCTACCGGGCTCGAATTATGTCCTGCCACTACAGACCAGCTACCCACCTGAATCTAGAAGCAGAAAGTTTATCCTGTCCATTAATTATCTGCTGTTGTTGTCGACACTCAAGGCGGACTTTGGAGTTACAAAAAATACTGCAATAAACACCGGGACAACACATCCAATAAAACTGGATTATGCAATTCAGAGAACAGTGAAATAAAGGCATTACAGCGCATTACAGGCATTACAGCTGCATGAATTGGGGTGGGGTGGGGGGGTGGGAGAGAAAGTTGTGCAAAATAAGTTCCAAGTCAGCGTGTTCTCCAGCCCGGAGTCTTCAGGTGCTGGGCGTGGTGCTAGATTTGGAAACGGGAGGTTCTGAGGCCTCGGGAAGAGAAGGTTCTGTTTGGGCAAGTATTTGGGTGAGTGCCCTCTTTGGAATACCAGTAGTCAGGAGGCGGGGGCAGGCTTTATTCAGCCACCTCTCTGAATATCCTCCAGGCCCCCAGTAGGGGTCAGTCACCAGGGGTTGCCATGACTTCCAGGTACACACACGCACATACACACGTACACGATTTTAAAAAAACACACAAAAAAGTCTTGCTGGGCAAAAGCCCCACCTGGCCTGCTTTCTAAAAAACACCAAGAAAGGCACCTGTGGGGACCACTGGTTTATACGATGGGAATCCACTGGTCTTTAAGATGCTACTAGACTTGACTCTTCCTCTTCTGCTCCAGAACAACACGGCAGCCCACTGAAAACGGCCTTTAAACCTAAGCCCGTGAAAACGTTTTCCATTTGTGATGTGAACTGGGAAGTAGGTTTGGAAGGTGTCGGCTTTGTGAGGTAACTTTGTTGCCGGGTTTGAGAAATTCAGATATCCCATGGAGAAGCTTTCCCTGGCGACTTTTCTGCAGGTTTTATTATGGAGACGTTAGTCTGGCTGAGGACAGACTGGCGAGGTGGCCCGGAACAGCTGCGGGGCCAAAAGCTGCGCGGGAAAAGCAGCCCAGGGTGCTCCATTCACACCGGCTGCAACGTTCCGGAGAGGAGGTGTGCGGTTGCCGGCTGTTTCAAGCCGCAGCAGCCGAAACAGCCCATCCACACTTCTGGCGGTGCAAGCAACGCACCATTGGCGCGTCCACACCCACCGGAAGCAGCAGCAATGTGCACCCAGCTGCTGGACACCGGTTCCCCGGGGTCTCCGCCTGAAGCGCAAGGACGGGTGAGTGCGCGCGGGCGGTGGGGGACAGCTGCAGCTGTCTGGATGGCCTCTCTGCCTCCGCCTCTAAAGCGGAGGCTCAGTGGGCCACCTTGCCAATCTGTCCTCAGCCTCTGTTTGATTTCCAAAGCAAAAGAGTTTTCTATTGTGTTACCTAATCGAAGCAAACCGTTTGAGCTAGCAAAGGCTTTTGTGCCCTTTTGCTGTTGTCCTTGGCTAGAAATCCGAAAATTAATACGGACAGGCTGTGTGCTGGAGTGTTAAGGATGTCTTTCCATCCTCTTCTATCCAAAATAACGTTCAAGGAAAATAAAACGGTCACAAAATTGGTTTTTTTGGTTAATTTTTCTATTGCTGGTATGCAGTGTTCCCTCTAAACTGAGTTAGTGTGAGCTAGCTCACAGTTTTTTAGCCTCTGGCTCACATATTTTTGTCTTAGCTCAGGAAGGATAGCTCCAGAGCAAACTAATTTATGCAGTAGCCAAATCGCTCGCCTACAGCTTTAATGCCAGTAGCTCACAAAGTAGAAATTTTGCTCACAGGACTCCACAGCTTAGGGGGAGCATTGCTACCAGCTCTGGGTTCGGAAATACTTGGAGACTGGGGGGGGGGGGAGCCTGGGGAGGGCGGGGTTTGGGGAGGACAGGGGTTTTGGGTGGGGTACAATGTCATAGAATCCACCCTCCAAAGTGGCCATGTTCTCCAGGGGAACTAATCTCCGTCATCTGGAAATCTGTTGTAAAAGTGGAAGATCTCCAGGCCCCACCTGGAGGTTGGCAACCATAACTGCTGTTGTTTCCCCCAAGAACACTGGATTTCCCCCTCTCCTTTTGTTAAAATATTAATGGCTGGTGGGTGATCCGCTTGGGAGCGATTGCTCTTTCAGAATGCTGTTTTTCATTTACAGGAAAAAACCCAAGTGCTACAGGTTTCCATTTGGGATTACTCGGTACTCTCTAATAGAGGCAAATAAATTATTCTGCTTGATTCGGTCGGCTGAAAATTCTCCATAGCTGGGCTGACAGTAGAGTAGATGGTTAACCATCTGCTGTTTAATTAATCAATTACTGTTAGATTTAAATATATTTGCACAGTTGCAGAGCTTCAATATTGAAGATACTGATACGGAAGGGATGGTAAAATATCTCACAGTTTGCATCAACGAAAACTGCTAATCCACTGCTTGAAGAAAAGGCCATCTCTTATACTTTGCATTTCATAATAAAAAAATACTGTAGTGGAATGTGGGGTTTTTTGGGTGCTGTCAAGCCACAGCCGATTTATGGCGACTCTGTGAGATTTTCAAGGCAAGAGACTTTCAGATGTGGTTTGCCATTGCTTGCCTCTGTGAAGCAGCCCTGGACTTCCTCAGTGATTTCTCGTGCAAGTACTGTTAGCCACAACGTATAGATGGAACAGTCTGTCTAGGGCAGTGATGCTCTGTATTCTTGGCGCTTGAGGAGCAACAGTGGGAGGGCTTCTGAAGTTCTGGCCCTGCTGGTGGACCTCCTGATGGCACCTGGTATTTTTGGCCGCTGGGTGACACAGAGTGTTGGACTGGATGGGCCATTCACCTGATCCAACATTGGCTTCTTTTATGTTCTTAAGGAAAGAGAGGCATGAAGGGGACCTGGAGGTGGGCACAAAGGTGGCACTAGACATTGTCTGCACAGGGCCCCCAAATCTGGAGCTGACACTGCTTCTGACTGTTAGTCACTTGGAAGGCGGCAGTAGTGGGAGGCTTTGAGGGAAGGGCTGTAGCTCAGCGGTAGAGCATCTACTTGGCATGTAGAGGATCCCAGGGTTCAATCCCCAGCATCTCCAGTTAAAAGGACCAGGCAGTAGGTGATGTGAAAGACCTCCGCCTGAGACTCTGGAGAGTGGCTTCCTTAGACAATACCAACCTTGATGGACCGAGGGTCTAAGTCAGTATAGGGCAGCTTCATGTGTGTTTCATGAGTCTGTGTGCTTGTAGACTTCTGGGGACATCTCTTCGGGAAACAAGCTGGTAGACTAGTTGGTGGTTTGGTCTGGCCCATTAGAGTGGTTTCTTTCGTTCTTACGATGCCTGTCCACCATTACAGATTTTCTCACTTGATCATCTCTGATAAGTTGAGGAAGATGCCTTTGTTCTTGGTAGGGTTGTTAGCCTCCAAGTGGGGCCTGGAGATCTCCCGGAATCACAACTGATCTCCAGGCTACGGAGATCAGTTCCCTTGGAGAAAGTGGCTGCTATGGAGGGTGGACTCTATGGGATTACACCCTGCTAAGGTCCCCACCCTCTCCAAACCTTCGTCCCCTGGCTCTACAGATCACTAGGAGTTTCTCAGCCTGGAGCTGGCAACCCTAGTTCTTAGGTGCATCGTTTCAAAGCCACTGTGCTCTCTTTAATTGAGCAACATCCCTGTAAGTGGATTGAAAGCTTGGAGTCCTCCTAAACAGCAGCTACTTTACGCAACTTCCAAATGATCTGGCTAGATCATTGGCACATATAGCCTTCCTTCTATTTGAGTTGATAGCAAATGTGTTGAATTGTCATGGAAGCACATTCTGTCGCGTTTTTTTTTTTTTTAAACCCTATGAAGCAGCGTAAACTGCAAAATTCATGCTTTGAAATGTTTACCCAGGTCATGTACATCAACTAAATTGACAGTGTTATTTACTTTGACAAGGTAAACGTGACAGCTGAATTATTTTCAGGACGCTATAATTACAACTGTATTTATCACAAATCCATAAAACATGATTGATGGTTCTCAAATAACCCCCACATTATATTGCATTTATCGTAAGCGTATTTAAAAACAAATGTTTTTGAGTACGCCTCTCTGAGCTCAAGATCTCCCCCCCTCTCCCTCTTCCTTTTTAGGGAGGAATGAAATTTAGATTCTTGAATTGTCATTAAGGAGAAGTTGGCTGAATTAATAAGCACTTACTTCATGTACTTGTTAAATACACATATACTCACGCTCTGTCTTTAGAACAAATTCTCTGTGAGACGGAAGGCCTATTCATTTGGAACTTTCTACCCATAAGAGAGAAGAAGAGATTGAATTTATACCCCACCCTTCAATACCGGAAGAAGTCTCAGAGTGGCTTACACCTCCTTTCCCTTCCCCTCCCTGCAACAGGCACCCTGTGAGATAGGTGGGGCTGAGAGAGCTCTCTCGAGAACTACCCTTGAGAGAACAGCTCTGAGAGAACTTGTGACTGACCCAAAGTCACACCAGCAGCTGCATGTGGAGGAGTGGGGAATCAAACCCAGTTCTCCCAGATTAGAGTCCATGCCCCTAATTACTACACCAAACTGCCTCTCGAGGACCTTTGCTGGAGAACCTTTGCTGGATCAGATCAAAGATCTGCCTGGTTCCACCTCCCCAGTGGCCAGCCAGGTACCGCAAGAAGGTTTTCAAGGCAACAGCTGCCCCCTGTTGTTAACCCCCCTTCCCCTGCAACTGATGGTTAGAGGTACACTGCCTCTGAACTTGGAGGTTCTGTTGAACCGTCATGGCTCATAGCTAGTGAAAGCCCTGCCCTCCATGAGTTGATATCCAGGGAGAGAGTAGAGAGGGGTCTCACACTTCCTCTTCCCTTCCAGCACTGACCTTTCTTGTTTAAATTATGGTTGCCAGCCTCCAGGTGGTGGCTGGAGATCTCCTGGCATTACAGCTGATCTCCAGGTGACAGGGATCAGTTCCCCTGGAGAAAACGGCTGTTTTGGAGGGTAGACCTTATGGCTTTATATCCCACTGAGGTCCTGTCCTCCCCAAGCTCCCCCCCCCAAAAAAAATCTCCAGGAATTTCCCAGCCTGGACTTGGCATCCCTAACTTGCAGATGGTTGCAGTTCATTTAGGCAGTTTCTGCTTGGAGTGAAGTGAGCAAGAACCCACATAAGCATCTAAGTTGAGATTCTCAGTCTCTCTCTGGGTTGACCCTTGGGGCACAGCATCGTCTGGAGTTATAGTGATATGAATTTCAGGTTGGGTTAAGAACATAAGAGAAGCCAATGTTGGATCAGGCCAGTGGCCCATCCAGTCCAACACTCTGTCACACAGTGGCCAAAAACACCAGGCGCCATCAGGCGGTCCAGCAGTGGGGCCAGGACACTAGAAGCCCTCTCACAGGCCCCCCCCCAAGCACCAAGAATAAAACTTCGTTGGTCTTAAAAGTGCCACTGGATTCCAACTCTACTTTACAGTGCTTTATAGCCTTTACAGTGCTACTGGACTCGAATCCTGGTCTTCCACGAGAGGAAATTGCTTTTCTCAAAGACATGCTTCCTTAAGACCAGAGTACTCTGCTTAACAGGAGATGTTAGCTAGAGCAAAGAAGTCCACCGAGAAGGGGGGGGGGGGAGGAAACAGGATTTAAATTCTGCATAAATTATGCAAGCTTAATCTTCATAATGTCTTATTTTGCATAATTTATTCTACTTCTGCCAGTCCTGGGAGGATGCATAGAGCCCTGCAAGCCTCCAGTACCCAGCCCCAAGATCTAAATGCCCACTTCGTTCTGGCTCCCTCCCCTCCCCTGGGTGTCTTTTCGATCTGAAGACGGCATGATCAGTGTCCCTTGAGTCGCCTTGTATGGCAACTGGGATCCAAAGTTAGTCCACAAAAAATAAGCAACAAAGAATCTCAAGTTATGATGGCAACCGTAAGCAGTGGCCTGAATCCCCAGAAACACCAGCTGCAGACACCAACCAAAGTTAGGATCTAACGCACTGTAAAGACTATGGCTGCGGTCACACGGCCCTTAAATGCGGGAGGAAGGGATATTTCCTCCCGCATTTAAAGGGGCTGTCTACAATGGCTGCAGAAAGTCCCGCGCTGAAGCGGGCTCAAATGCGGGTTCCTCCCGCATTTTCTGACCCCGGGAAAATCAACAGTCTTCCCAGGAGTCGTGGGAGGAACCTGCATTTGAGGTATCTGGACAGCCCTCTCTCGCAATCATTGCGAGAGTTGGGGCTGTCCAGATGGTCCCGTCGGCCATTCCCCCCCCCCCCCTTTTTACACTTGGGCGCTTGGGCAGTCAAGCGTCCAAGTGTAAAAGGGGAAACCCCCCCCCCCAAACTTACCAGGCGGCTGGCGGGTCCTTTGCCGCCGCTTCCGCTGCCTCTTCCGCAGCCACCGCTTTTGCCGCTGCCGTGGCCGCCTCTTCTGTGGCCACCGCCGCTTCTGCCGCTGTTGCTTCTGCCGCCGCTGCCTCTGCTGCTGCGGCCGCCTCTTCCGCCGCCGCAGGGGTTGGGATGTGTAGACTTAAAGGGGCCGTGTGACCGCAGCCTACAAAGCACCGTAAAGCAGAGTTTGAATCCAGTGGCACCTTTAAGACCAACAAAGTTTTATTCTGGGTATATGCATTCATGTGCACGCACAGTTCTTCAGATACCAGAACAAATTTTGAGTCTTGTGGAACTTTTAAGATCAACAAAGTTTTATTCTGGGTATAAGCTTTCGTGGGCATGCATACTTCTTTAGATACCAGAACAAAGTTTGAATCCAGTGGCACTTTTAGCACTATCAAAGTTTTATTCTGGGTATAAGCTTTTGTGTGCCTGCACACGAAAGCCCAGAGTTAAACTCTGTTGGTCTTAAAAGCGCCACTGGACCCAAACTTTGTTATAGAGAAAGACAGTTAGTTAGGCTTCATGTCTGCTATGTATCAATGATGAATTCCCGTAAACTACAGATCCCAGCATGCATCGCCTGTAGCAATGAAGGATATTTTTGAGAGCAAGCAGCACTTGTTTCTTTGCAACAAGTTGTGTTGACTTCTGCAATTTGACATGGGCGTTGTATTGAAAAAGGGCAGGCGAGATGAGAGAAAGTTATATTAAGCACCGTAATGAAAACCACAAGATGTTGGTGGTTAGTGGATACGTGTGAGTCAAGATGGATCTCGAATCAGCTGTCAAGCAGATGGCGGACTTGGGAATTTGGGATGCTACCCAAAGGAAAAAAGAATGTTTGTTATGAATGGAAGTGCAGGACTTTATTTGGTATCTGGCTATAAATTTCATTGGAGATGCACCAGGGATGGCTTTGCTAAATTAAGTAGTTGTCCCGGAATACACATTAGAGCAGTTTTGAAGCAGTGTCACTGGCTGTATTGAAAACGCCTTTGCCAGTATGTTCGGCAGGGATCCAGTCTGAGCATCTTCCTAGTTTCCTTCCAGCGTGTTAGTAGATCAAGCTGTCAGGATTCCCTTCTGTGGAGAGTGGGCCATTTTCCCGTGGAATTTCCTTTGGAGCAAGTCTAACGTTTCAGGCAGGGGTTTGCTCCAAAGGAGTTAAGGATGCGCTAGTAATGTAGACTTTGGCTCTTCTGATTTCACACTCGCTTAAGCAGTTGCCGGCGTAGCTGACACTGGGGAGTTTCAACCACAGAACCCATCTGGAAACAGCAAGTCTCATTTTTTCTCGCCCCGTCTTTCTCCTTAGATTAGCGTTGGGACAAAGGGACAAAGTAAAATCCTAGTCTGTAGGCCTCAGCCTGGGCTCTCGATTGCAAATTATGTCTGTCTGCTTGGTGTGGAACGATGACTCTTCTTCTCTTTGAGAGCTTGTGTGTATGTGGTGTAGAGAGCCAGTGGTGTAGTGGTTAAGTGCGCGGACTCTAATCTGGGAGAACCAGGTTTGATTCCAGACTCCTCCACATGCACCTGCTGGATGACCTTGGGCAAGCCATAGCTCTGTACCAGCCGTTCCCTCAAGGACAGTTGTCTCAGAGCTCTCTCAGCCCCACCTACCTCACAGGGTGTCCGTTGTGGGGAGGGGAAGGGAAAGGAGATTGTAAGCCGCTCTGAGACTCCCTTGGGTAGTGAAGGGTGGGGTATAAATCCAATCTCTTCTTCTTCTTCTTCTTCTTCTATGTTGTGCCTCCACGCTAGGGTTGCCAGACATCCCAGTGGAGGTGGGGGTCCCCCGCCACCAGGCCCCACTGCCGACCAGCTGGCCAGCGGGGAAACTTACATCTAAAAAGAGGGAGATCCAGGTGATGTGCAGCGACATGTATATGTCACTGCCTTGGTAACTCAGAAGTGACACCATCACGTTGGCTGATGCTTTGGTATTTGGGCAAAAACTCTGTGGTAGAAACCAAATTTACCGTTGAGTTTTTGCCCAAATGCCAGAGTGCCGCCCCAACATCTCCAATGTGATGACATCACTTTCAGGTTGTGTGGGCATAGACGTAGGCACATCGCTGCACATCGGCTAGGCCTCCTTCCTGCTCCCAGGAAGTCCGCCCCTCCCCTGCCAGCTGTCAGGAGGGACCTGGAAACCCTACTCCACGCTAACTAAATTAGGGCTGCCAAGTCAGCCCCGGGGGGCGGGGGAAACCCCGCCCCCGAAGTCGTCCAGCCTGGACGACTTCCCCCACGTAATGACGTCACCCGGAAGTGACGCCATCACGTTGGGGACGTTGCCAGGGCAATGCTCTGGCAACGCCCCCAACGTGCTGACGTCACTTCCGGTGACTGCGCGCGCGCCGGTGAAGCTCCCGGCCGGTGGAGGACTCCCCCCCGCCGGGAAGTTCAATGGACTTGGCAACCCTAAACTAAATGAACATGGTTTCAGTCCAGTTTAAGGGAGATGCTGGACTTTGCAAAGATGCATGGGGAAGCTGCTATGCCTCGCTAGTGTCACATTGAAATCAGGTTTCAGATGGTTTTCTTGGATCACGAAATGTGTGTCTTTGTGACGTGGGGGGGGAAGAGGGGGGAAGACTTATATTTCTAAGACGCCTGCATTGTGTAACAAGGACTGGTTGAGGCAGTAGGTATCTGCCTTGTGCATACAAAGGATGCATCACTGACCCCACCCCACTGATGTCTCCCCTTTGCTTTCTCTTACGTAACTGAGGAAATGCAAAACACTACTATGGATGACCAAATCGTAACTGCAGTGGCCCTGCCCTGAACATGGTTTTCCCAGAGGCGTAGGGATGGGGTCCCCAGCTCCTGTTCCCTGCTGCTGAAAGGGGAGGGAAAGGCTGCGGTGTGGTGTGACCTCATTTTCGGAAGGGCCATCAGGTCTCTCTAGGGATTGCTGGAGATGCTATGGTTTTACCATAGAGCTTTTGGTGATTCCTAGAGAGGCGTGACATCATTTCCAGGATTTTCCTGGGCATGGTGTTACACTGTCACCGATGCCCGTTCCCCATATCTCCTGCTGGTTGCCAGGCTGGGCCGGGTAACCCTAGTTGTGTAGTGGATAGTGTGCTGGAGGACCAAGTTCAAATCTCCACATGGCCTTGAAGCTCGCTGGGTGGCCTTGGGTTAGTCACTCTCACTTTCTCTCAGCCGAACAAGTTGTAGGATACAATGGGGGAGGGAGAACCACGTACGCTGCTCTGAGCCCCTTGGAGGAAGGGTGGGGTACAAATGTTCTCGGTGGGTAGTCTAAGCCCTACCACACCCTTTGAGAATCAGCCTGCTCTTGTCTGCATAGCCTCGCCCCTTTAAGGAGGAGGCTGTGTAATCGGGCTCTAGAGAGTGACAGATTCTTGGCAAGTGTCGCGCCTGCAAAAAACAGCCATAAGGAAGGCACAAAATGAACTTGGATATAATTCAAGAGAAGCTTTTAGACTAGAGCATCGCCGGGATGGATGTGGAGTTTACTTCTCCTGTTAATGGGAAAAGGATTCCTCGTATAGAACTGGAATCGAGGAAGAAGCTTCTTTGCTTTAACAGATCAGAAAATGGCAATCGTTGCAGAAGAAGATTTGGTGGCGGAAAAGAACATGCGGAATTCTCCCTCTCCTACCTGCTCCTCCACCCTCCTATTCTGGGTTTATCACCATATCCGAATGTACAAAACTAATTTAAAAGTCTCCAAAAAAGAAAGAGAAGCGTTTAGACTAGAGCACTTTGGGGGGGGGGGGGGGGGGGAGAGCTGGCAATTAGTGGGCTGAGTCGCTCTGGCCAGAGCTGGGCAGCTGAAGAGCTGGGTTCGAGGAGGCCGGCACAATTCCTCCTGGCCATGTTTCTGTTTCCTGTGAGTGCTTCCACCAGGATGTGAGCAAGCAAGTTAGGCAGCCAGCCCCCTCTCCAAAGCTGCTCACCCACTTGCAATGCAGCGTGGCTGTGGCTCAGTGGGTGAGCATCTGCCTTGCAAGCAGAAGGTCCCAGGTTCAATCCCCACCTTCTCCTTTAAAAAAAAAAATGGATCAGGTAGCAGATGATGGGAAAGGCAACTACCTGAAAGCCGCTGCTTGGTACACAGTGCTGATCACGATAGCCCAGTGACCTGACTCGTAGGGAGAGACAATGGCTAGGAGCGGCGGGCAAATTAAATTCCACGGCCCTAGTGGGATGACATCACTATCGCTGGTGTCATTGCACAGAAAAAAAATCCCCCTGCTGCAAGTGTGAAGAGACCTGGCAACCCTGCCTTAGCTGTAAAGAGAAGACACTGGTCTTTCACAGTCTGTGCTGTCACTTTAGGATTCCCCTTTCTTCCCTCAATAGGGGGGCCGGGAATTGGATTGCCAGCTCCAATCTGGGAAGTTCCTGGAGATTCGAGGGTAAAGCCCAGGGTGGGCAGGGACCTCAGTGGGTTGCAATGCCTCAGAGTCCACCCTCCAAAGCATCCCTTTTCTCCAGGGGAGCTGAACTCTGTTGTCTGGAGATGAGTTGTAATTCTGGAAGATCTCCGGGCCCCACCTGGAGGCTGGCACCCCCATATCACTTTCCTTTTGTATATGGGGGAGCAGGGCGGTAGGATAGGGCTGTTGTGTAGATTACCGGCAAAACATGAGAGCAGTGCTGTCCTGAGCAGGCTCACCCTTTTCTATGTCCATTGAAGCCAGCGTACTTAGAAGGGTGTGACTCTGTTTAGGATTGCGCTGGGAGCATGCTCCCTCGATGCGAAGTACACGGCGTTCGCAGCACAAAGCAAGAGAGGAACACTTGCAAACGCTGCGTGGTTAAGACGTCTGCCGAAGAGTACAATCGCTGGGCCAACGCCAAATGCTTCTTGCCCTGCATTAATTTGTCGCTATTGTGCAGTTTCCCCAGATGTGTGTTTCAGACAAAAGCAGACTCCACACCCAAAAGGTCATTGGCAGAGCTTTGCGAGTGTCACATCACCCATTCATTCCCAGACATCTCAAGTTAAAAGGAGCACAAGCAGCGAGCTTCGGAAGAGGCCCCTGATTTTGACCCCAGAGTTCTGCTGCCAGCTCGGGGCTGGCCCTTTAACATTGCTTAAGATTTGTCTCAATTGGAGGATATCCTATCCCCTCAGACTATGTTGATCTAATGACATTTTGTGCAACTTCATGCAAAACCAGTTCCTGCATTTTAATGGGCCTCTTTACGGTTTGCCGGTCATCAGTTTGGCAGAGAGGAGCTGGCTGAACTTTTCAAATTGATTTCGGCTGAATTCTTTGGGAGTCGGGGAATAGTGGTGGAAAGTGCCGCCACGTCGCTACTAACTTATGGCAACCCTGTAAGGTTTTCAAGGTATGAGACGAACAGTGGCGGTTTGCTGTTGCCTGCCTCTGCATCGCTGCCTTGGATTTCCTTGGTGGCCTTCGCCCTTCTACTTCCTGTTTCATGTTCCACACTACTACATTTCCCAGAAGCCTCCGTCCGTCCGTCCATCCGTCCGTCAAGTCACAGCTGACTTATGGTGACTCTGTGAGGTTTTCAAGGCAAGGGACGTTCAGAGGTGGTTTGCCATTGCCTGCCTCTGTCTCACGACCCTGGTATTCCTCGGTGGCTTCCCAATCCGAATACTGACCCAGGGCCGACCCCGCTTAGCTTCCGAGATCTGGAGATCAGGCTAGCCCGGGCCATTCAGGTCCGGGCTGAATGCTCAGATATTTGTATGTGTTGTCTACTGTGAGATATTTATTTGGAGAAAATACTCAGTCATTTATTCTGTTCCATGCCTACTTTTAGACTGACAGAGTTCGAAGACACGCCTGCGAGTCAGCTAACAATAGACGAGTTCATGACAGTCGAACTGGAAGAGGAATGCGACCCTCCTTCCTTTACCGCAGGCCAACGGAAGGTCAAGATCCAGCAGGTGAATTTCTTCCAGTTCCGTGTGCGCCTCCTCCTCCTTTTCATTCTGGGCAGTGCAGTGCTGGGCCATGCTAAATATACAGCATCACCCTGTTTCCTCTTTGCTGTTGGGCATCCAGAAGTCGATTAACGAAACAGGATTCATGTAAAGACTATATAAAACCATCCAAATCTCATAACGGTATCAAGAAAGCATGATAAAACAGTAGCGAGTACTGAGATTGGCTCAGATCAGACTACCCAAAGGTGTCTCAGAATGGCTTACAATCTACTTTCCCTTCCCCTCCCCACAACAGACACCCTGTGAGGTAGAGAGAGCTCTTTGAGAACTGCTCATGGGAGAACAGCTCTGAGAGAACTTGTGACTGACCCAAGGTCACACCAGCAGCTGCATGTGGAGGCGTGGGGAATCAAACCCAGTTCTCCTAGATTAGAGTCCGCGTTCCTAACCACTACACCAAAGTGACAAGGGGTCCGCTGCAGTAGTTTCACACCCGTTTCCCAGTTCAACACCTGTTCCTGTCTGTGAGATTGTGCTGGTCTCCTGCACTTGCTCTCTACGCTAAGTTGTTACAGTTGTATTTGTGTGTTGCTTGTCACAGACTGCTTGCTGGGTGCAGGTCTCCCCCTCTGTCCCTACCTCGCTTGTAGTGACAAACCTATTCAGACTTAGAAGATCTGAGATCTTTCAGGAGACCCGGCAGATCTTGTTTTTGTGCTGCCTGTAAATCCCTCCTCTCTCCTCCATGCCGTGTTCATTCTTCCACCCCAATTAACAAAGGCCTCAGCTGGAAAGGTATTTGGTTGTTAATAGGGTTCCATCTCTCTCTCTCTCTCTCTCTCTCTCTCCCCCCCCCCCACTTTTCAAGGTCTTTTCTTACTGGAGATGCCTAGGGATAGAAAAAAAAGAAGAGAATATAGCATTACACACAGTTTTCTCTTTTTAACCAGTCCAATTTAAAAGAAGCACTGCTATTAATTACGATCAAATTGTGTTGGAGTCACTCCAAAATGCTTCCTGCCAAGACATTCACAGCATATCACCACAGTCAGTTTCAGAGTTGATAGATATTTGTCAGCAATTACTAATTTTGAGTGGGAATTATTATGGCTGTTAAAAAAAACACAACCACCCAACTTGGTGTTGTCTTTAAGTAACACTCTCCCACTCTGCAAAGCTCTGCAGACTTACCCCAGGCCAAATCTGGCCCTGTATCTGGCATGCGTAAAAATGGTTCTTCTGGTTGCTGAACGACGGAGAAGCAGCTCTTCATAGATGCAGTGGTGGTGGTCCAAAATGATCTCTCCAAACTGATGGATTAGAACCATAGAGTTGGAAGGGGCCGTACTGACCGTCTAGTCCAGGGGTGGGCAAACTTGCTCAGCGTGAGAGCCACCTAGAACAGGGGTGGCCAAACTTGATTAACGTAAGAGCCGCATGGAATAAACATCAGATGTTTGAGAGCCACAAGACATGAACAAATATTATCTGCTTTTCTTGGAAAATAAGCAAATTTGCTTTTTATTAACATTAAATGAGACTGCCAAAAATAATAACAAAAGGGGTAAAAGCAGATATTGATAATGATATGAATTTGTCCAATGATATTTGTTTGCTAATGATATTTAGCTTCCCCAGCCGCCCTGCCGGGAGCCACATAATATATGTGAAAGAGCCGCATGCGGCTCCCGAGCCACAGTTTTCCCACCGCTGGTCTAGTCCAACCCCCTGCCCGATGCGGGACCAGTCTAAAGCATCTCTGACAAATATTTGTCCAGCCTCTTCTTGAAAGCTGCCAGTGAAGGGGAGCTCACCTCCTCCCTAGGTAGTTGATTCCACCTTTGAACCACTCTGATGGTGGAAAAGTTTTTCTTAATATCCAGCCGATACCTTTCTGCATGTATTTTAAACCTGTTGCTTCGGGTCCTCTCCTCTGCTGCCAACTGGAACAGCTCCTTGCCCTCCTCCAAATGACAGCCTTTCAGATATTTAAAGAGAGCAATCATGTCCCCCCTCAATCTCCTCTTCTCCAAACAAAACATTCCCAAGGCCCTTATTAGCCTTTCCTCGTAGGGCTCAGTCTCCAGGCCCCTGATCATCCTTGTCACGCTCCTCTGCACCCTCTCAATTTTGTCCACATCCTTTTTGAAGTGAGACCTCCAGAACTGCACACAGTACTCAAGGTGCGGCCTGACCAAGGCCGTATACGGAGGGGCTGTGACCTCCTGCAATTTCAATGCTGTGGCCCTTTTAATACAACCCAAGACTGAATTTGCCTTTTTTTTGGCCACCGCATCACACTGGCTGCTTATATTTAGCTTACAGTCCACTCTTACCCCCAAGATCTCTTTCGTGTACGTACTGCAAGCAAATACTGGATGGGGGATACATTTCTGGGGAGTAGGGGAAGTGAAAGAGATCTTGGGGTAAGAGTGGACGATAAACTAAATATAAGCAGTGTTTTGCTTGCAGTATTCAAGCAGATGGCAGGTGAAATTCAATGTCCTGTTTAGTGCCTAGTGATGTACATTGGGTCAAAAGTTTCTGACATCTGATGAGGTCATCAAAACAGGAAACAGCCAGGCACCCTTCCATTATGCCGGGATCCAGCCCCAGACAAGAGCAACCCTCCATAAGCATCATTTTATTGTATTTCATGTTCATTTAGATATTTATTAGTATTTAAATAAGCTCTGCCTACCCCTCTACTCAGACCTGGATGGCTCTGGCTTTTTTCTTGTCAAATCTCGGAAGCTCAGCAGGGTCAGACCTGGTTTGTACTTGGTTGGGAGGCCACCAAGGAAGTCCAGGGTCACTACCAGGAGTCCGTTGGAGTGGGAGCGCACAGGAGCGCAGCTCCAGGAGTGAGGAGCCCAGGGGGCGGGCACATGACCAAGCCCCGCCCCCTCCTCGGCTTCCCCGAGCAGTGCAGAGGTGCAGTGCTCTGGGGAAAGCCCTGCTAGGGTCTTTATTGTTTTTAATGTTTTGTTTTAATATTGATAATTTTATCATTGGCAAACCACCTCTGCTCGCCTCTTGCCTTGAAAATCTTACAGGGCCTCCATAAGTCATCTGTGGCTGACTTACAACCATAAAATAAGACATTAAAATACAAATAACTGTGATACAAAAGAACAAAACTACCGTATCAAATCTATAATTGGCTTGCGACAGTAAAAACAAAATAAATATTGCAATCGTCTTCTATAAACAACCTTAGGTTGGAAAAGAGTAGAAGGGAATGAAATCAGAAGTTAATGGTTAAAAAAAAGTATCAGTCCATTCCATATTTTGCCCCTTTCCTTCCAAAATAGATTTTCATCTGTTTCTTTTTTTAATTGTTTTTAATTCCCATGAGCCACATCGGGTGTTAATTTTGGCTGAAAAGTTGAATAAAAATAGTGTACACTGATACTCAGGAAAGAGGTCTCGGGGTCATGGTAAATAGCTCAGTGTGTGGAATTATTAGGGAAAGAACTGAAAGTAATCAGCAGGTATCATATAAATGATATATGATATATATGTTGGGTGTAGCCACTTTTAGAACGCTGTTGTGTCGTTCTGGTTGCGCCACATGAAAACAAGAAGGGCCGTAGTTCAGTGGCAGAGGGCGTGCTTTGCTTGCAGAAAGTGCCAAGTTTAATTCCCCAGCACCCTCCACCGGACAGGATCTTCAGGCAGCAGGGCGAGGAAACTCCTCTACCCGAGAGCTCGGAGATCTGCCACCAGCTGGAGTAGACAGGCCTAGAATGAATGGGCTCAGCTTAAGACTGCTTGGCATCTAAAAATACCGCACAGCTGGAGAAGGAGAGGCCAACTCAAATGATCAGGCAGCTGGAACATCTTTCTTATCTGAAATGAATAAAGAGGGTTTCTATTTTTTTTTAAAAAACAATGGGAAATTAACAATGATGGGAGAACATGATAGAGCCTTGTAAAAGAACAAATGTTCTGCATGAAGTGGATCGACAGAGATTGTTCTCTTTCAAAGTAGCGGAACCTGAGGTCATCCAGAGATACTTATTGTCTGAACTTTGTACAGTTCCACCGAAAGAGAGGGCGTGTGACTGAAACAGCCAAGTGGCTGGAGCAAAAGGGGCCAATCTGTATGGTTCCTGGCTCCATTATGGGTAGGGTGGCCATCCAAATGGTCTCCAGCAGTGTTCCTCCTAAGCTGAGTTAGTGTGAGCTAGCTCACAATTTTCTAGCCTCCAGCCCACACATTTTTCCCGGCTCCCAAATGTGTCAGTCTTGCATGTGTGGATGTGACTTCCCCCTCCCTTCCCTTTCTCGAGAGCCAGTCTGGTGTAGTGGTTAAGTGCGCGGACTCTAATCTGGGAGAACCGGGTTTGAGTCCCCATTCCTCCACTTGCGGCTACTGGATGACCTTGGGCAAGCCATAGTTCTGGCACAGCTGTTCTTGAAAAAGAGCAGTTTCTGTCAGAACTCTCTCAGCCTCACCTACTTCACAGGGTGTCTGTTGTGGGGAGGGGAAGGGAAAGGGAAGGAGTTTGTAAACTGCTCTGAGACTCCAAGTGAAAGGCGGGGTATAAATCCAGTCTCCTCCTCCTTCTCCTTGTCCTCCTCCTCCTCTTCTTTTTCTGCTGCTGCTGACCTAAAAGTAGCAGTTCTCTTACAAAGGAATTTCAAAGGGAGGTTAAAAAGAGAGGCTGCTGAATTGCAACTGATAATGAAGCTCAGGACAATGCATCCACCTGGACTGAATCGAGACCTAGGTTTCCTGTCTCATTACCAATGCTGATTTATCCACGCCTGCTACCCCTCTGCATATCTCACCTAAATCCAATTACGCCTGCTGTTGTCATTCGCCTGCTGTTGTCATTCGCCTGCTAATGTCTTACAGCATCTGAAATCAGTCCACTTTCCAATAAATAGGACAGATGGACTCCCATTCTAGCTGTATCTGAAGAAGTGAGCAGTGACTCACAAAAGCTCATCCCCTTGACACATATTTTTGTTAGTCTTTAAGGTGCTACTGGACTCTCACTCTTTTCCACTGCTACAGACAGACCAACACGGCTACCCATCTTGCAATTTCCCTGTTAGTTTATGATCCTCTCTCTGGCTGTGAAGCTGATTTAAGAAAAAGAAATGCCCGTAGGAGACACCATGCTCCATCTGGCTTGGACCCAGTGCCTGGACTGGCCCATGCCTCCCCTTTAGAGAGGGGCTGTGGCTCAGTGGAAGAGCCTCTGCTTGGCATGCAGAAGGTCCCAGGTTCAATCCCTGGCATCTGTAGTCTTTTAAAAAATGGACCGGGTAGTAGATGATGTGAAAGGTCTCTACCTGAGACCTTGGAGAGCACCTGCCAGTCTGAGTAGACAACACGGACCTTGATGGACCAGCGATCTGAGTCAGTATAAGGCAGTTCCATGTGTGCTTTCTGGCATTTGGGTATGAATAATATGCTTGTGTCGCCAGTAGCTGTTGTTGCTGTTAAAGGCAGTGATGCGGCAAAGATGCGCAACCAGTACTGTGCTATAATTAGCTGTTTAGTTGGGTGCCTGTCTTTTAAATTCTCCCCCCCCCCCAGTTTTTTTCCACATCCAAAGATAAAGCTTTGCCATTTATGAAAACTTGTCCAAGGTGGTTAACTGTAGTGTGGTGTAGAGGTCAGAGCACGGGTCCTAGAGATGGGAAACCATGGCTCAAATAAGCAAATAAAGCTGCCTTATACTGAATTGGAGTGTTAGCCCATCACGTCAGTATTGTCTGCTCAGACCGGCAGTGGCTCTCCGGGGCATCTGGTAGAAGTCTTTCACATCTCCTAGCACCTGGTCCTTTCAACTGGGGGTGCCAGGGATTGAACCTGGGACCTTCTGCACGCAAAACAGATGCCCTGCCACTGAGCCACAGCTCACATCTCCAGTCAGACAGACCAGTCGAAGGATGGCCTTGGGCAAGTCAAAACTCCCCTCTAAACTGCTTCCTGCAGACTGAAGTGGGAATCAACCTTGTAGCCTGTTTGTTTCCACGTTCAGTTTAATGGGCTGTTTATTAATCTTGAAAGCCCTTTGCGGCCTGGGCCCTACATTCCTCTTTCCTGATATGAACCCTAGCAACAAGCCCAGATCTCAGAAGAAGCAGGGTCAGCCATGGTTAGCACTTGGATGGGAGACCACCAAGGAAGTCCAAGGTTGCTACACAGAGGCAGGCGATGGGCAAACCACCTTTGTTCATCTCTTGCCTTGAAAACCCTACAGCAGGAGTCCCGAGTGTGGTGTCTCTGGGCACCACGGGGCCCACCAACACATTCCTGGTGGCCGCCAAGTGATTTTAGAAAGTGGGCGGGGCCGGGGGTATTTTTTTGCTCAGCAAGGGTTCTGATTGGCCACTGGAGACTTGATTGGCTGTGCAGATTTCTAAAAAAACCACTGCTTCGGCAGGAGCTGCTGCCGCCGCAGCACAAAAATCTCCACGAGAATCTTCTAGCATTGCGAACAGTGTTGGTGAGTTCCTTTTTGAGTACCAGGTGGAAGTGTGACTCTAGTGAGCTGGTGTTGAATTTCAATCAGTATCTTAAATCTACTTCCCAGTCTACCTTCCCCGACCCACCCCATACTTCTAGGTCATATGACTAGCTTGCTCAGAGAGGGACTAAAATGTGGAATTTGCAACCAGAGGATGCCGTGATGGCCAAAGGGATAGACAGCTTTAAAGGGGGATTAGATAGATTCATGGAGGATAATTCTATCAATGGCTGCTAGTCTTGGTGACAAAAGGGAACCTCCATGTTCAGAGGCACTAAGCTCCTGAATCCCAGAGCCAGGAGGCAACATCGGGGAAAGGCTCGGCCTCTGTGCTCTGTTGTTGGCCCTCCAGAGGCTCTGGTTGGCTACTGTATGAGACAGGATGCTGGGCTAGATGGACCTCTGGTCTGACCCAGCAGGGCTCTTATGTTCTCAATGCAAACCCTTTGAATAGAATCCTGTTGCAATGACAACCAGGGGACTCCTGCTGCTGATCTGAACCTGGCCAAGGCTGTATCTTTCGAAGTAAACATAGTTCTTTGTATTTCTAAGATGTCCTGGTTTCTGGTTTAATTCCGTTGTTTCTTTCTCCCTCCAGCTTGAGAAGGAGCTGTCGAAAAAACTCGAAGAGCTGGAAGGTAGGGGGCTACATTTCATTCCGCCTTCTCTCTAAAGCCATGTACCGTTTGCACCTTGCTGACAGTTCTCTGTATTTACTGCAGGTGAGATATCGAGCTACCAAGATGAAATAGAGATCGAATTAGAAAACAGCCGACCAAAAGCGAAAGGAGTGTATGCAAATTATTCCAAAGACGGTAAGTCTGCCTGACTTATATTAATTGAGGACTAGATTAAAAATACTAGTGTGATTCGATGCCAGCTTTGCACTTCTGATTTATAATTGTAGCCAGCTTGGCCATAGGGAAGCAGCATGTGCCCCATTTTTTTCCATTTGTGAGCTAGAAAGTCAAGGGAGGGGGCACAGGATGGTATGGGGCGTGTGTGTCAGTGCTGGCTTGCTGAACTGAGATCTTTGTATTCCATTAGAAAGTCCATTGGGAGGAGAATGAAACATCTGCTAGAGTTAGGAATGCCCGGTCCTACCTTCGTGCTGGTTGGGGGGATTTGGGGGGTGTTCCAGGAGGGTGCAGAAACATTGCACAACATCCCTAATGCAATGATGTCACATGGAAGTGATGTCATCATGTCGGGAGCGTCGCACAGTGACACTCTGCTTGTTGGGCAAAACTCTATGGTAGAATTGGGGTCAAACCATAGAGCAGGGGTGGCCAAACTTGCTTAACGTAAGAGTCACATAGAATAAACATCAGACGTTTGACAGCCGCAAGACATGAACAAATATTACACACACATGTATTTTTATTGAAAAATATGCAAATCTGAGACTGTCAAAAGTAAAAACAAAGGGGGGAAACAGATATTGATAATGATATTTATTTGTCTGAGAGAGAGAGAGAGAGAGAGAGCAAACAGATGAGGAAAGGGAGGGAGAGGGAAAGAGGCAGAGAAAGAGAGAGAAACACAAAAGCAAATAGATGGGGGAGGGAGGGAGAAAGAAAATAAATAGATGAGGGAGGGAGAAGAAGGAAGAAAAAGAGAGAGAGCAAGGAAGGAAGGGAGAAAGAGAGAGGTGGAAAGAAAACAAATAAATGGGGGGGGGAGGAATGAGGGGAAAGGTGGAAAGAAAGCAACTTTAACTTTAAATGTGTTCTCCAATACACACGCACCCACACCAGCTGGCATGCCTCCCCTTTGCTTTCTCAGCTGCCCTGCTGGGAGCCGCACAACATGTGTGAATGAGCCGCATGCGGCTCCTGAGCCGCGGTTTGGCCACTCCTGTCATAGAGTTTTGCCCAAAAAGCAGAGCATCATGTGCAATGTCTCTGATGTGATGACATCATTTCCATGTTACATTGTTGGGGACGCTGCCATGCAATGTCGCTGTAGGGAGGCAGGCAGAAGCCCCCAAAAGCGGGGCATTCCCCACCCTGCCCTGTGGAATGGGAACCCTAGCTAGAGTGGGGAAGACAGCATGCATAGATGTGCTTTTTGGAGAGGTCAGGGAGAAGACTGGAGGCAGTAATGGCCGACCCCCCCCCCCTTGCCTGATCCTATTGGTTTAAAGATAAATCACAAAACCTATGGAATGAGAACACTTAATTAAGGCATAAATTCCATTGGTCAGATAAATTCAGTTCTTAGAGAGGGCTGATGTAACATGTTCCGACTCCAGTTTTTAGGGGCTGGAAGATCATTTTGAGGCCGAAAGGAGTGGAGGCACCATTTTCTCTGCAATGTAGCCCACCTGCTGTTTAGGAAATTGTGTGCGGCCAGAGCTGAGAAGAGAGTCCTTTGATGATCAGGTTGTAATACTTGCAGTGGCAGGCTGCAGTTCTAGCACTTGACCCTCTGAAAACTCTACTTTAACAGCCATAATAAAATAGAGCCACAGAGCTGGAAGAGACCTTAAGGGTCATGTAGTCCACACCTCCATACAATGCAGGAAATTCTCAGCTGTCTTTCCCCCCTCCTTCCACCCCCATCTCAGTGACCCCCTGCTTTATGCCCTGAGAAAGTAAAAAAAAAACTCTCCAGGCTTCCTGGGCCAATCTGGCCAGGAGGCAAATTCCTTCCTGACCCCGAAGTGGCGATTGGCATTACCCCAAGCATGTAAGAAAGGTCCACAAGATCTGGGAACTGGCTCATCCCTTCCTGCCCTCCCTCTCATGATCTGCCTACATTTAAAGTGAGTCATAAGATCAGCACTGCTGTCAGATCACCCTCTAGCCTCTGCCAAAAAACTTCCAATGAAGGAGAGCCCACCAGCTCCCGAGGAAGCCTCTTCCACTGAGGACCTGCTCTAACTGTCAGGAAGTTCTTCTCAATGTTAAGCCGAAAACTACTTCGATTTAATTTCAGTGCGTTCGTTCTGGGCTGATGTGGCAAAATACCGAGCAAACAAGTGGCTCTGATTCCATTCCACGCCAGCTGTCATATGTTCAGAGGTCTCAAGGTGCCTGTAGCAGCACCGTCACGCAGAAGACACTGTGCCAGCTCTTTGGATACTGATGACTGTTGTTGATTGGCTCACTCACCCTCTGGCAGTCCCTGGTTTCTCCTAAGAGCAGAGCGAACAAGGAAGTCACTGTTGCTCCCTTTCAGTGTGACTTCCTGGCTTTAGTCTCCTGTTAGAAGAAACTGGGTTCTGCTAGAAGGTGAGTGAGTGAGAGACAGGTGGAGAGAGAGAAGCAAAGAAGGGTTGTTAAAGTCAACTGGAGGCTTGCAGTATTAGCGTTGCCAGGTCCTTACCTCTCACCGGTATGGGGAGCGATGGAGCCTTCCGGGAGGCAGGAGGGGCTCCGCCCACAAACAGCAACGTTACCAGTGTGATGACGTCACTTGGAAGTGATATCATCATGTCGGGGACATTGCATGGCTGACGCTCTGGTTTAAGGACAAAACTCTGTGGTTTTAGCATAGAGTTTTGCCCTCTTGCCTTCAAAGCAGAGCATCGTGCGGCGACACCCCCAATGTGATGGTGTCATTTCCGCGTGATGTCATCGTGTCCACGACGTAGACATAGTGATTGGCTCATGGGCTGCTGTGGGAACCAGATCCTTATTACCATCTGAGTTTGGGAGTAATTGCAAAAAGGCTGAATTGTGAACCATCTGCATCTGCTGGACGCATCAGAAGTAGGTCGGTGTTATTTCACTGACCCATTTGTTGCGGGAACAGTGAGGCTTTGCATAAATCTGAGGTTTTCCTAACAAAGTGGTTGTGTCTGCTGGTAGAATACGAGGCGTCAGGACAATGAAGCGAGCCCTTTAGTGTTGATTACGCAGTGATAAGCGGTTGCTGATCCCTTTGAAAAGTTACAGTGTCTTGGCGGGCGGCTGGGGACACGAGCCCAAGCTTTTAACTTTCTGTCGCTTTTGACAAGGAAAAGTTAATGAACTGCCCAATAGATCTTACTCTAGGAAGAAATAGGTGACCGTGGGGGGTCCTTGGGGTTCTCTACAGGAGGCTGTACTCCTCTGCTGTAACGTATTAGCGACTTGATCCTCTGCCCTTAAAGGCTGCATGGAAGATAACATCTTGAGTATATTCGGCGAGGAGGAGGGAGAAGACGAAGAGCTGGAAGCGGCGGCCAACCATTTAAACAAGGACTTTTACAGCGAGCTCGTCGAGAAAGACAAACTGCAAGAGAAGGAAGCCGCTGTTGGCCCACCGGCCCTGGAGTCGCTGCTCGGCCCTCTCCCAACCGCAGCCAGTCTCGGGATAACGGAGTCAATAAAAGAGTGCATATTGACCAAGGGTCGGGACCACAGTAAGTATGAGTGGAATGGGATGTGTCTGTTGAACTGTGGACTGTGGAAGGGAATTGGTGGTTCGGTGTGGAGTTTGAAGTTGGGGTCAGACGGCGCTTTGGTACAAGCCAAATAGTTTTTTGCTGGCAGGATCTTTCAAAATGGGATGAGAGAATCCGTGGCAGCCGAAGTCAGGAACAGCTGGATTCAAGTCCAGTAGCACCTGAGAGACCAACGAGATTTGCGGTGTATGAGCTTTCGAGAGTCAACGCTCCCTCCGTTAGACGTCCGACAAAGGGAGCTTTGACTCTTGAAAGATCGTACGCTGGAAATCTTGTCGGTCTCCAAGGAGGCACTGGATTGGACTCTGGCTGTTCGTCGGCAGTCCAAGATGGCCGCCCTCTGAAAGCAGGGCCTGGATGGTGCTGGCACCTTGACGAAGACCATATTTCACTTGTGTGGTTATTGTTAACTGCTGGTATTAAATTGGACTTCTCTTGAAACTAATGGTTTGAGGACTAACAGATGGCCAAATAATGAGCAAGTTTGGTTTCTCTTCCTCCCCTGAGAATTCTTATAGCCTCAGAAACAGAAGATTTGACCTGTTCCATCCTCATTTAATACATAAAATGTTGCCTTACGTCACTACCTTTACCCTTGCGTCCTGTGACTGTTTTTGATTGTTGGTTTGAATGCTCCTTGAACTCTTGAAGGTTGGCATATGGCCTTGGGTTGGTACTTTCTACTTAGCATTGGCGTGTCTGTATGGGACTTACTGTATCCGTTTCTGCTACCCTCTCTCAAGGATTATCTAAGATAAGTTATACTTTTTGTCCAGTCTTCCATGGCGGCACCAAGAAAGCCAGGATGCAAAATGGCATGACTGTGGTCTTCCTGGAAAGGACTGACAGATTGATGGCTCTTTCTTGATTCTGTAGGGTTGTTCATGGTAGTTTTTAGTTGGTGGGGCAATTTGTCTGGTTAACTCTGATAATGAACATGACTCTGGCATGATAACTAGTTACGCGGCCCCCGAGTGGTTGGTGTCCCAACTTCTTAGAGGGACAAGTGGCGTGCAGCAATATTGAGCGACAGGTCGGTGATGCCTTTAGATATCCGGGTCTGCGTGTGCGCTGCATTAACTGGTTCAGCTTGTGTCTACCCTACGCTGACAGGCTGTGGTAACCTATTGAGCCCCATTCCGTATGGGGACTGGGGACTGCAACTATTCTCCGTGAACGAGGTCTTCTTGGAAGCATCTGGCGTGCCACTGTTGGAAACAGGCTGTTGTGTTAGGTGGACATTCTGGCCAGACCCAGTAGGTCTCTTTTAAGGTCATGTCTTTAATTTAACTGGTAGCATCGGTAGAGGAGCAGTGTCTGGATTCACAATGATTAATGACAAAGGATGCTGTGTTACTGTGAAGCTTGTGCCCCACCCAGTATCACAGCAGACCCAGGCAAGATATAGCTACCCACCCCTCTTGTTTAATTCTGGGTATAAGCTTTTGTGTGCATGCACACTTCTTCAGACACAAGCAGTGTGCACGGATGCGGAAGCTTATGCCCAGATTTAAACCTCATTGATCTTAAAAGTGCAAACTGGACTCAAACTTTGTTCTGGGATCTGAAGAAGTGTGCATGCACACGAAAGCTGACACCCAGAATTAAACTTTGTTGGTCTTAAAAGTGCAAACTGGACTCAAGCTTTGTTCTGGGATCTGAAGAACTGTGCGTGCCCGTGAAACCTTATACCCAGAATAAAACTTTGTTGGTCTTAAAGATGCCACAGGACTCACACTTTGTTCTGGGATCTGAAGAGGTGTGCATGCACATGAAAACTTTGTTGGTCTTGAAGGTGCCACTGGACTCAGACTTTGTTCTGTGGCTTCAGACTATCCACCTGAATCTACCTCTCTTGTTGTCATTTTGCCCCACTATGCCCCTCCTGTGCCTTTTTTTACTTGCACACATTGTCTCTCCCATTCATGCGTAATAAACTGCTGTAGATACATACTTCATGCACCTGATGAAGTGAGCGCTGACCCACAAAATCTTATACTGGAAAAAATGTTTTTAGTCTGTAAGCTGCTGGTGACTTCTATTTAATTTTGCTGTTACGGGCTAACGTGCCTTCTCCTTTGGAACCATTAACACAAGCCTTGTTGACAAGTTACAGTGAATGCACATACAATCTGTGTACACTTGATTTTTTGTTATATGTGTGTTGAGTGGTTCTCATGTTACGTTTGACTAGCACAGCGGAACTAGTGATTGAAACTACGCCGTTACGCAGATACAGGTCCCTGGTTTCATTGGTAAAGTAAGCACACATTGGCTGTTTCTTATTTCTTAATTTTTTAATTTATTTTTCACACTTTTACCCCGCCCTTCCCGCAAGCGGGCTCAGGGTGGCTTGCAATGTGGCACACAGTGCCAAGTCAAGATAAAACAATGAAAAGCAGTTTAAAACAACAACAAACAGTGTAAACAAGTCTGCAATAAAAGTTTGCAATAAAGTGCTCGCAGAGATAAAAGTGCAATAAAGTGCTCTTTAAAACAGGTGTATGCAGGATGTACATGTGTTCCCTGTAACATATGAACAGGGCAACATTCGCACTGCCTACCACTTTGTATGTACCTCTCGCACACTAAATTGCGGTCTAGGAAAGGGATATAGTACACCTAATGCTAGAGAAACATTAAATGGTAGTTGCGATATGGTAAATTTCTTCCCCAAGTGTACAAAAGAGCAAGTGTCCAGTAGCACCTTAAAGACTTAACACAATTTGTGGCAGGGTAGGAGCTTTCGTGAGTCACTGCTCAGTTTTTCAGATGTCTTTGGTGTAATGTTAAGTTTTCTGCATTTCGTAAAACAGATGATGTCTGTTTGTACCCGTGCAAGTCTCTTCACAAGGTTGATGGATTTCCATTCTGTATGGCTAAATATGGGGCCTTCTGTGAAGACAGATCAAGACGGGTCGCCATGTTAGTCTGTCTGCAGCAGCAGAAAAGAGCAAGAACCCAATACCATCTTAAAGACTAACAAAATTTGTGGCAGGGGAGGAGCTTTCGTGAGTCACTGCTCACTTCTATGGAGTTAGATCAAGACGGGTCGCCATGTTTGTCTGTCTGTAGCACTGGAAAAGAGCAAGGGTCCAGTAGCACCTTAAAGATCAACAGATTTTGCGAAAGGGGATGAGCTTTCATGAGTCACGGCTCACTTCCAAGATGGGTAGCCCTGTTAGTCTGTCCGTAGCAGTGGAAAAGATCAAGAGCCCAGTAGCACCTTAAAGATCAACAGAATTTGTGGCAGGGGGGAGGAGCTTTCACGAGTCACTGCTCACTTCCAAGATGGGTAGCCCTGTTAGTCTGTCTGCAGCAGTAAAAAAGAGACCTTGAAGACTAACAAAATTTATGGCATGGGATGAGCTTTTGTGAGTCACGGCTCACTTCCAAGATGGGTAACCATGTTAGTCTGTCTGTAGTAGTAGAAAAGAGCAAGATTCCAGGACCACCTTAAAGACTAACACACTTTCTTTCAGGGTATGAGCTTTCATCAGTCACTGCTCACTTCTTCAGCTACCTGAAGATATCTGGACTCTTGCTCTTTTCTACTGCTGCCGGCTATCCATCTTGATCCTTCCCCAAGACTGTGCAGCACTGTAAGGACATTTCTGTCTTTCTATCTGCAAATCACCAGAACGCGTACATTTGTAGCTTTAAAAATTTGACTTTTTGCCTTGAGAGAAATCCTGCTGCTTCTCAACATTGCCCCAATCCTGACCACTCCCTAGTTGGCCAAACCAAGCCATGCATGATTGCTACGATCCTTAGCGTCACTTGTTGTCAACATCCCCCGATGTGTGACCGCTTAGGCACATGGGGGCTAGAACTGACCCTCCCCAACGCGTGCAAATTGCTTTCACAGTTTCCGTGTACCGTATCCTGCTGAGAAGGTCTCGCTAAGTGGGAAATGATATCTCTCCCTGGAATCAAACCTTCCCAATCAGCCTTTGTGTGTGTACAGCTCATAAATTGGGCAGTCTTTATAGACTATTGTATCTGTGATTGAGCCCTCATTATGTCGTTAATGAGATGTGAAAATCTCGCCGCAGCCGGCAGGATAATGCTGGAACGTAACCTCCCTCCCTTTTCCCCTCTGATGTTCCATACGCAATTGCCAATACCTAAAGCGTTCGGTACAAATTGCAGACAGCACGATCTGGTTGCTTGATAGCAACATGGCGGCTGCGCATTAAAAAACCCCACACTCTCAGGTTTTTGTGAATGGTGCAGTGCGAACACAAATGTATTCTTTTTTAGACGTAGAAAGCCAGCCAAGCTAATAATATCATGTACATAGGATTGCCAGCTCTGGATTGGGAAATACCTGGAGATTTTGGGGGCGGAGCATGGGAAGGGTGGGGGTTGGGGAGGGGAGGGGAGGGGAGGGGAGGGGCCCCAGCAGGGAATAATGCCACAGAGTCCATCCTCCAGAGCAGCCATTTTAAGAAGATAAGAATATAAGAGAAGCTATGTTGAATCAGGCCAATGGCCCATCCAGTCTAACACTCTGTGTCACACAGTGGTCAAAACCCAGGTACCATTTCTCCAGGGGAACTGATCTTGGTCGTCTGGAGATCACTTGTAATAGCATGGGATGGAATCATAGAGCCATAGAATTGGAAGGGACCTCCAGGGTCATCTAGTCTAACCCCCCGCACAATGCAGGACATTCACAAATACCTCTCCCCACCCCCGTGACAGCTGTTCCACGCCCAGAAGATGACAAAAAACCTCCAGTATCAGTCCGGGAGGCATCAGATAGAGCACCCTGCCCTAGAGGAGGAGGGGGGAGGGAAAAAAGGGAGGGATGGTTGAGCATAGCAAAGAAGCTGCGCTCCTGCCAACAAACCTCTGTTCAGCGAGCCTGCCATGATATTTGAATGCCACCCTGATCTCGGTCAGGTATTTATAAAAACTGTGCATGTATGGTTGCCAGCCTCCAGGAAGGGCCTGGGGAAGAGATGACTGAGTGGTGATATGGGAACCATCTTCAAGTACTTGAAGGGCTGTCCCTCTAGATTTTGTTGTTAGCGTTAGGTCCTTTATCCTCACTTTCCCCTTGGAAAAAAAGCTGAATTTTGGCTTGAGGGCCTGGTGGTGTCACACATGGTGAACATCAGCAAATGTACCTTCTTAAGGCTGCAGCTGTGTTTTCCCCGTCTTGGCCGGATTCTTTCTCGGAACATCGTGATTGATAATGTCATTCATTAACTTGGCAGGGTGGCATCCACTTTTGGCAGACTTGAGCATGTTTGAACATGTTGTTGCTGCGTCAACAAAAGTTGTATTAGGCCAAGCATTTTCCCTTCTGAGCTTTTTGTTTTGCAGGACAGAGTGGCACACCGGATACCAATGGGCACATTAGAAGAAGAAGGATTGGTTTTTATACCCTGCTTTCCTCTGCTATAAGGAGTCTCAAAGTGGCTTACAATCGCCTTCCCTTCCTCTCCCCACAACAGGCACCTTCTGAGGCAGGTGGGGCTGAGAGAGTTCTGAGGGAACTGTGACTGGCCCAAGGCCACCGAGGCAGGCTTCCTGTGGAGGAGGAGTGGGGAATCGAACCTGGCTTTCCAGATTAAAAGAAGAGTTCCTCTTTATATCCCACTTTTCTCTACCTTAAAGAATCTCAAAGTGGCTTACAATCGCCTTCCCTTCCTCTCCCCACAGCAGTCACTTGGTGAGGCAGGTGGGGCTGAGAGTTCTTCTGAGGGAGCTGTGAGTAGCCCAAGGTCACCCAGCAGGCTTCATGTGGAAGAAGATGAAGAAGAGTTGGTTTTTATACCCCACTTTTCTCTACCTTAAGAATTCTCAAAGCAGCTTACAATCTCCTTTCCCTTCCTTCTCCCCACATCAGGCACCTTGTGAGGCAGGTGGGGCTGAGAGGGTTCTGAGGGAACCGTGACTAGCCCAAGGTCACCCAGCAGGCTTCATATGGAGGACGAGTGGGGAATCAAACCCAGTTCTCCAGATGATCCTGCCACTCTTAACCACTGTACCACACTGGCTCTCATTAAGGGGCTTGATTGCTTCCTTCTGTCCTTGTGGCACATTAGAACTTCTGGGCTTCAGGGCCTTATCGCTATTTAGTATACAAAGGCATTTTGTCCCTCCCTTCTCCTCTTGTCTTCTCACTGGGTATGTAGCCGAGCTGTATGCGAGGGTCCCAGGATGGGGTGGTCCTTTTGCCTTAAGTACACACCAGCCTCTGAGGTTCATCTGTCCTTTTGATGGGCTCTTCCATCATCATCTAGAAGAGGCGCTGAAAGGGCCATGATCGAGGAGATAGAAATAGGAAGAACTTGACCTATAAATGGTGAGGGGTTGAGGGGAAAGACCTCCTGCCCAGAGAATGGATTGCATCCTTTGTCTGCAGCTCCTGAGTTGATAACAGTCAATTATTTGGATGAGCAGTCACTGCGAGCTAGCAAAAAGAATGACCCCCCCTTGCCTATTTCTCTGTCTCTCTCCCTTCTCCATTTTCTTTCAACCAGTGATCCTCGTGTTACAAGAACACTAAAAAAAAGTGATAATATTGATCTTGCTTATTACAGAAAATGAAACCGCAGCGATTAAATGGAGCTTTTGTTGGGCTCAGATGAAAATGAAACCTGTTACAGGTCCATTATTTAAGCAGTTATCATCACGTTGACCAAAATGTCAAACTGGTATCACGCCCCCACATGTTGGTATCCGGCACAGGGAAGACCCATAATCTCATTTGCTACTGTGGATGAAGATTTATTAACCTGTACTAAGAGGCCACAAGCCTTGCCCTTGGCAAGAGGTGACAGAGAAGCCCAGATAGGATTTTTGCTGGGGTTAACTGTTTTGAAGACAGTATGACAAATGAGCAATCAATGCACGGAGCTGAGGTACCCTGAGCCGTGTTTTATTCCATTTACATTTTGCCCTAGATGACCTCTCTTTACGACTTTGACCTCCTGGGGCCTATTGAGAGCATGATGCAAAGCTCTGCTTGCACCGTCTCCATATTATTATTTAGTAGCATTGACAGTACTGTTATCATAACCTTTTTTTTGTTCCAGGAACTAGGCTACTATTTGGGGCTCTGGCCAGGCTCACAGGAATCCCAAGGAAACAATATGCAAGATCCAGTTTTGCTTATAAGGAGATTTTAATAAGCAGAGATCAAACTTAGAGAAATAGCAGGCTAAGGTTCCATCCGCTGGGTCTCGGACACACACATGCACAGCGAAACTTAGCCAGACCTTGAGACAAGATGTATTACTTAAACTAAGCATCTTATAACCTAATTGCTGGCTACAAAGTCAAAACAATCGTTAATTAAACTATCCCAAACGCTAGGATGAGCCAGGCCTTCTTGCACCTGCTGTCTAGTGGTGAGAGAAAACAAATCCACCTTCCTAGATAAGAGCTGCTAGCAACCATGAGAGAGAGGAATATTCTCTTGGGAGAGACCTGGCGGCTGTCCTGTCAAAGAACTCAAGGCATCTAAAGATCAGGGACCAGCCTGTAATGAAGATAGAGTTACAAAGGCTATACAGCTATGGATGGAAGAGGCATTTGGGGTCGTACAAGTAGATTTTGGTTGAGGGTTTTTGAATGCTACCGTTCTTGTTGCAGACTTCTTAAAACTCATGTAGAACAGTGAACTGGAAACTTGATCCAAGGAGATCTTGAACTCTCCTTCTTCCATGCTGCATGAGTGTTTGTCAGCCAGGCAGTCTACAAACCTGGGACACACCATAATTTACTATTTTCCCACAGATTCAAAGCTCCTCATTCCTTCAGGGCTGTTTCTTGGAACCAGGTGCATCGTGTGTTGCAGCAGCAAATGTTATGGGTTGGCTCACCTGTAACACTGAGTTGCAAGCCTCGGGCAGGTACACTTGTTCTTTCCCTTCCCCTTATTTCCTGCTTTGCACAAACTGTAGTTTGCCATTACATCATCCCTCTTTCTAACCGTAGTTAAGACTAACCATGGTTAATGCATCAACTTCAAACCATAGTTAGTCAGACGGCCTGTGTTCAGATTTTCATCCTCACCATAGTTAGTTTAATGAGTAGGATTGCCAGCTCTGGGTTGAGAAATACCCGGAGATTTTGGGGGTGGAGCCTGAGGAAGGCAGGGTTTAGGGAGGAGAGGGACCTCGAGGGGTACAATGCCATAGCGTCCATCCTCCAGAGCAGCTATTTTCTCCAGGGGAGCTGATTTCTGTCAGCTGGAGATCAGTTGAAATACCAGGAGATCTCCAGGACCCGCCTGTAGGCTGGCCACCCTTCTAATGAAACCATGATTATGTGCAGAAAATAGCAACAGTCCAGTAGCTCCTTAAAGACTAACAACATTTATGGCAGGGTTTATGGCATTCGTGAGTCATGGCTTATTTCTCCAGAAATCTCATACCCTGTCACAGATTTGGTTAGTCTTTAAGGTGCTACTGGACTCTCGCTCTTTTCTACTGTTACAGACAGACTGCCACGGCTACCCATCGTGATTTTGTGTGATGTCTGAACTGAGTGATTGAGTACAAGCCTGGGTGTCATTTCTTCAGGAATTCATTCCTTATGTCTTATTTTTAAGTTATGGTATAATGAATTTTAACCTGGAAGGGGCCAATCCCGTTTTTATATTACAACTAGGGTTTTACTGAGATTTCATGTAAAGCAGGGGGAAATCCTTCTAACTGGTTTTGTTTTGCTAACTGCAGTGTAATAAATCTTTAGAGGGCAATTGGTTTTTTTGTGCAGTTTCCAACGTGAAACATTTGTTAGCTTTTACACTGGTAATATTCTTAATTTCTCCCACGGCACAGTGTTGCCTTAAAATCTTTTAGTAGCACTAGTTAATTGTAGGTTTCCTTCATACTGTTTGTCCGTGTCGGTGCTGCTGCAAATCTACCTTTTTGTAGCTCTTTATTTGGAATATTCCTAAAACCTCCTCTCTGTCTTAGCCAGATTTGCAAGGCGATGTACAAAAACGGTAATCCGTAATATTGGGAAAAGCCATAAAATCACATACAGACTGACTAAAAACAATAAATGTTAGACTGAGCACTGTCCCTTATCTACCTCTAATGCCTTCTGAAAAAGCAACATTTTCTCCACCTTTTAGAAGGCTTAGCAGCCTGGCCTAATCTTGTCATAGCCTGAAAGTAGGGGATGTGTATTAGATTCGGCTGAACTGAAGAAAAACCTGAAAAATGCCCATTCGGCATTATTTAGGCATGCCAAAAGCGGAATCAGATTCTCTGATCTGATTCGGCTGGTTGAATAGAGATTTCCTAAATGAATGCCGAATCCCTTCACTAGGGATACCGCTAGTATCGGTAGGATTTGGGAATATCGGCATTTACCGATATTTTTGGGGGTTGATTTACCTGAACCTGAAAAATACTGATTCCCTCCCCCCCCACCCCCATGCACACCCCTACTTGAAAGCTACGCAGGGTCAGCCCTGGCTAGTGCCTAGATGGGTGACCACCAAGGAAGTCTAGGGTTGCTATGCAGAGGAAGGCAATGGCAAAGCACCTCTTGCCTTGAAAACCCCATGGTCCTAGGGTCACGAGTCAGTTGCAGCTTGAGGGCGCACTGCGATGATGATGATTATGATGAAGGAGGCTTGGAGGAATGGCACCAGCCTCACCTCCAGGGGAAAGAAGATCCATAACCAAGAGGCAGACGCCTTCCTCAAGGTCCGGCCAATCTGACTTCAGCAACAGCCCATTCCCAAGGGAGTAAATAATAGGAAAAATGTGAATAACGGCTGCTCGGTTTACACTGAATACAGTTGAATGCATATGTTGAATAGACCCAGCACAAATCACACATCACAGACCTCTATTAAAAACAATAAATAGTTTTTATAAGCAACAATTACAGATTTAAACTCCTAAATAAGCCAATTACAACAACACTGACAAAGTTTCAACTGATAATAATAATAATAAACAGGGCTATTTTTAGGCAGGAATGCACAGGTACGGAGTTCCAGCTGGCTTCTGAGTTGGCCAGGCCTACAGCCTCCCCCCCCCCCAATGGGTTCCCCAGGTGCCTCGCAAGCCGCGGGGCGCCTGGGGAAGCCAAGCCGATTTAGGGAGGGAAGGCAGTTTAAATTGCCACAGGGCACCTGGGGAAGCTGATCCAGGGAGGGAGCTGCGCTCTCAGAGGTGTGGCCTAATATGTTAATGTGTTTCTGCTGTTGGGTGTGGCCTATTAAGCTAATGAGTTCCTGCTGGGCTTTTTACTACCCAAAAAAGCCCTGATAATAAACACAGGGAGAATCCCAACTTGTGGCAAAATCTTACAGCAAACGTGAATAAAAGTGTCAGCTTGTTCCGACTTGTGACAAGCTCTTGCAGCAAACATAAGCATCAACTTCTTGCAGCAAACATAAGCATCAACTTGACAAGCACCCAGGTTTCGACTTGTTTTGTAAGAAGTCTTCCTCAAAAGAGAATCAACTCCAAATGTATTTTCATTACAACCTCTTGCATAGAGTTCTCTGAAACTAATCATAAACATAATCCTCCAATAACCGCAGAGCGCGCTGCTTGAAATTCAGTACCTTAAAAAAAAAACCCTCAAAGGAGTATAGCTTACCCAATCTTCAAAGTTTATATATAGAATAAGCCAATTACTAAATTATCTTTATGAGGAACAAGAGCCTTCCAGCTTTGACATTGTTGGCAATAACTTCTCTAAGCAATTGCTTATCTCAGTCATCTTAAAAGACTACCTTCATTATTTTCTTGCAGCTGCGTGTCAACCATTTAGCCTTTTAAAGGTACAGGTCATTATTTCTTTACAGGTTCAACCAATCTGAAATATACTTACAATAAACATTGTACAAAAAAATTATTAATATTTAAAATTCACAATACCTTTCGATACCTCCTTAAGAATTACTAATGTATTGGTGTAGTGGTTAAGAGCGTGGGGAGAACTGGGTTTGATTCCCCACTCCTCCACATGCAGCTGCTACTTGGGTCAGTCATAAGTTCTTTCAGAGCTGTTCTCTCAAGGGCAGTTCTCAAGAGAGCTCTCTGAGCCCCACCTTCCTCACAAGGTGTCTGTTGTGGGGAGGGGAAGGGAAAGGAGATTGTTAGCCACTCTCAGACTCCTTTGGGTAGTGAAGAGCAGGGTATAAATCCAATCTCCTCCTTCTTCTCCTGACACAAAGCTCCATAACTCAAGATTTTTTACTTAAACCATGACATATAAGTTTGTAATTTATAGATCAGGTTGCCTCTTGGCATAACAGCATTTTTTGTACAAAAGCGGACAGGGACACAGTACAACATATGCTACTCTCTTGGTATTCCAATTTGTAAACTGCAATAGATTAACATTATAAATCCCCTGTGGATGATCAGATCGTTTTAATTCCCAAGCCAAAGGGCATACAGAACATTTGTCAGTTTTTGTGCATCTAAGCATGTGGGCTGTTAGGTTGTGTATTATAGAACACAAGTCACACATTTGGAACAAGAATACGGAGACACCCAACGGGTTTACATTTTGTGGAGAAGGGACACACAGCAGGAGATTTACTTTTTTTAGTAATATATAAATATATCTCACACCCATACAATCAGAAGAATGCATTCAACCATATTCAGTTTAATTGAGCAACCATTATTCACAGTGATTTTTTTCCTGTTATTTACTGCTTATGCACTGTGATCCTGTTTTGTTTCTCTGATCATTCCCAAGGGAGAGCACCATTTGATGGTCTCAGTACCTGGCTTGTATCCCACTTCTCTGATCAGCCAAGGGTGGTGTCTTCACCCAGCATGGTGAGCACCCTTCTAATGCAAGAGGTGCCACCAGGAGAGTTTCTTGCACTGGAGGAATGTTCCACTGTTAAGTGTGCAGAACTGGGAGACGGGGGATACAGCCCATTAATGATTCGGGTGGCCAGATCTGGGCTGCTAAATTTCTGGAGGGGTTTGAGGGTGGAGACTGAGGAGGGGAGGGTTTGGACCTCAGCAGGGTGTAATGTCATAGAATCCACCCTCCAAAGCAGCCATTTTCTCCAAGGGAACAGCTCTCTGTGATCTGGAGATCCGTTGTAATTCCGGGAGATCTTCGGGTTCCACCTGGAGGTTCGCAACTGTACATTAGTGGTGCACATACTGGCCCTGGAAAATAAGTGACACAAAATGAGTACTTTTAAAAATAATGTGACTGTTCCCCCCCCCCCCCCGCCCCTGCACGATGGCTGTTTTAAAAACTCATAATGGGACTCCTTGTGTCACTTAAAAAAAGCAAAACACCCCAGCATCAGGCACCTCAGGGGTTATTAAGAGGCATATCCAGATGACCTCTCTGAGATTCACTGCAAATGTTTTTTTTTTGTCTTGACCAGTAGCACTTGTAACGCTTGAACATTTTGCCATATTCTTGCTAAATGCCATTGCATGCCAAAAACAGGTGCAATTTCCTGGAAGCGATTTGCTGTGGAAAACCCCACTAGTACTGGGAGGCAGAGGCGGGCAATATCAAGCCACCTCTCTGACACGTCCAAGCCCCACTAAGGGTTGCCGGAAGTCACCATGACTTAGGCTCACAAACACACAATATTCACCAAAAAACAGGAGGAGGGGATAATACCGTATAGTTCACCTTCCAGAGTGGCCCTTTTCTGCAGGTGAACTGACCTCTGTTGCCTAGAGGTCATTTATAATCCCAGAAGATCTCCAGCTACTACCCGGAGGTTGGAACATTTTGTGTTGCGTCTTGAACCCTGTGTCATCAAAATCCCCCGTGCTCCCACACCTTCTTGTATTGTGTTCTGGGGTCAGGACAGTGGCTTGGTTAAACTCAGAAGGGAAATAGATCCAGAACCAACACCATCCCCCCCCCGCCCCGGCTTCCACCACAGGGTATCCATCATTACACGTCCAGTCTTATCCTGCAGCCATAAGAGCTGGAGACATAAAGAACGTTGTTGCTCTTAGATTTCTAACTGGAGCCCAAACTCCCCCAAGCATTACTGGAGGGGGGAGGAGGGTAGCTTGCACCAGTTCCACAGCAATATTAAATTCAACGTTGCAAAAATAACTGTCAGCGTGTTCTTGTGCGGGTATTTGTTGGAGTTCGACAAACTTACGTAACCTGTTTGCTTGGGCGCATAAGTGAGCAAATGCTATAAATTCCTCCTATCATCTTTGTTGTGGTTTTTTCTTGGTTCTGTTTTTGTTTCTGCAGTTCAGCCCAAGCAGTAATTGAAATGCAGAAAGCTAGCACATCACTGGCACCAAATTGCTGATTTCTCATGCTAGTTAGTTTATTCTCTGTGCAGCTGTCCCCTCTTCTCCCCCCCCCCACCTTTTTCTTTCCACCGTTAAAGTTGCCTGTCTATTTTGGTCTCATGCCTGCCTCTAAAGCAGAAAGTACTCTCGCAGGGGATTCTACTAAACATGAAAATTCTAGATCCTCTCAAAATCTGCCTGTCGGCATTTTTAAAAACTGGATGGCTGTAAAAGTGTCCCCTCTCCCATGAAGGCATTTGGGTAAATGCCGTCCAGTTAACATGGGTATTCTGGGAGAAATCATGCATGAAAATAAAATGTAGGCTTGTTTTGTATATCGAGATCGGGGGTTCCCAACATTGCGCCAAGCATTTTTCCAAAGTGGGTGGGGCCAGGTGGCGCTTTTGCCCAGCAAGACTTCTGATTGGCCCTGGGAAATAACTAGCGACTGTGCAGATTTTTCAAAATGTTTCCTTGGCAGCCGCCGCCGCCACAGCACAAAGATCTTCACTGGGTGACTGAAAGTAAGCCGTGTCAGCCATTTTGTGGCTGGCTCTACCTCCCCTGGCAACCGTTTTGTGGCAGCCATTTCATGGTTGTGCCCACTAAGCTATGTCAAATTTTCAAACGCGCCCAGAGGCTCAAAAAGGTTGGGGAACTTTGATCTAGATAAGTTGAACTGACGATCCAGTATGTGTGGACAATTCAGTTTTGGACATCGGAGTTTTCCTGGTTTGTGTCTGTTTTCCAAAGCTGTCTTCTGTGAGGCTGAGGGTTAGGGAAAGACCACGGGAGAAGTGTGAAGATGGTCTTTTGCCATCTTTGCACCACCAGAATACAGTCTCCTCGATGCAAACAAGCTCAGCTTAGAAGGGTTATAGGACTGAAGGGGATCCACTGACCTGCTCTGTCGTGATGGCACAAGGATGTTCCTTTGGCTGATGCACTGGTTTGTAAAATCACAGCGTTGGAAGGGGTGCTACAGGCCATCTAACCCAACCCCCTGCTCAATGCAGGATCAGCCTAGAGCATCCCTGACAAGGGTTTGTCCAGCCAATGCTTGAAGAAGAAGATGATGATATTGGATTTATACCCCGCCCTTCACTACCTGAAGGAGTCTCAGAGTGGCTTACAAACTCCTCTCCCTTCCCCTCCCCACAACAGACACCCTGTGATGTAGGTGGGGCTGAGAGAGCTCTTTCCAGAGCTGTCCTTGAGAGAACAGCTCTGACAGAACTATGGCTTGAAGACTACCAGGGATGGGGGGCTCACCACCTCCCTAGGCAGCTGATACTACTATTGCACAACCATTACTATAAAAAGGTTTCCCCTAATATCCTGCTGGTAACTTCCCGCCCTTCGTTTAAACCCCTTCTTGCGAGTCCTCTCCTCTGCCGCCAACAGGAAAAGCTCCCTGCCCTCCTCCAAGCGTCAGCCCTGCAGATACTTCAAGAGAGTCATCCTGTTCCCCCTCAACCTCCTCTTCTCCAGAGTGAACATTCCCCAGCCCCTCAGCCTTTCCTCACAGGGCTTCTTGGTCTCCAGGCCCCCGGTCATCCTCGTCGCTCTCCTCTGCACCCGCTCCATTCTGTCCACATCCTTTTTGAAGTGAGGCCTCCAGAACAGCACACAATACTCCAGGTGCGGCCTGACCAATGCATTGTACAACAGGACTATGACATCTTGTGATTTGGATGTTACGCCTCTGTTGATACAGCTCCCTCCTTTACCTTCAGCTCCCTCCTTTACCTAGGTCTGGATGGCGGCACACAGTCTGTATATATAGCACAATCTCGCCAGATCTCAGAAGCTGAGCAGGATCGATATTTATGCGGGGGACCACCCTCTGCAGAGGAAGGCCGTGGCAAACCGCCTCCCTTGCCTTGAAACCCCCTTGCTGGAGTTGCCATAATTTGGTTGCCATTTGACAGCACGTATGTCCATACCCAGATGACACCGCATCTCTGAGTCTGCTGTGGGGATGTAGCCGCAATTTAGAGCCTGTCGATTTATGTTTCAAAATGCCCTGGGAGGGGAGGGAGGACTGTGGCATATGGGGAATGAGGGGCTCCCGTATTCTCCCCCGTGCTATTTCCCAGAGCCAAAATGATGGCACTGCAGGCTCTAGCTAGTTAGCAGAACTGTTCCCTTCTGGGATCAGTGAAGTAGATCTTGCAGAAGAGCAGGCGAGTTTGCTCCCTCTATCGCAGCCTCCAGTGTTCCCTCTGAGCTGAGTCAGTGTGAGCTAGCTGACAGTCTTTTAGCCTCCGGCTCCCACATTTTTGTCTCAGCTCAGGAAGGACGGCGCCAGGGCAAACTAATTTATGCAGCAGCCCAATCACCTGCTCACAGCTTTTAACATAGAATTTTTGCTCACGGGGCACCACAGCTTAGAGGAGGCATTTCCGTTTCCTGTGTTGCTTAGTCTGTGCTGGTCTTGTATCCTCGAGAAGCAGGTTTCCTAGGATCAAGAGGGACTGCTAGGGTTTGCAGAACGTGGCAGAAACCCACATCCTCCCGGCACCTCCCACTGGTGGATTGCTGGATTTTGCCGCGGAACATCCACTCTCCATGCAGAAGGTCCCAGATCCACTCCACAGAATCTGCAGTAAGGATCGGTTCAGAGGTGGTGTGAAAAACCTCAGCCTGAGATCCGGGAGAGCCGCTGCCGGTCTGAGTAGACAGGACTCACCTTGGTGGATGCATGGTCCGTTTCAGCACAGGGCAGCTTCCTGTGTCCGGTTTAAACGGCGAATATCTGCTGGATGTGGTTTTGTTCTGTTGTACGCGTGAAGAGACTCTCAAGCCATCTGTTCTTTGCCAATAGAAATGCAAAGGGATGTTAAGAATCCCCCTTCCCCTCCATATAAAGACAACGAGGAAGGTACTGCATATGCCATGCAGGCAACAGTTTCCATTTTCTGGGCGTGTCAAAGGTAGTGTAGGTTCCAAGTTCTGCAGCAGGAGTCGGCACGGCATTCCAAAGGACCCAGGAAAAACTGAGCACTCTGCAGTCGCATTGGGAAGTGCCTTCTGCAGAGCCAGACTGCACGAAACGATGCTTTGGCGAATGCATGAATTAATCTGCAATGCTATGTAGTGTCTTCCACGTAATGATTTCGGTTGAAGCTTTGCTGGCAAGTTAGCAGAGGAAATGACAACCCTTAACAACTTTCCTTGGAGGAAATCTCAGTCTTCCGGGGTGTGTAGGCAGCTACAACACGCATCGCAACACCAACCTGCTTGCTGCGCAGCTGTGGCTGAACAGCTGTGCTTTGGGGGGATCATCCGTGGAGAAGTGAGAGCACTGCCCAGCGTATAACATGTTGGGTGCGGAATTAAGGGATCTGCATTTGATTTGGGGGTTAATCTCAAACACGGGGAGGTGGCACGCCTTCCCCAAATACGGAAACTTGGGAGACATAAGAACATAAGAGAAGCCAATGTTGGATCAGGCCAGTGGCCCATCCAGTCCAACACTCTGTGTCACACAGTGGCCAAAAACACCAGGTGCCTTCAGAAGGTCCGTCAGTGGGGCCAGGACACTAGAAGCCCTCCCACTGTTCCCCCTCCCCCCCCAAGCACCAAGAATACAGAGCATCACTTGCCCCAGACTGAGAGTTCCTATCTATCCCTTGTGGCTAATAGCCACTGATGGACCTCCGCTCCATATGTTTATCCAATTCCCTCTTGAAGCCGCTACCACCTCCTGTGGCAGTGAATTCCATGTGTTAATCACTCTTTGGGTGAAGAAGTACTTCCTTTTATCTGTTTGAACCCGACTGCTCAGCAATTTCAAGGAGTGCCCACGATCCATCGAGATAATTTGATTTGGAGGAACACAACCGACTAAACAAGCAAATGATAAGTGTTTTTTCAAGGACTGTTTTGTAACTGGGGATCTGCAGTAGCTCCCGCTAGGAGGTCAGCCCCCTTTGACCTGTTAAGGGTATCGTTGACTGTCCTTGGAGGTTGGGTAATTAATGGCTAAACCATGAAGCCTTCCCTCTCTGAAAGTGCTATACCAATGCAAATTATTATTTTTTAAAACAGCTAACTTTAAATAGAATGGGGGACAAGGAAGGAGAGAGACAAGCATAATACAGTAAAAAAAATTAGCATGCATTGTGGTAGTAAAGATGGATCCTTTCTCAGGTAGAGAAAGAAGTACTTTTCTCCCTTTCTCACAATTCAAGAACTCGTGGGCACTCCATGAAATTGCTGAGCAGTCGGGTTAGAACAGACAAAAGGAAGTCCTTCTTCACCCAAAGAGTGATTAACACGTGGAATTCACTGCCACAGAAGGTGGTGGCGGCTACAAGCATGGACGGCTTCAAGAGGGAATTGGATAAACATATGGAGCAGAGGTCCATCAGTGGCTATTAGCCACAAAGTATAGATAGGAATTCCCAGTCTGGGGCAAGTGATGCACTGTATTCTTTTGAGGGGGTAGCAGTGGGAGGACTTCTGGAGTTCTGGCCCCACTGGTGGACTTCCTGGTGGCACCTGGTGTTTTTGGCCACTGTGTGACACAGAGTGTTGGACTGGAGGGGCCACTGGCCTGATCCAACATTGGCTTCTCTTGTGTTCATATGAAAACACTGCTGTTAGAAGTCCTGTAGAAGAGGGTGGTAATGGTGCCAGACAATGGTACTCAGGTACTTCTGCTTCAAGCAGGGCAAGTGACACAAACGGCCCCATTTACCCCTCAGCTATTTACTTAGGGGCAGTTGCTGCTCGCCCTAGGTGAGTGTCAGTTGCATAGGCGGGTTAGAGACAGAGAAGGGTATTCTGGGGGGAAATGCTTACATTTGAGCTATTATGCTTTCCTTTATGGGCCTTGGGTGGTTCTCATAGTATTCTCTCCTTGCTTTTTGTTAGAAGAACCTGAACTCATGGGCACTCAATAAAATTAATGAGCAGTCAGCTTAGAACGGATCAAAGGACGTACTTCTTCACCCAAAAAGTAACCAGTGCATGGAATACACTGCTGCAGAAAGTGTGGTGGCTACAGTCATAGACAGCTTCAAGAGGGGATTGGAGAAACATATGGAGCAGAGGTCCATGAGTGGCTATAAGCCAGAAGGTATAGATAGGATCTCTCAGTCTGGGGCAAGTGATGCTCTGTATTCTTGGTGCAACAGTGGGGGGGCTTCTGGAGTCCTGGCCCCGCTGGTGGACCTCCTGATGGCACCTGGGTTTTGGCCACTGTGGGACACAGAGTGTTGGACTGGATGGGCCATTGGCCTGATCCGGCATGGCTTCTCTTACCTTCTAATGTTCTGTTGTCCTTTTGTGAAACAGCAGTCCCTTTCATGGAATATGTACTCCAGATCTCCTTCAAGGGGCTTAGTTGTCCTTTAATGCCATAGTGGCCGCTCTCTCTCGCTCACACACATTTAGGGTTGCCTATGGCTGGGTTTATCGAAGCAGAGTCCAAGTGTGTGGTTTGGTACATTCTAGCACACATGCTCAGGAATCCCTCCCCTCCCCCCTTCTTGCGCCGCCACCGCCATGCTCTTTGACGATGTGTGGCAAAGTCAGCCATCGAGCATCGGTAGAAATATTTCCAGAATTGGACAGTTCTCCCTCAGCCACGCAGAGATTCTGAGCGGTGCTGTTTGCGGGCTCACAAACAGATCCTTGTAATGCTTGTGTTTTTTTGGCAATCCCAGGGCTGTTTTATTTTTGGCCCGGCTGCATCCCTCCCTCCCTCCCTTTCCTGCCCATTTGGCCCTGGCTGCGCTGGCTACCTGTCAAGTTTTCGGTCTTGGTTGTAAGATGCTTGTGCCTCGACTTCTAAAGCCTTTTTGGAACAAAGGCCAAGTTTCTTCTCCGAGTCATTAATTTCCCGTCTCCCTTTGCCAGCAGAGGTCATTTGATTCGGGCCTGCTTTCTTTCTTCTGTGCTTAAATACATCACTGTCGGACTCTTTGTGGCGGGTTGTCCTGTCCTTCGCAAAGACTTTGGAGGCCCAAGTGTGTCTCCTTCGCTAGGCCTGCGTGAATGCAGAGGTGCTCAGACAGATCGCGAAGGCTCAGCGACGGACTTCTGCTGCTGACGGGGGAATATTTCCTTCCTTCCAGCTAGCGACTGCGGAGCGAGTCGCCCTTTGAAAAGCGAAAAGCTTTTGAAACAGTACAGCGTGTTCCCATTGCTGTTCAACCCTCGGATTGCCCTCAATAAGCGAAAAAATAAGAAATGAACGCACAAAGCTTCCTTATAGCGAATCAGACTTTTGGTCCGTCAAGTTCAGTATTGTCCGCTCAGACTGGCAGTGGCTCTCCAGGGTCTCAGGCAGAGGTCTTTCACATCTCCTACTGCCCGGTTGTTTTCAGTGGAGACGCCAACATTTGAACCAGGGACCTTCTGCGTGCCAAGCAGATGCACTCGCATTGAGCCATGGCCCCGTCACACGCATGCTGCTCGCTCACAACTTTAACGCCAGTAGCTCACGAAGTAGAATTTCTGCTCACAAGACTCCACAGCGTAGAGGGAGCACTGGTCTCATCCTGTTGATTGCATTGATCTGCCCCATGCAATCTGCTTTGGATCTTAGCGAGACCGTAAACAAAGTAGATAATAAATAAAGTCAAACTAAACCATCTCGCCCTTTTTTTAGGCATCCAGAGTCTCTTGCGAATCAGTTATGTTTTGATCCAAAGAGAAATTCGAAGAGAGGAGGGGCAGGAAGGGCACAGTATTCAGAATTTGACTGTTCCCCCCAAACTTCCCTATCCCCTGCTAGAACACAATCAACCTGAAGTGTGTAACATGGAAAATAATAATAATAATAATAATAATAATAATAATAATAATACCACCACCACCACTTTGGAAAAAGAAATTCCATTCTCTATAGCAGTGTAATTTTGAAGATGATGAACTAGCAGATGGCGCTCAACTGAGAGATTATATAGAGAACTGGGAGGCCCTTCCTTTCCCTCTCCCTGCCAAGAGCTATAGACTTGTGCTTTCCTCCCATGTGAGACGGAAGTGCCAGAGGGCTGAAGATGCCAGGAATGCCCTTTTTCTGCCCAATCCGTGCGTTGCCTTCCCTCTTCTTTGTTCCTTGAATGGCATGGGTCTACTCGGGGGGCTCTTGAGCTTCCTGTTCCACAGGATCTTGAGCAGGAGATGACTGTCAGAGAGAGAGACAGGGGATTTCTCTCTTTGAAGGTTGGTAGTCTCAGGTATAGTGGAAACCAAGGGATCTTCTTCGTGGTCTCTGTGCATCACACCTCTGGGATTAAGTGCGCCTGCGCCGATCCCGATCGGTAATCTTCAAAGCCTAACGGATTTTCGCGCCAGCTCCCCGGTCACGTGCACGTCCCACTGCGCATGACCCGGGGAGGGGCACGAGGATCCCGCCAGTTCTCTTCTGACCGCTGCGTCGTGAGGACCCCTCTCTCGCTCCGGTCGGTAGTACTTTCGTTTTCCTATTGGAAAAAGCCTTTTCGGACTGTTTTTTCTTCCCTTTTTTGACCTCGGACTGTTTACTGGACTCGCTCTCGGATTTCCCTCGCTTTTCTCCCCGCTCGGCCTATGGCCCAGCAGTGGGGCTTCTTTAAGCGCTGTCGGGACTGTGGCAGTAAAATAGCGCCCTAGACTCCCTAGGTCTAACGATAAATCTCAAAAAGTCCATGCTTATACCGTCCAGACGAGTACAATTTATCGGAGCCATTCTGGACTCCCTGCAATGCAGGGCCTTTCTGCCCCCCAACAGGGCAGCAGACATAACCTCTCTCCTCCATTCGGTCCGATGGGACAAGGAGGCTACGGCCAAACAAATACTTCGCCTACTAGGCCTAATGGCCTCAACCACGGCAGTGATTCCGTTCGCCAAGCTGCGAATGAGACCGTTACAACTCTGGTTCCTGAGACGCTTCCGTCCCAACATCCACTCTCTCTCCAAGCTATTCCGATTCTCGGAACAAGTTCTGGGAACCATGAAGTGGTGGCTGGCACCCCAGAATCTTCAATCTGGTGCACCCTTTCGACTCCCGCCCCCCTCGGCAACCATTACCACGGATGCCTCCCTATGGGGCTGGGGAGCTCACCTGGATGGTGTCGGTGTGGGCGGCAAGTGGGACCCGTCTGTGGCCCACAACCACATCAATTTTCTAGAGCTCCTGGCAGTTCTCTATGCAGTACGATCATTCCGCAACTCCCTGTCAGGGAGGACGGTGGCTGTCCTCACGGACAATACGACCACCATGTACTACATCAACAAACAAGGTGGAACGGTCTCCCGTGGACTCTGCCGCTTAGCTATCGAGCTTTGGGACGAGTGCCAATCCATCGGCATTCACCTCGTAGCGAATCATCTTCCAGGACTGCTCAACACCCAAGCAGACTTCCTGAGCAGAGGGGGGCATCCCTACACGACTGAGAACTGAACCCTCTCTACCTGATTCCGATCTTCGATCGGTGGGGTCACCCCTCAGTAGACGTTTTCGCCTCTCGGGAGAACAAGAAATGTCATCTCTTTTGCTCCAGAGCCGGCGCGGATCCAGCGTCCCTAGGAGACGGCCTCCTGCTTCAGTGGACGGGGAGACATCTGTACCTCTTCCCTCCGATCCCTCTGATACCGAGGGTAGTCCACAAGCTGATGTCAGAATGACCACGAGCGATTCTCATCACACCGTGGTGGCCGAGACAGCCGTGGTTTCCCACGCTCCTTCATCTCTCCCTGGGGATCTACCTTCACCTCCCAACGCTCCCAGACCTTCTTTGGATGCACAGAGGTCAGGTACTCCATCACGATGTTCCCAAGTTGAAGCTAACAGCATGGATGCTTCAACCTTAGATATAGACTCACGTATTGCACAGGTTCTCTTGAATTCACGCAAGCTATCCACACGCCGTTCCTATACGGCGAAGTGGAATAAGTTTATAGCCTTTCTAACTTCAATAGGGCGGCCTACTGTTCCTGCCACCCTTAATGATATTTTTGGTTTTTTGTTATCCTGTTCGGACAGAGGACTGTGCCACTCTTCTATAAGAGTTTACTTATCAGCCATCTCCGTCAACCATCCGGAGATTGAGGGATACTCAGTATTCTCTCACCCGACTACGAAACAATTCCTTAAGGGGATGCGTCGCCTCTATCCACCAGTACGGACACCGGTCCCAGCATGAGACTTACCTTTAGTTCTTGCCAAGTTAATGGGCAAACCGTTTGAGCCCATGGCCTCCTGCAGCCTCCAGCTTCTCTCATGGAAGGTGGCGTTTCTGGTGGCTATCATGTCTGCTCGGCGTGTGAGTGAGCTTTCGGCGCTCCGTTGCGACCCACCGTATCTCACTTTCCATCATGGAGTGGTTACCCTGGCTCCGGATATCACCTTTCTCCCCAAGATTGTCTCGGACTTCCATGTGGGAGCGGACATCACGCTGCCCGTGTTTTTTCCTGATCCTCAGGACCCATCACAACGCAGCCTGCACTCTCTGGACGTCAAGAGAGCTCTTTCCTTTTACTTGCATCGGACAAAGCCGTTTCGCAAGTCTCCAGCTCTCTTCGTCACGTATGCCTTGCCCAGACAGGGACAGAAATTATCGTCTCAGAGACTCTCGAAGTGGATAGTAGAGACGATAAAGCTTGCCTACCTCCTGGCTAAGAGGCCATTACCGGCATCCCTCCAGGCACACTCCACGAGAGCCGTGGCTGCTTCCACGGCATTCCTCAAGGGCATCCCCCTGGGAGACATCTGCAATGCTGCAACGTGGGCGTCTCCTCACACGTTTGTGAAACACTACGCCCTAGATGTCCGCGTCCATCAGCGTACTGTGGTGGGCCGTGCAGTGCTACAAGCAGCTCAGATGTGAGACCTCCAGCACCCACCCCCAGGTATGTGGTGTGTTTATTGCTCGCTATTCTCCCAGAGGTGTGATGCACAGAGACCACGAAGAAGATATACAGGTTGCTTACCTGTAATTGGAGATCTTCGAGTGGTCATCTGTGCATTCACACCACCCGCCCTCCTTCCCCTCTGCTTTCGGTCTCCCTCACTTTTTTCTTGGGGGCTGTTAGCAGCGGTCAGAAGGAACTGGCGGGATCCTCGTGCCCCTCCCCGGGTCATGCGCAGTGGGACGTGCATGTGACCGGGGAGCTGGCGCGAAAATCCGTTAGGCTTTGAAGATTACCGATCGGGATTGGCGCAGGCGCACTTAATCCCAGAGGTGTGAATGCACCGATGACCACTCGAAGATCTCCAATTACAGGTAAGCAACCTGTATGAACACCTCTTCCCTTGAGGAGTCTTCCTCTTGTTTTGTGGCCGGGGAAAGACTAGGGTTGTCGACTCTGTGTTGGGAAATTCTTGGAGATTTTGGGGGTGGAGCCTGGGGAGGGCAGGGTTTGGGGAGGGGCCTCAGCATGGTATAGTGCCATAGAATCTACCCTCCAGAGCAGCCATTTTTTCCCAGGGAAACTGATCTCTGTCAGCCCCCACTTGGATGTTGACAATCTTGGGCAGGACAGGTCTTGACAACCACAGAATTCCCCTCATCCTCATTCCCCCTATGAAGATTACCTGCTGGGACACTGAACTGTGGCCCACGCCCAGTATAAAGAACTTCTTAGTGTCGCCCTCTGCGTGTGAGATGTGAGGAGAATGTGAGTGTGAGACGTCAGGAATGCAAGGAGCCAGTCTGGTGTGGTGGTTAAGTGCACGGCCTCTAATCTGGGGGAACCGGGTTTGATTTCCCCACTCCTCCACTTGCAGCTACTGGATGGCCTTGGGCAAGCCATAGTTCTGTCAGAACTGTTCTTGAAAGAGCAGTCCTCGAAAGAGCTCTCTCAGCCCCACAGACCTCACGGGGTGTCTGTTGTGGGGAGGGGAAGGAGTTTGCAAGCCGCTCTGAGACTCCGAGTGAAGGGCGGGGTGCAAATCCGACTCTCCTCCTCCTTCTCTTCCTCCTCCTCCTTCTCCACATAGACTTAAACACTGGGAAAGCACGGAGTCCCGAGTCTGATCACTCTGCATAATTCCCACAGAGGAAAGCAGGAACACTCTTTTATAGTTTGCAGCATCCCTCTTTCTCACAGCATGGAACACCCACCCCCTCCCGCGTCGCTGTAAAAGTATTCTCTGCCTGTTGTGCACTGTATTCTCTCCCCCGACAGCCCGCGCTTCGCCGGTTTCCAAAGCAAGGTGTGCGAATAAACTGATCATCACAGTTTACTTTTAAGAAGGTTTATTAGAGTGTTTAATCTCACAATGGATCTGGCTGAATATATTACGGAAGAGGTGCGACACTAAGCCACGTTTTAGTAGCTGCACGGGCAACCAGCGGGTAGGGAAAAGGAGGCAGCAGGCTGGTGTGCCGTATTCACGTGTGTGTGTTTAGAGGCGTGTCTGGCTGCAGCCACCACTGTGCCCCGTGACTGGAGTAGTGGGAGGGATTGGAGCCAGTGTTCCCTCCGAGCTGAGTAAGTGTGAGCTACCTCACAGTTCTTTAGCCTCCGGCTTACACATGTCTGTCTCGGCTCAGGAAGGGTGGCTCCGGAGCAAACCAACGTACACAGCAGCCAAATCGCTGGCTCACAACTTTAATGCCAGTAGCTCACAAAGTAGAATTTTTGCTTACAGGACTCCACAGCTTAGAGGGAGCGTTGACTGGAACCTTGGGAAATTCGCATAGACCCCAGCACCGTTTTTTTAAGTGCCGTCTCCCATACGACACATCGTGGGGAAATGGGCGTGTCCTTCAATCAAAGGGGCAGGTGGAGGCCTCTAGAGCTATTCCTTGGGTGCCTGTGTATGAATGGCCCAGGCTAACCTGATCTCATCAGGTCTCAGAAGCTAATCAGGGTTTGGCCCCGGCTAGTCCTTGGATGGGAGACCACCAGGGAAGTCCAGGATAACAGCACAAAAGCAGGCAATGGGAAACCACGCCTGCTTGCCTCTTGCCTTGGAATCCCTACAGGGTTGCCCTCAGTTAGCTGTGTCTTTGACAGCATTTCCCACCACCGCCAGTAAAGACATTTATCATGTATTCTTTTTTTTACCTTGCTTTTCTCAGAGACTCCAAGCTGTCGATGATGCATTGCAAAGGAGGCATTGCTTGCTTTGAAACTCCCCTTTCCGATTGGTGCTTTGCATAGCATTGGAACCTTGAACGGTGACAGGATTGCCAGGGCAGCGGTCGTTTTGTGGCTGGCTCCACCTCCTCCGGCAGCCATTTTGTGGCTGTGCCCACCACCCCGCGTCAGAATTCCAAAGGCGCCCGAGGGCTCAGGAAGGTTGGGGACCCCCTGAACTAGACCCGAGACTTGACAGTCGTTCTCTTAAGCAGAAGTTTTTCTCAGTCACGCGACATGAGGTTTCTTTACCCCAGCCTTTAAACAGGACTTGCGATTGTCTGCCTGAAATTCATGTACTTTCCCATGTAGCGATGGCTGCTTACTGACCTAGGCCGCCCTGGGATGTTCATGGCAGAGGAGAGATAGAAGCAGGGGGGCTCTTGGTTCGGCGTTCAGTCCATTACCCATTAGCAGTAGCAGGGTGTGTGAACAAGATCTTGGGGGTAAGAGTGGACCGAAAGTTAAATATGAGCAGCCGGTGTGATGCGGCAACAAAAAAGGCTAATGCGATCTTGGGGTGTATCAATAGAAGCATAACATCCAAATCACAAGATGTCATAGTCCTGTTGTACACTGCATTGGTCAGGCCGCACCTGGAGTATTGTGGGCAGTTCTGGAGGCATCACTTCCAAAAGGAAGTGGACGGAATGGAGCGGGTGCAGAGGAGAGCGACGAGGATGACCGGGGGCCTGGAGACCAAGAAGCCCTGTGAGGAAAGGCTGAGGGACTTGGGAACGTTCAGTCTGGAGAAGAGATTGAGAAGGGACAGGATTGCCCTCTTGAAGTATTTGAAGAAGGGCCGTCGCTTAGAGGAGGGCAGGGAGCTGTTTCCTGTTGACAGCAGAGGAGAGGACTCGCAAGAATGGGTTTAAATGAACGGCGGGAAGGTACCAGCAGGATATTAGGGAAAACTTTTTGACAGTCAGAGTTGTGCAACAGTGGAATCGGCCGCCTAGGGCGGTGGTGGTGAGCTCCCCTTCCCTGGCAGTCTTGAAGCAGCGTCTGAATAAACACTTGTCAGGGATGCTCTAGGCTGATCCTGCATTGAGCTGGGGGTTCGACTAGACGGCCTGTATGGACTCTTTGATCCTCTGTGCCAGCTCTTGAGGAGCATAGCTTGGCTTTGCTACAAGTACAGGACCAAACTGAGCAGCAGCACAACGCATTTAGCAGGCATGGGATCTTTGACAGCACAGTCAAGTTTCCCTGATTTGTTGCCATGGTAGAAGCTCGCGGATTGCTGCTTAGGTTACCAGTAATGCAGCTGCTGTTGTTACCAGTAATACGCCCGCTGGGAGGAAGAGTCTTTATCGAACTAATTAGGGAAAGGGGCGGGGGGGGGGAGAGAACACCTTAACTTCCTTGCTCTCTAATATATATATATATATATATTTCAGGATAAAATGGGTTCCTGACACAGCTATAATAGCCGGGCTGAATCTCATTTCCTCATTACACATTTGATGAGTCATAGTTTTTTGACCTTCCAGCTTGCCTTTTAACGTCGGTGCTAAGTGGACGCCTAGCACATCGGACCAGATCTGTGGATTTAATTACCTTTGACGGCAAGAAAGGTTTCGGAACAGAGCAAAAACAAAATTAGCTAGAGGCTGTCTCTCTTTTTTTTTTTTGTAAGAAAGTTTTTTTATTTTTCAAAACATTAAAATTAATACATTTGTTTTATACAAATCCTTTTTTCCATATTATATAACATTTTGTTCTATTTGTATAGTCTTGCTTTTATCTTGTATTGGTGGTTTCCCACCACATCTGAAGCATAACACATTTTCCGCTTTATCCAAAATAGTAATACTTATCTCTATGTTTACATTTCTGGTAACGGTTATATATCTTTAAAATACTTATATACCAATTCTTATTTTCTATATTCTTATATAATTCTAAAAAACAAGTTCATTATCTAATTATCCTTAGTACATTCATATACTCAATTTCTATTCCTTTATGCTATTATAACCATGTATAAATGTAGTTTCTCATGTCCCAATATTTTTCAACATATTCTTTCAAATCCTCCCAATCTTCTAAAAAAGTCTCTGAGTACAGATTATTCAACTTTCTAGTCCATTTATCCATTTCAGCCATATATAACAATTTTTCAACCATTCCCACACTTCTGGTATTTTTTCATTTTTCCAATTTTGTGCATACACCATTCTTGCTGTTGTAATCATATACCATATTATTGTCCTTTTCTTTACATTTATCTCTTCTAGTTTAAGTCCAAGCAGTAACATTTCAGGCAACTTCTTAAATGTACATTTCAAAATTTTTTCCATTTCTGCATGTATTATAGACCAATAAGTCTTCGATTTATCACAAGTCCACCACATATGATAGAAAGAACCTTCTTTCTTTTTACATTTCCAACATTTGTTAGACATATTTTGATTAATATTTGCATTTTTTTTTGGTGTCATATACCATCTGTACATCATTTTAAAACAGTTCTCTTTTAGATTATAACATGTAGAAATACTTATTGCATTTTTCCATAAAAATTCCCAAGATTCCATTTCAATGTCTTTGTTTAGGTTTATCGCCCATTTTATCATTTGTTCCTTTACCATTTCATCAGCATTAAACCATTTTAACAATACTTTATACATTTTAGAAATCATTTTTTCCCCATCTTCCTCCCAAATTTGTTCTATTTCATTGCTTTTTTCTCTAAAACCAGATTTTTTATCACTTCTGTACATATCATATATTTGTCTGTACCTTAACCAGCCATAATCAAAGTCCATCTGCTGCTGCTCCTTCAATTTAAAGTCTTTACCATGTCTTGTTAACAGGTCTCTATATTTCAACCAGTCTTGTCCTTTGTAGTGAGATGATGGATTTAAAACTTCTGCAGGTACAATCCACATAGGTATTTCTTCTGGAAAAAAGGTTTTATATCTTGTCCACGTATCGATTAATGTTCTTCTCAAATAATGATGCTTAAACATATTGTCCATTTTTGTTTTACCATAATACAGATATGCGTGCCACCCAAACCTACAGTCATGACCTTCCAGGGACAATAACTTTCTGTCTTGTAACATAGTCCATGTCCCTATCCAAGTCAAACATACTGCATCATGATATAGCCTTAAGTTTGGTAACTGAAACCCACCTCTCTCTTTAGCATCACACATTATTTTCATCTTAATTCTTGGTTTTTTCCCTCCCCACACAAACTTAGTCAATTCCTTCTGCCAGCATTTGAATGTTTTTACATCTTTCACAATTGGAATAGTTTGAAACAGAAACATTATTCTTGGTAACACATTCATTCTAACCACTGCAATTCTACCCAGCAGTGACAAATTTAATACATTCCACCTTTTAATATCTTGCATAACTTGCTGCCATAATTTCTCATAATTATTCTTATACAAATCAATGTTTTTCATTGTTAGGTTTACACCTAGATATTTTGTCTTTTTCACCACTTCACATTCTATAAGATTTTGTAATTCAATTTGCTTATTATTTGGCATATTTACACATCACTTTCGATTTGTTCTTATTTACATAAAACCCAGCCAAATCACCAAACTCTCTTACTTTCTGCAACAAATATGGTAGTGTAGTCATAGGGTCTTCAGCTATAAACATCACGTCGTCTGCAAAGGCTCTATATTTAAAAGAGAAACCTTTTATTGTTAAGCCTTTAATTTCTTTATCTTCTTTCAAATTTAGTAACAAGACTTCCAAAATCCAAATAAATAGCAACGGCGAGAGTGGGCATCCTTGTCGTGTTCCTTTTTCCACTTTAAAGTAATCCGTTTTTTTCAGTATTAATTATTAAAGAGGATTTCTGTTCTCTATATATCGACTTAATAAGATTAAGCATATAGTCTCCAATTTCAAGATGTTCCAACACTTCAAACATAAAATCCCAATTTAAATTGTCAAACGCTTTTTCCGCGTCTAAAAAAAGAAAGCCCACTTCCTTCTCCGGATGTTTATCATAGTACTCTATAGCATCCACTACTACTCTTATATTGTCTCTTATTTGGCAATTAGGTAAAAATCCTGCTTGTTCTGTCTGTATAGTCTCTTTAAGATGTTCCTTAAGCCTATCAGCTATAATCTTGGCAAAAATCTTATAGTCATTGTTTAACAAAGAAATTGGTCTATAATTTTTAACATTGGTTAAATCTTGACCTTCTTTCGGAATGAGTGAAATGGTTGCTTCTTTCCAAGTCTCCGGGACCTCACCTGTCACTCCTATGTCATTCATTAATAGCAATAACACTGGTGAGATCGAATCCTGTAGTGATTTATAAAACTTAGCTGTAAATCCATCTGATCCAGGTGCTTTCCCTAATTTTGAATCATTTATTGCATTTTTAATCTCTTGTAGTGACATTGGGCAGTTAAGTAGTTCTTTGATTTTCTCCGTTGGTTTTGGTAATTTTAATGACTGTAGGTATTCTTTAATCCTTCTTCTGTCTTTATTTTCCTTCTTAAAAAGCTTTGCATAATATTTAAAAAATTCTCTTTTTATTCCCTTATTGTCTATTATCTCAATATTGTCCCGTATCACTTTAGTAATAAATTTATTTTCACGTTTTTTCTTTAATTGCCATGCTAAGTACTTTCCAGGTTTATATGCACCTTCAAATGCTTTTTGTTGCAATTTTTTCAGGTTCCAGTAAGTCTCTTGATTCAAAATAGCTTTTGCTTGGTCTTGTAACATCCAAATTTCCTTTTGCAGTTTCTTTTTTCCTGGTCTGTTCTTCAGTTCCTTTTCTTTTATTTTAATGGCTTGCACAATGTTTTCATATTGTTCTCTTTTCTTTTTATTGTCTTTAGCGTTCAATGATATCAATAATCCTCTCATAACTGCTTTGTACGCATCCCACACAGTTTGAATTTTTACTTCTTTTTGTATGTTCGCTTGAAAATATAAATCTGTCTCTTCATGTAATTTTTTAACTATTTCTTGGTTGTCTAATAAGTCCTCATTTATTCTCCATCTCCCTTGCCTTTTTATTTGCCCAGAAGTCCATAGACAAGGATTGTGGTCTGAGATTATTCTAGGTAGAATTTCAACTTTTTTTGTCTTAAATGTTAGATTAATAGACATCCAGATCATATCAATTCTTGAATGTGAATCATGTCTGTTAGAGTAAAAAGTATAGTCTTTCCCTTGTGGGTTAACCTTCCTCCAAATATCCTCCAGCTTTTCCTGTTTTATCAGTTCAAAAAATTTTTTTGGAAGTTTCCCTAGTGTGTCGTCTTTTCTCTTTGAGCGCCTATCTATTTTATTATTCACAGTCCCATTAAAGTCTCCCAACATTATGATTTGTTCATAGTTTACACTGTCCAGTTCCATTTGTAGTTCTTTAAAAAAGATTTCTTTAGCTCCGTTGGGGGCGTAAATATTTACAATCAAAGTCTTCTGTCCGTGTAACAGAATTTCAATAGCTAAGTATCTTTCTTCTTTATCTTTAAATATTAGTTTAGGTTCCAAGTCTTTTTTGGCATATGTTACCACTCCATTCTTTTTATTACTTGCCAATGAAAAAAATTCTTCTCCCAACTTTTTTCTTATTAAATATTTGTAGTCTTGTTTCTTAAGATGGGCCTCTTGTATACAAACTATACTACATTTTTGTTTCTCCAGCCAGTGTCCTACCATTCTACGTTTTTGGGGTGAATTAAGTCCATTTACATTCCATGAGAGTACTTTGTAATCCATCTTGTTGTAGTCTTAAATATCACCAAATTCTTCCTTGTTCTCACCAACAAAGGCGTACATTTCTGCTGAATTTTTAATCACCATTCTGTTGTTACCATAATAAAAACTCAGTCCTTGTGGTATTTCCCAACGAAATCTTATTTTTTTCTCTTTCAGTTTGTCTGTCAGACGCTTGAATTTTTTCCTGTCTTGCAAAATTGCTCTGGGCAATTCTTTCATTACGATAACTTTTTTCCCACCTATTTCAAAAGAGTCTGTAAAACATTTCTTGTAGATTTGTTCTTTTGTTCTCTTCATTGTAAATTGAACTACCACGTCCCTTGGTATATTTTTGTCTCTCGCGTATGTAGAATTGACTCTGTAAACAAGATCCATATGTTCTTTAACAACTTCCTCTTCCTCTTGTAAAAAATCTGCTAATGCTTCTTGCATTCTTGTAAAAATGTCTTCACCTAATTTTTCCTCTATACCTCTAAATCTCAGATGGTTTTGCATGTCTCTATAGTGCATCATCTTTTCCATTCTGTCATTTTCCTTCATTGTTTTTTGAGTATTTTCTTCCAGTTCTTTTACTTTAATTTCTATGTCTTGTGTTCTAGTGGTTAACTTTTGTAATTCAGCTTTTAAATCTATAAAATTTTTGTCTGCTTGTGCAGCTATACCATTCATTTTAACATTTACCTCTCCTATAGCGTCTAACATTTTTTTTCCATTGCTTCCATAACAGCTAGTAATTCTTTTTCTTTTTTTGCTGCCATTGTAGGAGAGGACCATGTAGCTGCTTTCGATCTTAGCCCGCGATCTGTCTTGTCTCTTTAAAAAAGATTGATTTTATTTTATTTTCCAAATCAAACACCGTTTAGTGTAATCACACAAGCTAGTCTTGCCAAGTCAAATTTCGTTGGTTTCAGCCTTCTAAGTTATATAGTTTATGAGATATTACTGTTTAAAAATTTTATAAATCCAAAATGGCGGGCGCAACTTCTCTATGGTTTGTGTCAAAGGTTATAGTCTTTTTACCTTGCTTCTGGCTTGCCGTAGTCTCCTTTTGTCCCTTCCTCTTGCTTACTTGTCTGCTCTCCGCACGTAACTTCCTGTTGTAGTCCTTTTGGTCCGGCAGTTTTTACAGTCCCCTTTGCTCTCTTCCGGTTCTTCTCCGCTTCCCTTCTTGTCTGCTCCTCAAGCCGTCACTTCCTGTCTCAGTCCTCACAGCTTGGTCTCGCGATGCTTGGTTCCCTCCTCCCCTCTTTGTCTCGCGATGCTTGGCTCCCCCTCCCGACTCTTCTTAACCGCAGGAATGTTAAACAACTTGTTTTTTTGGCTTTTTAAGTTCAAATTCAGCTTTTTAACGTTTCAAAACTGCACTCATCCAATCTGCAACAGTCTATTGCTTCACCAGATCTGCTTTTCGTCTTTCAAAACACGGTAATGGTAAGGCAAATAGTTTTTTTCCGTTACCTTATGTTGTTACTTCTCTTCAGATGTGGTCCCAACGTTTAAACTTTGTCTTCTTTGTTAAGGAATCAGGGGAATTGGAGATTTTATGCTGATTAATCAGCCCAGCTCGGCTCCTTAGAGATACTTGCAAAAATCTTCTTCGGCTGCAGTGCTCAAGGTGTTGTAAAAGTCTCCTCCGAGGCTTTTCCTTCACCGAGCTTGCTCAAACCTGGATTATATTGCTTGCTGGTCCTCACACTACCTGTGTGAGGTTGCGTCAGGTGGATTTATCCACCCAAGCTGTCAAGAAGAGCCGCTGTCCGCCCTGCGCATTTGCAAAGCATGTCAGACCTCCATTCCTCCGACCGGAAACCCAGCTAGAGGCTGTCTCTTGACCTCCGGTGTTAAAGGACCTCGGCAGATTTCTAAACTGCCGGGAGTATAAAACTGGCAGAGAGGCAGAGAGTGGCAGGCAAGGTGAGGGACTCTGTTTAACTTGCAACCTTTGTCGTGCTGCCTTTTGACCAGTGCAGAATGAAGGCAGCAGCCTGAATGGGCCACACTGGCCCAAGCTTAGGGCTGCCAAGTTCCCCTGGGGGGCAGGAATTCCCCCGCTGAATGGGTCCTCAATCCGCCGGTTGGGATCCGGCCGGCGGGGGGAACCCCACCCCCGAAGTTGCCCGATCAGGCCGACGTGCCCAGCATGATGACGTCGCCTGGAAGCACCGTCATCACGCTGGGCACGTCGCTGGGCGACACTCTGGTAATCGCCCTGAAAACTCTATGGTACCATAGAGTTTTAGAGCGATTACCAGAGCGTCACCCCGGCAACATGCCCAGCGTGATGACATCACTTCCGGGTGACGTCATCCTGGCATGCGCGGGACTCCCAGAGAGGGACCGGGACTCCCCCGCTGTTATGAAGGTAAGACTTGGCAACCCTACCCAAGCTTCTCACAGCTTGCCAGCTAAGCAGGGTGGGCCATGGTTGTTATTTGGATGGGAGGCCGCCAAGGAAGAAACGTTTCTGTGCAGCGGGAGGCAATGACAAACAACCTTCCACCACTGACTGATTGTTGGTAGCTTCATGTCCTGACCTGGATGGCCCAGGCTAGCCCAATCTTGTCAGATTTCAGAAGCTAAGTTGGGTCGGCCCTGGTCAGCAGTTGGATGGGAGACCAGCAAGGAAGTCTAGGGTTGTCATGCAGAGGCAGGCAATGGCACCTCTGAACATCTCTTGTCTTGAAACATCTCACCAACCTCTGAACATCTCTTGTCTTGAAAACCTGGATGGTTATTATTGCTATTATTTATTAAATTTCTGAATCGCCCCATCCCTGGGTACACAGGGCTCTGGGCGATTTACAGTAAACTAATATACAAAAATACAGTTTAAAATCAACAATCCGTTCATTCCAAAGTTTCACAGTCTTCCGATGGCATTTATGATTTGATCCGAAACCTGCTCTGGACTGTTCTTCCGTCTCACGGGCAGGTTAAGGAGGAGGCTGAAGCAGGCAAGATGGGGGAAAAAAGAAAGAAAAGAAAAGAGGAGGGTGCCAGCTATGAAGGAAACAGTCACTGTCCTCAACCAAAAGCCTTGCGGAACATCTCTGCCTTACAGGCCCTGCGGAATTGCATTAAGTCCCTCAGAGCCCTGATGGGAGTTGGCAGAGAGTTCCGCCAGGCTGGGCCAGGGCCAAGAAGGCCCTGGCTTTGGTCGAGGACAGCTGGAATGTCTTTGGGGCTAGGGTTGGGGCTAGTCAGAGGCTAGTCATCAGATCTTGGAAGCTAAACAGGGTTGGCCCTGGTTCATAGTTGGACGGGAGACTGTCAGGGAAGGGCAGGGCTGCTTTGCAAAGGTGGGCAGTGGCAAACCACCTCCATAAGTCTCTTGCCTTGAAAACCCCATGATAGGTCCCCATACGTAGGTTGTGCTTTGACAGTGCTTAATTATGATTGAATGAAGGTGGATGAGTGGGCCAGAGAGAGGTCTTTCCTATGGTGCTGCCATGATTGTAGAATACTTGTCCCCAGCACATTCATAGGACACCCAATACCAAATTTGGTTCTGGCACCAAATGAAGAAGAAGAGGAGAAGGAGGAGGAGATTGGATTTATACCCCGCCCTTCACTCAGAGTCTCAGAGCAGCTTACAATCTCCTTCCCTTTCCTAGGTGGGGCTGAGAGAGCTCTTTGAGAACAGCTCTGAGAGAACTGTGGCTTGCCCAAGGTCACCCAGCAGCTGCATGTGGAGGAGTGGGGAATCAAACCCAGTTCTCCCAGATTAGAGTCCACGCTGCTAACCACTACACGAAACTGGCACCCAGCATTAAGACCTGTTCTTATTCTGCAAGGCACTGATGATTACCGTATTTTTCACTCCATAAGACGCACCCGACCATAAGACGCACCTAGCTCCGCTCGGTGCCGTGGCTTGGGAAAAGTGAGGGGGGTTTAAGATGCACACATTTCCCCCCCACTTTTTTTGGGAGAAAAAGTGAGTCTTATGGAGCAAAAAATATGGTAAGTTGTTCTCGCTGTCTGTTAACAGTGCCATCGTATCGTGCAGGGTGAGTTCTGTCTCCTTTCCATCTCACTCCATCGAGGCGGTGGAAAGGCGTAACCAGTGTTTGAAGTGAGCAAAGAGCCGGATGAGGGTGAATACACTGAAATATAATGTAGACAAATGGAAACGCTGTGGCTTTGGCAGTAAGACTGATCTTGGGATAGGCGCTCAGCATGTTCTGGACAGGATGGCACCCCTTCTGAAAGAATAGTTATGTAGCCACAGATCTCAACTGGGAGCTCGTTCCACCCAGTGGGGACCAGGGCTGAAAAAGCATTTTTAACTTACAGTTGGTTTGAGAAACTTACATAGTTACTGCCTTTAGGAATTATTATAACAAGGATAAATCAACCTTACAGATATAGTAGGTCAATGGGATAAACATTTTTCGGCACTTCGTCTGATGCTACCGTGTATTCTAGTAGTGGGTACCAAATCGCTAGAAAGGAATCTTTTTGTTTTACATTGTTATTTTGGACATTCTTGTATGCTGTCTTTCCCATTACGTAGAATTGCCATACCTTAGGGCAGGGGTGGGCAAATTGCGGCCCGGGGGCCACATGCAGCCCGCCACAGAGCTTTTTGCGGCCCGCCAAGAGGATTTCAGGACTTCAAGAAAATTGAGCCTAAATTCAATTTGCTCTCTTATCCCATCACTGCTGATATTGATACAGCACCTGAGGAGCTGCAGCTTGAACTTATTGACATGCAGTCAGATCACACTGTGAAAGAAATGTTTAATGCTGTGACATTAGTTGACTTTTACAAATCTTTGTCTGCTGAAAAATTTCCATGTATGAAGGAATTTGCTGGGAAAATGTTCTCTACATTTGGGTCTACATATATTTGTGAGCAAAGTTTTTCTTGCATGAAGATCAACAAGAGTAAATATAGATGCTCTTTGACAGACATTACCTTGCAGGCTGTGATGAGAATCTCAACAAGCAACCTCACTCCTGATTTCAAAAAAATTGTAGAAAAGTGTGATAGGGTACATTTGTCTCATTAAACTGATTCTAAAATTAGATGTGCTTGCAGCTATAGATGAGATGAAATTAGCACAATAAGTAAATTGAATAAAACTACCACTGTTTAATTTATATTTATGGTACAATTTATACCTTTTCTGAAATGCAAAGTTAACTAATGAGTGCAATCATTTTAAAAGGTGCGGCCCTCCGCTAACCTCTGCTCCCACAAAGTGGCCCCCGAGCCAAAACAATTGCCCACCCCTGCCTTAGGGTACTTGTAGGAGGTCGATTATTTTTCCGTTTAATGGCAATCGCCGCTCTAGTCGCTGCTAACAGGAAGTCTGTTAGCGTTTTCTTTGAACTCCGCAATTCACGTTTTTCCCATAGAGATAGTAACAATATTTCTGGTTTATTTGGGATAAACCGCATATCATTTATGTGGTTAATTATCTGGCTCCAAAATTGGGCTCTTTGTGGACATGACCACCAGCAGTGGATGAAGGATACTGCTGATCCACATATATAATGTAATTTTTGTGGTGTTAAATAGCATCTTGTTAGGATTTTGAACGATTGCATTTTGATATTTATAGAGTGCAACTGTAGAGCTGAAGAATTCCAAACTGATTGCCAAGTGGCTCTCAGCATTTCCCTGGGCGTGTAAGGTCCTTTCCGCACCAGGCCTTAAATCCTGGTTCAACCCTGTCCCTGAACTTACATTCTACACTACACTCGAGTTCACCCCTGTAATTATCTCGGGGTATTTTTTGTTTCCACATTACATTGAGGTCACCCTGGTTTCGCCCCACACTTGTCCCGGGATAAACGGGTGCTGTTATAACCCAGGATAAATGCAAGGTATTGTGTTGCAAGTTGAACTCTGATAAAACCAGGATGAGATCCAAGTGCGGAAAGGACCTAAGAAAGGGCCAGGAGAACTAAGCACTGATGCAACCCTTCCTGCCCTCCCTCTCCTGATCTGCCTGAGTTCACAGAATCAACACTCTAGCCCAGGGGTGGCCAACCTTGCTTAACGTAAGAGCCACATAGAGATGTCTGAGAGCCGCAAGACAGGAACAAATATCACACACACATTTTTATTTTTAAAAATATGCAAATTTGCTTTTTATTAACGTTAAATGGGACTGCCAAAAATAAAAACAAATGAGGAAAACCGGTTATTGATAATGATATTACTTGTTTGCTAATGATATTGAGAGAGAGAGAGAAAAAGAGAGAGATGGAAAGAAAGAATTAAAGAAGTGGAAAGAAAGAGAGAGAAACTAGGAAAGCAAATAGATGGGAGGGAGGGAAGGAAGGAAGGAAGGAAGGAAAAGAGAAAAAGCATGCCTCCCCTTTGCTTCCCCAGCCGCCCTGCCAGGAGCCGCACAATATGTGTGAAAGAGCCGCATGTGGCTCCCGAGCCACAGGTTGGCCACCCCTGCTCTAGCCTCTGCTTGAAAACCTCCAAAGAAGGAGAGGCCACCACCTCCCGAGGAAGCCCACTGTTGTAGTGTGAGGCTTTGACATCCGTTCCCCATGGCTGGGGCACTCCCTACCCCATAGGGTTCACCTTCTACCTCCTTCATTAGTTTTCCAAGCAGCCACCAAAGACTGTGTTCTTCAAGTGGGCTTTTAATTGAGGTTCATCCCTTCCTCTCCTGCCCTTACTTTGCTGAAGGCTCCTCATATTAATGTCTGCTCCGCCACTCGCTCTTTCCGGGGAGCGGGGAGGGTTAAAATGCTGTTTTTATTTCCTGCGATCTGATGGATTTGCAATCGTTGCGTGCTTGCAAGGCCGCTTTGCAGATCCCCGGGGACCCGAAAGCAGGACCTAAACGTGTTAATAAATACATAAACAGTTTGCCACGGGCTCAATCATGTTCTTTTCTTTTTTTTTTAAATAGCGAGAAGGAAATGTATAGGTCAGGTTTTTCGTCAGGGTGGTTACATCTCACTCCCCACCCCCAATCCAAACCTCTTATAAAGACTGGCCATCTGTTCGAAGCTCTCAGACTGAAGAGAGCATGCCTACGATTAAAAAAAACTCTACCCCGTAACATCTGGGAGAAAAGGATGCGGCTAGTGAGTCGGCGCACCCACTTTCCTAATAAGTACTGGACTCCCAAGCAAGTGAGAACTCCGAGCCGCTGCTACAGATTGCAAGACCTGCGCAGGACTGCAGGGAGTCTTAGAAGTCTTGCTGCGGCACACGGAATGCAGAGTCAGCTGTGTACTCGCCCCCCCCCCCTGTGGCTTCTGTGACTGTATATTTTTTTTAACTGTGCAGCAATCTGGCAGCAAAAGAGAAACCCATATTCCCAAGCTTCGGCATGGCCAAAACAGCACTGGCGAGGGAACGCTGCCTCTCCGTCTAGCTCCTTTACATTTCCTTGCTGGCAATCTGTTCCCTTACATCTTGTTGACTTTTTTTTCTTTTTTGCAGCCTACTTTGGCAGCAGTAAGGGGGGGGGGGATCTTGTGCAACCTGTTTCCTCTGGCAAGGGCAGACAGTTTGTAATCCAATTAACATAATCCCCCATTTAAACCTTTGTTTTAAAGAAATAACACCAGAAGCCGGCTGGGGCATGTTGTATTGCCTTGTTTTGTTTTTGGGGGGTTTCAACTTTCCTCCTCTTTTTCCTGTTTATATGGCTATTCAGGAAGAACAGTTCTGTGCAGCTCAAACAGTTACTTTCAGTATTCTGAACAGATGCTCCAATAAAAGGATTGCTAACTAGCTATCCAGCGCCCCTCCCTCTGCCCAGGCAACCACCATGCCTGCTAGGGATGATTCCAGATAGAGAGATCTGTAAGTACCAGCCATGCCACCTTAGAGCGTCTGAGGCTTAGGCAAGTCTCCTTTGGGAAGCTCTGTTTGGGAACGAAGAGGGCCGTCCACTCACAGCTGACCTATGGCGACCCCTTAGAGCCTCCAAGGCATCAGACAAATAGAGGTGGTTTGCCATTGCCTACCTCAACCCTGGACTTCCTTGGTGGCCTCTCATCCAAGTACTAACCAGGGCCAATCCTGCTTGAGCTTCTGAGATCTGACAAGATCAGACTAGCTGGGCCATCCAGGTCAGAGTGTGATGGAATCTCGAACTTTGAAGAGCATGACCGAGAGTACTTTCACACACACTGAATTGTGCACTGGTGTGTGAAACCCAGTTTGGTGTGGTGGTTAAGAGCGATGGACTCTCATCTGGAGAACCGGGTTAGATTTCCCATTCCTCCACATGCAGCTACTAGTGTGACCTTGAGTCAGTCACAAGTTCTCTCAGAGCTGTTCTCTTAAGAGCAGTCCTTGAGCGAGCTCTCTCAGCCCCACCTACCTCACAGGGTGTCTGTTGTGGGGAGGGGAAGGGAAAGGAGATTGTAAGCCTCTCTGAGACTCCTGCGAATAGAGAAGGGCAGGGTATAAATCCAATCTGCTGTTCCTCCTCCTCTAGAAATAATTTGCAAGTAAAATTTGCCGTTTCTCACAGTAAAATTCCATTGCAAAGTGCATTGAAAGTGCATGGTTCAGTGTGTGTGAGAAAGTCAGAATGAGACGTGGCTGCTATGTGAACTCTTGCATCTTTGTGATGTTTGGGAGAGTGAACAGAAGGAGAGCCCTTGCATGACAGAGACACACGAACACATGATCTCTGTCAGACGCTTGGTCTGTCAAGGTCGGTTTTGTGTACTCAACCCAGCAGCGGTTCTCCAGGGCCTTGTGCAAAACCTACCACTTAATCTTTTTCCACTGGAGATGCTTGGGCTTGAACTTGAATTTTTTGTTCTGCCACTGAGCCATGACCCTCCCTCAATGGCAATAGTGTCCGGAGTGGACTTCTCTCCTCTTAAGTATGTCCCAGGTGCCAGCCTTATATAGCTATCCTAAGCAAGGCTACCCAGTATCCTATCCAAATGCACATCCCTGCCCCACAAAGGAGGCGTTGACCCTCCAAAGCTTATACTATGGAAATCTTTTTGGTCTTTATGCTGCCACTGGACTCAACGCTTGCATCCCTGTCCCATGCGTTTCCCCCCCCAGTCTGCTTCCCTCAGTCATCTTGTGTCATCTCAGGCTGTCAAATGCTCTCTCAAATCTGGTGAGTACATCATGTAAATTTCTACTTTGGTTCTGAGGACCAGGTCAACCCAGCTCTTTCCAGCACAGCCTTTTCAAGTGTAGGACTTTACCCCTCCCCTCCCATTTGCTGAAATGGGAGATCTTCTCCTGTCAATAGAGGGGTGTGATGGACAAAGGGGGGGGGGTTCCTATCCAGTCCAAGGGAAATAGCTCCTTGAAAAGGGGAGTGGTCTCTATTAAGTGGTTAAGAAGGGAAATTGGAACTTTTGCAAATGTTTCTGCCTTCACCAGTTTAATAGGGATCTCTCCCCTTTTCTAGGAGCTGTTTCCCTCAGACTGGATAGGGATCGCCCCCCTTTACTAGGAGCTTTTCACTTCAGGCTTGAATGGGGATCCTAAGTCAGGATCTTCTTGGAGGAGAGCTTGCTGCCAGGGGAGATATTGGCCTTCAAAAGGTGGCATCTGCATGGGTTTGCTTCTGTGGTTTCTCCAGTAGTCCCCGGGTTGCTTGTGGAGGGGTGGGAAATCCTATATCACGGGTCAAGAAGTGTGTAATCCGAGACCCTAATTTCAGCAGCATCCAACTGCAGTGTGTCATCTGCAGCTGCTGTTCCAGAGTTCTCACTGCCGTCTGCTAAGCCCTCCTGTACCCATCTGTACTGTGGTCTTGCAAAAAGTTCCTCATCAACATAAGAAGAGCCAAATAAACATGGCATAGAGGATGAGGCCCTCACCCGGTGCTGGCACTGGTATCCAGAGGTTTGTTGCCTCTCTACACGGAGGCTCCCTTCAGTCACCATGGTCAGTAGTCATTGAGGGACCTCTCCTCCGCGAACCCATCTCGCCTCTTTTTGAAGCTGTCCGTGTTTGTGGCCATCACGAATCATGCCCTTTCTTTTTTTTCGTTGAGTAAGGAAGTATTTACTTTTATCTGCCCTGAACGTATTTCCCAACCATTTCATTGGGCGCCCCCAAGCTCTAGTATTAATGGGGGGGGGGGGAGCTCCCTCTCTCAATTCTCTGTACCCCATAAATAATTTTATAAACCTCTCTATCATGTGTCCCCATGCCATCTTTTTTCTAGACTGAAAAGTCCCATCCAGTTCCGGGGATGGGTCCTTCTGACGTAGGTGCGGGGAGTTAGCTGGGAGAACGGGCGCTTGGTTGGGGTGACCTTATTGCTCGAGCCTGCTGCTATTTGTGTTTCCCCCCCCTCCAGCTCTTTGTACCAGCTAGGGTTGCCAACCTTCAGGCGGGGCCTGGTGATCTCTTCGAATCACAACTGATCCCCACACTACAGTTCCCCTGGAGCAAATGGCGGCTTTGGAGGATGGACTCTACGGAATTATAGGATCATAGAACCATAGAATCACAGAGTTGGAAGGGGCCGTACCCCCTGCTCTCGTCCAACCCCCTGCTCAATGCAGGATCAGCCTAGAGCACACACTGAAAGAGGAGTTTGAACACTTCAGTGTGACGATAATTATTAGGTATACGGATGGAAAAGAAATAACATGTGCTTGCTCAGCGTGACCAGAACTATTAACTCTAACCCTGGAAAATTGATTGGCCTATCTCTACCCCGCTGAGGTTCTTTCTCTCCCCCAAACATGCCCTTGCCCGGAATTTTCCAACCGAGAGATGGCAACCCTACTACCAACTAGGGTTGCCAAGACCCCCCAGCCACTGGTGGGGATGGAGGGGGGGGGTAGGGTGACCAGCTCCAGGTTGGGAAACTCCTGGAGATTTGGGGGATGGAGTCTGGGGAAGACAGGGACCTCAGTGGGGTACAGTGCCATAAAGTCCATCCTCCAAAACATCCATTTTCTCCAGGGGGGACTGATCTCTGTAGTCTCGAGATGAGGTGTAAATTCGGGGGGATCCCCAGGTCCCACCTGGAGGCTGGCATTCGTAGTAGCAGCCCATTCTGAGTTCTGTTTCTTGGTCACAGCGGAAGGTGATGGGTTAGTGCCTGTCTTGTAGAGCTAGATGGCGTCAAAATCTTGAAATGGGATGAGGAGTTAAATAGCTGCGCGCCTTGCATTTGGTTTGCATTAGCGTTTGTGGGCTAGATCTGGTGCTCCGGTTGTGTGTTTTGGCACATCCCCTGAAAAAAAATGCCTATCGCAGGTAGGCCAATCGATTTTCCAGGGTTAGAGTCAATAGTTCGGGTCATGCTGAGCAAGCCCGCGCTATTTCTTTTCCATCCGTACACCTAATAATTATTGTCACACTGGAGTGTTTAAACTCCTCTTTTCGGTGTGTTTAAATAATTTAACCGCTATGGACTCATGTAACACAAATTATTTTAGTTTATCGTTCGGGACTTATTTAATAGCCGGGGACGGGAAAATTGAGCTGTACTTAACTGTGCAGGCTTCAGGGGATTTCCTGAAATCCCGTTTCTGGCTGTCTGTAAGGAAATCCTCTTATTTGGGCTTGGAGTGTGTAGTTTCACCCTCCCGTAACAGAAATAAGGACGGCTGCAACTTCTCCAAGGCCTGTTCTAAATTATAATCCCCGGTATGTTAAAGACAAAAGGCCTGTGATTTAAAAACATATGAAGTTGTCTTGACATAAGTTAGACCACCGGTTTGCCTTGCTAAATATTTTCTCCTCTGATTGGTGAGGGCTGTCGGAGGTCTTGGGTAGAGAGGTGTTTCATAAGAATCTAGGAAGAGGAGGAGGAGAAGAGGAGGAGGAGGAAAAGAAGAGGAGGAGGAGGAAGAGATTGGATTTATACCCCACCCTTCATTTGGAGTCTCAGAGGGGCTTACAAACTCCCTTCCCTTCCCCTCCCTACAACAGACACCCTATGAGGTGGGTGGGGCTGGGAGAGCTCTGAGAGAACTGTCCTTGAGAGAACAGCTGGTACAGAACTATGGCTTGCCCAAGGTCATCCAGCAGCTGCAAGCAGAGGAGTGGGGAATCAAACCCGGTTCTCCCAGATTAGAGTCCGCGCACTTAACCACTACACCAAACTGGCTGTAGCGCTACTGGATGAGATCAGCTAGATTTGAGACCAGGAGCACCTTAGAGACCAACAAGATTTTCGGGATATCGTCCCATTTTTTTTCCTTTTCTATCCCACCCTTTTAAAGAGGAAATAATAAAAAAAATCAATTAAAAAAAGATTTTTCAGGATACAAACTTTCAAGAGTCAAATCTCCCTTTGTTCAGGCTTGTACATGGGACCCTTGCCTTCTTTTGCTAACATCATTGATGTTTCGCTAACGATATTTAAATTAGAGCTGGAATCTTTTCCGACTCACGTTTTTCCCAGATAACCCACATCACTGCTTACCGTTAACGACCTTGACTTGGAAGCTGCTTTTCTCTTTAAAATGAAACAAGCTAACCTTGTTTTACGTGTCTCCCCCAGGATGGATTGTATCCTGCCCACTCTGCTAATGGTGGTGCCTTCTTTGGGGGTCCAAAGTGCCCAAGGAAGGGCCCTTCACTAGCTGAGCGGAGTGGTAGGATACAACCCCGTGTCTAGGTAGATCCTGACTGGTTTTTCGAAAGAGAGGCAAGAAATCTTAATGGAGGGGAGAGGAAAGGCAAGGGCCTAGGATGGGCGGGAGTGACCAAGCCCTGTCTGTTCAGCATTCCCTTGTGCTTAGTAATTATAATTATCTTACAGCTATGTGTGTAGAATAGCCAGGAGATCCTAAGATTGTCTGGCAGCCAGATGTTCTAGCTTTTTTACCGTCGTGCACCACTAGGTGGCAAGCTAGACTTGTTTCTAAGGCAAGAGACATTTCAGAAGTGGTTTTCATTGCCTGCCTCTGTGTCACACAACCCTGGTATTCCTTGGAGGTTGCCCTTCCAAATACTAGCCAGTTTGGTAAGTGGTTAAGTGTGCAGACTCTAATCTGAGATAACTGGGTTTGACTCTAATCTGGGAGAACCCACTCCTCCACAAGCAGCTGCTTTATGACCTTGGGCAAGCCACAGTTCTCTCAGAGTTGTTCTTTCACAAGCAGTCCTCAAAAGAGCTCTCAGCCCCATCTACCTCACAGTGTGTCTGTTGTGGGGAGGGGAAGGGAAAGGAGTTTGTAAACTGCTCTGAGTGACTCCAATATCCTCCTCCTCCTCCTAGCTAGGGCCAACCTTGTTTATCTTCCGAGATCTGATGAGATCAGGCTAGCCTGGGCAATCCAGGTCAGGGCTAAGTGACATGATGCTGGACCTAGATGGCCCAGGCTATGGTAGGCGGGCCCTGTTACCCTGACCTGGATGGCCCATACTGGTCCGATCTTGGATGCTAAGCAGGGTCCATCCTGGTCAGTACTTGGATGGGAGACCTCTGTGGAAGTCCAGGGTCGCTATGCAGAGCCAGACAATGGCCAACCACCTCTGTTCGTGTCTTGCCTTGGAGACCCTACGGGGCTGCCATTAGTCGCCTGTGTCTTGACTGCATTTCCCACCACCAGGAGACATGATGGTTTGATACTGGTGGGGTTATATTCCCGTGTCTCCAATTAACCCGAGAAGAGAATGCCGATTGCAACAGGGAGGGGCCTCTTGTAGGAGACAAGTTATGTCTCACATAACTTGTTAATTGTTGCGCCATTGTGTTTCGTTGGGACAATTTCAATCCCGCACGGTCTTTTTGCTCGAAACGATTTCCAAGATTTGTACAGCAATATTAAGAACAGTAGTCAAACAGCTAACCATTTAAAAATGAAATGTTACAATGAACACACGTACATGCTTTCTGGTACATGCAAACATCTGGAAGCACCAATGCGCATTCATTTTATGAATGAAACTGGGGACCATTAACTAGATAAATGTGGGCTTTGTATCACTTGTTCAGCTGTACATGCATTGACTGTAATGTGAGAATTATTCAACACATGTACAAAGAAATACCAAGTGTACATTGCGCACAGATTGTGTGTGCATTCTTTGTAACTTGTGGACAGGGCTACAGAAAACACAAAATCTATAGCGGGGCAGAAACTACTCCCTGTAACAAAACACCATCGCTCCAGTTCCCTAAGGATGATGCAAACAAAGATGAGCTTACTATTATTTTTTTTCATCAGATGGACTTCTTCTGAGAGGCCATTCCAGGGCCTTGGAGGGGCCCCTCACTGAGAAGGCCTCGCAGTTCTAACTTCTCTCCCACTTCCCTAGCTTTCCATAAACTATGCAAAAATGAGCTATTCAAGAGGGGTTTGCTGCACTGGTAAACAGGATCGCACTGTACAAAATGGCTTTACGAGCTTGCTTAGATAAATGATTAGGGACTGTGGTGTGTACTGCTGTGTGTAGCTTATTGTAAGTAGGATCCTATTCATGTAATGTCTGCGCACCGCTTAATGTGGGGGTGTCAAATATAAGGCCCCGGGGATGGAACCGGCCCGTCCAGGGCTCTTATACGGCCCAAAAGCAACTACTGCACAACTGTGCAGACGTTGGAGAACACTTTCAGCTTGATTGCAGTGTGAGTCCCACGTGGAAGACAGCTGAAGTTAGTAATGAGCAGGAGATGGAGATTCATCCCTGTCTCCTTATTGCTATTAAAACAGACACAGCTGTAAAGCTATCCAAATATTAATGAGCAACATTAGGAATAGAGTTCTGAATTCTTAAATTTAAAAAAAGTATTTAGAACATTTTTATGCCGCCTTTCCACCCTACCAGGGAGGGAACAGGAGAGAGTGCGGGGGGGGGGGGGGCAGTGGGTGGAGCCACTCTGGTTGTGGCTTCAGCATGGTGGAACAACTTCATCTGCAGCAGCCAAGCAGCATGAGAGCATCTGCCCAGTGCCGCACTGCTGGCTTTCCAGTCCGCCCATGTGGGGTTTCCTTTGCACCCCCTACCAGCCCATGAGGCCTTTCGGTGAGGATACACCAACTCGGAGCTACAAGCTGCTGTCCTTTATATACAGTTTATATCTCCGGTACCCGGCATTACGTTTCATGGCACACATGGCCCAGCCCGACAAAATGACATTTATGTCCGATCCGGTCCTCGTAACGCATGAGTTCGACACCACTGTCTTAATGTGTCACGCGAGTGCTTATGCTGTGCTTCAGAGAGCCAGTTTAGTGTAGTGGTTAAGTGCGCGGACTCTAATCTGGGAGAACCGGGTTTGATTCCCCACTCCTCCACGTGCAGCTGCTGGATGACCTTGGGCAAGCCATAGCTCTGTACCAGCTGTTCTCTCAAGGACAGTTGTCTCAGATCTCTCTCAGCCCCACCTACCTCACAGGGTGTCTGTTGTGGGGAGGGGAAGGGAAAGGAGTTTGTAAGCTGCTCTGAGACTCCAAGTGAGTGAAGGGTGGGATATAAATCCAATCTCTTCTTCTTCTTCTTCTCAGTTCTTTCTGGTTGCTCCAGACTCCTAAAATCCGAATGCGTCAGTTGTCGAGTGTCCCATTTTGTCGATTGTTCTGACTCCCCATGTGTAATCTGCCTTGAGCCCCTGTGAGAAAGTAATAACGTAAATGAAATAAATGAAATAGTAGAAGGGGTTCTGAGCAACGCTCCCTCTAACCTGTGGAGTCTTGTGAGCAAAAAATTCTACTTTCCGAGCTACTGGCATTAAAGCTGTGAGCGAGCGATTTGGCAGCTGCATAAATTAGTTGGCTCAGGAACCGTCCTTCTTGAGCTCAGACAAAAATCTGTGAGCCGGAGGCTAAAAAACTATGAGCTAGCTCACACTCACTCAGCTTAGAGGGAAAACTGGTTCTGAGAAGGGTTGTTCATGGGGGGGGTTATGGATGGGATTTGACACAAGCACAAAATCAAGTGGGTGCAGAGCTCTTTTGGGCACAACCTTACAACCCCCTAATCCAAAATCTCTTTTCATAACCCTCCTCCTGTGTCATAAGAACATAAGAGAAGCCAATGTTGGATCAGTCCAGTGGCCATCCAGTCCAACACTCTGTCACACAGTGGCCAAAAACACCAGGTGCCCTGAGGAGGTTCAACAGCAGGGCCAGGACACTAGAAGCCCTCCCGCTGTTGCTCCCTCAAAAGAATACAGTGCATCACTTGCCCCAGACTGGGAGTTCCTATCTATACTTTGTGGCTAATAGCCACTGATGGACCTCTGCTCCATATGTTTATCCAATTCCCTCTTGAAGCCGTCCACGCTTGTAGCTGCCACCACCTCCTGTAGCAGTGAATTCCACGTGTTAATCGCTGTTTGGGTGAAGAAGTACTTCCTTTTATCTGTTCTAACCCGACTGCTCAGCAATTTCATGGAGTGCCCACAAGTTTTTGTATTGTGAGAAAGGGAGAAAAGTACATCCTTCTCTACCTGCTCTATCCCAGTCATAATCTCATAAACCTCAATCACGTCACCCCTCAGCCGTCGTTTCTCCAAGCTAAAGAGCCCCAAGCACTTCAACCTTTCTTCATAGGGAAAGGGTTCCAACCCTTTGATCATTTTAGTTGCCCTTCTCTTCACTTTCCCCAATGCTATAATATCTTCGGCAGGTGAAACGGTGGCGTCTCTAGAAGGGCACGACTGATGCTTTCAAGTTGAAGGATCGCAGTTGACTCAGGGCCTTGACTGAGAGCCTCAGAAGCTACTGGTTGCCCTGTGGAAGGGAGGGAGAGAGGCAGCGGCTCCTCACCCTTACTTAACCATAAAGGCTCACTCCGATCTGCTTAGCGAATTAATGGCCTCCAGCTTCACTTCTTTTTTTGTGTATGTGTGTGTGTTTTTTAAAAAATCCAGAACTCCATTTCTACCTGTGCCCTGCAGGCCATCCCTGAAAAAGGAAAAGAAGAAAGTCCAAACATGCAGAGAACCCACATCAAAAAAACCCACACAGCCCTCTCCGCTGTTTTAAGATTGCAGACCAGAGGCCGGTCACATCTGTGTTTACGGAAGGCTACGTTTCAGGGGGTTTTAAGATGAGAAAATTGTTCTGAAACTGCTTGGAAAGATTGAGCTGAAGCGTGTGTGTGTGTGTGTGTGTGTGTGTTTCAGGGCAGGGGGAGCTTGTGCTTTTCTGGCTGCAAAAGAGCCACGATTCGGGGGAGCCCCTTTCGGAGCAAGCTGTTTAATGGGCAACAGATGGTCAATCTCAGCGGCAGGGGAAGATCAGCTGGTGGCGCGGATGATTGCCCTGGCGGTTTCTCCCCCCTTCCGTGGGTACATCCGAGCAGCTGTTTTTTCTTTCTTTCTCAGATTTTAGCATTTACAGTGGATGTTTCTTTTATAACAAAAACTGTGTTGTTTGGGTGTGTGTGTGTGTAAAACTTGGACATCGGAATGCCCCTTGCCGACTCTGGTGAATCTTTTGCACGTAATGAATGCCTGTCAACAGGGACTGAAGAGGGGCGGTTTGCAGGCAGGGCCGGCATCCATCCATTACCGCTGCAGTCCCCCGCTATAAGTCATGCTCATTTCAGATCACTTCCTTCGAGGTCCTCTCTCCTGCAATTTGGCAGTTGGCAAATGAGTTCTCTCCGTCCCTGGCGCTGTCGGAGGAAACAACTGGCACCGAACTCCGGAGTTTAAATTAAAAGCGTTGACATTAAAGAAAAGAAAGAAACCACCAAACTGCTCCACAGCACATGGGAACGGTCTACATTTCAGCTTGCCATTTCCAAAGACTTTTGTACGCTTTGGGGGCACTTTCCTTTTCTGTTATCCTCAAAAGGTTGGGAATAAATTTTGGAGGACCGAAGAGGGAAGACTTTTACCCCGAAGCTGAAACTTTGTGAACTAACTTTGTCACAACCCCGCCCCCCAATTTAAGGCAGAAAGTCTTCCTTAATTGGCATGTATTTTGCCCATTCGTTTTTTAAAAAAATAATCCTTAAGCAGCGCGGCAGCAGCCACCCCAGGACGAAGGCAGCCATATCATCTGATCAGGGGAGCACGCACCATGCACATCAGGCCGTGCATGTGGCAGAGGCCCCAGGCCACACAGCGACCAATATAACCAGAGATCGCTGCCATTGACCTCACCTTAGAACCCCAAACCAGCATGAATGCAGCTGTGGTGGCTCCTAACTTAACAGTAAGGCTGCCATTGAAGCAAAGGGGTTCTGCTTGACTGCTGTAGAGAAAAGTGTTCTGCCATTCTGAAGCCACAATTGGAGTGGCTCTGCCTTCTGTTTCCTCCCTTGCACCAGTTGCTCGCGGGTGAGATGAGAGCCCTGGACGGGCCTGTTCCGGCCCCAGGGCCTTACGTTCAACACCCCTGCTTTAGAGTGTTATAATGACCCTGCCTGAAATAAAGGTTGCCGAAGCACTCTGAAGGACAAAGTAGAGCAGGGGTGGCCAACCTTGCTTAACGTAAGAGCCACATAGAATAAACGTCAGATGTCTGAGAGCCGCAAGACAGGAACAAATATCACACACACGTTTTTATTTTTAAAAATATGCAAATTTGCTTTTTAGTGATGCTAAATGGGACTGCCAAAAATAAGAACAAACGAGGAAAACCGGTTATTGATAATGATATTACTTGTTTGCTAATGATATTGAGAGAGAGAGAAAAAAAGAGAGAGATGGAAAGAAAGAATTAAAGAAGTGGAAAGAAAGAGAGAGAGAGAAACTAGGAAAGCAAATAGATGGGAGGGAGGAAGGAAGGAAGGAAGGAAGGAAGAGAGAAAAAGCATGCCTTCCCTTTGCTTCCCCAGCCGCCCTGCCAGGAGCCGCACAATATGTGTGAAAGAGCCGCATGTGGCTCCCGAGCCACAGGTTGGCCACCCCTGAAGTAGAGTTTTCCTTGTTTTTCCAGCAGCCTGAGGAAATTTCTCCCAAGTTAGCAATAATGCTGTATGGCTAATCTGGGGGGGAGAGCCAGGCTAGCATGCTTTGGGGGGGATTTGCTGAAAGGTCCCCCCCCCCCCCCAGTGTTGGTAAAGTTGTGAGGTAAAAAAAAATTGTGGATGCTGTGGAACGAAGGCTGTGCGTTTGCTGAGCTGTCAGTAAGAATCCATGACTAAAACATGCCATTTAAAAAAAAACCTCTTCCAGAGGCATTTTCAGTCAATATATTACCATAAGATGGCCTGCGGCAAACATTTGTTGTTGTCTGGTGCAGTCCCGGGAGAATGGAGCGATAAAGTATATGAAGCGCGTCTCAGGTAGCAGAAATGCAAAAACCTTACCCCGCGAATTGAAAACATCTTCAGGCATATAAATGTGAGGCACCAAGTTGAGGGCCCCTGAGGGAATGTAAGTGCCCCAGAGAAAACATATTCCTCCACTCCGAACTCAAATTTTAAGACCGCCTCTGTTTTCTGCTGTCTGTCTATACATTTTTATTCTGCCATTCCAAGTTCAGGGTGTTCATATGTGATTCTCCCTTTCGCGTTATGTCTGCACAACAACCCTGTGAGGAAGGCTGCACTGAGAGAGGGGGTTCTAGTCCAGCACTTCAACCACTATACCTTGCTGGCTTTGCGTTTGTTCCTGTTTGGGGTCTCTGCTTGGCTATCTCTGCCTGGTCCAGTATTTCTGCCTTACTTCCAATCATTAAGCCAGGTTGGCATGTTTGTTATTTATTGCTGTGGTATACTGTTTTTCAGCTGTGGTAGTTTAGGGGAGGGGCTGTAGCTCAGCAGTAGAGCATTTGCTTGGCATGCAGAAGGTCCCAGGTTCAATCCCCCACATCTCCAGTTAAAGGATCCGGCAGTAAGTGTTGTGAAAGACCTCAGCCTGAGACTCTACAGAGCTGCTGCCCATCTGAGTAGAGCAGAGGAGGGGCTGTGGCTCAGTGGTAGAGCATCTGCTTGGCATGCAAAAGGTCCTAGGTTCAGTCCCCAGCATCTCCAGTTAAAAGGACCAGGTGATGTGAAAGACCTCTGCTTGAGACCCTGGAGAGCCGCTGCCATTCTAATAGTGACAATGATGGACCAATGGTCTGATTTAATATAAGACAGCTAGGAAAGGGGCCGTGGCTCAGGGGAAGAGCATCTGCTTGGCATGCAGAAGGTCCCAGGTTCAATCCCTGGCATCTCCAGTTAAAAAAGGACCAGGCAGAAGGTAATGCGAAAGACCTCAACCTGAGACTCTGGAGAGCCGGTTCCAGTCTAAGTAGACAAACCATACAACAAGCGCTAATTATAATAAGGTGTATTAAACAAATTTCTTAAATTATACAATAGTCATACAATGGTATTCAATCTACAAAAAGATGCATACACTCCACAAGGGAGGGTTGGTTAACGAAGGTCTCTGGAATTGTACTTTGTTTCGTGAGAAACTTCATCTGATCCGGACCATATCTCAAATAGTCTCCAATCTTGCATCCTTGGTTCTCAAGTAGAGGCAAAATTATTGATGCATTTTTTCTAAGGTGATTTCAAAACATCTTCAAGAAGAGAGAAATAATACACGGGCAGAGAAATAGTGAAAGCCTATTGCCCATGTCCAGGCCCCACCTAGACGCTGGTAACTCGACATCCATTTTTGAGTCTCACAGCAGGAGAAGCAGACGCCGGGTGGGAGGGTTTGGGTGCATTCACCCAAGCGCTCATCCTTCCTGTGGGTGAGAGCGGGGCAGCTGTCGAAGAGCTGTAGGTCCTTGACCTCCAGTTCCTAATCTCTCATTCCTTCATGGTGTGTTTAATTGGGCATTTGCCACTGAATTACGTTAACGGTGATTCCCAAGGAGTTGTAGGTGTGCGTGTGGTGCCTCTTCTTCACCCTAATTAGCTGCAGTTACGGTTTGTGTTCACACAAGGAACCGCAAGGATTGTGAAGCATGTTTAGAAAAAAAATTGTCATTAAGGTGTATTTGGTGGGAAGAGACGGAAGGCGCTGTCCTCTGAAACACTGCTTTGTCAGCAAGCCAGTTATCAGGAAGACCGAATTTCCGAAATGATTAAAAGCCGGGGCTTGAATCAGAGTTGATTTGGAATGAATGCACACCCTAATTAAAATTTCTGCTGCTTCTGTTTAGGCGAAAGTACTGGAGATGGTGAATTAGATCTAAGTGGAATCGACGACAGTGAAATAGATATGGTAAGAATGTGTGTCCTCCCCCCCCCCCCCATTATCTCTCTGCACACGGGAAACTTGGAAATCATAGCAGTTTGCGCAGGGCTAGGGAAGGTTTGCTCTACACGGCCACCAAAGAAATTGTCCTGTTTCGGGGATGCACATTTATTTATTTATTTATTCATTCATTCATTCATTCATTCATTTTTCACATTTATACCCCGCCCTCCCTGCGAACGGGCTCAGGGCGGCTGTAACATGTAACAACTCAGAATATTTGGGGAGTAGGGGAAAGCAGTGCCAGTACTACAACACACTGGAAAGTCGGCAGATGTGAATAAGATGCAGTTCAACAATGATAAGTGTAGACTTCTGCTTCTGGTTAACAAAAATGAGAATCACGTATACTGGATGGGGGACAGATTACTAAATAGCAGTGTATGTGAACGAGATCTTGGGAGTACGGTTGGACTGTATGCTAAATATGAAAAGTCAGCATGATGCAGCAGCAAAAAAGGCTAACACTATCATTAGAGGCATAACATCCAAATCACAAGATGTCATAGTCCTGCATTGGTCAGGCCATGTCTGGAGTATTGTGTGTAGTTCTGGAGGCCTCAGTTCAACAAGGATGTGGGCAGAATGGAGCGGGTACCGAGGAGAGCGACAAGGATGACCGAAGGGCCTGGGGACCAAGAAGCCCTGTGAGGAAAGGCTGAGGGACTTGGGAAGGTTCAGTCTGGAGAAGAGGAGGCTGAGGGGGGACAGGATGGCTCTCTTGAAGTATTTGAAAGGCTGTCACTTAGAGGAGGGCAGGGAGCGGTTCCGGTTGGCAGCAGAGGAGAGGACTCACAACAGTGGGTTTAAATTAAGGGTGGGGAGGTACCGGCTGGCTATTAGGAAACATTTTTTTGACAGTAAGAGTTGTGCAACAGTGGAATCAGCTGCCTAGGGAGGTGGTGAGCTCCCCCTCCCTGGCAGTCTTTAAGCAGTGGCTGGACAAACCCTTGTCAGGGATGCTCTAGGCCGATCCTGCATCGAGCAGGGAGTTATAGATGACCTCTATGTCTCCTTCCGACTCTATGATTCCACATTGTTTATTTAATTTGTATATATAGAACATTTCTTTGCCACCCTTTCGGAGTCCTGACTGAAGAAGCTTATAATTAAAGCAACATAACAATATAAAAAGCCATTAGAACTGTCCATAAAACAGAAACTCACCATTTTCAAAGGTGGTAAAATGAGAGGTCTGGGTATTAGGAGTAACACTGGGCCAAAGGGAAAGGGGGTATTGAATGCTGGGAAAAGGCTTTCGCAAGGGGTGTGAGACAACCGCCATGAGGTATACACTTTAGAAATAAATTGAAGGGAAATTTTAAAACTCCCAAGTCTGTTCTGGAAACGATTCCAAGAAAAGGAGGGGGGAGTGCTAAGTTTTTGTAACTTAAAAAAATCACTTGGGGGGGGGGGCGCAGTTTGGGAATCCTGCCCTGGAAGGAAGCCCACTGCTCCTTCATCCAAAGCACGTGTGGAAAATCTGGTTTTGCTGAGAGGCAAAAGTCAGGTATTCTGATTGTCTACAGAAGCACTCTTCAATATTTTTGGGTTGGTGCCCAATGCGCTGTACTTCTGGTACAAGGGCACTTAAGCGGAACTGCATTTCCATTGGCTGTTTTCCACTTACTGTTTGTGAGGGTTCCCTGACTCCCTGGTGCAGAGTTTCGGGGGCGGGGGGGATTCAATAGGCCGTAGAGGGAGTAGGGCAGTGGAAAATTTCATTCTGGGAGCTTTGCTGTTCTTGAGGTACTTTGGTATCAAAACCAACTTTATAGTCATATTTGTTTCTTCAGTGGTGAAAGAGCAGGACCAAGGATTGGGGAAGGGGGAGCTAAATGGATGTAGTTAAAGGAGGAGGGGTGGGGTTACATAACAAAGGTTATTAAGAACATTAGAGAACATAAGAGAAGCCAATGGGGGATCAGGCCAATGGCCCATCCAGTCCAACACTCTGTGTCACACAGTGGCCAAAAATACCAGGTGCCCTCAGGAGGTCCACCAGTGGGGCCAGGACACTAGAAGCCCTCCCACTGTTGCCCCCCCCCCCCAAGCACCAAGAATACGGAGCATCACTTGCCCCAGACCGAGAGTTCCTATCAGTACTTCGTGGCTAATAACCCCTGATGGACCTCTGCTCCATATGTTTATCCAATTCCCTCTTGAAGCTGTCCATGCTTGTAGCTTCCACCACCACCTGTGGCAGTGAATTCCATGTGATAATCACTCTTTGGTTGAAAAAGTACTTCATTTTATCTGTTCTAACCCAACTGCTCAACCATTTCATGGAGTACCCACGAGTTCTTGTGTTGTGAGAAAGGGAGAAAAGTCCTTTCTCTACCTGCTCTATCCCATGTATAATCTTGTAAACCTCGTTCATGTCACCCCTCAGCCGTCGTTTCTCCAAGCTAAAGAGCCCCAAGCGTTTCAACCTTTCTTCATAGGGAAAGTGTTCCCACCCTTTTATCATTCTAGTTGCCCTTTTCTGCACTTTCCCCAATGCTATAATACCCTTTCTGAGGTGTGGTGACCAGAATTGCACACAGTATTCCAAATTACTACAGCAAGAGCACCCCCCCCCCCCAATCTTCTGCCTACTTATACTACTATAGAACAGGGTTCCCCAACCCTTTTGACCCTCTGAGCATCTGTGGAATTCAAGGTGTTGGGCGCAACCTCAAAATGGCTGTCCCACGAAGTGGAGCCAAACACAAAATGGCCAGCTTAGGAGGTGGAGCCTCACACACAGAGCATAAGCCCAAGTGCATGGGAGAAGAGGGATAATTTAAAAGATATACTGGGGAAAGAGGAGAGCGAGAGCAAGAACATAAACTGATACTGCGGAGACAGCTGCTGCTGAAACTTTATTTTTGACCTGCCCAGTCAATTGGATCTCCAGTGACCAGTCAGAAGCCCAACTGGGCAAGACCCCTTCTCCACCTGGCCCCACCCCCTTTCCGAAAACAGTTGGCAGGTACCAGGAGATATCTTGGCAGGTGCCGTGGCACCCATGGACACCACATTGGGGACCCCCGCTGTAGAGAAATGAAGGTGGCGGCGGCTACAAGCATGGACGGCTTCAAGAGGGAAATCGATAAACATATGGAATAGAGGTCCCTCAGTGGCTATTAGCCACAAGGTACAGATAGGAACACTTAGTCTGGGGCAGGTGATGCTCTGTATTCTTGGTGCTTGGGGAGGGGGGCAACAGTGGGAGGGCTTCTAGTGTCCTGCCCCCACTGCTGGACCTCCTCCTGATGGCACCTGGTGTTTTTGGCCACTGTGTTGACAGAGTGTTGGACTGGATGGGCCATTGGCCTGATCCAGCATTGGCTTCTCTGATGTTCAAATATTTACTAATGAAGATCAGATGGGTGGAACTGAACCTTACAGAGCAGAAACTGATGCCAAGATCCCCTTTCCTTAGTACACTATATTGTTTGACATGGGGACCTCTCTTTTCTCCTGCCCCTCCAAATCTGTCTCTTTATATGCTGACACTCCACAGTCTCTTTGCCCTCCTCCTCTAATTTCCCCCACCACTGCCTCTCTTTCCCTCTTCCCTCACTGATACCACTTGAAAGGCCCTGTCAGATGATCTGGTTGTTCTTGTGGAGGAGGAGGGTTGCGAGGTCCTACCTTGTGGCGAGGGGGGGGGGAATTTGGGGGGTGTTCCTGAAGGGGGCGGGGATGTCGTGACGTCATCGGCGTTGTGCGGCGACACTCTGGTTTGAGGGCAAAACTATGGTTTGAGGGCAAAACTATGGTTTGAGGGCAAATTTACCATAGAGTTTTGCCTTCGAACCAGAGTGTCCCCCATGACATCGCCAACATGATGGTGTCAGTTCTGGTTGACATCATCACATCGGAGACGTGGCTGTTTGGGGGAGGGGTTTCCCCCGCTGGCCAGAAGCTGCAAAACCTGGGGGAACCCCTACTGGAACCTGGGGACTTGCAACTCTACAGAGGAGGCAGAAAGGGGATGGAGGGAAGATGAGTGGTTCTGGAAGCTAACTACGAGGTTGCTTTGCCGAGGTTGCTTTGCCGATTCTCATTGCGAACTGCTAAACGCACACTTCTTCTCCCCGCCCCCCCCCCCACCTCTTCTCCCTAGTATATACTTAACGAAACAGAAGCCAAAATAAAAGCCGAACTGTGGATGAAGGAAAACGCAGATTATTTGAAAGAACAAAAGGGTAAGCGGGATGATTGAAAGTCTCCTTTTCTGGTGATTCATGTTGTGAAGTGTTGGGTCTGAAAACAGTCATTGACGTGATTGAGCAGTTAATTGTAGACTTAAACACGTTGATTTTTGATGCATGGTGTTTTTTTTAAAAAAAAAAAATAGGACTTTCGTCTTTGCTGCGTACTTATTCCTGGTTTAACTTTCCCATCAGCCCTGATTCTCTCTGTGGCCTCAGCCAAAGCTGCCACTTTCTCTCCTCTTGCCCTCCCCTCCACCCCCCCCCTCCAAATCTGTAGGAGAATTACAATGGTTTGCAGGGTACTTGGAATTGTTTCTCACATAAGCCATGGCACTGGGACTGCTGTGAGGAAACATGCTGTGTGAGGAGCTGATAGGGGCTCCGTCAGGGTTACCATCCTCCAGGGAGGGCCTGTAGATCTTCTGGAATTGCCACTGATCTCCAGACAACGGAGATTAATTCCCCCTGGAGAAAATGGCTGCTTTGGATGGCGGACTCTACAGCAATATACCCAGGGTTACCACCCTCCAGGTGATGGCTGGAGATCTCCTGGGATTATAACTCCAGGTGACAGAGAGATCAGTTCTTCTGGGGAAAATGGCCACTTTGAAAGATGGACTCCATGGCGTCATACCCCATTGAAGTCCCTCCCCTGCCCTCCACCCCAAACTCTCCAGGCTCCACCCCCAAACTCCAGGTGTTTCCCAACCCAGATCTGGCAACCCTAATTATACCCCTCTGAGGTCCCTCCTCCCCCCCCCAAACCCACCTACTCCAGTCTCGACCCCCCAAATCCTCCGGGAATTCTCAACCTGGATTTGGCAACCCTAGGCTCATGGAATGAGCTGGGAATTCCTGTTTCCCCTCTGACACAAACCACTCAATAGCCTTAGGCAAGCCAGCCTCATTTTTCCATGTATGTTAAACTATATCCTTTGTCATCCCAGTGAGTAAAATCACTTGCCCTTAGAAAGCCATACACTCTTGACTAACTCCTGTTTGTTAATCTGGGCAAATTTGGAAGTTTTTAGGACTAGAGCAGGTAGGGTTGCCAAGTCTAACTACCTTATAGTGGGGGAGTCCGGTCCTCTTCAGGAGGCTTCTGGTGCATGCACGAAGTATACCCGCCGCAATGACATTACCCGGAAGTGACATCATTGCATCAGGCACATTGGGGGGGGGGGTGTTCTGGGCACGTCTCCGCAGCCCGGCAATTTGGGGGTGGAGTTCCCCCTGGCCGGCAGGGAGCGGGCCGATCAAGCGGGGGATTCCCCGCCCCCCCCCCCCTCCGGGGGGACTTGGCAACCCTAAGTGCAGGGCTGGCTAAACCTGCTTAACGAAAGAGCCACATAGAATAAAGGTCAGATGTTTGAGAGCCACAAGACATGAACAAATATTACATGTTTTTACTGGGAAATAGGCAGATTTGCTTTTTATTAACATTAAATGAGACTGCCAAAAAAACAAAAGCGGTAAAAGCAGATATTGATAATGATATTTATTTGTCCAATTATATTTGTTTGCTAATGATATTTAGCTTCCCCAGCCACCCTCCTGGGAGCCGCATAATATGTCTGAAAGAGCCACATGCGGCTCCTGAGCCACAGTTTGGCCACCCCTGGACTAGAGTTACAATCCTCTTTTTCTCTGCCTCTCAGTTTCAGCTCCCCCACATGCAATATGTTTCATTTATTTTTATATTATATGCTTCATTTTTACCCCACCTTTTCTTTCTTGGGGGGGGGGGGGAAGAATGACTTACAAAACACTTCCCCTTTTCCATTTTATTTTCCCAACAGCCCTGTGAGGTAGATTAGGCTGGCTGGCCAGCAAGCTTTTGGGGCAGCATGAGCGTTCAAACCTGGGTCTCCAGCACTTTAACCACTACAGTACACTGCTTCTTGTCACAGTTCTTTCAGAGCTGTTCTCTCAGAAGCAGTCCTCGAAAGAACTCTCTCAGCCCCACCTATCTCACAGGGTGTCTATTGTGGGGAGGGGAAGGGAAAGGAGATTGTAAGCTGCTCTCAGACTTCTTCGTGTAGGGAAGGGCAGGGTATAAATCCAGTCTCCTCCTCCTCTTCCTCTTCCTCCTCCTCCTCTTCTTCTTCTTACAATAATATGGGGATAGTAATACTGGCTACTTTACAAGGCTGTTGTGCCGACCATAACAAGATCTTTATAAAGTGCTCTGAACCCTGAAAGGATTTATATACATGTCAAGTTGTTGTTGTTTGAAAATTACCATTCATCGGAGGACCATGTGGATTTTCATTTTGGGTTCAGTTCTTTTAAAAATGTAAGTCATGCAAATCTGAAGTCAGCGCATAAGAAGTTTTTTCCTGGTGTGCTTTCAGTTTTTTTTTCAGCTGTGCTAAACGTTGTAAAAATTATTTTAGCTGATTGGTTAACCAGATAGCTGACAACCAGAAAAATAAAGTTAATAGCCTCCCGGAATATCATCTGGATTACACCTGTTCTGTCATGCTACTTCTTTGTTTCCCTCCCGTTCCAGAAAAAGAAGCGAGGATAGCAAAGGAGAAAGAACTCGGGATTTATAAAGAACATAAGGTAGGAGTATTTTCAGAACAAGCAGACCGCATGTGATATCGGGCGGTTTTATTTCCGATGCACAGTTCTGTACAGCTGGTTCTCCGGCAATCCGTCTCCCGACTGAGTGATGTTATTTCATTTTGCAATCTGCTGCCTGATTGGCTGCAAGTTTTGATTATGCTAGTGATCTGCCTTGAGTCCCAATGAGAAAAGCAGAGTATAAATTAAAACAACAGTTGTCCAAACAATAGATAAAGTTGAAATCTAAATCGAATGGCGCCTTAAAGACCAACAGGAGTTCCAGGGTATATGCTTTTAAGCATCAAAGCTACCTTCGTCAAGAAAGCTTTGGCTCTCAAAAGCTTTTGCCCTGAAAAATCTTAAGGGGCCGTGACTCAGCGGTAGAGCGTCTGCTTTGTATGCAGAAGGTCCCAGGTTCAGTCCTCAGGATCTCCAGTTCAAAGGACCAGGTAGGAGGTGATGTGAAAGACCTCTGCCTGAGACCCTGGAGAGCTGCTGCCAGACTGGGTGGACAATAGTGACTTTGATAGACTGGTTGTCTGATTCAGTAAAAGGCAGCTCCATATGTGTTCATGCGTGCTACTGGCCTCAAACCTTGCTATTCTACCGCAGGTCAATATGGCTACCCACTTAACCCCATCAACCTTTATTTCCTTCCTTCCTTCCTTCCTTCCTTCCTTCCTTCCTTCCTTCTTATTTTTGCATGTGTGCACGTGAGACTCCTGGGGGATGGAGGACATTAAGAGAAGTGGCTTGATAGCCTGCCTCTGTCTCCCAGGCTTGCTATTCTTTGGAGGTCTCCCATCCAAGTACTTGCCAGGTCATCCCTGCTTAACTTCTGAGATCGGATTTGCCTGGGCTATCCAGGTTAGGGCAACCCTTATTTCAGTATGAGCTTTCATGATCACTTCATGAGATACGGGCTCACGGAGACTCCTAAACATGGGTTGTTTTTAAGGCGCCACTGGAATTCTGTTTTATTTTTCGAGGACAGACTTCGCAGACTTCACAATATAGCCGAATCTGCCTTACGATAACTTTTAAAAAGAAACACAAGAATATACCAGTTTGATGAGAGCCAGTTTGGTCTAGTGATTACGTGCGCGGACTCTAATCTGCGAGAACCGGGTTTGATTCCCCATTCTTCCACTTGCAGCTGCTGGATGACCTTGGGCCATCCATAGTTCTGTCAGAGCTGTTCCCTCAAGGACAGTTGTCTCAGAGCTCTCTCAGCCCCACCTACCTCACAGGGTGTCTGTTGTGGGGAGGAGAAGGGAAAGGAGTTTGTAAACTGCTCTGAGACTACAAGTGAAGGGCGGGGTATAAATCTAGCCTCCTCCTCCTCCTCTTCTTTGTATTATTTGATGTGAATCTAAATCTTAGCTTTTCGGGTAGCGATCTTATGGGGGGTTATAATTCTTCCTTTCTTTGCTGGGGAAAATTATAAGTGGTTGTATGAAGTATGGGGATCAAAGTGTAGCAGCAGATATTTTAATTGCATTAAAGTAGGGTTGCCGACCTCCAGATGGGGACGGGAGATCTTCTGGAATTGCAGCTGGTCTCCAAACCAGAAAAATTGCATATCAATTAACTCTTCATTTATTTAAAACTTTAATTCCGCTTCTCCTGCAGAAAGTGGCTGCTTTGGAAGGCGGATTGCAAGGCATTCTACCCTGCCAAGCTCCCTCCCCTCCCTAAATCCCACTCTCCCTGGCCCCCGTTTCCAACCTCCAGGTGTTTCCAAACCCGAAGCTGGCAAATCCTGTTTTAAAGCAAATCGCATTTCTGCAAAATTTGGACCTTAAGGATACGCGTAAAAAAAAAAATCCCGCCCTTCCCAAGTGTTTTGTTTTCTTCTTTCAGTTTTTTACCCCTCAGTAGCCTAAATGCTATTTCATGTTTTCATAATGGAATTGTCTACAAGGAGCAGAACACAATATCCATTAAAGTAATTTGAAGTAATGTGTGTGTTACCCTTCATAAAGCATGTAATATGTGTATTAATTACTACAGTTGAGTGGAAACAAGGGAAGGTGGCATTTCGCAAACGTTTTCTCCTCCCTCCTCTTGCCAAGTGTCGCCCCCGCCCCTGCTTCAGTGATCTTTCAGTGATTTCCCCACCCTCACCCCTCACACACACCCGAGAATTACAGTGACAATGCTGTGGGAATGAGGCCTGCCCGTCCAACACACATTCTAGGGGGTCGCCAGCGCCACCCTCTCTTTCCCTGGCATCTAGGTGGAAACGTTCTGTCATAAGCCTTTTTGTCACCCCGACTGGCTTTTGCTTTAGCACCATAGTCCTGTTTTGCTCAGAAAAGCCCTTCTGTATCCTGGTAGCAGTGACAACAATGATATATCCCAAATCTCCTCAGCTATATGACGTATAGCCTTTTGTATAGCCAGTCTGGTGTATTGGTTAAGTGTGCAGACTCTAATCCGGGAGAACCGGGTTTGATTCCCCACTCTTCCGGTTGCACTTGCTGGTATGACATTGGGCAAGCTGTAGTTCTGTCAGAGCTGTTCTTGAAAAGGGGCAGTTTCTGACAGAGCTTCTGGGACCTCTCCCCCAAATACCCACCAAGTTTCAAGAAGATTGGACCAGGGGTTCCAATTCTATGGGGCCTCAAACAGGTTGCCCCATCCCCTCCATTGTTCTCTATGGTGGGAAAAAAGTAACTTTTTCCCACCATAGAGAACAATGGAGGGAATGGGGGCAACCTGTTTGGAGGCTCGTAGAATTGGACCCCCTGGTCCAATCTTCTTGAAACTTGGTGGGTATTTGGGGGAGAGGTCCCAGAAGGTACCCTGCAAGTTTGGAGCCTCTCCCTCAAACCCCCTCCCCTACAGCCGCTTTTAAAGCCGCCACCGAATTTCGGTGGCGAATCTGATTCGGTCTGTGGCTGTCCTACTGCCCACTCCTGGGCTGGTGGAGCGGCGCTCCGCCTCGCTCCGGCTCCAAAGGACCCCTGGTCTTTCCCATGAAAAGTGTGCCAAGGAAGCTTCCCCATCATGATTCTCCTTCAGGGTTCTAAGCAGGTCATTCAAATGGGCAGAACAACATTTGAGTCCAGTGGCACCTTTAAGACCAACAAAGTTTTAGTCTAGGTATATGCTAGGTATAATGGGCGTCAGTTTAGCCTCGACCAGGACCAAGGCTTTTTTCTGCCCTGGCGGAACATGGTCCCACGTGAGATCAGGGCACCACAGGACCTTCTACTGTTCCACAGGATTCGTAAAACGGAGCTGTTCCATCAGGCCTTTGGTTGAGGCGACGTGCATCCAGAAAAATAGTTGGCCTCCCCTGAAGAAGACACTATTTCTACACGGCCTGGATTAAACAAATTTAGAATCCAGCAGCACCAGTATCAGAAACTGTGCAATAATTGGTGCAGTCTGTTTTTAAATTCCTTGTTTTTTTTAATGTTTTAATGGACTATTTATTATTGTCTTTTTGTGATGTGGAATGGCCTAATTATTTGTTGTGATCCACCCTGAGTCTGTACGCGGGGAGGACGGAATATAAATTTGAAAAACCAACAAATAAATTTTGCGTGCATGCACACTTCTACAGTCCAACACAGTGACCCACCTGAATCTGTATTCAAATGGGTATTTCTTTCCCTAACTCACAATTGGGGTTGATTTTTTTTTAAAGGACATTTCGTCTCCCACACCTCCATCCCCTGAGAACAAAACAAGACAATGCAACATTGTCTGATTATTGAAAGCATCTCTTTCAGGCCACAATCGCACAGACTCAGCACTGTCTGAATAATTTTTACAACTCGGCAAAAAAATTCCCTGGAACAGAAGCATGTCTCGAACACCCACTTCCTTGTTCTCACCACATAAACCTCTCTGCTCCTTTTTCGGGGGTTTCAAGGACGGCTTGAGGGTTAACGTTTTATCCTAGCATCACTTCTTAAGGAAACCCGTTGGCTTGTCTTTTCATGCCTTGTGCAACCTGCCAGGAGGCAGGTTTGAAAACAAATGCATCAATTCACTTCTTCTGTTGGTCTGGACGGGAGTGGAGTTTTTTGTTGTTTAAATTTGCACTGGAAAAGGGATAGAGACGGTGGCCTATGCTTCTGTACTGTTGCCTTTCACTGTGAGCATATTCCAGACTAGGCAGTTTCTAAGCCACTTAACGTATCCCATTCAAAAGCTCATGCTCTGTTTCAGCTGTGTTTGAGATTTCTGATCATTCTTCGATTTCTGTAGTCCAGAACTTATTGTTCAGTGGACGTCCTATTCTGCTGATTGTATTTTATTTACACCAGAGTTGTCAAACCCATTTGTCATGAGGGCCAGACCTGACAAAAATGTCACTTCGTTGGGCCAGGCCGTGTGTACAATAAAATGTAATGTCAGGTACCAGAGATGTAAACTTTATAAAGGACATGGGCAAACCCAATGAACAGTGTTATTTTTTTACTCAAGATGCAAACAAAAGCATTTGATTCCTAGCAATGAAAGCAATTGATTTATTGGGAAACCCACAAAAGCCCCAATAAATGTACCGTATTTTTCGCTCCATAAGACGCACTTTTCCTCCCCAAAAAAGTGGGGGGGGGGAAGTGTGTGCATCTTATGGAGCGAATATGGAGCTTTTCTTACCTGTAACAGGGCTCTTTCTTCAGCAGGAACGCAGGGGAACGCCATTCAGGCTGGCATCCCAGCCTTCCCCACCCCTCCCTGCTGGGCCTGAGCTGTTAAGACTTAAAAGGGAAACGGCAGGAAAACCCCCACCAGGCTAAGTACTCTTTCCCTTTAAGTGCTTTCCCCCTTTAAGACAGCCAGCAGCAGAAAGCCCCGCCCACAGATTAGGCTCCGTGGCTACTTTGCACAGAAAGGCCTGGCTTTGCATGGCATGCCGACGTCTCTCTTCTTTCCTTTCTCTATCTTCCTTCCTTCCTTCCTTCCCTTTTTTCTGTCTGTCTGTCTGTCTTTCTGTCTCTCTCTCTGTCCCCACCTTTCTTTCTTCCTTTCTCTTTCTCTCTCTCTCTCCTCCTCCTTCCTTCCTTTATCTCTCTCTCTCTTTCTTTCTGTTTCATTTTTTCCTGTTTTCCTCCTCTAAAAACAAGGTGCGTCTTATGATCAGGTGCATCTTATGGAGCGAAAAATACGGTATTTAATCAGATGTAAGACTAGGTTTTTCCCCAAGGGATACCATAAAAGGGAGAGTATCTTGCATTTCTATACATACCAATTGCTTGAGGTCGGGTAAGAGCCCTGGGTGGGCCAGTTTCGGCCCCTGGGCCTTATGTTTGACACCCCTGATACACTATGCTATCCACCTTGAGTGAGAAAGGCAGATGATAAAAAGCCCCAATAAATAAAGAGAGAGAGAAAGTGAAAAGCTGGGGAAATTGCCAGAATCCTAATACTTTGCTTCACTGCAGGCATAATGTTTAACTGCAGTTAGTACTCAAAATAATTTGTCACTTTAACCCTAGTGAGGAGCACAAACGCCCTGACCTGGGTAGCCCGATCTTGTCAGATCTCGGCAACTAAGCAGGGTCGGCCCTGGTTAGTCCTTGGATGGGAGACCACCAAGGAAGTCCAGGGTTGCTATGCAGAGGCAGGCAAGGGCAAACCACCTCTGAACATCTCTTGCCTTGAAAACTCTACAGAGTCACCATATGTTGGTTGCAACTTGATGGCCAAAAAAGAAAAAAAGAAAGTCGTGAATATACAGTGATCATTTAGCTTCCTAGGCTAAGCCCTGCCCAGGAGAGTGTCTGTAGGGAGATACCTGCGAGATCTGCTTTTGACCTCGCTGGTAGAGAGTCTGGGAATCCACTTTTATTTGTTGGCCGGTGCCCATAATTATGTTTAACTTCAGTTACAGCAAAGATGGTAAAGTGTGGTCTGCGCAGGCCCTTTTTGGGAAGGACTGTAGCTCTTATTCTGTCCAAAGGATGCTTGTTGTTCAGTTTGTCCTCAGTTTTTAGGCCCATCCTTCGAAGAAGAAGAGGAGGAGGAGGAGGAGATTGGATTTATACCCCGCCCTTCACTACCCAATGGAGTCTCAGAGCGGCTTACAAAATCCTTTCCCTTCCCCTCCCCACAACAGACACCCTGTGAGGTAGGTGGGGCTGAGAGAGCTGTGATAGAAGCTGCTGTTTTTCAAGAACAGCTGTGCCAGAACTACAGCTTGCCCAATGTTCTCCCACATTAGAGTCCGTGCACTTAACCACTACACCAAACTGGTGTAAAGGTCCTGTGTTCGTGCTTCTGCATTGAAATCAGACTTCATTTTTAAATTTTTTCTCAGTGGAACCCTTTTTCAGTATAGCATAGCCTGAGTCTAGTTAATTTTGTTGTTCTGGGTAGCTATTTCCCAGAGGCTCGCATTAACCTGAGCCCGCTTACCGGCAGATATCCGACTTCCATGTATTCCACTTGGCTGCCTTCACCGATCTGTAGAACAGCAGTCCCGTGGGAACTCTTGAACACAGCTCTCTACTTTTACTTAAACTGCTGCCGAATCTCTCGAGCATCATGGGCAGCCATGCCTATAAAGCTTCTCGGTATTTCTGTTGCTTTCTGAACATCTACAATGAGGCTAGTAAAAATCCATTCAGTCGGCTTTCTTGAGTGGGAAAAGGATATATTTTTTGAGTCAGAGTACTGAGTCTTATTTTTATCCTTCGGTCTTATAAAAAATATTAATCGGGAGGTATCTCCCTGTAACTTGGGACAGATCCAGGTTGTAGGAATAAAGGGCCGCAGAGATCTGTCAGCAACAAAAATCTGTGGGAGGGAGCAGAGAGGGACCCTGGCACATGTCCCTGTGCAAGTTGGGGTGGTGGCGAGCTGAAAAGTTTATCCCTTCCCCCTGCAAGCTGAAAAGTCTATCCCTTCCCCCTTAGCATAGAAGAGAACTGATGAGATGGAATGTGGTTGAAGGAAGATTGTGAACAGGCTGGCCAGAGTCAGTAAGTAATGTTTAGAACCTGGCCAGGAAACTCAGTCACCCTCTCCCTTTTCAATAAACAGCGTTGCCTCCCCACTGTCTTTGGTTGAGATGTAGATCAAGATGAATTGCAATTGATAATGAAGCCCAAGACAATGCTTCCACCTGGACTGAATCGAGACCTAGGTTTCCTGTCTCATTACCACTGCTGATGTCTCCACACCTATTACTCCTCTGCATATCTCACCTAACTCCAATCACGCCTGCTGTTGTCATTCACCTGCTATTGTCAATGCCTGCTAATATCATTCAGCATCTGAAATCACTCTGCTTTCCATAGGACAGATGGACTCCCATTCTAGCTGTATCTGAAGAAGTAAACAGTGACTCACGAAAGCTCAACCCGGCCACATTTTCTGTTAGTCTTTAAGGTGCTCCTGGACCAATGCTCCCCCTAAGCTGTGGAGTCCTGTGAGCAAAAATTCTGCTTTCTGAGCTACTGGCATTAAAGCTGTGAGCAAGCAATTTGGCTGCTGCATCAGTTAGTTTGCTCTGGAGCCCTCCTTCCTGAGTTGAGACAAAAATGTGTGAGCTGGAGGCTAAAAAACTGGGAGCTAGCTCACACTAATTCGTCTTAGAGGGAACTCTGTCCTGGACTCTTGCTCTTTTCTATGGACAGATGTAGTTAACGCCCAGTAGAATGGCTGAATTCCAACAAAGCATAGGATCCAAAGAACACAAGCTGATAATGTGCTCGATTGAAGGAGATTGTTTGTGTGTTGCAGGAAGGCGGCAATGGTATAGCCTGATCTTATTGACCTTAGAAGCTAAGCAGGGTCGGTACTTGGATGGGAGACCACCAAGGAAGGCTCTGCAGAGGCATTCAGCTGCACATGGTCATGTTCACCCAGCTCTTTTGAGATGGGCAACAGTGTAAAACGTGAGCACCCAAGATGGAAGACCATGAGCAGTAGTGTTACCAGGGCTCATTTCGTAGCAGGAGCTCCTTTGCATATTAGGCCACACCCCCTAATGTAGCCAATCCTCCAAGAGCTTGCAGACCTCTTCGTACAGGGGCTACTGTAAGCTCTTAGAGGATTGGCTACATCAGGGATGGGTGGCCTAATATGCAGAGGAGCTCCTGCTACGAAATGAGCCCTGAGTGTTACCAATCTCCAGGTAGTGGCTGGAGATCTCTGGGATTACAACTGATCTCAGGTGACAGAGATCCTGTATGCCAATCAACGTAATGCCAGATTCCAGAAATACAAAGTTCATAAAGGACTCAGGCAAACCCAGTTCACAATATTAAAATACAAACATGCTGAAAACATTAGCATTCTTACAGTATTTCCTTTATTTAACAGTCTTTGATAACTGACACCTCTTGCTCTGAATTACTGCATCGAAATTTGGAGTCAACATCTGTGCGGTAGCAGTCTCAAGTATGCCGTTTCGGGGTGCAGCTGTAAGCCGAGCGCGTGCTTTTGACTTATTGACATTTATTACGGAAAAGAGCTGTCCCCAAATGTATGTTGCCCCAAACAGAGGCAGAATTTTAGAAGCAAAAGCCTTAAATTGGTGGTGATTCGGACCCCAAAACTGGGAAACTTTGCTAATGCCACGATTATCCTTCCGTACAGCATCACGCCGCTCCCCCACCTACCTGCAACTTGTGGCATCCTTTCATCAGTAGGTGGGGAGTAGTGTGGATGTCCCATTTTGTCGACTGCACTGGAGTAATCCGTATTGAGCAAGCCTCCCACCTTAGAGGAACTTTTCCTCTTCATCTCCCCCACCTTGGCACAAGTAATCCCAGGGGTCCTCCATCGATGACCAGACCTCCTAAACCAGCCCTTTTCTCCCACCACCTCTGCGTGATTCATCCACACCAACCCACACTCCTCCTGATCTCAAATCTGCTTGACACACACACGCCCCATGGTGCTGAGGTTGGAGCATGGGGGCTAGCAACTGGGAGACCCAGGTCCATAAGCCCCCCACTCTGCCATGGAAGCTGACGGGTGACTTTGGGCCAGTCACTCTCTCAGCCTCTAGCGTACCCTGCACAGTTGTTGTGAGATCAAACATACAGATTCTACCCCCCCCCCCAAATCTCCAGGAATTTCCCAGCTCAGACCTGGCAACCTTAAAGGGTCAGGAGAGGGGGGACAGTTTTGAAGTGCCTCCTAGTTTATTTATTTATATCATCTCAGAGTTGGAAGAGACCACCAGAGCCATCTAATCCAGCCTGCTGCTGACACAGGAACTACAAATATCACCTGCTGGGTGACCTTGGACCAGTCATGGTTCTCTCAGAACTCTTTCAGCCCCAACTACCTCAAAAGGTGCCTGTTCTGGGGAGAGGAAGGGAAGGCGATGGTAAGCCACTATGAGACTTCTTAACATAGAAAAGAGTGGCATATACAAACCAACTCTTCTTCTTGTAATCTGGAGAACGGGGTTTGATTCCCCACTCCTCCTCCACACAAAGCCAGTTGGGTGACCTTGGGCCACCCACAGTTCTCTCAGAGCTCTCTCAGCCCCACCTACCTCATAAAGTGTCTGTTGTGGGGAGAGAAAGGGAAAGGCGATGGTAAGCCGTTTTGGGACTCCTCAGGGTAGAGAAAAGCATGGTATAGAAACCAGCTCTTCTTCTCTGAAATATAATATATCCCTCAAAACTTCTCTGACCAGCTTGAGACAGATTTCTCTGCGTCTCATGTCACTTTACGGTGGGCAAAAAGCAGATAAAATTCATTCCAGGCCAAGAGCCCTGTCATGGGAGGAAGCAGTCCTGATTCAGATGAAGAAGAATTGACTTCCCCCCATCACTTTTATAAATGGGATATCAGATGGTCAGCAAAGTGAAATCTTTATTTGAAAGTAACCCCACCCCCCACCCCCCCGGGAGAGCCCTTTGATAGCTGTTTCAGTATGCGGTGATGTCTGCCAACTTGGAAGGCTTTAAAAAGGGAGAGGACAAATTCACGGAGGACAGGGCTATCTCTGGCTACTAGCCATGGACTCTACCAGCCATGATGCGTATCTATGTCCTTCAGAACCGGAGGTACTGTGTCTCTTTAAATCCACGGCTGGGGAGCATGGGCGGAAAGAGGCTGTTACGTCTTCTTGCGTGGTTGGCTCCTGTGTGAGGCAGGATGCTGGACTAGACGGGACTTTGATCTGATCCAGCGCGGCTCCTATATCTTTCATGGCTCAACGGTAAAAGCATCTGCTTGGTATGAAGAAGGTCCCAGGTTCAATCCCTGGCATCGCTAGTTAAAAATTTAAGGTGGCAGATGATACAAAAGACCTCTGCCTGAGACCCTGGAGAGCCACCGCCAGTCTGAGTAAACAGTAGTGACACCGATAGCCAGATTGGTGTAGTGGTTAGGAGCGCGGATTCTAATCTGGGAGAACCGGGTTCGATTCCCCACTCCTCCACATGCAGCTGCTGGTGTGACCTTGGGTCAGTCACAAGTCCTCTCAGAGCTGTTCTCTCCAGGGCAGTTCTTGCGAGAGCTCTCTCAGCCCCGCCTACCTCACAGAGGGTGTCTGTCGTGGGGAGAGGAAGGGAAAGGGATTGTAAAGTGCTTCGAGATTCCTTCGGGTAGTGAAGGGCGGGGTATAAACCCAATCTCTTCTTCTTCTGCTGTTGATAGACCAATAGTCTGATTCAGTATAAGGCAGCTTGGTGTGTTCATGTGTTCTTCTTACGTTAATTACTGGAAAGAAGAAATTTGCATGATTCTACAATGAGCTCAGGCACCCAGGATCCGGGTTCTTTGCAGTGTTGGCACCTCAAAGCGGTAAGACCCTAGCGCGGTTTCTTCCCAACAAAGCTCTTTTACCTATCAACTTGCCTCCAGCCTGCTGGTATTCAGGTAACGGCAATTACCCTGCAGTGTGTTCTTCGGCTGCACGAAGCTATTACTCCCGATTGTCCCCGAAAATTAAAAATTGTGCCTTCTCCCTTTTCTCCTTCTGTTTCTTTTTCTTTTAAATTAAGCCCAAGAAGTCTGCAAAGAAACGGGAGCTGATCCAGGCCAGCACAGCGGGAGAGGCAATTGAAAAGATGTTGGAACAGAAGAAGATCTCGAGTAAAATTAATTACAACGTGTTAAGGGACCTCAACAGCAAAGGCGGCAGCACGCCGAAGAAAGAGGATGACGGCGCGGATGACAGGGGCTCCACCAAGAAGCTGTCGAGAAGGAAATCTCTCGCGGCTCGGAATGCCGCCAACTCCGTAAACACCGTGGGGAAAAGGTAACGCGGTTGTTCATTTGTATGGTGATGATCTAGAGATTGCTAACAGTTCTTTGACACCGAAATGCATTTGCTTTTGCAGTTGCTTTGACACTTCTTGCTTCATTTCGGCACCTGGGAGCCCAAAAAACAAATTTTTTTCCTCCTCTTCCTCCTCCTCTGCCAGTCTCGTATGATCGGCTGGCAGCTTCAAGACGGATTAATCAGCAGCACAATTAATCACTGTCGTGTGAAGGCAGAACTCGTAAAAGGATTGCGCTCAGCCACTGATTCCTCCTTCCTCCCTTGGAACCCTGAGATTTTTTGTCCCTTCTTCTCCTTGTCCCAAGCGATCGGATTTGGTATAAGTCAACGTGATAGGCGTGTTAAAGCTTTTGGCTTTCTTTCTTTTATTTAAATTAATTTTGATTTTTTTGGGGGGGGGGGGAGGAATAGACGGTTCTCATCTGCCATGACGGTGTGCCGTGGCACGATTCGTTCTCTGCTAGTTTTTGTTCAAAATTTCGTTTTCGAATGGGTGCCTTAGATTAGAAGCTTTCTAGTAAACAGGCATTCCAGTGCGTTGTGCATTTCTGAAATGAGAGAAGGGGGGAAATAAGGAACACACTGCAACATAGGGGTCCCCAACGCAGTGCTGGCCGACACCTTTCCTGGTGTCCAGCAAGTGTTTTAAGAAAGAAAGTGGTTCCAGGTGGGGCATTTGCCCGGCAGGGCATCTGATTGGCCACTGGAGATGAAGACACATGATGCTGCCTTGTACTGAATCAGACCCTTGGTCCATCACGGTCAGCATTGTCTACTCAGACTGGCAGCAGCTCTCCAGGGTCTCAGGTGGAGGTCTTTCACGGCACCTACTGCCTGGTCCTGTTTTTAATTGGAGATGCCGGGGATTGAACCTGGGACCTTCTGCATGCAAAGCAGAGACTGTTCCACTGAGCCACAGCCACTACCCTAATCTGATTGCCTGGGCAAATAAAATAGTATTGTTTCAGTGGCAGCTACCACCACGGAGCTGATTTTATTCTTTCTCACTCTTTCCCAGTGGTTTTTTTTAACATTACTTCCCTGTCCCCCTGCATTGGGCTTCTTCTGTGTGCTCAGTTCTCCCTCTTGCAGCAGCCATTTTGTGGTTGGCTCCACCTCCCCTGGTGGCCATTTTGTGGTTACCCCCACCACCCTGTGCCAGAATTCTGACAGTGCCCACAGGGTTAAAAAGGGGTGGGGACCCCTGCTCCAAAAGATAGGATATTCGCCTTTGGACACATTTTTAAAGGGCGGGGGGCTGCACAGATTTATAGAACAGATGGACTCCCATTCTGGCTGTATCTGAAGAAGTGAGGAGTGACTCACGAAAGCTCCTACCCTGCCACATATTTTGTTAGCCTTTAAGACGCTACTAGACACTTGCTCTTTTCTGCTGCTACAGACAGGCTAACACGGCTACCCATCTTGATTTATAGAGGGTTAGCCTTTCATTGGTGGCTAGCTGTGATAACCAAATGACATGCAGGGTCACAGAAAGAATGCTTACGATGGTCAGATGCTGAGGAGCAGTTATCAGGGGAGAGCTGTTGTCTGTTCTTGGGCTTCCATGCAGGCCCGTAGCTGGGGGGGGGGGGGGTTTGTCGGGGCATTTAAATGTTTAAGGGGGCATTTCATTTGCATGTTTCCCAAAGGCTCATGGGAATGCTTTTGAAACACTCATCATGACCTCAGTGCTACACAGCAGAACTGGGCTAGGAGAAAGGGGAATTGTGGGAGATATATTGAAGGTGCCACTCCTGAGTGCCCTTCTAAGCTTTCTTGCCCCTGGGTGGGAACTCAAAAGGCATTTAAATGCACTCTGAGCTTTCTTTTCCTGGGTCCCATGATGCCCTCCACAGTGGGGGAGGGAAAGGGAAGTCTGAGGGCCAGCTGTGGTGCTCTCACCTTGGCCGCTGCTAGCAGCAGGCAGTGGGGGTCGTTCCTCAAAAATAAGGTTTCTGGCATGGCTGTTTGTGGGGCAGGACTTTTGATTAAGGGGGCAGGGCCCCCAAATGCCCCGCTGTAGCTACAGGCCTGCTTCCATGTGACATCTGGCTGGCCACTTTGGGAACAGGACGCTGGACAACACGGACTGTCAGTTTGGCTCAGCATGGCTATTTTAAGCTCCTATTGCATTTAAAATACGCATGGCAAGAACCTTACTTGTGAGGTATGTGGTACTCAGTTCTTACTGGGCTTTAGGCTTCTGCTGGTTATACACCGGGAGCAGAACTGATTTGGTTCAAAGCGCCAGAGTCCACTGGCCGTAAAGCTGCCCTTTCAGCATCCAGATAACGCCATGTGATTTTTCCGCGGGAACGTCATACCCGTGGAAGAGAATGGGTTGCAAGAGTCGCTTTCCCCAGGGCTGACGTCTGCCCATCTGTCTCTGGCCTCTTCAGGGCAGGGAACACTTTAAGAACCGGATGTCGAATGAGCAGGGTGATGCAAAGTGTCAGGCTGAGCCGTCGAAGGACCGGGGATGCCGCTTGACCTTCCGGGGCTACTCGGACACTTTCCATTTGCAGTGTAATAAAGAGTCATCAGCTCCAAATGAGCCCCCGGTGCCAAACAGCTCTGCCACACATGGGAATCGGATGATGTGACTTATTATTTTTTTGCTGTCAAGTCACTGGTGACTTATGGCAACCCCACAGTTGTTTTCAAGGCAAGAGGCATTCAAAGGCGGTTTGCCATTGTCTGCCTCTGTGTAGCAACCCTGGGACCAATACTTTTTACTGGGACCAACAAAACGACACATTTGTTGTTCAGCCACACAGTCCAGTCCGACTCTTCCTGACCCCATGGACCTCATCACTCCAGGCCCTCCTGTCTTCCGTCGTGCTCCGGGGTTTGCTTAATTTCATGTTTATTGCATCGATGACACTGTCCAACCATCTCCTCCTTTGCCGTCCCCTTCTTCTTTGACCTTCAGTCTTTCCCAGCATCAGGGTCTTCTCCAGTGAGTGCTCCCTTCTCATTCGGTGGCCAGAGTATCTGAGCTTCAGCTTCAGTCTCTGGCCTTCCAGGGAACAGTCAGGGTTGATTTCCCTTAGGATTGACTGATTCGATCTCCTTGCAGTCCAAGGGACTCTCAAGAGTCTTCTCCAGCACCGCACTACAAAAGAATCTATTCTTCGGCGCTCGGCCTTCCTTATAGTCCAGCTCTCGCAGCCATACATTACTACTGGGAATACCATCGCTTGACCATATGGACTTTTGTTGGTAGGGCGATGCCTCTACTTTTTGTTATGCTGAAATGACACATAACTCGAAGAAAAAGATCTGGGATCCCTAATGTGCACTTCGGCACCTGCTGACACCTTTCCTGGTACCCAGCAAGTGTTTTTGTAAAGTGGGTCGAGCCAGGTGGGGCAGTTGCCCAGCAGGGCCTCTGATTGGCCGCTGGAGATCCAATTGGCTGGGCAGATTAAAACAACATTGTTTCAGTGGCAGCTGCCACCTCAGTGCTGGCTGTGTTCTCTTCCTGGCATAGGCCTCCTGTGGCCATTCCATGGTTGCGCCCACCACCCTGTGTCAGAATTCTAAAGGAGCCCACAGGTTCAAAAAAGTTGGGGGGCCCTGCAACAGCTGACCAGGACTGGATTACTTGTTAGAATCACCGAATCATAGAGTTGGAAGGGACCTCCAGGGTCGTCTAGTCCAACCCCCTGCACAATGCAGGAAACTCACAAGTACCTCCCCATCAAAGAGCGTGCTTGGAGAACAAGTTCTTCTCTTTGTAATTAACTTTGTATGTTTTGGAGGTGGGATGAAGCTTAGCTACTGAACACATGCAGAAGACGATGGGTTTGATTCCCGGCATCTTTGATGAAAACATTCTCTGCTACCTGCGGGTTGGAGGGCCACCGCCAGCTGCAATGGAGAGTGCTAAGCAGAACATTTCTCCAGCTGACCTGGGCCAAGGTAGCTTTCTAAATTCATAAGCCATGAATCCAAACGCAGGAGTTCACGTTCCAAACAGAGCGTGTCTGCTAAGAATCTGGCAAGTGCATAGATTATTTTGATCATCTCAGGATTAAAGATCTACAGCCGGCCTTTTTGATTTCCCTGCCTTCTCTTTAAGTGCGATACATCTTACGCCGCATGCATAAATTCCTTTGTTCTGCATTATTTTTGGATGTGATGCATAAATCTCTTTGCTCACATTTGTTCCTCAGAGGTATTAACAGATAAATGCGTCCCCCCCCCCCCCCCCAGCAATACAATAATCACGGTAATTTATGTGCAGTTAAGAACAAAACGCACTGTGCTTCTCTTTGGAAAGTGAAGCACCTTGTGTGTGTCTCCATCCAGAAGTCAGGAGCGCTAGCTAGCCAGGTTAACTTGCAGTGATTTATAATCACAGTTTTATCCTTAGTGATCTTAAATATAAAGCAAATTTTTGTTTTGCAGAAGTTTGTCGTACAAGCTGTGGTTAAATCGATGCTTTCAGTGCCAAACTGCAGTTTGTTTGTTTTTTGCCATCAAGTCACAGCTGACTTACGGTGCCCCCGGAGGGTTTTCAAGGCAAGAGATGTTCAGAGGCGGTTTGCTATTGCCTGCCTCCACAGCGTGACCCTGGTATTCCTTGGGGGTCTCTCATCCAAGTACTAGTCAGGGATTTTGAGATCTGACAAGAAGTCGGGGCTGTTACCCTGGTCAGGGTGTAAGTGAAAGTCCAGTGAGACTGTCTTATCTGGGGGAAAGTACTTTGGTCCCATGGAGATGTAAGTCTGGCTTTTTCTCTGTGAAATCCCCTTCCACTCCCATATCACCTTTAACCATAATTTAGTACTGTGTTTACTCAACAGGAAGACAACCCCTAATGTAAGACACCCCCCCCCCCATGTTATACTAGGGCTGCCATTTGCCCGGTGGGGGCGGGGGATCCCCTAATTTTGTGGACTCCTGCCTGCCACCAGCCAGCTAGCCAGTGGGAGGGAATCCCCCCAATACAATGTCACATGCAACGTGCCTGCATCACCTGGAAATTACATCGGCAACGTCGGGGGGGGGGGGGATGTTCTGGCTTTGGGGCAAAACTCTATGGTCTGATGCTGATTTTACCATAGAGTTTTGCCCAAACGCCAGAGTTGCCAACATCGCTTTCAGGTGATGCAGGAACATCGTGTGCAACGTCACCGTTTGGGGGGATGGGGGGGGGGTGATGTCCCTTCCCACTCCTGGAACGCCCCCCCCCATCCCCCCACCGGTGGGTGAAAGGGACCTGGCAACCTTAAGTTACACACAAGAAAGTTTTTATTATTGGTCATAATTATAACTGGTATTACATCTGCATGGGTGCTAACCGTGGTTACTGCTAATCAGTTTTCCCATCTGAACCAGGATTTGAAAAATAGCATGCCTTTTTTTTTTTTTTCCAGAAATGGGTTTGCAAATCAAGTTAAAATGAACCGTGGTTGGCAGTGGTGCAGATGAAACGTCAGAGCTGTTGGGGGAGTGGAATGGGAAACAAGTGTTGACCATCCACCATTATTGTTCTTTCCTTGTGAAAATCCTGTATCTTTGAGTAATTGTTCGTGAAACCTGATATCGTTTGAAATTTTGTCTGCTGTATGGTATTGGAGTAGTAAATTCTAATAATTATTATTCAGTTGAGTGTTTTGTACATGCTGTTACTTGGTTGCTTGTCTAGAAGAAGAAGAGGAGATTGGATTTATACCCCGCCCTTCACTCCCCAAGGGAGTCTCAGAGCGGTTTACAAACTCCTTTTCCCTTCCCCCTCCCCACAACAGACACCCTGTGAGGTAGGTGGGGCTGAGAGAGCTCTGACAGAAACCGCCCTTTTTCAAGAACAGCTGTGCCAGAACTGTGGCTTGCCCAAGGTCATCCAGCAGGGGCAAGTGGAGGAGTGGGGGATCAAACACGATTCTCCCGGATTAGAGTCCACACACTTAACCACTACACCAAACTGGCTCTCTTGTAATCTCTCTACGCTGTGTTTTCCCTTTTTGGTTTATATGCTACGAATATGCTGACATAGCCGATGCACATGGCTGTTTCGGAGGTTGGACTCCATGATGTTTTACCTTGCTGAGGTCCAAACCCTCATATTCCACCTCCCCTAGGTTCCCCTACCTCATACTTCCAATAATTTCCCAACCGGGAACTGACTACCCTATTCCAGAGTCATCCCACCCACCCACTCCTGACGTTGGTCAAGCACAAAGTGAGCTGCACATAATTCCCTTCATGTTCAACGGAAATGGTGCTGCCTAGAGCTTGAATGGTGCTGACCTGGATGGCCCAGGCTAGCCCAGTCTCATCAGATCTCAGAAGCGAAGCAGGGTTGACCCTGGTTACTACTTGGACGGGAGACCACCAAGGAAGTCCAGGGTCGCTATGCCGAGGCAGGCAATGGCAAACCACCTTTGAGGTTGGAAATGCATTGGGATCGCCGTAAGGCAGTTGCGACTTGACCTGCTTGCTGCTCTGTATTGCTGTGGGTCAGGAGTTATTTGGAGCCGGAACAAGCCGGAATGGCGTTCCAGCAGCCCAGGAGTGGGCACATATGGGGGCGGCGGCGGCAAGCCCTGCCCCCAGCTCCCAGTGCTAGAGGCAGGCGAGCCAGAGAAGGCCCTTGAAGGAGCAGGGAGGCATTTAAATGCCTCCCCGTGCCTTCCCCAGCCTGCCCACCGACATGGGTGAGCGGGGGAAGGTTTGCAGAGCCCTCCCCCGCTTTCCCTGGCCTGCCCGCCTGCCTAGGCGGGCGAGCCAGGGAAGGCCCTTGAAGGAGCAGGAAGGTATTTAAATGCCTCCTCATGGCTTTCCCGGCCCACCCACCAAGGCAGGTGAGCCGGGGAAGGCCTGGAGAGATTACTAGTTATTACTAAAGCTAATGAGTTATGCTAATGAGCTCCTGCACCTCTTTTTCTACTAAATGACCCCTGCTGTGGGTATTGTCTAGCAGTATTAGATCTCATGTGCTCTTTCTCAGAGATTTTGAACTTTTTTGGAGGTAGGACTGGACAAGGCAATGTATATTACATAAATGTGTGCAAGCTGATGGCTGTTTGAAGGGGCAGGGAAGGGTCACTCTGAGCCTTGCAAGGATAGCGCAATTTTACCATTGGTAGAAGTAATTTCCTGCCATGCTGTTCCCCCTTTTATGGATCCAGGGCACAACCCTTTAGGTTTGCCAACCTCCAGGTGGGGCCTGGAGAGCTCCCAGAATTACAATTGATCTCCAGACGACAGAGATCGGTTTTCCTGGAGAAAACGGCAGCTTTCGAGAGTCGGCTCTACAACACGATACCCAGGGCTCGTTTCGTAGCAGGAGCTCCTTTGCATACTGTAAGCTCTTGGAGGATTGGCTACATCAGGGGTGTGTGGCCTAATATGCAAAGGAGCTCCTGCTACGAAATGAGCCTTGACAATACTCTATAGAGCTTCCTCTCCTCCCCCAACCCCGACCTCCCCAGGCTCTGCCCCCAAATCTCCAGTGATTTCCCAAGCCTAACCCCCTGCGGAAATCCCACTCTAGAAACAGACAGCACCGTTTACGTTAGTGGCTCACACCACCGTCAGTTAGTTCTGGCCCGGCTTGTTGCAGATGTCACTTCGGTTCGTTGATTTAAATGCAATTATATCGTTTATTAAAAATTAATCGCTGTATGTTTTAGAGGGGTGCCTGCTCCCAGGGCGCCATTGCTCTCCGGCTCCGGAAGGCTGGTGGGGTGTCAGCAATGCCACTCTTAAAGACGGACCCAAAGGTCTAAGTTTTAATTCCAGGGCATCAACTATACCGGGACTTTCAGAAGCTAATTACACTGCCGAGCAACTTGTTTTATCACAAGCGGGCTGCAATTATCTGTTTCGTTAGCGAGGGAGAGAGGGAGGAGAGTCGCCTCGGCGAAAAACACTGGCGTAATATTTAATATGCCCATCGGCCCCGGGGCTAAAAAAGAAAATGGCCTTTTTCTTTTTTTTTTTCTGGAGGCTCAATTTTATGTAAATGTGTTTTAATTGCATTTTTCGCTGTATGTCATTTGAAGCTGCCTAACAGAAAAAGGTCAGATATAATTTTCCCGTGGAAAATGCTTTTCTCTTAAGCATCTTCTATCAATAGACCGCGGTTCCTTCTGCATCAGATGTGTTTGGGGACTCGCCAGGGTTTTACCGTTTAACAGTCTAGCTGCAACGTTGCTTTTCGTTTTTGTCTTATCTCTGACTGCAAAACCAGAATCACAGTTATGGGGGTCTGGCCCTTACAAGTATGCATTTTGTAAAAAATAAAATTTCTGCTTTAGACGCTGCTCGGTTAAAACTCATTCTGTGCTTAGATCTTGCGAGGTGCCCTGTGCCCCACAGAAGGTGTCCGGTCCTCGGCCACCTTCCTGACAGTTCCACCAGTCTTCCCATGGCCTCAGACATGGTGAGAAAAGAGGGTTTAAGTCCATTGGGTCGAATGTAAAAATATATATATCATTTGTCTTGGAATTACAGAAGCGTTACACAGTATCCCCAATCTTCTATGTTTCCCTGTTAAGGGGAAAATGCTGTTCATACAGATTACAAAGATGATCTAACTCCAGTGGTAACGGGGGAAAGAAATGTTACTTACAAAAATAGAAGCATATCTTACATGACCTATTCGTGTCGGTGCATTTAACTTATTGTCAACAGATTAACTTCAAAAAAAGGTTAACTTGCTACAGCTCCAAGCCCGGGTAAAAGAGAGAAGAAGAGAGGTCCGATATAAGATGAAACAGAAAGTGGGAAGCAAGGGCCAAGGAGGCTCAGCATCTGACCGGTTCCCAAATGAGAGAATTCTCTTGACCCTTTCCCTCCCAGATCCTTTTAAATGCAGAGTTACAATATCTAACAAAGATAGATCCAGCCGTGTTGGTCTGAAGCAGTAGAACAAGGTTTGAGTCCAGTGCACCTTTAAGACCAACAAAGTTTTATTCAGGGTATGAGCTTTCATGTGCATGCACACTTCCCCAGATACAATTAAATAGAATTTACCAGTCTATGTATGGGTGCTAAATTCCATTTCATTGTATTTGAGGAAGCGTGCATGCACACGAAAGCTCATACCTTGAATAAAACTTCGCTGGTCTTAATGGTGCCACTGGATTCAAATATCTAACAAAGTCACCCTTTTCCCTCTCCTTCTCGCCCTCCCTCCAGGCTCCGGCCCTCTCGGAAGAGGTGCCTAGGTTTCTGTTGTGGTCAGGGCCCAAACTAGGTCAAGTTGGAGGAGGGCTCCGACCCCGGTGCGTGGGGCTCGAGTTGGGTCAAGTCTAGGGTCGTCAGGTCCAGTGTCTGTGCTGGCAGCAGTGGGTGGGAGGGAACTTTCCGGGAACAGGGCAGAGCGACATAACGTGTTGACGTCACACAGAAGTGACATCATCACATCGGGGATGTTGCACGGCGACGCTTTCATTTCTGGGCAAAACTCTATGTTAAAATCGGCATCAAACCATAGAGTTTTGCCCCAAAACCAGAGCTTCTCTGTGCAACGTCCCCAATGTGATGACATCACTTCCATGTGACATTAAGCATGTTGGGGACACCGCTGTTTGGTGATGGGTTTTCCCCCACCAACAGCAGGCGGAAGCCCCCAAAATCAGGGGATCTCTCACTTGGAACTGGCAAATGGCAACCCTAGTCAAGTCGGGGGAGGGCGCCAGCCCCTGATTGTTCTCCAGTCCTTCAAAGCCAATGGAAAGTAGGCACTGTGGCTCATGGAAACGCCTTTTTACAGACTGTACTGTTTGCTTGAACTTAAATCTTGTTATGTTCCTTGTGAAGTAAGATCTCCTGTATCGAGCAGATGTGGGAAATGAAGGACCTTTCAAGTCTCCGCATCTTCAAAATGTGACAGCTTCTTATTTCCCAGTACTTAGAAACCAGCAATGATAGCCGAGAGGACAAGGCGGTATTATGAAAGGAATAAGCGTGTCGGGTTAATCTTGTGAAAAATCCAGGAAGGGATAAGGCAGCCCTGCAAAGAACAGTGGAGCCTCATCTTGAGACCGAGGGTTGCTCTTGACAATGACCGAAAAAAGTGTGTGAATATATTCAGAGCAGAATCCATGTTTGGCTATATAGGTTGTGAAAGGCCTCTAGGGGTTTTTCAGGAATGATTCGGTTTTGAAACTGCCTTTTAATCTCCGGCTGCCCTCCGAAATGAGTCTTGCAGCTGTATTTTGTTGAGACAAGTCTTTTTACTGCGCAGGTCGGTTTGTAGGGCTCTGCCCTGTCTCTTCGTGGCCAAGTCTTGTCCTGCTGACAACAGAAAGGGAGGGGGGGCGGAGGGGGGGGGCTCTGGACTGGATTCTGCCGTGGAATAGCCGCAGTGAAGTTTTACTGAGTTCAGTTGCGTTTGCACAACACCGACTGCAAGATCAAGCGCTGTCCGTTCCCCCAGTGTTGTTGTGTACAACAATCGAAAGACAGAAGCTGCTCTGATATAGTCGTTACAATGGGGTTACCGTATTTTGAAAAACCAAAATGAGGACGTATTTCCCGACTGACTACTTCACACACGCGATCGCTCTGAGAAATCACATTTTAAATACCCTCACTGTGTAAGCTATGGTAATTGCTACTAACTAGGGATATTCCGAACCTTCCAAGCCAAAAAGAGGATGTTTTCATCAGTATTTTTTTTTAAAAAAAAGAACCCCAAAGAGGACAGACACCAAAAGAAGAGGACATGTCCTCTGAAAGAGAGGACATCTGGGAAACGTACATTACAATCCATTGTGGAGGTGCATTATGATTTGATTGATGAAGGTCATTATTGGGGGGAGCGTTGCTGAAATATACCGTATTTGTTTATCTTATTTATAGTCTGCCTTTCTCACTAGGGCCGCCAAGCGCCTGCTGGGGGCGCAGGGGATCCCCCCCCCCCAGCTCCTGCTACCTTCCACCACTTGGAGCAGTGGTGGGACAGCTTTTTTTAAAAAAACAAAACAGCAGTGTTGCATGAGTTGCGATATCACTTCTGGTAACTCTAGGAATCACCAGAAATTCAGTATTTTTACCATAGCATTTCTGGTGATTCCTAGAGCTAACCTATGTCACTTCTCTGTTTTTTACCAGAAGTGACATAGTGCCGCAGCTGACATTGAGCCCCCTATGACGCCGCCTACCACCCTCCTGCCAGTTGCCATGCAACCCTATTTCTCACTGAAACTCAAGGCGTTGCATTAATGCCTTGTGTGAGACGAGAAACAGTCACATTGACTTAGTGTGAGGGCTCCTTGTGATGGCTGTCTTGCGTTCCTGCTTGCTCAAGAGCTCTTGCACGAGTGGAAGCAGTCTGTGGGGTCCAGTATTCTGTTTTGCGCTGTCCTAGGGCAGTGGTTTCTGTTTCCTGTAGAATAAGGTTGTCCCTTAGAAGGGCTGCAGTGTCCTGGAGTAACAGCCTACCTCTTAAATTCTGGTAACCAAATCTGTGGAGTGGGGCCACGGCGCAGTGGGGGAGCACCTGCCTTGTGTGCCATCAATGCCTGTTAAATTGAGTTAAAGGATCTCATGTAACAGGTGTGGGAAATACCCACCAGAGACTCCACAGAAGTCACAGCTAGTCATAGTAGATACTACAGAGCTTGATGGACCCAGCAATCAGAAACAGAAGTCCAGTTCACAAGTTACACACATGCAATCCGTGTTCAGTGTAGATGTCATTTTTCTTTACATGTGCACTGAGTAATTAAGTTCAATCCATGTACAGCTCAGTGTGCGATTTAAACCCCTTGCTTATTCAGGAGCTGGTCCCTGGTTTCATTTGTCAAGTGAACACACATTGATTTGGAGGGGTCTGTGGCTTAGGGGTAGAGCACCTGCTTGGCGTGCAGAAAGTCTCAGGTTCAATCCCCTTTATTTCAAGTTAAAACATCTTGCAGTAGGTGATGTGAAAGACCTCTGCCTGAGACCCTGGAGAGCCGCTGCTGGTCTGAGTAGACAATACTGACTTTGATGGACTCCGGGTCTCTGATCAGTATAAAGCAGTTTCATGTGTTTCTTACAGTCAGATACATGCAGGCTCTACATGCGTTCACTGTAACATGTGAACAGGGCTAGGATACGGCAGTTTTATATGTATAATATGTTCAAAACTGTATAGCTAACGAACTGATGTATTAAATACATGAAGCGGTCTTCTATTAGGTCAGACGAGGTCATTACTAGAGGTGTGCAAAAAAAATCCAATACAGGTCTATTGGACCCCAAAAATATTGGTATTTCTGAATATTCCTGAATACTGATACCGGTTTTGTATTGGGATTCGAGTAAATATTCGGGAAACTTGAATTTATTTGGCTCCGTTATATTTTTGGACAGTCCCCATAGGGTATAATGGAGAAGGGATTTAAACTTTAAGTGCTCAGTGCATGGCGGCACGACTTGGCAAGTGAACTCTGTAAGCATTTAAAATTTAAATCCCTCTGAGTTCACTCACTGTGGCAGTGTGGCTCTGCAAGTGAACATGTAAACTCCCCCAAAATACTGATAATGTATTTTTGGGGTATTTATTCAGCTCGGTATATACCGAGCACACACCCTAGTCATTACCATCTACTCTGATAGTGGCTCTCTGGGGTCTCAGGTCAAGATGCCAGGGATTGAATCTGGGAACTTCTTCATGCAAGGTGGATGCTCTGCCATTGAACCACAGCTTACCCCATTATTCAGTTTGGTGAATGGTTAAGCCAGTTTGGTGTAGTGGTTAAGTGCGCGGACTCTAATCTGGGAGAACCGGGTTTGATTCCCCACTCCTCCACTTGCACCTGCTGGATGACCTTGGGCAAGCCGTAGTTCTGTACCAGCTGTTCTCTCAAGGACAATTGTCTCAGAGCTCTCTCAGCCCCACCTACCTCACAAGGGTGTCTGTTGTGGGGAGGGGAAGGGAAAGGAGTTTGTAAACCGCCCTGAGACTCCTTTGGATAGTAAAGGGCGGGATATAAATCCAATCTCCTCCTCCTCCTCCTCCTCTTCATCATCCTCATCCTCATCATCAAGGGTATCCAAGAGTTTTTAGAGGCTCTTTGGCTTCAACCAGTTTGTAATTTTTACTCTGTGTTTTTGTTGTAGTGTTATGTTCTCCCTCTGAGAGGAGGACATCTTGATGGGTGTTTCCCACCCTATCTGTAGGGAGGCAGGAACTAATTCTTCACTTCCTGTCCTCTGGTGGGATACGCCCCTTCAAGTCAGTTCTGTTCCTGCCTCAGTAGGGAGAGCAGCACTTAGTGGCCACTCGTGCCTTTTTTGTACTTTCACTTTCCATTCTTCTTCATACCTTTTCAAACTTTTTTCAAACCTTTTTTCTTAAATGCTTTTTCAAAAAACGGACGTGGATGATTGCGCAGGCGCCATTCTGAATTGCCCCGATCCCGGGAGACCACAGAAAATGGCGGCCCAAGGCTGCGGAGCGGCTGTCGCTGCATCCATAAGCCCAGACATGACTAGCGACGAGAAGGAAAAGCGCGCCAAAAACAGCCCCAGAAAGACGTGGATGATTGCGCAGGCGCCATTCTGAATTGCCCCGATCTCGGGAGACCACAGAAAATGGCGGCCCAAGGCTGCAGATCGGTTTTCTCCGCATCCATAAGCCCAGACATGACTAGCGACGAGGGGCAGGAGCTTCCCAATGCCCAGGTCGCACACCAGCCCCATTTGGGAGACACACCAGCCGAAGGTCTACTCGTGAGTAACTCCGGTGATGGAGAACAGACTATTTCCCCTGCCCTACTCCTGGCCCTTAAACAAGCAGGGAGGAGGTATTGATCATCCACTCATGGGGGGCCCCTTGTCACCAGGACCAACCCCATAGAGATGTGCCAGACAGGCACTACCAAGAGGGCGAGGAGGAAGACAGACCTCGCTGGCCCACTAAAGCAGCTAGGAAGGAACTTTCCTATCCCGGCTGGGTCCCTCATCACTGGATCCCACCTAATTATGAGGACAGTGATACTGGGGATACCGGGGAAAGAGAAGAGGCTGAATTCCTCTCTGATGAGGAGGAGGAAGAGGACTTGGAGGTTCCAGAACCCTCCATGTGCTTCTTTAAACCTGAAGAATATCCTTACCTCCTCCCCAAATCCCTGTCAGCATTAGAGTTACAACCAAAGCTGCAGGGAGAGGACCCAGCCGGATCCTCAAAAGCAGATGGCTCCAGACCCAGAGGGAGCAAAGACTACTTCCCCAGGACCCCAGGGGCAGAAAAGGTCTTCCCCTTCCCAGAATTTCTAGAAAATCAGCTAGTCAAGGAATGGTCCAAACCCATGGCAAACAAACGCTGCCCACCTAATGTGAGAAAGCTCTTTACCTTACCATATTTTATTAATAAGCTTGTACAGGTCCCTCTAGTGGATGCTCCTGTTATTGCGCTCCAGACTTCGGGTCTTTTTCCGAGGATGGCGATGGCCTGGTCAGAGACAGTCTAGACCGCAAGGCCAAGTTTGCACTCAGGTAAGTGCATGAAGTCTCCGTTATGGCCATCAAAGCATCCGCTACAGCCACAGTCGTGGGCCACACAGCCATTGCCTGGTCCAGGAAACTAATACAGCTTATCCCACTGTCTAGTAAGCGTCTCACTGAAGGAGCTAACCACCCTCTCAAGGCCTCCTCCTTCTCCACTGATGCTACGCTCGATGCCATGATTTTTCCTTCCAGGGCTCTGGCTTCAGTGGTGGCTGCCAGGCGTACCCTCTGGCTCAGGGCCTGGCCAGCGGATCTGCGCAGCAAATCTACCGTCACTTCTTACCCATTCCAAGGAAATTGCCTATTCGGAGATTCCCTAGACAAAATCCTAATAGAAACTAGGGACAAGAAAAGGCGATGCCACATACCCTGGGCAGGCCTGATAGGAGGGGATTCGGAAATTACCCTTTTAGTTCCCAGACGACACCATTAGACTGCTTTGTTCCCTCTCCCCTGATCAAAGACGCCTCCAAGCTACAAAAAACGATAGAAGCTGTCCAACACCTGTATACCATCTCAGCCATAGAACCTGTCCCTATCCAGGAATGGGGACAGGGGATTTGTTCCATTTTCCTTACTTTTCCCAAAAGGAACGGCGGCTGTAGAGCGATACTGGACTTAAAATACGTCAACAGATTCGTAAAACTAAGACGCTTCCGAATGGAGACCCTGCAATCCATCTCAGGGGCTCTACAACCGGGAGAGTTCCTTCCTCCATCGATCTCATAGAGACGTATCTGCACGTCCCCATGTTCCCGGGTCACAAGAGGTTCCTCCGATTCTTAGTCCTTGGCCAACATTGGCAGTTCAGGGCGCTCCCATTCAGACTCTCCACTGCTTCAAGAGTCTTTTCCAAGATCCTCATCCATCCCATTGCCCTCCTTGGGGAACAAGGCACCCATGTCCAGTGTTCCCTCTAAGCTGAGTTGGTGTGAGCTAGCTCACAGTTTTTTGGCCTCTAGCTCGCACATTTTTGTCTTGGCTCAGGAGGGGTGGCTCCAGAGCAAACTAATTTATACAATAGCCCAATCGCTAGCTCACAACTTTAATGCCAGTAGCTCTCAAGTAGAATTTTTGCTCACAAGACTCCACAGCTTAGAGGGAGCATCATGTCTATCCTATCTAGACAACCTGCTGATTCGCTCCAGCTCTAGAAACAAAGCGCACAAAGACACTCAGGAAACCATCTGCTGCCTGAAAGCACACGGCTTCCTTGTAAACCTCCAGAAGAGCTCCCTGAACCCCTCGCAGTCCCTAGAGCACCTCAGGGTCATCTTAGACATGGTTCGGAACCGCATGTTCCTACCTCAACACAGGCAGACAAGATCCGCTTCTTCACACGACAAATCATCACGGCCAGACAATCCACCCTGATGTCCCTGGCTAAACTACTGGGCCTCTTCATCTCCTGCATGGACTCCGTGCCCTGGGCGCGCCTCCATGCCAGACCACTACAATAACTCATATGGCCCTTCCAATCCAGGATAATGCAAAAAACAGGACCTCCCCGTGTCAGTCCCTCACCTAGTCAAGGCCAGCCTATCCTGGTGGATCACGCCATGAAAGAGGGGCTGCAGTGGCTCAAGTGGTTAAGATGCTGAATTGCAGACCAGAAGGTTGGTAGCTCAGCAGTTCGAGACCTGAGTGCTGCATGACAGGCTAAAAAACTTGAGCTCAGGCATTCTTAGCATTGAGTTCCACAGGCCTGTGGCCAGCTTCCTCTCATGCCTGCCCTCTAGAATAAAACCAACTTACATCTATCCCAGAGGAACAGCTTCTATGTCAAGACTGGAAGCAGATTGTCAAGGATGCCAGCCTCCTGGGATGGGGCGCAGTCTTCCTCCACCTCCCTGCACAGGGATTATGGTCCAAGGAAGAACAACTTCCGCCCATCATCCTGTTAGAGCTTCGGGCCATCCGCCTAGCCCTCCTCCACTCCAGGGAACAAATCGCCGGTCATCACGTCCTCATCAGGACAGACAACATAGTGGCGAAGGCATACATCAATACCCAAGGAGGCTCCAGATCCTCAGAACTCCATCGAGAAGCTCTGAAGCTTCTGTCCTAGGCAGAACACAACATACTATCTATCAGAGCGGAACACATCAAGGGCTCGCTGAATACCAGAGCGGACTGGCTCAGCTGTCAGACACTACAGGAAGGGGAATAGTCCCTCAAAGAGGACCTATTCAACCTCATAACATCTCACTTCAAGACGTCCAATGGTGGACCTATTCACATCTCCACTCAACCACAGGGTTGCCAGATTCTTGATACTACCATCAAGCAGCAGAAGAGACGGACGCCCTGGTCTCCCAATGGCTCAAGGGTCTCATGTATGCTTACCCTCTGACTCCGGTTTTACCAAAGCTCCTCAGAAAAATCAGAGAACAACAAATGGAGATCATAGTGGTAGCCCTGTATTGGCCAAGAAGACCTTGGTTCTTGGAACTCCAGAGCATGGCAACTGCCCCGTTACATTCCCAGTATCCCCAGACATGCTGACCCAGGGCCCCATCTGGCACCCAGATCCTGCATGGTTCCGTTTGATCGCCTGGAAGTTGAACGGCAAAACTTGCTCAGCTTAGGCTACTCCAGACCAGTAACAGACACCATGCTAGCCTCTCGGCACCCTTCCACCAAGAGGATCTACAATGCCACCTGGCAGGCCTTCGTTCGCTGGTCCAGGAGAAAGAAGCTCAACCCGTTACACCCACACTTGTCCAGTGTTCTGTCCTTCCTTCAGGGCAGTCACGACTCGGGTCTGAAGGCGTCCACTCTCCGCTGTCAGGTAGCTGTCTTGGTAACCATAGTTCCCAGAGTAGAAGGCTGGACCCTGTCCAGACACCCTCACATCCACCGTTTTTCTGAAGGGTGCATCACTTAAGGACCCACCGGTTCCCCACAGGTTCCCCACATGGAAACTTAACCTGGTTCTCTCTGCAGTAGCCCAACCAGCCTTCGAGCCAGACCAAGAGATTCCTCTGATGTGGCTGAGAATGAAAACCCTATTCCTGGTAGCTGTCACCTCCACCAGAAGAGTCTCCGAGCTTGGGGCCCTCTCTGCCAAACCGACTCTTTGCACCTTCCATAAGGACAGAGTAGTCCTCACTATCGGCCCTTCCTTCTGCCCGAAGGTCAACTCAAGATTTCACCGCTCACAGGAGATCTGCCTACCATCCTTCTTCCCGAACCCTACCCACCCAAAGGAAAAGTTGTGCCACTGTCTGGACGTCAGATGTTCACTTAAAGCCTTCTACATCGCACCAGCTCCTTCTGGAAGATGGAATCATTATTCATCTCAGTCTCACCCCCCAACAAGGGCAACAAATGTCCACAGCATCCATCAGTGCCACTCTCAAAAGATGTATAGCAGAAGCCTATAGGGCCCTCAAGATACCCCTCCTCCGGGTATCACGGCCCACTCCATCAGAAGTGCAGCGACTTCCGCAGCCTTCACCAACCGAGCCTCGGTGGAAGTAACCTGTTGGACAGCCACATGTCTTCCATTTCTACCTTTGTCAGGCATTATAAGACCGACTTCTACAACTCGACCAATGCAGCCTTTGGCCGGAGGGTCCTGCAGCAAGCTCTCATATCTGAAGACGATGTCCCACCCAGTTAAAGGGACACTGCTATGGGAGGTCCCATCAAGATGTCCTCCTCTCAGAGGGAGAACGGATCAGTGGATACTCACCGTGAGGGGTCCTTCTCCTCTGAGATAAGGAGGACATCTTCGCCCTCCCAAGATTCATCGTCTTCCTTTTCTATATTCTGAGTTTATCTTCCTTCCTGTCTTGTTCAAGCCACATTATCTGTTTACTGTTCAGACTAATTATGTTCATATTTTTCTAGTTATGGTTAGCCTTTGGTTTACAGCTGACTACTGCTTCTGGGAGTCCCCGAACTGACTTGAAGGGGCGTATCCCACCAGAGGACAGGAAGTGAAGAATTAGTTCCTGCCTCCCTACAGATAGGGTGGGAAACACCCATCAAGATGTCCTCCTTATCTCAGAGGAGAAGGACCCCTCACGGTGAGTATCCACTGGTCCGTTTTTAAGGATGGTTAGATATTTTGAGAACCTGTTGAGTGTCGAGACCTTCCGAGTTGTGGAGACATATTTTAGAAATAAATATGCTGTGAATGCAAATGAGTCTTGCAATGCTAAATTCTTTCCTCACTGTATCTGGAGTACACGGTGTAATGAGCAGCAAGTTGTCGAGGAACATAACAATAGCCTATTTTTATTTAAAACTTATCTTCTCTGTAATTAGGATGCTTAACCCATACGGTTACACGTGCTGGTATAGCCGTTGATCAAAGGAGCCTGAAATCTCATTTTCTCTGGGTGCGGAGTGTATTTTCAGTTCTTCTCTGGTTTGAAAAAGATAGAGGCTGTAGGTGGAGCCGAGATGGTTCATCTCCATCTGCATTTTGGCCTTTCTGTCAATCTGTTTTCCAAGCTCAGGAGGCATTTGTTGTTAACGGCCAACTGGCGGGGTGGTGGTGGTTGGGAGGGGAATTTTATGGCGGCAAACTGACACTTAATCCTCTGTCTTGGCAACAGAGTGACACCACTCAGAGTGGTAATGCGTGGTTGCTTTTGGGGGGAAATTCTATGGTGGAAGCCATTTTTACCATAGAGTTTTGGCCCAGATACCAGAGTGTCCATGCAACACCGGCAACGTGATGACATCACGCCAGAAGTGCTGTTGCTGGTGACAGAGCCTAGGTTGCGTCAAAAAAGTCCCCACCAAAGGTAGGGGCCCCAAACTGTGGGATCTCCCATCCCCGGGAGGAATCTGGTAACTCTAGCGGGAAATCTTCCACTGACTCAAGAGTCTTGCCTGTTACATCAGCAGAAGGTGCTGTACTTTGGAGGAGCGTTGTAAGTCACTGAGACCACCTGAGTGAGTGGCGACTAAAAAAATAGCGTACGAAAATACCTCAAACCAAAATTTAAAACCGTAATTTAGGACTGCTTTAATCAAATGCAGTTCTAAATGAAACCATCTTCAGCTGCCTCTTAATGATTGAAAGTGAAGGAGCCAGGCACACCTACTTGGGGAGGTCGTTCCATAAACACGGGGCTGCCACAGAAAAGGCCCTCCTTCATGATGGCCAAGTTACATCCAGTGGTGTTAAGAACTGTACTCTGGGGATAGATGTTTGTTCTTAACAATGAATATCTTGTGCTGGACTTTAATCTAAAGGAAGGGAAAGGACAGAAAGTGCGTGCCGAGGACAACATTTCTGAACCAGAACAAAGTGGCTGAAAATATAATGTGTGATAGAAATGGGAAGACCAGCCTCCATCTCTGTCTTTCTGATGTACAGAACAAGAATATTTGGACATGGCACCAGAGGTTGTGTAGTGATGGCCACAGGCTTAGACTTCTTTAAAAGGGGATTAGACAGATTCATGGAGGAGAGGTCTATCAGTGGCTAGTTACCATGGTGACTGAGGGGAACCTTCACATTCAGAGGCACTAAGCCTCTGAAATCCCAGAGTTAGGAGACAACATCAGGGGAAGGCCTCAGCCTCTATGACCTGTTGTTAGGCCTCCAGAGGAATTGGTTGGCCACTGCAGGATGCTGGACTGGATGGACCACTGGTCTGATCCAGCAGGGCTCTTCTTATGTTCTAATGAAGGCCTTGGCCTCTCTGCCCTGTTGTTGACAGACCAGAGGAGCTGGCTGGTTACTGTGTAAGACAGGGTGCTGGACTAGATGGACCACTGGTCTGATCCAGCAGGGCTCTTCTTATGTTCTAATGAAGGCCTTGGCCTCTCTGCCCTGTTGTTGACAGACCAGAGGAGCTGGCTGGTTACTGTGTAAGACAGGGTGCTGGACTAGATGGACCACTGGTCTGATCCAGCAGGGCTGTTATGTTCTAATAAAGGCCTCGGCCTCTCTGCCCTGTTGTTGGCCCTCCAGAGGAAATGGTTGGCTGCTGTGTGAGGCAGGATGCTGGACTAGGTGGACTATTCGTCTGATCCAGCAGGGCTCTTCTGATATTCTTATGGATAGATTCATGGAGGTTGAGTCTATCAATGGCTATTAGCCATAGTGGCTGAGGGGAACTTCCACGTTCAGGGCCAATAATCCTCTGAATCCCAGAGCCAGGAAGCAACATCAGGGGAAGTCCTTGGCCTTTGTGCTCTGTTGTTGGCCATCCAGAGCAATTAGTTAGCTACTGTGTGAGACAGGACACTGAACTAGATGGACCACTGGTCTGATCCAGCAGGACTCTTCTGATGTTCTCATGCAGTTCGCTCTCTGATATTTCCCTGGCTTAGAACAATATAATACTGTATAAATAATTACAAACAACATTGATCACCACTCTTTAAATAAAATTAGAGGACTGGATCCCACTGTTCCTCTTAGCTGACTTGTTAATGCTATTAAAGAAACATTGCCTGGGTTCTTATGAATAACCTTGAATGGGGCTGATTAGTGTCCTTCGTGGCTGGCAGCTAAAATGACCAGGAGCTGATCCAGTAAAATCTCTAGCAATGTAGCAGCAGGGCTAATGCCTTTGGGCAGTGTTTCCAGTATGCACTGAGTACATTGAAGTCATCTGAATCTTCTACTATCTGAAGCTCGTAATGAGCAGAGCCCCTTTGAATCCGTCGGAAGTCAGCCAGAGCAGCAAAGTGGCAGAAAGGACAGTGTATCTCTTCTCAGTGACAAAGCAGCCAGGAAAATTATAATGCCCCTGTATAAATCTATGGTGTGGCCTCATTTGGAATATCATATACAGTTCTGGTCACTGTATCTCAAAAAGGGCACTGCAGGGCTGAAAAAAGTACAGAGGAGGGTGAGCAAGGTGATTAGGGGGTTGGACCACCTTCCCTATGAGGAAATAACTGAAGAGTCTGGGACTTTTCTGTTTGACAACTAAGAGGGGACATGATAGAGGCTTATAAAATGATGCACAGGGGTGAAGAGAGTTGACAAAGAGAACTTTTTCTCCCTCTCACAAAAGACTAGAAGTCAACGGTATCCAATTAGGCTGATGGGCAGTAGGTTCAGGGCAGACAAAAGGAAATACTACTATATACAGAGAGATGAAAATGTGGAATTTGGTGTCAGAGGATGTAGTGATGGTCATAGGGATAGACAGCTTTAAAAGGGGGTTAGAGAGATTCATGGATGAGAGGTCTATCAGTGGCTACTAGCCATGGTGGCTGAGGGGAAACTTCATATCCAGACGCACTAATCCTCTGGATCCCAGAGCCAGGAGGCAGTATCAGGGGAAGGTCTCGGCCTCTATGCCCTGTTGTTGGCTCTTCAGAGGAACTGGTTGGCCACTGTGCGAGAGAGGATGCTGGGCTATATGGACCACTGGTCTGATCCAGCAGGGCTCTTCTGATGTTCTAATGAAGGCTACAGCCGCTATGCCCTGTTGTTGGCCCTCCAGAGGAACTGGTTGGCCCCTGTGTGAGACAGGATGCTGGACTAGATGGACCTCTGGTCTGATCCAGCAGGATTCTTCTGATGTTCTAATGAAGGCCTAAGCCTCTATGCCCTGTGGTTGGCCCTCCAGAGGAACTGGTTGGCCACTGTGTAAGAGAGGATGCTGGGCTAAATGGACTATTCGTCTGATCCAGCAGGGCTCTTCTTATGTTCTTAAAATAGAGGTAAGGTTGGGGTTTTTTGGATGGTTGTGTGACTCCCAGGTCTTTGCATACTTCCTGAGTGACCTCACCCACAAAGTGTGGACCCATGTCACAGTCCAAGAGGCTTGTGATCCCCCATCGACTCCAGTGGCAGCAGCATTGTTGTGGCAGGAGAACTCCTCGGCCCGTTCGCAAAACGGATCAATGACAGAGAGCCAGTTTGGTGTAGTGGTCAAGAGCAGCAAACTCTAATCTGGAGAACCGGGTTTGATTCCCTACTCCTCCATATGCAGCTGCTGCAGTGACCTTGGGCAAGCCACCGTTCTCGCAGAGCTGTTCTCTCAAGCACTTCTCTGAGAGCTCTCTCAGCCCCACCTACCTCTCAGGGTGTCCGTTGTGGGGAGAGGAAGGGAAGGAGATTGTAAGCTGCTCTGAGACTCAGAGTGAAGGGCGGGATATAAATCCAATCTCCTCCCTCTAGCAGCAGTGGGAAGGGAACCTATAAAGTCAATTTGGATGCATGTCCTGGGACCCTCAATTCATTGTTGTTGGATAGGATCCCTTGCACCAGTCTGGTCTGTATTAACCATGGCACAAGAGAGCCAGTTATGACACCTCTGCTGTACCCAGTGGGAAAAGAATGAAAGGCAATATGACTTTCTGCACCTTTCTTTTCTTCTGGTCTATAAGGTTGGAAGCCACCTCGCGTCAGGATACAAGCGTTTAAACCAGGAGTAGCCAAACTGTGGCTCGGGAGCCGCATGCAGCTCTTTCACACATATTATGTGGCTCCCGGCAGGGCAGCTGGGGAAGCTAAATATCATTAGCAAACAAATATCATTGGACAAATAAATATCATCATCAATATCTGCCTTTACCCCTTTCGTTATTATTGTTGGCAGTCTCATTTAATGTTAATAAAAAGCAAATCTGCATATTTTCCAATAAAAACATGTAATATTCATTCGTGTCTTGCGGCTCTCAAACATCTGATGTTTATTCTGTGTGGCTCTTATGTTAAGCAAGTTTGGCCACCCCTGGTTTAAACGAATAAAACTGCTGGGCTTTTTTTCTCAGAGGTATCACTTTTGGGGGGGGGTTTCGGTGGGGTGAGGTGGGATTTCAGGATGGGTTGACAGCAATATTCCAAGTGGTTTGTGCTTAATTAACTTTTTTTTTAAAGAAAAGAAAAAGAGTAGCCAACCAGCTTCTAAAAGCTCGGTATGTCACTTGGGAAACAAAGTCACCGAAACGTTGCATCCATAAAATGCTTTGTACTCGGGCAAGGAGCAGCGCTTAACCATAATGGAAAAACCTTAGCAGCAGTCATGATTTCCATTTAAAAAATAAATAAACAAGAAGGGTAATAGCGCCATTAAAGCCAAATAGTCTTCACCGCTTCCATAGACGCTGCAATCAGATTTCCTCCCGTTTATCTTTTTATCCGACTTCTGCTTCAGAGATCTCTGAGCAGCATGCGTGGTCCTCTCCCCCTGCACTTTTATCGTCACAACAGCCCTGTAAAGTCAGTGAAGCCGAGCGAGTGTGTGATGCAGGGTCACGCCATGGTGGAGCCGGGATTCGAACGTGCATCTCGGCAGTCCCAGTTCAACACTCTGACCGCTACCCCATGCTAGCATGGTGCCCGTGAGCACCACGACGCCTACTTAGCACTGTTCCTGATGCCCCCACCAAGTGCTTTTAGAAAGTGGGCATGGCCAAGTGAAGCGTTTCCCCAGCAAGGCTTCTGTTTGGCCATTGGAGATTTGATTGGCCATGCGGAATTCTAAGATGCCAGGATCTTTATTGTGTGATTGAACAGTGGAATCAGCTGCCTCGGGAGGTGGTGAGCTTCTACCTACCTGGCCGTCTTTAAGCAGCAGCTGGACAAACACTTGTCAGGGATGCTGTAAACTGGTCCTGCACTGAGCAGGGGGTTGGACTAGATGGCCTGTAGGGCCCCTTCTGACTATGTGATGCTATGATTCTATGACGGTAAGCCTCAGCGGCCATTTTGTGGCCGGCTCCACCTCCAACAGCAGCCATTTTTGCAGTTGGACCCACCACACCATGTCAGGATTCCAAAGGGGCCCACAGGCCGAAAAGGCATAGGCGTCAACTTCAGGGGGTCTGGGGAGCTGGAGCCCCCCCAAACTTTTTCAGGAGGTGCTGAGCCTCCACCGGAGACAATGGACTGTGGTGTCTCTGGCCCAGCCCCAGCTCCCCCCCCCCCGGGGAAATTGGAAAGTCTACGCCCTTGTGAAAAGGTATGTGCTACACCATACTGGCCTGCTGTCGAACGCTTACGCAAAAGGAAGGAGGGCACCCCCGAAAGCCAGTGCCACTAAAAGTAGACCGTTTCTAAAGGCTGGCTAGAAGAAGTCAGCACTTTGCCTGACTATTTGGGCACACGAGGAGGATTATACAGAAGATCTCCCTTGGGATAATCTAGGCCCACTGGGAGCTGTTGTGCTTTTCAGCACAGGTCTTATGTGCTTCCTGCAGCTTCCCCAGGCAGACGGCCATGTCGTGAATCAGTCGAGTTTCTGAACAGCATTCAAAGACAGCCCCTGGGTTCAATGTATTCCAGTAGTCCAGCCTGGAGGATAAGGGTACGTGTATAACTGTGGCCAGGTTGCCGTTTTGTTTAAGAGAATTCCTTACATTTTCCTTTTTCGTTCCTCGGGGATTCTTGGTTATCCCTATACAAAAATCTCATGTGGTGTCAAAAACCTGGGGATTGACTTTTCCCCTCTTCCTCAGCACTCCAAATTCTATATCAGTGTTAATGAAGTTAACAAGAGTTCTCTGCCTTGACCTGGATGGGCCAGGCTATCCCAGTCTCAACAGATTGCGGAAGCTAAGCAGAGTTGGCCCTGGTTAGTATTTGGATGGGAGACCTCCAAAGGATACCAGGGTCATTATGACACAGGGGCAGGCAATGGCAATCCACAAAAGAAGCACTTTTCTCCCTTTCTCACAATACGAGAACTCATGGGCACTCCATGAAATTGCTGAGCAGTCGGGTTGGAACAGATAAAAGGAAGTACTTCTTCACCCAAAGGGTGATTAATATGTGGAATTCACTGCCACAGGAGGTGGCGGCGGCTACGAGCATGGACGGCTTCAAGAGGGAATTAGATGAACGTATGGAGCAGAGGTCCATCAGTGGCTATTAGCCACAAAGTATACATAGGAACTCTCAGTCTGGAGCAAGTGATGCTCTGTATTCTTGGCGCTGGGGGGGCAACAGTGGGAGGGCTTCTGGAGTTCTGGCCCCACTGATGGACCTCCTGAGGGCACCTGGTGTTTTTGGCCATTGTGTGACACAGAGTGTTGGACTGGATGGCCCACTGGCCTGATCCAACATTGGCTTCTCTTATGTTCTTATGTTCTTACTCTGGACCTCTCTTGCCTTGAAAACCCTACGGGCTCACCATAAGTCAGCAGTGACTCGTCGGCCAAGAAACAAACGAAAAGAGCAGAGTTCTCTGAAGTTTTTAGATATTAGGGTGTTTTAGCCCCCCAAAGCAGTCGAAAAGGAAGATGGTGATTTACATTTTTAATCGCCTTTTTTACCAGAAACCGGTATTCAAGGTGACACTCTGCAGGTTAATACATTTAGGAAAAAGAAACATGTAGACCTCATAAATGAATGAAAGCTTGCTAAAAAGTGGCATTCCCCCCCGAGTGGTTTTTGCCCCCCAATTAGCCTAGAGCCCCTGTGACTCGGCTGCCCCAGGCAAGGATGCTGCCAGTCGGACTGGCCCGGCCTTAATCTTCGCTTCAGGCGTTTTGTCCAGGCAGATTTGCCTGGGAGCATGATGTCTCACGAAAGACTTGCAGCCCCCAGTTCAGCAACAGAACCTCTTGCTATATTGGCTAAATAGATGCTCCCGGAAAGAAGAGAACTGCAGAAGGTGGTAGAACAGCTGGTTTCGAGTCCAGTAGCACCTTACAGAACAACCCGATGTTCAGGGTATGACCTTTTGAGAGTCAAAGCTCCCTTTGTCAGATAGCAAGGAAGCTTTGACTCTTGAAAGAAGAAGAGGAGGAGGAGGAGACTGGATTTATACCCTGCCCTTCACTCGGAGTCTCAGGGCATCTTACCATCTCCTTTCCCTTCCCCTCCCCCCAACAGACACCCTGTGAGGCAGGTGGGGCTGAGAGAGCTCCCTCGAGAACTGCTCCTGACAGAACAGCTCTGAGAGAGCCATGACTGACCCAAGGTCACACCAGCAGCTGCATGTGGAGGAGTGGGGAATCAAACCTGGTTCTCCCAGATTAGAGTCTGAGCTCCTAACCACTGCACCCAACGAACACCAAACTTAAACCTCGAAAACCTTGTTAGTCTCTGAGGTGCCATTGGACTCGAACCCAGCTGTCCTGGAAACAAGGCGACTGTACAGCAGAAGCCTTAGCAGCTCACTTTAAACATAATTGACCTGTTCCATTCGGTCGACGTATTAATTGCATCAATAAGTATAGATTTCATGCCTTTCCCCTAAACTGGGGGCTTTAGATAGCCTCCCTCCCTAAACCCCAAACTCTTTTCAAGGCTCAGTTGTCCCCGATGCTTTCATCAGATTTGTATTGTATTGGCAATTAGTATGCAGGTATGATTCCTGATGGGCTCTGCTCCTAAGTAACCAAAGGCAGCTTGTCATGACAGCAGAAGCTGTATTGATGGCACCGGGGTTTATGATTGATTAAAAGTGGCAGATTTATTTCAGCTTCAACTCTTTCCATTAGGGCTCTTATTGACTGCCTGCCACAGGGAAGATTGGCTCATGGGATGGGGCTAGCACCTTTATTATCATGTAGCTTTATTATTATTGTTGTTGTTGCTGTTGAATCACAGAGTTGGAAGGGGCCATGCAGGCCATCTAGTCCAACCCCCTGCTCAGTGCAGGATCAGCCTAGAATATCCCTGACCAGTGTTTGTCCAGCCGCTGCTTCAAGACTGCTATCATTCATCACAGTCAGATATTTGACCGGTATATGGTGTTCTGCAATTCAAGATCTAGCCAAGTTCTTGGGAATTGCAGATGCATCTTTGCAGGATTCCTACTATTCCAGACAATATTGTCTTCTGGAGCTGAGCTGAGCTGAGCTGGTGTTAGTTGCTCAATGCCCAGAATGTCCAGGGGCCTTTTGAGACTTCTAGGCATCGCACCAAGGGCTCCAGTGACCATCGGCATGATGGTAACCTTCTCACAGAGGCGCTCTAACTCTATTTGTAGGTCTTGGTATGTGGTGACCTTCTCCTGTTCTTTCTTTTCTATTCTGCTGTCTCCGGGGCTTGCAGCGTCAATGATCCAAACCTTATTTCTCATTCCCGCTCCCCTACAATTGTAATATTGGGAGTGTTATGCTCCAGGTGTTTATCTGTTTGTAATCGGAAGTCCCAAAGAATCTTCATCATTGTCCATGGTCTTGTCTAGTTTGTGCTCTTAATGAATTTCTGGCTGATGGTAAGCCATACTTCTGTTCAGGGGTGGCCAATGTTCCCTCTAAACTGTGGAGTCTTCTGAGCAAAAATTCTACCTTCTGAGCTACTGGCATTAATCTTGTGAGCAAACAATTTGGCCGCTGCCTAAATTAGTTTGCTCTGGAGCCATCCTTTCTGAGCTACGACAAAAATGTGTGAGCCAGAGGCTAAAAAACTGTGAGCTAGCTCACACTAACTCAGCTTAGAGGGAACACTGGGTGGGGCTTCCCCCACCTGTCAGTTGGCTGGCTGCGGATTGGGGCCCCGGAAATCATGGGCATGGCAACCCTACCCTGCATATACACACAGCTTCCCACCAGTCACTCAGTGACGATCCTTGTGCTGTGGTAGCAGCTGCTCCCAGAGCAACCTTTAAAAAAAATCTGCTCAGCCAATGAGGAGCCCTCCTGGGCAAAAAACCCCACCCGCTTTCTAAAAACACTTGGTGAGCAACAGGAAGGGTGTCGGTGGGCACCGTGGCACCCAGAGGCACCACATCGAGGACCCCCACTGTAGGGTTTTCAAGGCAAGAGACGTTCAGAGGTGGTTTTGCCATCGCCTGCCTCTGCGTAGCGACCCTGGACTTCCTGGGTGGTCTCCCATCCAAAACCTAACCAGGGCCGACCCTGCTTAGCTTCCCATATCTGACGGGATCGGGCTGTCCTGGGCTATCCAGGTCAGGAGGAAGAAGACTGCACTCCATTAGCTGAAGTGCTAAGCAGCGATGTAAATGGAGCACATGGCTGCCTTTCAAAATGCCAGAGGCAGGCAAGGGAGGTTCTGCTGATAAAACGGCGAGGGTTACATCACCATCTGATCCAGAGCAGCTGTCCGTGTCCAGCCGTCCCCTGGTGAATAATACCGTATTTCAGCTGTCTTTCGTAAGCAGCATGAGACGGGCGTTCGGATTCAATATTCTGTGCCGCCGGTTCTAATGCTGATAAAAGGCCACTTAGAGCAAAACGTCAATGGCAGTGTTTAATTCACCTCCTCCTACTTCTCCTCTACTACATCCTCTCGAAAGGATGCCTCAGGACAGGACAGCTAATTCGTGCCACCGTCCTGTGCAAATGTTTCCCGACGATTGATCTCCCCGGCACTTTCTAGGGTGGTCGGCAGAGGACGGCGGCGGCAACAAAACGACCAATTCCTTTGCAAACCACAGGTCATATCTCTGATCTTTTGGGTGGCTGGTGGTGGTCATGGTGATGGAGGTGTTCTTTGACCCCAGGCAAACTGCTGGATAAGCAGGTGGCAGTGGTGGCCAGAAGTGACTTTTCCCGGGGAGCCAGCTGTGGGCCTTCCTGGGCAAAAAAGATCTGGCCACTGTGGTGCATGCCCCGGTTACACCTAGATTAGGTTACGGCAGTGCATACTACTTGGACCTGCCCTGGAAACATGTTTTGAAAGTTCTGTTAGTGCAACATGCTGCAACCAAGACGTTGACTGGAGTGGATAGTTGTGCTGTATGCTGCATTGGACAGGCCACACCTGGAGTATTGTGGGCCATTCTGGAGGCCTCACTGAAAAAGGGATGTGGACAGAACGGAGCGGGTGCAGAGGAGAGCAACGGGGATGACCGGGGGCCTGGAGACCAAGAAGCCCTGTGAGGAAAGGCTGAGGGGCCGGGGAATGTTCAGTCTGGAGAAGAGGAGGCTGAGGGGGCACAGGACGGCCCTCTTGAAGTATTTGAAGAAGGGCTGTCGCTTAGAGGAGGGCAGGGAGCTGTTTCCTGTTGACAGCAGAGGAGAGGACTTGCAAGAACAGGTTTAAATTAAGGGTGGGAAGGTACCGGCTGGATAGTATAAAAAACCTTTTGACAGTCAGAGTTGTGCCACAGTGAGTGGAATGGGCTGCCTAGGGAGGTGGTGAGCTCCCCCTCCCTGGCAGCCTTCAAGCAGCAGCTGGACAAACGCATGTCAGGGATGCGCTAGGCTGATCCTGCATCGAGCAGGGGGTGGGACTAGATGGCCTGTACAGCCCCTTCCAACACTGTGATTCTATGATCATAAGGCCCACATCACTCCATTCTTGGCCCATCTACACTGGCTCCCAGTTAGTTTCTCAACACAATTCACCGTGTTGGTGTTGACCTTTAAAGCTTTAAATCCGGCTCGAGACCAACATAACTGAAGGACCTCCTCCTCCCTTATGAGCCTTCCCAAACACTGTGCTCACCTTCAGAGGTGCTCCCCACCCCCCGCCTTCTATGCTTAGGGAGGTGGCGACCCGGGAGAGGGCCTTCTTAGTTGTGGCACCATAACTCTGGAATTCTCTCTCCCTAGAGATTTGCCTGTGTCCGTTGCCATCTTCAGCTGGTGGGTGAAACCTTTATGGTTTCCTCTGGCGTCACCTCCTTGATCCCTCCTTCCTGCCTCACGTTTTTGATGGCTGTTTTTCATGTTGTTGCTTGTGTATTTTAGCTCGGTTTTAATTGTTTCACTGATGTGCTTTCGTTTTAATGGTCTTTGAGGCGTGTTTTCGTTATGTATGTTATTAATCCGTTAGGCACCTTGGTGACCCTGACGAACGGCAGGGTGTCAGTTTCGTAAATAAGTGAGGTCTCGTGCTCTTCCCACCGATTGCCCCCGTGCTGTTTGTTCAGCAATGGTAAACCCTTGACAATAATCTGAAGAATATAGGCGCTCCCCCCATATCTATCCTTAAATGCGGCCCCGCAGAAGGGCGAATTGAAAGCAAGCTTAATTGCTTGCAAGAATTACTTACCGTAATCAGACTCTCTATTCTTCTGCCAGTTTTCACCTTCTGTTGTCCTTTTCCCCCCATTTATGTCAAGCAGGGTTAGAACCGTATCTCCTTGTGCGCATTTTTGTGTAGATGCAAAATTGTTTCTTTTCTCAGCCAGCTTGATAGCAGCGCTCCTCTAAAACCTGGCTTTGTGGGCACGGAAGAGCTATCGGGTTTGTAACGTTTCTGTCCCACAGGTATCTGTTTGTCCTACTTGGAGCATTTTCTCCCTTGTAACAAAAGACGTTTCTGGCAGCTCCGTGTGAATTCACGCCACTTTTGGATGCCTGAGCAGGCTCACACTCAACACCTTTCCCAGCGTGGTTTTCCAGAAGGTTGCCAGTTGTCGGCTTGAGCGCCATCTGTTCCCATGGCAGTTGTTACCTTTCTAATACCTACAAAAGAGGTCAGAAGAGACAGGGAGTGAAGAAAAAAATTCACAGCCTCTCTTCAAGGAGCTGGTGATACTCACAGATTAAAAAAAATTATTCCCCACCATCTTTATTTTCCTCAGAACATCAGGAAAGCCATGCTGGATTAGACCAATTGTGCATCTGGCCCAGCATCTTGTCTCACACAGTGGCACACCAGTTCTTCTGGAGGTCCAACAACAGGGCATAGGAGCCGAGGCCTTCATTAGAACATCAGAAGAGCCCTGCTGGATCAGACCAGAGGTCCAGCATCCTGTCTCACACAGTGGCCCCAACCAGTTCCTCTGGAGGGCCAACAACGGGGCGTAGAGGCTGAGGCATTCATAAGAACATCAAGAGGGCTCTGCTGGATCAGACCAGTGGTCCATCTAGTCCACAGTGGCCAACCAGTTCCCCTGGAGGTCCAACAACAGGGCGTAGAGGCTGAGGCATTCAAAAGAACATCAAGAGGGCTCTGCTGGATCAAACCAGTGCTCCATCCAGTCCAGCATCCTGTCTCACACAGTGGCCCACCAGTTCCTCTGGAGGTCAAACAACAGGGCATAGAGGGCAAGGCCTTCATCAGAACATCAGAAGAGCCTTCTTGGACCAGACCAGTGGTCCATCTAGTCCAGCATCCTGTCTCACACAGCGGCCAACTCTGGAGGGCCAGCAACAGGGCAGAGAGGCCGAGGCCTTCCCCCGATGTTGCCTCCTGGCTCTGGGGTACAGAGGTTGACGGCCTCTGAATGTGGAGGTTCTGTTCAGTCACCATGGCGACTAGCCGCTGATAGGCCTATCCTCTGTCTAATTCTCTGTCTGTGCCTGTGGCCATCACTCCATCCTCCGACAGTGAATTCCACATTTTAATCACTTGTGTGAAGAAGTATTTCCTTTCATTCCTGGTGGCACTTGAGAAAAAACAGACTTCTTGGATTGTCTTGCGTGAATCCCTTTCTTTTTTTGCCAAACTTTACAAAGCGGCATTTCAAAAGTTTAGAGATTTGCGCTAGGTAGAAGACTGGACTTTGATTTTGGTAGAAAAGGATGCTCCTTGTTTGGAAATGCGCCATTGAAAGTGAATCACTCTGTATTCCATTTTTGCTTTTTTGGAAAATGCCATACCAACACTTTCTATCCCCCCATTCCCATCCCCAAGCTTGTAGATTCCAGATGGTGGTTTTCTGTAAAGGATTTGCTTCAGGTGTTAAGACTGTAGTAATCTTTCCTTTTAACAACTACAAAAAATTTACTGTGGGCTGGAACAGCTGTTGTCTGCATAAAGAAGAATGGAAGAACAATTGCCTCTTGACCTTTCTCTGCACAGAATTCTGTCTCTGTCGGCCCTCTGTTCTGCTTCCTCCCTTAAATTGGTCAACTGAAAACTCCACTGGCTCATCTCAACCTTGGTTGCCCTTCGTGATCCTCCTGCATTTTATTTTTAGGCCTCCTTCAGTCAGCGTGAAGTGAAAACAGGACCCAGCCCCACTGGTATCTGGTACAGTTCAGATCCGGAGAAGGTTCACTAATTAATTGGAAACGGGACAATAGCTTTAGAAATCTCGGTCTGTAAACCACAAAATCCATTTTTAGCACCACTAAATGTATCATTCCAGTTAGACATCTGTAGAGCATACCCGAAACCTTAATGTATGCATGAAAGTAATCACATGTAAACAAAGAAATGACAGCATCGGTATTACATCCATCACTGAGAACACAAAAAGATAATTGTTTCATTGTCCTTCAACATGCTACACTTTCCCTTCATTCTGCAACAGGCCAGTCCTTTCAGCCATTTTGAAGTCGGGCTGCAAGTCCCCAGTTGAGGGCAGGGGATCCCCCAGTTTTGCGCATTCCTGCCCTCCACCAGCCAGGTGGCCGGTGGGACGAAATCTACCCCCAACAGCAACATGGAGCAATGTGCCTGTGTCACCCAGAAGTGACATAGGCACATCAGTGAGGTCAGGGGGGCAGCGCTGGTTATTTCTGGCAAAACTCTATGGTTTGAGGGCGATTTCACCACAGAGTTTTGCCCCAAAACTAGAGTGTCGCCCCCAATGTGCCTACATCACTTCTGGGTGACATAGGCACAGCATGTGATGTTACTTCCGGCCGGGGACAATATTTCCAACTTGTGAAGTGTCCCCCCTGCCCCCCCAGGTGCTGGTGCCTCGAAGGGACCTGGCAACCCCATTTCGAAGTTTTGTTGATTGAAGATGCTGGTAATGGCACCTTTCCACCCATATGGGTCCTCAAGAGAGTCGTTAGTGGTGGTAGAAAGTGCCATCAAGTCACAGCTGACTTACGGTGGCCTCCGTGTTGTTTTTAAGACACGAGATATTCAGCGGTTGTTTGCCATTGCCTGCCTCCGTGTCATGACCCTGGTATTCCTTGGAGGTGTCCCATCCAACGACTAACCAGGATTGACTCTGCTTAGCTTCTGAGATCTGATGAGACTGGGCTAGCCTGGGCTATCCAGGGAGGGGCCCTCGAGATGGTTAACACATCTCATTTGATCAAATTAAAATGTGCTATTAAAACCCCAGATCATTAAAATCTACCACAAACATGATAAAAACCATAAACCACTTCAGGGCCTTGACCTGGACAGGCCAGGCTAGCCTGATCCCATCAGATCTTGGAAGCTAAGCAGGGCCGTCCTTGGCGACTACTTGGAAGGGCGACCTCCAAGGAATACCAGGGTTGTGAGACACAGGGGCAGACAATGGCAAACCACATCTGAAATGTCTCTTGCCTTAGAAACAAGTCTAGCTCACCACCTAGTGGTGCCTCATGCTAAAAGCGCTGGAACTTCTGGCTGCCAGACAATCTTAGGATCTCCTGGCTATACTACACACATTGCCATACGATAATAATAACCACTTCAAGAACTATAAGACTTTATTTAAAACATTATTCCTCCCACCCTCCCCCATTTTTCTAATGTTATACATAATGTAGTGGATCCATTCATCCTCCAAGGCACTTTTCTCCATTGTAAAGAGTCCTTCTTAGGAAGAGCCTTAGGAAGTTGGAGGAAGGCTCCTTTGGCAGAATCCCAGAGCCAGGAGGCAACATAAGGGAAGGCCTAGGCATGTCTGCCCTGTTGCTGGACCTCCAGAGGAACTGGTTGGCCACTGTGTGAGACAGAATGCTGGACTAGATGGACCACTGATCTGATCCAGCAGGGCTCTTCTTATGTTCTTATGAGGGGAAGGCTTCAGCCTCTCTGCCCTGTTGTTGTCTCTCTAGAGGAACTGGTTGGCCACTGCGTGAGACAGAATGCTGGACTAGACGGACCAGAGGTCTGATCCAGCAGGGCTCTTCTGATGTTCTAATGAAGGCCTTGGCCTCTGTGCCCTGTTGTTGGCTTTCCAGAGGAACTGGTTGGCCTTTGTGTGAGACAGGATGCTGGACTAGATGAACCACTGGTCTCTTCTCATGTTCTTAAAGTTTCATTCTTTGCTTGGTGGAGTAGCCGGATATGGGTCAGATCCACCCAACAGGCTTTTTCCAGAAATAAGAAACATACAATCAACTGCTTGGCTCATTTAGTTGGTATTTTTCCTCTCTTGAGGTCATTAATTGATCATTTATACAGTGCCTTTTAATATAGAGAGAGTTTCACAGCGTATTCCAAAATGTCAGCTGCCCCTGATTAGTTTACTGTCTCGAACTGGACAGTGGGGAGGAAATAGAGTGAGGCGAGAGCAAGGTAAGAAGGAATGAATGCTAGCAGAGGCCATTACATATACTTAAGAGTTTGATCCCTTTCTGATGAAGATGACTGTGGAATGAAAGGAGTACTTTGGGAGTATGGGGAGATGGCTGAGAAATTGAATTAAATCTTTGCGTCTCTTCTCACTGTGGAAAATGTAGGGCATGTACCCTCCATGGAGCTTCTGTTTTCAGGAAGGGACTGTGAAGATCTGAGTCAATTCAAATTGAGGCGACAAGAGATGAGGTTCTAGGACTGCTATGAAAACTGAAAACCGGGTCTGCACGGCATGCACCTGAGGGTTCCTAAGGACGTCAAATGTGGAATTGTTGCTCTACTAATCAGTTCAGAACAATGGACCCCACCCCAGGTCTGAATAGGAGTGTGGGATTCTTATCTCACTAGAGATACTAATTTTCTACCCCCAAGCATTTCTGCTCTGCTGTGATCAAGCTGCACACTATGCATTGTACCTTTGGGTCCTTCGCAAGCATTCTTTATATCAGCGGGGTGATAGAAAGACTCAAGAGATCTCCATACCTGCTCATATCTGACAAAGTTAGCTTTTGACTCTCAACAGCTGATCCACCAAAAATTTCATTGGACTCTAAGGTGCTACTGGACCTCTTGTTGGGCTCTAAGGTGCCACCAAACCTCGAGGTCATCTGGTTTGCTGAACCTCAAAGCCACTTTGGGCTGGTGGTTAGGAGTGCAGACTCTAATCTGGGAGACCTGGGTTTGATTGCCCTCTCCTCCGCATGCAGCTGCTGGTGTGACCTTGGGTCAGTCACAAGTTCTCTCAGAGCTGTTCTCTCACGAGCAGTTCTCAAGAGAGCTCTCTCAGCCCCACCTGCCTCACAGGATGTCTGTTGTGGGGAGCGGAAGGGAAAGGAGATGGTAAACTGCTCTGAGATGTCTTCGGGTAGTGAAGGGTGGGGTATAAATCCAATCTGTTCTTCTTCATCTGGTCGTCTGCTGTGTGAAACGGATTGCTGGACAATATGGATCACTGGACGGATGTAGCAGGGCTGTTCTTATGTTCTTACGAGCTGGAGGCAGACAGAGAGGGGCTGGCTGTTTTGTAAAAGTTGAGTTCTGAAGAGGGATTTGAAGGGGAAAGGGACAAAACAGCCTAACTGGGTTTTTTTCTCCAGGACTATATCATTGGGGAGACAGCAAGCTGAGGTCCCTTGTTCAAATCTTACCTCTCCTTTGAGCTCTCTGAGGAACTCAGCCCTTTGTATCTGCATCCCACTCTGATGTGGACAGCCCAAGCTAACCCAATCTCATCTGATCTTGGAATCTAAGCAGTGGAAGCCCTGGTTAAGAGCCGTGGACTCTAATCTGGAGAACCAGGTTTGATTCCCCACTCCTCCTCCACGGGAAGCCTGCTGGGTGACTTTGGGTCAGTCCCAGTTCTCTCAGAACTCTCTGTACTCACAAGGTGCCTGTTGTGGGGAGAGGAAGGGAAGGCGATCGTAAGCCACTTTGAGACTCTTCAGGGTAGAGAAAAGCAGCGTTTAAATACCAGCTCTTCTTTTCGTCTGTGAGGCTCAAACTAGATGGTAATAGAATTGCATTGTATTAAATAAATAAATATAATTAAACGATCCGGGACCGTGGTCTATACTGCTGCCGTGTATAGCTTTATGAAACTAGGATCCTGCTATGGAAATTTGCATTGTTTAACGTGGCATGTTAATACTTACATAAGAACATAAGAGAAGTCAATGTTGGATCAAGCCAGTGGCCCATCCAGTCCAACACTCTGTCATACAGTGGCCAAAAATACCAGGTGTCATCAGGAGGTCCAGCAGTGGGGCCAGGACACTAGAAGCCCTCCCACTATCCCCCCCCCCCCAGCATCAAGAATACAGAGCATCACTTGCCCCAGACTGAGAGGTCGTATCTATGCCTTGTGGCTAATAGCCACTGATGGACCTCTGCTCCATATGTTTATCTAATTCCCTCTTGAAGCCATCCATGCTTATAGCTGCCACCATCTCCTGGGGCAGTGAATTCCATGTGTCAATCACCCTTTGGGTTAAGAAGGTACTTCCTTTTATCCGTTCTAACCCGACTGCTCAGCAATTTCATGGAGTGCCCACAAGTTCTTGTATTGTGAGAAAGTGAGAAAAGGACTTCTTTCTCTACCTGCTCTATCCCAGTCATAATCTCATAAACCTCGATCATGTCACCCCTCAGCCGTCGTTTCTCCAAGCTCAAGAGCCCCAAGCGCATTAACCTTTCTTCATAGGGAAAGGGTTCCAACCCTTTTATCATTCTAGTTTCATGTTCTGCATCCCTAATCCTATGGAGTCCAAGTGAGAGAGACGGGCTATAAATAGCATAAGCAAATGGCCGGAGAGAAATGTGGGGGTCCCCAACTCATAGTACAAATGTCCGGGCAGGTATTTGCAAGGAGGTGGGAGAGAAGAGGACTGCTTAACTCTTCGCCCATCTGCCAATTCCTCCTCCCGAATACATGTCTTTGTCTCTCATTGTGTTCCAACCAGAAATGAATCCAGTGGCGGAAAAACAGCCGTGGGGGCGATCATTTGCAGTATAGACCCCGCCGTCAGCATTAAGCACCTGTTTTCTTTTCCTCTGTAAGCATCCCTGAACATGTGCATTCCCTGTTACCTTGACAGGGACCATGTGCCTGCTGAAAAGATGACTAGTTTGGCCCTACGTCTCCAGGAAAAGAGAATCTCGAAAGTTCTCGTTTTCCCTAGCTAGCAGATTCTGCCTGGTTTAATCAGGATGCTGGCTAAGGTGAAAACGCTCACCAGAGAGGCTTTGGGCTTGCATTTCATCTGGCCTGAGCATAGCAGCGCAGTCCTAAAGGGAGTTATGCCCTTCTGAGTCCATTGAATTCAGTGGGTTTAGACAACGGGTGTATCTCTGTTTGGGATTGCACTGTAAAGCTCCAGAAGTGGGGAGGTGGGGGGGTCTCCTTTGGATTTTGATTGCTTTGCAGTGATATTCTAGGAGCCATTCTGCATACAGAGCAAGCCCGGAGCGGAACTCTGACTTTGTCAAAGATGCCGAGAAAGGCAGGCAACCTTCCTTTAAACAGCACTTCTAAATGTGCGGCTCACCCCCCGCCCAACCGCTTTGAAATGTATTTTTTAATCTATCTGACACCGTTGAGGAGTTGGAAGGACCTTGTATAACTTGATTACAGATTTAAACCAAGCTGCTTTAAAAGGAAAGGGAGAGAAGATCTGATGGAGCCCCGGGAGGCTGACAACCCAGGCAGAATATATAAAAAAAACACAAACCCTTGCTTGCGAGATTATTCCCACCAGCCCCTTTTTAATTTGCTCGTCTTTATCAGTCTGTTTCAACTGTCTCTCTCACAGAGAAGCAAAAGCAAAATCCATTTTTGCACTCTGCTTTTCAATCCTGTCAGATTTGAAAATGTTTCTTTTACGAAAAAGAAAAAAAAGAAGTACATGCCCGTTAGATTGAATTGATTGTGACAATCCCCCACCCCCACTCCCCATTTATGCTGCTAAAAGTTTCGGCAGATAAAGCCTGGATTATGTCTTTTGATGGTGAATTCAGTTCAGGGTTTTGTTGTGTTTGGCTTTGAGGGTCTCAAGTAGTGATGGATCACTCCCCCGCCCTTGCAGAACTTCCTGAGAGGTCTCCCCCCCCCCCCCCCCCCCGGTCACTGGAACTACTGGGATGTGTTCCTGTTTTATCTGTTCCTGCTAAGCATTTCAGCGACACCCTCTCAGGCTTATTCACTTGCTCATCTTCTAACCTTGCGTACGCCATTAAATGCCAGCAATGTCCTTCAGTTCTCGACACAGGACAAACAGGTCAAACCCTATGCCAAAGGATAAATGGACACAAATCTGACATTAAAAATCACAAAACTGAGAACCCAGTAGGAGAACATTTCAGCCTCCCAGGACACTTAGTGGGTGACCTAAAAAATAGCTGTTTTATTGCAAAAGAACTTCAGAAACAGACTGGAACAGGAGATTGCTGAATTACAAGTTATTACAACACTCAGGACAATGGAACCCCCAGGACTTAATAGAGATATTGGCTTCTTATCTCATTACACATGCTATGTCATTCGCTTCTCACTTATACCCCGAAATCAGACTTTATTGGTCTTAAAGCTGCCATTGGACTCAAACTTAGTTCTCACATCTATTATTAACGCCTTTATTATCTGTATGCAAATTTGCTGCTATTTACATGTCTTACCTAGTATGTTACTCCAGTCTTAGCTGTATTTATTGCTCAGTTGCTGAGGCATCTTGAATCTATTAGTTCTTCCTGGCAACTAACCCCGCTCCCATGTTATATTTGAGGAAATCTGTTTCAGTGAATCCAAGGAGTTCTCGCTTGTACCCAGTATTGACCTTTATTTGTCTTAAAAGGTGCCACTAGACTCAAATGTCATTCTCATGTCTTAATGTCCCCGTTCGCGGGGAGGGCGGGGTATAAATTTGAAAGAAAAAAAAAACAGTCTCAGCTATAACCACCCAGTTTTTATGCATCTTGACTCTTAACTGGTCCTTCCTGACAACCAACCCCCCTCCAGTTCCTATATGTAATGGTTGAAGAGATTCGGTTCTCTGTATTTGAAGAAGTGTTCTTGCACACGAAAGCTTATATCCAGAATTAAACTCTGTTGGTCTTAAAGGTGCCACTGGACTCAGATTTTGTTCTTCAGCTGTTGACGCTGACTAATAACCAACTGTGCTTATGTGCATGGTTGACCAAAGGCAGGAATTGGTGGTGGGGGGGGGAACAACCGCTCCCTCTGGTTGGTTGCTCTACAGCCAGCCTAGGCCAGTGGTCTTCAACCTTTCCAGACCTGAGACCTGCTGAGCTTACAAGCATGTGACAGGAAGTCACATGCCATTGGAGTCACATGACCAGAAGAGGGGACGCCAGAGTTACGATCTTCATGGTGCCAAACCTAGGACTGTGGGCAGATAACCACAGTGAATTTCTCACACGCTTTTTGCCCCGCTTTGGGACCTGAGCTGCAACAAATTATTTTTAAAGCTTTCACACCATTTCGTTGCCCATCCCTTTCCTTTCCACCTTCTCACCGAGCCTCCTCTGTGGTTTCTCAGACCGCCTTTGATCCGATGTTTCCTCTTGGTGCCAAGCTGAATTGCTTTTGCCTTTTCACCTGAAAGATATGCAGAGCTTCAAAAGGGGCCACCCGCATTTTTTGCCGCCATTTCTCTACGTTGGTCCCTGATCCCTTTCTTCTTTTTTTTAACAGCTACTTAATATCAGTATACTGCTGTGATCTTTGTATTTGTTTAATATTTAACAGAGCACCACAGCGGCTGTGGGCTTTCCCCTCAACTTGACTCTCACACATGGCCAGAGCAGAGAGAGTGAATAATTTGCCTCCGGTTGTCCATCTTTGGCGCTAGTATTGACTGAGGGAGCGTTGCTCAAAGGTGGGAGTGGGTTAAAAGGACCTGTTATAGTATACCCCTATTGCCTTTATAAAAATTACCTCCAGAGCAGTTCTGTTCTAACATGGTTTGTGGAATGACTGAAATATGGCAGCTTTCCTGACCTCCTTAAACAGGCCATTCCACAAGGTGGGGGGCCACAACACAGAATACAGTTTGGCGTAGTGGTTAGGAGCACGGACTCTAATCTGGGAGAACCGGGTTTGATTCCCCACTCCTCCATATGCAGCTGTTGGTGTGACCTTGGGTCAGTTAAAAGTTATTTCAAAGCTGTTCTCTCAAGGGCAGTTCTCGAAAGAGCTCTCTCAGCCCCACCTGCCTCACAGGGTGTCTGTTGTGGAGAGGGGAAGGGAAAGGACATTGTAAGGTGCTCTGAGACTCCTTTGGGTAGTGAAGGGTGGGGTATAAATCCAATCTCCTCCTCCTCCTTTTCTTCTTCTTCTTCTTCCTCTTCTTCTGAGTTGTGAGCCTCCAGGAGGTGGCTGGAGATTTCCTGGAATTACAGCCAATGTCCAGCTGACAGAGATCAGTTTCCTCTGAGAAACTGGCAGCTTTGGAAGGTGGACTCTATGGCATTATATGCCGCTGAGGGTCTCTCCCCTCCCCAAACCCAAGCCTCTCCAGACCCCAGGAATTTCCCACCCCAGAGCTGGCAAGCTTAGCTGACCTTGCCCATTTGGGTGAGGTATTGTGTGAAGGAATATTTCTTTTGGTCTGTCCCCGATGTCCATTTTATGTACTATGTGTCCATGATCATCAGAAGACTTTTGTTCGAAATCTGTTGTTGTAGTAGTATTTATTTAGTTATTTTATTGGGTTTATATCCCGCCCTATCCCAAGATGGGCTCGGGGCGGTTCACAACAGCATTAGATATAAATAGACATTATAAGCAGATTAAACCAAGCCAGAACATTCAGGCAATCACACAGCGAACGGTAGAACAAGATGGCGGAACCAGGTAAAAAATTCTGGGGCAGTCCTTAAAGCTTCCAGCCGGATGATTAAACTAGCAGTCCTTCGTCTCTCCAAGCTGAAGAGCCCCAACCGCTTCAACCTTTCCTCATAGGGAAAGTGTTCCAACCCTTTTATCATTCTAGTTGCCCTTTTCTGCACTTTTTTCCAGTAGAAAGACAAACAGCTCAAGGCTGGATATTTTTTTTAAAAAATTCTTCCAAGGTGTTGAAATGTTTGTACTATAGAAAGCAGAGGAGCAGAGGACTGATGGCATTTCTCACAAACAAGCGTAGCTTAGCTTTAGGGATTCCGCTGGCTCTAGATGTCCCAGATAATCTCTGAGATGTCGTCAGCATTACCCCCTCTAAAATCTTAAGTTTTTTCCTTGAATAAGGAAGATACCTTTTTAAAGCCAAGATAAATGTCATAACAACATGCGATTGTTTTCCTCACAGTGCGGGGTCAGGCTGTTCTAGTCCCCATTCGCAGAAGGGAGCCTCGTGGAGAAACAGATGCGGAGCCTAGTTTTTACGCTTCTCGAGGGTAACCCTGGGAGGGGGAACACAGCAGAAGTCAAAGGAGAGCTTCAGGGCAAAGTCAAAGGGGAATTATTCCGTGTTGGCATTTGCCCTAGTGTTTCTATCAGACGGAACACTCGCCTCTGACACGGTTAGCTCCTTCTTTGGTGGTGGAAAGGGTGGTTCCTCAGGGGAACAGGCTTCCTCGGGAGGTGGCGGACTCTCCTTCTTTGGAGGTTTTCAAGCAGAGGCTGGATGGCCATCTGACAGCAATGCGGATTCTGTGACTCACTATGAATTTTGGCAGATTTTGAGAGGGAGGGCAGGAAGGGATGAGTCAGTGCTCGACTTTTGTGGCTCTTTCTTATATTACCAGGGTAATGCCGATTACCACTTTAGGGTCAGGAAAGAATTTTCCTCCGGGCCGTATTGCCTTAGGGGTCCTGATTTTTTTTTCCTTCTTCTGGATTTTGAGCAGGGGTCACTGGGAGGCTGGGAGGGAGGTGGCTGTGAATTGTCTGCATGGTGCAGGGGGTTGGACTAGACAACCCTTGGGGTCCCTTCCAGCTCTGTGTTTCTATGTCAAGTAGCAGCAGACTGATGGCTACCCCATAGGGTTTCCAAGGCAAGAGATGAGCAGAGGCGGTTTGCCGCTGCCTGCCTCTGCACAGCAACCCTGGACTTCTTCAGTGGTCTCCCATCCAAGCAGGGTTCCCTCTAAGGTGAGTTAGTGTGAGCTAGCTCCCAGTTTTTTAGCCTCCAGCTCACACAGTTCTGTCTTAGCTCAGGAAGAGGAGGGCTCCAGAGCAAACTGATCTATGCAGCCGCCAAATCGCTCGCTCACAACTTTAATGCCAGGAGCTCACGCAGTAGAATTGTCCTTTTACGTGGAGTAGGTGACATGAAAGAACTCTGCCTGGGACCCTGGAGAGCAGCTGCCAGTCTGAGGAGATGATTCTGACCTGGATGGACCCGGGGGTCTGAGTCAGTAGAAGGCAGCTTCATACGTGTCCACGGCATTGAAGGGAGAGGGGAGGGAGTTCGCAAACAGCCTGTAGCCGGCTGGGTTGTAACAGAAGCCTTAGCAGTTAGCCCCCGACTCAAGAGAAAGTGTTTCATGGCATTTAGAAAAAAAGTGTCATCCACCCAAAAGCTTGCCTTCCTGTGCCATCACAACATGCCCCTTGCAGGCGTTTTCTTCTCCGGTGTGCGCAGTTTGCCCGTGCTTTGCTGGATCCCCATTTGCTCTAAAGGCAAATTGTCAAATTTATTATTAGCAGGCTTTGAAGTTGGGACTTCGGCCCTGGCTTAATCATCTATTTATGGGCAGCAGGATCCCTTCTGGTTGGAACAGGAATGGGCGTAACGTGAGCGTGTCCCTCAGCAGCCTCCCAGTGGCCTTTTTTTAAGCAGCAAGCATCATAACCATCATCATAATTGGGAAAGACTCATTCCTTTACCATCTCCACGGTGGTTTTTGGCTAACTTTAGTGTTTGTTGGCTGGAGACCCACAATTTTTTTTTAAAAAGTACAGTAGGGTCTATTTGTTGATCTTCCAAACACAACTCAGTGTGCCGACGTATCCAAAGCAACTCAGAAGTTAGCACCAGTACAGTGGATTTCAAAAGAAGTAGGAGTTGGCAGGACAGCTGACAGAAAGAAAATAGATTCCTTTGAAGGGTGGTGTTGGAGGAGAGTTTTATAGATACCGCGGACCAGTGTTCCCTCTAAGCCGAGTTACTGTGAGCTATTTTTGTCTTTGCTCCAGATCAGACTCATTCATGCAGCAGCCAAATCGCTCGCTCGCAACTTTAATGTCAGTAGCTCATAAAGTAGAATTTTTGCTCAAATGACTCCACAGCTTAGAGGGAACATTGCGGCGTGGAGCACCCGAAAGACAAATCTCTGGGTTCTAGATCGAATCAGGCCTGAATTTTCCCTAGAACCTAAAATGACCAAACCGAAGCTATTATCCTTCGGTCACATTGTGAATTGATAAGCATCACTGGAAAAGACAATAGCGCTGGGAGAAGCTGAAGGCAGCAGAGAAAGAGGAAGACCCCACACGAGATGGATGGACTCCATCAAGGAAGTCATGAGAACGGCTGTTAACTGTAGGACCAGGGCTCATTTCGTAACAGGAGCTCCTTTGCATATTAGGCCACACACCCCTAATGTAGCCAATCCTCCAAGAGCTTACAGAGCTCTTCTTACAGGGGCTACTTTAAGCTCTTAGAGGATTGGCTACATCAGGGGTGTGTGGCCTAATATGCAGAGGATCTCCGGCTACGAAATGAGCCCTGTGTAGGATGCTTGGAGGACATTAATTCATGGTGGTGGAAGGTGCTCACAATTGAGTTATTGCAACCTGGTAGGGTTTTCAAGGCAAGAGACGTTCAGAGGTGGTTTGTCATTGCCTGCCTCCACGTCACCACCTTGGTATTCCTTGGAGGTCTCTCATCCCATCCAAAGACTAGCTAGGGCCCAACCCTGCTTAGCTTTTGAGATCTGATTAGATTGGGCTAGCCCGGACTATCCAGGTCAGGGCACACTAATGCATAGGGTTGCCATAAGTTGGAAGCGACTTGACAGCACTTGTCGAACATGGGAGGTCTGGCCAGTTTGGTGTAGTGGTTAAGAGTATGGACTCTAATCTGGGAGAACCGGGTTTGATTCCCCTCTCCTCCACATGCAGCTGCTGGTGTGATCTTGGGTCGGTCATAGGTTCCTTCAGAGCTGTTCTCTCAAAGGCAGTCCTCGAAAGAGCTCTCTCAGAGCCCCCCCTACCTCACAGGGTGTCTGTGGTGGGGAGGGAGAGGGAAAAGAGTTTGTAAGCCACTCTGAGACTCCAAGTGAAGGGCGGGGTATAAATCCAATCTCTTCTTCTTCTTCTTCTTCTTCTCCTTCTTCACCCAATCTCTTCTTCTTCTTCTTCTTTCTTGAAGTATTAGAGTTTATTGTCACGGCTTATGATTCTTTTATCATCTGTTAGTATTTCACGATGATTGTGAAGCGGTTAGCCACGTTATTCTGCTATAGCAAAAGAAAACCAAAAGCTCCTATCGAAATAAATGTTGTTTGCCTTCAGGATGATTTTGGACTTTGGTTTACTTTAGCTCTTCATGGACCTTGAGGTGCTTTCTTCGGCAGAGAGGTGTTTGCTGAACTATAGACCATATTCTGGGAGAAAAAACCTATTTGAAATAACGTGTGTGTACCACTGATACCATACTTGGCTTTAATGTCTTTTGCTGTCGTGGCCCTGGTTAAGGTCTCAAGATGTACACTGGAGTTATGGTTTGAACTTGCTGAAACAAAGTGCGAAAGGCACATACAGAGAGGCACCAGAAACCTTTGCCTATTGCTTTACAAGAAGAAGCAGGGAAATCACCATACTTGTGACTTGGGAACCTGAAGCCAGTGTGGTGTAGGGGTTAGAGTATCCAATGAGGATCTGGGAGAACCAGGTTCGAATCCTTCCTCTGCCATAGAATTTTGCTGGGTGACCTTGGGCCAGTCACACCCTTTCAGCCTAAGCTACCTCACAGGGTTGTTGTGAGGATAAAATGGAGGAGAGAGGAGAATGATGTAAACTGTGATGGGTCCCTATTGTAAAGAAAGGTGGGTATAAATGGAATAAATAAACGATACGTCCCATTTTCACAGACTGATTTGTGGGCGGTTGAGCATAGTTCAGATATAAGATGGAATCCTGGTTAAGGAAAACAAGCCTTGATCTGGGTGGCCCTGGCTAGCCCAATCTCATCAGATCTCGGAAGCTAAGCAGGGCTAGTATTTGGATGGGAGACCTCCAAGGAAGTCCAGGGTTGCTATGCAGAGGCAGGCAAGGGCAACCCACTTCTGAATAGATTGAGATGGGTAGCTGTGTTAGTCTGGCTGTAGCAGGAGAAAAGAGCAAGAGTCCAATAGTACCTTAAAGACTAACAAAATTTGTGGCAGGGTAGGCGCTTTTGTGAGTCACTGTTCACTTTTTCAGATACAGCTAGAATGGGAGTCCATCTGTCCTACTCACTGAAAAGTAGAGTGCTTTCAGATGCCGAATGACATTAGCAGTCAAATGACAATAGCAGATGAATGACAATAGCCGGTGTGATTGGAGTTAGGTGAGATATGCAGAGGGATAATAGGCGTGGAGAAATCAGCTTTGGTAATGAGACAGGAAACCTAGGTCTCGATTAAGTCCAGGTGGATGTGTTGTCTTGAGCTTCATTATCAATTTGCAATTCAGCGGTGTTCCCTCTGAATGTCTCTGCTTTGAAAACCCTATGGGGTTGCTATAAGTCAGCTGTGACTTAAGGGCAAAAAACAAAACAATAACAACAACAAACAAATCAGTGCTTGTGACAGTAAAGATGCTCTTTTGTTTGAATCTATAAGGCATCTTTTCAATTTTCTGAAAAAAGCCCTTGGATCATGTTTAGATCTGTCACTACACAAACTGGCATCCAAACAAGCAAATGTGATTTTAATTGAATTAATGTGTTTCAGAGCTGGAGTTCAGGCTGTGTTTATTTTCACCATAATAATTCATAAAGGCAGAAAAAAGAGTCTTTGTTTGCAAAGCTGGTTGAAACCTTGTCCTAGAATCATAGAATCACAGAGTTGGAAGGGGCCACACAGGCCATCTAGTCCAACCCTCTGCTTAATGCAGGATCAGCCTACAGTATCCCTGACAAGTGTTCCTGACAGTATTCCTTCAATCAAAGAAGGAAATGAGGTTGGTCTGGCAGGACCTGTGACAAGCTTCCTGGATCGAGGGAATGCTGCTGATGTCGTTTACCTGGATTTCAGGAAAGCTTTTGACAGGGTTCCCCATGATGTTCTGATGGGTAAACTGAAGGACTGTGGACTGGACTGTAGGATAGTTAGGGGGATAGGGAACTGGTCGGAGAATGGCACTCAGAGTGTAGTTATCAATGGCATTTCATCTGAATGGAGCCTCCCTTTACCATGTTCCGTTAAGTCACTTTTCCTACCTGCTCGTCCAGATGTTTCTCAACCTAGCTGCTTCCCTTGAAACACACAAATGGCCTGGGTCAAGTGTTAGGGATTGCTTCTTTTTGGAATCATCTCACTTATCCTGAATATTACACGAACACTAGATGTAAATGGCAAGGACAGTGGAAAGAGAGGAGGAGGAGGAGGCTGGATACAGAATTTCAGCAAAGTGAAGGTCAATGAAATCAGTTTCTGCCCTTGTCAGTTAACTTGTGCATCTCTGAAAGGGTTTTTACAGAGTGACACGGGGGTTTCTTCCTCTTCACTTGGCAAGTGTAGTTGTTGGTTTTATAAAATTTGGATCTCCCGTGAGCTACTGGCACTAAAGTGGTGAGCGTGCAATTTGGCTGCTGCATAAATTGGTTTGCTCTGGAGCCACCCTTCCTGAGCTAAGACAAAAATCTGTGAGCTGGAGGCTATAAAACTATGAGCTAGCTCACACTGACTCAGCTTAGAGGGAACACTGCCCGCACACCTTATTTGCTTTTCTGGTGCACTTAATCATTCACGCACTCCAGAAGTTGCTGAATGACAAATAGAGCTAGATTCGAATCCAGGCGCACCTTAGAGACCAATACGATTTTCTGAGTATCAGCTTTCAAGAGTCAAAGCTCCCTTCGTCTCGAAAGCTCATACCCCCAAAATCTTGTTGGTCTCCAAGGTGCGCCTGGACTCGAATCTAGCTCTTGTACTGCAGACCAACATCTTCTTGAAACTAAATAAGAAATAGGTTCAGAACTTCAATTTGGCATAATTACACCATCTGTACTATTCAAGATGGGTAGCCATGTTTGTCTGTAGCAGCAGAAAAGAACAAGAGTCCAGTAGCACCCTGAAGACTAAGAAAATTTGTGGTGGGATGGGAGCTTTTGTGAAACACTGCTCACTTCCAAGACGGGTAGCCGTCTTAGTCTATCTGTAGCAGTAGAAAAGAGCCAGAGCCCAGTTGCCCCTTCAAGACTAACAAAAATTCCATCTGTCCTACTGTTTTTCTTGTCAATGAGCCAGTGACCTGAGGGAGCAGAATTGCCAAGTTCGTCTCTGGAAAAACATGGCAGCAGGATGGGCCAGGCTAGCTCAATCTCGTCAGATCTCGGAAGCTAAGCAGGGCCAGCCCTGGTCAGTGTTTGGATGGGAGACCACCAAGGAAATCCAAGGTCGCTACACAGAGCCAGGCAATGGCTAAGCCACCTCTGAACGTCTCTCGCCTTGAAATCCCTATGAGGTCATCATTAGTCGCCTGTGACTTGACGGCACTTTCCACCACAGGAACTCAAGAGTGCCCGGCTTTCGCGATCCTCAAGCCGCCAGAATTGTCTTTCATATTTTAAAAATGGTGGTTTCCCAGGTTATCACTGTGTGTTCCCCAAATTCGAAGAAAAGAACTTGCCCTTCACATCACCTAGAATCATAGAGTTGGAAGGGACTGTAAAACGTTGGGAACCGCTGTTGTCAGCTGTACCTGGTGCTGCCTCAACATGAAGTCGATGCGTTTTAAACTTTGACAGGCTCCAAAGGAGAAAATGTATTTCTCTGTGGGTCATCTTCAGATTCTTTCAGCATGTTGTCTCCCCCCCCCCTCCCAATTCCAAGGGCTGTTTCACACATAACATTGTTAAGGATACTTGTAAAATTCTAATGTGTCAAGAACACATCTCGGGATGCAAGTATCGCAGAAGTACAAGTGCCCAGGAGTGGGATTAGTCACAGTGGTGGTAAATATGCGTCTCCTGCTGCAGAATGTGTGAAAGGGCCCAGAGTGATATTGTGACCTGAAAACTTCATTCTTGCAAAAGCGTGCTTCCCCCCCCCCCCCCCCGGTTGGCGAAAGGGCAATATCGTACATGCTACAAGCATCACACAATATCAAGAGCAGGTCCATGGTTTCCCTAGAAAATTCTGTTGTTCGGTTCTGAGCCTCTTCTGGAGGAGCTACGAGACTTCATTCGGGAAAGCGTTTAGCTCTTGGAGACATTCCCAGTGATAGGGGTTGATTTCAGCAGCGTTTAAAATGTTAATTGCATTCCTTTTACTTTTCAGTGAATTCCGTCTAGCCCGGTTGTGTGTTCTGCTTTTTACCCACCTTGGTCCTTTGTGGATAAAGGTGGGCTGTAAACCTTGGTAAAATCAATCTGTGCAGGGTGAAGCTGTTTGATTAGGCGGCTTGAAGGGGAACTTTAAAGGGCTGTTTGCTTTTTAAATGAGAGATTTGCCTGGAAGGGAGACAATAAATAGCAAGCAAGCGAGGAATGATTTATGGCTTATAATCAGATGTGAGTCAGGGGAAAATCGCGAAACAGAGTCCAGGTTAGGGGTTTCTTTCCAGAGAACTTTCAGCTACAGCCCTCTGAAGAATTGAGCAGTGGCTCACGAAAGCTCCCCCCCCCGCCACAAATTTTGTTAGGGGCTATTGGACCCTTTACGGGGCTATTGGACCCTTGCTCTTTTCTACAGCTACAGCCACTGTCCTTCTGTAACATGCAAGTGTACCACATGAAGATAGAAGTGTCTTTTCTGACCCTTTTCTCTACGTCATGTAGAAACAGAGAGCTGGAAGGGATTCCCAAGGGGTCATCTAGTCCAATGCAGGATATTTACAGCTACTCCCCACCCCACTCCCCCAGTGATGCCCTACTCTATGCCCAGAGGAAGGGGGGAAAGCCTCCAGGATCCCTGGGCCAATCTGGCCTGGAGGAAAATTCGTTCCTGACCCCAAAGTGGCAATCGGCATTACCCTGGGCATACAAGAAAGGGCCACAGGAGCCAAGCACTGGCTCATCCCTTCCTGCCCTTCCTTCTGACAATCTGTCAAGTTGCAAGACTCATGTCTCTCGTATCTGGTGGCTGCTTAAAAGGCACCCCATGTTAAACACCTGCCAAAGAGGAGCAGGATTGTGCTTATGCTGTGTACTTTTACAGAACAGAAGCTGTAGCAGAGAATCTTGCGTCACCTTTGGGAAATCACGACCGCTGTGGAATGCTCCTGAAGGCCGATGGTTATTAGATATTTTCCTTTTCGTCTCCCTTTTATGATACCTGAGATTTATCAAAAACACGCCTGTCTTGAAAGGGACTATTGGTTAACTTTGCCTGTAGAAGCTCTAAGAACTCAAAAGCTCTAATTGTTGATTAGTTTGCACTTAGGAATGCGCTGTCTTCAGAACTAAAGCTGCCAAGGCCCTGCCGTGGGTAGAGGATCCGCGGTCCCCAGTTCCTGTTTCCCACCACTGCTCTGAGCCACCTTGGGTCTCCATTGGAGAGAAAAAAGGGGTATAAAGGGAGTAACTGAAGGAAGGAAGGAAGGAAGGAAGGAAGGAAGGAAGGAAGGAAGGAAGGAAGGAAGGAAGGAAGTGTGTATCAGGTATGAGGCCAGCCCAGGTTTTAAACCAACTGGTCTGTCGCCAGACGTAATTTAAGCCCCAGCTGCATCAGATCCTGCTTTCCACAGCCAGATTTTTTGATCGTTTGTTTGAACTCACTTGCCACGGCATTACGAAACAGAAGGCGAGCGAAACGCTCCTTGTGACTTTCGTCTCCTTGTGGGCCCCTGGATGTCGGCTTTGCCGCGAGTGCTCGGAGGTCTCCTCCTTAGTTATAAAATGGGAGCAAATACAAGCAGCTGTTTACCATAGCCGCGGCGCTCGGGGGCTTTTTCTTTCCCAGTGTTTGTTCACTTTGGCAAGTGAATTGATGCGCTCTTCAGCCCTGTCAGAATCTATTATATTGAATCGTCTTCAAAGTTGTTAAGCTAGAGGACAAACTTAGATGTTATCTTCTACGGCTCTATTGAAGGCAGAACATGAGCTAAGCGGATTGTGTGGCAAGCAGACAACAATGATAATGACACGTTTTGGGCCTTTACAGATGCTCGGGAGAATGTCGGCTTTGTCAGCTTCCGGTGTTAAACGGTGTGCTTGACAGGTGTATGTATGTGCGTTTACCTATCTTCCAAGCTGGCTCGACCGATTTATTGCTCTTGGGCTTTAGTTTGGTTTGAAAGCTGAGAGGCAGGAATCAAGCAGAACTTTCGCTTTGGGGTGAGTTTGTTTCAGTTTGGCGGCTATTTTGTTTCTGGTGTGTTACTGTAATAGATAAAATGAACGGCTTTACCATTTAGCAGCATGAGGTATTTTTATCCATTAAATTGTGAGTTGCCTTATATTGCCTTTACCATCTCAGGAAGGCACCTCAGCCAAGCTTTTGGTAATACGCAGCCTTAGTTAATTGATGAAGCAGTTTCATAAATCTCTAGTACAGGGAGGGCCCATAGCTCAGTGGTACAGCATTGGCTTCTCTTATGTTCTTATGGGAGGGGGCATGGTTCAGTGGTAGAGCCTCTGCTTGGCATGCAGAAGGTCCCAGGTTCAATCCCCAACATCTCCAGTTAAAAGGATCAGGTAAGAGGAAATGTAAAAGACCTCTCTTTACCTGTGAGCTGCCGCCCATCTGAGTAGATGCCCTGAGCCTGCCGTGGGGTGGGGAGGGCGGGATATAAATTGCAGACAGACAGACAGACAGACAAGACTGACCTTGATGGACCAAGGGTCTGATTCAGTGTGTGTTCATGCATTTGCAGAGGGGAGGTCCCAGCTTCAGTCCCTGCTATCTCCAAATAAAGGACTTTATATAGCAGGTACTGAAAGAGACTCTTCTCCAGCTGTGATGCTGAGTACTTGCTACCAGTACGAATGGACAACACTGAGCTTGGTGAACTGATGATATTAAGCACTGTAGGTTTTTTTGGAGGGGGCGTTGTACCACCCACATAGTCCGTAGAGCACGTTAGTAAATCTCATAAGTGCAGTCCAATGCTCCCTCTAAGCTGTGGAGTCTTGTGAGCGAAAGTTCTACTTTGTGAGCTGCTGGCATTAAAGTTGCGAGCGAGCGATTGGGCTGCTGCATAAATGAGTTTGCTCTGGAGCCATACTTTCCTGAGCTGGAGACGAAAATGTGTGAGCCGGAGGCTAAAAAACTGTGAGCCTAGCTCACGCTAACTCAGCTTAGAGGGGACGCTGGCCCAGTTATATAACATCTTAAAAAAACAAACGAACACTAGAATATGTCCTAATTAGAAGTTATAAACTGTTAGCGACAGCATTTAGGAAGCCTACAAGTAGGGTTGCCAGGACCCCCCCCCCCATCTGGGCAGGGGTTCCCCCAATTTTTGGGGCTTCAGCCTGCCACCAGCGAGCTAGCCAGTGGGGGAAAGCCCCACCCCCAAGAACGACCACCTGTGGCCACCCCTCTCCCTCCATTCCTGAGAGATTTAAAGGGCCCTCTGGCTGATCAGCAGGCCCTGTGCTCCCCGGATCAGCTGGAGGGCCCTTTAAATCTCACAGGAGGGGAGGGAGAGGTGTGGCCACAGGTGGTCATTGTTGGGGCAGGGACATCTCCAGTATGACATCACTGCATTGGGGACATCCCCTCCCCCTCCAGGAATGCCGCCCAAAGTCCCGTGCTGAGGACAAGACCAGACCCGGCAACCTTACCTACAAGGCTTTACAATTGTTGTTGTTGTTAATTGTGTTTATGAATCACCCAACACATGCTTCCACAGGGCTCTGGGCAATGTACAACCACAGATAAAACAAGATAAAATCAGTTAAAACCTTAATAGAACATTAGCATGAGAACACAGTCGGACATCTAGCAGTAGTGGAACATTTGCGTAAGAATTCAGTTTCCTGGGATCTCGGAAGCTAAGCAGAATTGACTCTAGTTAGTCCTTGGATGGGAGACCACCAAGGAAGTCCAGAGTTGCCACACAGAGGCAGGCAGTGGCAAACTATTTCTGAACATCTCTTGCCTTGAAGACCCTACAGGGCCTCCATAAGTCGGTTTGCAACTTGATGGCACTTCCAGTTTGGTGTAGTGGTTAAGTGCGTGGACTCTAATCTGGGAGAACCGGGTTTGATTCCCCACACCTCCACTTGCACCTGGCTGGATGACCTTGGGCAAGTCATAGCTTTGTACCAGCTGTTCCCTCAAGGACAGCTTGGGAAAGAGCTCTCTCAGCCCCACTTACCTCACAGGGTGTCTGTTGTGGGGAGGGGAAGGGAAAAGGAGTTTGTAAGCCACTCTGAGACTCCCTTGGGGAGTGGAGGGCGGGGTATAAATCCAATCTCTTCTCTTCTTCTTCTTCTTCCTGTCACCACCAGGAATTCAATACAAGTGATGCATATCATGAGGCCTTTTATTTGGAGCACCGTCATTAAAACCCAGGATGCACCTATTGTTGAGTTTGCAGAGTGTCTCCACCAGGAACTCAAAATCCTTTCTCTCTTTCACAGCGCACGCACACCCAATTCCAATAGGGTTGTCAGGTCTGGGTTGGAAAATACCTGGAGACTTCGGGGGCGGAACCAGGAGAGGGTGGGGTTTGGGGAGGGGCCTCAGGATGGTACATTGCCATAGAGTCCACCCTTCAAACTTTTCTCCAGGGGAGCTGATCTCTGTCAGCTGGAGATCAGTTGCAAAAGCAGGAGATCCCCAGGCCCCACCTGGAGGCTGGCAACCCTAAATCCCAAGCAACAGAAGTCCGACCAATGGCATGAATGTATTGTGGGCTTATGCCGAGTCTGGGAGTACAGGCCTGTTAAAAACGGGACAAAGGACCTCGGCACGTTCTGTGCAGTGAATCCTCGAGCCGCCAGTGCCCACGCCCAGCCCAGTCTAGAAAAGCAGACGTATGTTTCCATGAGATCTCAGGACCCGAGCCCTCGCAGACCCAACGAGACAGCGGGAAGAGCCAATATCCGTAGCCATAGCAGCCGGCAATTTTCTGTTCCATATGGCTGATGGGCCAGCAGCTGCTTCCTTATGAGGAGGTCAGGGGATCTGGGGCATTTAAAAAAAAAATGGAGACTTTCAGGAGACCATGTGCAGTAAAAACCGAGACACTCTCTAGAGACAGTGCGGCCAGCCAAGAAACAGAAGACTGTTTTTCCTTGGAAGAAGAGGAGAGAGAGAAAAACAACAACATAGTAGATAATACCGGGGAGGGGGGAATAAGCTGGTACAGCCATTGCGAACAGGTCATAGATCCAGAGGAGTTAGCTGTGCTAGTCTGTTGCTGCAAAACAGTAAAAAGCCCGGTAGCACCTTCAAGATGAACAAACTTTATCCTACAACAAATTTAGAGTCCAGCGACACCTTTAAGACCAACAAAGGTTTATTCGAGGTACGAGCTTTTGTGTGCACTCACACTTTATCGAATACTTGTCATCCTGCTTCAGACCAACACGGCTGACCAACTGGATCAAACTTTATTGTAGCGTAAGCTTTTGAGAAACACAGCTCTCTTCGTCAGGTCATCTGACGAAGAGAGCTGTGTTTCTCAAAAGCTTACGCTACAGTAAGGTTTGTTAGTCTTAAAAGGTGCTACTGGGCTTTTTACTATTGTGAACAGGGATTACCATCCAGGTCTTCCGACCTTCTGCATCTGTTACCCTCATCGTCTCCTTCCTCTCTAGCCCACCTTACTCATTGAGACTTGTCCAGGGCTGGCTCCTGTCCCCAACTTAGCCCCCCCCCCCAAGACCCTTACTGAGAGAAGGAGGCCGTAGCACAAGCAGCCACAGGCCCCAACCAAATGGGGCTGGCTACAGGGAAGGCTGGCAGCCAGAACAGGCCGGGGTAAGAAGATGGATGGGGGGGGAGGCTGGGCCGAATACTTTTAAAGCCAGGGTTGCCAGCCCCCAGGTCCAGGTGGGGATTTCCCCGCTTCTGGGGTCTCCAATTCACTGCCAGCCAATGGCCAGCGGGGGGAAGCCCCGCCCCCAAGAGCAGCCACCCGTGGCCCGCCGATCAGCTGGAGGGCCCTTTAAATCTTTCAGCAGGGAGGGAGAGGGGTGGTTGCCAGCCACAGTGAGTGGGGTGAGGGCCATGGCGCGCATGGGGCTGATTTCCCAGCGGTGATTCACTGCTTGGGATTCAGGCCTGTGTGCCCCCCCACCCCCCCACCCCCGGCTAGCAGCAAATATTATCCCCATATTTTAGATCGGGTCAAGAAGCTTGCTTAAGATCACTTAGTCAGTCCACAGCAGAGGCAATATTTACTGGCATCATTTATACCTCACCTTTCTCCCCGGTGGTGACCCAAAGCAGCTTACATCAATCTCCTCTCCTCCATTTTATCCTCACAACAACCCTGTGAGGGAGGTGAGGCTAAGAGTGTATGACCAGCCCAAGGCCACCCAGACAGCTTCCCGGCCAGTTTCCGTGGCAGAATGGGGATTCAAACCTGGATGTTCCAGATCCCAGTCTGAGACTCTAACCACTACACCACATTGGCTCTCGGACCTCAGAAATCACAGCTACACCATACCAGCAATGCTCCCTCCAAGCTGTGGAGTCTCGTGAGCAAAAATTCTACTTTGTGAGCTGCCGGCATTAAAGTTGTGAGCAAGCAATTTAGCTGCTGCATGAATTAGTTTGCTCCGGAGCCATCCCTTCCTGAGCGAAGACAAAAATGTGTGAGCCACAGGCTTAAAAAACTATGAGCTAGCTCATGCTAACTCAGCTTAGAGGGAACACTCCACACCAGCACAATAGCCAGGGCCGGTGCCAGGTTTTTTTTGCACACTAGGCGAGGCTACCGTCTGGCGCCCCCCTCCGCCATGCGCCCCCCCAATTTTAACAAGAGTCTGAAAGATTTATGAACTTTTATCCCAGCTTAGGCTTTCATGTCCTAAAGCCCACTTCTGCACGTGCAGTGCTGCCAATACATGGAGCCACCTTCTATTGAGTCAGAAGGCTGGTCTAGCAAAGTCAGTATTGTCTATTCTGAGGGACAGTGGCTTTCCAGGGTCTCAGGTAGACGTCTTTCTCATCACCTAGAAGAAGAAGAAGAGAAGAGATTGGATTTATATCCCGCCCTTCACTCACTTAAGAGTCTCAGAGCGGCTTACAAACTCCTTTCCCCTCCCCTCCCCACAACAGACACCCTGTGGGGTAGGTGGGGCTGAGAGAGCTCTTTCCCAAGCTGTCCTTGAGGGAACAGCTGGTACAGAGCTATGGCTTGCCCAAGGTCATCCAGACAGGTGCAAGTGGAGGAGTGGGGAATCAAACCCGGTTCTCCCAGATTAGAGTCCGCGCACTTAACCACTACACCAAACTGGCTCTCTCACCTAATGCCTGATTCTTTTTGTGTGTGTGGAAGATGTTTGGTGTTGAACCTCAGACCTCCTGCATGCAGAGCACCTGCTCTCTGCCACTGAGGTATGGTTCTTCCCCCCCTCACTGCTAGGTCTGGTAGCCATGCAGACACTAGAAAAATCTAAATTTCTACAGGTACTCTGCCACTGACCCACAGACCCTAGAGTAAGGTCAAGAGAAGCTTGATTTCTTGAGCAATACTAGAGCCACGATCTATATGCAGTGCTTGCTGTTACTGACCTTGGGCTGCAGGCGTTGCTCTGCCCAGAGGGACCTCCGGTGATACTGGAAGCAGCACCCTACTTGGGGGGGGGGGGGGGGGATCCCTGAACAGCCCGGCCGTCCCGTAGCTGGGAGGAGAGGTGTCATGGATGGCTCATGTCCTCCCATTTGCACTGGAAATTGCCTGCCCAGGGGTGGGGGAGGGGAGATTGTGTTCTGGCCTCGTCTCTGGGCTGGCCACGCAAAGCAACGCAGCGCCCAGGGATGGAGCAGGAGAGGGCCCAGCACAGTGTTGTCGCCATCCTCTACCATAAGCCCTCAGTCCGCCGCACCTGTGCCTAAGTGCGGATCGGAATCTGGCCATCTTGGGGGGGGGCTGGCTCACTCCTCCTCAGCTGCTCGCAGAGCTCCTTGACAGGACCTCCCACCGCCACGGCTGCCTTGGAGAGGTAGAGAAGAATGGCTTTAGTTTCGTTTAGTTTTTAGCCTGGGCACCAAAGGCAGCGGCAGCAGCTGGGGGACTTGCCTTCTGTGCCCCTCTGATGTCTCTGCCTTAGGCGGTCACCTAACTTCGTCTAATGGTAGCACTGGCCCTGACAATAGCACAAGGAGAAACACACACACCAAAAAATAATGGAGGGAATTGGGAGTATCGGATAAGACCGGCTCCTCTGATTATTCTTAATTATTATTTTAAACATATTCTATTCTTTTCCTGGTAGGCTTAGAGTGGTTTACTGTAATTATAATATACAGGAAAATACGGCTGTAATAACCTCCTGTGCTATCATCTCTTTCCATATTTGCGGCCCCAAGACGTCAGCTTTGGCTAAAAAGCTCCTAAATTAGCCCCTGGAAGACACTTAAGAATGTTTGTAATACGTTTTTAGAGCCGCAGAAAGAGTACACGGCAGGCAGCGAGGGGGGAGCCTTGTAATTACTTATTTGGCTGCCCCAGGATGTCGGGAGTACATCTGAACTTCCTCCCGAGTCTCCAGTAAAGCCACTCAGTGGTCGCATGTATCTGGCAGGAGCATGAGTTGCGCGTAATTGCTGCCCCTGGCACATTACCGTTGCTTAATCCCTCAGGCCGTCCAACTGTTCAGGTGCATTAAAGCTGCTCTCAGGTGCTCCCCCCAGAGCTCTTCGGATTTTAATATTCACCGGGGACGAAGGCCTGAAGCTCTTCACTTTTCTGCCAGGGTCTCACTCCCTACGGTAAAGCAAGCTTCTGTACCTTTTGAAATATTGAAGAAGCGGGCTTGTAAGGAAAGCCAAGGCAAAGAGAGGCATTTGGGAGAGGGACAGGACAAGCGGTTCTGGTTGCGAGGCTTGGTGCTTGGGCGGGGGGGACAACAGTGGGAGGGCTTCTAGTGTCCTGGCCCCACTGGTATCAGGACCTCCTGATGGCACCTGGTATTTTTGAAAGTGGCCGAACAGGCCGAGAGTAGGACGCTAAACACAGTATAATTATTCAATAACTGTTACAGAAATTATACAAAAAAGTATACCACAAGGTACATCGTAATTTCAATGAGCCAAAGCTTCAAGTACTGGCTCGAGCCTGAAGAAAGTCCCAAGCTTGAGAAGAACCAATGAAGACTCCAGATTAATGTTCTCCGTTTCGATATAGAAACTTCTTCAGCGGCTGCCACATTTCAAATAAATACAAAACGATTGCAAAATTATCTTATACATTGCACAATAATGAAAAGAACTGAACCATTATAAAAATAAAAAAACTTTTTACCATAAAAGACTTGTAACAATTTTCCTCATAAATCTGTTGTAGAGTCTTATGAATAATTTTCTACAAAAAATACATAAATAAACATCGCATAGGGATTTGTACCACCATTTATGTTTATATCCCGACAATTATTATATATATAAGCATAGCTTACTATATATTGCAGCAAGTTACTTTTCATCAATATCCAGTATTTCAAAGGCGGGCATTAATCTATCACTTACAGTAACTTAATGCTATGTTACTACTAGAATGCCTTAGTCACCATACTAGACGCCGTCCTTAAACCTATGACCTATATTGCTCCCTTAGCTAGTTCAAGGGACAGTATACATTTTTTACAAGTAGCAGGAAAAATCCATGTCCACGTTCAGCCCTTATGGTTGTAGCGTTTTAAGGCGATGTATCCAATATGCCTCACACTTACACAGTCATTGCTGTAGATCAATTCTATTATATCTATGCGTAGTCACCACTTCCAGCACTACATATTTAAACCCATCACATGTAATGCCCCCTTTCCACAAAATGAGGGACAAGGGGGGAGTCTAATCTCTGTTGACGAATGCAGGACTTATATTCAATGATGCATGTCGGAACTGATCTAGTGGATACCTCAATATATTTTTGGCCACCGTGTGACAGAGTGTTGGACTGGATGGGCCATTGGCCTGATCCAACATTGGCTTCTCTTATGTTCTTATGTCATGTTCTTATCAGAGGCAGAGAGTTGTATGTAGAAGTGGGGTAGATCTGGTTAGATAAATGGGTACGTTCCTCTTGGGGGAAAGAGCACAGGCCAAGCTGTCATGAAGAGTCTTAAACCGCTGGGTGGTCCTCTGGAAGACATGACCAAGCAATCTGTAAAATCGCAGATGCAAAAGAGGGAATGAACGGAGGGTCTGTGGCTCAGTGGAAGAACCTCCGTTCTGCATGCAAAAGGTCCCTGGTTCAATCCCTGGCATCTCCATTTTAAAAAAGGACCAGGCAGTAGGTGAGACAGTTTGGTGTAGTGGTTAAGTGCGCAGACTCTAATCTGGGAGAACCAGGTTTGATTCCCCACTCCTCCACTTGCACCTGCTGGATGACCTTGGGCAAGCCGTAGTTCTGTCAGAGCTGTTCTTGAAAAAGAGCAGCTTCTGTCAGAGCTCTCTCAGCCCCGCTTACCTCACAGGGTGTCTGTTGTGGGGAGGGGAAGGGGAAGGAGTTTGTAAGCCGCTCTGAGACTCCCTTGGGTAGTGAAGGGCGGGGTATAAATCTGATCTCCTCTTCTTCTGATATGAAAGACCTTTACCTGAGAAACTGGAGAGTCGCTGCCCGTCTACATAAGGTAGTACTGAGCTTGATGCTGGATTGGTCTGATGCTGGATAAGGCATCTTTCATGTATCTTCAAATGCCTATTTTTTGTTCTGTTTTTCTTTACAATATATTGTTCTTTTCTGGAACGCGGCTAGTCTCCCGATCCTTTTTCCCTCCCAGCGTGACAGTTTCCATCACCTTTCTATTTGTTATTGTTCTCAGTGGCACCAGTTTAGTGCAATAAGGTTTCTAACTAGATTTGCCAACTCTGAGTTGGAAAATTCCTGGAGATTTGGGGGGGGGGGAGCCTGAGAAGGGCGGGGTTTGGGGCAGGAGGGGCCTCAGTGGGGTACAATGCCATACAGCCCGCCCTCCAAAGTGGCCATTTCCCCCCAAGAGAACTGATCTCTGTCGCCTGGAGATCAGTTGTAATTCCAGAAGATCTCCAGGCCCCACCTGGAGTTTGGCAACCCTAGTGCTAACTCAACATGACGCTTTGTGTTTGCTGGGCAGGCTGCCTCAGGCCATGCTTTGCGTTTTACGTAAAGGGATCTAACTTCTCGACTTCTTGTTTCATGTAGGTTGCGACCCTTGATTTCGACACAGCTAGCAAAAAAGGCGGCAACCGAAGAGGTACGGTATTTGGTCTAACACGGTTGTCTTTCCTGTACCTGAAAATGGATATGAGATTGCCCTGAGCTGGATAGCCCAAGGCAAGCCCGATCACGTCAGATCTTGGAAGCTAAGCAGGACCAACCCTGGCAAGTATTTGGATGAGAGACCTCCAAGGAATACCAGGGCTGGTACACCGAGGCAGGCTATCAAGCCAGTTCTCTGAATGGTCTCCATGCTCCAGTAGGAGTTGCCAGAGGTCAGCATGACTTTCAGGCATGGGCATGCACACATATAAAGTAAAGGTTTCCCTTGCTCGAAAGCCAGTCAAATCTGACTCTAGGGGGCGGTGCTCATCTCTGTTTCCAAGCCAAAAAGCCAGCGCTGTCCGACAACTTTTCCATGGTCATGTGGCCAGCATGACTAAATGCAGATGCTCACGGAACGCTGTCACCTTCCCACTGAAGCGGTACCTGTTTATCAACTTGCAATTTCTTGCTTTCGAACTGCTAGGCTGGCAGGAGCTGGGGCCAGAGACAGGAGCTCACTCCGTCGTGCGGCACTCGGGTCTCGAACTGCCAAGCTACTGATCTTCCAGTCTGCAGTTCAGCATCTTAACCTCTGAGCCTCCGCAGGCAGCCCCTATGCACACACACACACACACACATACACACAAATGCTAAAAGAAAGTGGATATGAGATTTATCACATGGCCTCCCGCCAAGAGAAAAAGATTGACTTTTGTTACATGTGCTATACAAAGGCTCTTGGTCTTATTTAAGTTTCTGGAAACGTTTGTATTTGGAGACACTCCATCCCAATGTGATCTGGAGAGCCGAGACCCATGTAAGATGATGAGGGTGGTATTTTCTGTATTCTAGACGGGCAATATCTGGTCTCTATACAGTGGGCACACAGTACGATTTCTTTTAGAGCAGGGGTCTCCAATGTAGTACCCATGGGCGGCAGGCGCCATGCTGCCTACCAACACCTTTTCTGGCGCCTGCCAAATGTTTTCAGGAAGTGGGTGGAGCCAGGTAGGGCTTTTGCCCAGCAAGGCTTCTGCCTGGTTATTGGAGGTTTGATTGGCTGTGCAGATTTTTTCAAAATGTTGCTTTGGCAGCAGCTGCCAAAGATCTACACTCTCTTACTGACGTTAAGCTGCGGCGATTGTTTTTAGGCTGGCTCCGCCTCCTGCAGCAGCCATTTTGTGTCGGCCTTTCGTTGCTGTGCCTGCCATACCATGTCAGAATTCCAGATGTGCCCTCAGGTTCAAAAAAGTTGGGGACTCCTACTTTAGGGGGTTCAGCAGATCACTAGGACCTGGGAATAAGTGTTCCTGGTGTCCAAGATTTTACCTTCTACCCTTTGTAGCTTGGCTTCTTGCTTAAAGTTTGAAGCTGGTTGCTCCGTCTACACTGGCTCTCTCGGCCCAGTTAAAGGTGCTGGCGTTGCCCTTTAAAGCTCTCTGTGGCTTGCATACAGCATACCTGAAGGACCACCTACTCCCATTTGAACCTCCAACACCACATTTTAAAGCAATCAACTGACCCTGAATGGGGTGGAGAGAAGGTCACCAACCTCTATATAGTGGCTGGAGATCTCTCGCTGTTACAACTCATCTCCAGGTGACCGAGATCAGTTCACCTGAAGAAAATGTGAACACAAAGGAATTAACTGTGCATGGCATCAATACCGGTTCCAAAAACCAATCAGTAATAATAATAAGCAAATAATTAACTTTTAGACAAATAAATAAAACGTTTATACAGTGTCCAAATCGTAAGCAAAATTATTCATATAATATGCAATTCATAATCGGCATAAACGATTTCACATAAGTCCTGTATATGGCTCACAAAGGCCAAAACACTTCAAAGTGCTCAGTCCCTCCTAATGAGCAATATTCTTCACAGTGTAAAGGGGGGAAGCGAGCTTCCAGAAGATTTTTGCTCCAATAGTTCCAAAAGGGGAACACTTGAATGGTTCCAAAAGAACTACGGGATTGCCGGATTTCTCAGAATGCACCACGTTTCACTAATATGGCTTTATCAAGTGGGAACCCATATACAGGACTTATGTTAAATCATTTATGCCCTATTATGAATGAATGTCCTGATTATGAACCTACTGAGGGCACCTGGTGTTTTTGGCCACTGTGTGACACAGAGTGTTGGACTGGATGGGCCACTGGCCTGATCCAACTTTGGCTTCTCTTATGTTATTTATGCCCTGATTATGAAGTGCATATTATATGAATAATTTTGCTTAGGATTTGGAAAATGTATAAATGGTTTATTTATTTGTCTATAGATGAATTATTTGTTTACTAGGAATAAGGCCCATTGTGGAAATAAATACAACGGGCTCTAGAAAGAGGATCTGGGAGAGTGCCCCGGCCTTGGGTACTAAGTGTCAATTTGCTGTGGCGACCTCAGCAGGGTATAATGACACAGAGTCCACCATTTTCTCCTGGGGAAGATCTCCGCCATCTGAAGTGCAGTTGTAGTTCAGCGTGCTCTCCATTCCTCCCCTGGAGATTGGCAACAGTGGTTCCCCATGATGGAACGGGTGGTTTGAAGGGTGGAGTTGATGGCACTGAACCTGTCTGAGGTCCCACCCCTGCTGAAACCTCACCCTCTCCAGGGTCCACCCCTCAAATCTCCAGGAATGTCCCCACCTGAAGTTGGCAACCCTACCTCCCAGCCAATCGTCAATGTATCATTATCTGCCCCCTGGCTTCAGCTTTTTATCTCCTCCCCCCTCCCCCCTAGAGAGCAGTTGTAATTCTGAGTGATCTCCAACCCCCACCTGGAGATTGGCAACAATGGTTCCCCATGAGGGACTCGCTGGCTTGGAGGGTGGAGTCTATGGCATTGTACCTGTCTGAGGTCCCACTCCTCCTCAAACCTCACTGTCTCCAGGCTCCATCCCTCAAGTCTCCAGGAATTTTCCACCTGGAGTTGGCAATCCTATCTCCTTCCCAGCCAATCATCAACCTCACTCTTCAAGTTTCCATTCCCCGCCCCGCAGCCTCCACCGTGCTCTGAAGCCCTGACTGCTATGTCACATTGGCTGTCATAAAGGGTCCCGTCTCAGCAGGGTATGAGGACATAGAGTCCACCATTTTCTCCAGGGGAACTGATCTCTGCCATCTGGAGAGCACTTGTAATTCTGAGTGGTTTCCAGCCCTCGCCTGGAGATTGGCAACCATACTTCCCCTGGTGGAAAAGTAGTCTTTCTCTGCAATGGGGACCGAAGCAGCTGACATCATTCTTCTCTCCCCCTTTTTGACTTACACAACCTGTGAGGTAGGTTAGGCTTAAAGTTTGTGACTGGCCCGAAATCACCCACTCAGCAAGAACCTGGGTCTAGCAGATCCTGCTCTGAAGCACTGACTGCTATGTCTAGGGTAGCCTACCTCCAGGTGGAGCCTGAAGATCGCCAGGTATTACAATTGAACTCCAGACAACAGATCTTCCCCCCTCCCTTGGAGAAAATTTCTGCTTTGGAGGGTGGCCTCTATGGCATTCTGTTCAGCTGGCCCCAATGAGTTTTCTCCCAACGGCCATTATAGGTGTGGAAAGGGGCTTTCAGAGAAGCAAGCTTGGTTTCCTAGCAACGGGCACTGAGGAGAAAGTTGTCGGCTCTGATGATGGAATAGGGTTCCCAACCTCCAGGTGGGGCCTGGGGATCTCCCACTTTTACAATGGATCTCCAGTTGACAGAGATCAGCTCCCCTGGAGAAAATGGCTGCTTTGGAGGGTGGACTCTATGGCATTGTACCATGCTGAGGCCCCTCCCCTCCCCAAACCCCACCCTCTCCTGGATCTATCTCCAAAGTCTCCAGGGATTTTCCAACCCAGACCTGGCAACCCTGTGATGGAAATACCTGAAGATTTGGGGGGTGGATCCTGTGGAGGGCAGCATTTTTTTGGGGGGGGGGGGAATAGAAGGTCTCAGCAAGCTATAATGCCATAAGGTCTACCCTCCAAAGCAGCCAGTTTCTCCTGGGGAACTGATCTCTGTCATCTCGAGATCAATTGTAACAGCGGGAGACCTCCAGATCCCACCAGGAGATCGGCAACCCTAGGGGGAAAGTCAGCCACACAGCAGGGGATTGAGGAGAGTGGTTTGATGGTCGCTGACCCACCTCATTAGCCAGCCAGCCGTGGTGGAGCTAAGCAGGAGAGAGGGCCTGAGGAATTTCACACAGCCAATATGTTCCATTTCAGGAATTCTTCAGTAACGGTTTCTGTCAGGTATTTCACACAGAACCTTATTAGTACTGGTTCCCTAGTGGAACATATTGGCCCTTTCACACAGAAACGTGCCTCTCCCGTTGGGGAAGCGTTCCTGAGCCGGTTTACCTTGAAACCTCCTCCCAAGCGTTCTTCAGTTCTTTGTACCAGTCCTGAAGCACTACGGGGTGCTGTGTGAAATGCCCCCTGTTTCTGACAGTTTATTCTGACAGTTTATTCTGGGCACGCTGGCAGTGTGCGGGGGAGGGGGTTATGCTGATAGTCCATTGTCTTTTCACTGACAGAAGCAGGCCACTGAGGGAACAGTTAGACCCGCCTGGCAGTGGGCGGAGGAGAAGAGTGGACCCAGCACCCAGTTGGTCCTTACCCTTCACTGGCTTCCTCCACACTGAGGCCGGGACACTGGCTGGTGGCTCTGTGGGCGGGACTGAGGTAAAGCAGGGAGAGAATGCAGCCAGTGGCCAGGGTCCCCCTTTTGAGTGGCAGTCCGTCCAGCCTACTGATTTTGGTGTCCCATGGAATCTTGCCCCTTGGAATCTTAAAATGGCTTTATATAATAGGAAAGATTGGAATCTTAAAACAGCTTTATATAATAGGAAAGATTATTATTACTTATTGATTTTTGAAATTGGTATTGATGCCGTGCACAGTTAATTCCTTTGTATTCATATACTGTGTGTTTCACTATTGTATTGGATCACCTGGAGAAAATGGCTGCTTTAGAGGGTGGACCCCATGGCCTTATACCCTGCTGGGTCCCCTCCCCAAACCCTGCCCCCCCTCAGGCTCCACCCCCAAAATCTCCAGGTATTTCCTAACCTGGAGCTGGCAACCCTATGTGGAAAGGCGGCATAAGAATGTTTTTAATACATAATTTTTAAAAAAATGCTTTTGCCATGTTTCAGCCTTTATCGCGTAGCCTGACTTGGGGGTGGGGGGGAGCTTTGACCTCCCTGGGCACCAGTACGTCACTCCAAGGTTGCCGGTCCCTTCTAGCTGTATAGTTCTTAATTATGTACGATTCCGAACGCGCCTCCTGCCAAAAATATCTTTTGAATGAGAAAGAACTCTTCTCCCACTTGTTCTATTCATGATAATTGCCGCCTGGATCCATAGAACAAGCAGATGTGTATCTGTCGTAGAACGCACACTGCTAATTTGCCAAATATGTGCCATTCATATTTTTTTCAGGGCAAATGTGTGCATGATCTTGCGGCGTCTGGCACAGTTTTGAAAAGTTCCCTAGTTAGTGTGATCGACGGCTGCCCATCTTTGCGGAGTTGTTCGGGCTAAGTGACTCGAGCAGACGTGCACCCCCTTTCATCTTAGAGATTTAAAAGCCAAGCTTGTCGTTCAGGTAGTCTGGTGGAAACTGATTTGGGGAAGTCCTGCTAAAAGAAATCTTTGAGAGCTTCCTAGGAAAATGATTAGAAACTCTTGATCCCCCCCCCACCCCCCAAGACCAGCTCGCATTTGTGCCAGGGGAAATACATCTCCCCCCACACACATACACACTTTTCATGCTTCCCTCATTAGAAAAATCTGCACACTTTGAGAACCGAGGCAGTTGGGAAACGGACATGATAATTAGAAGAAGGTCACCCTCTAATTATGGTTGTGCAATTTTAAAAATAATGGTTCAATCGTAACTCCTTAAAATTCAGCCGTTTTTCTGTGAAAACATTTGAGGCGAAGGAGAACTCCTGGCATAACAATTGCTATAAATTGGGATGCTGTTTCGACCGACACTGTGATGTCTCTTTCTTCTGATAACCTAAATCCCCCACAATAGTGTATTGGAGAGCTTGAGTTGTGTGATAACTCCTGGAAAGCAGCTGAAGGTGTGAAATGAAAGGGAAAGCCTCCTATCCGCTTAACCTGTTAGGATTACCTGGGGGCCGGTCTTGATACTTTGGTGGCTTACCTGCAGTCCTGGGAACAGAACAGCCTTGTCTTCAGAGGTCAGACACAACGAAGAGCATATTGGCTTGTATCATAATATAGTACAATCATACAGTTATGCTACATAGATACAAGATGGACCAGAAAAGAATTGTTTCAAAGGGAAGCCACTAGGCACAGAATAGAAGTATAAACGAGGCCTCCAAAGATGCAGTCGCATGCCAAATGATGTTCCACTGATAATAATTTCTGGTCCAGAAAGTGCCTTCCAATGATTGTTCAGCCAAAGCATTCCCAGTAAAGTTGTCCCTTAAGCAAAAAGCAGTGCTCCTTCCCCTGTCTCAATATTTTTTAAGTTTGGTGGAGGGCAGGTAAATGAAAACTCCACATGTGCATACTAATGTTGCCTAGAGATACCATGTGGCTGTCTCATAGCTGTGGAATATTTGTGTGGATATTGTATATATGCGTAATGCATGTATGTATTACATGCTGAGCTGTTTCCCTAGGTTCTGTACTGCCCTTGTTTTCCCAAATGCAGTTTTCGTGGAATCTTTTACTTTATTACCCATAAGCCTCTGAAAACCCTGACCTGGATAGCCCAGGCTAGCCAGGTCTTATCAGATCTCAGAAGCTAAACAAGGTTAAACCTGGCTAGGATTTGGATGGGAAGGAAGTCCAGGGTCGTGATGCAGAGGTAGGCACCTCTGAATGTCTCTTGCCTTGAAAACCCTCCAGGGTCGCTATAAGTCAGCTGTGACTTGATGGCAAATAAGCCTTTGAAATGGAGGCAAACTCTGCAATTGAAATAGTAGGAATGAATGACACACATTCCACATTTGTTAACCATCCGATAGTATGTTACTTGCCCATCATATGTCTAATGCCCATTTGGTGTAATGGTTAGGAGCGCGGACTCTAATCTGGGAGAACCGGGTTTGATTCCCTACTCCTCCACACGTAACTTTGATTCGATTTGATTTATTAAATTTCTACCCGCCCTCCTGGCCGAAGCTGGCTCAGGGCGGCTTACATAAAAACGACCTGAAATTTCACAATACACATAAAACAGATCAACAACAACAATTAAGCAATTCTAAAACCATTTAAACCATCAATATAATAAAGTGCTAGTGTCAGAATTTCAGTAGTCTCTCAGCAGTTGTTATTGTTCGAGTCTCTCTCTTTGCAGTCGGTTCTTTGGTCTTAGATCGTCTTGGGCGGCTAGCTCAGGCTGTAGTTAGAAACTCCCCCCCCCGGGGGGGGGGGCGACACAGGGCTCTCCCATCCCAAACTGTCAGTTGTTAGTGGTTCTTTCAGAGCTGTTCTCTCAAGGGCACTTCTCGAAAGAGCTCTCTTAAGTCCTGCCTACCTCACAGGGTGTCTGTGGTGGGGAGAGGAAGGGAAAGGAGACTGTAAGCTGCTCTGAGACGGCAAGGGAGGGATGGGGTATAAATCCAACTCTTCTTCTTCTTCAACAATGTTGTGTTTCTGTTAATCTCTTTGGAGTTGAGCGGGGTAGGAGGAACTAGGGGTAGGAGAGGGCATGTGGATATAGAAGAGAAGCTGTGGGGCTGTGAAGGGTGGGAGAAGAAGATCCAGGAAGGGGACAAGAGGGGAAAGAGGTAAGTGGAAAGAGAAGATGGACAGGGCTGAAGTGGAACCAAAGGCAGCAAGGAGAGGGGAAACCATAGCCAGCAGCAGGGGCATTGAGCATGAGAGCTGGGGCAAGCAGGGGAGAGTGGAGGGTATGGTTGCCAGGTCCCCCCTGGCCACTGGTGGGGCGTGGGGTAGGCTGGCCAGATCCAGCTTGGGAAACTCCTGGAGATTTGGGCATGGAGCCTGGGGAGGCGAGGAACCTTAGTGGGGTACAATGCCACGGAGTCCACCCTCCAAAGTACCCATTTTCTCCAGGGGTGCTGATCTCTATAGGCTGGAGATGAGCTGTAATTCTGGTCCCACCTGGAGGCTGACATCCCTAGTGGGGGTGGAAAGAGTGGTAATCAGCTAGGATGGGAAGCGGAGATAGGGTTGCCAGCCCCCAGGTGGGGCCTGGGGATCTCCTGCTTTTACAACTGATCTCCAGCTGACAGAGATCAGCTCCCCTGGAGAAAATGGTTGCTTTGGAGAGTGGGCTCTCTGGTATTGCACCATGTGGGACCTCTCCCCTCCCCAAACCCCACCCTCCTCTGGATCCACCCCCAAAGTCTCCAGGTATTTTCCAACCCAGACCTGGCAACCCTAAGCGGAGAAAGCTCAGGGGAGCGGGAACTGGAAGGGGATGGGATTTTCTCCTTCTTTGGGAGTTCTCAAGCATCCCCTGCTTGTTCACGTGGCAGTTAGTGGAGCAGGGGGTAAAATGAGAATATATATGGGGAAGTGGGAGTTAACTTGAGAGACTGGCATTCAGCAACCCGTGCAGAGAAAGAGCTGGCTGTTGCAGCCCGAGAATGGATTTTGGGAAAGAGTGGATTTTGAAGCCTACGGATGTGATAATTGCTGGGCGGGGGGCGCCTTGGCCTTCACAAGTTCCAGAAATTTTCTCTCCCTACTGAGAGAGTTGGAAATGTGGTGAGCAAAGTGTGGAAGGAGAAGAAATGGTGACCAAGAGGGGACTGGATAATGCCAGGGGTTGTCTCCATAGCAGTGAGAGAAGAACCTTGAATAGAAACACCACCCCCACCTCTCCCAGTCCCCCCCCCCCCTTGCTTCGTTGGGTCGGTTTGATGGCAGTTCTGGAATAGAAATGAAAAACCCACCTGGATGTGTGCATGCAACCACTTGTGAAATTCATAGGCTTCCTTTGAAACACTATTATTATGCAAAACAATAACTATTCCCTATCCACTTATTTCAGACCTGTAATAATATGTCTGTGCCTTTCTAATGAAATACAGGTACTGAACGCGCCTCGTTTGCTAGGCATAGGATGTTGCAGTCTCTCTAGAGTGTGAGTTGTGTAGTTGCTCCACAGTTGACTTCAAGGTTCCCACTTCAACAACTTAGAGATAGGGTTCCCAACACTTGCCTGAAAATTTGGGAGGATACCTGGGGAGGACAAATTCGGGGAGGCGGGGTGATTTCACTTTGGGTGATGCTCTTGGCTGCCTTTGCTAATGTCTGTGGTCTTTACCATAAAGACTAGGGGAAATTCCTAGAGTGTCACTGTGTGGAGGCATTATTTTCTCCCACTCCTTAATTCCTCAGGGATGGGAAATCGGGGCAGGTAATTCCCCACCCCAGGTGTGTAAATAGAGGCATTATATTTATTTATTTCTATTTATATCCTGCTCTCGCTGCCAAGAAGGCTCAGGGCAACTTACATTAAAAGTTAAAAAGCATTAAAACACAAAAGCTAAACATCATAAAACACATTACAAATAAAGTGCTGGTGGCGTTATAACAATGCAAAGTGATCCCAGTAGGCCGTGGTAAGATGATGACAAAGGAGTATGGCCAAAGTCAGTATATCACAGGTGTTGGTGATCGCATAGAGGGCCTTACCACAGTTCAGTTATCAGTAGTGGCTCCTAATCAAAGGCCTGGTGGAAGAGCTCCGTTTTGCAGGCCCTGCGGAACTGTAAAAGGTCCCACAGGGCTCTGATGACTTCTGGGAGCTCATTCCACCAGTATGGAGCTGCTACTGAGAACTGGGTGGTGGGCCTGCAACTGTTCCTTAGCTTCTCCCTAGGAGAATGATTTGTCCACCTATGCACTATTCATAGGTTTGCCAGGCCTCCCGCTGTGGTAAAGCCACAAGTTACATAGGGTAGCTCTAAGACTTGCTGGAAACTCTATGGTTTCACCATAGAGTTTCTGACAATTCCTAGAGCTACTCTTTGTCACTTCCGAGCTTTAACTGGAAGCGACGTAGCGCACCAGTGTTGTATGCACCTCCCCCCAATGTCCCCACCTCCAGCCATCCTGCCAGTTGCCATCCTAAGAACAAAGAAGTTGTTAGCCATGGGGGGAATGAACCAAAGCAAGGTGTGCTGGTACCCCTTTACCAAACATTACAGCATTGTATTTATTTATTTATTTATTTATTTAATTCGGTTTCTAGGCCGCTCTCCCCGCATAGCAGGCTCAGAGCGGCTTACATAATTAGAATTTATAATAGAATGCATGACGTTACCTTAGGTCAACGGAACCAAGTTCGGTCTATTCCAGCCTGGAGGTTTGCCAAGGTCTGGGTCAGAGGTCATTTCCATCCCCGTTTCTGTAGAGCCTTTTGCAGAAGGCAGCAGCGTTTGGGCCAGGCGCCATTTGCATGCAAAGCACACGCAATCTACCACAGAGTTATGGGTCCTCCTCCTAATGAAGCCATTTGATGCAAAATTGCCTAATGAGTTATTGACGTACTTTCTAATTGCAACTAAATATTATCTAACCCATTAGAGGGTTTATGCGCATCATTTAGTTTCCTTTTGTGTTCACATGAAGGTGATAACTTGGGCTGCATCTAGTAGGGTTTTGGTTTTAAGCCCAGCCTGCTGTGAGGAAATACTGTAAAGTTTCCACCGATGCCTTTGCCAACATGCCTCCAGTTTAAAATAACTCTTCCTTTCCTTTCTGCATATTAATGCCAGCACATCTTTTAATTATATCGAATTTGTCACTCAGTATCTGGCCATGCTCGGAGGTTCCTGAGCTTCAAGGGGAGAAAGTGAAGGTTCGATTAAATAGCTGTAACAGGGTTGCCAATTCCCACTTGGGAAATACCTGGAGATAGTGGGGAAGGGGGTGGAGACTAGAAAGGGCAGAGGAGGGTGGGGTTTGGGGATGGGAGGGACCTCCGTGGGGCATAATGCCATAGAGTCTTCTCTCCAAAGCTGCCGTTTGCTCCAGGGGAACCGATCTCTGTCATCTGGAGAAAGGGATACCGGCCTCCAGGGGGGACCTGGGGATCCTCTGGAAATCACAGCTCATCTCCAGACCACAGAGCTCAGTTCCCCTGGAGGAAACAGAAGGTGGACCCTGTGGCATTATACCCCTGCCGAGGTCCCTGACCTCCTCGAGCTCCATCCTCAAATCTCCAGGAGTTTCCCAACCTGGGCCTGGTAACCCTCCCCTTCTCTCCCCCACCCCACCCCGGTTCTCTGCTGGCGGCCGGGGGGGGGCGGCCTGGCAGCCCTATCTGGAGATCAATTATAGTCAGGGCTCCCTCCAAGCTGTGGAGTCCTGTGAGCAAAAATTCTACTTTGTGAGCCACTGAGCGAGTGATTTGGCTACTGCATAAATTAGTTTGCCCGGGAGCCATCCTTCCTGAGCTAAAACAAAAAATGTGCAAGCCGGAGGTTTAGAAAACCTGTGAGCTAGCTCACACTAGCTCAGCTTAGAGGAAACACTGGCTATAATGCCAGGAGGTCGCCGGCCCCAACCTGGAGGTTGGCAAGCCTACGCTGTAAGCTTCTGGGCTCAGTCCTGAGAACTTTGAGTGGACAAGGGCGACCGTTTTAACAGGGACACAGTGGGTGGCAAAGAAATGCCACTGACATCCTTTCTCCTCCTCGGCAGGCGGTCTCTCCAAAGACGCAGGCGGAGGCCCCAGAGGCCGAAAAGACAGCAAACGTCCTGGTGGAAACCGGGCCCGTCTCTTACAACCACGAGGAGGAAGTCGAAGAAGAGGACGCTGAAGAAGAGGAGGACCATTGTATGAGCGCCCTTCAGTTAATGGGAGGAAACGGTAGGCCTCGACTCCGAGCCTGTTGAAGGACAAGGCACAAAACGTATTCCCTCCGAAGAGTATCTCCTTTCTTTCCCCCTTTCCTTGCAAAGAAGGTTGGCACTCAAGGGAGGAAGTGTTGCAGAACTGCCATTGGGAGAGGCAGCAGAGTGTGGTGATTAGAGGGGTGGACCAGGATCTGGAGCCTCGGGTTCAAATCCCCAATCTGGCGTGGTAGAGACAGCTTTAAAGGGGGATTTGGCAGATTCACGGGGGAGAGGTCGATCAGTCGCTGCTAGCCATGGTGACTAAATGGAACCTCCACCTTCAGAGGCAGTCATCCTCTGAATCCCAGTGCCAGGAAGGCCTCGGCCTCTATGCCCTGTGGTTGGCCCTCCAGAGGAACTGGCTGGCCACTGCGTGGGACAGGATGCTGGACTAGATGGACCACTGGCCTGATCCAGCAGGGCTCTTCTTGTGTTCTTATGAGAAAGCCTCAGCCTCTCTGCCCTGTTGTTGGCTCTCCAGAGGAACTGGCTGGCCACTGTGTGAGACAGGATGCTGGACTGGATGGACCACTGGTCTGATCCAGCAGGTCTCTTCTGATGTCCTTATGAAGGCCTCAGCCTCTCTGCCCTGTTGTTGGCCCTCCAGAGGAGGTGGTTGGCCCCTGTGTGAGAGAGGACCCTGGACTAGATGGACCACTGGTCTGATCCAGCATGGCTCTTCTTGTGTTCTTATGGGAAAGCCTCAGCCTCTCTGCCCTGTAGTTGGCCCTCCAGAGAAACTGGTTGGCCACTGTGTTAGACAGCACGCTGGACTAGATGGATCACTGGTCTGATCCAGCAGGGCTCTTCTTAGTTCTTATCAAAAGAAGGCCTCACTCTCCATGCCCTGTTGTTGGCCCTCTAGAGGAACTGTCTGGCCCCTATGTGAGACAGGATGCTGGATTGGATGGACCATTGGTCTGATCCAGCAGGGCTCTTCTGATGTTCTTATGCCATGTGGTCTCTTTAAATGCCTTCTGAGTTCACTCACTGGGCTGCACTGCAGAGGTGGCGTGACTCAGTGAGTGAACGGAGCAAGCATTTAAACTTTAAATGCCTTCTGAGTTCACATCACTTGCCAAGTTGCACCGCAGTGCTGGTGCAACTCGGTGAGTGAGCTCAGAAGGGATTAAAACTTCCAATGCTTGCTGACTTCACTCTCGGAATTGTGCCGTCGCGGTGGCATGATTCAGTGAGGGAACTCAGCACACTTTTAAAGTTTAAATCCCTTTTCCATTATATCCCATGGGGACAGTCCCCATATGGTATAATGGAGCCAAATAAATTTGACATTCCCAGTTATTTCCAGAATCCCAATACTGGTTTGTGAATATCATGAAATAACGACATTTTTCAGGTTCAGTACACCCAAACCTGAAAAATACAGATTTTTTTTTTGCACGCCTTTTGTATGGACAAATTAATATGCCCGTAGATCGCTTTGGGTCATGAGAGCTGGAATTCTGGCCTTCCACACCATTTCCAAAGTGGCCTTCTTTGAAATGGAGTTGTTGGCCTAGGATCTAAGCCATTGCTTTTCATTTAATGGAAGCTGGTGCAGTACAGCAATTACAGCTTTGGGCTTGGGAAATCAGGGTAGAACACTGGCTTGCAGGCCACATTGGACCACTCACTCTCTCTGCTCAGCCTACATCGCAGGGTTGTTGTGGGTATAAAACAGGAGGGAAGGACCACATATGTCATCCTAAGCTCCTTGGAGGACAGACGGGATGAAAATGTGACGGGTAGGTTCAACGAGCAAGCAGAGGACTGGCTTTATGAGATGCACACTGCAAATACTTCCAAGATTTTTCTTACCAAGAGCACATTTGCAGTGGTGGAAGCCGTCATATAAATAGGACGCAGAATGGAGAAGCAGACTCCAGAGCGGCCGTGCAGCATTGCTGCTGTATCGTCAAAGCTTCTCATGTTTGGCATAAATATGTACATATAGCCCAAGAGTTGACACAGAACCCACTAATTGCAAGATCCGACTGAGTCTCGGGGAGAAGGCGGGTGCCGGAGTGTTGATTATTTACTCCGTGAGCGTCTCTCGACACCCTTAATTTGGCAGCGGATGTTGATTTTCAACTTTTGTGCAAGGTCTATAGAATAATCATAACAGACCAGTTTGATTTGAGTGGAAGGCAATCACTCAAACTGTAGGGAACTCTTTTCCCGGCGGCATATATGATTAGAGCCGCGTTCCCAGCAAACCGCTCCCGTAGAGGGCGTGTCTGTCGGTGCCGAAGGGAACGCGTAGCTGTGGCGGCGGCGATGATGAGAATAATAATAATAATAATGGCAGAAACTGCACAAAACTAGTTAAAGGCCATTAACTCCTCCCCTCCCTTCAAAGTGTTACTATTTTTAAACCCGTTCGGATGATGAAATTTGCGGCTCTTTCTTCACTAGGCGGACACACGTGTATATTAGGGGAGAATGAACGGAGGAGTGTTTCTGCCATTTGCTAGAGAGCAGCACTGACAAAGCAAGAAAAGGGTTTGCGAGTTACAACCTAGGCAACTCACCTGCATCCGCAGGAGGGGTTGGAGAGCCTGAGTGAGTGGTGTAGTGGTTAGAGCATCAGACCAGGATCTGGGAGACCCGAGTTCAAGTCCCCATTCTGCCATGGAAGGTTGGTTGGTGACACCCCCCCCCCCAACCTACCTTATCAGGCTTTTGAGAGCAGAGAATGTGGAAAGCGGACCCAAGCATGCGGCTCTGAGCGCCTCCAAGGAAGGATGAGGCAAAAACGTACTAGATCAGGTGTCCCCAGCGTGGTGCCCGTTGGCGCCACGGCGCCCGCTGACACTTTTCCCAGTGCCTGCCAAGTGTTTTTAGAAACTGTGCGGGGCTTTGTCCAGCAAGGCTTCTGACTGGCCACTGGACATTCAATTTGTTGACACTGGTTTGGCGGCAGCTGCTGCAGCTCAGTCATCTTCACTGGGTGAGTGAAGGTAACCTGGGGCAGCCATTTGTGGCTGGCCCCACCTCCTCTGGCAGCCATTTTATGACAGCCTCTTTGTGGCGATGCCCACCATGCTTGTCTCCGAACTCCAAAGTTGCCTGCAGGCTAAAAAGGGTCAGAGATCTCTGTACTAGATAGATTAGTTCGTAGATCGGCATTATGATCATCTGAGCCTTCAGAGGAGTGGAGTGTGTGTGTGTGTGTGTATTGGCACTGTCAAGGAATGAGGGGGGGGGCATGGCTCAGTGGCAGAGCACTTTCTCTGCACGCAGGCATTTCAGTCTTTGGCAATTCCAATTAAAGGATTTCATGGAGCTGGTTTCACTGGGGGAAAACATTTCTCAGACCTTGGAGAGAGCCAGTCAGGGTAGACAGCTATGGGTAGATTAACCAACAGTCTCTCCTGGCCCATAGCTATGGGGGGGAGGCTATTTGGGGTTATGCCCCTCCCTTCTTAAAGGGACAGCCCCACAAGATTTCCCTCTGGAAAATCCTTTTTTTTGGGGGGGGGTCTTTTAGAAACTTTTAAAAACATTTCAAAAAGACATTAGACTCCAGCTCGCTTAAAAGTTTTTAAGGCCCCCCGCCCCCAAATCCTAGTTACAGGCCTGAGTCTTAATCCATACGCGCACAGATATGTCCATTATGAAGTACCCAGTCCAGAGACGCGTTGCAGTGAAATCAGCTCATGGTTTATTAGGAGGTTCTGGAACACATGTCTGAGCTGGGCTGCTTCTATGCGCATCTAAACCGCATGCCCCCGGCCTCGCCCACATATTCTGATAGGATTACAATTTAAGTCTCCCCAGATCATTGGCCCCTATTTGCATCCTGGCTGACCAATAGGACATAATCCGGCCAGTCTATTGTGTTCTGGAGCGAAGCTCCGTCTGTGCCTGGCCATGTGCTTGCCCCGGACCGCGTGGCCTGACTGCATGGCGGTCGCCATTAGAACACAACATCCATCTTCTTGCTGTGCTTCGGTTATCTACGGAGAGGTCCCATTCGTCATCCCCAGGACCTGCTTTGTACTTTGATTGGCACTGGCTCTCCCAGAGGTCTCTGCAGCCCTCCAAGATGTCCTTTTGCTGTAGATTCCAACGAAGACCCAGTGTGGCGTAGTAGTCAGAGTGTCGGACTAAGATCTGGGAAGCCCAAGTTCAAATCCCCACTCTGCCACAGAAGTTCACTTGGGGACCTTGGGGAAGTCACGAACTTTCAGCCTCACCTACTTTGCAGGGTTGTTGCGAGGATAAAATGGAGGGGAAGAGAACACCATGAGCCGCTTTGGGTCCCCATCGGGGAGAGAAGTGGGTTATAAGAGATGTCAGTAAAAACCTCTCTTTCTACTCTGCACCAGCAGACGTGATGAGTCACAGGCTGTGTGTGGGCTGCGGTGCAACCGCACATGGGAAGCTTGCTTTTAGCTGATTGCACTTGTGAGCATGGACAGTGGGCAGGGCGGGGAGCATCATGCTGGGAGTGTGGGAAGCTGCCATTTTAGCCAGCCTTAAGTCAGCCGCCGCTTGATTACATTACGGGACGATGAGCTGACTGAGCTCCTCATCTGTTTCTAGCAGAGGCTGCCCGCAGCTTCTACCCTTTGGAAATTTGCCAGAGGGTCTTAAGGCCCTTCTGTTTTGGCTAAACCAGTTAGTGTGTTTTATGCGTCCAGAGCAGTCAATTCAAAAAGAGAGGGGAAAATTGACCAAAAAAATACAGAAGGGACCAAAAGCAAGCTCAAGCCGAGAACGTGAGAGAACATAGAAACCTAAGAGAAGCCAGGCCCGTAGCTACGGTGGGGCTATTCGAGGCTCCACCCCCTTTCTTAAACGGACAGCCTCACAGGATTTTCTCCTGTAAAAGCCTCTTCTTAGAGCCCGCGGGGGAGAGAAATTACAGCCAAAAAGTGGTGGGGTGAGGAGATTGTGGGGAGCTGGGTGGGATTAAAAAAATAAAATAAAATAAAATTCACGTCCCACAAAAAAAATTGCCCCACAAACCACAAAATTCTGGCTATGGGCCTGAGAGAAGCCATGTTGGATCGGGCCAATGTCCTATCCAGTCCAACATTCTGTGTCACACAGTGGCCAAAACTCAGGCGCCATCAGGAGGTCCACCAGTGGGGCCAGAATTACAGAAGCCCTCCCACTTTTGCTCCCCAAGCACCAAGAAGACAGAGCATCACCGCCCCAGACAGAGTGTTCCATCTACACCTTATGCAACTTAAAGACTAAGGAAATTTCTGGAAGGGGAGGAGCTTTCATGGGTTGCTGCTCACCTCCAAGATGGGTAGCCGTGTTAGTCTGTCTGCAGCAAGAGTCCAGTAGCACCTTAAAGACTAACAAAATTTGTGGTAGGGGATAAGTTTTCATGAGTCACTGCTCACTTCTTCAGATACCGCTAGAATGTGCGTCCTTATATCTTGGAGAGTAGAGCGCTTTCAGATGGACTCCCATTCTCAGTGTATGTGAAGACATGAGCAGTGACTCACAAAAGCTCCTACCTTGCCACAAATTTCTTAGTCTTTAAGGTGCTACTGGACTATTGCCCTTTCCTCCTGTTTTACACTTGGCTTTTTACCTGGTAAAATTCGAGTCCAGTAGCACCTGAGAGACTGACATGAGTTATTTGGTAGATTATATAACTGGAATAATTCTGTGCAGCCAGGAAAGCAGACGTACATTGGTGTGATCCTTTCTTTAGCAAGCAGGGCCGGCCCATTATTGTTAAATTTTAGACCATCACCTAGGACAGCAGCTCAACAAGGGCACCATTCTGGCTGGCCTCGTCCCCTCCTCGCCCCGCACAGGAAGCCTCTCTTGCTAGCTTCTTGCTCCGTACACCAGCAAGAGACTCCCCTCTTTGCAGCCCCCCAGATAGAAGGAGAAGAAGGTGGGGGGGGGGGACAGGAGCAGAGAACAGCCCAGGACGACAGGAAAGTACCGCTCGCCCTCTGCCGCCCCTGCGGTCTCTTTGGAGCTTGTTTTGCAGCCTGGCACAGGCTCCCTCCCCCTCCCCTCAAGCGATCCCACCCCCTGCATGCATTTGCAGCTCACCCCCTTGGCCTGCCCGCTGTGGTTCTGGCGCCCTCCCCTGTCCTGCCCCACATGGGGGAGGGTGCCTGAAGGTATCCTTGCCTAGTGGGCGGGAAAACCTGGGTCCATCACTGTTAGCAAGGTGGCTGTGGGTCAGTGGCAGAGCACCTGCTTCGCATGCAGAAGCTCCCAGGTTCAATCCCCGGCATCTCCAGTTAAAAGCACTGGGGACAAGGTGATGTTTGAGACCCCGGAGAGCAGCTGTCAGTTGGAGTAAATGAAACTGAATGAGATGGACCCATGGTGTGACTCATTTTTAAGCAACGAGACTCATTCGTATGTTTCTCCTTAAGCGTAGCTTAGAAAAGGATCCTGCATCATTGCAAGAGGAAGCAGAAGAGGTGTGGCCAAGAGGGAGGAGCCTCCAGAAGTCTCGAGATTCTAAAGTGGGTGGGGCAATCAGGGGAAGGGGGAAGCAGCCTGGATCACCCAGACTAGCCTGAACTGGTCAGAGCTTGAAAGCTAAGCCGGGTCAGCCGTAATTAGCGTTTGGGTGGGAGACCACCAAGAAAGACCGGGGCTGCTATGCAGAGACAGGCAATGGCCAACCGCCTCTGAACATCCCTTGAAACCCCCACGAGGGGTTGCCATGAGCCGGTTGCGGCTTGACGGCACTTAATCATTGTTAATTTAGAAGCCCAGTTAGTTTGTTCCTCTTCGATAATCTGCCACTTGATTGCCTTATAATGTGTTTGGCGTACCTAGGAAGACTCGTTGGCTTGCATTTTGTGGAAACCTGCTCTCCCGCTGCCTTTTAAAGCACTCCTTTGGACCACGTTTCTCTGCGCTTCTTTGTGTATTCGAGGAGGAGGAAGAATGAATACTTATTGGACTTAAAGGAGTCCTCCTTCAAAAAAAACTTTTGTACTATTTAGGAGGACTGATACTAATATAGGGGTTGTGCAATATCTTTAGTTATATAATTGGATGATGCTTAGTATTTGGGGATTTATAACTCTTTCTATGTGTTTATGTGATAATATGATAGTGAATTATTTATTTAAAAATGTAATAGAATATATAAAATATTTAAAAAGTGTATGTGTGTGTATATATATATATATATATATATATATATATATATATATATATATATTGAGATACTCTGTAAATTGTCTACAGCATGGTATTTTCTGATTTTCGGTATTCCCTTCATGTATTAGGCAGGACAGAATCGATCTCTGTGTTGGGTCGCGGGACCTAGGATGGGCCAGGCTGCTGGTGACGCTCCTAATCCCTTCTCTTCCCGCTTGTGATTGCAGATTACGGATGTGACGTGGAGGACGAGGATGGTTATTAATCCTTTTTGTCTCCTGGCCGACGGACGGATCGGTGGAAGGAGCCCCCTCCGGAAATGCTGACGGACCCCTCCGGACTTCTAAGCGGACGTTCTTTACTTTGCGATGGATTCTGGACCCATAGCCTGGTTCCGGGAACTCGGGTTTAGAATACTTGAAATACTTTGGGACCGTGCGCCAAGTACGGAATTAGCCAGGGCATTAGTCCCGCAGGACAACAGAGAAGAGCCGCACAGCTGGCGCAGAGCAGCATGGGCGGGCGGCCCTGGCATGATGCTTTAAAAACACATCTGGAGACGAGGGGCACAGTCTGCAGCCCTCTCTCCAGGCGGGAAAGCTGGTTGCTTTCCTCCGAGCGGCAAGCATATTCCACCATAGCCAGTCTGACCCTCCCACCGTGTTTTGTGTTTCTCTGCTGTAAACTACTCTCAAAACAAAATCAGGGACGTTTCATAGTATGGCGAGGCAGTTCCCCTTAGAAAGGGCGTTCCCAAACTAAGCGCATCTTCATTCTTCCAGTTCCGTGTCAGGATTAGAGCCCTGGCCTGGTATAGGACAGCGGTGGAATGTTGTAATAGTGAGATCATTTCTTTTGCAAGATCGGGTGCTCTAGGAGAGCAGAGACCCTCCCGAGGGGGAGCACAACACCATCAGCCGACTTGGTGCAGAGAGTCCATAATAGGACCAATAGGAAGGGAGCGAAGTAAGACCCTTTTCTTCACTCTCTTTTTGACAAATATCAGGTCAGGAGGGATAAACGTAGCCTCCCTCTGCTGCCTACTGTAGATCATCTACAGTAAGTTCCTACATCCCCCAAAGGAGATGGCTTGCTGGCAGTCATACTTGATTCTCTTAGACTTCAAGATGATCTTTGGTATTATTATTATTTTATAGGACATGAGCTATTTTTGTTTTGCGTTTTTTTACATTTTGGGGCTGGTTGTAATTTAATGTTATTTAATTGGATTGCCTTGGGTGGAGTGTGGGGGGGGTGCTCAACCATGCAGCAACTTGAACAAGCTCAGCTGTAGATAGCTCTGCTATAAGGAGCCCAACGACTCAGGAACCGAAGGTTAAAAACAGACCAATAGTCTCCCAACACAACTTGGCAAGATAGACCTTCCCCTGTTCTCACTTCGTATTCCAGAACATTGTCTATAACTCCTTTGACTTAATTAGCACCACATGATTTTTTAATTTTTATTTATTTTTATTTAATCAGTGCCACATTTTTATTTATTTATTTTGCTGATGGGTGCAAAGCATTGATGAAACTTTCTCACCCCTTTTTCTTGGCAAGTTAGGATGGCGTGGTGTGCCAACCATCCTAGTGTCGCCAGGTACTCCAGAAGGGTTGTGGGTAGGAGGTCAGAGTCCCAGTAGAAGAATTAAAAAGGAAAATAAAGCCTTGTATACTTGCAAGAAGTTTTGACCATAAGAGTTCCTGGTGATTCCTAGAGCTTCCCGGAAGTGCCACGTGTGCGGGTAGCTCTGGGAATTATCAGGAACTCTATGACCAGAACTCCCTGCAGTGTTGACAAAGCCTTGTTTTTCTTTTTAGTTTTTCTTCCCAGGACAATCACACTACCTCCCTTTGGCCTCAGTTTCCTCCAGCCAACAGCTGACCATCAGCGGGCAAGGGCTATAATTGGCCGGGGGGGGGGGGGTCTCCTGCCATATGTGGGCAAATAGAAACCCTAAGCCACCTTCATAAGGAGAAATTGATTCCCTGCTCCCTCCCAACATTCTCTGTGTTGGTCTTGTCTGTGACAAACTTAAGCTGGCTCCTTCTGTGCCGTCGGTGAAGGGCTCTGGTTTGACAAGCATTCCTTTCCCTCTTCTTCCGTTGAGGGCGTGAGGCGGCAGGTGGCGCTTCCGTGAGCCCTACTTCTCACTGAGGCGGTAAGCCCTGTGCTGGACCATTTCAGAATGCAGATGGAAGCTCTTGTGAATGGGGCCTCATCCATACAAAAGAGAAGAAAATCACATAGGAAACTAGCTTCTTAGGCTGGAGTGTAAGCTAGCTAGAACTGTTCTCCTCAGAGCTTTAACTTGCCACACAGAAGGAATCTTTTTGTACTGAGGAGCATGGAATCACATGACTGTCGCCAAGTAAATGACCATCACAGATCTTCTACCTCAGTGAGATCTAGGCCAGACAGTCATTGAGAGAGTCTAGAAGAAGAAGAAGAAGAAGAAAAACTCTATGGTATGGACAAACTCTATGGTAAAACTGGATTCAAGACTAATGTGGACCATCACAACCTTATCTAGAAACAAATACAGAGAAAACAGTTGTGAGAGTCTGACCCACGAATCAAGATAGACAAGACTTACAAAAGAAAATATTTTCTGTATATTGTTGCCAATAAACACTACATAACAATGAACAAATTCCATCAAGTCATAAGAAAATCCTTGCATAAGAATGCATCAACGTCGTCTCCAGATTTTATAACGACGTTTCAAAAGACGGGTCTTCCTCAGGAAATATTCTATAAAGTGGTACAAGAGCTTTTGTGCTCATAAAGTGCTGTACACAGAATCAGGAAAAATAATGCATTTAGCAGTAGGACGTTTATACAAGGATTTTCTTTATGATTTAAAGGAATTTGTTCATTGTTATGTAGTGTTTATTGGCAACAATATATAGAAAATAGTTTCTTTTGTAAGTCTTGTCGTCTATCTTGATTCGTGGGTCAGACTCTGACGACTGTTTTCTCAGTATTTGTTTCTAAAACTGGGCTCAAACCGTAGAGATTCGCCCAAAAACCAGAGCGTTGCCACATGACATCATCACATCGGGGACTTCATGTGGGATTGTAGCTGTCAGGGGCGGGGCTTCCTTTCCAGACCTCATTAAAGATGGGGAGAGGAACTTGACTCGGGCCCCAGGCTTGCGCTTGTGTCTAATTATGGATGTCTGAGCCTATAAAATTAGGATTCTTTCCCTCCATTCGTGCGGCCGCTGTCACGTTGGCAGAGACTGGTAGGACAACTGAATGAGGTGTGCAGAGAACATGGAATAACCCCCCCCCCCCCATCCCATCTTTTATGGGCCCAGGACTAGATGTTGAGCTTTCCAGCGTGGGGACCTTAGATGGTACTTCTGTGTTTCTGGCCTGATTAATTTCTAGCGATAGTTCAGCAGAGGGGCCATTGTGCCTGAAACAGCCACTGCTTAGCAATGTCTGTATTGGCGGAAATAAGGAACCACCCATGAAAACTTTCCTGAGTTTCAGTTGTCTTCACGAGGCTATTTGAGGGTCTCCCTCTAGTACCTCACAGGCTAAATTTAGGATCTGAAGGTATGTATGGGTGGAAGGTGCACCTGTGGTCCTTTGGGTTCTGGCCCAAATCTGCAACCGGGGCGTCATCACTTGGAGATGCTGGGAGACACCCCCCCCCCCCCGGTAGTTCAAAATCTGCAATTAACATTTGAATAATATATTGGCTTTCTGGAAGCTCTGCTCTCAGTAGTCACACCCAAAGATGTTGACAAAACAGGCATCGTGACAGGGAGTTGTGCGTTCATTAAAGTGTGCTGAGAGAAACCGTCCCATTGGGATGCTGACTTGGAATCCATGTAGGACTGAATTGTCCAGAAGAGGGTCTGACAGGTCATATCATCCTGGGCCATTGAGCTTCAAGTGACCATCAGAAAATCTGGCGGGCAAAACGCAGGGCGGTGATGGAGACTGTCTTCTCCTGGATCTTGACTGTTAACCTTGTGGGTCACAACAGGCTTCAGTTGTAGAGGTGATCACACCGTGAGCAGATATGGAAGTTTTGAGTCCTCAATTGGGGCTCCTTCAGATTTTGCTTCCCTGCTCGTGTCTCTTAAGGTCTGGCAGCTGCATTACTCCAGGGGTACGGGAGCTGCAGCAGCGTCACACCTTTAGACAGCGCGAAGGTAACTTGAGATGCCCCGAACCCCGTACAGAAGGAGCCTGTCCCACTCCAAAGAGTTATGCTCGTGTGGGGGAGCACCGTCAGCGTGACATGAGGTTTGGGGTGAACCCTGTGGTAACAGCCGGCTTTGCGGCATCTTCTGTGCCACGCCCACGAGCATTTCATGTATACCAGGCCAAAAAACATAGGAAGCGGGGGAAATACAGGAAAGTTGGAATGTCCGGTTCGGGGATCACGGAGTTGGGATGAAAAAGGGGAAGGCCATAAGATCAGGTGAATGGGAAGGAGGCAGCAGCAGAGTCCCTTTTCCAGTCCCCATCATCATTCCGTGGCTACAGTGCAAGACATTTTAGTTGCACAAAGGTTTCTTGCCCCACTGAGCTCTCGCATCGCCGAGTTTTGTTTTCCAGAAATGTGCCTGCTGGTTGGTGAGATCATTGAGGAGGCTTTTCAGAGGTCCCCGTGCCCTTTTGCCTTCAGCCCCGGGAGAACGGGGGGAGGGAGGCGTTGTTGTGCGGCTGCAGGAAAGTGTCGCTTAAGTGCAAACTCGCGAGGCACGTTTCTCATTTATTTTAATACTCGATGGGGATTTCTTCTTTTAAAGTTCATTCCTTCTTGATCTAACTAAGCTCAGGAAATGCAAACAGATTAACAGATGTGAACTTCTGTTTTCCTAACTGCTTATAGCAGAAAGTTAAAAAGAAGAAGAGGTAAGCGCAGCCGTTAACTCTTGCCTCCTCCTCGACTTACCACAGTGACCTGGCGGGGGAGAGTTCTTTGGATTACCTGGAAATAACTGGCATCTAACTGTATTCCAGATTCAAAGTATAACACAGTTTTTATGGGGTTTCTATGGGTACCAAGATGTATGTCTGAATTCTGCTGCACAGCTGGTATTCTCAAGTCTGTCCGTTCTCAAAGTTCTGAGTCCCATCATTACCTTTGACTCCATTTCTACGCTCTGTTCCTGTTCATGACGCCTGCTGGGATGGCCCCGTCCTGCTGAGGGTAGAGGAGCGACCACCCACAAAACTTCCAGCCAGGACTGGTTGCTCTCTGGAAACACCTGGTCGAGCGGAGACCCAGCCTGCCTCCCCTCATTTATTTTCGGGGGGCAGGAAATCACACAAGCCCGGGACGCCTCATCCATGCATTACCATTCGATATTATCTGTACAAGAGAAGGCAGGGGGGCAAACTTATTCCATCGCCACTATGCAAATGACAGCACCACCCTAGCAAAGGCACGAACATCATGCAGTGTGGGTCACAGGCACTTGGACGGCGACAAGAGCCGTCGGCAGTCACTGACACGATGGTCCCATGAAGTCAACTCTGTTCAGTACTGTGAATCTCACCCAGGGACTCGACGCATCATCTCCAAAGTGGTCTCCACCTCTGGCTCCTGAATGCCCACCGAGCTCTTTGTGTTCTCCCGTCCCCTTGGCACCGTTCATGTAGAACTGGAAGGCAAATTGTATGTCATGGAGGGCTCCCCCCCCCCCGCCCCGCTCTGTGCTCGAGCATTTGCCGCGGGGTTAAAAGGACTTGCCATCAGGACAGTGGCCCTGGCAACCCACGCGACATTCTGGTCGGGGTTTTATTCTCAGACAAATGTAATCTCTGTTGTAAATATTTAGGTTTTTTAAAAAAACAAAACCAAGCATTTGGGTCATCTTTTTATTATGTGTCCTTGCAATTCCTTGCTCTCTGGATCCCCCCCCCCCCCGGTCATTTTGTTTTAATGACTGACTGCAGTTTGGATGGCAGTGTGCAAAGTCTCCTGTTTATACCCTTATTTTGTCTCTGTGGAGTGAGTCATTTCTAGTACTTTAAAAAAGGGGGGAGGTTCCTTTCAAAGGCTGATGTTTCCTGAGCATCAGGTGGCAAGCTTTCCCCAAAAGACCATTGTTACAGCGGCAGCTGGAACACAACGTGACTTTTATCTTAGCCTTTTCAGAGGTATAAACATCTTATCATTTATTATTATTTATTAAATCAGATTTACTAGGCCGCCCTTCTCTACAACTAGGGCTCAGGGCAGCTTGCAACGAAGTAATATACAGAAATTCGATAAATTAAAATCAAGATTGAAACCACCTAAACGAAGATCAATAGATAAAAACCATATACATATATTAGATGGGGGGGGGGGGTTCAGCTCCCCAGCCTCCCTGGGGGGAATTGGATAAGCGTATGGAGCAGAGGTCCATCAGTGGCTATTAGCCACAAGGTATAGATAGGAACTCTCGGTCTGGGGCAACTGATGCTCTGTAGTCTTGGTGTTTGGGGGGGCGGGGGCAGCAGCGGGGTGGCTTCTAGTGTCCTGGCCCCACTGCTGGACCTCCTGAGGGCACCTGGTGTTTTTGGCCACTGTGTGATAAGAGTGTTGAACTGCATGGGCCACTGGCCCGATCCAACATTGGCTTCTCTTATGTAAGGCCCTGGTTGAGGACAGTTGGACCTCTCTCAGGCCGGGGACCACCAGGAGGTCCTTATTTCCTGAGTAAACGCTCTTCCAGGGGAATACTGGGAGAGACAGTCCCAAAGGTATGTAGGTCCCTGACCGCTAAGGGCCTTGAAGGGCAGAATCAAAACCTTGAACCTGATCCGGTGCGCCATTGGGAGCAAGAGCTAGACTGGAGTCCAGTGTCACTTTAGAGACCAACAAGATGCTAAGTGCTGCTGGATTCGAGTCTAGCCTTTTCTATTGCAGATTACTCTGATTCTGAAGTTTGTGAGTTTCTCCTTTAAGCCCAGGTTTGTTTGGTTTTTTAACTCGTTATCTATTTTAGCAGCCTGAATAACCCCGACTAGCCTGAGCGTGTCAGATCTCGGAAGCTAAGCAGGGTTGGCCCCAGTTAGTATTTATTTTATTAGATTTATATGCTGCTTCCATTCCCTGCCCATCAGGTCTCAGGGAGGCTTACAACAATCAAAATGCAATAAATTGGGCATGTTACAGTTTAAAAATCCACGATGTTATAATGTAAAACTTCAAACCCCTTTACTGCATCAGATGGCACCCAGATGTCCCTCATCGGTGAAACAGCCGGGGGCAACCAGCACAAAAAAGAAGGGAGGGGAGAAGAGCAAGAAGCGATTGGATTTATACCCCACCCTTCACTACCCGAAGGAGTTTCAGAGCGGCTTACAATCTCCTTCCCCTCCCCGCAGGAGACACCCTGTGCGGTAGGTGGGGCAGAGGGAACTCTTTCGAGAACTGCTCGTGAGAGAACAGCTCTGAGAGAACTTGTGACTGACCTGAGGTCACACCAGCAGCTGCATGTGGAGGAGTAGGGAATCAAACCCGGTTCTCCCGGATTAGAGTCCGTGCTCCTAACCACTACACCAGGGGTGGGCAATTGTTTTGGCTCGGGGGCCACTTTGTGGGAGCGGAGGTTAGCAGAGGGCCGCACCTTTTAAAATGATTGCATTCATTAGTTAACTTTGCATTTCAGAAAAGGTATAAATTGTATCATAAAAATCAATAAGTATAAATTAAGTAAAATAGTGGTAGTTTTATTCAATTTATTTATTGTGCTAATTTCATATCATCTATAGCTGCAAGCGTATTTAATTTTAGAATCAGTTTAATGAGACAAATGTACCCTATCTCACCACGTGGCTGACTGTCTTGGCGGGCCGCAAAAAACTCTGTGGCAGGCCGCATGTGGCCCCCGGGCCGCTATTTGCCCACCCCTGCACTACACCAAACTGGCTCTCTAACTGTCACTGTCCTCAACCATATGCCCAGTGGAACATCTCGGTCTTACAGGACCTGTGGAACTCAGCCAAGTCCTGAATGGCCTGACTCCGACAGAGAGTTCCACCAGGTTGAGGACAGCTGGACTGTTCTGGAGCCAGAAATCACTAATAAGTTTTTCCAGACGAGCATAAGGCTCTCTGAGGGATTTATCTCGATATATACTCGAACGGGAGACCACCAAGGAAGACTGTGGTTGCTAAATAGAGGCAGGCAATGGCAAACCACCTCTGTTCACCTCTCGCCTCAAAAACTCTACGAGGTCTCCATAAGTCGGCTGTGACGTGATGGGATTTCCCACCACCTAACTGGGCGGCATTTTTTTTTTAAGGTATTAATATACTCTTACCTGGATGGCCCACGCTAGCCGATTCTCGTCAGATCTTGGAAGCTACGGAGGGTCGGCCCTGGTTAGTCCTTGAATGGGAGACCACCACGGGAGTCCAGGGTTGCAACACAGAGGCAGGCAGTAGCAAGCCCCTTCTGTTCATCTCATGCCTTGAAAACCCTATGGGGTCGCCCTAAGTCAGCTGCAACTTGACTATACTTTCGACCACCAATAACCCAAGGTGTCTTGCTAGTTTTGGCCCCCCTCACAACGCAAACCAGGGTGGGAATAGTTCCCTTTCCCCCCTCTGCAGTAGCTTTTCAGGGTTTTTTAAAAAGTTAAGCCTGGGATGAAACAAATGTGGGTTGAATTAAGCAAATGTATAATGCAGCGGAATGTTAAAAGGCCCGAAAAATAACACACAAATAAATAGGGTTCCCAAGTCCTATCTGGCTGCCAGCACGGAGACTCCCGATCCTTCCTGGTGTTCTTCCGATGCCCACACCGTGATGGCGTCACCCAGAAGTGATGTCATCACATTTCTGACGTGGGAGGTGAAGGTCTAGGTTTTGGGCAAAACTCTATGGTTTCTTGGGCCTCAAAACCATAGAGATTTGCCTGAAACCTAGAGCGTCACCCCTGATGTTGGATACACAATGACGCCACTCCTGGGTGATGTCATTGTCCCGGCAGTGTTAGGAGGGGGCTTCTTGGGGGTGGGGCTTCCCCCGCCAGCTAGCTGGGCAGCTGCGGATTGGGACCCCGGAAATTGGGGGTTCCCTTGGCCTCACCAGGGGAATGGCAACCCTACAAATAAAAAGGCATGTGCAGGAAGGGCTCGCGCTTAGGGAATTGATCCCAGTGGTCATGTCACAAGGACAGAAGAGTTGCCAAATGAACCCTTGCCTGGAGACCAGCACCCTTTTCCCTCTGCAAAGCATTTTTAAAAAATTAATTATTTAAAACATCTATACGCCTCCTTTCCACCCAGACTACTCGTTTGTGGTGTTCTCTGAACTAGGACCATCATAGTTTTTTTTAAAATACGACAGCGCCACAAATCAACTGCTATGATTAACTGTTGTGTGACAAGTAATTTGGGACCAGTGGCTCCTTTCCCATCAGTCAATTACCGAAAAACGATGGGAACAAACCCCGAGACAGCCGAGATGGATTGTGGCGGTAACTCTGGTTTCCAATCACCTGATTAAACTTTGCATCGGGGAAATGGAGCATGTGAACCTCCCATCAATACCCGTAAGAGCAGGTGCCGCACGGTTTGTGGGTCTTCAACTGTGACTTAATCTGTGGCACTCTCCTGCCCAAAGCACTAGAAGCCAGAAGATTTGAGGCCCAAATGATTGCCAAACCCATTTGATCCATTTTTTTATCTCTCCTTTCCCCTCAAAAATTTGGGGCAGCGTGCACAGTCCCTCTGCTCCCATCAGCCCTGTGAAGTAGATCAGGCTGAGAAAGAGGAACTAGCCCAAAGTTACCATATGGTGAGCTTCAGAGCCAGGCCGAATATGAACCCAGGTCTCCAAGATCCTAGCCTGACCCCACTATACTGGCTACAGTCTAAATGAGGGCATGTGAATTTGCCTTCTGTTGGGACCGTCAGACAACAAGACGCCTCACATGGCAGTGGCTCTCCAAACTCAGGAAGAGGGTATTTTTTACAGGGCTGACCAAGATCCTTTTTTTGCAAGAGGTGGAACGGCTGAACTCAGCAGCATCCTAACCCAAAGCACGTGTGTTTCACCACTGAACAGTGGCCCCTGTTGAATGGCAGGGAATTTACTCCCACATGAGTTATGGGGTTGTAGCACATGAGTGACCACTCTTGACCCAGGAGCAGGTAAGTTCTGCAGCCCCTCGAGAAGGCGCCCGGCGAAGTCGTATGCCAGGGGTGGCCAACCTTGCTTAACGTAAGAGCCACATAGAATAAACGTCAGATGTCTGAGAGCCGCAAGACAGGAACAAATATCACACACACGTTTTTATTTTTAAAAATATGCAAATTTGCTTTTTATTAACATTAAATGGGACTGCCAAAAATAAAAACAAACGAGGAAAACCGGTTATTGATAATGATATTACTTGTTTGCTAATGATATTGAGAGAGAGAGAGAAAGAGAGAGATGGAAAGAAAGAATTAAAGAAGTGGAAAGAAAGAGAGAGAGAGAAACTAGGAAAGCAAATAGATGGGAGGGAGGAGGGAAGGAAGGAAGGAAGGAAGGGAGAAAGAGAGAAAAAGCATGCCTCCCCTTTGCTTCCCCAGCCGCCCTGCCAGGAGCCGCACAATATGTGTGAAAGAGCCGCATGTGGCTCCCGAGCCACAGGTTGGCCACCCCTGTCGTATGCTCTTGAAACACAAACATTGGGGTCACCCCTGCGTTTTATAATACGAACGTCGGAGGTGTAAAAACGATTTCACCAAAAAACCATCGGAATGTTGCACGTTCCACCCTTTTTTCCTCTCTGAAAACCTTGCGATAAGAAGCTAAGCGGCGTAGTGAATGGGCTTTATGAATCTTTTTATTTTAAAAAAAGCAGAGATGGCATTTAGGAATTAGGAGATGTTCAAAGGGACTGAAAAGTCTTGAATCCCTTTTAATTAGTAATGGGAGTGAATATCGCTGAGTTTCAAGAGAAGGAACGGCAGATTGTGGCGGCGCTTTTCTGTCTTCAGTGCCGGGCCTTTCTGTGCGTTCCGGGTCCCATCCCCCCCACCCACCCCCCGCCTTGAGTATATGTTTTATTATAGAATACAACATTAAAGCTTTTCTAAAGCCGTTATTAGCTCACAGATGGCTGCAAAAATCTTTTTAAACGTGACGACGGAGGAAAACACTGGCAAGCTTTTCAAGTTGTACTTTGGCAGAGTATTACCCACCAAAATCTTAAAGTACCCCCCTCCCAAGTATCATCAGAGCTTAACTCTTTTCTCTTAATTTTTAAAAGCGAGATTATCCCAGAAGAAATTGCATTTTGGGGGGGATTCGTAGGCCTCACATCAGGACAGGATCCGTAGTCCCTCCATAGTTCAAACTGAAGTGTTGTGTGAGTGGGAGCAGAACAGAGAGTCGTTGTGGGGGAAGCTGTGTGGCTATTTCCCATAAATCAAATGTGGGGGAGGGCCGAGTCCAACTGTAAAATGTACGTCAGGAGTCCGCAATGTGGCGTCGTGGTTGCCATGGGGCCCAACAACACCTTTCCTGCCACCCGACAAAGGATTTTAGAAAGTGGATGGGGCTTTTGCCCAGCAAGACTTCTGATAGCCCATCGGAGATTTGATAGGCTGGGCAGATTTTTTAAAAATGTCGTTTGGGCGGCAGTTTCCCACAGAGTGCTCTGACCTGGATAGCCCAGTCTCGCCCGATCTCATTGGAACTTGGAAGCTAAGCAGAGTCGACCCTGGGTAGTGTTTGGATGGGAGACCGCCAAGGAATGCCAGGGTTGCGAAGTGGAGGCAGGCCTCAGCAAACCGCCTCTGGACGTCTCTCGAGAACCCTGCAGGGTCACCATAAGTCTACTGTGACTTGACGGCATTTTCCACCACTGCCGCAGCACGAGGATCTATGCTATGATGGAAGCTAAGATTTGGGAGCCATTTTGTGACTCGCTATGCCTCCTGCAGTTGGCATAGTGGTCAATAGCAGCGGGCTCTAATCTGGAGAACCGGGTTTGATTCCCCGCTGCTCCACATGAAGCCAGCTCTGAAGGAACTTATGACTGGCCCAAAGTCACCCCAGCTGCTGTATACAAGCTCACAAATACATCCATCAACCTATCTAAATTTAACATGGCCGGTGCTGGCCCCTAGATGAGAGAAGAACATTTGTAGCCTGGTTTTTTTGGTTTATTTGTTTACATCATTTATACACCTCCTTTCTCCCCAGTGAGGACCTAAAGCAACATCCTTCTCTTCTTCTCCTCTTCTTTATCCTCACGATAATCCTGTAAGGTAGGCTGGACTGAGAGCATGTGACTGGCCCAAGGTCACCGAGCAAACTTCCATGGCAGAATGGGAATTTGAACTCAAGGCTCCCAAAGCCTAGTCCCACCCCCTGGCTGCCACACCACACTGAAAACAAAAGGGTAGGTGGTTGCCAGAAGTGACCTTTCTGTGTCACTTTCTCTTGGTTTCTCTTCTACCCCACAACAGCAGTGTTCAACTGCTGCCTGCTAGTTAGGGTTGCCAATCTCCAGACAGCACCTGGAGATCTCCTGCTATTACGATTGACTTCCAAACTACAGGGATCAGTTCCCCTGGAGAAAATGGCTGCTTTGGAGGTGGGGGGGCAGTCTCTATGGTATTATACCCTGCTGAGGTCCCTCCCCAAGCCCCTCGCTCCCCAGGTCCCACCTCCCCAAAATCTCCAGGTAGTTACTAGCCCAGATCTGGCAACCAGTTCTCCCTCTAAGCTGAGTCAGTGTCAGCTAGCTCACAGTTTTTTAGCCTCCGGATCACACATTTTTGTCATAGCTCGAGAAGGATGGCTCCAGAGCAAACTCATTTATACAGTGGCCAAATCGCTGGCTCATAACTTTAATGTCAGTAGCTCACAAAGCAGAAATTTTTGCTCACAAGGCTCCACAGCTTAGAGGGAGCATTCTTGACAACCCCAAGTAGCACAGTTATCACATGTAGCCAACCACTCTGTGTGCGCACATCTCTGGATTACGGCTGTCTCGTTTCTCCTTCCGGGCTGAAATCCCTTCCCCTTTCCAGCATCTGAAATGTAGTCAGAACTGTTATCCTGCCCTGCACAATATAATTTGATTCGCCTCCCTGGTCTTAACATTGGACGAGAACCCCCTCTCTATAGATATATATTCATGCTTTAATACAATCTGGCACATAATTACAAACTACTCACCGATAATCTCAGCCATGGAACTCTCTGAAATTAGACGGCGCTTTAGCCCGGGATGCCTGCTGCAAGAACTAAGAGGAGATGGATGATAATTATTCCACTCGTGAGATCTCTCCCCTGCCCCACACCACCTTCTCGTCTAGGGTGCTGTTCTCCACACCGCCAAAGGTCCACATAGCTTTAGCCCCTCTCCTGCCCCCTTGCTGGCCTCCAGACACACACAAATTATCCCTGTACGTTTTCATCACTGTACAAACTCCCCATAATCACTTTTGACAGATGGAGAAAGAGAGACATCCTGAACCACACCAAAGCAAGACGGTTTGCTTTGAGGTGGGAGGAATGACCATATTTCATTGAAGTTGGTAATACAGCCACTGGCAACAGGGCCACAGGGAATGGGGTCCCCTTCTTGTGGCAGCCCACCTACGGCAGCCAGTCTGGTGTGGTGGTTAAGAGCGACGGATTCTAATCTGGGAGAACCTGGGACTTCCCCTGTGCAAAAAAATGTCGTCTTACTGAGCCGTGACTGCTCCATCGAGGGTTTCCCTCCAATTCCCCTTCTTGATCTGCTTATGAGGATATATATTGAGCCATATTCTGTGTTATGAGTCTCTATATGAGCTTGTATATTGGTCCATCTGGCTCCCGATTGCCTCTGGTTGTTGGCAGTGACTCTCCAGGGTCTTATAGAGAGAAGGTTTCTTCTCTCCTAGCCGCTGCCTGCAGTCAGATTTAAATGCGACGGACACATTTCCCCCGTGTGACTTTGCACAAGCTCGGGGTCTTAACTTAGCTGTCTCAACCGGTGCAAAATAGCGATGCACGTACCTAGCTTGCACACCAGCGGTCCAGAGCCCCACCAGGCGTTGTGTTGGTGTGCAAACTCAGCATGCGTTAGAGTCTCGGAACTGGTTCTCATCCAGCTCAAATGAGCCACACCCAGGGAGGAAAAGTTGAAGGCCGAAGGGAAAAGAGAAAGACTCAACAAGAGATGGGCGGACTCCGTCAAGGAAGCCAACGGCCTCCAGTTTGCAAGACCTGAGCAAGCCTGTGAATGAGAGGATCTCTTGTGTGTGTGGCTGTGCTAAGTGCTGTTAAATTGTTTCTGAATTATGGCAACCCTCTGAATTAATGACCTCCAAAGAGTCCTCTCTGTTCACAGCCTTGCTAAGGTCTCGCAAACTGAGGGCTCCTTGCTTTCTTCATTGAGTCAATGTGCCTCCTGTTGGGTCTTCCTCTTTCCCTGCTGCCTTCAACTTTTCCTAGCATTATTGTCTTTTCCAGTGAGTCTTGTCTTCTCATCATGTGACCCAAGTACGGGAGCCTCAGTTTAGTCATTTTAGCTTCTAGGGAGAGTTTGGGCTCAGTTTGATCTAGAACCAACTGATTTGTCTTTTTGGTGATCCACAGGATCCATAAAGCTCTTCAGCAACACCACGTTTCAAAGGAATCCACTTTCTTCCCGTCAGCTTCCTTCATTGTCCAACTTTCACTCCCGTACACACTGAATACTATGGCACAAATTAACGTCATCTTTGTCGCCAGCAACTCATCTTTACCGCTAAGGATCTTTCCTAGCTCCTTCGTGGCTGCCCTCCCCAGTCTCAATCTCCTGGTTTCTTGGTTGCAGTCTCCCTTTGGGTTGATGATGAGCAAGTTTTGGCAGCCAGTTAATTCATAAAGTGGCCATAAGTTGGAAACAACTTGATGGAACGTAACACAAACACATAGCAAACCTCATTTGCATCCCATTTAAATGGGTCTTGAGATTTTTAACTCAAGATGTTGGGGACAGAACTGGGGACTGCATGAAAAGTGTGTCTGTGATAGCTGAGCCACAGCCCCTATGTATTTAGTATGTGTGACAACCAGAGGGACCTGCGATACTCGGGGGGGGGGAGTACCTCATGGCTGAGGAGGAAGCGGCCACAGGTAAGTTTCCCCCCCAGGCACCAGCGGCAAGGCCTGGATGTCTCCCAGCCACTGGGCCTGCCACTGATTTTTCCCCGCCCCCCTGGGCTCCGGCAATGAGGCCTGGACGCCTCCCAGCCACCAGGCCCACCGCCAATCTTCCCCCACCCCCCTGGGCTCCGGCAATGAGGCCTGGATGCCTCCCAGCCACTGGGCCCACCGCTGATCTTCCCCCGCCCCCCAGGGCTCTGGCGGGGAGGCCTGGACACCTCCCAGCTGCCGGGCCTGCCACAGAGTTCCCAGAGCATTCTCTTTGCATGTGCAGGGAACACTGTTTTACTTTTGGGGGGATTTAAATATCCCTGTATAGTTTTTTAAAGTTTTCAGATTTTTCTGCACACCTGGGGAGTCCCCCAAGTGTGCAGGAAAATTTCTCTGCCCCCCAAGTGCCCTCGATGTGCAGATTTAGATATCTGCATGCACAGGGGGCACTTGGCTATTAGTATATAGATTTTCCCCCAGACAGATTTCTGGTTAGTTATTCCATCACGTATGCTAGCACTTATAGATGACAAACCTTACTTTAGTTATTTGTAGCTGAACAAGACACATTTGATGGAAAACTATTTCTGCATCAAACAAGCAAATAAATCTTGGGTTTAGGTTTGTGTGTGTGTGTGTGTATGAGGGAAAATTACTTTACAAAATATCTAGGAACCTTTGTGTTTCAAAATCAAGCTATTTATTTATTCAACTATAATACCATGTGTCAGCCATGTCTGGTAATATCTTCTGTCATATAAAAGCAAACAAAGTCATGTTAGATTAATGGCTAGAGATGGGCAAAAACCGTGTTTTTGTGGTTCAGTTCATGGCTGAACCCTGAACCCATATGAACTCGGAGGTTGGTTTGCAAACCGACTTGGTTCATATTTGTGAGCCATTCAAAGTTTTAACCCCTGCTTTCTGCTCCCTGTGGCTTTTTGCAGAGAGCAAAAAGCAGGGGTTTTAAACAGCTGAGAGGCAGGGACTTCTGTTCAGCTATTTGGTTTAAATGGCTCAGAGCCCTTTAAACCCTGCTTTCTGCTCCCTGCAAAAAGCCATAGGGTTCCAAACAGGTGAGCAGAAGGGAGCTCCCCACTGCTCAGCTGTTTTTCGTGAAGAACAAAAAGCAGAGGTAAACCTCTTCATGAACTGCCTCAAACCACCACAAACTGGACCAAAATTCATGGAACTTTGTGGCAGTTCTTCCATTCGTGAACATTGCTTTGCGAACCACAAACTAGCCCAAATTCGTGATGAACTTTACTCCATCAGCCAGTTCGGGCCCATCCCTATTAAGGACTTGTCTGAGATCATATGACTGACTGGCTAGAATTCCATGCCCCTTTGGTTTTAGAAACACGACCCTGAATCTTAAACAGCATTTGAATTAAAGCACCTACACTTTGGACATGGCTAAGAAAGTTCATGATGTTATTTCGGATTTTGCTGCTTCAGTGTCTTTCATTTTGAGGGTCTACTGTGAATGCTTATTTGAAAATTATCTCATGCATCTCATGAAATTTATTGAGACTGAATGGAATCTGGGGGGATTATAAATCTGAAGGTCACTTAGCAAACCTTTGCTGCTTGATCCTGCACCTTCGTGGTAGGCCCATGGCACAAGATTGCAGCTACCACACGTCCAGAACAGAAGCTAGAAGTTTGTGTTGATGGGATCACAGATGCTTGGCAGGGGAGGAGCTTTGTATGTCTGTGCAAAACAGCATCGTACAGTCGTACATCGTACATCCTTTAACTCTGTGTTTAAGTTCCTGAAAACAGTGCTAAGTGTTAGAAAAGAGCAAGCGTCCAGTAGCACTTTAAAGACTAACCAAATTTGTGGCAGGGTGGGAGCTTTCTTGAGTTGCGGCTCACTTCTTCAGGTTGCTGAAGGACTCACGAAAGCCCCTCCCCTGCCACAAATTTGGTTAATCTTTAAGGTACTGGACGCTTGCTCTTTCCTAAAGCTACAGACAGCCAAGCATGGCTACCCGTCTTGAAAGTGAGTAGTGACTCCCGAAAGCTCATACCCTGACACAAATTTTGTTAGATTTTATGGTGCTGCTGGACTCTTTCTCTTTTCTACTGCTACAGACAGACTAACACGGCCACCCATCGTGATCTATCTAGCGCTGAGTGAGCCAGCTCTATAAGAGGTATCTACAAGACTTGTTGGTTCTAATGGGAATAGTTAGCTTTGGATTCTGAAAGTCTTGGAGATCTGGGGGCGGAAAAGATGGAGTCTGGGGATGGGGTATATCAGCAGGATATGATGCCATAGAGTCCACTCTCCAAAGCTGCTATTTCCTTCAGGGCAACTGATCTCTGTAGTTTGGTGATCAGTTGTAATTCTGAGAGATCTCTAGACTCCACTTGGAGATTAGCATGGCTATTTCCAGGGGCGGATCTACTATGAAACCAATGACACTTCAGCTTCAGGGACCCTAATCCTGGAGGGGCTCTGAAGCAATTTTTTTTTTTGATGCATGAATTTTCCAACAAAATTGATGGGAGTTCTTAAAAGTGTTTGTTATTAAAATAAGGCTACTTGAGTGACAGAAACATAAGCCAATGGGTTGAAGTACTTAATATTGACCTTAGAATATGCTCCAATACCCATTTCACATGGCCTCAAAATGTCCCTGGTTCTTGGGGGCTTGCAGCTCCCAGACCCCCACCTGCAGGGGCTCACTGAACTCACCAGAATCTATTCATCGCCTACATTTTGGCTCCTGGATCCTCGGATCCTTCATTGGTGTATGGCTTAATAGTGCTACAGCTCAGCCCTTAGCCAATCAGAAACATACGAAGACATCTGAATTCTCAGTTCGGGCTCTTTGGACCTTGTTGGATGTTGCTGTGTTGTTGCTGGTTGAGAAGGGGCCCTGGTAACAGTTCAAGCTTCAGGCCCCCCAAAATATACTTGATACATGAGCTAGCAACTGGAAGAGGTGGCAACCACCAGCTAACTTCCTGTGTTGGGCTCCTGTAATGAAGCACTGTGGGAAGCCTGTCTGACTCAGTTAAGAGGTGACTATCCCACCTGTGGTAGGGCCATACCACTTTGGGCCTGTGTAATGTAGTATGCTCTGTGTAGCAACCAGCCTGCCATGTGCTCCTAGGTAATGGCGCCCGCCGCATGGCCAGAGCACATGGTCAGGCAGAGAGGGGAGCTTGAATCTGGAGGAACAATAGACGTCCGGATTCAAAGCCTCCACCATTGTGGGACCTGGGTTCTCCCTGAGGAGCCAATGCAATCAAAGGCTCCTCCAGGGAACCTATGACAAACATGTGCATATGTTGAGCCCCTATCAGGTCTTTTGAGTGCGGCCGGAGGTGTGTCTCCGGCCAGCATATAATGAGGGCCCTGGAGCCCTGGAAGCATGCTTGATGTGACCATCTACTGGGCATGCTGAATCACTCAATAAAGGCTTCATGATTTCACTGTTCCTGGTCTCCCGAGTCCAGTACTCTTCAGCCTGGCTGTATTTCCTTCTGGCGGGACCAATCATGCCGTGCAGCTGATGCCCAGACCGCCTCCGCCCCATGTTTTACAAAAGAGCATCACGTCCAGGCTGAAGGGTGTTAAATGCAACAGCTTTATGGGGAACAACTTTAGGGGAGGTATCACGGCATTTAAAGCTTATTTTAGGAATTAATGCATTCAATTAGAAAACGACTGCCGATGGCACTCCAGCTGCCTTGGGCGCTGTTTGTTTCTGGAGAGAGGGTGAAATAGAATTTCTTAAAAATGATGCACCCATCGAATGCCTTTGCGCTCCACACTAGGAGCTGGAGATGGGATTACTGCTTAATGGGCGACTGGCTCAAATCCTGTCCCTCCCTGGGAAGAAAAAGGGATGGAACCCTCCTCCTTTCTAAAATGGAAACTAAGAATGCGGGGAGGGGGCCTGGAACATTCATAAGGGGGGCAAGGCACCTCCCCTCGACTTCTGCCTCCTCGTTGCCCCATGGTCATCTTGGCAACTTCCAAGGGGGGCCTGATGCTTTTTTGGAAACAGGCGTAGCCAGAAAATTTTGTTTGGTGGGGTATGGGGAAATCAGGGGGACACCCTGGGCTCAGGGCGGCTTACATAATTGGTCTATAATGACCGTTAAATACACATAAAACCAGTTTAAAATGTCAGATACAATAAAAACATCAAAGCGCTAGTGCTGATACAATAAATTACATAAGATGGTGTGGTGGAATTACCCTACTGCCAGTTTGCCACTCAATGATCTTTCTGGACACAGTGGTAGAAGCCAGATGTTAGGGCTACAGGCTGGGCTCGTTGGTAGCAGGGGGGACGGCTCCTAGTTAAAAGCCTGGTGGAAGAGCAGAACTACAAGAGGTCCCACAGGGCCCGGATCTCCTCCGGAAGCTCGTTCCACCAGTACGGAGCCGCCACTGAGAAAGCCCTGGCCCTAGTGGTGGCAAGCCTGGTGTCCTTGGGGCCCGGAAGGGTCAATTGGTTCTGGGACCCTGACCTCAGTGCTCTCTGGGGTACATATGGGGAAAGGTGGTCCCTCAGGTATGTCAGACCCTGGCCATATAGGGCTTCAAAGATAGGCCGGGGAGGGGGGGAATCTTTGACTCTCTCTATTTTGCATTTTGCTATCTATCTATCTATCTATCTATCTATCTATCTATCTATCTATCTATCTATCTATCTATCTATCTTTCTTTGCAAATTAAAAAAACCATTTATTTTTCGGCCTGAAAAAAGAAAAAAAAATGAAAATGAAACTTCCCTTACTGTTCCTGCTGTTTTTTGGAACATTCATATGCATCTTTTTTTTTAAATCGATTTAAAAAAAAAAAAAACAACCTTCCCCCAGATTAAAAAAAATTCTGAGGGGGCAGTGCTCATGTGGGAGGGGCATTGCCCCCAAATGCCCCCCGCAGCTATGGGCCTGCCTGGAAATACAATTGATTGCCAGACTACAAAGATGGAGAAAATGAAGAGTAGACTGTATAACATCATACCTCTCTGGTGTCTCTCCCTTCCCGAAACCCTGCTCTCTCCAGGCTCCATCCCCCCAAATCTCCAGGAATTTCTCACGCCAGGGCTGGCAACCCTATCCCATGGCCAAATGCATCCGTTTTCACTTTGTAGCTCTTCGGATGACAGGCAAGCATCCATTCCCTTGCACAAGCAAGAGATGAATGGTTCAGGTCATGCCGGAGGGAACATCAGCCGAGGACACAAACCATTTCTGTGGTGCTTCTTCCCGGGGAGAGTTCATCGCGGTGTCGTGCTGTTCAAAGGCAGCCTGCGTCAGCACCTCCCTCTGAAGTTTTGTCTGGTTGAGACGGCAGGTGAAGAAGAAGCGGCTGGCCCTTTTGGACTTCAGATGCTGGTGGAGAGATTACAAACGCAGCCAGGCCTCCTGAGCCACCTGACTTCTGCTGTTATCTTCAAAGGATGATAGGCAGGGGAGGGAATGTATCAGTCCCTTGGAGGGGGGGGGTTGGTTGGTGTCGGGGCTCAAATGGACTGGAGTTTCTCTCTGCCCCCTAGACAGTCCCTTTGCAGGGCCAGCCAAAGGATTTTGGATGCCCTCAGCTAGGGATCTCAACCTTTTTGAATTTGAGGGCACCCATGGAATTCTGACACTGTGTCGTGGGCGCAGGCACAAAATGGCTGCCGCAGGAGGCGAAGCCAGCCACAAAATGGCCGCCGCAGCTTACCTTCAGGCACACAGTAAAGATCCTTGGGCTGTGGAGTCAATCAAATCTCCAGGGGCCAATCAGAAGTCTTGCTGGGCAAAAGCCTCACCTGGCCCCGTCTACTTTCTATAACACTCTGTGGACACCAGGAAAGATGTCAGTGGGTGCCATAGTTGGGGACCCATGTCCTAGGCATGACTTTACAATGACCACCCTGCACCATGAGGAAACCAATGCCTGCCCTCCTGAGCCCCCCCCCCCCCGGGTCTGGGGCTGTGGGTTTCCGTGCCTTCCTTTGGGGTGGAGTGGGAGGCAAATGGCTCTGGAAAAGAAGAAGAAAAAGAAGAGGAGGAGGAGATTGGATTTATACCCTGCCCTTCACTTCCCGAGGGAGTCTCCGAGCGGCTTACAATCTCCTTTCCCTTCCCCTCCCCACAACAGACACCCTGTGAAGTAGGTGGGGCTGAGAGAGCTCTGACAGAAACTGCTCTTGAGAGAACAGCTCTGAAATAACTTGTGACTGACCCAAGGTCACACCAGCAGACTGACCCAAGGCCACACCAGCAGGTTGCCAGGCCCAGCAGGGGATGGGAGAGTAGGTTTGCCAGATCCAGATAAGGAAACTCCTGGAGATCTGGGGGTGGTGCCTGGGGAGGACAGGGACCTCAGTGTGGTACATTGTTGTAGAGTCCACCCTCCAGAGCATCCATTTTTCTCCAGGGGAACTGATCTCTGTAGTCTGCAGTTGAGGTATGATTCCGGGGATCCCCAGGTCCCACCTGGAGGCTGGCATCTCTCCTTGAGGGAACAAAAAGGTCTTCACTCGCTGGTGGAAGATGGCAACAAAAGGATCCAGATGGAGAGGGCGCCCAAAGCAGGACCTCCAAAGAGGACCGTAATGGTTGGGTTGGTTCATAAGGGAATAGGCGGTCCTTGCAGTATGTTGCTCCCAAACCATACAGGGCTCTAAAGGTCAATACCAGCAACCTTGAATTGTGCCTGGAAACAATTTGGGAGCCAGTACAGATGGGCCAAGAGACCAGAGTCCTTGAGACCCACTCCAGTCAACACCCTTTCTGCAAACTTCTGCACCAACTGAAGCTCCCTGAACATGTCTCAAGGGTAGCCCCATGTAGTGAGCACTGCAGTAATCTAATCTAGATGTCACCAGGGCATGCATCACCATGGCCCTCAGTGAACACCCTAATTCACTGACATGACTTACCTTGTTATTTATTCATTCACGCAAATTCATAGGATCATAGAACCATAGAGTTGGAATAGGGCTGCCAAGTCAGCCCGGGGGGCAGGGGATCCCCTGCTACAGGGGTTCCCGAACCGCCGGCCAGCATTCGGCCGGCGGGGGAAACCCCACCCCAGAAGTCGTCCAGCCTGGACGACCTCCCTCACATAATGACGTCACCCGGAAGTGACACCATCACGTTGGGGGTGTTGCCAGGGTGACGCTCTGGCAATCACCCCAAAACTCTATGATACCATAGAGTTTTGGGGCGATTGCCAGAGCGTCGCGCTGGTAACGCCCCCAACGTGATGGCGTCACTTCCGGTGACACCGCCCGGCCAGCAGAGCTTCCCCCCCCCCCCCCCGCCGGTAAGTTTTATACACTTGGCAACCCTAAGTTGGAAGGAGCCATACAGACCATCTAGCCCAACCCCCTGCCCAATGCGGAACCAGCCTAGAGCATCTCTGACAAATATTTGACCAGCCTCCTCTTGAAAGCTGCCAGTGAAGGGGAGCTCACCTCCTCCCTAGGCAGCTGATTCCACCTTTGAACCACTCTGACTGTGGAAAAGCTTTTCCTGATATCCAGCCGATACCCTTCTGTGTGTAATTTAAACCGGTCCTCTCCTCTACCGCCAACTGGAACCGCTCCCTGCCCTCCTGCAAATGACAGCCTTTCAAATATCTAAAGAGAGCCATCATGTCCCCCTTCAGCCTCCTCTTCCCCAGACTAAACATTCTCACGGCCCTTCGCTGTTCCTCGTAGGGCTCGGTTTCCAGGCCCCTGATCACCTTCGTCACTCTCTTCTGCACCCTCTCGATTTTGTCCACATGTTATTTTCATTTATGTTATTTTCATTTATTTCAGTCTATTTTCATTTTATTTATGCTGTTTTATTCATTCATCCAAATTCCAGTTATTTATAGTCCGCCGTTCTGGCTTGGACTCAAGGTGGATGGCACAGAGTTAGTCGATACAATCGACCAGATGGGACCATCAATAAACAATCCGATAGGATTAGGGTTATGGAACCAACCAAAAGTCTAAAAACCGTAGCAAAGCATAAACATTAACACGTCCCACTAAATAATGCAAAAATTACATAGAGGAGGAGATGAGATTTATACCTTGCCCTTCACTGAGAGTCTCAGAGCTGCTTACAAATTCCTTCCCCTCCCCGCAACAGACGCCCTGTGAGGTAGGTGGGGCTGAGAAAGCTCCTTCAAAAACTGGTGACAGAACTTGTGACTGACCCAAAGTCACCCAGCTGGCTCCATGTGGTTCTCCCAGATTAGAGTCCACGCACTTAACCACGACACCAAATTGGTAGGATCCTGTTTTCAGCAAGCTAAACACAGTAGTATGGACAACAGTCCCTCCTAAATGACCCAAGTAACTTGTTTTCTTAATTTTCTTTCTTTCTTTAGACTTTTGTTCTTGGGAATGCTCTAGGACATGATATACGAGTTCATTGCATTCTGGGAAATAGCCTTTAAAAGTAAGGAAAGAAAGATCTCTGGGCTGAGAGAGGGCATTGCAAATTCCAGTTTTGTCTGCTGTTCGAGTAATCCAAATTAAGAACATACGAATGTCACAGAAGCCATGTTGGATCAGGCCAATGGCCCATCCAGTCCAACACTCTGTGCCACACAGTGGCCAAAACCTAGGTGTCATCAGGAGGTCCAGCAGTGGGCCAAGAACTCTAGAGGCCCTCCCACTGTTGCCCGCCAAGCACCACGAATACTTAGCATCACTGCCCCAGACACAAGAACATAAGAGAAGCCATGTTGGATCAGGCCAATGGCCCATCCAGCCCAATACTCTGTGTCACACAGTGGCCGAAACCCAGGTGCCATCAGGAGGTCCACCAGTGGAGCCAGGACTCCAGAAGCCCTCCCACTGTTGCCCCCCAAGCACCAAGAATACAGAGCATCACTGCCCCAAACAGAGTGTTCCATCTATACCTTGTAGCTAATAGCCACTGATGGACTCTGCTCTATATGTTTATCCAATCCCCTTTTGAAGCTGTCTATGCTTATAGCTGCCACCACTTCCCGTGTCAGTGAATTCCATGTGTTAATTCCTCTTCAGGTGGAGAAGTAAGAAATTGCTGGAGGAAGCCCCACGCGGAGGATTCCTCGCTTGCAAAAAAGAGGAGGGACAGGTTCATCAAATGCAGCGTGTTTCCTTGGAACGAACAACACGTCTTTCTGCGTGAGCCTGCTAAGGAACGGGATGTGTCTTCCCGCAGACGGGAAAGTGAGAGTTCGCCCTCCTTCTTCGGAGAGTCTCTACAGGCCATCGACCTGTATGTGCCTCTCATTTTCTCCCGGGCAACGGCTGCCCACCTAAACGTCTGCTGCGAGAGCCTGCCGAATTCTATTTATGAAGTCCTTTGATGGTTAAGAGTCAGCTGTACAGTAAATGTATTATTATCTTATTAGTCATGCAGCCTAATTATCTCGACTCGAGAGCGGCATATGAAAACAGAAACCCGAAGCGGTTGATCAAGGGCTGTTAGAGGAGGAACACCTCATTATCCCAATAAAAGGGCCCGTCTCTACGGCCTCCTCTTTTCTGCAGCTGGCAATGGAGGGAAAGGCCTGCTCCTCTCGGAGACTGGGACCCAGAAAGATAGGTAGGGTTGCCAGGTCTCCCCGGGGGGGTGGGGAAACCCCTGCTCAATGGGTCCGTTACCCACTGGCCCGTATTGGGCCACCAGGGGGGAGCCCCACTCCCAAACTGCCGAAATCGTGGAGACGTGCCCGGCGTGATGACATCACCCAGAGGTGACGTCATCGCATCAGGCACGTTGTGGGGGGACGCTCTATCATTAGAGGGAAAACTCTATGGTTTCCCCTCAGACGATATTGGTCCTGCCCCCAATGTGCCTGACACGATGACATCACTTCCGGGTGATGTTATTGTGCTGTGTGCGCGTTGTGCACACGCCAAGGAACTCCCGGAGACAGCCAAGACTCTCCCCGCTACAGATACGGTAGGACTTGGCAACCCTAACGATAGGACTTCCGGGCGGTGGCTAGAGATCTCCCACTATTTCAACTCATGGGCGTAGAGTATGGGGGGGCTCGAGCCACCCCCGAAATTTCCCGGGGAGAGCTCAGCCACCCCTGGGAAAACAGAGCGCCTGCTGCCGTGCCTCACCGGGTCCTTCCAAGGCCCAGCCATCACTGCTGGAGAGGGAGAGGGAAGGGGTGGCCGGGGGGGGAGGGAGGCACCGGCGGCAGCAGCAGCAGCTGGCGGGCCTCGGAAGGGCCCAGGGAGGTGCGGTGGTTTCCCGTGGGGGGGGGGGAGAACATCGTGCACGCTAAGGAGCCCCCCCCCGGAATTTCCAAAAGTCTACGCCCCTGTTTCAACTGATCTCTGGGCGAGAGAGATCAGTTCCCCTGGAGAAGGTGGACCGTAATGGCATTGTACCCCACGGAAGTCCCTCCCCTCCTCAAACTCCGCCCTCCTCAGGCTCACAGGGAAGCTGGTGGGAAAGGCTGTTCTGGGTCCTTCAGCCACCACTTCAGGAGGAAGAAGAAGAAGAGGAGGAGGAGGAGGAGGAAGAAAAGATTGGATTTATACCCCGCCCTTCACTACCCAAAGGAGTCTCAGAGCTCCTTGAAGGATAAACGTATAATTAGGTCATTAATTAAATCAGCCCGCCAATAAAAATGCCTTTGCCTGCCACCTAAATGTCATTTCTGTATTATTTAGTTAGTTAATTTTGAACTTGTCCTTCCTCCAAGAAGCCCAGGGCAACGTACGGTTCCGTTTTATCCTTACCCTGTGAGGCAAAGTGCAGCTGAGGGAAGGGGACCAAGCCCAAGGTCACTCAGCAAACTTCATGGCAAAATGGGGGGTGGGTGGGGGTTAGTTTTCATTTTTAAAATTTATTTTACCTATCTCCCGCCTTTCTTTCCAAGGGGACCCAAAGCGGCTTATGCCATTCTCCTGTCCTTCATTTCCCCCCTCACAACAGCCCTGTGAGGTAAGTGAGGCTGAAAGTGTGTGACTGGCCCAAAGTCACAAAGCAAGCTTCCATGGCAGAGGGGGGGATTCGAAACTGTGTTTCCCAGATTTTAGTCTGACGCTTTTTAACCACTACACCAGGCCTCCCAGACCCTTAAGGTTGCCAATCTCCAGGCAGTGACTGGAGATCTTAGATTTCAACTCCTCTCCAGGCAACAAAGATCAGTTCACCTGGAGAGCCAGTTTGGTGCAGTGGTTAAGTGCGCAGACTCCAGTCTGGGAGAACCGGGTTTGATTCCCAACTCCTCCTTTTGCAGCTGCTGGATGACCTTGGGCAAGCCATAGCTCTGGCACAGCTGTTCTTGAAAAAGAGCAGTTTCTGTCAGCGCTCTCTCAGCCCCACCTACCTCATGGGGTGTCTGTTGTGGGGAGGGGAAGGGAAAGGAGTTTGTAAGCCGCTCTGAGACTCCCTTGGGTAGTGAAGGGGGGGGGGGGATAAATCCAGTCTCTTATCTCCTTCTCTGGAGAAAATGGCTGCTTTGGAGGGCGGACTGTATGGCATTGTGCCTCATTGAAGTCCCTCCCCTCACCAAACTCCGCCCTCCTCAGGCTCCACCCCTCAAATCTCCAGGTATTTCCCAACTCAGAGCTGGTAACCAGGCTAACCACTCCACCATCCTGGTGCTCACTAGGGAGCTGCCAGCAGATTTAATGAGGGACAGAATTCCGAAGCCATGGGGCCAGAACATTGAAGGCCCTGCGCTGGAACACTGCTACTTTCACCTCAGAAGGGATAAAGAGGGCCTCAGAGGGAGACTGAACTGAGTGGGCACGGCTGCTAGGAGGCAAGAGGCAGTCTTCCAGGTAATTGCTCAGTGGAAGCAAAAGGCACAAACTGCCATTATCACTGGCCATTGGCGCTAAGAAATAGCACTTAGAAACCATTCCAATGGATTGGCCTCCTACTCACGCTGGCCTAAACATGGTTTCCCAGAAAGGGTTGCCAACTCTGGGTTGAGAAATTCCTGGAGATTTGGGGGCCAGGCCTGGGGAGGGTGGAGGTTGGGGAGAGGAAGGAGCTGAGCGGGGGTGTGGTGCCGTAGAGTGGCCCCTCCTAAGCAGCCATTTTCTTCAGGGGAGATCAGTTGTAATTCCAGGAATTCCCCAGGCTCTACCTGGAGGCTGGCAACCGTACAAAGTTCCACATGCCACAGCAGTCTTGCTTTGGCCCAATCTGCCTTTGCTATGTAAAGCTCTTCCGTGCCACTGTGGTGCCGGCTTCTAAGTCACGTTAGTGGATTTGATGAAAGTTAATATGAGAAACGGCCACATTGCTGGTTAAATGAATTAACTATATAGAAATTTCAACCCCACACACTTTGACAAAGTTTGTGAACGGAACGAGACTTGATACACATGGTCCGTTGTGTTGATGGTGTCATTGTGAATGATTTTTGAGAGACTGATTTGCTTCAAGTAAACTGGATATTGGATGAGAGCTTAAAAGTCTTTGGCTATTTTCCTTTGGCATAATACATTATGGTTGTTCTGCTTATTCCCATCTACCTGGAGGTTGGCAGCTGTACAAAGTTCCACATGCCACAGTCAGTGTTCCCCCTAAGCTGAGTTAGTGTGAGCTAGCTCACAGTTTTCTAGCTTCTGGCTCACCCATTTGTGTCTTAGCTCAGGAGGGATGGCTCCAGAGCAGACCGATTTACGCAGTTGCCAAATCCGTTCGCTCACAGCTTTAATGCCAGTAGTAGCTCACAAAGTGGAATTTTTGCTCACAAGACTCCACAGCTTAGAGGGAGCATTGGCCACAGTGGTCTTGCTTCGGCCTAATCTGCATTTGCTGTGTAAAGCTGTTCCATGCTGCTGTGGCGCCGGCTTCCCATTTGGCTCAGGATAAAGCTCTCCTCTGTTTGCACCAGGACACAAGTTGTTTAGGGAGAGGGTGCACGAGGGGGGGGGGCATACTTCCAAAACACTCCTCCCCCTTCCCCGATATGATCACAGAAAAATGTTCTCTGGCTGCTTTTAAACGCAGACGAGTGGACTTTCAGCTAACTTGTTTCCTTTGTGACAATTTGCGTATCTCCTTAGAAAAGATGGGGGGGGGGGGGAGAATTCGGCTCCAGTTGTCTGGTTTTTTTGCTCACAGCGGCTCGAGGGTGGGGAGGAGCAATTGTAGCACCTTAAAACCAAATCCAGATAAGGCAGTGAGACACTGTAGTGACCTCGGAGTCACCACGAAATGGTAATAAGATGATGCAGACAGCCGATGCCGAGATGAAACAATAGGAGAGTGGATGCAGCATGAAATGCAGACAGAAATTTGTGAGACGATGTGAGATCGTTAGCACAATGATGGGAAATACCAATGCAGATTGGACCTTTGTGGGAATCTGGCAACGGAGGAATCCACTGCCCTTTGGGATCCTTTGAAAGTGCCATCAGTGCATGCGCAAAAAAACATACCTCGAACTGCGGAATCCAAACAGCTTGGCTCCCTCTCCCTTGCTCTTCCCTAACTGATCTCCCTCCTTCTTGATTCTGCACCCATCCGTTTCCTCACAGTTTTTCCACAGCCACGTCGGGAGGTTACTCTCCCTCTATACTGTGTGCCGGTTTTATGCTACCTTTTGCATAGATTTATGGCCGTTTAGGGGTGACTTCGCAACCAGTACAGTGTTGCCTGTGGGTATCTGAATATGGTTTTGAGCAGTGTTCCCTCTAAGCTGAGTTAGTGTGAGCTAGCTCACAGTTTTTTAGCCTCCAGCGCACACATCTCTGCCTTCGCTCAGGAAGGATGGCTCCAGAGCAAACTGATTTATGCAGTAGCCAAATTGCTTGCTCACGACTTTAATGCCAGTAGCTCACAAAATAGAATTTTTGCTCACAAGACGCCACAGCTTAGAGGGAGCATTGGTTTTGAGCAGCACCTTTTCCTTCCTCCACTTCTGATTCTAAGGGAACAATAAGTAGACAACTTGTCAGGGCTTCATTGATCTCCGTCAGTTCCCCCACCCCTATTTCCCCCTCTGTATTTATTACCTTGCCATGAATTACTTGGCTCAGGCGGCTAATGACTGCTGAGGCAAGTAGTGACACAGGACAATCTGCATACCAGATTGAATGAAAACAGATCTTTCGAGGCAAGGGGGAACCAGGTCGAATGCTGAGAAAATGGGGAGCGAATGCCAGATGCAGAACGGATGGAGGATGTCTTTGGCTGTGGTCACACGGTCATTTTGATTGGGTTTCACCGCTGTTCTCTCTCGCATTTAAAATTGCTGATCAGACGCCTGCATCCGTCTCCCGTGCCTAAGTGGGCTCACTCGCGCAATCCTCCCAGTTCCCTAGCAAGTTTTCCTACCCCTGGAAAATCAAATACTTTCTGGGTACTTGCACTTTGAATCTGCGATTTCGCCGATCTGGACAGCCATCTCTTGCAATGATCACGATTAGGTCATCTGAACGTCCTTCTCGCGATGTCCCCCCCCCCTCAAGCGTCTATCATTGTGTGCATGAGCAATTCTGCACTGAATAAATTCAATGTACAAATATTCAAGTGCACATCCAGATTCCAGTGCTTGGTTGTACGTCACCAGTTAATTTTGCTTGCTGTTGGGGGGGGGGGGGACCTGCAAAAACAAGGGAGTACGACGAGTCCCAGTGGGAGCAGTGATTCGACCATGTGCATATGCGCATGCGCAAAGCCATTAAAAAAAACATGCTGTGCTGCCACTTGGGTGCCTCGTTGCGCGATGCTGCAAGCGGTTCAGGGAGGAATGTGGGATCATCCCAACCCGGAAAAAAAATATCCCTGATCAAATCGATAGGGGGAACAAACCAGGATAAGCTTGCCGTGTGCCCACAGCCTTTGTCTCCCAGCTCTTGGCTTGGCACAAGGGAGACAGCTTCCGGTCCCTTGCTCTCAGCCAATGCACCGATGACTTTGACAGCACTGGGAAGGCATCAGCAATGTGCTGCCTGGCTTAACCTGAGCCTGCATTTCGGTGCGCTGCTTGAAGGAGGGACACAAGAAGATGATTGTCATAGAGCTGCATGGATAATGTCTGCTGGACTGGCATCAGTGTTTGGGCTCAGGTGCACATCGGCAGGGCAATCAGTTGAAAGCCTCTATCTCAGAGCTGGTTTAAATTAAAAGCGCAAGAGGTGGCAGGAGGAAGGGAAGCGGCCTGCGGAATTGCAAAGGCTTGAACAAGGCAGAGGCAAAGGGTGGAATCTCCCCTCCCCACCATGTTGTGTGTGTGTGTGTGTGTGTGAGAGAGAGAGAGAGAGAGAGAGCCAGTTTGGTGTAGTGGTTAGGAGCGCGGACTCTAATCTGGGAGAAAAGGGTTTGATTCCCCACTCCTCCGCATGCAGCTGCTGGTGTGACCTTGAGTCAGTCACACGTTCTCTCAGAGCTGTTCTCTCAAGAGCAGTCCTCAAAAGAGCTCTCTCAGCCCCACCTTCCTCACAGGGTGTCTGTTGTGGGGAGGGGAAGGGAAGGGGATTGTGAGCCACTCTAAGACTTCGAGTGAAGGGTGGGATATAAATCCAATCTCCTCCTCCTCCTCTCCTTCTTCCATTTATTGTTTTATTGTACTTAATATTTATATCACACTTTTCTCCCCAGTAGGGGCCTAAAACACCTTTCAGCCTCATTATCCCCTCCTCCATTTTATTTTCACAACAAAAACCCTTCCGTGAAGCTGGTTTCGGAGGGCAGCCATGTTGGTTGGCAGTTAGGGTTGCCAGCTCCCCACCCCCCACCTCGAAAGCAGGGGATCTCCAGGCCCCAACTCCTGCTGCCAATCAGCTGGCTGGGGGGGGGGGACAACAACGACTTGTCAGCAACAAGAGGGAGGCCCAGGCACCATTGCTGGCAATGTGGCAATGTTACTTCCTGCACACACAGGAAGTGAAGTCATCATGTTGGTGCTGTCACAGCAACACTCTGGTATTTGGGCAAAAACTCCATGGTGTCGCCGCGACAGCACAATGAGATTACATCAGTTCCAGTACATACTGGAAGTGACGTCGCCACATCATCAGCGACCTCGCGTGGGCCTGCCTCCCTCTCTTCTAGCCCCACCCCCAGTTGCCAGGAGGGACCTGGCAACCCTATCTGTGGTCGAACAACAGATTCAAGCCCAGTAGTACCTTAGAGACCAACAAGAGATCCTCGAATTACGGCACAGCCACATTGGGTTGCCAGCCTCCAGGTGGGGCCTGGGGATCTCCCGCTTTTACAACTGATCTCCAGCTGACAGAGATCAACTCCCCTGGAGAAAATGGCTGCTTTGAAGGGTGGACTCTGTGGCATTGCACCATGCTGAGGCCCCTCCCCTCCCCAAACCCCACCTTCTCCTGGCTCCACCCCCAAAGTCCCCAGGTATTTTCCAAGCAAGACCTGGCAACCCTAAAGCCACACAGAGCTCTCTCCCCTCCCCAGGCACCCCCCCCCTCCAAATCTACAGGAATTTCCAGAGCTGGAATCATTATCCTTATTCATGGAAGCACCAGCAGTGCAACCTGATGACGGAGGAGGAGGAGGAAGAGGAGGACGAGGAGACTAGATTTATACCCTGGCTTTCACTCAGAGTATCAGAACAGTTTACAATCTCCTTCTCTTCCCCTCCCCACAACAGACACCCTGTGAGGTAGGTGGGGCTGAGAGAGCTCTTTCAAGGACTTTTCTTGAGAGAACAGCTCTGAGAGAACTTGTGACTGACCCAAGGTCACGCCAGCAGCTGCATGTGGAGGAGTGGGGAATCAAACCCAGTTCTCACAGATTAGAGTCCATGCCCCTAACCGCTACACCAAACTGGCTCTCTCTAGCGCAATGCCAGTCTTAGCCCACTGATCACAGTGTGTTTCGACTGGAATCGCTCTGCAGCAGCCTACACTGCAAATTAACCAGTTCAAGCCTCTTGGGGGGGAGGGGGCGTCGACCTTCCCTTCTGATCCCTGTAATTAATTTAGAATCAAGCCTCCTTCCTGAACGTGGCAGAGCATTGTTTCAAATATGCAGAGGGGAAGTAATTACGCGGAGATCTTTCTGTTTCGTGTGCCAAATGGGTATCAAGCAAATTGCAAAATGCGCCTTCTGACAAATGCCCCATTATGCTTAGGGGTTGAAGACATGACTCTGCTGCGTCCCCGAGACCTGTTGCCTGTCTCTAACCAGTGCTTAACTAAGGCCTTTTCTCTCCTGGCCTTCTAGATAAGTCCCTGAGTGCCTGGCATGTATCTCTCAGCAGTACCTCTCTTCCTATACCCAAAATTAGGCAGTGACTGCCTGGAGATCTCCTGGAATCACAACTGATCTCCAGGTTACAGTGATCAGTTTCCCTGGAGAAAATGGCTGCTTTGGAGGGTGGACTCTATGGCATTATCCCCCACGCAGGTCTCTCCCCTCCCCAACTCTGCCCTCCCCAGGCTCCACCCCCCAAATCTTCAGGAGTTTCACAGTCCAGAGATGGCAACCCTACCTAAAATGGAGGCGATGGTGATCTATATCCCCAACATGTTTACGTGACAACAATTAATAAGACAGTATGCTTCTCTGCTTATGAACCATAATTTCGGGGCTGGTTGTGGTGGCAATTTCAGGAGTACCCGCGAGGTAGCAAATTTCCAGGATGCCAATCTCTAGGTGGTGGCTGGAGATCTCCTGGGGTTATAACTGATCTCCAGGTGGCAGAGATCAGCTCCCCTGAACAAAATGGCCACTCTGGAAGGTAGACTCTATGGCTTTGTACCCCACTGAAGTGCTGCCCCTTCCCAAACCCCACCCTCCTCAGGCTCCACCCCCCAAATTTCCTAGTATTTCCCAACCTGGCAACCTGATACATTTCCCCTAGGAAGTGACGTTTGTGTGTGTGATTTATTTTTTAGATTCCCAGTGTTAACAGAGAGAATAATGTAACCATGACATTTTCCCACCCCTGTGGTTCCACTCCCCCCCCCCACCGCCTTTTTGTGCTGAGAGAACATTATAGGACACACTTTGCCCAAAAAATCCCCCCCCCCCTTCCAATACTCTCTGCAGGCCTGAGATAATGATTGTCTGAGGGATCCTGAGCAATTGGGTAGAATTCGAGAGAGGCTAATTCAATTATTTGGAAACTTTGCATGAGTGCCAGGGGTCTTGTGCAGAAGAAATCAGCCTGGCTTTCCCCCTTTCTTGGGGGGCTTCAGGAGGAAATGGGGGTGGGGGCGGATTTTGGGGCAGGAGGGAGGTAGTGAGTGTAATGAACTCAACAAGTTCCCCGTGGCTTATTCCGAGCTAGGCCACGGATGGCACACTTTGCATTATTAACATCCCAGATGGGCTAACCGTCTGACATTCGACACCTTGTAAGAAAAAAAAGTTAGGCTCAGCTTCATACTAACTACATCCTTTTTGCGAATCTGTGCCAGAGGAAGAGGAGGGAAGGCGAAGGGCGATTTGCGCAGGAAAGGAGACAGCAGAGCACAGGCTTAGAGAAACGGGCCTTCAGATATTGCACAGGAAGATCTTTCTAAATGTCTCCTAGAGCAATCTCAGCCCCGCCTACCTCACAGGGTGTCTGTTGTGGGGAGGGGAAGGGAAAGGAGTTTGTAAGCTGCTCTGAGACTCCAAGTGGTGGGGTATAAGTCCAATCGTGTAAGCCGCTCTGGGCCTGCTAACGCGGGGAGAGCGGCCTATAAATCGAATAATAAATAAATAAATAAATCTCTTCTCTCTCTTCTTCTCTTCTGATGGCTGATTCAGGGCCCCGAAATCGGGGGGAAACCCTGTCCCCACTGGGGGGGGGGGTGGGATGGCAACCTGATTTCCTGTCCGCTTTCTTCATGGTCCAACTTTCACACGCATACATAGTAACGGGGAATACCTTGGCATGAATTACCTTGAACGTGGACGCTGGTGACACATCCTTAAACTTAAGGATCTTTTCTAGCTCCTTCACGGTGGCTATTTCCAGTCTCAGTCTCTCCCTTTTTGGTTGACGACTGAGAAGACACGGCAGAGACACATTCAAGGTTAAGAAAGGAACAGAAAGAAATGAGGGGAACCTGCTCATCCCTGTGTCCAACACTGAAAAATATCCATTATACAGTACAGACAGCAGCTGTCCTAGTCACGTGATGATAGGGTTGCCAAATCTGTGATGGAAAATACCTGGAGACTTTGGGGGTGGATCCAGAAGAGGGCAGGGTTTGGGGAGGGGAGGGGCCTCAGCATGGTACAATGCCATAGAGTCCACCCTCCAAAGCAGCCATTTTCTCCAGGGGAGCTGATCTCTGTTAGCTGGAGATCAGTTATAAAAGCGGGAGATCCCCTGGCCCCACCTGGAGGCTGGCAACCCTACGTGATGAAACCTGACTTTTTGAAAAAGAAAAAAAAAATCATCCCGGTAGACATTATGCGCAAATGGAAGGGAATAAAATAAAACAGTTTCTTCCAGGCTACTGGTTTGCCAAACAGCTCTATTTTCCTCCTCGAAGCGAGACTGCGAAATGAAAGTGTTTCGGAATTCAAAGCAGGGATTGGTTGCCCCCTCTTGCCCTGTTTTCTTTCCCTCCGCCACGTATTTTAGGGCTTTGGGGACTTGTTAAGGAAAAGATCAAACATAGCCCATGTTTAAATGCATGATACATGTATTTACCTCAGAGGGGTATTGAAGATTAATTAATCACTGATTGGAAACCACTTTGAAGATGAAAAGCCCTACGTACCCAGTCAAGATGGTAAATATTTTTCTGTTGTCTGCTACAGACAGATTTCTCTCTTTTTTCCCCCAGTGGTAACTTTTATTGGCTAATATTGTTTATTTTGGTTCATTCTGAGGGTGGAGATGATTGGAAGTTATGTGGTGGCTGCTTAATAAACTTGTTGCATGGCTAACTGGGCCTTATCCGAATCTGGAAGCTAAGCAGGGTCGGTCTTGGCTAATATATGGATGGGAGACCTCCAAGGAATACTGGGGTTGTAACACAGAGGCAGGCAACGGCAAACCACCTCTGAAGACTCTTGCCTTGAAAAGAAGAAGAGGAGGAGGAGGAGGAGAAGATTGGATTTATATGCCGCCCTTCACTACCCAAATGAGTCTCAGAGCGGTTTACAATCTCCTTTCCCTTCCCTTCCCCACAACAGACACCTTGTGAGGTAGGTGGGGCTGAGAGAGCTCTCTCGAGAACTGCCCTTGAGAGAACAGCTCTGAAAGACTGACCCAAGGTCACACCAGCAGCTGCATGTGGAGGAGTGGGGAATCAAACCCGGTTCTCCCAGATTAGAGTCCGGGCTCCTAACCACTACACCAAACTGGGATTGCCATAAATCAGCTGTGACTCGGAGGCAAAACACACACACACAGCAGATATAACTCATGGGCTGTTTGTCATCCAAGTCTTGCCTGGTACTTTGCCGGTGTTATACGGTCACCCCCTTTCCTTCCGCCCACCCCCCCCCGGACAAATCACAGCTGGCTCACGGTAACTCCCATAGGGGTTTCAAGGCAACCTCCAGGTGAGGCCTGTAAATTGTCCTCATGTTCTGTGGTGGAAGGATTCCCCTCCTTGAATCCTGTGACACACAACAGGGCTGAAGGGGAAAGATGGGCGGGGGAAGCCATGCCTGATTTTGGCTTCTCCTTCATTGGTGGATTTAAAGACCGTCTGTCTCTGGGTTGTAGTCTGACAGCATGACGCCCACGTTCAGAGGCAGTCGGCCTCTCCTGCACATTCTAACATTGGTTGGGATGGACCTCGCCGCAGCAAGCTCGTTTCTTGAACACACATTCATTCCTATTCCTTTAGCACATCTGGAAAAAGAAGACTCAACAGTGTTCATGTTTGCCTCCGTTTGCTGTTAAAGGCACAGCGAGAGGCGCCATTGCCAGAGTGGGCAACCCTCAAAACACAGAAAGCATTCTTGATTTCGGTATTCACAAGCCGAAATCACATGGATTTTCCTCAGCCTTTCAGTTCATTACTCTGTGTCAGGGCTAACCATTCTATCCATTAACCAGACCACAGGGTGAGGGGGTGGGTAATGGGCCAGGCTACGTGTACCGGGGGGGGGGGCCTCCTTCCCGATACGCAATTCCTTGAAAAGTCAATCGAAAAACAATTTAATGCACTTAAGGCCTTTTTACTGCCTTGTTGGAAAAGGAAGAGAAAGAGAGAGAGAGAGAGAGAGAGAAATAATCTCACAGAATCTGTTTGTTTCGACCATCTGTGCTGATAGCAAAACAATTTCCGAGGCCCCGTTGAAATGCTCGCCTACCTGTTTATTCGTTTTTAATAACAGTAATGGCTGGCTTTGAAAGGAGGGAGGCAGTGAGGGGGAGGACGCAATCACACCTGTTCCCCCAGCTCTCCCCAGCTGCTTGTTATATTGGGGGAATTAGAACGGGGGACAGCGTTCATTTGGGCAAAATCATCCGATCGAGGGGTGACGCCCTGAACGGCTGCAAAACCTCCTGTACGGTTTGGGTGAGCCAGGATGTTACAGAATCTAGTCAGGATGTTACAGAATCTAGTAGAGAGGTCAATACCTTAAACCTAGGAATCCTCAAACTCAGAATGAATTTTCCATCAATGAAGGGAAGACTCTCGGAGTGATTTTGCAAGAATCATGTTAGGGCACAATACGCTCGGTGAAACATAGGTCCGAAAATCAACTGATGGATTGAGCTGCGGACAATGTGGAGGGTGACTAGATCTTCTCCTTGTAGGGGTGCCAGACTTCAGGTGGGACTTGGGGATTCCCTGGAATTATAGCTCATCTCCAGACCAGGCCTATTACCTGGATTTTGTGGCTTGTGGGGCAATTTTTTTTCTGGGAGATCTCCAGGCCCCAACTGGAGGCTGGCAACCTGACCCTGAACATGGCGATTCCCCTCAGTCACCAGGGCTAGTAGCCACTAACAGACCTCTCCTCCATGAATCCGTCTAAATCCATTTTTAAAGCTGTTTATTCCTGCGGCCATCGCGACATCCTCTAGCGGAATGCATAAAATGGAGCTTGAATAACCGGGGTGGGGATGGCGGAGAGTCTACCTTCTCAGGCTGAACAAGACTGATTCAAAACAAGTGACAGCTTGCCCCTCTTATTTGAATTCCTAAAATACACCACCAGCTCGCGAAAATAAATCACTCGCATCCACACAGGGCGGCAGGAGACGTTCTCGACCCTTTTTGTGCCCAGCGAAGGATTAATACATCTGTTTGATAAAATAATAGAGTCATTAATACACGGATGCCGCATATTTCCTTGGGTGTCAAAACTATTCAGGAGAGATATGGCTTGGAAGGATGAGTTTGACAAAGGATGATTTACCAAAGAAAGGAACTTTTAATTAGAAGTCTTGAAAGGTCACTGAGTCCTACCATCAGATAACGGGTGAGATTAAGAAGCAGATGGCAAATGTCTCTGAGGGGAACTGGTGCAGCGGTCCAGAAAATGGGGAAGGGGGGGGGGGAGAATATGCTAACAGCATAAAACTGAATGATTAGGGGGAAAGTTGCATTATTCCTGAGGTTGATGTTGGACAGAGATGAATAGTGCCAGTGTGGCAGAATGTGCCAGATTCTGAAGCTGGGCAAAAAGGCAGGTTCAAATTCCTGCTTCTTTAGCGAAACGTGCTGCTCATCTTGGTTTACTTCGAAGGGTTGTTGTTATCGATATATTTAGTCCAGTTTTTAATCCCATCCTCTCTTTTTAGAGTTGCCAACTCTGGCTTGGGAAGGGCCTGAAGATTTGGGGGTGGAGCCAGGGGAGGGCGGGGTTTGGGGAAGGAAGGGACCTTTCTGGGGTACACCCCCCAAAGCCGCCATTTTCTCCAGGGGAACAGATCTCTGTTGTCTGGAGAGATGTTGTAATTCTGGGAGGTCCCCAGCCGCCACCTGGAGTTTGGCAACCTTATATCAGGCCAAGCCCAGCAACCGGCATGAGGACTGGGGGGTGGGGACATGGGAGGGTGGGTGTGACATCAGTGATGTCACCACATCACTTCTGGGTAGAACCTGGAAGTGGCAAAGGATGGCTCTAGTAACTGCCAGAAAGCCTAGTGTAAAGCCATAGAGTTTCTGGAAATTCCTAGAGCTACCTTGTGTCACTTCTGGGTTTTACCAGGAAGTGACACACTGATGTTGTTGTTGTTTTTTTAGCTATCCCACTGCCCCTTGAAGCAGCAATGGGTTAAGGGGGCTTGCCAGCTGGACAGAGGCCTGACAAGTTGGATCGCCAACCCCAAGTATGGAAATACCTGGAGATTTGAGGGTGGAGACTGGGAGAATGAGGTGTAGGGAGGGGAGGGACCTAGGTATGGTATAATGCCATGCAGTCCACCTTCCAAAGCAGCCCTTTTCTTCAGGAAAAGGGGAACAAATGTTTCAAATAAATAATGAATGAATCAGCGATGTATGTAGTCTGGAGATCAGTTGTAATTCCAGGGGAACTCCAGCCCCCATCTGGAGGCTGGCAACTGTACTGGCAATGAGCTCAGAAGATTTATCATTCCCCCCCACGCACATGCATGCCTTCAAACTCTCAACAGCCCTTCTAATGAGGGTTGCCAGCTCTGGGTTGGGAAATACCTGGAGATTTTTGGGTAAGAGCCTGAGAAGGGCAGGGTTTGGGGAGGGGAGAGACTTCAGTGGAGTATAATGCCATATAGTCCACTTTCCAAAGCGGCCATTTTCTCCAGAGGAACTGCTCTCTCTCGCCTGGAGATCAGTTGTAATCCCAGGAGGAAGAAGAATAAGAAGAAGAAGAAGAAGAGATTGGATTTATATCCCACCCTTCACTCACTTAAGAGTCTCAGAGCGGCTTACAAACTCCTTTCCCCTCCCCTCCCCAAAACAGACACCCTGTGAGGTAGGTGGGGCTGAGAGAGCTCTTTCCCAACCTGTCCTTGAGGGAACAGCTGGTACAGAGCTATGGCTTGCCCAAGGTCATCCAGCCAGGTGCAAGTGGAGGAGTGGGAATCAAACCTGGTTCTCCCAGATTAGAGTCCGCGCACTTAACCACTACACCAGACAGGAGGAGGAGAAGATGAAGAAGAAGAGGAGGAGGAGGAGATTGGATTTATACCCCGCCCTTCACTTGGAGTCTCAGAGCGGCTTACAAACTCCTTTCCTTTCTCCTCCCCACAACAGACACCCTGTCAGGTAGGTGGGGCTGAGAGCTGTCGGAGCTGTTCTCTCAGGAACAGTTCTCAAAAGAGCTCTCTTTTGAGAACTGCTCCTGAGAGAACAGCTCTGACAGAACTATGGCTTGCCCAAGGTCATCCAGCAGCTGCAAGTGGAGGCGTGCGGAATCAAACCGGGTTCTCCCAGATTAGAGTCCGCACACTTAACCACTACACCAAACTGGCTCCAGCCAGCCTCTGCTACTGCCGCCTTTCCTTCTCCCCCTCCATTCCTCTGCAAACCGTAACACCGGCAGTTAATCTAAGCCACATTCTGGGTTCCAGTTTAGAGGTCATGACTTTTTCCGATGGGAGCGGCTCTTTCCCGCATTCTCTCTCCTGCTGAGGGTAGCCCGAATGAAAGGCCACAGCGGTGATTACTTTCTGGCCGATCCACCGCTTTTCAAATATGTTTATAGATGGAACTTCCTGACAGCAGCCCCAAAATTACATTATGCGGAAACCTGAGATGGGTTCAGAAGAAAATCTGCAGGTATTTCATACAAAGGGCTTTTCTTTGTGATGTCTGTACTAATATGCTTCGGGGTAAATTACGCTCTTCAAGAGTCCGGTTCTGAAGGGCTTGGCAGGACTGTGAAAGGTTTTCTCATTTAATAGACCTACCAAGATTTGAAAATATGAAAGGGATAATTGTTTTGGGGTGGCTGTGTGTGAAGCTGCTTAACGTAACGATCAGATGCCTGCCCTGCAAAAATACTGGCTCCCAAAAGAAGTCTGGGCACACTTTATTAGGTGAGCAGTGTGGAACACGTAAATCCTCTAAATTCACACCTATGAACATGGCTCTAGTCTGAGATGCAATCCACTGCTTCTTTATTTATTTATTTTAATTTTAGATATTTGCAAGCAGGGACCCCACGAGACTTGTGGATAGGAATCTCACCCCCTCCACCTCCACGGCACTGTCCCTGGACCCACCACCTACCTTTGATTCCGGCCGCAGCAGCGGCGTTTGGGAGTTGTGACTGAACTCAGAACAGTTCCTGATATCCACCACCACTAGCTCTGCAGAAGCAAGGTGAGGGCGTTGTCTGCGCATGTACAGAGAGTGCTCTTTCATTTGGGGGAGAATTTAAAAAAAAACCCAATATATTTTTTTAAAAGATTTCAGATTTTTCTGCAAACCTGGGGGGTCCCTCAAGTTTTCAGGAAAATCTGCTTGGTGTCAGTATGACCCAATCCACAGACTTAGATGTCCACGGATGGGACCACTAGTCACTATTAGATACAGGGCTATTTTTGGGCAGGAATGCAGTGGCAGCTGGCTTCTGAGTTGGCCATGCCTACAGCCTCCTACCCCCCGGGTTCCCCAAGTGCCTCACAAGCTGCGGGGCACCTGGGGAAGCCAAGCTGATCCAGGGAGGGAAGGCAGTTTAAACTGCCTCCCCTTCTCGGGTTCCCCAGGCGCCCCGCAGCTGTGGGGCGCCTGGGGAAGCCAATCCAGAAATTGCCTTCCTTCCTTCGGGTTCCCCATGTGTCCCACAAGCCGCGGGGCACCTGGGGAAACCAATCCTGGGAGGGAGCTGCACTATCAGGGGTGTGGCCTAATATGCTAGTGAGTTCCTGCTGTTGGGTGTGGCCTATTATGCTAATGAGTTCCTGCTGGGCTTTTTCTACAACCCCCCCCCCCCGATTAGATATATAGATACCCTGCTTTCTTCCCCAGTAAGGACCCCAAACTACTGACACCTAGAGCTAGCGGGCTGAGACTGGAAACCAGCAGGACAGCTGGGGGAGGTGCATGTGACATAAAACCCGACACAAAACCAGAAGTGACAAAGGGTAGCTCTAGGAATTGGGAGAAACTATATGGTAAAATCAGGGCTCATTTCGTAGCAGGAGCTCCTTTGCATATTAGGCCACACCCCCTAATGTAGCCAATCCTCCAAGAGTTTACAGAGCTCTTCTTACAGGGGCTACTGTAAGCTCATGGAGGATTGGCTACATTAGGGGTGTGTGGCCTAATATGCAAAGGAGCTCCTGCTACGAAATGCACCCTGGGTAAAACCATAGTATGGTGAAGCTCTATGGTAAAACCATACTCTATGGTAAAAAAATAAGAGTTCCCGGCAATTCCTAGAGCTACCCCATGTCGCTTCCTGGTTTTACCCAGAAGTGACGTCAGCACCACCATTTTTATATTTACTAAGAGCATGTGACTGTTCTAAGGTCGCCCAGCAAACTTCCATGGCAGAGCGGGGATTCGAACCTGGGTCTCCCAAATCCTAGCCCAACACTTAACCACAACACCACAATGACTTATATGGATGAGAGGGACTGGATAGAGCTGCTGTTGCTGCTGCTTTGAGCCATTCAGAATACGGCGCCAGTCCGAAAACATTAGTCGTTTGCTATGGTTCGCGGCCCCAAAACTGCAGTCGCTGGCTACGAATGCTAGATGCGGAAAAATATATATAGATAACCTTATAAATACAGCACTTAGCCATATACCTCAAGTGCATTCATAGATGTGCACTTTAAAATATGGGCATATAAAAACTTCAGGAGCCCCATAAAAGATGGCAGAGTTTGCGGCCTGCCATCCAATTGCTGCCGTCTTCCCCCGACCCCCTCCCTTATCGCTCACCATTCCTGGTGCTGGCGCACATTTATTTGAGGTGGCATTTTAAGACTGTCTTTAAAACTCTGCTGAGCGTGCGGCAGGGACAATCTGCGCAATAATACGAATAATAAAAACTGAAAAAGAGTTTCTCTGTCAAGCATGAAATGTCTCTGCCTGTCTCTCTCTCAGGTATTTGGGTCTTCCCCTGCCCCGGTTAGTTTTAGCTTTGCCAAAAGCAAGGCTGAGCAGGTCAACTTGCCTCTCTGCTGGATAAATCTGTTGACTGCAGGGGTCATTTCGTAGAAAAAGAGGTGCAGGAGCTCATTAGCATAACTTATTTGCATATGCCACACACCCTTACATCACCGGAAGTGTGTCAGAAGGCAACACCCACCACTCAGGCTCCACCCCAAAAACCTCCAGGTCTTTCCCAACTCAGAGCTGGCGAGCCAGCTTTTTACACTTTGACTAAAGACACTTTACTAAAGACACCTTTGCTCTTGCAGGGAAGCTCCCCTACAACAAGCATGAAAATACAGATCCAGTTAGTATGCTTTTGCTTTTCTCCACAGCGCATCACTATATGTGCCCACTCCTGGGCTTGTTACTCCCAGAACGGTGTTCCTGCGCGTTCCTGCGCATTCCTGCTCAAAATGACCCTTGAGTCGGAATTATACCCTGTACTGCACTAACGCAGCTCGCTGTGTATTAAACTGTATCCTCTTTCTCCACCTGTTCATGCAGAAGCCTGTGAGCGATTCCTCATTGGGCAAGAAGCATCCAGGTCGCTGTGGCAATGACCTACCTGCCTTCCTATCTGTCTCTGATGAAGAGAGCTTTGATTCTAGGAAGTCTGTATTGTTTTGTTAGTCTCGAAGGTGCTCCTGGAATAAAATCTGTTTGCTCTGGATGTTGAGGTTGTCTGCCTCTTCGGTTAGAAAAGGCAGCTGACCCTGGCTGGTTAGCATGTTGAACTAAGAATAGGGACACCCTGACTCAAGAAGAGGAAGAGGAAGAAGAAGAAGACGAAGAGGAGGAGGAGGAGGAGACTGGATTGATACCCTGTCCTTCACTCGGAGTCTCAGAGTGGCTTAAAAACTCCTTCCCCGCCCCACAACAGACACCCTGTGAGGTAGGTGGGGCTGAGAGAGCTCTCTCAAGGACTGCCCTTGAGAGAACAGCTCTGAAGGAATTTATGACTGACCCAAGGTCACACCAGGAATCAAACCCAGTTCTCCCAGATTAGAGTCCGCACTCTTAACCACTACACCAAACTGGCTCTCAAGTCCCATTTCAGCCATGTGGTGGGTGACCTGGGGCCATGCACACTCTCAGCCTACCTCACAAGGTTGTTGTGAGAATAACTCCCCAAGCTCCTTGGAGAGAAGGAGCGACCAAAATGTGATGGAGCGATACCGCGACATAACATTAGTGCTGCAGCACACCCCATGGCTCTTAAAATGATGTGCTAAGTGTATCATTTTATGCCGGAGAGATAGGAGGGTTCCAGTGTTACTGGGGTTGTTACACGCTTTTGGTCACGTTGGCAGTTTTGGAGAACTTTCTGCTTCTAGAGAACAAGGGTTTCAGCCAAGAGGGTTCAGGAGAAGTGAGCTAGACTGTTTGTTCTTCATTATTTTTTTTATCCCAAGGTAACCCTCCCTTTATTTCTCAGTCAAATTTCCTTTATAATCAAACAAACAAGAGAGACCATGTGCTGCTTTTACTCTGCTGTGCATTTTTAGTGCTCTGCTATTTCTTCCCAACAGTCACCATAAGTCAAAAGCAACTGACCTGGAGGGGAAAAGATGTCCTGACCCTTTAATAGAGTTGTAATGGTGTCTTGTTTCCTAGGAGATGCTCCCTCCATACCTTGGAAGCTTCCGCTGCCCAGTTCCACCCATTAAGCCTCCCTTAAAGGGACAGGACCCCCCCCCATTTCCCAGGCCTGTAAGAAACCCTGCCCTTTAGGTAGGCCAGAGTACAAATAATTACTGTGAATCAGTATGGGATTGGGTACACTGGTGGTGGAAAGTGCCCTCAAGTCACAGCTGACCTACGGCGATCCTGTAGGGTTTTCAAGGCAAGAAATGTTGTTCAGGGGTGGTTTGCCATGTCCTGGCTTTGCCTCATGATCCTGGTATTCCTAGGAGGTCTCCCGTCCAAATACTGAGCAGGGCTGACCCTGCTTGGCTTCTGAGATTTGATGAGATCGGGCTAGCCTGGGCAAACCAGGCTGGAATGATAAATCGAGAGGGGTAGCCATGTCAGTCTGTCTTAGGGTTGCCAAGTGTATTAAACTTACCGGCTGGGGGGGGGGGAGCTCTGCTGGCCGGGAGCTTCACCGGAAGTGACGTCATTACGTGAGGGAGGTCGTCCAGGCTGGACGACCTCGGGGGTGGGGTTTCCCCCGCCGGCCGAATGCTGGCCGGCGGATCGGGAACCCCTGTAGCGGGGGATCCCCCGCCCCCCGGGCTGACTTGGCAGCCCTAGTCTGTCTGTAGCAGTAGAAAAGAGGAAGAGTTCGGTAGCACCTGAGAGACTAACCAGATTTGTGGCGGGGGAGGAGCTTCCGTGAGTCACTGTTGACTTCCAAGGCGGGTAGCCATGTCGGTCTGTCTGTAGTATTAGAAAAGAGCAAGAGTCCAGGAGCACCTTAAAGGCGAACAAAATTTGAGACGAGGGAGGAGCTTTTGCGAGTCAGAGCTCACTTCTTCAGATACAGCTAGAATGGGAGTCGACCTGTCCTATGTCCTGGAAAGTGGAGTGATATTCACGGAAGCTCCTCCCCGGCCACAAATTTTGTTAGTCTTGAAGTTGCTACTGGACTCTGGCTCTTTACTACTGCTTACAGGTCAGGGTGATCGGGCGCCTGAGCTTTGTTTCTTAGGCTTCTTTAAACCTTCCCGGCGTTTTGTTTTTTAATCCCCGCACAATGGAGAGAAAACCTGGCCCTGTTCACCCACTCTCTAACAGGCTTGACAGGCCAGCGGGGCCTGGAGGTCTCCTGGAATCTCAACTGATCTCCAGACTATAGAGATCGGTCTCCCCGAAGAAAATGGCTGCCTTTGGAGGGTGGATGCTATGGCATTATACTCCACTGAGGTGCCCTCTCTAAACTAGGGTTGCCAACCTCCAGGTGGTAGCTGGCGATCTGTTTGGTGTAGTGGTTAGGAGCGTGGACTCTAATCTAGGAGAACCGGGTTTGATTCCCCACTCCTCCACATGCAGCTGCTGGTGTGACCTTGGGCCAGCCACAGTTCTCCCAGAGCTGTTCTCTCTAGGGCAGTTCTCGAAGGAGCTCTCTCAGCCCCCCCTACCTCACAAGGTGTCTGTTGTGGGGAGGGGAAGGAGAGGAGATTGTAAGCCGCTCTGTGACTCCTTTGGGTTGTGAAGGGCAGGGTATAAATCCAACTCTGTCATCTGTCAGTCCCAGTTCTGTCAGAGCTCTCTCAGCCCCACCTACCTCACAGAGTGTCTGTTGTGGGGAGGGGAAGGAGATTGTAAGACGTTCTGAGACTCCCTCAGTTAGTGAAGGGCGGGGTATAAATCCAATCTCCTCCTCCCTTCTTCCTCCCTGATCCCTTTTAACTGGAGATGCCGGGGATCAAACCTGGGATGTCTTGCACCCCAAGCAGATGCTCTCCCTCTGAGCCACGATTCCTCCGCAGCTCAACCAGCTTTCCCACCAGTCTTTTACTAGCGGTGTCTTCAATAGCTGTGATTAAAACCCCCCAAAGCTGAAGGGGCCCCAGTTCTTTCTTTCCTTCCCGGGCATCTGGCAACCTGACTCTCATGCCACAGCCTCCATCCCCACCCCACCCCTTGTACAGATAAAAAGTTGTCCTTTCATATCAAAGCAAGGTCCCTTCCTTTCTGCACCACAGCCGGCCCCGCTGGCCTGTGGCATTCAATTAACAGAGTCACAAGCCCAAGCGCCAATTAGCGGAAAGTGCAACCGGGCCTTGGGCTGGAGACAATTGTCAGCGGGTGACCTTGCAAGCAGCTCTCATCCCTCCCTCTGGACAAGTCTACATTAATCCGCACGCTTCTCCCTCGCCTATGTCACGGGTGGCCTTTCATTTCCAGGGAGCCGCCGCCGAAGAACGGAATGAAGGGCGATGTGATCGTTGTAATTCTAGCATCACCTTGACTTCCTTATCAGACATTGGATTCCCTGTGGCACTTTCCTCTTGCCAGTGGTAACGACATACCCTTCCAAGGCCCACCGGGACCTGCTGTTGTCAGACACTGGTTCCCGGATTGCCAGCCTCCAGGTGGGGCCTGTAGATCTCCAGACAACAGAGATCTGTGCCCCCGAAAGGAAACGACAGCTTTGTAGGGTGGACGCTATGGCCTTCTGCACCACTGAGGTCCGATGCTCCCTCTAAGCTGCGGAGTCTCGTGAGCAAAAATTCTACTTGGTGAACTGCTGTGGCAAACTGATTTGTGCCACAGCCAAATCGCTCGCTCACCACTTTAATGCCAGCGGCTCACAAAGTTGAACTTTTGCTCACAAGACTCCACAGCTCAGAGGTCGCATTGGATGGCAGGGGTCGAATCTGGGACCTGATGCGGCCCAAGCGGATGCTCTAACCGCAGAACCGTGGCCCCCTCCCTCCGAACTTCTCCCAAAGGTGGCTTGCAACCGTGGCCGAGCTCCGGCCTCAGTCTCCCCTCAACCGTGCCCTTCTCCTTCTCCCAAAAGGAACTTTCCCCATCTGGGCTTTGAAGATCCGCTGAGCTTACCTGCCAATTTACAAGAGAAGCCTTTGAACCTTCCTTTTTTTTTTCTGGCCGCGTCGTTGTCCGCACCCCTTCTTCTCCTGGCACAGCTGAACCTCAGGGAACAAAGAGGCAGGCTTATGTCGAGGTGCCCCCCCAAGCAGCCCCCCTTTCCCTCCCTCTCCGTGAAGGGGCTTATTGATGGCATTTCGAGCACAAAAGGGCAGCTTGTCATCAGAAACAATGGCCCGGGCTCAAAAGAAAAACGTCTGGGGCCGTGCAGGCCTTTGAAGCGAGGTAGCAGAAATTGTCTGTAGTGATGCCGACAATGCAGACGTGTCCCCCCTCCTATCGGCCGGGCTTTTCCGCTCGGCTGTGAGTTCGGGGTTTGGTGTCTTCCTTCCCCCATCTGCTCACTCCAGTGAGGGCTGCGTTAAATAGAAATTTAAACCCTTGGGGTCAGGATAGGACCTGTGGGCCCAATGACATTAAACAGAAGGGGGCTCTGGAGAGATTTGTAATACCACCAGTTTGGTGTTGTGTTTAAGAGTGCAGACTTTAATCTGGGAGTACCCACTCCTTCACCTGCAGCCAGTTAGGTGACCTTGGGTCAGTCAGAGTTCTCTCAGAGCTGTTCTCTCAAGAGCAGTTCTCTCAGAGCTCTCTCAGCCCCACCTGATTCATAGGGTGTCTGTTGTGGGGAGGTGAAGGGAAGGAGATTGTAAGCTGCTCTGAGACTCCGAATGAAGGGCAGGGTATAAATCCAATATCCTCCTCCTCCTCCTCCTCCTCCTCTTCGTCTTCTTCTGAAAGTCGGGTTGCCAACTGGAGTTCTCCCACTGTTAAAACTGATCTCCAGGCAACAGAGATAATGTCTCTGGGAGAAAACGGCCATTTTGGAAGGCGGACTCTGTGGCATTATACCCCACTGAAGTCCCCTCTCTCCTCAAACCCTGCCCTCCTCAGGCTCCACCCCCCAAATCTCCAGGTATTTCCAGACCTGCAGCTGGCAACCCAAACTGGGAGACGGGAGGTTAGAATCATCCAGTGGATGGATTGTGTGTGTGTGTGTGTGTGTGTGTGTGTGAGTGTGTGACGCGTCATCAGTCTCAGCTGACTTACGTCAACCCCTGAGGGTGTTCAAGGCAAGAGCCTAATAGAGGTGGTTTGCCATTGCCTGCCTCTGTGTAGCTGCCCTGGATTTCCTTGGTGGTCTCCAGCGCTTCCTCTAAGCTGTAGAGCAAAAATTCTGCTTCGTGAGCTACCGGCATTAAAGTTGTGAGCGAGCAATTTGGCTGCTGCTTAAATTAGTTTGCTCGGGAGCCATCCTTCCTGAGCTGAGACAGAAGTGTGTGAGCCGGAGGTTAAAAAACTGTGAGCGAGCTCACACTAACCCAGTTTAGAGGGAACACTGGTCTCCCATCCAAATACTGACCATGGCCAACCCTGCTTAGCTTCCCAGATCTGTTTTTTAATTTTTTTTTTTTAATTGACAATATGTATTTAGGACAACCGACAAATACACAACCATAAAACATAGTACAAAAAGAAATGACATAACGAACAACTAAGACCATTGGAACAGAAAGTAAAGAAGGAATCCCAAACATCAGATCTTGCATCTTATAAACATCCTTAATATGGCATTTCAGGGAAGTACTTCAATTTTGGGGGGGACCCCTCTCACCTGCATCAGGTAGTTCAATATCATTGGCCAGCACGCTTCTACAAAATTCGAGGAAGGAGGATTATTTTCAGACTGATGCATCTTATATGTAATTCTCCCCATTATGTACATCTCCCAATTCTGATAAGATTGGGCTATTCTGGACCCCTGAACTTTTATTTATTTATTTGATTTATACATTGCCCTCCTGTAAACGGGCTCAGAGTGGTTTAACTGACCTAATGGTCTAACGGACCTTCCAGTGCTAAGGTTTTCTGATCCAGTGTGTTTTCTCTTCCTGATGCTCACAGAGATCTCGGGGGAGTTGTGTGTATGTGTGTGTGTGTGTGTGGGGGGGGGGGGTTCAGCTGTGCGTTGCTTGCTGCAACATGGGTGTTGCCGCCACCCCACGCCTCCGCCAGCAGCCTCCGAACCGGGTCCACTGGAGCGGGCCGCCGGCGACCTGAGTGTGAGAGGCGCAACGATTCCACTGTTCGCTCCCTAAACCACTTCCAGAGGCGTCTGTGGAAGGGGGGGGGAAACTACCCCTTTTTTCTTTAACAAGCAATTTTTCCAGGCTGGTAAGGGAGGCAGCTGTTGGTGGTTCACGGCTCACGTTTCCCCCAGAAAGTGCAACGTCTCAGCTGGACACCATGATGATAGATTTTATAGATTTTCCTCCCCCCCTTCGCAGCCCACGGACTGCCAGGCCGTTAAAACCGACAATAAGCCGCATTGCCTTAGTATATGGTTAACGTCTCCTCTAGCTAATCCCTTTGCCTTTGTTCTTTGAAAAATCTACTGAATAAGCCACTTGTTTCGCAGTGGCAGGGAAATAACACTTTGGGGGCCTCTTTTCCGCCTGTTTTATGTATAACAGAAGCACAGTATAGTATATACAGGACTCCGCCAGATGTTACCTCCCCCCCGCCTGCCTCTGGCTTTCCTTTGCTGGAGAAAGAAGTCAGGTTTGGAACTGCAGCCAAACTTGAGATGCATATAATGTGAGTCTGTTTCTGGGAAAGTCTTGTTATGACAGTGCAAGAGATTGACACTTAGAGGTAGAGTTATGTGCAGTTCTGTATTTCGGTAATGAAGAATAGCTGACTGCGATGTTGGGTCTTAGACTCCTGGAGGAGTCTGGGATAAATCCAAATGGGACTGCAGAGCTGGCAGAAAGCTCACGGCCCCCCCTGGCCTGGGGATGTTCCAACATCTGCATTCTCAACCTATTGCCTGCATGCCAGTTTATCTATTTAGACATTTAGAACTGACCATAGAGATCGGCAGAATTCCTAGAACGCCCCAGTAGGCCATGAGTCACCCAGAAATGACCTCAGGGCATTGGTGAGGCCATCTGCCCCATTTTGTCTCCTGCTGTCGAACTGATCAGTGCAGGCCTGTAGCCAGGATTTTTTTTATTTCGGGAGGCCTTTAAATAAGTCGGGGGCACCCCCACACATACACCCAAGCGACTCGCCTCTTGGGGGGAAAGCCAGCAGTCTTCTCCCAGCTCGGGCCAGGAAAGCCTGGACCCAGCGTGCTGTGTTGGGAGGCTTGGGTGTGAGAGTCCATAGAGTCAATCAACAACAAGTGTCCTGAATCAGGAAAGCTTTATTGAGAAAGGTCTGAGATGGTCATCTGCACGTCTTGTGTTAGTAATGGCGAGCACTCGTGGGTCCAAGATGGTTATACAGAATTCAAAAGGGACCCTGTATCAAAATGCAACCAATCAAGAAAAGAAATAAAAGGCACTTAAAATACTGGCTTTCTGTTCCCAGAGTATAGGTGGAAAGGTATAGGGCCAGACAGCAAAAGATGCAACAGCTGGCAAGCAGGTTCTCCGAGGTCGGAGGAGTGGACGGAGTGATAAGCGCGCCATGAGAACAAACGAGTAAAACATTCCACCGAGATGAAGCCTAACCCTGAAGAAACCACCTCCCGGGCAGGGGATGGCAGCATTAGCTGACACAGGGCTAGATGGGAAGCCTGGGGGGCCTTGGTGGTACGTCGGGGGGCCGGGCTATGTCTAATTGTTGGTCCACACCAGGCTATGGGCCTGGATCAGTGACGGGAAGGGGAGCATTGCGTTGAAAGTGGGGATCTAGATGTCCTGGGGTATAGTTCCCACTTTGGCATTAACTGAAGCCCCCCCCCCTCCCCCGACAAGTCTCGTTCTGCTTCGATCAGTTTGAAGGGCTCAGTGGTAGAGCATCTGCTTGGCATGCAGAAGGTCCCAGGTTCCATTCCTGGCATCTCCAGCTGAAAGGACCAGGTGGTAATGTGAAAGGCCTTTGCCTGAGATATGGTTGTCAGGTCCCCCCTAAACACTGGTAGCGGCAGGGTAGCCAGATCCAGGTTGGGAAACTCCTGGAGATTTGGGGGGTGGAGCCTGGGGAGGACAGGGACCTCAGTGGGGTAGAATGCCGCAGAGTCAACCCTTCCACAGCATCTATTTTCTCCTGGGGAACTGGTCTCTGTAGTCTGGAGATGAGCTGTAATTCTGGGAGATCCCCAAGTCCCCCCTGGAGGCTGGCATCCCTAGGCCCTAGGAATGAGCAACATGCATTAACTTAGGAGTTTTCCAGATATGCTGTGAGTTGAAAAACTGCCATTGTTGAATCAGCCAGATATAGTAGAAGTACTTTTATTACGTTTGAAGATATTTAAATTGTTGGTCCACACCTGATGAAGACTGTTGGAAATGAATGTCTCTACCGGATGTTTTGTTGTTGATGACTTTGGACCCCCCCCATCACTTATTATATTAAATTAATTATATTTTGCAATAATTTTTGTATGTTTTTTGGAAATTTTTGATGTATATGCCTTAATAGGAGTTACAGCTGTATGGTTCTCTGGTCTTAACTTATTCCATAGCTGTTGTTCTCATAGGTACTGACTCAGCATAAGGCACTTTCCTAAAGTTCCTGTATTCAGTCCGAAAACCCTTCAGTCCTGGGAGTAGTAGGGGAAGGTTGAGTTCAGTACTGCCAGCTCCAGCTGGGGAAATCCCTGGAAATTTGGGGGTAATGCCTGGGGAGGGTAGACTTTGGGGAGGGGAGGGCCTTCAGCAGGGCATAATGCCAGAGAGGCGACCATCTGAAGATGCCCCTTCTTCCAAGGGAACTGGTTTCTATAGCCTGGAGATCAGTTTATAATGCCAATAGATCTCCAGGCCCACCTGGAGGTTGGCAGCCCTGGTTGGACCTGTTGGAAGGTGGCTACAGGTTATGTCGCCTTCACCCTACAAAAGCGTTTTTGTGTTGTTTTGCAGAGGGGCCTTGGAAGAGCAGGTTCACAACAGCACAAAATTCCTCTGCGTGGGAGGAGAGGATTAGGTCTGGTTATCCATTTCCCCCCCCCCCCCAACACTTAGAAGCAATCTGAGGTTTGCTTTTGATCTTCCAGGTGAGAAGTAATTGGAACCGATGACCCGTTAAAGCCTTTTTAATTGACCTGCCTTGGAAATTATCGGGCCTGCAACTATTATCGATATCAGTCCCTTTGTTTGGAGATACTGAAGGAAATGCAAGGTAACTGGAATGTAATCTAAGATGCTATTTTTGTGATGATGAAGGCTTGTCTTAACTATGCAGTTCTTGAATGGTTGCCACCAGTTCATCACTTTGACAGATTGTTCTTCTTACAGAGAAGAAGAAGAAGAAGAGGAGATTGGATTTATACCCCGCCCTTCACGCGGAGTCTTAGACTGGGCCGGTGCCAGGTTTTTTTGCACTCTGGCGCCCCCCCCCCCCCCAATGCGCCCACCAATTTTCAAACATAAATGCATTTTAGAAAGACTGAAAACCACAGAATTTGAAATTGCTGGTGCTGGGCCTGGTGGCAGGTCTCCTGCACAGTAATGCAGACTGTCAGTTCTGCACCCCTCTGAGGTCTCTGCCCCAGGCAGCCGCCTAGGTTGGCCTAATGGTAGCACCAGCCCTGGTCTCAGAGCAGTCTGATCAGGCCTCCGTGCTGTTGTTTTTTTCCCCTTCTCAGTATGCGCATCATCGCACACCCCATAGGGAGCCCTCAAGGCTGAGGTGCGAATCACCAATCCCTCATTTAAGCACACTGGGAACAAACGGCAAAAAATAAAAAACCCTGACTCGCCTGCGGTTGCGTCTGATCACACAGTGGCGGGCTGTGCCCACAGCTTCAAAAGACTGTGTGATTATGCAACTGCGGGTCAACTTCAGCCAGAGGAAATAGCCTCTCCCCCCCCCCCCCCCGCTTTATCTCATGCTTGTGACCGCAGCCAATGAATGAATGAATGAATGAATGAATGTGGTGGCAGTTAAATTCAGACCGGTCCCATTTGCTTAGCCTGTGTTTTCTTGTGCCTGTCCCTTGGTAAACTATAGTTCATGTTTTCTCATTGTACCTCCTTGAAAACTCTTTTTAGGATGCACAGTCTCCCTTCCGCTGAGATAGTAAGTTAATGGTTATGGCTTGTTAACTCACAAACCACGGTTCAGAAGGCGCGGCATGACTGCTTCTTGCAGAATAAATTAATATGTACAGGTAGGATTGCCTGTTTCTCTGTTGGCCCCTGTAGCTGTGCCTCCTTCGGAACCTTGGCTCTTCCCCCCCCCCCCCCCCACATAAGAATTTTTATTTTTATCAAACAAACAAAACATAAATACATACAGATTTAGGGGTTCCATGTACATCTTTGTTATATCTAATATATTGCCTCATACATTGCCTACTTGTATATTGTCCAGTTTTACCGCCATATATTTTTATAAAAGTATTTTGCATTATAGTTAAAAATATAGTTTATAAATTCTTCTAGTATGATTAGATGTTGATATCGTTTATTTATTGTAATCTTTATTTATTGTTAACTGTAGGTAGCCATCTCACTGTTTAGCAATTACCATCTGCGAGCACTTTATTTGCAATTCCATTGCAAATTCCATTGCAAATTGGTTATATTGTACTGATGTAGTATTTTAAACTGTTTTAAATTGTTTTATTCTGACTAGGCACTGTGTGCCATATTGTAAGCCGCCCTGAGCCCGTTTGCAGGGAGGGCGGGGTAAAAGTATGAAATAATCAATCAATCAATCAATCAATCAATCTTCCAACTGGGGAGCCAGTTTGGTGTAGTGGTTAAGTGCGCAGACTCTAATCTGGGAGAACCGGGTTTGATTCCCCACTCCTCCACTTGCACCTGGCTGAATGGCCTTGGGCAATCCATAGCTCTGTACCAGCTATTCTCTCAAGGACAGTTCTGGAAAGAGCTCTCTCAGCCCCACCTACCTCACAGGGTGTCTGTTGAGGGGAGGGGAAGGGAAAGGAGTTTGTAAGCCGCTCTGAGACTCCAAGTGAGTGAAGGGCAGGGTATAAATCTAATCTCTTCTTCTCTTCTTCTTCTAAAATCTTGCCCATGTATTTTCAAAGTTTCCTTCATCTTGTCCTCTGAAAACTAAAGATTGTTTGTCCATCTCTGCAGTTATAAGAATTTTATTTATCATTTCTTCTTTTGAAGGCACATCATTTTCCCTCCAGTATTTGGAATATAGTATTCTTGCAGCAGTCACTACATGTATAATAAGCTAAAAGTCCTGTTTGTTACAATTTACTGGCATTATAATCAGTAAAAATAATTCAGGTATAAAAGGTATGGCACATTTTAACATTTTTTTGTAACGTTTCATGGATCCAAGAACAATACTTTTTAAGGAACCTTGGTTCTGAAGATGGTACTCCATGCTAGGGTTGCCAGCCTCCAGGTTGTGGCTGCTGTTACGATTATCTCCAGGCAACCAAGAGCAGTTCCCCTGGAGAAAATGGCTGCTTTGGAGGGTGGACTCTATGGCAATCTATACTGCTGAGGTCCCTCCCCTCCTCAAATCCCACCCTCTCCAGGCTCCACCCCCCCAATCCCCAGGTATTTCCCCGCACAAGAGCTGGCAACTCTAAGGTAAATGGATATGTACAGACAGGGGTCCTTTCATAGAAAAAGAGGTGCAGGAGCTCATTAGCATAACTCATTAGCATAACTCATTAGCATATGCCACGCCCCCTGACGTCACCAGAAGTGTGTCAGAAAGGGGATGTCAGTTTCAGCCCCATTATATCCTATGGGCCATTGAAATCAATGGCAAAAACTCGTAGGGTATATGAGGGGCTGGAGGAAAGGGGGTTTGAGGGAGAGGCTTCAAACTTGTAGGGTAGCTGCTGGGGCCTCTCCTTGAAATACCCACTAAGTTTCAAGAAGATTGGACCCGGGGGTCCAATTCTACGGGCCCCCAAACAGATTGTCCCATCCCCTCCATTGTTCTCTATGGAGGGAAAAAATGTTAACTTTTTTCCTCCCATAGAGAACAATGGAGGGAATGGGGGCAACCTGTTTGGGGGCCTGTAGAATTGGACCCCCGGGTCCAATCTTCTTGAAACTTGGTGGGCATTTCGAGGAGAGGCCTCAGCAGCTACCCTGCAAGTTTGGAGCCTTTCCCTCAAACCCCCTCCCCTCCAGTGGCTTTTAAAGTTGCCGCCGAATTCCAGTGGCAATTCGGCGGCGAGCTGAATCAGATTAGAGAATCTGATTCAGCCCGTGGCTGCCCTACTGGCCAGTCCTGAGCTGGTGGAGCTTCCCTCCGCCTTGCTCCGGCCCCAACAGACTCCTGTGTACAGATAGGATTGCCGACGTCTCAATTGGCTTGTGTAGCTGTGCTTTCAGCAGCTGCTGGATCTGCGGCTGGGTAGCTGATTCAGGGATGAGAAATACCTGGAGATTTGGGGGTTGGAACTTCGAGAAGGCGGACTTTGGGGAGGGGGAGGGGCCTCGGTGGGGCACCATGCCACAGAGTCCACCCTCCAAAGCAGCTGTTTTTTCCAGGGGGATTGATCTCTGTTGCCTGCAGATCAGTTCTAATTCCAGGAGATCTCCAGGCCCAACCTGGAGGCTGGCAATCCGATAATCTGTGGGCAACTAGCACAGCCACAAGGGGCAACTGAAAACTCCGGCAACTGTAAAGGCAGCACAGAGGGAGAGAGAGAGAGAGAGAGAGAGAGAGTGCTAGCTTTGTGTGATTTGTTAATGGTGTGTGTGTGTGTGTGGGGGTGATCCAGCAGTTCTTGGTGGGAGCACTGAACAGTATACTTTTTAATACAAGGGGGTTCCTATTTTCTGCTGTGAAATGTGGGAAGGGGAATCTGATGCCGATTGTGCTCTTATTCCCTTATCACACTCTTGTCCTTTTAATCATTCTGGTTCTCGGAGCAAGATGCGGCTCACACTTCACTTAGGACCCCCCCCCCCCCCGGGGCACCTTAATGTTTTAAATATCTTCGAAAATGACTTCTCTTTAAGCGTTAATTTATGGAGACGCGGCGTATCGTTTCCTGCCAAGCACAGCCATACATGGGAGCTATTCTTCTCCTGCCCCCCCTTCCGCCACCCTCACCCCCCCAAAGCAGGGTCTCAATCGTAACCTTATCTTTCCCTTGTCAGTCTTGGGCCTATTAAACTTAATCACCTTCATATATAGTATTACCATTCAGCTAATGAAAAATAGTTGTCTCCCAAGGTAACGCGTTAGAACGGCCGCTTTCTGTGCAGGCACAGTTGAGCTTTTGTTCGGCTAAGCCAACCTCTCTCTGAGTTGCCCCCTCCCCAAAACCACCATTCATATACATTAATTTTGCAGGGAAAGGGAGGGAGGGAGGGAGGGAGGGAGAGAGAATAAATGAGAGCAGAGAGATTTCTGGTGGAGAGGAATAGTGTGTCAAAAATAAGGAAAACATCCCCCCCCCCTTGAAATCTGTATTATTCACTTACATAAATTATCAAATGGCAAAGAAACAAGAGGGGAGAGATGACGCTGTGAAAGAGATGGGTGGGCCGCCTTCGTTTAGAAACAAACCAAACAGAACTATTTTCATTTGTCTTCAAGACAAAACGGTAATAACGTGCATGCATTAACCGAACCCTTTTCCCTCAGCAATTATAGGAACACAGGGTGCATACAGATGCGTTTAAAAAGAAGAGTCGCTACACTTTTACGAACATAAGGACCTAAGAAGAGCTCTGCTGGATCAGACCAGTGGTTCGTCTAGTTCCTCATCCTGTCTCACACAGTGGCCAACCAGTTCCTCTGGTGGGGAAACAACAGGGCATGGGGAGTGAGGCCTTCCCCTGATAAGAACCTAAGAAGAGCCCTGCTGGTTCAGACCAATGGTCCATCTAGCCCAGCATCCTGTCTCACACAGTGGCCAACCAGTTCTTCTGGACGGCCAATGGGGTATAGAGGCCGAGGCCCTCCCCTGATAATAACATAAGAAGAGCCCCTCTGGATCAGACAAGTGGTCCGTCTAGTCCAGCATCTTGTCTCACACAGCGGCCAACCAGTTCTTATCTGGACAGCCCGCAACATAGAGGCCGATGCCTTCCACTGGTGTTGCCTCCTGGCTCTGGGATTCAGAGGTTTAGGGTGCGTTCAGATGGCTCTTTTGAGGCGCCAGGATTTAAAGTGCACATCCAGACCTCAACATCTGGGAATCGTGCAGCTTTCATTAGTAGCCCGTCTGCAAAGTACTGGAGTCGGAGAGGCTTTGTAGTGATTTCAGCATGCATAGTTTATTAGTTGGTCAGATGAAGCATGCTAACTCGGGCTCAGGGGCCCTCTTTTATTCCGGTCGGAGCCACACCTCCGACCTTGCCCAAATGTCCCGATAGGACCTTACAACTAAGGTAACATATCATAGGTCCCCTTGGGGATCCTAGGCACTAGATTGGTGACAAGTTACAATCCAGCCAGCTATTGTTATTCCTGATCCAAGCTCAGGTAGCTGGCCTGGCCATGTGTGTTTGGCCACGTGGCAGTCACCATTACAGTGAGCACATGGTGATCACCATTACATACGTTACACTGTTGATCCCCGTTGGGGATCCGTACCTAAAAGATACTAGTTAAAGTCTGGTCTGAAGCTGGCCAACGGGCCAATGCCGGACTTTCTACTGTTAGGTCATACCTCCAGCACGCAATCAGCTCATAAGGATGGTCCCCATACCATCCTGAATGACCACCATTTTAAAAAACTCTTAGCGATGCACATAACCGCTTAAACAAACGATGTCCCCAGTTAGGTTTCTGATGGGCCCCTGAACTTTGTCAACTTTATTAAGTGAAACGGTACCTAGAGGAAGGTACCGCTGGCCATGTTTTTTACCATTTTTAGTACGCGCATGCACGGAGAAACAAGTATATGGTGAGGCGCCTATGCTCATGCGCAGACAGGATTTTTTTTTTTAAAAGCCGACTGCATGGCTCCTCACGGTGGATGCCATCTAGACAATCTACTGTGGGAGTCACGTGCGGTAAAGTGCTTCATAGGTGGGCTGTCTGGTCATGCAATGCTAGATCAAAAAGATCCAGCTCAAATTACAGCTGGGCCAATGGCGGGATTAGTTGCCCGTCTGAACACACTCTTAGTGCCTCTAAATGTGGAGGTTCCCCTCAGTCCCCATGGCTAGTAGCCACTGATAGACCTATCCTCCATGAATCTATCTAGTCCCCTTTTAAAGCTGTTCATTCCAGTGGCCGTCCCTACATCCTCTGGCAGGGAATTCCACATTTTAATCACTCTCTGTGTAAAGTAGTATTTCCTTTTGTCCGTCCTGAACCTACTGCCCATCAGCTTCATTGGATGCCCTCCAGGTCTAGTCTTTTGGGAGAGGCAGAAAAAGTTCTCTTTGTCAACCCTCTCTACCCCGTGCATCATTTTATAAACCTCCATCATGTCTCCCCTTAATAGTTTCTTTTCTCAATTGAAAAGTCCCAGGCTCTTCAGCCTTTCCTCATAGAGAAGGGGCTATAACCCCCTAATCATCTTGGCTGCCCTCCTCTGTATGCCAGTTTGGTGTGGTGGTTAAGTGCGCAGACTCTAATCTGGGAGAACCGGGTTTGATTCCCCACTCCTCCACTTGCACCTGCTGGATGACCTTGGGCAAGCCATAGCTCTGGCACAGCTGTTCTTGAAAAAGAGCACTTTCTGTCAGAGCTCTCTCAGCCCCACCTACCTCACAGGGTGTCTGTTGTGGGGAGGGGAAGGGAAAGGAGATTGTAAGCCACTCTGAGACTCCTTTGGGTAGTGAAGGGTGGGGTATAAATCCAATCTCTTCCTCCTCCTCTTCTTCTTCCAGCTCTGCAGTGTCCTGGCAATCCTACCCCCCCACCTTGGGGGACCGGACAACCCAAGAAGGAGGCTTGTAGTACAAATTCTGACATAAATATTAGTCCACACATTATAGGACACGATAGGACCTCAGAGCAGCAGTCAACCAATTGTAAGAAGAAGAAGATGATGATGAAGAAGAGATTGTATTTATATCACGCCCTTCACTCACTTGGAGTATCAGAGCGGTTTACAAACTCCTTTCCCTTCCCCTCCCCACAACAGACACCCTGGGAGGTAGGTGGGGCTGAGAGAGCTCCGAGACAACTGTCCTTGAGAGAACAGCTGGTACAGAGCTATGGCTTGCCCAAGGTCATCCAGCAGGTGCATGTGGAGGAGTGGGGAATCAAACCCGGTTCTCCCAGATTAGAGTCCGTGCACTTAACCACTACACCAAACTGGCAAGCCAGCATTTTACCACTTGGAGCCAAGAGGAAGGAACAGCACCGTTCCCACAATGCACTGCAGCTAGCCTCATTGAAATCCTTAATCCTGATCATTTTTCATGACAAATGGGAGGCAATTACATAATTCCATGGAGCATGAATGACAACGGCCGGGGGCGAATTTGTCAGTTCTGAACAACTGCTTGTATTTACATTGTGAACAAGATAATGAAAAAGCCTGGTGGGGGGGAGGGAGGGCGCGAGTCGTTCCCTTGCGAGTCAAACAGGCTTGTTGTGGCCTGCTAGGCGGCAAAATGTAGGAGGGGGGCAGCGCAGGAGAGAATTGCTACAGAAGGGGTGAGGCCCAAGTACACAGGCTTGGCATTTTGATTTCAAGTGATGTTTCTCACCATCAAAATGCAAACTGGCATTTCAGAGCCAAACGGCTGTGTTCAATCATTTTTTAAATTCTTTGCCGACATTCCTGTCAGCTGTCGCTTCTGAAGTAGTATCAGCAATTGCTCAGATCTTGTGGACCGATCGTGACGGTCGTGCCTCTAGAAACGTTCTTTTTAAACGGGGAAAAATATTGTAAAGCGGAGACTCTGCACACAAAGCCCCGCCATTGAATAGTTGTGTGACACATACAGATCTGGTGTCCAGTATAACTAGCTGGGTGTTGGAAGTCACAAACCTCGCAAAGTGCAGGGAGCCCAAATACTCCCTCTAAGCTGTGAGCAAAATTTCTATTTTGTGAGCTACTGGTATTAAAGTTGTGAGCGAGCAGTTTGGCGACTGCATAAATTAGTTTGTGCCGGAGCCATCCTTCCTGAGCTGAGGCAAAAATGTGTGAGCTGCAGGCTAAAAAACTGTGAGCTAGCTCACACTGACTCAGCTTAGATGGAACACTGCCGACCCCACTGCTCCAAGGCAGGGTGTGAGTTCAAGGGATGGAGCCTATGCGCTGTAGGACAGGCCGCAAACGGGGGCAAGAAATTGGCAGTGGAGACACAGAGACCTCACTTCTGGTTCTGAAACTGGAAGTGATGTCATGGGGTCACTGCCACTGGTTTTGAAGATTCTGCCCCCACTTTGCCCCCAGGGATTACCAGCCACTGTCTGTCAACCCTAGTCGCTTGCTTGGATCCTACAAGAGAGTTCTGTGCCTCCTAGAGAGTCTTGGCTGCAGAGCATACTTTCTCTTCCTCTAGGGTTGCTATCCCCCCAATGGGGCTGGGTGTTCCCCTGAATTTGCCCCCCCCCCCCCGAAGAGCCCCACTGCACCCGACGTGCCAGAGGTGGCATCACCATGCCAGGCAGACATTCTAGGATTTAGCAAAAAACCCTCTATGGTGACCAGAAGATCCCGGGGAGCAGTCTGGAGCCCCCCGCCAGCAGATGGTAAGCACTTGGCAACCCTCTGAAACCTCAAATTGCAGAAGATCAATGCTTTTCTAGAGGCCTCTGCACAAACTGACGTTTCGGAGGAATTGTGCTCCCTGGCAGACAATCTAACATGCCTGGAACACCTTCATAGGATCCAAGTGGATATTTGTGGAATACATGTGCTGACAATCAAGGGCACAGTACTTTTTGTAAAGAGATGTAAACTTCATGACTTTATTTATTTAATGTCTGTATACCCCACCTTTCTCCTTATTGGAGAAGTATGTATACCCCACCTTTCTCCTTATTGGAGTACATTACATTGGCCTCTTCTCCTCCATTTTACCTCCACAACAGCCCTGTGAGGTAAGTGAGGCTGAGAGTGTGTAACTGGCCCAAGGTCACCCAGTGAGCTTCCATGGGTGAGTGGGGATTCGAACATGGATCTCTCAAATCCTGGAGTGAGCAACTCAGCATGCCTGGACATTTGGGTGGCGGGGCACTACATCGCTCTAAGAGTGGATAGGTGTTATCTCCTTGAATGTGATGCCTCTTTTTGTCTTAACCTGGGAGCTGTCCTCTGACCTCTCCTCTCTCTCTTTGTCCACTCCCCCTCGGCACATGGCCTTCTGTGGAGGCATGTCTTTCCTGGTCTCACCTGTAGATACAATGCCCTCATAACTCCTGCACACATGGTGATGGACAAGCTGGCCATTTGTGATAGGGAAAGTACTCTTTAGGTTTAGCCTTCTTTCTCTCCTTCTGACTGCAACCTGAACGTGAACTGGATCTACTTGAATAAAGGAAAGTTTACCTTTTTTTTTGCAATATACTTCTTGGGAGATGTATTTACTGCACTCAGTATCATGCTTCTACAGGGGTCCTTTCGTAGAAAAAGAGGTGCAGGAGCTCTTTAGCATAACTCATTAGTATAACTGATGTGCATATGCTAAACCATTTGACATCACCGGAAGTATGTCAGAAGGCAAGGAAGAAAGAAGAGAGAGAGAGGGGAGGAAGGGAGAAAGAAAGAAAGAAAGAAAGAAAGAAAGAAAGAAAGAAAGAAAGAAAGAAAGAAAGAAAGAAAGAAAGAAAGAGCTGGCAGAGAGGGGACAGCTACTAATCCAAGCCTCAGAAATACCACTATTCTGGGAGGAGAGCTTCAGTGGTGGCTGAAGCCTTCAGAAGGCTGGTCGGAGGAACAAGGACCTTTCCAGGGGACGGGATCATTTTGCTGCAGCCATGACACAAGCAGGCATTCCCCGCGGGGGGGGGGGGGGGGAGGAGGGAGGCACTGGCACCAACTCCCGGAGCTGCGCTCCCCCGAGCTCCTGCTCGAAATGACCCCTGTGCTTCTATGACTGGGCAAAACTCTGCTCTGTTAATCAAATATCCCAGTATGCCTGACCCTCTCACTACTATACCACACTGGCATTTTAACCATCAGACTTGCATATGTTTCCACCCATGTGCTTGCTGTTCTAAATTTGTTTTAACATCTCCTTCTGGATTTTTTTTTCCCGGTCATATGATTTATGCATTAACGGGCGAGGGGAGTGGGGGAGGAAGAGGAAAAGAACATGAAAGAGGCCAGATCTTTGCGAGATGGGAAGAACTGAACATGCCTGGGCAGAATTTTGTGCATCTGATAGCAGCAAATAGGGGTGTTGACAACTGTAAGTTTTGTTTAGGCGTTAGGGCTTGTCTGATTAAGGAACAGGGAGGGGGAATCTCTAGTTTCCATGACGACTGTCTTGTGAACCTCCTCTTTTTCATGTTTCCCTTCCCCCCCCCCCAAGTTTCCAGATGTGCATTCAAGGAAACACATAGCACATAAAAGGTGTGCCTGCTTTACAGATGTTTGTGCAGACAAGATGTCCAAAAACAAGAGGGGGATCACTGCCAGCTTTTAAATTATCGCTGCCACGGATGCCGTTCAGCCTGGAATAATTCCTCCCTGCCAGGTCGATTTTGTTTCCTTCCCTAAGCTGTCCAAAATGAAGAACGAGCAGCCTCTCTTTTTTAAAAAAAGTGTCAAGAGGGTAAAATATCACATTTAAGGGCTTTAGATTGGAGTCCAGTAGCACCTTAGAGCCCACTGAAATTTTTTTTTTGAGGGGGTTATATGCTTTTGAGAGTCAAAACCGCCTTCTTCAGATATCAGCTTTGACTCTCAAAAGCTTATACCCCTACTCTTTGGCTGCGGTCACACTGGCAGCTTGGTGAGGTATGGTGGCGCCTCTAATTGTACCGGTGTAAAATGGCTTGGGGCGTATCCCCCAGACAGCACACCCTGCTGTGGGCTACCCACGCAGCTGTCCCACGGTCAAGCATCCACATTACCAGGGCCAGTGCTACCATTAAGACCAATTAGGCAACCACCTAGAGGCGCAGACCCCTGACGGGCACAGAGGCCAGTGAAAGCAGTGCCTTTCTCCCGGCCGTGGAGGGCAAGGGGGAGGGGAGAGCTGACAGGCGCTGCTTCAGTGGGTGCACGGGGGGGGGGGGGGGGGGCACCAGAAGGTAGCCTCGCCTAGTGTGGAAAAAACCAGGCACCAGCCCTGCACATTACTGTTACTTCAAGAAATAATTGGAACTAAGATACCATTCGAACCCGAATTATTTCTTCTCAATATAATTCCAGACATATACAAGAAGGCTGACCGACATCTGATACTGTATGATATTACAGCTGCTAGAATTCTCTATGCCAAATACTGGAAGGTTGATAAAACTCCAGATAGGCAGGAATTTCTACAAAAAATGTTAGATATTGCTGAAATGGACAAGTTTACAGCAAGGTTAAAAGGTAAAGAGGATGGTTTGTTTGATTTAACTTGGATCAAGATGTATAACTGGATGAATCAAAGTTATAAATGAGTAACTGAATTATATGCTCAATGCTATTATTTAGGATGCTTCTCTTATATGTATATTGTCAGCATTTTGATTTATAATATGTAAAAATCTATAAATAAACAAACAAACAAAAGGCATCCACATTACTGCAGTGCCTCAGCCACTGAGCGTGCTGCCCAGTCGATTTTTTTTAAAGGCAGGTGGATGTGTGCACATATGCGCCCATGCGCATATGCACATATAGGCAAAAAAAATTAAAACCCAGCAGCAGAAATGGATCTGCAGGTTCACATGTCCCTTCCGGGTTCCTTTCGCTACAGGAGCATTCAGACGTTGGGAAACTTGGAGGGAACTGCAAACAACCCATCAATACCTGTCTTCCCCCGGTATCTGTTTATTCTGCTTCCATTGTGGAACAGCACGGGATGCTGACGACTGCGCTGTGGGAGGCAGATGCCCTTGTGTGGAGGAGCCCATTTATTCCACTCAGGTAACGCCACTATAGCACCACAAACTGTACGTGTGACTGCAGCTAGTGTTCCCTCTAAGCTGAGTTAGTGTGAGCTAGTTCACAGTTTTTTAGCCTCTGGCTCACACATTTTTGTCTCCGCTCAGGAAGGAGGGCTCCAGAGCAAACTCATTTATGCAGCGGCCAAATTGCTCACTCACAACTTTAATGCCAGGAGCTCACAAAGCAGCATTTTTGCTCATAGGACTCCACAGCTTATAGGGAGCTGCATATTTTCCAGTTATCACATGGTTATGTAAACCTTGTATAAAGACCAGAAAAATGTTTTTCTTTATCCTCTTCTTCTCTCATGTTCCTTGCCTATATGCTTTTTTTTAACCTAGCCCTAGAGTTAGGAGATCATGGAAATATCAATGGAAATATATTGTATTGAAGTATTGATTATCTTGAAGGCATTTTGACAGACCTAGTTCTCCCAGATCAGAGTCTGCACTCCTAACCACTACACCAAACTAGCTCTCCCAAGTCCATCCTCCAAAGCAGCCATTTGCTTCAGGGCAACTGATCTTGGTTGCCTGGAGATCAATTGCAAAAGCAAGAGAACCCTAGATGCCACCTGGAGGTTGGCAACCCTGCCGTTAATGGTGCACAGGACTGTAGCCTAAGTGATTTTTTTTGAAAAAAAATTCTTGCTACTTTATTTAGCTCTTGAAGACATTCAGTCTCTGCCATTGGCTCCCAAAAAAGCAGACCAAGAGTGAAAATATTTATGGCACAGGTTCCCAAAGGTCTTCTCCTTGATTACTTTTGGATTCAGCATCGAGGGCTCTGTTGAAGTTTGGGAGCTCATGGGAGACGGCTGGCCGAGGATGTTACTGGACGCAAGAAACAGACTGTGGCGGTACAAAGGGGCTTTTGGTTGTTTTCTTAGCAATAAGGCACGGCCAGGTATTCCTTTTAATAAAGCCGTTGGAAAGAAATCCTCTCTTCTCTTCAGCAGGCCTTAGCTCAGGAACTTTCTGTGTTATTTGAGAAAATCAAGTTTGATTCGATGAAAGCGGAGCCTGGCTCAGCCTCTCTCGGAAAGACGTTTTCCCATCATGCAACAGGAGACCCCCTTGTGAGGTTTTTGGAGTCCGGCACTTGGTTGTGAATATGCTGTTTGTTTCTTCCCATCAGTTCGCAGCCCCTAAGATGTGGTGGTGGAAATTGCCATCAAGTCATGGCCGACTTAGGACAACCCCATAGGGTTCTTTAGGCAAGAGACATTCAGAGATGGGAACGAGGAGGAGGAGGAGGAGGAGGAGGAGAAATTGGATTTATACCCCGCCTTTCATTACCAGAAGGAGTCTCAGGGTGGCTTACAATCTCCTTTCCCTTCCCCTCCCCACAACAGACACCCTGTGAGGTAAGTGGGGCTGCGAGAGCTCGCTCGAGAACTGCCCTTGGGAAAACAGCCCTGAAAGAACTTATGACTGACCCAAGATCACACCAGCAGTTGCATGTGGAAGGGTGGAGAATCAATCCCGGTTCTCCTAGATTAGAGTCCGTGCTCCTAACCACTGCACCAAACTGGCCATTGCCTGCCTCTCTGTACCAACCCTGGATTTCCTTAGTGGTCTCCCATCCAAGTGCTAACCAGGGCTGACCCTGCTTAACGTCTGAGATCTGATGCAATCAGGCTAGCCAGGGTCATCCAGGTCAGGGCCCACAAGATGTACAAATGTGCACATTTCTTCTTTCATATTGCTGTGGCCATGGGCACTCCCATATAACCTTTTAAACATTCTCTGAGATTCTGACAGTGTGAAAATCTTAGGTGCTGGCCCATCGTTCAGAGACATCAGCATTGTTAGCGCCAATGCCATGCGATTAATGCTGATGCTTGGCGTACGTATTTCTCCTCTGTTTCTTGTGAATCACGCCCTTGCATCGCGATTTTATCTACGAGCAAGGAGGTGATTTACCATCTTTCTCTTTCAGACGGGAAAACAAAATGAAGCTCCCAAGAGACGGATCAGCGGTTAAAATAAGTGTTTTCACTCAGAGTTAAGATGCTTTGTTAAACACACCTTGCAGCTCGGTTGAATTACTCAGCGCCTTCTGCACTGCCATGGCCTAACACTATTTTTATAGCTTTCTAGCATTTCATTTTTGCCTCCTGATAAATGTGACTTCTGCGGCATTCGTGGCAAAGCGCCCAGGCCATTTTTCAAAAGAAAGTCTCTTGGATTCATGTCATATATCAAGGATGCTCTAGATTTTTGCAAAGAGGGAACCTGTGTTGCTGTGTTGATAGCACTTCTTCGCATGGCGAGCAATTAACTTATGGATCTTACTGTCACAGGATCTGACCCCGTCTATACAACTAATAGATTTTTGTCCTCTTCTTCCTCTGAGGAGATATGTATTTAATTCTATCTTCTTCTTTTGTATCTTCACAACAACTTTGCCAGAGAGGTTAAGCTGACAGAGAGTGAATGGCCGCGATCACACACACTAAACAATCCAATTTCAATGCACTTTCCAACTGGATTCTTACTGACCGATTTCCCACAGGTGCTGCTCCGCCCCCGCTCTTCCCTTTGCCCCGATCGTAAGTGTCAATTTCCCACTATTTGCCTTGTGGCCGCATTTTGCCCCGGAGCTTCGCCCAATTTCCGCTGCATCTACTCAATCCTGTTTTTTGAGGATCGAGTAGATGCGGTGGAAATCGGGCGAAGCTCTGGGGCAAAATGCGGCCGCGTGACAAATAGTGGGAAATTGACACTTACGATCAGGGCAAATGGAGCAGCGGGGGCGGAGCAGCGCCTGTGGGAAATCAGTCACTGTGTGAACTGGCAAAATCCAATTCGAAAGTGCATTGAAAGTGGATTATTTAGTAGTATGTGTGATCGCAGCCAATGTCTCATGATCACCGTGTTAACTTCAAAGCCAAGCAAGGATCTGAATTCTGGTCTCCAGTCTCCTTGTCTGATGCTCTAACCACAATGCCATACTGGGTATAACCACTATACCACACTGGGGATGGCAGCTTCTTAAGATACTTTAAAAGAATAAACAGGTTGATGGATGATTACCAGATTAGATTACTGCTGTGTGCTCTACATGGGGCTGCCCTTTAGGAGTGTTCAGAAACTTCAATTGGTGCAGAATGCTGAGAAGAAGAAGAGGAGGAGAGTTGGATTTATACCCTGCCCTTCACTCTGCAGTCACACACCCTAAATAATCCACTTTCAATGCACTTTCCAACTGGATCTTGCCAGATTACAGAGTAAAATCCAGTTGGAAAGTGCACTAAAAGTGGATTGAAAGTGGAATATTTAGTGTTTGTGACCACAGCCTCAGGGTGGCTTACAATCTCTTTTCCTTCCTCTCCCCACAACAGACATCCTGTAAGGTAGGTGGGGCTGAGAGAGCTCTGAGAGAACTGCTCTTGAGAGAACAGCTCTGAGAGAACTGGGACTGACCCAAGGTCACACCAGCAGCTGCATGTGGAGGAGTGGGGGATCAAACCCGGTTCTCCCAGTTTATAGTCCACCACTCATAACCACTACATCAATTTATGGCCAGGGGGATCAAACCCGGTTCTCCCAGTTTATAGTCCACCACTCATAACCACTACATCAATTTATGGCCAGGAGTGGGTCACAGGGACCATAATACTTTATTCTTGGCTCATCGATACGATTTGTTTCGGGGCACAATTCGAGGTGCTGGTCGTGACCTTCAAAGCCACATAAGGTTTGGGATCCTTATACCTGAGGGACCACCTAATCCCGTATGAATGCACCCAACCATTTTTTGAAGCCCTGCTTCAGGTGCCCCCACCTTCGGAGATTAGGCAGGGGGCAACCCGGAAAACGGCCTTCTTGGTCACGGCCCCCAAACTTTGGAACTCTCTTGTTTTCACCCCCGCCCCGAACAAGTGTTCAGACTGGCTTGGGGAATTAGCTTGTATGCTTGTGCAGGGTTCAGAAAACTGGGATCTTTTTATCTTGAATAATTCAGTTTTGCATCGTTTGCAGAAAGCCAGTAGACTGGGAGCCTTCCTGACCTCCTCAGGCAGGCCGTTCCACCAGGTGGGGGGGGCCACAGCGAAGAAGGCCATGCGTGTGGGCAGTTGTTGATTTCAGAATGTGATTTTTCTCATGTATTTTTGAATTTGTTATCCCACCTTGGCGGCCCTTATGAGGACAGAAAGGCAGGATATGACTTCTGTAAAATAAAATAAATAATAAGTCTTTCATTGGCTGCTGGTCATGTGAGCTCAAGGGAACCTCCATGTGTAAAAGGCCAGTGTGAGGGATGCTTGGGGCAGGGGATGGAGGCCTAGGGTACTTTCGCACACGCTAAATAATGCCATTTCAATCCACTTCAGAAACCATGTGTCAGTGGATTTTGCCACATCACATTGTAAGATCCAGTTGCAAAGTGCATTGAAAGTGGATTAAAAATGCATCATTTAGACCATTTCCACAGTAGTAAAATTCCCCGCATTGATGTTTTTAAAAATGCGTGTTATGTGAAACTTTCCACAGTAGATTTTTCTTCACCTTTTTACCCCATGTTTTTGGAATCCCCAGTTTTAGTGAGTTCTGAAAATGCAGGGTAAGAAGGAGAAAACGTCAAGTCTGATGAGGAAAAATCTACTGCGGCAATTTTCACAGAACACGCAGTTTTAAAAATGTCAATGTGGGGAATTTCACTACTGTGGAATGAAAGCGCTCCTGATTTCAGACCTCAGTTGTGAAATTCACTGGGTGATGGTGGGGCTTTCATGTCTAATTTACTTCACAGAGTTCAGGTTCAGGTTTCAGTTTATTGCCTTGAGCCATAAGAACATAACAGAAGCCAATTTTGGATCAGGCCAGTGGCCCATCCAGTCCAACACTCTGTCACATAGTGGCCAAAAAACACCAGGTGCCCTCAGGAGGTCCACCAGTGGGGCCACAACTCCAGAAGCCCTCCCACTGTTGCCCCCCCCATCAAGCACCAAGAATACAGAGCATCACTTGCCCCAGACTGAAAGTTCCTATCTATACTTTGTGGTTAATAGCCACTGATGGACCTCTGCTCCATATGTTTATCTAATTCCCTCTTGAAGCCGTCCATGCTTGTAGCCGCCACCACCTCCTGAGGCAGTGAATTCCATGTGTTAATCACTCTTTGGGTGAAGAAGGACTTCCTTTTATCCGTTCTAACCCGACTTCTCAGCAATTTCATGGAGTACCCACGAGTTCTTGTATTGTGAGAAAGGGAGAAAAGGACTTCTTTCTCTACCTGCTCTATCCCATGCATAATCTTATAAACCTCGATCATGTCACCCCTCAGCCATCGTTTCTCCAAGCTGAAGAGCCCCAAGCGCTTCAACCTTTCTTCATAGGGAAAGTGTTCCAACCCTTTTATCATTCTAGTTGCCCTTTTCTGCACTTTCCCCAATGCTATAATATCTTTTTTGAGGTGTGGCGACCAGAACTGTACACAGTACTCCAAATGAGGGCACACCATCGATTTATACAGGGGCATTATGACACTGGCTGATTTGTTTTCAGTTCCCTTCTTAATAACCCCCAGCATAGGCCATTACAATGACAGAACAATATATAACAATAACATCTATAGAAACTCCTAAAACCAGAAGAATAAAAAACTAAGTTAGGGCACAATAAAACATAATAATTCCGTCTCTCCCATCCAGACTTCCGCTGGTAATCAAGCTACGGCACTGCTACTGTTTTCTTCCGAATTTTCTCTGCAGCATAGGCAAAGAGGGCCACCTTGTATGAAATCTCGGCCTCTACGTCAGCTAGTAGAACTAGAATTTTTCCCGTTTCTGTTCTAGTACCTAAGGAGGACAAGACTGGATCTAGAAATTTCTTCCCAGGTACTTCCCAGGGTTATTGTCAGGACAGAAAGGAAGAGGAAGAAACCATGAATGATGTCGAGCCAAAATCATTCTGAGCTTTATAGCAAGTCTGCAAGTCCTCCTGACTGTGTTCACGCAGTACGAAGCATGCTTCCCCACATCCGGCTTTCAAAAGTAAGCCGTGCGTTTAAGAGCACGCCTTGAAACTGTGTTAAATCTATAAATATTCACTTGCGTAGATGCCTTTTTATTTCTGTAAATCTTCATTTAAAAAACCCCCGAAAGGAGTATAATTTTATCTCGGAAGCAGAATTTATTTTAGTTATCCAAATCACGCCGTCAGATTACATCGTGAAGGAATAATAAGCAACGTGTCTCTAGTTAATGAGACCTACCCTGTGCCTGGTGCAAGGACTGCTGGGATAAAAATGCACTAGACACACAGAAGGAGGAAAGGTGGAGAGTAAAGGTTTTAATGGGAAAAAAATATGCCAAGGAGTTCCGCTTCAGCCTATCACCTTTTTTAACCCTGGCCTTCCTTTAAGGAGCTCAAGTGGCGTACACGGAGTTCTTCTCCCCCATTTCATTCTCACATAGGGTTTGCCAGGGGTCCTTTCGAGGGGGAATGAGCAGGAATGGCGGCGTTCCGGGAGTAACAAGCTCAGGGCTAGAGCGTCACAGGCTCACTTCAGAGCCCACTTCCCTCTATGGTGTGTCCTGGCGCACGGCAATAATTTCCCCTGCTGCTGGCACAGCTCCAGTGCACCCAGGGCTCCAGCTCGGAGTCTGAGGAGTGCTGGGCTCGGGCAGCAGCCCCACCCCCTCGTTAGTAGCCTCCTGGCTATAGAGCACCCGACTCCCAGCAGCCCTCACTTGTGGCGACGCATGGGGTCTGCTGCTTGTTCTTGCTGCCGTCTGCATCGTCCCTCCATGCCTATTTTCTTTGTGCTTTTGAAGCCGTTTTTCTCCAGGTAGGCTCGCCAGCTCTGAGTTGGAAAATACCTAGAGATTTTTTGGGTGGCGGTCAGCAGTGGTGGGTGTTGCCTTCTGACACCCTTCCAGTGAAGTCAGGGGGTGTGGCATATGCAAATGAGTTATGCAAATGAGTTATGCTAATGACCTCCTGCTCCTCTTTTTCTATGGAATGACCCCTACTGTGCCATCCTCCAGGCGGTGGCTGAAGAGCTCCCAAAATTACAACTGATCTCCAGCAGGGCTTTTGGAGGGGGGGGGGGCGGGGAAGAGGTGCCGGAACTCTCAAGAGGGAAATGTAGTTTTCAGTCTGTATACTGAAAACGCGTGAACTTTTAAACATTTTAAAAAGAATTTTGTCGACAAGGTTCCAGAACTCTGTTCCAGTGCATTCCCCCAGAAAAAAAGCCCTCATCTCCAAACTACAAAAATCACTTCCCCTGGGGAAAATGGTTGTTTTGGAGGGTGGACTCTGTGGTATTATACCCAGCTGAGGTCCCTGTCTTCTCCAAACCTTGCCCTCCCTCAGCTCCACCCTGAAAATTTCCGGGTGTTATCCAACCCAGAGCTGGCAACCCTATATCTCACAACAGCCCTGTGAGGTAGGGCATTAGACCAAAGTCTGCCAGCAAACATCCTGGCTGATAAGGATTTGAGCTACGCTCCCTTCAGTCCATCACTCTAACTTCAGAGGCTTTACCTTAGCTCTCCCCCACACCCAGTTATCGAAAGCTGCCATGTGGTAAGATATTGAAGTCGGGCATGACTCCATTCGTGTTCATTAATTCCTCTTGGCTGTTTCGGAGCCCCTCAGCCACGCCGCCAGTTTTCTGTTGGTTTACGCAGGGGCTCCTGGTTGCCACAACTTCTGTCTTTGTCAAATAAAGCAATGTGTTTTCCTCAGATAGAGAGAGATGTTTGCGCATGCCGCGTTTACCAGGCCTCTCAGCCACGGCGGCCTGAAGGCTGTTCATTGTAAACTTTGTTTGCTCGTGACGTCCGTTGCCATGTCTTTCTTTCCGCTGTCGTCTGGAAACATGAGGGCCAGGCCGCTTCTTCTCAAACCAGCCCCCTCCCGGCCTGTTTTTCTCTCAGTGACTCCATCTGTTCACCGGGACACACGGGCTCTTTTCTGTGAATGATTTATCTGTTTTCTGCTGTTTGGTCCCCTCTATTTCGGGCATGGGGCTTTGTTTCTCCCGCGTCATCATTCAACTTTCACGCCTGCTGCAGTTTCTTCTGCGAAGAAAGTTCATCAATCACCTTGTCTCCCCCTCTCTTCCCTCTGTATTATGTTTTATGTTTGCCTCAGCAAACAGGTTACGTTTTCCTGCTGCACTTCTGCCATCCTGACTCCCTTGGAATGGTGCACCAGAAGAGCACAAGAGGATATTTATTCCCATCCTTCAGAAGGCCTCATGTACTTTTGCTAAGAGGGTTACCAAGCAGGCTTACCAGCCTCCAGGCGGCACCTGGAGATCTCCTCTATTATAACTGCTCTCCAGACAACCAAGATGAATTCCCCTGGAGAAAATGGCTGCTTTGGAGGAAGGACTCTGTTGCATTATAGCTTGCTGAGGACCCTCCCCTCCCCAAACCACAGGCTCCATGCCTCCATATCTCCAGGTATTTCTCAACCAAGAAGAAGAGGAGGAGGAGGAGATTGGATTATACCCCGCCTTTCACTACCCAAAGGAGTCTCAGAGCAGCTTATGGTCTCCTTTCCCTTCCCCTGTCCACAACAGACACCCTGTGAGGTAGGTTGGGCTGAGAGAGCTCTCTCGAGAACTGCCCTTGAGAGAACAGTTCTGAAAAAACTTATGACTGACCCAAGGTCACACCAGCAGCTGCATGTGGAGAAGTGGGGGATCAAACCCAGTTCTCCCAGATTAGAGTCCACACTCCTAACCACTACACCAAACAGAACTTGCAACTCTATTATGAAGTCTCCTGCTATACTGGGAGGCTCTCCCCCTCTCAGCTGGGTGGTGGAAGGAAATTTGCTGGGCAAAACTTGTGTGGGGAAATCCACCTTATCGGGCCCAATGATGACCTGGCAGTGACCTCATCAGGTCTGGTGTCGCTCTAGCATTGGTCTCAAACTCTATGGTTTACCAATAGAGTTTCGAGAGACTGCTAAGCATGCCCTGGAACAGGAGGTAGTACTTTAGCCGCTCCACCCAGGTTTCCCAAAACTCTGGGTGAGTGGGGTCGAATTCTGGCAGCTGTCCTGGAGTGGCAGCCATGGTCAGTGTAGCGGTGCGGGGCGTGGGGTGCTGGAGGCTTGATACGTGGTACGGTGTGGGCTGGAGCTGGCTCGCTCAACGGGATCCTACCTTCATCGCCAGTGAAATATACTGGGTTCAGACGCATAGAGTGATCAGCTCATAGTTTATTAAGTGAGTTAAGCCAGAACAAGACAACATTAGCAGGGCCGAAGCCCTGCTTAGAGGCATGCAAAACACTCCACCCCCCCTTCCACACCCACTCCCTGTGATAGGCTATTTACAAAACATTACTACCTGACTGGTTTACTCCAAAGTCCTGGTCAGCTATTGTTCTTGGGCTCCATGCTCAGCCAGTCTCTACGGTGATTCATTCAGGGATGATTCAATCCCAGTACATAACACCAGTAAGTCCCTGCCTCATCTACCTATACTTATTTATGGAAATATTTATATGCCACCTTTCTTCTTGGCTTAAGGGGCCTTACAAGTAGCTATTCAAACGTTACAGTTCAGAAACAAATAAAAGGGCCCCATGCATCCTCATTGTGGTACTCCTCATTCCCTCACGAGAGGACTCTTGCCTGGGAATAGCAGCTCAGCTGACCATTTTTCTCAGTTACCACAATACAGTGCAAGGAGGGAAGTCTGTCTGGCTCATTGCATCTATCGATTGCTCGTGTGGAGGAAAGAAATGTTCAGGAGGTGCTGCAAAGTCATTTGATTTGCCAGAGGTTTTAATGGGGTATACTCTGCAGACATCTTTTTTGTGGGGTGGGTAGCTGGGGTGTTATTCCATTAGTCTTTAATTGTGGATTGTAAGCCACCTTGAGCCATGAGGAAGGGTAGGATCTCAGTATTTTAGTAAATTGTCTATCTATCAGTCTGTCTGTAATAAATACATTTGAAAGCAACTCTGCAGTAACAAAACAAATCACCTCCTTACAATACTAAAACTTACTTATCCAGCTAAAATGTCTGCTGTTATGTACTGACAAAAGCTCTCCTGAATACTGAATAGGGGTCCTATTGTGTACTGGGTTCAACGCATGGATGAGCAGGACGATTGCGTAGTGATCAGCTTAGTTTATTGTACACAACAGAACATGGCAAATACCGGCCAAGGTGGCCAACTATATACAGACCCCTGAGACACACCCACAATCCCATTGGAGGGTTTGAATCTCCCACCAAAGTCCCTATTGGTGTATCCTCGGATCCTTGGCCCCTATTGTTCTCTGGAGCCAAGCTCGGGCTGTCTGTCGCTGGCGCCTAGTGGCGGTTAGCAGACATAACAGAAGAGAGAAGAACAGATTGGATTTACTGTATTTTTTTCCCCATAAGACTCACTTTTTCTTCCCAAAAAAGTGGGGGGGGGGGGAAGTGTGTGCGTCTTAAACCCCCCTCACCTTTCCCAAGCCACGGCACCAAGCAGAGCTAGGTGCGTCTTATGGTCAGGTGCGTCTTATGGAGCGAAAAATACGGTATACGCCGCTCTTCAACTACCCAAAGGAGTCTCAGGGTGGCTTACAATCTCCTTTCCCTTCCCCTCCCCACAACAGACACTCTTGTGAGGTAGGTGGGGCTGAGAGAGCTCTGAGAGAACTGCTCCTGAGAGAACAGCTCCAAGAGAACTTGGGACTGACCCAAGGTCACTCCAGCAGCTGCACGTGGAGGAGTGGGGAATGAAACCCGGTTCTCCCAGATCAGAATCCATGCTCCTAACCACTACACCAAATTGGTTCTCCTTTTACATCTCTTACATCTAATTCAGCTTTACATCTCTTTCTGAACAACAAGAGACAGGGGGCCTTCCTCTCCAGACACTGTTCCTGCAGTGTTGCCAGGCAACCAGTGGGAAACTGGGTGGGGGGAGCAGGGACGTCCATCAATGATGGTGTGATGGCACTTCTGGGGAAACCCCCGGAAATGATGTCGTGCCTCGTTAGGCATTGCTACAAACTCAGTGGTAAAACAACAGGTTTTACTATAGAGTTCCTGGAGATTCCCAGAGCAGACTCTAAAAAGGAAACTTCCTGCCACCACTGCTCCTCCCTCTGCCCTTGCTCAGTGGACCAGAGCGAGCAAAACTGGGGTGGAGGGAAGGAATCACTGCCTGCTCTAGGAATTCTCCTGATCTCTACAGTTCCCCCCATGGACTGAGGGAAATCCTAGAGCATCACACAAGGCCATTTCCTCCACTATTTGCCCCCCTAATGTCCCTGACCCTCCAAGGCTCATGACTGGCAATGGAAATGCTGTTCTGGGTTTTCGGAAGCCTTGCACAGGTGCTCGTCAGTGGATGCCCACCCAGGCACGGCTAGGCCACCGACAGAGACGGCTTGCAAACCAGTGGCAGCTGCTCTTCTTCACTCGCCTGACCATGCTTTTAAACGCTGCCGGTGCGGCCAGCGAACAGTAGCAAAACAGGAAGTACTTAGCCCCACTGAGCGATGACTGAAGTGGTGGAGCCTGTTCCGACTGAAGCATGTCAGGAGATGGCTGCCAATTGGCTAGCTTCCTACATGGCTTGTCAATGGCAGTGTCTCAGGCCCAGTGTAAGGATATTGCCACACACAGCTGGTAGCTGCTGACATAGCCTCCCAAGGACACTTTCCCAAATACCTGCCAGATAGGGCATGGCTCTTCATCACTTACTGTTCAGTACCCAGTCAAGAAGTACTATCTCCCTCCATGGATGCATCAGCAACAACAATGCAGGAAATGGTGGAGAGAGAGAGGAAGAAGAAGAAGAGATTGGATTTATACCCCACTCTTCACTTGGAGTCTCAGAGCGGCTTACAAACTCCTTTCCCTCCCCCTCCCCACAACAGACACCCTCAGGGCCGGCTCTGTCACTAGGCCAACTAGGCGGCTGCCTAGGGGCGCAGCTGGCAAATGGGGCGGAGGAGAGACTGAGAGAGACTCAGACCAGGAGATAGTGTGCTTTACGCAAACCATGATTTACCGTTATGTCTGAATGCAGTTTTCCATTCAGGCTAAGAACCAAACTTAGCCTTGGGCCAATGCAGATAGACTTGTAGGTGCTGCGGCCAGCTGGTGCAGGTGGCTGCTGGTGGGGCTGGAGAGCTTGTGAGCCCGGGCAGGTGGGTGGGCACTGGGGTCGGGGGGGGGGGGGTGTCCCTTGCGGGTGGCTCTCCAGCAGTGGAGAGGGCAGCTCTGCGGTGGGGGAGTGCTACAAGGCAGCCTCACCTGGGGGGGGGGGTACCACAAGGTAGTCTCGCCTAGTGCACAAAAAACCCTTGGGCTGGCCCTGGACACCCTGTGAGGTAGGTGGGGCTGAGAGAGCTCTCTTGAGAACTGTCCTTTCAAGGACAGCTCTTGTCAGAATTATGGCTTGCCCATGGTCATCCAGCAGCTGCAAATGGAGGAGTGTGGAATCAAACCCGGTTCTCCCAGATTAGAGACCGCACATTTAACCACTACACCAAACTGGCGAGAGAGAGAGACAGACAGACAGACAGACTGACCCATGGATGCATCAGCAATAACAAAACAAGAAATGGTGGATAGATAGATAGATGATAGATAATAGATGGATGGACGGACGGACGGACGGACGGACGGACGGACAGACAGACAGACAGACAGACAGACAGATAGATAGATAGATAGATAGAAGGCTATTTTTGGGCAGGAACGCACAGGAACGGAGTTCCGGCTGGCTTCCGAGTTGGCCACGCCTACAGCCTCCCCCCACCCCCGGGTTCCCCAGGCGCCTTGCAAGCTGTGGGGCGCCTGGGCAAGCCAAGCCAATCCAGGGAGGGAAGGCAGTTTAAACTGCCTCCCCTCCTCGGGTTCCCGCAAGCCATGAGGCACCTGGGGAAGCTGATCCTGGGAGGGAGCTGTGCTGTCAGGGGTGTGGCCTAATATGCTTATGCATTTCTGCTCTTGGGGTGTGGCCTATTATGTTAATGAGTTCCTGCTGGGCTTTTTCTACAAAAAAAGCCATAGATAGATAGATAGATAGATAGATAGATAGATAGAGGGGTCATTTTGAGCAGGAAGAAGAAGAGAAGAGGAACATGCAGGAATGGCATTCCGGGAGTAACAAGCCCAGGAGTGGGCACATATGGTGATGCGCTGAGGAGAAAAGCAAAAGCAGACTAACCTGATCTGTATTTCCATGCTTGTTGTAGGGGAGCATCCCTGCAAGAGCAAAGGAAACCTAAAGTGTCTTTAGTCAAAGTGTAAAGCTGGCTCTCCAGCTCTGAGTTGGGAAATACCTGGAGATTTTTGGGGTGGAGCCTGAGCGGTGGGTGATGTCAGGGGGTGTGGCATATGCAAATAAGTTATGCTAATGAGTTATGCTAATGAGCTCCTGCACCTCTTTTTTATTAAAAGACCCCTGAATAGATAGATGATAGATAGATAGATAGATAGATAGATAGATAGTAAGTACTGTGCTTCCAATATGACACCATAGATTAATGCTGTCATAGAGCTGGTGCTGGTCCAATTCCAAATGGCAGTCTCATGTGCTGTAGTATAGTAGCAGCCTAGTCTGCACAATACAGCTTTCCATACTCCTGGTTGGTGATGTGACATCTGTCAAGACTCCTTGCCACAAGTACTGACTGTTGCAAATGATGATATGCACTGGGTGGTGTAAAGGGTTTAAAAACACCCTTAAATAGGACAAAATACCAGGACCTGAATGCGATTGTGGAGCAGCCCGCCAAACTATTTTCCATCTGTCACAGGAATGTGAGCGTCATGCTTACCAGGGAGATGTGACGGAGCTCTTTGAACTCTCCCCAGCTACGATTGAGTGGATTGAAAATTTTGATATTAGTGTTTAGGGGGATTGCCCAATTGGTCTGCATACCCATTGAATCAACTCGGTTCTGTATTTTATATTATTACATGCTTCCTGTGTGTAACTTCCTGTGTGTAACTTCCTTTGTGTAACCCATATGACAGATAGATAGATGATGATGATGATGATAGATAGATAGATAGATAGATAGATAGATAGATAGATAGATAACGCTGTTCCATCACACTGTGTTTGCTCCACCCAAAGCTCTGAAGGTTCCATATTGCATGAGTCCTTATTAATTATCTAAAGATAATTAGATAAGCCGTGGTTTTGTAGGAGAACCATAGACATACAGATGGCTAAACAATCTCCATTACATTGTTGAAGGTTTTTACAGCCAGAGTTTATTAGTTGTTTTCACGGCCGGAGTTTATTAGTTGATGCCAGTTACACAGCTGCTGGCAAAACGTCAGGTACTACAATGCCAAGACCACGGCCATACAGCCCGAAAAATCTACAACAACTAATCTCCATTACGTTCCAATCCAGATGGATTAGAATCAGATAGTCATCAGATATTAAGAGACCCTTTCCCGGGAGCTCAGGGCAAATGTTCTAATTGCCATGAGCCAAAAAAAATGCATGAACTCGCCATGGGATTCATGAGGTGGATTCCTGATGTGTACAGTTGCCAACTCTGGGTTGGGAAATTCCTGGAGATTTGAGAAGGGACCCTGGGGAGGGTGGGATTTGGGGAAGGGAGGGGCCTTCGCAGAGCATAATGCCAGGGAATTCTCCCTCCGGAGCTGCCATTTCCTCCAAGGGAACTGATCTCTGCAGTCTGGACATCCAATGTAACATCAAGAGAACTCCAGGCCCCACCTGGAAGATGACAACCCTACTTTTTGTGGCAAGCTAGCAGTTCAACCCCCTGAATGCATGCGGCAGCCTTGCTAAATTAACAAACGTGTCATGTGAAAACCCCATGGACCACATCATGCCTGCGCCTCCTGTCTTCCATTGTGCTCCGGAGTTTGCTTAGCTTCATGTTTGTTATATCGATGACACTGTCCAACCATCTCATCCTTTGCCGTCCCCTTCTTCTTTGACCTTCAGTCTTTCCCAGCCTCAGGGTCTTCTCCAGGGAGTGCTCCCTTCTCCTCTGGTGGCCAAAGTATTTGAGCTCCAGCTTCAGTGTCTGGCCTTCCAGGGAACAGTCAGGGTTGATTTCCTTTAGGATTGACTGATTTGATCTCCTTGCAGTCCAAAGGACTCTCAGGTGTCTTCTCCAGCACCAGAATAGACAAGACGGGTGTGCAAATATGTTGGAACTCCTGGGATGTTGTATAGTCCCGAAATACATCTTAGGGAGGTCTAAAAGTATTACCTGCTCCCCCCGCCCCTATTTTTCTCAATGTCTATAGAACCTAGTGGGAAACTATATTTAATATTCATTGCTTAAGCAGGGCATTGAAAATCTTTATTGAATGCTTCTGAAAGGTTCTTGCAGCAGCTACTCTGAAAGTGACCAGACGTCCCTGTGGACTTGGCTGATCTTGGGTCTCAGGATCTGCTTCATTTTAAACTGTCAGTTCAGATTAGGGCTGCCCAGCTGAGGAATAAGACACGTTGCAAGGCTGCAGTGGCTGAAATAAAAGGCATCCATTATATTCCATGAAATGATGTCCTGAAAGAAAGGGGGCATCTATTATGTGTTTCACCATGATTCGTCCTAACAAAGTTGTGTTGGACATAAGCAAGCGTGGCGCCCGTAGACCCATCTCCTTTCAGTCAGCTTGTGACATGCGACACCTGCTAGAGGAAATGGGTCCTAGTTATCATGGCTCGGTGTGACAGATTTCCAAAGACATTCCAGCTGCCTGCTTGAAATGTGCCAGGTTCATTGTTTCCTCTTATTCTCTCGTTATTATCAGTTCAAACCCTGCAGAGTTTTCGACCGTGCGCTTTCAGTCATGAATGCAGTGCACTGTGTAGCTGAAGGATTCACAGAGAGCAATCCTAAGCAGTCTACTCAGAATCCCCATTTCTTTTACCTAGATGTAGAACTCGGCACTTATTCTTGTTAATTTGCATCTCGTTCACATCCGCCCACTTTTCTAGCATGCTCAGATCTCGTTGAATTGTATCTCTACCTTCTAATGTGTTCACTGCCCCTCTTCATTTGGTGTCCTTTGCAAATTTAATGAGTAGCCCCTCCACACCCTCATCCAGATCATTTATAAAAATATTGAAAAGTACCAGGCCCAGAACTGAGCCCTGTGGCACCCCACTGGACACCTCCCTCCATTCAGATGAAATGCCATTGAGAACTAATGGGGTTTACTTCCCAGGACAGGATTACTTGTGAGAATGCACATTTTACTCTCTGTCACAATGCATCATGGACTTTTTAGTCGTAACTGGCTTTATAAAAATATTGAAAAGTACCAGGCCCAGAACTGAGCCCTGTGGCACCCCACTGGACACCTCCCTCCATTCAGATGAAATGCCATTGAGAACTAATGGGGTTTACTTCCTAGGACAGGTTTACTTGTGTGAATGCACATTTTACTCTCCGTCACAATGCATCATGGACTTTTTAGTCTTAACTGGTCATATGAAATACTAATTAATAAATAATATGCCGTCAAGTCACAGCTTATGGCAACCCCCCCATGGGTTTTCAAAGCAAGAGACAAACAGAGGTGGTTTGCTGTCGCCTGCCTCTGCAGGGCAACCCTGGACTCCCTTGGTGGTCTCCCATACTAACCATGGCCTACCCTGCTTAGTTTCTGAGCTCTGACAAATTCAGGCTAGCCTGGGTTATTCGGGCTGCTACCCTAGCTAGAAGAAAACCAATGCATTAAGTAATTTTAACTTCAATAAAAGTTGAATAACATTACATTCATATATGAAAGTACCCAGTTGTTAGTGCATGCATATGCAAATGAGCACCAAAGCACTCTCCGGTGTACAGCCTTCCATTTTCACACACTGTACCTGTTCCTCCGTTGTGAAGCTCACTGGCTGGCCTTGAACAAAAGTGCAAGTCCAGTGGCACCTTTAAACCCAACAAAGTCTTAATCAAGGTATAAGCACACTTCTTCAGATACGCTGAAATGGAAGTTACTGGTCCATATAAGTAGAGGGTGAGCCGCAAATGAGCATACAACAACCAGTCAGTCTCTCTCTCCCTCTCCCTCTCTCCCTTTGTCTTCCAACCTAACCTGCCTTGAAGGATTGTTGTGAGGATCAAATGGGGTGGGTGGGGACCATGTATGCCACACTGAAACTGCCCCAGGGGAAGCTGTAGCTCAGTGGTAGAACCTCTGCTTTGCATACAAAAGGTCCCAGGTTCAATCTCTGGCATCTCCAGTTAAGGACAGGGAGTTTTGTGCAGTGGTTAAGAGCGTGGACTCCAGTCTGGGAGAACAGGGCTTGATCCCCCACTCCTCCACATGCAGCTGCTGGTGTGACCTTGGGTCAGTCACAAGTTCTCTCAGAGCTGCTCTCTTAAGAGCAGTTCTTGAAAGAATCAGTGAATCTGCTTGGCTGGTGTGGCAATTGTTCTGGGCATCGAAGGGGCCAACTCCATCACCACCCATCTGGCCCCATAGCTACAGTGGACTATTGGGGGCTCCACCCCCTTCCTTAAAGAGATTTTCTTCTGAAAACGATAAGGGATTTCACTGCTTCAGGGAGGGGAAGGGTGTTTTTGCATTTCGTTTATGTCTGGGGCGGCTGTTGTGGGCGGTGTTAGTCCTGCATTTAATTTAATTATTAGTTTTATTGTCTTTACTATGACTTAAAAGTACAGTTATTTAGAGACAGGCAGAAAAATAATGGCAGGCCCCCCCCCCCCCCAAATCTTTTTGCCCCACCAAGCCACAAAATTTATAGCTACAGGCCTGCCATCCACTGGAGGAGCTTTAGCTTTGCATGGGATTTCGAGTCTTTCCACTTGTTGAAGCGAACGTCGAATGGCTGACAGCTTTCTCTGTGCGGCTCCCACCAGCTGCCGCTTTCCTCTTCCTCTCTCCCTGCCAAGTTTCATCTTCTGACTCAGCAAAGAGAGAGAGAGAACGAGAGAGAGAGAGAGAGAGAGAGAGAGAGAGAGAGATGACCCCCTCCCATACAACTGGCATGCAATATGTCTTATTTTTCATTTTTGGCAGCGAACAAGCTGTTTACTTCGGAGCAAAGTTTCCGGGGATAGACACGCAGCCCTCGCCCCTTCCAACTGTTGCTGGCTGTTGACGATTGAAAACAGAAGGGTTATGTAAGGTTGCCAGCCTCCAGGTGGGGCCCGGGGATCTCCTGGAATCACAGCGGATCTCCAGGCGACAGAAATCAGTTTCCCTGAAGGAAAAGCTTCGGAAGGGGTCGCTCTGTTATACCCTCACCTCCCCAAAGCTCACCCTCCCTAGGCTCCACCCCCCAAATCTCCAGGAATTTCCCAACCAGGAGTTGGCAAGCTCAGGGCTACATGTCCAACATCTTTACTAATGGCTATTTCCGTGGGGATTGAGGAGTGGTTGCTTCCAAGTAGCAGTGACAGCAGCATTTTTTTCTGCTGAGAGCCAGCGAGGTGGTGTAGTTACAAGCGTTAAGCTACAGTCTGGGAGACCTGGGTAACGAATTCCTACTCAGACATGAGTGACCTTAGACCTCTTGGCCTAATTTACCTCATAGAGTTGTTGCGAGGATAAAATGAGGGAGGGGATAACCATACCTTCTGCCCGGAGCTCCTTGGAAGAAGGGCAAGATTTTTATTTAAAAGTGACAGATATGAAACAAAAGACTTGACCCACCAACCTCTGTTAGGTAAATAGTACAGATCTGATCTGTCCGTAGGGAGCTCTGGCAGCTGGACTTACCGTATGCCAGTTTCTGGAGGGAGATCTCCCACTGCCTGCCACTGCCCAGCTGAGCCACGGGAGAAAGCTGGTTGGTGAAATGAGGTGTGTGTGTGTGACTGTCATTCCCACGTGATGACACAACTTCTGATACAACCAGAAGTTACGCCATTCTGTCTGTGTGCGTGTGGGAGGGTGGCAATGCTGTACCATTAGTCCCAAAACTCTATGGTTTCCATAGAGTTTTGGGAGAGTGTCAGTCAGAGTGTCACCCCCATGTGATGATGTAACTTCTGGGTCATATGGGAAGGATGATTCCGCCCCCTTGAGAGCCAGTCTGGTGTAGTGGTGAAGTGCGCGGACTCTAATCTGGGAGAACCGGGTTTGATTCCCCACTCCTCCACTTGCACCTGGCTGGATGACCTTGGGCAAGCCATAGCTCTGTACCAGCTGTTCCCTCAAGGACAGCTTGGGAAAGGATTCTCTCAGCCCCACCTACCTCACAGGGTGTCTGTTGTGGGGAGGGGAAGGGAAAGGAGTTTGTAAGCCGCTCTGAGACTCTTAAGTGAGTGAAGGGCGGGATATAAATCTAATCTCTTCTTCTCTTCTTCTTCTTCTTGGTAAGTTTCTGCCTCCTCTCATCTCCCTAGGCAAACCCAGTTACAGCCATTGTCAGTTACTGTTCCTGTGTAGCAGCCTACATGAAAAGATGGTGTCGCTTGAGATCTGTGGGTAGCAGCTTTCTCTCGTTTCCTTAGGCCTTACTGTGCAGTTTCAGTGGCCCAGGAGGACTTCCTGAGTTCTGCAAACTCTTTAGGGACCCCCAGGACTTCTGTTAGGGTTGCCATCCCTCTGATGGTGGCAGGGTTTTCCCACTTTCAGGGCCCCCAATCCTCCGCTGGCCAGCTGGCTGGCAGGGGAGCCCCACCCCCGAAGAGCCCCATTGCACCCAATGTGCCTGACGTAATGACATTACCCAGAAGTGATGTCATCGCGCCATGCACGTCATGCTGGGGACACTCTAGCATTTGGCTAAAAACTCTATTGTGACCATAGAGGTTTTGGGCAAATACTAGAGCGGCCCCTGCATGATGTGCATGGTGTGATGATGTCACTTCCGGGTGATGTCATCGCGACAGACACACAAAGCATGCACACCAGAAGATCCAGGAACCCGGGCTGGAGCCCCCCCGCCAAAAGGCAGGTAAGACCTGGCAACCCTTGGTTTTGAATCCCCTGGCTCCATTCTAGAAGCTTCTGAAACCCAGCCACTCACCCTCCCAGTCCAAAAAGCAGAACCGATAACTTTGTCACAAGTAGATAATGACTATCCACAATCGATTTGCCATCCTGGACTCAGTCCTGCGCCCTGCTACCTGTTTGGCCTGCTGCATGCTTTCAATGGGATGTTACAGGGGTTCTGTTCATCCATGTTAAAGAGTTGTGGCCTGCGGAGGGGCCCTGCTAGGCCCAGCTACGGCCCAGCTGCAGGTCAGCTGTAGAGTAGGAGAGACTAGGATGCTGGCTGTGGATCCAGAGGCTAGTTCTGCAGTATCAGGGATGGGGAATAAGCAGTTTAGACATGCTCCAGCCCAGCCTGTGGTGCTAGCTGAATAGATGTTACGAGAGTCAGTGCTCAGGCCTGCATAGGGCTGCCAGCCTCCAGGTGGGGCCTGGGGACCTCCCACTTTTACAACTGATCCCCAGCTGACAGATCAGCTCCCCTGGAGAAAATGGCTGCTTTGGAGGGCGGACTCTATGGCATTGTACCATGCTGAGGCCCCTCTCCTCCCCAAACCCCGCCCTCTCCTGGCTCCACCCCCAAAGTCCCCAGGTATTTTCCAACCCAGACTTGGCAACCCTAGGCCTGCAACATGAATGATGATGACTGATGATTTTGGATAGTCTCCTGAGGGGTCTTCGGCCACTTCAGGTGGTGCTTCACTGAGGAGTATGTAATTGTGGATTCTAGGTAGGTTTCCTCAGCTTGGACTTTGCATGGGTGTTGGTAGAGCCATGGACATATGGAGCAGGACCAGATGGTTGGGTCTTATTCTTTAGGAAGGTTCTGGGATAGCTTCAAAAAATCCAAGGCCATTTGGATCACAGTTCTTGTAAGATTGCCTGCTCCTGGATTCTTCACTGATGGATGACTCTTTACACCTGGATGACCCTTTACACTAGATGATGCGCTCACTACGTTCTTGGGTGGCGACATGATGTCTGATAAAATTACTTGTCACAAATTTTGATCATTGCCTACGATAACTGCATTGTATGGTGTAAAACATTAAATAAAAACTTTCCCTAGAGCTCTGGGGGACTTATGCCATAAGTCATCGTAAGCTTCCTAAAGGAAGTTGTAGAAGACAGTACTTTGAAAGGAGGACCATTGACACAAATGGCTATATCGTCTCCATTCTTTTTGAAGATGTGGGATCAGGCTCTGTGTTCGGCGGATACTGAAAGCTCCTTTGACATAATGAAAATGTTCTAATCAGGGCTCATTTCGTAGCAGGAACTCCTTTGCATGTTAGGCCACACACCCCTGATGTAGCCAATCCTCCAAGAGCTTACAGTAGCCCCTGTAAGAAGAGCTCTGTAAGCTCTTGGAGGATTGGCTACATTAGGGGTGTGTGGCCTAATATGCAAAGGAGTTTCTGCTACAAAATGAGCCCTGGTTCTAATTGCCATGGCCTAAAACGATCACAGGGAAATCATCACAGAATTGCTACAGGAGATTCCCGAAGTGGCAAAAGCGTGTGGTAAGTCTTGTAGAAGAACTAAATGTCATATGAAAAGAGAAACATCCCTGTGATTCCCGCCTGACTTAATGTAACCACCCTGGATTATGGATACCAACCGGGTCAACGCTGTCACCTGGGTTTTCTTAATGTCAGCCCCCCAGGAAAAGGTGCATGGCTCTGCATAGCAGAACAGCATACCTCTGCGTGAGAGAACGCAAGCTGACAATAGCGCAAGAGGAAGAAACGTTGACCCAAACCAGATGTGGCCCATCTGGACCAGGCTGCTCTGCCGAGCATCTGGAATTTCATTTGTCCATGTGCTGTTGAAATCAAGGATGGAAGTGATCGAGGCGACATCTGGACAAACCATGGACCCGCTGCGTACACACTAGAGCTGCAATGATGGCTACAGTGATGTCGATTATTTTACCATCAGAGGAGCAATTTTTTTTTTTAAACTTAAGGTCACACTTCGATGGGAACAGCAATTTGGAGATACTCAGTGGTAGCCTATCTGTCTGGTCGGAGAGTTGTGGTGTGTTTTTCTGGGTTGAAGGAGGCTTCCTCCGATGCAAGAGGCGGTTCCACTGGTGGAATGGCCTCTTGAACTGAGAAAAGGTCCCTTTCCTCAGAGGAATATGTTGTTATTAGATGAGTGCACGGGTGCCATATGGGCCACTATTAGGGGTGTGCATTCGGCTATATTTGGTGTAGAGGTGTAGCGGCTATATTTGGTGTAGTGGTTAAGTACATGGACTCTAATCTGAGAAAACCGGTTTCGATTCCCCACTCCTCCACTTGCACCTGCTGGATGACTTAGTTCTGGCAGGGCTGTCCTTGAAAAAGAGCAGTTTCTGTCAGAGCTCTCTCGGCCCCGCCTACCTCACAGGGTGTCTGTTGTGGGGAGGGGAAGGGAAAGGAGTTTGTAAGCCGCTCTGAGACTCCGAGTGAAGGGTGGTGTATAAATCCCATCTCCTCTTCTTCTTCTTCTATATCCGAACTGAAAAAATATCCTAAAATACCTTATTAGTATTTCCCAGCTATTCTTTCTGCCAAATATAGATTTGGGTGGTGTTTTTTTTGGCTATCCAAAATGGCCACCCCCCTAAATCCCCAATATATTTGAGATTTTTCAGGACTGCCAGATAATTGAAGTTAAAGAACCAGTTTGGTGTAGTGGGTAAGTGCGCGGACTCTAATATGGGAGAACTTGGTTTGATTCCCCACTCCTCCACTTGCAGCTGCTGGATGACCTTGGGCAAGCCATAGCTCTGGCACATCTGTTCTTGAAAAACAGCCGTTTCTGTCAGAAGATACCACTTTGGTGGGAAGGTAACAGCGTTCAGTGCGCCTTGGGGTCTAGTCATGCCGGTCACATGACCACGGAGAAGTCTCCGGACAGCAGTGGCTCTTCAGCTTGGAAACGGAGATGAGCACCGCATCCCTAGAGTCAGATTTGACTGGCTTTCAAGCAAGGGAAACCTTTAGCTTTACCTTTTTTTAGTCAGACCATTATATCTGGGGCAGTGATGTTCTGTATTGTTGGTACTTGTGGGTGGGCACCGGTGGGAGGGCTTCTGGAGGTCTGGCCCCGCTAATGGACCTCCCGAGGGCACCTGGGTTTTGGCCAGTGTGTGAGTAGAAAGGCGGGGTATAAACAAACAAATAATGGCTTGACGTCACAAAGCTGGCCCCCTCAAACAGGGGGAAGTAGTTATATTTTCCTGTGCAGTTCCTAGGTAGAAGTGGGCTTTGGGAGCCTAGATGAAACCTTCCAACAGTGCTTCCGCCACCCATACAGGCAAAGTTATTCAGGTAGTAAAAGGAGGACAGGCAGAGGGACAGGTCTACAGAGGTATGGGACATTATTATAAAATATCATAGAATTATCCAGGGATTTTTTTGTAGAAAAAGCCCAGCAGGAACTCATTAGCATAATATGCCACACCCAACAGCAGAAATCCATTCGCATATTAGGCCACACCCAGGCAGCACAGCTTATTATTTATTTATTTATCTATTTATTTTTGAGATTTATACCCCGCCCTCCCCGCTATACGGCGGCTCAGGGCGGCTCACAACATGTATAAAAACAAATAATATCATAAAACATTACAGTTTTAAAACAATTGACACGAAACAAATGGCGTATCTTTAGCTCAGTATATCCTAGCGGTATCCAGGTGTAAACCTTGTGGACAAATTATGCAGTCGAGTTTCCCGCATATTGGGGGGCTGGGAAAGCACAGGGCAGCGTGGAAGCTTGCCTCCCCCCTATCATCTTCGGCCCATTTTAGCATCTCCTTTCTTTACTGTTGCAGAAAGACTTGGGGAAGTACGGGGGGAGGCATGGTTAAATGCCTTTCTCTCCCTCCCCCAGATCGAGGAGGGAAAGAAAGGCATTTTCAATGTGCCTGGGTTCCCTGCCTGCCTTTTCCCAGCTGCCACATGTCAGCTAGAGAAGGGAAGGCAGAGAGAGGCTTTTCCTTGTCAATTTCACTCTCAGCTGACTGGCCGGAGTGAAATTGACAAGAAGATCCGGGACAGGCTCCCCAGAGGGAAAGATGGCATTTTAACATGCCGCCTTTCCCTCTTGTGTATAACGTGGGGAGGGCAGCGTGCTCTGTAGCCACGCATGCCAGAGGTTTTGGTAGCAGGCGTGGCCAACTCAGGAGCCAGCCGGAACTCCTTTCCTGTGAGCTCCTGCCCCAAAATAGCCTTGGAATTATCCCTTATGAGTGTCTCCCCCAGTCAGAAGGAGTCTCTGAGTTTAATCTCCTTCAGGGGAGATCTTTTCCTGAGCTAGCAGCTGTGGCCATGGCATCAGCCTGGAAATAGGCCTTTCTAAACCTGCCAACTTAACTGTAACCACATTATTGGAGCTTGGGGGGAAATGTGCTTCTTCCCTTGGTGCACTTAGCCATTGGTTTGCTTTCGGCTTCTCGGCTTCATTTGCAGTCTCATAAATGATGGTAGTACATCCAGTCACCTGGATCCTAGATTTATTGCAAGATTTGATTCCACCCCCACCCCCTATATTAAATTTCTGGTTTTCTTCCTTCTCCCCTTTCGAAATCTTAAATTTATGAACATCAGATCGTCTTGTGTTTGCTGTCTTTTGAGTGTTACTATCCAAATCTTTAGGCTTCTAATTTTGAGGGGTGGTTAAAATATTTTATAGGGATCTGTGAAACTCATGGGGGTGGGATCTTAGTGGTTAGTTTCGTGCAGTGGTTAGGAGCACGGACTCTAATCCGGGAGAACCAGGTTTGATTCCCCACTCCTCCACATGCGGCTGCTGGTGTGACTTGGGCCAGTCATAAGTTTTTTCAGAGCAGTTCTTGAAAGGGCTCTCTCAGCCCCACCTACCTCACAGGGTGTCTGTTGCGGGGAGGGGAGGGGAAAGGAGATTGTAAACCATTCTGAGACTCCAAGTGAAGGGCGGGGTATAAATCCAATCTCCTCCTCCGCCTCTCTCTCCTATCCTGCTCCCAGTAACCTTGTTCCTTCTCTTTTCTCCCCCCTGCTTCTCTTACTTCCCTTGTCCCCACCCAGCCCTGGATTAACCATTAAGCAAAATAAGCACGTGCTTAGGGCACCAAGGGAAAGGGGGGGGCACCATAGCCTTTTTTTTGCTTATATTGCTTACTACTATATAGTGTTAAATAATTTTTTTTGTATTTAATATAGTTGTGGGGTCTGGCCAGGATGAAAACCTAATTTTTAATCTCTTATTTTACCTTCAGCACTTATTGAGTTTTAATGTCTCGTCAGTTAAGCAATGGAAGGGCCGAGGGGCACCATTGTTGGGCTGTGCTTAGGGCATCAGCTGGTCTTAACCTGGCCCTGTCCCCACCACACCTTTCTGTCCCTTCCTTCCTGCTGCTCTACATTTTTTGTTGTTCAGTCGCACAGTCGAGTCCGACTCTTTGCGACCCTATAGACCGCATCACACCAGGCCCTCCTGTCTTCTGTTGTGCTCTGGAGTTTGCTTATTTTCATGTTTGTTGCATCGATGACACTGTCCAACCATCTCATCCTTTGCCGTCCCCTTCTTCTTTGACCTTCAGTCTTTCCCAGCCTCAGGGTCTTCTCCAGGGAGTGCTCCCTTCTCATCTGGTGGCCAAAGTATTTGAGCTTCAGCTTCAGTATCTGCCCTTCCAGGGAACAGTCGGGGTTGATTCCTTTTAGGATCGACTGATTCGATCTCCCTGCAGTCCAAGGGAAAAGTTGGACTGCTCTATGTTATCCTGCTTTTAAAAAGTTTTAATGTTTTACAAGTGTATTTTCCCTCTTTCTTGGATTTCTGCACAGCCTTGAGTTCTTCTGACCCAGATTTGTACAAACGTCATCCAAATCTCTACATGGCCCCAGCGTGTGGGTTTTTTTGACCTGCACCCCAGGGCCCACGTTCAGCATTAGATATATGTTGTAAAAACACTCGGTATGCTCTGTGTTATAATGATCACAAAACTGGTGACGTGGTTTGTAAGACTACCATGAAGCATTGGATGCTGTTTGACAAACTAACAAATTACAAAACATCCTGATGTTATGTGTGGCCTCTTCAGATGTTAGAACCACATTTATGGAGAGATGACCCATGGGTGTGTGCACTACTCACAATGCCCCAGTGCACACAGTTGCCATTTCATGTGTTTAGGACAATGTGTGGATTTACTGTACATTGTTCTAAAATGTCATGAAAGTATCCCTTTTTGAAGAAGAAAGAAGAAAAGAGATTGGATTTATATCCTGCCCTTCACTCGGAGACTCAGAGCGACTTACAAACTCCTTTCTCTTCCCCTCCCCACAACAGACACCCTGTGAGGTAGGGGGGCTGAGAGAGCTCTCTCGAGAACTGCCCTTGAGAGAAGAAGCTCTGAGAGAACTTGTCACTGACCCAAGGTCATAACAGCAGGTGCAAGTGGAGGAGTGGGGAATCAAACCCGCTTCTCACACACTTAACCACTACACCAAACTGGCTCTCACACCAAACTGGCTCTCAGAAGGAGGAGGAGGAGATGGAGGAGGAGGAGGAGGAGGAGGAGATTGGATTTATACCCCACCCTTCACTACCTGAAGGAGTCTCTGAACGGCTTACCATCTCCTTTCCCTTCCCCTCCCCAAAACAGACACCTTGTTAGGTAGGTGGGGCTGAGAGAGCTCTTTCGAGGACTGCCCTTGAGAGAACAGCTCTGAAGGAATTTGTGACTGACCCAATGTCCCACCAGCAGTTCCATGTGGAAGAGTAAGGAATCAAACCGGGTTCTTCCAGATCAGAGTCCATGCTCCTAACCACTACACCAAACTGGCTCCGCTGCTCAGGAATATCTCTGCTGGTCAGGAGTAGTCTTGGAGTTCAATTTTCTTCAGGGCAGATCTTTCCCTAAGCCTGCAGCTGTGACCTTGGCATGCGCCTTTGGCATACGTGAAGAAGAATCCTAAAACACCCTGGAGAATCCACTTCTTGCAGATTCATATGAAATAATGACTGCACATACCGGGATCATTGTGAATAGTGGGCAGTCCCGTTGGTGGACTCCCGGTATGCTTAGCAGTAAGGTCTGAATTGGGCTTACGCGTCAAACATGTTCAGCTGTGGGTCGCAAGATCCCATCGTTGGGATTTTGAAGCGGAAAGAATAAAAGCCCAAAACAAATCTGGATTTTTTCCGGACAGCAAAAGCGAATTTGCAGATCCGTAAGCCGTTCCTGCTTAGCCCTGCTTGCAATATTTGCAGTCTTACTGAAGGTAGAACAAGGGGCTATTTATCATTTATTTGCTATACCTACCTGTGAGGCCTTACGGCAGACAGGGGCATTTATAAACTACCATGTTCAATGCGCTCCGTTCTTCTTAGCTTTCATTCGCTCTCAGAATTTTAAGTGCATTCCCCCCCCCCCTCTAAATTACAGAGAATGCTCCTCTTAATCCCTGAAACTCTTTGGCGTCTGTGCATGCGCAGATGTCTGCATGCGCACGAGAGAGAGAGAGAGAGAGAGCGCAGCAGGGAAATCTCGATGAAATAAATGGCCCTGAAGAATATGAACTGTGAGTTGGGCCGAGAAAGAATATAAATAAAGCACATTACCCTTGATAAAATATTGAAGTTGATAAATGGAAGCTGTAGTGCAAAGGGGGGAAGGGAGACAAGGTGGGGGGAATATGGAACCCAAGCCACGTCTTTGCCCGGCTCATGTGCTTCGCAGTGAGGGATGGAGAATGAGCTGCCCTTGGTGTCATGGTAGAGGGCAACTCCTATGCATGCTAATGAGGAGGTGATCTCAGGTGACCGGCCAAGAAGATTCAACTTATTTCAGAGTCTTGGTTCGGAGTCGGAGGGGAAATGAAGCCAGAGTCAAGCTTGGATGGCAGAGGCATAAAGTTCAGTCCCAAGCTTCTAATTCTGGGCTGTGTGTGTGGGGGGGGAGGGATACTTTCCTCCCCCGCTAAAGCCCCATCTGTGCCTGAGCAGCAGATGTAATTCCTCCCCGAAACCCACAACTGGTGGAAACAGGGAAGGGATGGATAGGCCCAGAGCTCAGCAATACAGAATGCTGAATTTTTGCAAGGCGAGTCCCTAAAGCTGGAGTTAGAATACATTTGCTTATATTTATTGACATAATTTAAGTCCATGTGGTGAGCATCAGATGTAGATCTCTCCCTTCTGAAAGCAGCAGGGAGTATGAATGCTTAATTTTTGCCTCCGACATGAACCTAAGAAGTGACTTCCCGAATGTCAAAAAACTTGGTATATACTAGCAGACCTGCTAAATCTCCCTTCATCAGTATCTGACAAAGGGAGTTTGACACTCAAAAGCTTATACCCAGAAAATAGGGCTGCCAAGTTGAACTCACCTACTGGCGGGGGGGGGGAGTCCTTCTTCGCCCGGTGACATCACCCGGAAGTGACGTCATTATGCTGGGGAAGTCGTCCACACTGGACGACTTCGGGGGCGGGGATCCCTCCGCCGGCCGAATGCCGGCCGGCGGATCGGGAACCCCTATAGCGGGGGATCCCCCGCCCCCCGGGCTGACTTGGCAGCCCTACCTGAAAATCTTATTGGTCTCTAACATGCTACTGGACTCAAATCAAGATAAAAAGCCAGACAGTTTACTTGCCCAGAAACAGGACGTTTGGTTACTAGATAGTTGGCAAGCAGAGTTTAAGGCTGTTTTTACATCTGACTTTCCCGCAGGAATCTTTCTAGTTCCAAAAAACCCTGCCCACACCTCTGTGCGGTGTGAAACCGTGCTGCTACTGAAATGTCCACATCTACTAATTGCCCTTCTGTGGTCAAGCTAGTATTCAACTGGCTTTATTCTGCTTTAAACAATTGCTGTTGATTAGTGCACTTAGACCCCCTGGAGTGAAATTTCACACCACTGTGAAATCAGCACAGGAAAAGACAGCAGTCAAACTACTTTAGAGGGGAGGTGTAAAATGACCCTAAGAGTCTGACGCTTTCACACATGGCTGAATAACGCGGTTTCAATCCACTTCAGCAACTGTTTTTGCTATTTCGTACAGTAAAATCCAGTTACAAAGTGGATTAAAAGTGTGTTATTTAGTGTGCGTGAAAGTGAGTGGCGGATGGTTTTAGGCTTTTTAAAAAATACATTTTATTAGATTTTAGGGCATGCAGGGGTAAGGGAAGAAGGGGAACAAAAGTAATATAACTGCATATAACTCTTCTCCAGGTATCATCTCACACTACAAAAAATAGACTGTGAAACTTTAAAAGCTCATAATGGCTTCTTCATATCATACTATCAAAAAGTTGATATCGTTATGTTTCTTTCTTATCCAAATTGTAAAAAGGAGTCCATAGTCCAACAGAATCTTCTTCCATTTGCCCTTTCAAGGTCAAAGTCAATTTGTCCATTTCCGCACTTCCACAGTCTTCATTATTAGGTCTTGTTCAGAGGGTGTTGTTGGAATCAGTATTCCCTCTAAGATGAGTTAGTGTGAGCTAGCTCAGTTTTTTTAGCCTCCGGCTCACACGTTTTTGTCTTAGCCCAGGAAGGAGGGCTCCAGAGCAAACTAATGTATGCGGATGCCAAATCGCTCACGCACGACTTTAATGCCAGTCGCTCACAAAGTAGAATTTGTGCTCACAAGACTCCACAGCTTGGAGCATTGGTTGGGATGGTCGTAGGCTTTTGTCTGTACTTCATAAAAAGGCAAGCCAGGCCCCCTCCCCCTCCCCCCTTGTCCGCTGGTTGCCCCATTATTGGAGATCCGTCATTGTCTGATTTGGCTGACAGCATGATAAAGCAGGCTGGATACAGTTTGAGGTTTCAGAATTCCCATTTTCAGAGCTTCGCTGGCCACAACTGTGGCTGTGAAGCTAATGTAGTGGAAAGAAGCCTTCCGTGCACACCTGGACGCTTGGATCCTAGTGCCTCTCAGCATACCTTGTTCGAGTCGATGGCCCTTTCCTTTCCTAAGATGAACACGATGAGAAGGAAGGCTCTGTGGCCCCCCTGTCAATCTCCTCATTTAGATTTAACTCCCCCTGCCAGCACCTTTGCCCGAAATATTTGCAAAAATAGTTTCCGCCCCCTCCTTCAAAAGTTGGATGAGAAAGCAGGTGACCTTCATAGTCCAGTGCTTAAGAACACTTTCTATTCCCCCCCCCTTTAAATGTAGGATTGCTGTCCTGGTTTTAAAGCTGAGAATGGACTTAAGGGAGGAGTTTATTCGGAAGATCATACTGGCTGATCTGTTTGCCTCTGTGATTGCTCCCACTGTTGCCCCTCCAGCACCAAAGAATACAGAGCATCACTTGCCCCAGACTGAGGCTGATTTTACATGTGCATTTTTGTAACAGCTTCATTCCAGCGCTCCCTGCACCGGTAACACATTGGTGTCAAAGCTGTTGTAGGGGAATGCCCACATCTGATTGAACTGGAGTGAAAGGGGTCATTCTTTTGAAGTGCTGTTAAGAACAGGATTTGTTTACAGAGGTGTGAAGCCAGTTTGAGAGCTAGAGGGCAATTAGCAGATATGGACAGTTGAGAAGGAATGCAGATTCACACTTGAAAGAGATGTGGGCGAGTTTTTTTGAAAGTAGAATGATTCCAGCAGGAAAGGCAGATGTAAAAATGCCCTGAGAGTTCCTATCTATACCTTGTGGATAATAGCCACTGATGGACCTCAGCTCCATATATTTATATACATTCCTTCTTGAAGCTGGCTGTTTGGTGTAGTGGTTAAGTGCGCAGACTCTAATCTGGGAGAACCGGGTTTGATTCCCCACTCCTCCCCTTGCACCTGCTGGATGACCTTGGGCAAGCCATAGCTCTGTACCAGCTGTTCTCTTAAGGACAGCTGTCTCAGAGCTCTCTCGGCCCCACCTACCTCACAGGGTGTCTGTTGTGGGGAGGGGAAGGGAAAGGAGTTTGTAAGCCGTTCTGAGACTCCAAGTGAGTGAAGGGCGGGGTATAAATCCAATATCTTCTTCTTCTTCTTCTTCATCATCATTTAACGATGAACTTTGACTGAAAAACACATCACGTATGGTTTTGTATGGTCCCGTTCAGATGATGATTCACGAAACGACTTAGCAATCCAGAGAACTTTGTCAGTTTATTGTTATTTCTGGACCTCATTATGTCTACATTGTTTTGTAATTTTGTCAGTTGTTCATAAATATACTTTTCTAGGGTGGCATACAGCTTTTTTTTTTTTTTCTTCCTTTCTGACCTTCATCACGAGCTGTGATTCTCTCGTAGACAGCTTATGTTCTCTCTGACATGCCAGTTTTCTACACGCAGGGAGGGCACGTTTTGAGGTGAAACATTCCAACCTGCCATTCCCCTACCAGCAACTTGAAGCGGTGCAGTCCAGGAAAAGCTTCACTTCTTGAATCTCAATGACGCTGAGAACGGGAGGAGTTCTCAGGACTGGTAAATTGGCACACCTTCCTGGTTCATCTGCTGAATCTAAATAAGCCATCGTACGGCCTAGGTTGCATGTCAGTATTCTTGTCCGTGCTGTTACAGAGCTGACATCCAGTCTGCATTAAACCTGTAAAGACACCGAAAACGCATTTCATTTACCCCACTTGCTTTATCATTTCGGAGCCTGTCCCAAGCTGATCAATAAAATATCATTCAGTATACATCAGGACCTTGGATCACAGGCTCGGAGGCAGACAGGCGATCTGACAAATGACCTTTCGCCGGGCAAAACGTGTTGCAGTGAATGCAAAGTCTCCTGGCTCAGAATGGAGCTGCAAAGAGTATGGCTCAGCTTGTAAAGCTGAATGCAACGTATTCCTTTGGCAGTAGTGGATTCATGCAGCAGGAGCTCCGGAAGTTTAGGGGCATTTGTTGGTTATGGGTCTAACAGTCCCAGTGAACTGTCTGGAAATGGCCACACATGCTGGGGGTCCCCAGCTTTTTTGACGCAGTGGTTAAGAGCACGGACTCTAATCTGGGAGAACCGGGTTTGATTCTCCACACCTCCACATGCAGCTGCTGGTGTGACTTTGGGTCCGTCACAAGTTCTCTCAGAGCTGTTCTCTCAAGGGCAGTTCTCGGAAGAGCTCTCTCAGCCCCACCTACCTCACAGGGTGTCTGTTGTGGGGAGGGGAAGGGAAAGGAGTTTGTAAGCCGCTCTGAGACTCATCATCATCATCACCATCTCCTCCTCCTCTTCCCTCGCCTTGGGAATTCTGACATGGGGGGATGGGCGGAACATCAAAATGGCTGCCACAAGAGGTGGAGCCAACCGCAAAATGTGAGGGTGTGAGAGCCAGCATGGTGTCGCAGTTAAAGTGTTGAGCTAGGATCTGGGAGACCCGGGTTCAAATCTGTTTTGGGGGGCAAAACTCTATGGTTTGAAGGTGATTTTGCCATAGAGTTTAGCCCCAAACCAAAAAAAAAAGGTTTAGCCCCAAACTTAGAATGTTGCTATGTAAAGTCGCTGACATGCTGACATCACTTCCGTGTGACGCCAGCATGTTGCCGTGCTCCACCCCCCCACACTCCTGGAGAGCCCCTCTCCCTCCCCCACCGGCGCAAACATCAGACCTGGCAGCCCTACTCACAGGGTTGTTGTGAGGATAAAATGGAGGAAAGGAGAATGACATGAGCTGCTTTGGGCCCTCCACTGGGGAGAAAAGCACGGTATAAATAAAGTAAATTGAAATTAATTAATTTTAAAATAGTTTCTTAATATTCAAACAGCTGACTTCCTTTCCCACAGCGAAGATCCCTGTGCTGCGGTGGCAGCGGCTGCCAAAGCAGAGCTTCTTTAGAATCTGCACAGCCCCATCTGGGCTCACCCACTTTTTATAAAGTGAGCCTGCTTGCGGGGTAGGGCAGGGTATAAAAATGAAATATAAATAAATAAACCAACAAACAGTTGCTGGGGGCCAGAAAAAGTGTCAGTGAGTGCCATGGTGCCCACGGGCACCATGTTGGAGACACCTGCCACTGTCGGGACTAAGTGTTGGAAGAGACGGCCTAGACGCTGTCTCAGGCCTCAGCCTCCAAGTGGGGTGGGGGTGGGGGGTGTTGCAAACAACCCAGTGAGATCTGATGTGAGAATCTGATATGGTGAGGAGGAGGAAGAGGAGGAGGAGAAGAGGAGGAGGAGAAGAGGAGGAGGAGGAGGAGGGGGAGAAAAAGAAGAGGAGGAGGAAAAGGAGGGGGAGGCGGGGGAGAAGAAGAAGAAAATGAGGAGGAGGAGGAGGAGAGGAGGAGGAGGAGGAGAGGAGGAGGAAAAGGAGGAGGAGAGGAGGAGGGGGAGAAAAAGATGAGGAGGAGGAAAAGGAGGAGGAGGCGGGGGAGAAGAAGAAGAAAATGAGGAGGAGGAGAGGAGGAGGAAAAGGAGGAGGAGAGGAGGAGGAGGAGAGGAGGAGGGGGAGAAAAAGATGAGGAGGAGGAAAAGGAGGAGGAGACGTGGGAGAAGAAGAAGAAAATGAGGAGGAGGAGAGGAGGAGGAAGAGGAGGAGAAGAGGAGGAGGAGAGGAGGAGGGGGAGAAAAAGATGAGGAGGAAAAGGAGGAGGAGGTGGGGGAGAAGAAGAAGAAAATGAGGAGGAGGAGGAGAAGAGGAGGGGGAGAGGAGGAGGGGGAGAAAAAGATGAGGAGGAGGAAAAGGAGGAGGAGACGGGGGAGAAGAAGAAGAAAATGAGGAGGAGGAGGAGAGGAGGGGGAAAAGGAGGAGGAGAAGAGGAGGAGGAGAGGAGGAGGGGGAGAAAAAGATGAGGAGGAGGAAAAGGAGGAGGAGGCGGGAGAGAAGAAGAAGAAAAGGAGGAGGAGGAGAGGACGAGGAGGAGAGGTGGAGAGGTGGAGGAGAAGAGGAGGAGGAGAGGAAGAAGAGGGGGAGGAGAAGAGGAGGAGGAGGAGGAGGAGGAGGAAGTAGGTGGGGCTGAGAGAGCTCTGAGAGAACTGTGACTGACCCAAAGTCACCTAGCTGGCTTCACGTGGAGGACTGGGTAATCACAGCCTTCAAGGAGTGCTTCTCTGCCTCCATCTGTGCTCATCTTGTATATCTGATTGCTTGATTGATTGTACATTTGAAAAATAGAACAAGTATTACAAAAACAAAATATGGCACAACTTCAGTGCTCTGTCTTCTGAAGGCAACAAACCAGGTAGCACTACCCCTGAAAGTAGTCACACCTTGAGGAAATGCAGAGTTCATGACACTGCATGTTAATGTTTATGCCCACATACACAGTTAACAGAACACATTTATCTCCCGTCCTTCTACCAAACAGTACCCAAAATGGTGACCACTAGATAGGAGGGGGGAAAACACCCTGTAAAATCCATAAACTCCATCTGGAAATCATCCATGTGGTCACTGTAAGATTTCTGCCAACTCCATAAAAACAGAACCCTCAGAGAACCGTAGAAGACCTTATGAATATGCCGTTAGAGGTTTCTCTGATTGCGGCATAGCCAAGGAAGACTGTCAGCGCAGTCCTCAGCAGACTTATGCCATTACAGATCCATTTAAATCGATGGGTGCTAGAAGGTCATAACTCTGTTTAAGGTTGCGCTGTATGGCAGGCATCCCCGACCACATAAAGCCCTCAATCTAAACACAATAAATAACAGCTTATAAAAAAGAGAAGGGATGATGCATTGTTATTTCACAGCGGGTTTATTACCATCTCATGCACCTTCCGGACCACCGGCGAATGTGGCTCTTTCAGGAAGGATTTCCTCTCGAATCCCTGCCCTGAATGGATGATCTCATAGCATCTGAATGCACTGAATGCACTGATAGGAAACACTACCTTTAATGACATGGCTGAATACATGAAGTTGCCTGAGTCAGATCTGGGTCCATCAAGGTCAGTCTTGTCTACTCAGACTGGCAGCGGTTCCCCAGGGTCTCAGGCGGAGGTCTTTCACATCATCTGCTGCCTGGTCCCTTTAACTGGAGATGCTGGGGATTGAACCTGGGACCTTCTGCATGCAAAGCAGTCAGATGCTCTGCTTCTGAGCCATGACCCCACAGAAGCTGAAGAAGAAGAAGAAGAAGAAGAAGAAGAGATTGGATTTATACCCTGCCCTTCACTTGGAGTCTCAGAGCGGCTTACAAACTCCTTTCCCTTCCCGTCCCCACAACAGACACCCTGTGAGGTAGGTGGGGCTGAGAGAGCTCTTTCCAGGACTGTCCTTGAGAGAACAGCTCTGACCAAAACTATGGCTTGCCCAAGGTCATCCAGCAGCTGCAAGTGGAGGAGTGGGGAATAAAACCCGGTTCTTCAGATTAGAGTCCGCGCACTTAACCACGACACCAGATTGGCTGCTCTCTACTGATTCAGACCCTTGGCCTGTCAAGATCACGATTCTCTACTCTGACTGGCAGCAGCTCTCCGGAGTCTCCTTACCATCACCTCAGCCTGGACCTCTTAACTGGAGATGCCCGGGACTGAACTTGGGACCTTCTGCACGCCAAGCAGAGGCTCTGCTTCTGAGCCATGACCCCTATCCATAACATAAAGCCACTCCATTCTTATTCAGACCCTTGATCTGTCCAGGTCAGCATTGTCTACTCAGACTGGCAGTGGCTCTCCAGGGTCTCAGGCAGAGGTCTTTCACATCACCTACTGCCTGGTCCTTTTTAAACTGGAGTCACCGGAGATTGAACCTGGGCATGCCAAGCAGATGCTCTACCACTGAGCCACAACCCCTTCCGGACTGCCTTATAGAGAGCCAGGCCACTGGTCTCTCAAGATAGAAGAGAGAAAGAGATTGGATTTATACCCCGCCCTTCACTATCTGAAGGAGTCTCAGAGTGCCTTACAAACTCCTTTCCCTTCCCCTCCCCATAACAGACACCCTGTGAGGTAGGTGGGGCTGAGAGAGCTCTTTCAAGAACTGCCCTTGAGAGAACAGCTCTGACAGAACTATGGCTTGCCCAAGGTCATCCAGCAGGTGCATGTGGAGGAGTGGGGGAATCAAACCCGGTTCTCCCAGATTAGAGTCCGCGCACTTAACCACTACACCGAACAGAGGAAAGAAGGAAAATTTACAAAGAACTGAGTCATAGGTAGGGTTGCCACCTCTGGGCTGGGAAATACCTGGAGATTTTGGGGGTGGAGCCTGAGGAGGCTGGAGCACGGGAAGGAGAGGGACCTCATCAGGGTACAGTGCCATAGAGTCCGCCCTCCAAAGCAGCCATTTTTCTCAGTTGTAATCCCAGGAGGTTTCCAGCCACCACCTGAAGTTTGGCAACCCTAGACAGGGTTGTGTCCTGTTGTGTCCTGCTCAGCTTCTGGGGGGCTCGTTACTGAGGCCTGATGTTTATGGAACATCAACACTGTTATGTTCTGTGATTAAATCTGTGATTATCCAATTACCTTGAAACTTATTCAATTACCTTGAGACTTATCCGCCCCTGGGATTATACAACTATTATCCTTGGATTACCTTGAAATTTTGGATTACCTTGATTATTCAATTACCTTATCCAACTGCCTTGTTTGGGCAAAGTCAGGGGTGCGGCTTACCTTTGTATACAAGCAGGCCCCCTGACCTCGATTTTCTTATGCTTCATCTGGACCTGAAATAAACTTGCTATGCTGAAATCACTACCACCAGCCTCCCGACTGCAGTACTTTTCAGACACCCTCTTAAAAATGAACCGAAGATCCTTCCTGTGCTTTTCACTTGACTTTCCGTGCGCAGAATCCTCTAAAAATAGTTTTAACGGCCTAGTAAAGAAATACTTCTCGATGTTCCAGAAACCCTTCTCTCTCTCTCTCTCTCTCTCTCCCATGTGGTTTACAGCTTGCGATCCCAGATGAGCTGTTAGATTCTTGGGATCATTTGGGTCACACCTGGCAACGATCATACACTATGTACTAAATTCACTGATTACGCTGGCTGCTTTTAAGAATGGTTTGGTGCCGTTTGCTGGCTCATTTCTGACTTCGTGCGACTCTGGCCATAATTTTTTTTCTATGTGTGAGGCTCATTATTCTTGCGCTGTTTCCCATTCGGCCCTTCCTTCAAGGGGCTCAGGGCAGCATCCGTGCACAACAGCCCTGCGGGCACACGAGGCTTAGGAAGACTGGCTGCTCCAAGGTCACCCACGGAGTTTTGATGCCCCTTTGAAGCCAGGTCGTCCAGGGCACGGTGGCAGCTCTCTGTTTATTATACTGCTTTGCGTCTTTCACATCTCTTTGCCCCCGCAAAACAGACATCTGGGGAAGTCAAAAAGGGACAACATGAGAGGAACAACAAAATAGACAGAAGATGAAAAAGAAGTCAGTTCCGCTTTTGGTAAGCTGGAGCGCTTGAGAGAACAGTGGAGTCTTAAAGTGTGCGACTGCAATGAAAAAGGCCAGCACTATCGTGGGGGCTAGTAGGAAGGTACTGGAGTCTGGAGTCCAGTGGAGTGAGTTTCAGCATGATCAAGTTTATTGTAGGTCAGGAACAAGCATACCAGAGGTGGCCTGGGGGTCAGTTTATATGCATAGGAAAGCCTTGCCCCCATCCATACCCACACTGTGGGATAGGTTAATCTTCCCATTAGAGATTACATTGGTTCATTTGAATATGATAAGCCCCTGATAGGTGGATCTTTAGGAGCCTGGGTGCAATTGTTCAAGCTTGTACCTTTTCCAGGCCATGCAGTCAGACTGCAAGGCTGGCACCATTACATGTTTGGTCACATCAAAGAATCAGACAAGTGTACACATAGAGAATCACAGCTTGGCTGTCTGTGGAATTGCATCCAGGACATAACAGAAGGGAACTGAAAACAAATCAGCCAGTATCATAATGCCCCTGTATAGATCGACGGTGTGACCTCATTTGGAGTACTGTGTACAGTTCTGGTGGCCACACCTCAAAAAAGATATTATACCATTGGGGAAAGTGCAGAAAAGGGCAACTAAAATGATAAAAAGGTTGGAACACTTTCCCCACGAAGAAAGGCTGAAGTGCTTGGGGCTCTTTAGCTTGGAGAAACGACGGCTGTGGGGTGACGTGATCGAGGTTTACAAGATTATGCTTGGGATAGAGCAGGTAGAGAAAGAAGTACTTTTCTCCCTTTCTCACAACACAAGAACTTGTGGGCACTCCATGGAATGGTTGAGCAGTTGGGTTAGAACAGATAAAAGGAAGTACTTCTTCACCCAAAGAGGGTTAACACATGGAATTCACTGCCACAGGAGGTGGCGGTGGCAACAAGCATGGACAGCTTCAAGAGGGAATTGGAAAAACATATGGAGCAGAAGTCCCTCAGTGGCTATCAGCCACAAGGTATAGATAGGAACTCTCAGTCTGGGGCAAGTGATGCTCTGTATTCTTGGTGCTTGGGGGGGGGGGGTGACAGTGGAAGGACTTCTAGTGTCCCGGCCCCACTGCTGGACCTCCTGAGGGCACCTGGTGCTTTTGGCCACTGTGTGACAGAGTGTTGGACCAGATGGGCTATTGGCCTGATCCAACATTCTCTTATGTTCTTATGTTCAAACATATACAAAGTCATATAAAAGATCTGAGAATTAAAATCCTGTTTGGTGCAAAGGGCAATCGATCCCTTGTGGCTCTTGGGGTTTAGCAATGCTTCTCTTGGGGGAGGGGGGGCAGGATGTATATTTGAAGGCCAAGATCTAGGTGTTTCTCCCCCCAACCTTCCCTTTTATTTGGGGGCACGAGAAGAAGTCGGTGCATCAAAGAAACCACATCTGAACAGATGTGGCGAGGGAGTATAAAGTAATGGTCCGTCGTCGCGCCGCCTGGCATTGCTAACTGGGTGACGCCTGCGCTTGAACAAAAGGTTTCCAGGCACCCTCCTAACGAGGAGACCTATCTCTTCCTTATCTCATGTTACAGATTAGGGGAGTTCTTTAAGGGTAACCGGCTGCATGTGGCTGGGACAGAGTCGAACTCGCTCATATGCTATATGAATCAGGAGGGGAAATGCTTGGCTGTTGCAGGTGGCTCGAGAAAGGAAAACCGACCTTGGACTACGATGACAGCTGCAGCTTGCTATAAAAACAGGGGACCACAAGACAGAAGCAAAAGCCTGCAGAGCCCTGTCTGCGGTGGGATGGGGGGGGGGGGGGGATCGGCGTTGGAATAGGACAGGAGGAACTCCCCGCTTCCAATCCCAGAGAAACTGTGGCAGAGTGTTGGATTAGCGGTCAAATGGAGACCAGGGTTCAAGAGAGCCAGCTTGTTGTAGTGGTTAAGCGCGCGGACTCTAATCTGGGAGACCCGGGTTTGATTCCCCACTCCTCCACTTGCAGCTGCTGGATGACCTTGGGCAAGTCATAGTTCTGATTTATTTATTTATTTAGACTTGTATCCCGTCTAGCCAGCACCGGCCGGCTCTAGGCGGCTAACAGCATTAAAATCAACAACATACAAGAGTTAAAATTACATCCATATACATAAACAAGCAGTAAAACCACAAAAGATGGCAGCAGTACAAAATCCAGCACCAAGAACAGCATCCTACATATCCCCGGCCAAGAGGCTTCTACCCACAGATGTACCGGGCCAGTAATTCACCCAGCTGCTTACTAGTGGCCATCCCCCCAGTGGCGGCTCCAAAGGCCTGGTGGAAGAGCTCCGCTTTGCAGGCCCTGCGGAACTGCAAAAGGTCCTGCAGGGCCCTGATGTCTTCCGGGAGCTCGTTCCACCAGTGGGGAGCCACCACCAAGAAGCAGTCCTCGAAAGAGCACTCTCAGCTCCACCTGCCTCACAGGGTGTCTGTTGTGGGGAGGGGAAGAGAAAGGAGATTGTAAGCCGCTCTGAGACTCCTTCAGGTAGTGAAGGGCAGGGGATAAATCTAATCTCTTCTCATAATGCCATAGAGCTCACCTTCCGAAGTGGCCATTTTCTCCAGGGGAACTGATCTTTGCCGCCTGGAGATCAGTTGTAATAGCGGGAGATCTCCAGCCACTACCTGGAGGCTGGTAACCCTAGCATGCAGAGAAGACTTCTGCTGCTTCTTTTCTTATGCCGCAGTCCCAGTTGAGCTTATTTCTCTTGACAAATGACATTTTTTGATTAAAAAGATGGGGGGGGGATCCCCAAACCATTCTGATGATACGCAAGGGTCCACAGATTTAGCAACCTTGACGACTCGCTTAGGGCTGCCAAGTCCCCCGGTAGGGCGGGGGAAACACTGATTTTTAATACTTACCCCTGCTTTTTCAAAATTGGCCACCGGGGGACAAAATGGCTGCCAGCAGGAACGCAGGGGAACGTCAGAGCCTCCCTTCCCTGCCTTAAAAGGGAAATGTCTGCAGAGAGCCTGCCCTGCAGTAAAAAGCCTCACCAGACATTTCCCCTTTAAGAATAGAGTCAGCAAGAGAGCTCCGCCCAGAGATTAAGGAGGGACTGAAGGGGCTGCTTTTGCATGTGGCTGGGGTAAAGTTGCAAGGTTGCTGTGGTAAGTTTCTCTTACAGCTCTTTTCCTTCTCTCTCTCTCCCTCTTTCTTTCTTTTTGCTGTCTGTCTCTCTCTCTCTCTCTCTCTGTCCCCATCCAGCAGAGGTCTATCAGTGGCTATTATTAGCCACAAGGTCTAAATGGAAGTAAGTGCCTCTGCCAGTTTTTTTCCTTCTCTCTCTCTCCTTTCTTTTTTCTGTCTGTCTGTCTGTCTGTCTCTCTCTGTCCCCATCCAGCAGAGGTCTATCAGTGGCTATTATTAGCCACAAGGTCTAAATGGAACCCTTTGTCTGGGGCAATGATGCTCTGCATTCTTGGTGCTTGGGGGGCAACAGTGGGAGGGCTTCTGGAGTTCTGGCCCTGCTGCTGGACCTCCTGAGGGCACCTGGTATTTTTGGCCACTGTTGTGACACAGAGTGTTGTACTGGATGGGCTGTACTGGATGGGCCGATCCACTGTGGCTTCTCTCCTGTTCTTATGATATGAAAATCATATTTAGCACTTGTGTAGCACTTAGTGCTTCATATTCTGCCGAGATGAGGAAGGATTCAGTGGGGCCGTTGCTCAGTGATAGAGCATCTGCTTGACATGCAGGAGGTATCAGCCTCTTCAGCTAAAAAAGGATCAGGTAATAGGTGACATTAAAGATCTCAGCCTGAGACCCTGGAGAGCCACTACCAGTCTGAGTAGTCAATACTGACCTTGATGGACCAATGGCCTGATTCAGTATTAGGAAACTTCATGAGTTCATGTGTCAGCATGTGGAAGCAACATCACAGGATGTGACATAACAAAATGATGTCACTTCCTTTCTCCTGGCTCCACCCCCAAAGTCCCCAGATATTTCCCAAGTTGGACTTGGCAGCCCTAGACTCGCTGTCCTGTTCTTCGTCGTCGTTGAAAGTCACCGAGACTCTGGACCTCTTGGATGCAGCGCAAAGTCAAAAAGGAGACATTGCCCTTTCCCCGAGCTTGACGTTCTTGGGAGAAATAGAGGTGATCTGTAATTTTATGTATTCGGAACACTTCTAAAGCGCAACGTGAAGTCAAAGAGGAGACAGCGCGTTGCAGGTTTGAGAGAACGTTCCAGGTTTGAGAGAAAGGCTGGCTGTCATGTTTGCCTCCGTGTTCCATTCTGGAGACATTCTGATTTCTTCAAAAGCAGATACTGAAGTTAGACACCTGCTTTGGCAAATGCCAGGAAACTTTGGAGGGTAAATCTGGAGTGGACAGAATTTGGGAGGCGGCATCACTTCCTCACTACCCCTCTAGGAATTCTTCCGATCTCTACAGTGTTTTCACCACAGAGATTGGAAGAATTCCTAGAGTGCCCACTGGCTGTGATGTCACTTCTTGATGACTTTGCTAGGTAACCTTTGCTAGGTGGCTCAGAGGTTAAGGCACTGAGCTGCAGGCTGGAAGGTCAGTAGCTCGGCAGTTCGAGACCCGAGTGCCACGTGAGAGAGAGAGCTCCCATCCCTAGCTCCTGCCAACCTAGCAGTTTGAAAAGCAAGAAATTGCAAGTGGACATAGGCGTAGAGTATGGGGGGGCTCGAGCTACCCCCGAAATTTCCCGGGGGGGCTCTGCCTCCCCTGGCAAAATGGAGCGCCTGCCGCCGTGCCTCCCCGGGTCCTTCCGAGGCCCGGCCGTCGCTGCTGGAGAGGGAGAGGGAAGGGGTGGCCGGGGGGCGAGGGGGAGAGGCACCGGCAGCAGCGGCTGGTGGGCCTCAGAAGGGCCCGGGGAGGCGTGGCGGTTTCCCGGGGGGGGGAGAACATCGTGTGCACTAAGGAGCCCCCCCCCTGGAATTTCCAAAAGTCTACGCCCCTGCAAGTGGATAAAGAGGCACCGCTTCGGTGGGGAGGTAACAGTGTTCCATACGCCTCGGAATCTAGTCATGCTGGCCACATGACCATGGAAAAGTCTTTGGACAGCGCTGGCTCTTCAGCTTGGAAACCGAGATGAGCACCGCCCCTTAGATTCGGATTCAACTGGTTTTCGAGCAAGGGAAATCTTTAGAGACCCCAACTGCAAAAATTCCAGCAGCCATCTTAGCAACAGTACAGCTTCTTCTTCCCAGACTCCACCAGGAGGCAGGTGGCCTGTCCTCTAATCTTTAACTCTTTTATAACTGTCTCGTCCTTTGGACATTAAGTCTTCCCTGTATGGCAGAGGACACGCGGCTGGGAGGCCAGGTTGGTGAGGATCAGAATGAGCCACCTGCCAGAAATACTGGAAGCGCATAATGCAGGTGGAATAAAATGACACCTCTCAGGGTTCTGGTATAGCTCGTCCCCTCCCCTGCATACAAACAAATGCTCCGTCCAAATGAGATCATAACTTTGAATAGCAGGAAATTCAATTTTGTATTACTGAAGGGTAATTAATTTAATTTATGCAGCAGGCAAAGGAATCGGGGGGAGGGGAGGCACTGGGGATAATGAAAATGCTCTGCCCTCTAAATTAACATTTTTGCGAAACATTAAAAATTGTGGTGCCGTGAATAGGCCTTGGCGGTAAAGAATGGACCGTCATGCTCAGCTGCGCTGGCAAGTGTAGGAAGTAAAATGGTCAGATTTAGAATAATAAGCGATGAAGAAGAAGAGATTGGATTTATACCCCGCCCTTCACTCGGAGTCTCAGAGCAGCTTACAATCTCCTTTCCCTTCCCTTGCCCACAACAAGACACCCTTTGAGGTAGGTGGGGCTGAGAGAGCTCTGACAGAGACTGCTCTTTATCAAGAGCAGCTCCGGCAGAACTATGGCTTCCCCAAGGTCATCCAGCAGGTGCAAGTGGAGGAGTAGGGAATCAAACCCGTTCCTCCCAGATTAGAGCCCGCGCACTTAACCACTACACTAAACTGGCTCTCAATACAACACCAGACTATTGTACCATAGATGTAGGGACAAAAGAAACGACCTCATTGTGAAACTGAGTTAGTGAATTAGCGCCTCACAGTTATATGAGAAACTGAGAAGGGTTTTTTTTAGAGTAACTTAAGGACTCTGTTCTTCAAGCCATACGCTCAAAAGTAATAATTTCTAAGGGGAAACCCTGTAGCATCAAAACAAGAAAAAGTCAATACTCTTTAGATTATCCAATTTATTGTGTCACAGAGTTGGTGTGGTGCAGTACTTGAGATCCCTAGCCTTGTAAGTCTGTGGAGATTTGGGACTCCATAGTGGGCTCTACAACAAAATGGCTGACATGGAAGGTGAGGCCAATCACAAAATGGCAGCCCTGAAGGCTGAGGCCAATCACAGAATGCTAGTAAGTGCCGCAAAACATTTGGACGTTGCAAGCCAAGTATCTTCCTGGGACAGAGGCACCTGTTTCTGAATTAGAACCGTGACTGTCCCAAGTTCCCCCAGCAGCCTTCATGTGGAGGAGTGAGGAATCAGACACGGTTCTCCAGATTAGAGTCCGCCATTCTGAACCACTGCACCGTGCTGTCTGGCAACTGGTGGGAGGTTTGGGGATGGGGATATGAAGAAGGAGGAGGAGAAGGAGAAGAAGAAATTTGATTTATACCCTGCCCTTCACTTGAAGTCTTAGAGTGGCTTACAGTCCCCTTCCCTTCCCCACAATGGATACCCTGTGAGGTAGGTGGGGCTGAGAGAGCTCTTCCGAGGACTGCTCTTGAGAGAACAGCTGTGCAGATGTCTGGTGTGAAGGGCCAGCTACGGTGGCCACGCAGAGCCAGACGGCACCTCTCTATTTCCCCCAGAAAGTCTATTTCCCCTGGAAAGTACTTGTTACTGGCGGGCTGCGCTGTTCTGTGCTGTCTTTAAGATGCCACGGAGCTTCTGTTTTGATTTACCCATGATTGCCTCTGACTTTTTGACTTTTTGACTTTTTGATTTGATGGAATCCTGGGTCAGGGCAAAGGAAAAGATCTTCTGAAGGCAAGAGATAAGGCAACAGATAAGAGCACTCAACTGAGCCCCCTACTTTTTTTCCAGCTGTCCCATTAAGAGGTGTTTTGCAGGGCATGCCAAACGAAATAGTTGTCTTAACTGACACAAAGCAATTCAGGTGGTCACTCAGCCGTGTTGGTCTGAAGCAGTAGAACAAATGTTGAGTCCAGTGGCACCTCGAAGACCAACAAAGTTTTATTCAGAGTATGAGCTTTCATGTGGTATTTGGAAAAGTGGGCGTGCACACTTTCTCGGTCTTAAGGTGCTTTGGACTCTACATTTGTTCTACAAAGTAATCCAGTCTACAGTCTTGGCTGTGGATATTTTAAAGCTTCCCTGAAAAGGTACATAAAACTAAGGAGAAAGCGCTAAGGAGATGCGATGAACCAGTTTGGTGGAGTGGTTAGGAGCGCGGACTCTATTTTGGGAGAACTGGGTTTGATGCTCCACTCCTCCACATGCAGCTCCTGGTGTGACCTTGGGTCAGTCACAAGTTCTCTCAGAGCTGTTCTCTCCAGGGCAGTTCTCGAGAGAGCTCTGTCAGCCCCACCTGCCTCACAGGGTGTCTGTTGTGGGGAGGGAAAGGGAAGGGAGATTGTAAGCCTCTCTGAGACTTGTTTGGGTAGTGAAGGGCGGGGTATAAATCCAATCTCTTCTTCTCCTTGACTAAATATTGAAAGTGATTTTAATGCACAAAAAGAAAATAGGGAAGCCAGTGTAGTTGGGAAATGCTGACTTTCGGGAACGCCCTGGTTGAATAGACCGTAAATTTTGGTCAGGAGAAAGAGACACATTCCTGGATACAGTAAATGATTGTTGTGCCTTTGGGAAGCGCATCCTGAAACTCAAAAGAGGATAAAATGGATATCATCTGGGCAGAATTTGTTTTCTCCTCTGCTTGCCGGTACTGAACCTGGGTGTGGCCAGAGTCAGCGCAGATAAAGGAAAAGGGCAATGAAAGTGATCAGACAACTGGAGCTTCTTCGTTTGGAAGAAAGGCCAAAATCACACATGCCCAGTAAAATATAGGGAAACCAAAAAGCTGTTTTAAATCAACCTCCCTCCGAGGCCATCAGTCGATTCTGAAACTGGGCACAAGCACATTTAGAAGTGCTGGTTTTTCACACCTCAGAAATCTGTCACTCATGCATTTAAAACCAGGTATTTTTTTTCCACAGGCACAGTTCTTTCTGGTTTTCATACTGAGAGTGGCGGAATCTCTAAGAGGGAGCTAGGGTTCCCAACAGTGTCTCAACCAATACTAGGAGATTGGGGGTTTGAGGAAGGTGGGATTTGAGGAGGATATAATGTCACTTCTGAGTGATGCTCTTGGGGAAATTCCTAGAGCATCACTATGTGGAATCCATTTTTTTCTCCTGCCTCAGGGGTGAAAAATTGGGGCTAGGGGCTGGTAATTACCTGTGTGGGTAACTGGGAGGCCTGTGTGGGCAACTGTGTGGGTAACTGGGAGGCCTAAAGTTGGTTTGTGTGAATTTGGCTGCTTTTAGAACAGTCTCCCCTTATCCGTTTTACCCTCACAGCAGTCCCGTGAGGTAAATTAGGTCGAAGTATGTGAGTAGCCTAAGTACACCCAGCGAGCTTTCAGGGCAGAGTGGGGATTCAAACTCCCTCCTCCTAGTTCGACACTTTCATCACTACTCCACTTTGTCTCTTTTTGCTTCTCACCGTAGATAAGCAGGACATTTAGCTGAATATACACAATTTTGCTGGTTCACACAATTGTGAGGTAGCTGCCAACGAAAGGTTAGCTGATTGCCTGGATGTAAATAAAAGCTGATGGATCCTTCAACGATTAGTTTATTCAGGATAGATGTGACATGAGATTACATATCGGCAGATGTGCGTGATCCTTCTTGGAATAAAATACAATTTCCTCTCCCACATATCTGCCCCCCTCCCAAATCCCTTAAAAGATTTCTAAAGGCTACAATTTGTGATGCTCATAAGTATATGCTGCAAGCAGTGATAATTGCCACATCCCTGTCGTTTCCTAACACGCGTACACATTTTTATTTGTAATACAGTTATTTCTGGCTGCCACAGATCGAGAATGCATTTCACTGCAAGCCTCGAGGCAGCGGTAAAAACTTTTATTATGTCTTCCTCAAAACAGACTTATATGGCTAGACTAACCTACCCTGCTTTTAGCTTTCTCATGGAATAGCTTTGAATACACACAATAGAAAACTGAGTTTTGGGGTGGTTTACCTCTTTAGGTTCTGAGAGCCAGTTTGGTGTATCCGTTAAGCACTAACTGGAACTCTAGGACTCTAATCTGGGAGAACCGGGTTTGATCCCCACGCCTCCACTTGCAGCTGCTGGATGACCATGGGCAAGCCATAGTTCTGTCAGAGCTATTCTCTCAAGGACAGTTCTGGAAAGAGCTCTCTCAGCCCTGCCTACCTCACAGGGTGTCTGTTGTGGGGAGGGGAAGGGAAAGGAGTTTGTAAGGCGCTCTGAGACTCCCTCGGGTAGTGAAGAGCGGGGGATAAATCCAGTCTCTTTCTCTTCCTCTCTTCTTCTTTATTCTCAGTTTGCAAGACCTGAGCAAGGTTGTTAATGATAGGATGTTTTGGTGGTCATTGATTCATAGAGGCGCGATGAGTTGGAAGCAGCTTGGCAGCACTTAATACACAGACCGATTTCCCACGAGGCGCTGCTCCAGCGTTGTTCTTCCCTTTGCCCCGATTGCGTGCTTGAATTTCCCACTATTTGCCACGGGGCGCATTTTGACCTGCAGCTTTGCACGATTCCCCCCACGGCTTCAGTGATCCTGTTTTTTGAGGATCACTGAAGCCGCGGAGAAAACCAGAGGAAAGCGGGCGAAACTGTGGGTCAAAACACGCCCTGCGACGAATAGTGGGAAATTCAAGCACGCAATCGGGGCAAAGGGAAAAACAATGCCAGAGCAGCGCCTTGTGGGAAATCGGTCACAGACAAAATCAGCTTCTGAAGTTCGGTTAAAAACACTCGAATATTCCAATCAAATAATCCCACGCCACTCTGAGGAAGGACAGGATGCTAAGGAGAAAGAGAAATAATTTGCAAACAGCCCACATGAAAAAAAGGGTCTCTTTCTCTGTCTCTCCCTCTTCTCGGATTATGAGAATCAATGTGAAACTCAGCCATGTTAACAGTGCTGTGGAATGCCCGAGCTTGAGAGATAATGATATTCCAGTGAACATGACAATTATGGGTATCCAGCGTGTACTTAGTTAATGAGTAGAGCAAGGGGGGGAGGGATTGTACCTGCTGGCAATACCTCCCCACATTGATTAGCTGCTCTGTGCAAAGCTAATGTGCGCCCAGGTAGCATGTGCCTAGTGCCTCAGTATGCACATTGCTCACACGGGTATTGGCTCCATGCAAATGAGCTGATCAACATGTGGTGAGAGCCAGTGTGGTGTAGTGGTTAAGAGCGTTGGACCAGTATATGGAAGACCTGGGTTCGAATCCCCACTCGTGCCCTGGAAGCTTGCTGGAGGACCTTGGGCCAGACACTCTCTCTGAGCCTAACCTACCTCACAGGGTTGTTGTGAGGATAAAAGGGAGGAGAACGATGTAAACCGCTTTGGGTCCCCATTGAGGAGGAAGGCAAAGTGCAAATTAATTCAACGAATGAATAATAAATGGGGGTCAAAATGGGGATCTAGCAGAGGGGATCTTGCTCCTCCCAACTGTATGTTGATGGTATGCAGAATGTACAGGACTAGCTGTTGGAGTGAGCAACTCATCATGCCTGGCCATTGGGGGGGGGGCATGACATCACTCTAAAGGCATATAGGTGTTATCTCCTTGAACGGGATGCCTCTCTTTGTCTTGACCCGGGAGATGCCCTTATCTGACCCCTCCTCTCTCTAACTTTGTCCTCTCACTCTCTCACATGGCCTTCCACGGAGACACATGTCTCTGCAGGTCTCTCTTGTAGATTCAGCGCTCTCATACTCCCATGCACATGATGCCGGATGAGCTGGCCATTTGTGATAGCAAAAGTACTCTTTAGGTTAGGCTTCTATGACCGGGCAAATTCTCCTATATTATCCTGGATATCCTGAGACTAGCACCTTGGACAATCAGCTTCCACGGCTGGCCTTCAGGTTGCCGCCTTCTAATCGCTCATCTGAAAAGGAAAACCGCCTGGCCCCTAGGGGCATCTAGGGGCCGCCTAGCTACCATGCGGCTATTGGGGGCTCCGCCCCCTCCATTAAAGGGACAGCCCCACAAGATTTTTTTAAGAAGATTTTTTGAGAAGAATGGTATGTGTGTGTGTGTGTGCGTAAAGGCCCCTGCTTCTTCTCAAAAGCGTTTTAAGGGATCCTTTAAATGCTTTTGAGAAGAAGTGGATGGTATGTGCCCCCACTATCCCTTCTGCAAGATTTAAAGGGCCACATGCTTCCCACCAATTACATGAAAAGCCCTTTAAATCTTGCTGGAAGGGAGGGAGAGGGGCGGCTGCCAGCGGTTGGGCTTGGGAGCGGATTGGAGCTGACGTAAAAATAATGGCAGCCCCACCAGAAATTTTTTTGCCCCACAAGCCACAAACTCCGGGCTACGGGCCTGGAAACCGCACAGCCCCGAGGAACAGGAGAGGTGGCCAGCACAAACGCTCCGAAGCGGCGATTATATAATCACGCCACGCTCACGGTGTGGCTTCTTCCATTGATTCCCGGAGATTACTTTCTTAAGCACTTTTAAACTCAGCACTTTGAAATTGCCCTTCTCTGTATTGACTGGGCAACCTTGGGAAACAACAAGTTCAGAGGAGATAAGCGGTTATGATGGATGGGCGGAAGACTGGCTTGTCGGTGATCCTGCCAAGAGGATAGTTCAAATATGGATTCTGGCTTAATTAGAGCGAAGGCCGGGATGGCCAAAGAGCCAGGGCGAGAGTGGAGCCACTGCCAAGGAGACGCTTTGAAAAGATGAAGGAGCGAGGGTTCGGATGCTCTGGGGAGCAAATTAAAGGCAAAACGCTATGTGCAAGACTTTTTTAAAAAATAAAAGAGAGGGAGATCTCCCCCCCCCTTTCGCTGAATCGCATCAAGAAGCCCCCCCCCCTCCCGTATTTGAAATCTGCAAGGAGATGAAATGAGGTCCCGAGGCAAGATGGAGGCTGTGAAATAGGATTGCCAAGTCTTTGACTGGCCTGTTCCAGTACCGGCTTGCTCAGCAGAGATTAGCAGGTGAACTCCATCAGGAGGCCGTACAAAGCTTTGTCAGCGGTTCCCTGGCAGATCATAACTTGCTGCTCTTAAAGGCACAGGAGCCGCCGTGAGATACAGGGCCAGCATTGGCATATCCCCTGGTGGGGTGGCTGGCGGGGCCCAGGGCTTCTGGCGGGGCCCGCTGATGCTGACCTCCCCCAACAGGCCTTTTCCCTGCTGGCTCTCTTGTGAGGGCTCCATCACTTGGGCTTTCAGCAGCACTTAGGGTTGTTTTGCAGAAAAAGAATAATTTACCTGGTCACCAGGCTTCCACCTGGTGTACCAGCTTCACTTAGGTTCCCTGGGCTGGATGGAAGTCTGGCAGGACACCAAGTTTCAGTGTTCCCTCTGAGCTGAGTTAGTGTGAGGTAGCTCACAGTTGTTTAGCCTCCGGCTCACACATTTTTGTCTCAGCTCAGGGAGGATGGCAGCTCCAGAGCAAACTGATTTATGCAGCAGCCAAATCGCTCCCTCACCACTTTGATGCCAGTAGCCCACGAAGCAGAAGTATTGCTCACAAGACTCCACAGCTTAGAGGGAGCATTGCCAAGTTTGGTAGGAAAGAGAACCCAGTTCTCCCAGATTAGAGTCCGCGCACTTAACCACTACACCAAACTTAACCACTACACAAAACAGAGACGTCCCTTGACCACCACCCAAAGACTCCAAAAGGGTGTTTCAGGAGGTGGAGCTAAACAACGGAGCCTTGACAATATATATATATTTTTTGCAAGATAATAAAAGACATACATCAAACATTCTGTGGGAATTGCCTGCTACATCTATTCAATATACCTTATGCATAAATGGCCAAGTCTCCCTTAATCCAAAAGTTGGCCACCGGTTGTTGCCTGGTCCTCCTTGGCCCCAGAGGGAGATGGAGGTGTCGGGCAGCCAGATGTTTGGCTGGGAGGGAGATAGGGTTGCTACCTCCAAAACAGGTACAATGCCATAGACTCTCGCCTCAAAACCAGCCATTTCCTCCCTGGGAACCATTATTGCCAATCTCCAGGGGAGGGCCAGAGATCACTCAGAATTACAACTGTTCTTCAGTAAGCTATGTGTCATTATACCCTGCTGAGGTTGCCACAGCAAATTGACGCTGAGTGCCCAAGGCCAGGGCACCCACCCCGAGCCTCTTTCTAGAACCTGTTGTATTTATTTCCACAATGGGCCTTATTCCTAGTTAATAATTTTGCTATGTTATTAGTAAATTACTTCATTACTATACAAAAGTGGCCTTATGAAGAGGGATTTAATGCTCTTGAGTGTAAAGGCTTGGAAAGGAAAATAAAAGGCCTGGGCCACACCAGGCTAATCCTTTTATACCTCTGGTCCCATTGTGAAACTAAAAGATCAGTCCCTCCCAACTGCTGGGACTGGTGTGATCCATCAGGGTTCTTCTTATGTTAAACATGTTACCCAGCCTCCTCAGCTGCTGCCACTGCCTCCTCCTCTTTCTGTTTTCTAAATAGTAGAAGTAGTTAAGGCTTCATAGATCTATGAAGCTTAGCTTAAGATAACAAACCCATAAGACAACATTAAATAACATATAACAACAGAAGTGGCCACCATGTCCTGTAGTGCTTAATTTCCTATTCCACAGCAGTCATCCCAGTGTGTGGCAATACTCCCTCTAAGGTGTGGAGTCCCGTGAGCAAAAATTCTATGTGTGGAGTCTTGTGAGCAAAAATTCTACATTGTGAACTACTGGCATTAAAGTTGTGAGCGAGACATTTGGCCACTGCGTAAATCAGTTTGCTCTGGAGCCATCCTTCCTGAGCTAAAAATCTGTGAGCTGGAGGCTAAAAAACTGTGAGCTAGCTAGCTCACACGAACTCAGCTTAGAGGGAACCCTGGTGTGTGGTCTCTATATGATGGACTGCAAAGGGACCTCACTTGCCACAAACTAACACTGGCTAATGCACAGGCAGGTCACCTAATAACATAGCAAAATCATTATTTATTATACTTGATAAAATCACAACACAAATTGTTGCATGTGAATATAGGTAATGCCTGTTCATTCTCACAAATGGAGATGAATGGTTATCCACAATTATAAATATCTATGGCGCTTTACATGGTATTTTTCCACATGGGCTTCTTTCTGTGTGGGCTTTTTGCCATGTGGGCTTTTATGTCTATGAGTTTTTTTCCTTGCAGGCTTTTTTCTGTGTTGGGCTTATTTCCATGTGGGCATTTCTCCATGTGGGCATTTTTCCACGCTGACTTTTTTTCCTGTGAGCATTTATGTGGGGGTTTTTCTGTGGGGCTTTTTCCCTAGAACTTACAACAAAATGTCGGTGCTCTCTCCTTCGTAAGAATATTGACACTAAATATAACTCAACACAGACCCAATCACAGACTAAATTTTCTTTTTACACTTGATAACCAGCCTTTTGACATAACATGTGGGATCTCATATGCTTCCCAATGTTAATTTTTTTCTCATTAACCAAAATGGTAAGCCTAACTAACTTCATGATCTCCCAAATTTTCCCTAACCAATCCAGTTCACTTGGAAGATACTTTGTCTTCCAAAAATGAGCCAAGACCATCCTTGCAATACTGTAAGTGGCTCCTTATTTTGTGTTCGTTATCAGGTGTGAAATTAAAAAAAAAGAATTAAAAGGAAAGAATATTGACTATAAATGTTACTAGGAAATTTCCACTGTCAAGAATCATGGGAACTCCAAACAAAACATATCCTCCAAATAACTGCGTGATTTTGGAATGATTTCTTCAAGATAAATTGGGGTTTTTTTAGGAACACCTGGGTTACTCCCCCCTTCCCTTCCTGGACTCCATGCAAGAGGGAACAGACGTTCAGAGAACTGGGGCTTCTTCTAGTCTTACCCAAGGAAATGCAGACAGAATTCTGGGATGCTGTCCAGAGGTCTATATGCTGTTTTTAGAAAGTGGAAAGGAAAGTCAGAGAACGGTCAGAAGTCACAGAGTATGCCTTTGTGCAATGGCTGAATCTTTCATGCTGGCAGCAAGATTTTGTGCATGCCTACTCAGAAGTTTTTTTGGCCATCACACTGCGGCCAACTTACGACAACCTCATAGAGTTTTCAGTGCAAGAGACAAACAGAGGTGGTTTTGCCATTGCTTTTTTCTCCATAGCAACCCAGACCTTCCTTGGTAGTCTCCCTCTGAAGTACTAACCAGGGCCAAACCTGCTTAGCTTCCAAGATGGTGGTTTGCCATTGCCTGCCTCTGTGTAGTAACCCTGGACTTTCTTGGAGGTCTCCCATCCAAGTACTAACCAGGGCCAACCCTGCTTAGCTTCCAAGATGGCAGTTACCATTGCCTGCCTCTGTGTAGTAACCCTGGACTTTCTTGGAGGTCTCCCATCCAAGTACTAACCTCGGCTGACCCTGTTTAGCTTCCATGATGGCGGTTTGCCATTGCCTGCCTCTGTGTAGTAACCTTGGACTTTCTTGGTGGTCTCCCGTCCAAGTTCTAACCAGAACCTGCTTAGCTTCCAAGATGGTGGTTTGCCATTTCTTTTCTCTATGTAGTAATCCAAACAGAGATGTCACATGGCAATGTCCCCGACGTGATGATGTCACGCAGAAGTGACATCATCACATCAGGACATCCCGCAGCCACGTTCTGCTTTTTGGGCAAAACTCTATGGCTTTAGGCTTTAGGACATCGTCATTACTTCCACATAATGTCATCATGTTGGGGATGTCACACGATGTCCCAACCCATCCCTGAAATGCCCCCACCAGCAAGCCAAGGGGACCTTGTGATCCTACCTAGTCTACATCACCAGCAATGCGACAACATCGCTTCCAGCATGTACTAGAAGTGACACCATCACATCAGTGATATCGGGGTGATGCTCTGGTATTTGGTAAAAACTGTATGCTAGAAGTCATTTTTACCATAGAGGTTTTGTCCAAATGCCAGAGCATCTCCAGGGTGTCCCAGCATGATGATATCACTTCTGGTACACACTGGAAGTGTCATATCCACATTGCTGGCAATGTAGCCTGGGTCTTCCTCCCACTCCTAGTAAGTCCCCCCCATCCTCTGCCAGTCGCCAGGAAGGACCTGTCAACCCTAAGTATAATACGAGCCAACATACGTATGGTATGAACAGATAGTCATTTGCTGCTATAGATTGACATTCTTACCTGACTAGTCTGAAGAGTTATATGGAAAAACAGTTATTGCAGGTAGTACTATATTGTAAGGAACAGAAATTATATCAAATTATAAAAATGCTATATTAAAGATATTTTTAAAATTGTTTTTTTAAATGCCAAAAATTATGTATACCTGTAATTACCTATTCTAATTTTTTATTAATTTTAATTATTTAATATTCTCATAGTTATATTGGTCCTTCTCTGAGGAAGACCTCAGAAATGGATATATTACCGGGAAGCTTTGTTAGAATATTCAACTTATTTTTGGAACTCATTAGAGAACATTCCATTTAAAATTGATATCTTTGTACGGTTTTGTATATGTTGTAATTTTTGAATGTATGATGTAATGTCTTCGGAGTACTTTATGGATTATTGATATTGTGAATTATACAAGAATAATATTTTCATACATTAGCGGGCTGCACAGCCTTCTGGTTCTTTTGTTTCCTTAAATTTAGAGGCTGTGGTTCTTTGATTGACTTCAACCTTAAGTATAACTCAGGGATCCTACAGTTGCACTGGCAGTTGCGAAATTTATTTCAGTCCTTATGGCCCTTAAGCAAGAGGCTTAAATAATCCCACTGCTCAAGATCTACTTGTCCAGGCACTTCTGAGGGATAAAGGAAAGAAAGGAATGGGCTCCAGTATAATTCAGTGTCTTCCTGGAGACCCTGGTTCCTCTGGCAGGTTCTGGTATCTGCCACGTTCAACTTTCCAGAGCTTCTATCCGAACAAAGGCTGTGATCAGACATGCCATTTGGTGCGGAGGGGAAGCGAGCCTATTTTCCCCAGTGGGGCTACTAGCCAGAGTGACTAAAGGGAACCTTCACATTCAAAGGCAATAAACCTCTGAATATGATTGAGAGGAGGCAACATCAGGGGAAGGCCATGGCTTTTGTTCCCTGTTGTTGGCCCCTCTAGAGGAACTGGTTGGCCGCTGTGTGAGACAGGATGCTGGACTGGATGGACCACTGGTCTGATCCAGCAGGGCTCTTCTGATGTTCTTATGAAGTTCTCAGCCTCTATGCCTTGTTGTTGGCTATCCAGAGGAACTGGTTGGCCACTGTGTGAGACAGGATGCTGGACTGGATGGACCACTGGTCTGATCCAGCAGGGCTCTTCTGACGTTCTAATGAAGGCCTCGGCCTCTATGCCCTGTTGTCGGCCCTCCAGAGGGACTAGTTAGCCGCTGAGTGAGGCAAGACGCTGGACTAGATGAACCACTGGTCTGATCCAGCAGGGCTCTTCTGACGTTCTAATGAAGGCCTCGGCCTCTATGCCCTGTTGTCGGCCCTCCAGAGGGACTAGTTAGCCGCTGAGTGAGGCAAGACGCTGGACTAGATGAACCACTGGTCTGATCCAGCAGGGCTCTTCGTATGTTCTTAAGGAACAATCGGTCTACAATGTACTGCAGTGTATATTCTTAGCACAGATGAATACAGCTCAAGTCAGGGCTCTGTATATTTCTTTCTGGAAAAACAACCTTTGCTGACCCCTTGTTTTTGTGCTATATTAACTGTTGGTTAAATCCTAAATGCCCATCTGTTTAGGCTGCAACCATTGTCATGGTTAAATGGGAGCAATTTAGCAATTACCTTCCGGGGCCGAAATTGGCTTCATTAGACTGTGGATGTCCATCACTCCAGCTGGAAGATTATGGGCGCGGTCTTAATCACCCAAGCGTCACTTTGGAGATTAAATTATATTTCTCAACTCATCACTCAGCAGATGCTTCTTTCCCGCTACCCTGACAAATCTTTTTCTCCTCTGCATCCTTCCATCTGTTGTTTTTAGCAGATGCTTCAGGGAGGCAGTGTTCAGGCACGGCAGTTGAGTTCCTGGTAGAGAATCGACACCCTCAAACACACACACCTGTGCAAAAAGCGTTAAAAAGGAGCCATGGAACAAGTTTGCTCTCTGAAATCCTTGGGGAAGGGGTATTTTGTATGTGTGAGTGTGTTGCATACTGGGTTCAACGGAGAAGCAGGACAACAGCATGATGATCAGCTCATAGTTTATTCATACACAACATCCCAAACCGGCCGAGGTGGCCAACTATATACAGCCCCCTGGGTCATACCCACAGTCCTATTGGAGGGTTTGAATCTCCCGCCAAAGTCCCTATTGGTGTACTCCTGGAAGTTCAGGATCCTTGGCCCCTATTGTTTCCTGGACCCAAGCTCGGACTGACAGTCGCTGGCACCTAGTGGTGGTCAGTGGATATAACAGTGTGTGCCTGCCTGGAAATCATGATTGACTTCTGGGAACCCCTAGTGGGGTTTGGAGGCAAGGGACATTCAGAGAGGGGCTTGCTATTGCTTGCCTCTGCATCCCAGCCCTGGTATCCCTTGGAGGTCTCCCATCCAACTACTTGCCAGGGTCAGCTCTGCTTAGCTTCCGAGATCTGACGAAGTCGGGCTCGCCTGGGCTACCCAGGTCAGGACTGCTCTCTGAAGTCTTGGCGTCACATATTCATCACAGGTGCTCTGACTGTGTCGGCTCGGATCCTAGGAACGGATTCTGCATGTGCTAGATCTACCATGGAGTGAGCTTCTTCTTGCGCTAAAACTCCTCCTTGCGCAAGAGCCCCTTGAAAACCAGTGGTCTTGTGCAAATGGAATAAGTTTTAGCGGGAGAGGAAGTGTTCTCCATAACACAGACTATCTTTCATAGATGGAACTCATCCGTAGGAGCCAAGCCTGGCCACTGAATGTCCACATGGAACTGCCTTATACGGAGTCCCTTGACAGTGTTGGAATATACGTCAATAGTTCACCTACTTGCAGATCAGAAACACGGCCGACAGGGAACACCTGAAGGACTGCTAGTTAGCAGAGCTAGATTAGGGACTTCCCACAATTTCAAATTATGTCCTTTCCTGCCTCCTGATTGGCTCTCTGGAGACTTCCTGCTCCAATTGAGCCCCCCCCCTTATTTGCTGTCTCTCAGAGCAGTTAGTCAGTCAAGCCTCTCTCCCACTCCTCTGTTCCATCAGAGTTTATTTCTTCTGTAATAAACTGTCATTTCTGTTGGTGTTTCATTCCTCTGTGTGTTTAAACTCTGCCAGCAGATAAACCCTTAGAGAGCAAAACTTTGGTCTGTCAAGGTCAGTACTGTCTACTCTTACAGGTAATAACTCTTGCAGGGGTCATTTTGTTAAAAAAAGGGGAAGCTCATTAGCATATCTCATTAGCGTAACTTATTTGCATATGCCACACCCCCTTACATCACCGGGAGTGTGTCAGAAGGCAACACCCACCACTCAGGCTCCACCCCAAAAACCTCCAGGTCTTTCCCAACTCAGAGCTGGCGAGCCAGCTTTTACACTTTGACTAAAGACACTTTACTAAAGACACCTTTGCTCTTGCAGGGAAGCTCCCCTACAACAAGCATGAAAATACAGATGAAGTCAGTATGCTTTTGCTTTTTTCCACAGCGCATCACCATATGTGCCCACTCCTGGGCTTGTTACTCCCAGAATGGCATTCCTGCGCGTTCCTATTCATAATGACCCCTGACTCTCCATGATCTCAGACCAGGCCTGTAGCCAGGAATTTCTAAGTCGGGGGACATTTAAATTTCTTGGGCACTGGCTAATTTAAATAATTTAATTTTTCAAAGGTGCGAAGCAGAGCTGAGCCATGGGGGGGGGGGGGGGGCTGGACTAGGTGGTAAGTTGGGGGGCCTTGGTGGTAAGTCAGGGGGCCGGGCCCCAAAATGCTCCAATGTAGCTACAGGCCTGTCTCAGATGGAGGTCTTTCACATTACCTACTAGAGTGGAATGGAAGAAGATAAGAGCCATGCTGGGTCGCCAGTGGTCCATCTTTTCTTGTATTTAGCCTCCTTCCATGAACCACCTGGAGGCTGGCAACCCTAGGTGATATGGTCCCGACTACCCACTCCAATCAAAACTCTGGCTGCAGAATCCTGCACCAACTGACGTTTCAGAATGCTTTTCAAGGCAGCCCCATTGCCGATTGGTGTAATCAACGAAGGAAACACCATAATTCCTGCTTGTCTTTTGGGCCTAGTTTGCCTTTGTGTCTTTTTGATGAAATTTAGAGTCCAGTGGCACCTTTAAGGCCAACAAAGTTTTCTTCACGGTATGAGCTTTCATGTGCACGGCACACTTCCAATGTATTTGAAAAAATGTGCATGAAAGCTCATAACTTGAAGAAAACTTCGCTGGTCTTAAAGGTGCCACTGGACTCTAAATCTGTTCTACTGCTTCAGACCTACACAACTGACCACCTGGATCTGTCGTTTTGATGAACAGCCATAATTGGCTACTCCTGAAAAGCATATTGTATCTTACTGAGTCACAGTGCTGCAAAATTGGCTGGGATGTTGCCATAAAACATATTGCTGAGCAGAGTCCTCAGATGGAACAGGAAATGCAGGGAAATTGTTATTTTCTGGCCAAAAGTCTCTTTGACTAGGTTTGCATCTGTCCCTATTTGCATCTGCAGAAGGGACTGAATGCCCCAAAACAATAGCAGGTTGCACTACTCGAGATCCTCAGAGTTTGGCTCCTTCCCCGAGGTTTCTAGAAGACAATCTGCAAATTGCATGGTGGTGGATTAAGGCTGCAACCTCTGGATGGTGGCTAGAGAAGGATGTCCTGGGATCACAACTGATCTCCAGGTGAAAGAGATCAATTCACCTGAAGAAAATGGCCACTTTGGAAGGTGGATGCTATGGCATTATACCTCACTGAAGTTCCTCCTCTCCTTAAGCCCCGCCCTCCTCAGGGCCCCACCCTCCAAATCTCCAAGTATTTCCCAACCACAACTGGCAACTCTATCGTGGAGGCATCCATGATGTAATGGTAATGGTGTTGGACCAGTGTCTGAGAAGTTTAGGTATGGATCCCCCACTCGGCTATGGAAGAAGAAGAGATTGGATTTATACCCTGCCCTTCACTACCCAAAGGAGTCTCAGAGCAGCTTACAATCTCCTTTTCCTTCCCCTCCCCACAACAGATACCCTGTGAGGTTAGTGAGGCTGAGAGAGCTCTTTTGAGAACTGCTCTTGAGAGAATAGCTCTGAAAGAATTTATGACTGACCCAAGGTCACACCAGCAGCTACATGTGGAGGAGTGGGGAATCAAACCCGGTTCTCCCAGATTAGAGTCCGTGCTCCTAACCACTGTGGGCGTCTTTGCCTACTGACTAGGCTACCATTAATGACAGCTCAGAGGCATGGATAAGAACTTTGGTATGGAGTGTAGGCAGGGGCACAAAGACAGAAATACCAGAGCAGGGGTCCCCAGAGTGGACCCCAAGGGGACTAGGGCACCTGCTGACACCTTTCCTAGAGACTGCCAAGTGTTTTTAGAAAGTGGGTGGGTATGGTTGCCAAGTCCGGGTTGGAAAATACCTGGGGACTTTGGGGGTGGAGCCAGGAGAGGGTGGGGTTTAAGGAGGGGAGGGGCCTCAGCATGGAACAGTGCCATAGAGGCCACCCTTCAAAGCAGCCATTTTCTCCAGGGGAGCTGATCTCTGTCAGCTGGAGATCAGTTGTAAAAGCAGGGGATCCCCAGGCCCCACCTGGAGGTTGCCAACCCTATGGGTGGGGCCAGATGGGGCTTTTCCAAGCAAAGGTTCTAATTGGCCATTAGAAATTTGGTTAGATGTGCAGTATTTTTTTAAATTGGTTCGGTAGCAGTTGCCACCAGAGCACAAGGATCTTCACTGTGTGACTGAAGGCAAGCTGCGGCAGCCATTTTTGTTGCTGGTTCCACCTCCCATGGCAGCCATTTTGTCCTCTTGTTTTGGTGTCTGTCATCTTTTGGGCTCTTCTTTTTTTAAAAAAACTGATGAAAATCTCTTTTTTAGGCTGGAAGGTTAGGAATATTTCTCATTAGTGGCAATTATCACCGCTTAAACAGTAGGGGTATTTAAAATGAGATCTGTCACAGTGATTGCTTGTTTGAAGTAGTCAGTCAGGAAACAAGTCCTCTTCTATCGCTTTTCAAAATATGGTAACCCTCATTTAGATGTAAGTTAGTCCCACTCGAATAATCCCTGGGATAACAGCCTAAAGACAGTCCGCTGCTCTTTGAAGACGTGTCCAAAGCTCTATTAACATATGTCTCTCCTGCATATGACATGACTTTTTGCAAGAGTGCTCATCCCCTCTACATCAAAAATCTGAAACTGTGGATTAAATAAAAAATTGCTCTGCTGATCAGCAGGAGCTGAAGTTAAAGGCCTGAATAGCTCTATGTGTACCAATAACGGCATTCCATCTGTGGGACACCATCTGTAGCCCAGGATCATCCAGAGAGGGGCTGTTTAATTAATGCCGCTGTAATTTGCTCAGATCTTAAGAGACCACTGGTCCTTTAATCTCCACACACAGTTCAGCAGATTTGATCATCCCTGTGTGATAATTGGCAGGCTGAGGACCAGGCCGTGACAAAGAATGAACCGCCTCTCGACCCTCAGTAAAGGTCCAGGTCACTCCACGAGTTACTGGGTTGCACAGCATCATGGGAAATCTTGGGTTGATGTTAAGAGTTCTATTAAGTGACCTGTAAATAAATAAAGGATGGGTGAATTCCAAGTCATGGGGGCTTTAAAACTCAGAGGGAAGGAGATCTTCATTTTCAAAAGAACGCAGGCAATAGAATCTCAGTCCTTGGCATGAGGTATCTGTTGGCAATCATTTCTCAGAAATGGTGGTTGTGGTGAAAAGTGCTGTCAAGACATTGTGAAACTACCATTGATCAGGCGTATGTCTGTAGGGTAGATATGCCTGATTTATTTTTAGGAATGTTATCTCTTGCATTTTCTTTTCTTTTCCATTCTTGCTCATAAAAATGTTTTCCCTTCACTGTTGTACATAGTTATCACATTTTCTTGGCCGTGCATGCAAAGAGGCAGGGCACCATGCTGAGATCTCTCCCCGCCCCTCCCCTCCCCAAACCTCCCCCTCCCCAGGCTCCACTCACCCCAAATCTCCAGGGATTTCCCAACCCACAGCTGGCAAACCAGTCCCTAACCCCCAGAAAAGGTAGAATAAAGTTTGAGTCCAGTGGCAGCTTTAAGACCAACAACGTTTTATTCAAGATATAAGTTTTCACCCTGAACTAGATATAGGGCTGCCAAGTCCCCGGGTAGGGCGGGGGAAGCACCGATTTTTAAAGCTTTCCCCCGCTTTTTCAGAATTGGCCACCGGGGGAGGCAATGGCTGCCAGCAGGGAAACGTCGGAGCCTGCACTGGCCTCTTAAAAGGGAAATGTCTGCAGAGAGCCTGCCCTGCAGTAAAAAGCCTCAACAGACATTTCCCCTTTAAGAGAGAGGAAGAGAGTCCCGCCCAGAGAGGCTCTTTCTGCTGAAGGGCCTGCTTTTGCATGTGGCCTGCTGCTGGAGTAAGCTGCTTGGGGTAAGCTGCTGGGGTCTGCCAGCTCTTTTCCTTCTCTCTCTCTCCCCCTCCCCCTTTCTTTCTTTCTTTTTTCTGTCTGTCTGTCTGTCTCTCTCTCTGTCCCCATCCAGCAGAGGTCTATCAGTGGCTATTATAGCCACAAGGTCTAAATGGAGCCCTTTGTCTGGGGCAGTGAGGCTCTGAATTCTTGGTGCTTGGGGGGCAACAGTGGGAGGGCTTCTGGAGTTCTGGCCCCGCTGCTGGACCTCCTGAGGGCACCTGGTATTTTTGGCCACTGTGTGACACAGAGTGTTGTACTGGATGGGCTGTTGGCCCGATCCACTGTGGCTTCTCTCCTGTTCTTATGATATGAAAATCATATTTAGCACTTGTGCAGCACTTAGTGCTTCATATTCTGCCGAGATGAGGAAGGATTCAGTAGGGCCGTTGCTCAGTGATAGAGCATCTGCTTGACATGCAGGAGGTATCAGCCTCTTCAGCTAAAAAAGGATCAGGTAATAGGTGACATTAAAGATCTCAGCCTGAGACCCTGGAGAGCCACTACCAGTCTGAGTAGTCAATACTGACCTTGATGGACCAATGGCCTGATTCAGTATTAAATAAAATGATTCCATGGCACTGCAGGGTTTTGAGCCAGGCTCTCCCAGATCCCAGCCAAACAAACTGACTGCTACAAAAAACACTGACTCTTGTTCAGCGACAAAAAACAGTGGCATAAAAGTCACAGTCTGGGTAATGCTGCTTGCAAGCCTATAAAGCTCAAGGCAGCAGCAGAAGCTCAGTATTAGGAAACTTCATGAGTTCATGTGTCAGCATGTGGAAGCAACATCACAGGATGTGACATCACAAAATGATGTCACTTCCTTTCTCCTGGCTCCACCCCCAAAGTCCTCAGATATTTCCCAAGTTGGACTTGGCAGCCCTAACTAGATAGTCCAGGGAAGCCCGATCTCGTCAGATCTTGGAAGCTAAGCAGTGCCGACTCTGGCAAGTACTTGGATGGGAGACCTCCTTGAAACACCAGAGGGGGCAGGCTTTATTCAGCCACCTCTCTGAATATCCTCCAGGCCCCCAGTAGGGATCAGTCACCAGAGGTCGTCATGACTTCCAGGTGCACGCGCACTCACAGGCACACATTACAAAAGATACAACCCTCACCTGAAAAAGATATAAGCTTTCATGTGCGTACCTTGAATAAAACTTTGTTGGTCTTAAAGGTGCCACTGGACTCAAACTTTGTCCTGCTGCTTCAGGCCAACGCAGCTACCCATTTGAATCTCTCTATAAGAAAAGGTGAGCAGAAAGAGCACTTAGGATCCAAGCCGGTAACATGAGAAATAGGGTTGCCAGTTCTAGGCTGGGAAATACCTGGAGATTTTGGGGGTGGAGCCTGAGGAGGGGAGGGACTTGAATAGGGTGTAATGCCATAGAATCCACCTTCCAGTTTGGTGTAGTGGTTAAGTGCGCGGACTCTAATCTGGGAGAACCGGGTTTGATTCCCCACTCCTTCACTTTCAGCTGCTGGATGACCTTGGGCAAGCCTATAAGAGCTGTTCTCTCAAGGACAGTTCTGGAAAGAGCTCTCTCAGCCCCACCCACCTGACAGGGTGTCTGTTGTAGAGAGGGGAAGGGAAAGGAGTTTGTAAGCTGCTCTGAGACCCCAAGTGACGGGCGGGGTATAAATCCAATCTCCTCCTCCTGCCATTTTCTCCAGATGAACTGATCTCTTTCGCCTGGAGATGGTGACAGTTTCCTTCATCTCCCACTCAGCATTCTGCATTCAGGTAGAACTGTATTTTATGAATGACTGTGCCTCTCTGTCTCCGCAGCCGAAGTCTTTGAAAAGCGACCGAATCAGAAATGGTTCCCCGGCGATCTTCTGCACTTTTTTTTTTTCAAAATGGAAAATATACCTACACCTTTGCCTGACGTCCCCAATAACCAAGCAGAGTGGTTTCTCTTCTGGATTTATGACATCCTTCCTGGCCACGTTTATTTAATTTGGATCATGCGGGTATTTACATTGGTCTCCGTGGCCAGCGTAAACAGATGACAAATGGCTTGTGCCCCCGGGGCATTTTGTGACATGGCATCTCAAAGTGGAGGGCGTTCTCGGGCTTGTCACCTTTGCTCTTTTCATTCCCAATTTTTTTTTTTGCCTCAGGAGTGATGGATTTCCTGTCGCGATGGCGTCCAATGGCAAACACCCCTTCGTTTTCTTACCCTGAAAAAAACGGTGTTAAGCTGTCAGTACCTCAGGCTGTATAACTGGGAAATATATGTAAACACCATTGGGTCAAAGTGTTCCCCTCCAACGAGGGTAAATTCAATTTTTTTTCCCTTGTTTGTTTGAGGTTTTTCTTTCCAGTGTCCTATATAAAATGACTCTTGATTGATTAATTATGAGCCTGTGGAGAGGAAGTCCCAGCTTCTCACACAAAAGTCTCTCATGCATTTAAGAGGGTTTTTTTTTTTTTGAGGGGTTGACTTGCTGAATAAAGCCCAGGATTGTGCTATTCATAATAAGGAACACTGCGGCTCAGCTGTGAGTCCAGGAGAACCGCATAATGGGCCAAAATCACAGTCGTTAAACAAAACAAGTTGGAGTCGGGGCCTGCCCTGTACACAAGGTCACCCTGAAGGGAAAACAGAGGGCCCCTTCATTCAACCAGGCCCACACTAGGAGAGGGAAACGGAGCCAGATTGAGAAGGGACAGAAAGGAAGGGAGCGCTCCTCAACTGGAGAGTGAAGGAACAGGGATATAACGGCCTGTAAAAAGGAAAACGGACCCTCTCTAGCCAGGGTCATTCCACGCAAATCATATTTGGGGCACTAATTTGGAGTTTTCTTCATGAACAATTGAAAATGAGACCTAGGATTGAGTCCGGCAGTACCTCAGAGACCAACAGGGTATAAGATTTCGAGATTCAGAGCTCCCTTTGTCTCTTGAAAGCTTACCCCTCCCCCCCAATCCGGTTTGCCTGTAACATACTACTGTACTTGATTTTACCTCTACTGCAGGCCAACATGGCTACCCTCTGAAAATATCCTAACTGAAAACAAGAACATAAGATAAGCCCTGGTGGATCAGACCAGTGGTCCCTCTAGTCCAGCGTCCTGTCTCACACAGTGGCCAGCCAGTTCCTCTGGAGGGCCAACCACAGGACACAGAGGCCGAGGCCTTCATCAGAACATAAGAAGAGCCCTGCTGGATCAGACCAGTGGTCCATCTAGTTCAGCATCCTGTCTCACACAGTGGCCAACCAGTTCCTCTGGAGGGCCAACAACAGGACACAGAGGCCAAGGCCTTCATTAAAAATGAGAAGAGCCCTGCTGGATCCATCTAGTCCAGCATCCTGTCTCACACAGTGGCCAGCCAGTTCCTCTGGAGGGCCAACAACAGGACACAGAGGCCAAGGCCTTCATAAGAACACAAGAAGAGCCCTGCTGGATCAGACCAGTGGTCCATCTAGTCCAGCATTTTGTCTCACACAGTGGCCAACCAATTCCTTTGGAGGCCCAACAACAGGCCACAGTAGGGCTGCCAAGTCCAACTTGGGAAATATCTGGGGACTTTGGGGGTGGAGCCAGGAGACTTTGGGGGTGGAGCCAGGAGAAAGGAAGTGACATCATTTTGTGATGTCACATCCTGTGATGTTGCTTCCACATGCTGACACATGAACTCATGAAGTTTCCTAATACTGAATCAGGCCATTGGTCCATCAAGGTCAGTATTGACTACTCAGACTGGTAGTGGCTCTCCAGGGTCTCAGGCTGAGATCTTTAATGTCACCTATTACCTGATCCTTTTTTAGCTGAAGAGGCTGATACCTCCTGCATGTCAAGCAGATGCTCTATCACTGAGCAACGGCCCTACTGAATCCTTCCTCATCTCGGCAGAATATGAAGCCCTAAGTGCTACACAAGTGCTAAATATGATTTTCATATCATAAGAACAGGAGAGAAGCCACAGTGGATCGGCCCATCCAGTACAGCCCATCCAGTACAACACTCTGTGTCACAACAGTGGCCAAAAATACCAGGTGCCCTCAGGAGTTCCAGCAGCGGGGCCAGAACTCCAGAAGCCCTCCCACTGTTGCCCCCCAAGCACCAAGAATGCAGAGCATCACTGCCCCAGACAAAGGGTTCCATTTAGACCTTGTGGCTAATAATAGCCACTGATAGACCTCTGCTGGATGGGGACAGAGAGAGAGAGAGAGACAGACAGACAGACAGCTTTTTCACTTACTCTTGCCCAATTCCCAGGCTTTATTTCTGGCCCTTGTTTCACCCAGCTGTTGTCCATGTAAGTCCCATAACTTCTCCCCCCCCCACTCCAGCATAGGCTTTTTGGTGGCTAAAGAGGACCTTTGTCCTCCTCTTTTCGCCAGCAGAAAAGCTAGTTGGATCCATCCCTAACTTAAAATACCGGTTACTTGATGTACAAATGCTTTTAAAAATGCAGATTTTTACTGCCGGAGGGGGGGGGGGGGACATGGTTGAAAGAAACAGAAAATTGGCATAAAAATGAGGAATCCCAACTTTTATTTGCAGAAGGGAAATGAGGATTGGGGGGACCCAAACAGCCACGACAAGACATTTTAAACAATCCCACTCCCAGACCTTCTACAGGCAACCTCTCCTTGTGATGTTTACCTCTCTGGAAGTGACAGTTTATTCCTTTGACAAAACCACAGTGGACAGACAGACAGAAAAAAGAAAGAGGGGGAGGGGGAGAGACAGAGAAGGAAAAGAGCTTGCAGACCCCAGCAGCTTACGCAGTTTACTCCAGCAGCAACCTTGCACGGAAGCCCTTCAGTAGAAAGAGCTTAGTCCCTCCTTAATCTCTGGGCGGGGCTGTCTTGCTCGATCAGCTCTTAAAGGGGAAATTTCCCTTTTAAGAAGTTCAAGAGGCCAGCAGGGCAGGCTCCGAGGTTCCCCTGCTGGCAGCCATTTTGTCCCCCCGGTGGCCAATTTTGGAAAAGCGGGGGAAAGCTTTAAAAATCGGTGTTTCCCCCGCTCTACCGGGGGACTTGGCAGCCCTAGGCCACAGAGGCTGAGGCCTTCATTGGAACATCAGAAGAGCCCTGCTGGATCAGACCAAGGGTCCATTCAGCCCAGCATTCTGTCTCACACAGTGGCCAACTAGTTCCTCTGGAGGGCCAACAACAGGGCATGGAAAGTGAGGCCTTCCTCCGATGTTGCCTCCTGGCTCTGGGATTCAGAGGGAGACTGCCTTTGAACATGGAGGTTCCCTTTAGGCACCATGGTTAGTAGCCTTGTTCCCTCTAATCTGAGTTAGTGTGAGCTAGCTCACAGTTTTTTAGCCTCCAGCTCACACACTTTTGTCTTAACTCAAGAAGGATGGCTCCAGAGCTAACTAATTTATGCAGAAGCCTAATTGCTCGCTCACAACTTTAATTAGGTTTGCCAGCCTCCAAATGGGGCCTGGGGATCTCCCACTTTTACAACTTATCTCCAGCTGACAGAGTTCAGCTCCCCTGGAGAAAATGGCTTCTTTGAAGGGGGGACTCTTTGGCATTGTACCATGCTGAGGCCCTTCCCCTCCGCAAACCCTGCCCTCTCCTGGATCCACCCACAAAGTCTCCAGGTATTTTCCAACCCAGGCTTGGCATCCCTAACTTTAATGTCCGTGGCTCACAAAGTAGAATTTTTGCTCACAAGACTCCACAGCTGAGAGGGAACATTGGTAGCCACTGGTGGACACTTTCCTGCATGACTCCAGTCTAATCCCCTTGAAAGTTGTCTGTTCCTGTGGCCATCACAACATCCTCTGGCAGCGAATTCCGCATTTCAATCACTTGCTGTGTGAAGAAGTTTTTCCTTTTGTTGTCCTGGCCCATCAGCTTCCTTGGATACCCTTGAGTTCTAGTATTTTGGGAGACAGTAAATGTTGTACTCCTGCCCAGCTGAAAAAGGGCAACCAGGGAGAAGCTAAAGGGTCAAAAATGCTCTGAAAATTTGGTGTCCCCATTTTACGTTTGATGGGGGGGGGGCAGACCCCGGGTTAAACAAACAGCTTTGCCACTATTCCTTATCATTTGAGCCTCGCTTTATGGTGCATTCACAATACCATCCTGTGGAGATGTGTATATAATGCAGCTGTTATCAGATTCTGTTTCTTCCCTCAGTTGGGGGTCTGATTATCTCGAAGCTGTGCAACATTGTCTTCCGCAGGAGATAAATGGAGTTCGAACTGTCTTGTGGTTCCTGTCAGATTCCAGCCCCCCCCCCCTTTGTAAAGAAGATCGTAACAGAAAGAAGGTACGAAACCCTTTGATTTGCCATCAAATTAGATATTTGCTTGGAATTTGTGGGACTGCAGTCAATAGGTACATTTCAGTCCTGGGACTGGGAAGAAAGAAAGATCGCTAATGGAATGGAACTGCAGAGCATGAAATGGAACTGCAAAGCAGAGAAGAGTTTTGATGCTATGGAGGCTTTCGGTTGCGCACATTCAGCTTTCTGTCCCAAGCTTCACTAGGTAAAGCTCTGAGGTAGGACCTAACTTCATAACTATGTGCTTTCAGGAGTAGAATCCCCTTCGGGCACACGATGGAATGGGAGTGCGCAACATCAGCCCCAGTGGTGGGTGACCTGGAGGGAAATTACAAGCTGTCTCCCAAGCCCTGTTCCCCGTGCCATTATCAGCAGTGGTGAAATGGGTGGTGACCAGAGATGGGACTTTTTTGGTGGTGGCCCCTTGCCTGTAGATTGTTCTTCTTGAGCAAGGCTCAGAACCCTTTATAATGAAAGAGCCAATCTACGACGAACTTCAGAGCACGTGAGCGGCAAAGGACCAGTATATGAAAGCCCCTTTGTATACCAGAAAAGGTGCTTGACTTAACGTTACTGATAAGTGACATGTTGATTAATAATAATCCCTAAAGTTACTGCAGCCCAAACACCGGGTTTTTTTGCATGTCCTTAATTTGGAAGTAGGATACATGAGAACTTAAGAGAAGCCATGTTGGATCAGGCCAATAGCACATCCCATCCAACACTCTGTGTCACACAGCAGCCAAAAACCCAGGAGGTCCATCAGCAGGGCCAGAACTCCAGAAGCTCTCCCGCTGTTGCCCCCACCCCCCAAGCACCAAGAATATGGGGCATCACTGCACCAGAGTGTTCCATCTATACCTAGTGGCTCATAGCCACTGATGGACCTCTGCTCCATATGTTTTTCCAACCCCCTCTTGGAGCTGTCTATGCTTATAGCTGCCACCACTTCCTGCAGCAGTGAATTCCATGTGTTCATTACTCTTTGGGTGAAGAAGTAGTAGTAATCTATCTATCTATCTATTTATCTATCTATCTATCTATCTGTCTATCATCTATCATCTATCTGTCCGTCCGTCCGTCGGCTCCTTTTTATCCTCACAGCAACGCTGTGAGGTAGGTTTGGCTGAGTATTTAACTTCAACTGGAGGTACTGGTTATTGAACCTGGGACCTTTCTTGTTGGAATATGCAAGGTCTATTGTGCGTAGATAGAGAAGATGACAGTAACATCCTGCAGGGGGCAGCAGAGGGGACAGTCAGGTCTTCTTCCTGCTCCTGCTAAGAACGGTTAGTCTGACTTCTCTTTCTCTCTCCTCTTTCTTACAAAGTTTATCCTCTTCTTAAGAAACCAACTTTATTCTTTAAACAGCTCACACTCCACTTTACTGCATATCTAAACTCTGCCAACACTTCTGCATGCAAAACAGATGTTCCACCACTAAGCTTCAGCCCCTTCTACTACTGAGCTACGGCCAATAGTGGGCAAAATCGACCAATGTATGCAAAGGCAGCTGCGTATCATCATGGCAGACCCTTGCCTTTAATTTCCACTTCCTAGCAAGGCTCTTAGCCATGAAAACTAAAGGGGACCTCTGGGTTTGGAGGTCATATGCCTATGAATACCAGCTGTGATGGGGGAGGGGGACACTGTTGCCTTGTCAGCTTCCTGGAAACATCTGCCTAACCACTGTTGAAAACAGGAAGCTGGACTAGATGGATTTGATCCAGCAGGGCTTTTCTTATGTCCCTGCACTAGTCTTGCATGCCTTATCGTCCTGCTTTCTCATTCTCTAGAGGCATCTGGTATTTTCATCCATCTCAGCCAAGACAAAACAGATGAAAGCAACTGGTAAATGCTCTCTTATCTTTTAAGACACATCTCTGGCTCCCTAGCCATCCTGACCTTGAGGAGGCTGTCCGTGCATTTCCCATATCAAGATGAGATTATTGTGTCTACCACCTGGCAGACAAGCTTGATCATAACCCTGTGCGATCTGCTCTTGGTGCCGGAGTGGCTGCCGGTTCCTCAGATCGCAACCAGACCCCCGCCTCTTCAACAACTTCTGACTGCTTCAGCAACTCTTCGGCCTGAAGGTCTTCCCCTCAAGGAGAAGTTTTCTTTTTCTTCTAAGTGGGGTGTTGGAGTGAGAGACTCAGCATGTCTCCCTGACTGGGATCCCTCTTTTTGCCTTAACCTGGGAGCTGCCCTCTGACCTCTCCTTAGTGTTGCTAGTCCCCAGGTCCAAGCAGGGTTTCCCCCAGTTTTGGGAGCTTCTGCCCGCCCCTGGCCACCTGGCCAGTGGGGTAAACCCCACCCCTCAACAGCGATGTTGCTGCACAACATTCCCGATGCGATGACATCACCCGGAAGTGACATCATCACTGGTTTGAGGGCAAAACTCTATGGTGTGTAGCTGGTTTTACCATAGAATTTGCCCCAAAGAACAGAGTGTCGCCTCCAACATTGCTGATGTGATGACATCACTTCCAAGTGATGTCGTCATGTTGGGGAAGTCCCGGAATGCCCCCCCCCAAGTCCAGTTTGGTGTAGTGGTTAAGTGTGCAGACTCTAATCTGGGAGAACCGGGTTTGATTCCCCGCTCCTCCACTTGCACCTGGCTGGATGACCTTGGGCAAGCCATAGCTCTGGCACAGCTGTTCTTGAAAAAGAGCAGTTTCTGTCAGAGCTCTCTCAGCCCCACCTACCTCACAGGGTGCCTGTTGTGGGGAGGGGAAGGGAAAGGAGTTTGTAAGCCACTCTGAGACTCCAAGTGAGTGAAGGGCGGGGTATAAATCCAATCTCTTCTTCTTCTTCTTCTTCCCCCGCCAGTGCAACAAGGTGACCTGACAACCCAACCTCTCCTCTCTTACTTGGTCCTCTCACTTGCTGCACATGGCCTTCCATGGAGACCCATGTTCCTGCAGGTCTCTCCTGTAGAGTAAATTGTGTTGATGAAAGAGGAGAGCAGAGTATGGCACTCTTGAGCTCCTTGACGGAAGCATTAGGAAGGTGCCAGAAAAGGACTGTTTCTGCTAAGTAGGGACAGGTTGAGCATCTGATGAATGGGGCTCCCATTTGACCACTAATGGTGGGAGACCTCCAGCCAATTGCAGTCCCCGTCTGCCGATGCTCAGCTGATTTGTGGGTAAAAACAGGCCAAAGTGGGGGCGTGATCATCCTGGGGAGAAAAATTAAAAAGAAAAAGAAAGCCTTGGGTATTTCCTGGAAGTTCTGATCATAGAGTTCCCGATGACTCCTAGAGCTTCCCTTGTCACTTCCGAGTAGCTCTAGGAGTCATCAGGAACTCTATGGTCTGAGCTTCTGGTAAGTACCAGAGGCCATATTTTTCTTTTTAATTTTTCTTCCTGGATGCTGTCCCCCACAACCCTCCTTCTGGTTGCCAGGCACTGCCTAGCAACCCTACTTGATGAAGCAGTTTGCGTAAGGCCTACCTTCTCTCCTCCCCCCCCCCCCCCGCCCGGCCTCCCGGCTCCCTTTACAAGCAGCTGTGCTGAAAACGTTCCAGAACTACCTGGAGTCGATTTGCACAAAACAGAATGTACACAGAGTACCTTAAAGCGCTATTTTTAGCAGCACGCCTTGGATTAGAGGACCCTGGCCCTTTCCCCGGCGGAGGGTTCCATTGCTGTCATAAAGAGCCTTTTAAAATATTAAAGGAGGTTAAGTAGCATGAAATGTAAAAGCGCGGGAGTTCCACCTTCAAGAAGTGAGCTCATGCTGGAGATTTCCATGACAACAGCAAACAGATTGTCTCGCTGGTTGCCTGCACGATAAATAAAGCAACAGCAATGAAAAAAGTTATTCTCTTTTGTAAAAAAACCATTACTCATGGTGCCAACATGTATTTGTAGCACTGGGACTCAGCAATCTGGGAGCTATTTTTCCTTTGAGTGATTTATTAGGTAGTATCCTGTGTGATTTCAAAAAATCCAAGTGATTTTTTTTGGGGGGTGGGGGTGGGAGCAGTTATCTATGGCTGATTCTGCATTGGCTTTTCCCTCTGTTGCTTTAGGAAACCCACGCTGGAACGGAAATTCCCCCCTGCATTGCATGCTGCTTTCATTTCCTTTAACTATCAGGTTTTAGGGTAGCTTCCACACTCCATGCCGCTTTCGCTTCCTTTGATCATCAGATTTTTATGGTATTTTCTGCCTAGATTTATGTCCGTTTTGTGGCCATTCAGGCGTGACTTTGCAGTCAGTACAGCATTGTCCCAAAGCAGGGCTCATTTCGTAGCAGGAGCTCCTCTGCATATGAGGCCACACACCCCTGATGTAGCCAATCCTCCAAGAGCTTACAGTAGCCCCTGTAAGAAGACTCTTGGAGGATTGGCTACATTTGGGGTGTGTGGCCTAATATGCAGAGGAGCTCCTGCTACGAAATGAGCCCTGCCCCAAAGTATTTGAATGTGGTTTGGAGCTGCACTTTTCCCTCCCAGGGCGATTCTGCATCTAGCATTTGCTCCACATTTTCTCAACTGGGATGAAAATGTGCTGCTCAAAACCATGAATACTATGAAAACCATAGATCCCTAGAGCTACTCCACTGCTACTCCTATGGCTACCCCAATGAAGAAAACCGACAAGAAGAAAGTTGATTCATTTGAAATGTGGTGTTGGAGGCGAGTTTTATGAATATTGTGGATGCCCCCAAAAGACAAATAAGTGGGTTGTAGATCAAATCAAGCCTGAACGCTCCCTAGAAACTAAAATGACTAAACTGAGACTATCCTCCTTTACATTATGAGAAGTCAAGAGTCACTGGAAAAGACAATAACGCTAGGAAAAGTCGAGGGCAGCGGGAAAAGAGGGAGACCCAACAGGAGATGGATTGACTCCATCAAGGAAACCAGGGCCCTCAGTTCGCAAGGCCTGAGCAAGGCTCTTAACAATAGAATGCTTTTGAGGTAATTAATTCATAAGGTTGTCATAAGTCGGAGGTGACTTGATGGCACTTGACACACACACAGACACACAGACACACACACTCCCCATGGCACTTCCAGGTTTTCCTCAGAAGTGATGCAACCCCAATGGGATTTAATATTTTTTCTCCTGCTGCTGCTCAGAGTCGCCTGGTAACCCTATTTGGTTCTACAGCAGCCTTCTTGAGAAGGTGCCTCCTGATTGCCTGCTTCAAGGAGGCCGGAACTTGTTCCTCTTTCACAGAAGGTCTCACCAACTTTTGGACGCACCCGGTCATTTCCTTTGGGGACACTGTAATAAGCCAAGATGGGCACAGATCCCGTACGGAGCTGACTGGGCTACACCTCTTCAAGTAATTTCCCAGTATCCTCAGGCAACTTGTCCGAGCATCCTTTAGCCATCTTTAGGGCTGCATTTACATACACATGCCCACTGTTTGTTTACTGGTAATTTGTAATCACTGCAGCTGCTTTCGGAGTCTCCAACCCTGTATTTCCCCCCCCATCTCATCGGTTACCCGTCCTACATGTCAAAACCTGCTTCGTGTCAATCAGGCGGTGTGGTTTGTGTGGCACAAATTATTACTCATTAGGGACCAAGTCAATACCATTAAACAATTACCACCGGTGACCTGACCAGATTGGGCTTCAATCCTCCAGGGGACAGAAGGCCAATTAATCCAGAGCATCAGCATCAGAACATCTGTTGGCTTTAAATACACACACGCAAACCCCGAAAAAAGCAACTAGGCTCACAATGGAGCCATTCAGAGAGAGGCTAAAGGATTAAATAAATTACAGCTTCGTGTCGGTAAACATACTTTACATGTACCTGACACAGGAAGAAGAGGCAGGGGCATGGAGAATAGCACTTTGACCTGGATAGCCCAGGATAACTCGATCTGGTCACATCTCGGAAGCTAAGCAGGATCTGCTCTGGTTAATACTTGGATGGGAGACCACCAAGGAAGTCCCGCATTGCTACACAGAAGTGGACAATGGGAAACTACCTCTGTTCATCTCTTGCCCTGACTAAGGTTGCTGGCTCCGGGTTGGAAAATATCTTAATGTTTTGGGGGTGGATTCTGAGGAGGGCAGGGGTTTGAGAAAGGGAAGAAGAAGAGGAAGAGAACAAGAGATTGGATAAATACCCCGCCTTTCACTACCCGAAGGAGTCTCAGAGCGGCTTACAATCTCCTTTCCCTCCCCCTCCCCACAGCAGATACCCTGCAGGGTTGGTGGGGCTGAGAGAGCTCTCTCAAGGACTGTCCGTGAGAGAACAGCTCTGAAAGAACTTGTAACTAACCCAAGGTCACTTCAGTGGGGTATAATGCCATAGATTCCGCCTTCCAAAGCAGTCAACTGTAATCTCAGGAGATCTCCAGGCACCACCTGGAGATTGGCAACCTTAGCCCTGGTATGGATGGCCCAGGCTGGCCCAGTGTTGTCAGATCCTGGAAACTAAGCAGGGTCTGTCCTGGTTAACACTAGGATGGAAGATCCTCAGGGAATCCTGGCATTGCTACACTGAGCAGGCAATGGCAAACCACCTTCGAACATCTCTTACTGTGCAAACCCTATGGGGTCGCCATAAATCAGCTGTGACTTGAGAGCAGCACACACACATGCACATGCGCACACACACTTCCTGAGTTAAATGCCCTGAAGTCCATCAGTTTCGTTATTAAGCTTTGATTGATTCAGATCCCAGAGAATTGCCCGATACAGGGTTGCCAGCTCTGCGTTGGAAAATGCCTGGAGGTTTGGGGGCAGATCCTGGGGAGAGTGAATTTTAAGGAGGGGAGGAGCTCAGCAGGGTTGTGTTGTCACTAAGTCCACCCTCCGAAGCTGCCAGTCTCTCCAGTGGAACCGATCTCTGTCGCCTGGGGGTCTGTCGTCATTCCAGGAGAACTCCAGGTCCCAGCTGGAGGTTGGCAACCTGAAAGGATAGCAAATGGAAGGCTGGAAGTAAATGAAAGCGAGGACTACACTATTTTGCCAGCTCTCAGATGAAGGATCAGGAGCAGTCTACAGCACGGAACATCTGGTTTTAGGAAGGATTCAGGGTTAGAATTCTTTTCAGGGGCTGCGGTCACATGGGCAGTTTGTGGCGCTATGGTGAGCGCAATAGATGGGCCCCTCCAGATGAGAACATCTGCCTCCCATGGCGCAGTCATCAGCACCCTGCAATGGTAGCGGAATAATCAGATACCGGGGAAAGTCCGGTATTAATGGGTTGTTCAGGGTTCCCTCTGGGTTTGTCCAGCGTCTTAACTCTCCTGCAGTGAAAGGAACCCGGAAGGGGTGTCTGAACCTGCAGATCTGACTTTGCCATTGGGATATATATATATATATTTAGTTTTTGCCTACATGTACATGAGCACACATGGGCACACATAAGTGCATATGTACATACACAATTGCATATGTGCGTGCATGCTTTTTGAAAAAATTCCAGGCAGGGTGCTCTGTGGCTGAGGCGCTGCAGTAATGTGGATGCTTGACCATGGGATGTCTGTGTGGGTAACCCACAGCAGGGTGTGCTGTCTGGATGATATGCCCCTCAACGCTTTAAACCGGTACAATTAGAAGTTGGCACCACATCGCACCAAGCCGCCAGTGTGACCAC